>CM062297.1:426062538-427463660 GCA_031216915.1 Pictodentalium vernedei | reverse complement strand
CAAGCAGGGGTGTATCTTTTCACCGATTTTGTTTGCATTGTATGTTAAAGATTTAGGGGACGAACTAATTCAGAGTGCGGAGAAGGTAAATGTTGGAGACATAAAGATACCAGGCTTATTCTTTGCGGACGACATGGTGTTAATGTCTAGAACTGAACAGGGGCTAGAGAAACTGCTGGAAATTGTTGGTAGATATGGGAACACTTGGCGGCTCGAACTAAATGAAAATAAAAGCAAGGTAATACCCGTTGGACGCAAGGTAGATATGACGAAGAGATGGAGAGTGGGGGAGTTCTCAATCCCCGAAGGGGAAAGCAAACAAATCACTGTAGGAGAAACGGGAGAGTATGAGTATCTAGGGGTAAGCATAAATATAACGGGAAGAGGGGTGTACAGAAATTACTCAGCCAAACTGATTCTGAAGGGGAAAAGAATTCTGAACCAACTAAAACTTTTAGGGAAAAATAGTTTCAATAAGGTCTTTGTGGGGAAAACACTGTGGGAGAGGGTGGGTTTACCAAGTATAACGTATGGCACGGACGTGATTCCATTAAACCAAACCGTTATTAAGAAGTTGGAAAGTACTCAGAATGATGCCGGCAGATGGATAACAGGGTCGAGTAATGCTGCAGCTTTGGAAGCAGTAAGGGGGGAGCTTGGGTGGATGAAAATCAAGGACAGGGTAGATTTGGGAAAACTGTGTTACTTTAACTACTTGAGAAACCTGCCTGACAACCGGTGGTGCAAATTGATGCTCGATACCATTTGGAATTCTAATATAGAAACGGGGTGGTCAAAACATGTGAGGGAACTAATGGACAATTACTCTATAGAGGTCACAAACATAGAAGTAGGAATGAAAGAAGGCAAGAGGTTTGTCAAAGAGAGAGTCAAGGAAGACTGCAATCGAAACTGGCGAGCAGGGGTTAGCGTGAAAAGATCACTGCAGGGGTTACAATATAAAGAAAAGCCAGCTTTTGAGAAGTACCTAGATGGCACCTTTGGAGGGTCACTGCTGTTCAAACTGAGATCAAGATCACTGGAGCTTCGGGGAAAAATTGGGAGAGATGGGGAAAAGGGATGCCAAATGTGCCACTCTGGAGTAGTGGAGACCCTGGAACATTTTCTCTTGGAATGCCCACAGTATATACCTCATAGAATAAAATTTACTGGAAGAATAATGCAGAAGTGGGGTGAAGAAACAAAGGATAGATGGCTGAAGGGGGACACGAGGGAGAGGGTAGGAATGCTTATTGAAGAAATTGAAAAAGAGGAAGTGAGGGACACTATTAAGCAGTTTATATCTGAATGCTGGGAGGAGAGGAGGGGAAGAGGGGGTGGGGTGCAGGGGGAATGATGGCCTTCTCTTATGAGGACCGCGACAAATCAGCGGCTGGCCAAAGAGTTATTATTATTATAGCCTCATTGAATTTTGAGGACCATGAAAAATCCCTCAATGAGGTATAATTTACTAAAAAAAAAAAAAAGAAAAAAAAATGGCGGCAATCTCGGATCACGTTTAATTTCGGCTCTTGTATTTTTGGGGGTTGAGTTTCAATGGAATATATCTAACGTCTGTTATTCACTGTGGTATGATCTGTTAAATGACTATCTTTATTTTGATAGTTTTCTGGATATTTTCAAGAGTGGGAAAAATGAAGTTTTTGTGACTTTCAGTTTGTAATATTCACCATTCTGAGAAACGGGAAGGATGGCTCCAGTAAAAACCTGTGTACAATGTGTGCAATAGAAACAATAGAAACAATACGTCTCACTGGATCCTTTGTTGAAGAGTCAATGACGTGTTACATTGGGACAATTATCAGACACAGATATTGATACTTTTGATTTAAAGCAAATTTCCACCTGAGCACTTGAACACTTCTCACCATGGCAAGTAGAGGTGTCACCAAGACGGGAATTCCCAAAACTGTAAAAACACCATCATTCAGTCAATCAGGTCAAAACTCAAAGAAACGTACCTCTGAGAAGCTATCACCACTTGAGGGCAGAACACAAAGGAAACGAGCTGGTTCGCTTGGGGATGTATCCATCTTGCCTTCGACAAATGAACCAGTAAGACAAGAGAATATCGTCAAAATGGATGAAATTATTTTCAATACTGTGTCACAGAAACCTTTTACAGACAGACTTATTCAACATTTGCCTGAATCGGATTCTATTAAAATTGACGCCATCCTCAGCAGTATAGGAAAACTCCCAGACCAGCTCAATGAACTCTCCGTGTCAACCATTCCAGAGGCAATTGATAAGGGACTAGATAATACCCACATACAACCGCTTAAGGATGAAATGGAAATTCTGAGAGCCGAAAATCGGGATCTGAAAGATCAGTTAGAAACTTTAAATGCACGTGTAAACAAAGTTGAAAATATTACAGACTCCAAGCTGGATGAACATGAACAATACGGCCGTCGCAACTGCCTTGTGTTTCGGAATATACCCGTGAGTACAACAAATCTACGAGAAATTAATAAGTCCACAGACAATACTCTACTAGATTTGTGCCGGAACCACCTGAAGACGCCAATCACAGTAAATGACATAAGCAGGTCTCATGTGCTGGGTAAAGTGAGAACCACACAAGGCAGAAAGACATGCAATGTGATCTGTCGTTTTGTTTCGTATCGACACCGCCACTCCGTGTATTCTAACAAGAAAGAGCTGAAGAATAATCCCGATCGGATATTTGTTACGGAGTCCCTGACTGAACGGAGAGGTTATTTAGTTTCGAAACTCGTAGCACTCAGAAAAGATAGGAAAATATTCTCATTTTGGACTAATGACGGAAGAATTTTCGCCAAGAAGATGCCAGATGACACACCCATAGTTGTGAAAACAGAAGCAGACATTGCCGGTATGCTTCAAGTTGACTAACCAAAATAATAATTAATAAATAATAAAACTGGGTACGTAGTCTAAGTCTAACTCACAGTACTATGACATGGCTGCTGTAGGGCAGCCACGCAGAAGTTTAAACCCAAACCTATAATAATGTTAAACAATCAATGAAAATCATAACAACGTAAAACTTTTTCGTAGGTCAACGTTTGTAGTAATGTCTCCATTATATGTACATCATATGTACAGCTTCATTATCTTGGCTTCATGTACTTGCCCAAATCTGAAAACTTTGATCAACCTTCATATCAATGCCCTTCAACTTTGTGGAACCAAATCATCCTGTGTTTGAATATTTATGCTAATATACTTTGAAAATTCCGTTTGTTTTCAAACTGTGACATGGCTGCTGCAGAGCATCCACGCTACACTTTGAGCACAAATTGAAACAAAATACGTAATTTTTGCCCAGATCAATGTACATATTGATGCATCGTGTACTTACCGAAATTTGAAAATTTAGATCAACGCTCATATTAATGCCCTCCACTGTGCGCAGCCATATCACCTTGCGTTCGTGTACTTATGTAAATATTCCTTGACAATGCCATTTGGAAATGTTCATAATTTAATGGAATTTCTGTTTGTTCGCAAACTGTGGCGTGCTTGCTGTAGAGCAGCCACGCTACGTTTTGAGTACAAACTGAAAAATAATACAAAAGTGATATCCAGTTTAAAGTACATTTTAATGCTTCGTGTACTTCTCCAGATCTGGAAACTTAGATCAAAGTTCATATTAATGCCCTCCACTTTGCAGTAATATTATTTTATTTTGCGTGCGTGTATTTATGCAAATATTCCTTGACAATGTCCAGAAATAACACAATTTAATGGAATTTCCGATTGTTCTCAAACTGTGGCATGATTGCTGCACAGCAGCCACGCTACATTTTGAGTACAACCTGGAAAGCAATTCAAAACCGATACCCAGATCAATGTACATATTAATGCTTCGTGCACGTCTCCAAATATTAAAATTTAGATCAAAGTTCATATTAATACCCTCCACAATGTGCAGCCATATCATCTCGTGTTCGTATATTTATGCAAATATTCCTTGAAAATTCCGTTTGTTCTCAAAATGTGGCATGGCTGCTGCAGAGCATCCACGCTACATTTTGAGTACAAATTGAAACATAATACGAAATTTTTACCAAGACGAATGTACAATGCCATTTGGAAATGATCACAATTTAATGGAATTTCTGTTTGTTCTTAAACTGTGGCATGGTTGCTGTAGAGCAGCCACGCTACGTTTTGAATACAAACTGAAAAATAATACAAAAGAGATATCCAGTTTAATGTACATTTTAATGCTACGTGTACTTCTCCAGATTTGAAAACTTAGATCAAAGTTCATATTTATGCCCTCTACCTGGCCGTAATATTATTTTATTTTGCGTTCGTGTATTTATGCAAATATTCCTTGACAATGTCACAGAAATAACCCAGATATATCGTGTACTTATCCAAATTTGAAATCTTAAATCTTAGATCAACGCCCATAATAATGCCCTCCACAATGTGCAGCCACGCCACCTTGCGTTCGTGTGTTCATGTTCTTATGCAAATATTCCTTGACAATGCCACATGGTAATGTACAGAATTTAATGGAATTTCCGTTTGTTCTCAAACTGTGACATGGCAGCTTTAGAGCAGCCGCGCTACATTTTGAGTACAAACGGAAAAATAATACACACCACAGCAATTCACAATTCAAAATTGATACCCTGATAAATGTACATATTAATGCTTCGTGCACTCCTCCAAATATTAAAATTTAGAAGTTCATATTAATGCCCTCCACTATGTGCAGCCATATCATCTTGCGTTCGGATATTTATAAAAATATTCCTTGACACTGCCACAAGGAAATGTACACAATTTAATGGAATTTCCGTTTGTTTTCAAATTGTGGCATGGCTGCTGCAGAGCAGCCACGCTACGTTTTGAATACAAAATGAAAAATAATACAAAAGTGACAATGACCGTGATTTAGATCAATGCACATATTAATGCTTCGTGTACTTCTCCAGACTTGAAAACTTAGATCAAAGTTCACATTAATGCCCTCCACCTGTGCAGTCATATTATTCTGCGCTCGTGTATTAATGTAAATATTCCTTGACAAATGTCACCTAGAAATGTACACAATTTAATGGAATTTCCGTTTGTTCTCAAACTGTGGCATGAATGCAGCACAGCAGCCACGCTACATTTTGTGTACAAACTGAAATGTACACAATTTAATGGTATTTAATGAAATAATACAAAAGTGATATCCAGATCAATGTACATATTAATGCTTCGTAAACTTCTCCAGATTTGAAAACTTAGATCAAAGTTCATATTAATGCCCTCTTCTATTACCTTGCGTTCGTGCATTTATGCAAATATTCCTTGACAATGTCACATGGAAATGTACACAATTTAATGGAATTTCCGTTTGTTCTCAAACTGTGGCATGACTGCTGCACAGCAGCCACGCTACATTTTGTGTACAAACTGAAATGTACACAATTTAATGGTATTTAATGAAATAATACAAAAGTGATATCCAGATCAATGTACATATTAATGCTTCGTAAACTTCTCCAAAACTTAGATCAAAGTTCATATTAATGCCCTCTTCTATTACCTTGCGTTCGTGCATTTATGCAAATATTCCTTGACAATGTCACATGGAAATGTACACAATTTCATGGGATTTCCGTTTGTTCTCAAACTGTGGCATGACTGCTGCATAGCAGCCACGCTATATTTTGAGTGCAAACTGAAAAAACTATTCAAAATTGATATGCAGATCAATGTACATATTAATGCTTCGTGCACTTCTCCAATTTTTGAAAATTCAGAGCAAAGTTCATATTAATGCCCTCCACTACGTGCAGTCATATCATCTTGCGTTCGTGTATCTATACAAATATTCCTTGGCACAGCCACATGGAAATGTACACAATTTAATGGAATTTCCTTCAGTTCTCAAACTGTGGCGTGGCTGCTGCAGAGCAGCCTTGCTACGTTTTGAGAACAAAGTGAAAAATAATACAAAAGTGATATCCAGATCAATGTTCATATTAATCCTTCGTGTACTTAGATCAAAGTTCATATTAATGCCCTCTTCTATTACCTTGCGTTCGTGCATTTATGCAAATATTCCTTGACAATGTCACAAGGAAATGTACACAATTAAATGGAATTTCCGTTTGTTCTCAAACTGTGGCATGACTGCTGCATAGCAGCCGCGCTATATTTTGAGTGCAAACTGAAAAACTATTCAAAATTGATATGCAGATCAATGTACATATTAATGCTTCGTGCACTTCTCCAATTTTTGAAAATTCAGAGCAAAGTTCATATTAATGCCCTCCACTACGTGCAGTCATATCATCTTGCGTTCGTGTATCTATACAAATATTATTGGCACAGACACATGGAAATGTACACAATTTAATGGAATTTCCTTCTGTTCTCAAACTGTGGCGTGGCTGCTGCAGAGCAGCCTTGCTACGTTTTGACAACAAAGTGAAAAATAATACAAAAGTGATATCCAGATCAATGTACATATTAATCCTTCGTGTACTTCCCTAGATTTTGTTCTCAAACTGTGGAGTGACTGCTCCGCGGCAGTCACGCCACATTTTGGGTGCAAACTGAAATGTACACAATTTATTGGAATTTCCATTTGTTCTTAAGCTGTGGCATGGCTGCTGTGGGGCGGCCATGCTACGTTTTGAAAACAAACTGAAAAAATAATACAAAAGTTATATCCAGACCAATGTACATATTAATGCTTCGTGTACTTCTCTAGATTTGAAAACTTGGATCAAAGATCATATTAATGCCGTTCATTTCTGCAGTGATATTATCTTTCGTTCGTGCATTTATGCTTGGAAATATTCCTAGACAATGTCACATGGAAATGTACACAATTTGATGGAATTTCCGTATGTTCTCAGACTGTGGCGTGGCTGTGGCGTGGTTGCTGCACAGCCGCCACGCTACATTTTGAGTACAAACTGAAAAACAATTCAAAATTGATACCCAGATCAATGTACATATTAATACTTCATGTACTTCTCCAGATTTGAACTCAGATCAAATTTTATATTATTGCCCTCCACTATATGCAGTCATATTATCTGCGTTTGTGTATTTATCTAAAGATTCCTTGACAATGTCACTTGGAAATGTACACAATTTAATGGAATTTCCGTTTGTTCTCAAATTGTGGCATGGCTGCTGCAGAGCATCCACGCTACGTTTTGAGTACAATCTGAAAAACAATACAAATGTTATAATCACCCTCATATAGATCAATGTACATATTAATGCTTCGTGTACTTCTCCAGACTTGAAAACTTAGATCAAAGTTCATATTAATGCCCTCTTCTATTACCTTGCGTTCGTGCATTTATGCAAATATTCCTTGACAATGTCACATGGAAATGTACACAATTTAATGGGATTTCCGTTTGTTCTCAAACTGTGGCATGACTGCTGCATAGCAGCCACGCTATATTTTGAGTGCAAACTGAAAAACTATTCAAAATTGATATGCAGATCAATGTACATATTAATGCTTCGTGCACTTCTCCAATTTTTGAAAATTCAGAGCAAAGTTCATATTAATGCCCTCCACTTCGTGCAGTCATATCTTCTTGCGTTCGTGTATCTATACAAATATTCCTTGGCACAGCCACATGGAAATGTACACAATTTAATGGAATTTCCTTCTGTTCTCAAATGGTGGCGTGGATGCTGCAGAGCAGACTTGCTTCGTTTTGAGAACAAAGTGGAAAATAATACAAAAGTGATATCCAGATCAATGTACATATTAATGCTTCGTGTACTTCCCTAGATTTGAAAACTTAGATCAAAGACCATATTTATGTCTTTCACTATATGCAGACATTTTATCTTGCGCTCGAGTATTTATGTAAATATTCCTTGACAATATCACTTGGAAATGGTCACAATTTATTGGAATTTCCTTTTGTTTTCAAACTGTAGCGTGACTGCTCCGCGGCAGTCACGCCACATTTTGGGTGCAAACTGAAATGTACACAATTTATTGGAATTTCCGTTTGTTCTTAAACTGTGGCATGGCAGCTGTGGGGCGGCCATGCTACGTTTTGAGAACAAACTGAAAAAATAATACAAAAGTGATATCCAGACCAATGTACATATTAATGCTTCGTGTACTTATCTAGATTTGAAAACATAGATCAAAGATCATATTAATGCCGTTCGTTATATGCAGTCATATTATCTTTCGTTCGTGCATTTATGCGCGCAAATATTCCTAGACAATGTCACATGGAAATGTACACATTTTGATGGAATTTCCGTATGTTCTCAGACTGTGGCGTGGTTGCTGGACAGCCGCCACGCAACATTTTGAGTACAAACTGAAAAACAATTCTGAATTGATACCCAGATCAATGTACATATTAATACTTCATGTACTTCTCCAGATTTGAAAACTCAGATCAAAGTTCATATTAATGCACTCCACTATATGTATTTATGTAAAGATTCCTTGACAATGTCACTTGGAAATGTACACAATTTAATGGAATTTCCGTTTGTTCTCAAAATGTGGCGTGGCTGCTGCATGGTGGCCACTCTACGTTTTGGGTACAAACTGATATGTACAGGATCTAATGTGATTCCCGTTTGTTCTCAAACTGTGGCATGGCTGCTGTGGGGCGGTCGCGCTACGTTTTGAGAACAAACTGAAAAATAATACAAAAGTGATATCCAGATCAATGTACATACTAATGCTTCGTGTACTTCTACATTTGATAACTTAGATCAATTTCATATTAATGTCCTCCACTATATGCAGTCATTTTATCTTGCCTCCGTGCTTTTATGCAAATATTCCTTGACATGTCACATGGAAATGTATACAATATAACGCTACATTGACCTGATAACTGTCTACACATTTTATTTGCAACATGAACATCTCCACAACTGATAGGTACTGCCGATTTTAATGTTTTGATTACACTCCACGTATTTGACTATCTACTAGTTCAATTTTTCCCCCATGAAACCATGTATCCCTTAACCCGAAAGAAGAAGAATAGATCCACCTTGTCTAATTTTATTATAATAATAATAATGATAGTGGTGGTGGTAATAGTAATGGTAATGGTAATAATAATAATAATAATAATTATTATTATTATTGTTGTTGTTGCTATTATTATTATTATTATTATTAGTTCACTACTTTGTATTTTTTCTTGCCCTTCCCACCTTCCCACCTAACTCAGTGATTAATGAGAGATAAATTATGAACATTATTTAGCAATATCAACTCGATTCTCTTTATTCACCCATTCAACTCCCATTCATACACCAACATTCATTTCAAAAACTCACACTTCAGTCTTGTCCTTAGTTACCACAGCCCAAAAAAGATGGGTTATGATCCCTCATTGGAACGAGCTCGACAAGCTCGCCCCAATGAGGGGTCATAACCTATGTTTTTGAGACAAAAAATGAAAAAAATAATGAAAATTAGCTGGTGATTTTTGAGAATAGCGCTGGCCGGTTTTTGCCGCTACATTGAGTAAAGGGTTAACATGTAGATGGGTGAAAAGAGTTGAAATGGGGTTTGCATTGGGGACCAATTTAGATTTGGGGGCTGGGACCCCGTAACCCCCCCCCCCCCCCCACTCAGCCCCTCCCCCCTAATAGCCACCGTAGCTCCGCCACTATATTGAGTGATACAAAGGGTTGGGTTAGTATCCCGATCAGTGAAATTGTGAAGAAAGCAGTACGAGATAGTATGCTGCTGATCGGTGAAACTGGGACAAAAGCAGTGCGGAATAACATTAAAAGTTTGTTTCCTGGTGCCAGAATAAGAGAATGGGCAGGTGGCGTTTGGGAGTGCAGGCCTTCTCATACCAGATCCGGACAAACCAGCGGCTGGCTAGAGTTATTACCGTCGTTATGATAAGTATTAATTGCTCTGTAATATTAAATTACGTAATTCAAAAAACTACACCACTTCAATACCTCGCAGCTGCAATCGGCTCACGCAGTGAACCCTGTGCCTGGAAGCTTGTTCCGCACGTGTGATCGATACATGAGTCCTGTGTATTTGAACTTGGCCTGTAACACAAGAAGTACGTGTCATCAACTCACAACCGAACCAAATGTGGTGCAAACTCAATTTATATTCCCACAGTTCTAATTATCAAATATACAGAGGCGGCGGAACGAGGAGGCAGAACCAGGGGGTGCAAGGGACACGTGCCCCTCCACTTTTTCCACACACATGTTGCGCGGTTACACAATGGCTTAAAATGGCGCACTCAAACGTGTCAATATACAGCCATTAGATTATTTGCAAATCCATTGCAAGATTTGGCAAAAGAATCCCACCCGGTGCTTCGTTCATTCAATTTTTTACGATTATACCTATAATTAGTGTTTGCAATCTAATATTATTGCGTCCGTGGAAATATTGCCCACCCTGGAAAGTGACTAGACCACGGCGGCCGTACAGTACAGTAGTAACCATGATGTGCTTCCCAGTCGAGATACAGTTAAAACTGGAAGTCCTGTCATGAAATGCGCACAAATAGCACGTCGATCTGCGCGTTAAAATCTACGCGTTAGGACCATAGTAAGGCCATCAGATTATGTACATATGGCCTGTGCAGAAGCAATTCCTACGCGCAATTAAGCCTGGATAAGCGCACAGTTCATGGCAGGACTCCTAGTTTTATAAGATTATTGGTTCTCGCTTCCGATTGTCCCGGACTCATAAGAAAATAAAGGTATAAAGCAAATAAATTCGGGTCGCAAAGGATTTCAATCCCACATCGTCCCTGGGTGCCTTCGGCGCACTGAAACTTTCATTTCATCATATATTTATTTATTTATAAATATCGTCCCTTCAGTGCAACAAGGTGCCATTTGCAATGCTAAGGCATTGCAGATAGCGCCTTGTTGTACTCATGGGACGATACACTTGAATTTAAAATTTTAAACTTTCTTCATAACGCAACTGTGAATTTAACATGTGCATTCCATTTTTGACCGACGGAACAAGATTTTGTACTGCTGAAATTTAAATTTTAGCACTCATGTAAACAGGATCTTTGTAATGATTGTTCTGATTTGTGATTGGAAGTGAAAATGAAATGAAAATGAAAAGTTTCTGCGCGCCGAAGGCGCACAGGGACGATGTGGGATTGAAATCCCTTGCGACCCGAATTACTATATTTGCTTTATAACTTTATTTGCTTATAAATCAACGAGAGTCGGAAGCGAGAGTCACTAACCTTATTGAGTGTGCGACTGGCAGTAGGGTAGTGGGTTGAGATCAGTCTTGCATTTTAGAACCGTGACCAGGCTGATGAACAGGCCAGGTAAAAGGGGCCACCAGGCCTGATTTGTATTGTTCAGAGCTGATTTCGCAGATTGCATACTGTAGCAGAGGCTGACTGATCAGACTGGTGAGAAATGTTTTGAGGCTGATTACCAGGCCTGGGCTGATAGGCCTAGTGGAAATTCAAGCCCTGGTTGAGATCCCTGAGAACCTCGATCTGGAAGACGGCTAGGAATTTTGCATAACTACAAGACTTCTGCTCCGTGTTTGCTTAGAGAAGTCGATGACTGCATGCTAAGTAAGTAATCCACAAGAGTGGACACAGGTGGGGTGAACAAGAGCGAGGAGGGCAGAATAAGATTACCAAGGCTAGCGCCAGAAAACAATGGGACCAGTAGACGGAAGCCAATGAATCTCGGTACCCTGAAAGTGGGTTATAACAACATCCAGGGTCTCCCCCGGAAAGCAAGTGAACCTGCTACATTGATCGAGGCAGAGGACTTTGATGTCATGGGCTTAAGCGAGACGTGGGTATGACATGGGAAACGGGTTGACCAAGTTAAGGGGTGCGTGTGGATAGGTGTAGGGCGAACAAAAGAAAGAAAAAAGGGGAGGGGTAGGCATGTACATTAAAGAGGATTTAAAACCGTCGCTGATCACAGACCTGGAAGATGTCAGCACCTCGGCTGAGGTATCGAAAGAAATTGGATGGGTAAAGATCAGTCCAAGAAAAAAGGTAATGTCATTGGGATTGTGCACTGTGCGGTGGAGGGAAGCAAACTCGAGTGGAATGACTCGACATATTCAAAACTAAGGTCCAATATCACAGAATTAGAAAAAGGGGGCTCAGTATAATTCTGATGGGTGACTTTAATGGACACATAAGTGATAAGGAAGAAGACATAGAGGGCGAGGACAAGAAAGTCAACAGGAATGGAAGGAAGCTGTCTGACTTCACAAATGAGCTCGGTCTGAAGATTCTGAACAGGGACGCGAGGTGTAAAGGGAAATGGACCTGGGAGAGGAACGAAAGAAAATCAATAATCACAGATATTAATTGATGGAGTGAGGTGTAAGGGTTAGAAATGGATGATGAGGGTAAAATGGAGGTGGATAGTGATCACAACTTGATTACAGTGACGATCATGGCCAAAAACCTAGTAAAAAGCAAAGGAAGCTTCAAGAAGATTTGGGAACTCAAAAAGGATGCTGACTGGGCGAAGTTCGAAGAAAAATTGAAACCAAAGCTTGCAACCGTACACAAGGGGGGCAGTGACAGGGGATGACCGAGGCCATAGTTGCGAGCCTAGTAAAGGCAGGGAAGGAATGTGTGGGAAAGATTAGGGTGCCAATACGGGAACTTGGGTACAGAGTGAACGAAGAACTGAAAAGGACCATAAAGGGTACAAAAGCTAAATGTGCTGCAAACAGGAGAGGTAGAAAACTTAAGGAGGCGGAAAGCAACGAGGCCACGGAAGCAAAGGAAGAATACCAACAAGCACGAAATAAAGTAAATAAGATTAAAGATAATAATCGGAGTGTGCGAGATAGCAGTCTTATTAGGACGATAAGAATGACGGGGTGGGGGGGGGGGGGGGGAGTTCGAACGTTTTTGGGAATGGGTGAATAAACGTAACAAAGGAAGTAACCCACAGAGTATTAAAGTAGATGACAGAGTTGCAGACGATCAAGATCAAATTGCATTAGAACTAGTCACGCACTGGGAAATGGTAAGCGATACGCTATGGGGCATAGGGAACCCACTGGAGTGTCCGAACCAGGTCGAGGAAAATCTATCGAACTTCGTGTGCAGCGAAATTAAAAGGGAAGAGGTGCAAAGGATGATTTCAAAATTAAGGAATGGAGAAGCGGGAGGGGTGGAGGAAATTCCTAACGAGTTTATCAAAAAACCCAGAGAGGAACTCTTGGAAAGCCAAACTGCCCTCTTCAATTTAGCCATAGAAAAACAAGAGATCCCGAATGAGTGTAGAGAAAGCAAAGTGACAATTATTCACAAAAATTGGGAAAAAGATGTTTTGGATAATTATCGAGGGATCTCTGTCAGTAGCAACATTGGAAAAGTTTTCTGTAAGGTTCCGCTCCACAGTTTTCCAGGCATTTCCAAATATGACATGCCATACACTCTCTTCAAATGCAAATATTCTGTAGCTTAGTTATCTAACTCATAACATGTATTACATTTCCCAAATCCACAAAAAACATATAACATTATCTGACTAAGTAGAAATAAACAATCTGAATGAGGGTGGAATAATTTATTGTCAAAGGCCAGACTTCAACCTGAAAAATTGCATTGAAACAATGCCGAAACCTGTCATTTTCAGCCACCTAGCAGCCTCAAAAGCAGAATTTTCCCACCAACCCCACCTACCCACCCCTGGAACGGAGCATCCCCTGTTTCTAAAATGCAAAAAAAAATTATATGTTTCCGTCTCATTTTTTAGTTACCTGTCTGGTAACAAACCCGTGTAAAAATTACATTTAAAAAAATAGCCAATTTTTCGAAGCCACTGTTTCCCATAATTCATCTGGTAATTTACCCCTATGTATCAGAATCCAACTTTGGGACCAAAACTTCCAATTCTCTTGTCCAACAAAAAGCCTAATGTAATCATATATCTGATACTAAAATATATCTCAGTTTTACATGGCCTTAGTTTCAACATATGCCCTATGATTAGAATTTCACCCCAGTGCAATAGTGCGAAACTGTGGAGCGGAACCTGAAGTCCTGTGTGTGAGAATATTAGAAGAGGTGATTGAGGAGAAGTGTTTTGGGGAGAGATCCAGAATGGCTTCAGGAATGAAAGGAGAGTCACTGACCATCTTTTCACGCTATCCTAAATGACAGAATCCGCGAAAGCAAAAATGAAAAAGATGTTTATGGCCTTTTTTGGATGTTAAAAAGGCATACGATACAGTATGGAGGGAGGGTATATGGCGCAAGCTTGAGCCTCTAGGCGTGGAGGCGAGGTTGTTGGAATTATGAAAGCATTATATAAAGATGTACAGAATGAACTTAGCCTTGGTGACATAACAAAACGTGTGCCTATGGAGATAGGCCTAAAACGCATGCACCGGTACCCTTTCGCCAATTCTTTTTGCATTGTTCATCAAAGGTTCAGAAGATGAACTCCTGCATTGCGACAAGTGGGTAGCAGTTGGGGACTTTAAGATCCCAGGGCTATTTTTTGCATAGTGCTAGTGTCAAAAAGCAAAGAAGGGGGCTAGCGAAAATGCTGGGAATTGTTGGGAAATATAGGAGCAAATGGAGACTCGAACTTAATGAAAGCAACAGCGAAGTTATACCTGTGTGCCGCAAAGTGGACCCCACTCGAAAGTGGAGAGTGGAGAAGTTCTGTATTCCTGAATGTAGCAGCAAACTTCTTAGTGTAAGAGAGCCAGGTGACCACGAGTATCTGGGGGTAAATATAAACATCACAGGAAGAGGCATCTACCGAAACCACACAAATAAATTGATTTTGAAGGAGAGGCGAATCCTCAACCAAATGAAACTTACAGGGAGAAAGAGTTTCAATAAGGTTTTCGTGGGGAAAACCATTTGGGAAATGGTGGGTCTGCCAAGTATAACATACGGTACGGAAGTGGTACCCCTAAACCAGACGGCCGTAAAGAGCTTGGAAATCCTGCAGAACGATGAAGGTCGGTGGATAACGGGGTCGACTGATGCCACAGCACTACAAGCAATCAGGGGTGAGTTGGGGTGGATGAGGATCAAGGACATGATAGACTTATTGAAACTCGGTTATCTTAATTATTCGGTAAATCTCCCCGACAGCCGATGGTGTAAAGTAATGTTCCTAAGAATTTTCAACTCAAATATCAAGACAGAGTGGATGGTCCAAGTGAGGGAGCTAATAGAGAACTACTCATTGGAGATCTCGGACAGACGTTGGGGCAAACCAGGGTAACAGAATCGTCAAAGAAAGGGTCATGGAGGATGGTAACCTTAATTGGCGAGAGGGGGGTCAAATCAGAGGTCGATGGGTGGCCTGCTTGATAAAGAGAAGCCTGGTTTTGAAGAGTACCTTGATGGCACCTTTGGGGGGGGGGGGGGGGTCACTGTTGTTCAAGCTAAGGTCGCGGTCCCTGGAGCTGATGGGAAAAATTGGGAAAAACAGTGAAAAGGAGTGCCAGATGTGTACTTTGAGCGTGGTGGAGACCCTTGGACTCTTTCTGTTAGCGTGCCCAAAATACCAGTCTAAAAGAATAAGATTCACTGGGAGGATAATTGGGAAGTGGGATGGGAGAATGAAGGACATGTGGTTAGTGGGAGACTCAAAGGAGAGGGTTAATATGCTAATCTGAGAGATTGGGAAGAATGGGGCAAGGGATGTCATCAAGCAGTTCGTCTCAGGGTATTGGGAGGAGAGAAACAGCGTGGGAAAGGGAGGCAGTTGGGAGTACAGGGGTAACCAAGGCCTTCTCATCCGAGAACCGCAACAAATTATTATTTGTGATTGCCGGCTAATTACCAGTTATCGCCGATTCGTAGTAAACACTGCTAACAAACAGAGGGCAGCGACTGTGAATATCTGTCACCAATACTAATACAGACTATAGCAGAGGTGTGAAAATTTCTCACTCCAGACGACTGGCTAAATGAGAATACACCCTCCCACGGACGCAGTAATATTAGATTGCAAATACAAACACAAATTATAGAAATACTCATCAAAAATTTAATTAATGATGCACCGTGCACAACCCGGAGCTTCATTAATTAAAGTTTTGCTGATGATTTTTATTACCCGGTAAACGCATGCGTGGACATCACTGCCCACGTGCGGATTACAACCAATACACGGCAACTGTACTGTTTGCGTAGTCCTAACTAGTATAGGACCCCCCCCCCCCCCCCGTTCATCATTACTCCATACTCCCACTAGTATGTAATGTGGTTTTCAGGGGCCAGTTGCAGGACCTCGGGGCAGGACCTCGATAGTGACGTCATGTCACGTGACCCAGAGGCGCCATGTTGTGTTGCCATGGTAACCCGCGTGGGTGGCCATGTTGTGACATCATCCCCATGGTGATATGTGGTGTTAGTGCGCATGCGCAGTGCGTGTTGTGGTGATACGCGTTTCCGTCGTCCATTTTGTACACTGGAGGCCGCCATCTTGGTTTCTATGGTAGCATGTGATTGCAATGTTACCCAAAGGCCTACAACAAGACAGGGGTATGTTTGGAGGGTTTGTTCGATTGAATCAGAGTAAATCTAATTACCACAAACCACCCGACAAGTTTTAATATTTCGAATTCTTTCAGAATTCTCTGCTTCTATCTTATGTAATAGTTTTCGTCAATCTGACCATGTTCCTTTGTTCGGGAGTATACCCCAGTAGCGTAGAAGAGCCTATCAGCTGGAACAGCTTTGCTTATTATTACTATATTTAGCTATTCTAGTCTATTCTTGTTAGTTCTGACCCTATTCCGAGTACGCTTGTTGTTTCATTTATCTAGATCATTTATATAAATTGTAACTTACCAAATAGATTGCTTGATTTCACATAACCTGTATGCGGAGTTATCTCCCCTTATTACACTGAAGTCCTATCCGATTCTCATCACCTCTATATCAATTGGCAATATCCCAGGCACCCCAATCTCGGCACCCCTTTTTGGAAAACATATGGCCTTCGGCACCCCTTTTTTGTCGTATGAGGCCATGAGAGCTATGTAAAAGCCCTCAATGAGTCCTCATTTATTATCCCTCATAGTCTCATTGAATTTTGAGGACCATGAAAAATCCCTCAATGAGGTATAATTTACTAAAAAAAAAAAAAAAAAAAAATGGCGGCAATCTCGGATCACGTTTAATTTCGGCTCTTGTATTTTTGGGGGTTGAGTTTCAATGGAATATATCTAACGTCTGTTATTCACTGTGGTATGATCTGTTAAATGACTATCTTTATTTTGATAGTTTTCTGGATATTTTCAAGAGTGGGAAAAATGAAGTTTTTGTGACTTTCAGTTTGTAATATTCACCATTCTGAGAAACGGGAAGGATGGCTCCAGTAAAAACCTGTGTACAATGTGTGCAATAGAAACAATAGAAACAATACGTCTCACTGGATCCTTTGTTGAAGAGTCAATGACGTGTTACATTGGGACAATTATCAGACACAGATATTGATACTTTTGATTTAAAGCAAATTTCCACCTGAGCACTTGAACACTTCTCACCATGGCAAGTAGAGGTGTCACCAAGACGGGAATTCCCAAAACTGTAAAAACACCATCATTCAGTCAATCAGGTCAAAACTCAAAGAAACGTACCTCTGAGAAGCTATCACCACTTGAGGGCAGAACACAAAGGAAACGAGCTGGTTCGCTTGGGGATGTATCCATCTTGCCTTCGACAAATGAACCAGTAAGACAAGAGAATATCGTCAAAATGGATGAAATTATTTTCAATACTGTGTCACAGAAACCTTTTACAGACAGACTTATTCAACATTTGCCTGAATCGGATTCTATTAAAATTGACGCCATCCTCAGCAGTATAGGAAAACTCCCAGACCAGCTCAATGAACTCTCCGTGTCAACCATTCCAGAGGCAATTGATAAGGGACTAGATAATACCCACATACAACCGCTTAAGGATGAAATGGAAATTCTGAGAGCCGAAAATCGGGATCTGAAAGATCAGTTAGAAACTTTAAATGCACGTGTAAACAAAGTTGAAAATATTACAGACTCCAAGCTGGATGAACATGAACAATACGACCGTCGCAACTGCCTTGTGTTTCGGAATATACCCGTGAGTACAACAAATCTACGAGAAATTAATAAGTCCACAGACAATACTCTACTAGATTTGTGCCGGAACCACCTGAAGACGCCAATCACAGTAAATGACATTAGCAGGTCTCATGTGCTGGGTAAAGTGAGAACCACACAAGGCAGAAAGACATGCAATGTGATCTGTCGTTTTGTTTCGTATCGACACCGCTACTCCGTGTATTCTAACAAGAAAGAGCTGAAGAATAATCGGATATTTGTTACGGAGTCCCTGACTGAACGGAGAGGTTATTTAGTTTCGAAACTCGTAGCACTCAGAAAAGATAGGAAAATATTCTCATTTTGGACTAATGACGGAAGAATTTTCGCCAAGAAGATGCCAGATGACACACCCATAGTTGTGAAAACAGAAGCAGACATTGCCGGTATGCTTCAAGTTGACTAACCAAAATAATAATTAATAAATAATAAAACTGGGTACGTAGTCTAAGTCTAACTCACAGTACTATGACATGGCTGCTGTAGGGCAGCCACGCTGAAGTTTAAACCCAAACCTATAATAATGTTAAACAATCAATGAAAATCATAACAACGTAAAACTTTTTCGTAGGTCAACGTTTGTAGTAATGTCTCCATTATATGTACATCATATGTACAGCTTCATTATCTTGGCTTCATGTACTTGCCCAAATCTGAAAACTTTGATCAACCTTCATATCAATGCCCTTCAACTTTGTGGAACCAAATCATCCTGTGTTTGAATATTTATGCTAATATACTTTGAAAATTCCATTTGTTTTCAAACTGTGACATGGCTGCTGCAGAGCATCCACGCTACACTTTGAGCACAAATTGAAACAAAATACGTAATTTTTGCCCAGATCAATGTACATATTGATGCATCGTGTACTTACCGAAATTTGAAAATTTAGATCAACGCTCATATTAATGCCCTCCACTGTGCGCAGCCATATCACCTTGCGTTCGTGTACTTATGTAAATATTCCTTGACAATGCCATTTGGATATGTTCATAATTTAATGGAATTTCTGTTTGTTCGCAAACTGTGGCGTGCTTGATGTAGAACAGCCACGCTACGTTTTGAGTACAAACTGAAAAATAATACAAAAGTGATATCCAGTTTAAAGTACATTTTAATGCTTCGTGTACTTCTCCAGATCTGGAAACTTAGATCAAAGTTCATATTAATGCCCTCCACTTTGCAGTAATATTATTTTATTTTGCGTGCGTGTATTTATGCAAATATTCCTTGACAATGTCCAGAAATAACACAATTTAATGGAATTTCCGATTGTTCTCAAACTGTGGCATGATTGCTGCACAGCAGCCACGCTACATTTTGAGTACAACCTGGAAAGCAATTCAAAACCGATACCCAGATCAATGTACATATTAATGCTTCGTGCACGTCTCCAAATATTAAAATTTAGATCAAAGTTCATATTAATACCCTCCACAATGTGCAGCCATATCATCTCGTGTTCGTATATTTATGCAAATATTCCTTGAAAATTCCGTTTGTTCTCAAAATGTGGCATGGCTGCTGCAGAGCATCCACGCTACATTTTGAGTACAAATTGAAACATAATAAGAAATTTTTACCAAGACGAATGTACAATGCCATTTGGAAATGATCACAATTTAATGGAATTTCTGTTTGTTCTCAAACTGTGGCATGGTTGCTGTAGAGCAGCCACGCTACGTTTTGAATACAAACTGAAAAATAATACAAAAGAGATATCCAGTTTAATGTACATTTTAATGCTACGTGTACATCTCCAGATTTGAAAACTTAGATCAAAGTTCATATTTATGCCCTCTACCTGGCCGTAATATTATTTTATTTTGCGTTCGTGTATTTATGCAAATATTCCTTGACAATGTCACAGAAATAACCCAGATATATCGTGTACTTATCCAAATTTGAAATCTTAGATCTTAGATCAACGCTCATAATAATGCCCTCCACAATGTGCAGCCACGCCACCTTGCGTTCGTGTGTTCATGTTCTTATGCAAATATTCCTTGACAATGCCACATGGTAATGTACAGAATTTAATGGAATTTCCGTTTGTTCTCAAACTGTGACATGGCAGCTTTAGAGCAGCCGCGCTACATTTTGAGTACAAACGGAAAAATAATACACACCACAGCAATTCACAATTCAAAATTGATACCCTGATAAATGTACATATTAATGCTTCGTGCACTCCTCCAAATATTAAAATTTAGAAGTTCATATTAATGCCCTCCACTATGTGCAGCCATATCATCTTGCGTTCGGATATTTATAAAAATATTCCTTGACACTGCCACAAGGAAATGTACACAATTTAATGGAATTTCCGTTTGTTTTCAAATTGTGGCATGGCTTCTGCAGAGCAGCCACGCTACGTTTTGAATACAAAATGAAAAATAATACAAAAGTGACAATGACCGTGATTTAGATCAATGCACATATTAATGCTTCGTGTACTTCTCCAGACTTGAAAACTTAGATCAAAGTTCACATTAATGCCCTCCACCTGTGCAGTCATATTATTCTGCGCTCGTGTATTAATGTAAATATTCCTTGACAAATGTCACCTAGAAATGTACACAATTTAATGGAATTTCCGTTTGTTCTCAAACTGTGGCATGAATGCAGCACAGCAGCCACGCTACATTTTGTGTACAATCTGAAATGTACACAATTTAATGGTATTTAATGAAATAATACAAAAGTGATATCCAGATCAATGTACATATTAATGCTTCGTAAACTTCTCCAGATTTGAAAACTTAGATCAAAGTTCATATTAATGCCCTCTTCTATTACCTTGCGTTCGTGCATTTATGCAAATATTCCTTGACAATGTCACATGGAAATGTACACAATTTAATGGAATTTCCGTTTGTTCTCAAACTGTGGCATGACTGCTGCACAGCAGCCACGCTACATTTTGTGTACAAACTGAAATGTACACAATTTAATGGTATTTAATGAAATAATACAAAAGTGATATCCAGATCAATGTACATATTAATGCTTCGTAAACTTCTTCAAAACTTAGATCAAAGTTCATATTAATGCCCTCTTCGATTACCTTGCGTTCGTGCATTTATGCAAATATTCCTTGACAATGTCACATGGAAATGTACACAATTTAATGGGATTTCCGTTTGTTCTCAAACTGTGGCATGACTGCTGCATAGCAGCCACGCTATATTTTGAGTGCAAACTGAAAAAACTATTCAAAATTGATATGCAGATCAATGTACATATTAATGCTTCGTGCACTTCTCCAATTTTTGAAAATTCAGAGCAAAGTTCATATTAATACCCTCCACTACGTGCAGTCATATCATCTTGCGTTCGTGTATCTATACAAATATTCCTTGGCACAGCCACATGGAAATGTACACAATTTAATGGAATTTCCTTCAGTTCTCAAACTGTGGCGTGGCTGCTGCAGAGCAGCCTTGCTACGTTTTGAGAACAAAGTGAAAAATAATACAAAAGTGATATCCAGATCAATGTACATATTAATCCTTCGTGTACTTAGATCAAAGTTCATTTTAATGCCCTCTTCTATTACCTTGCGTTCGTGCATTTATGCAAATATTCCTTGACAATGTCACAAGGAAATGTACACAATTAAATGGAATTTCCGTTTGTTCTCAAACTGTGGCATGACTGCTGCATAGCAGCCGCGCTATATTTTGAGTGCAAACTGAAAAACTATTCAAAATTGATATGCAGATCAATGTACATATTAATGCTTCGTGCACTTCTCCAATTTTTGAAAATTCAGAGCAAAGTTCATATTAATGCCCTCCACTTCGTGCAGTCATATCATCTTGCGTTCGTGTATCTATACAAATATTATTGGCACAGACACATGGAAATGTACACAATTTAATGGAATTTCCTTCTGTTCTCAAACTGTGGCGTGGCTGCTGCAGAGCAGCCTTGCTACGTTTTGACAACAAAGTGAAAAATAATACAAAAGTGATATCCAGATCAATGTACATATTAATCCTTCGTGTACTTCCCTAGATTTTGTTCTCAAACTGTGGCGTGACTGCTCCGCGGCAGTCACGCCACATTTTGGGTGCAAACTGAAATGTACACAATTTATTGGAATTTCCATTTGTTCTTAAGCTGTGGCATGGCTGCTGTGGGGCGGCCATGCTACGTTTTGAAAACAAACTGAAAAAATAATACAAAAGTTATATCCAGACCAATGTACATATTAATGCTTCGTGTACTTCTCTAGATTTGAAAACTTGGATCAAAGATCATATTAATGCCGTTCATTTCTGCAGTGATATTATCTTACGTTCGTGCATTTATGCTTGGAAATATTCCTAGACAATGTCACATGGAAATGTACACAATTTGATGGAATTTCCGTATGTTCTCAGACTGTGGCGTGGCTGTGGCGTGGTTGCTGCACAGGCGCCACGCTACATTTTGAGTACAAACTGAAAAACAATTCAAAATTGATACCCAGATCAATGTACATATTAATACTTCATGTACTTCTCCAGATTTGAACTCAGATCAAATTTTATATTATTGCCCTCCACTATATGCAGTCATATTATCTGCGTTTGTGTATTTATCTAAAGATTCCTTGACAATGTCACTTGGAAATGTACACAATTTAATGGAATTTCCGTTTGTTCTCAAATTGTGGCATGGCTGCTGCAGAGCATCCACGCTACGTTTTGAGTACAATCTGAAAAACAATACAAATGTTATAATCACTCTCATATAGATCAATGTACATATTAATGCTTCGTGTACTTCTCCAGACTTGAAAACTTAGATCAAAGTTCATATTAATGCCCTCTTCTATTACCTTGCGTTCGTGCATTTATGCAAATATTCCTTGACAATGTCACATGGAAATGTACACAATTTAATGGGATTTCCGTTTGTTCTCAAACTGTGGCATGACTGCTGCATAGCAGCCACGCTATATTTTGAGTGCAAACTGAAAAACTATTCAAAATTGATATGCAGATCAATGTACATATTAATGCTTCGTGCAGTTCTCCAATTTTTGAAAATTCAGAGCAAAGTTCATATTAATGCCCTCCACTACGTGCAGTCATATCTTCTTGCGTTCGTGTATCTATACAAATATTCCTTGGCACAGCCACATGGAAATGTACACAATTTAATGGAATTTCCTTCTGTTCTCAAATGGTGGCGTGGATGCTGCAGAGCAGACTTGCTTCGTTTTGAGAACAAAGTGGAAAATAATACAAAAGTGATATCCAGATCAATGTACATATTAATGCTTCGTGTACTTCCCTAGATTTGAAAACTTAGATCAAAGACCATATTTATGTCTTTCACTATATGCAGACATTTTATCTTGCGCTCGAGTATTTATGTAAATATTCCTTGACAATATCACTTGGAAATGGTCACAATTTATTGGAATTTCCTTTTGTTTTCAAACTGTAGCGTGACTGCTCCGCGGCAGTCACGCCACATTTTGGGTGCAAACTGAAATGTACACAATTTATTGGAATTTCCGTTTGTTCTTAAACTGTGGCATGGCAGCTGTGGGGCGGCCATGCTACGTTTTGAGAACAAACTGAAAAAATAATACAAAAGTGATATCCAGACCAATGTACATATTAATGCTTCGTGTACTTATCTAGATTTGAAAACATAGATCAAAGATCATATTAATGCCGTTCGTTATATGCAGTCATATTATCTTTCGTTCGTGCATTTATGCGCGCAAATATTCCTAGACAATGTCACATGGAAATGTACACATTTTGATGGAATTTCCGTATGTTCTCAGACTGTGGCGTGGTTGCTGGACAGCCGCCACGCAACATTTTGAGTACAAACTGAAAAACAATTCTGAATTGATACCCAGATCAATGTACATATTAATACTTCATGTACTTCTCCAGATTTGAAAACTCAGATCAAAGTTCATATTAATGCACTCCACTATATGTATTTATGTAAAGATTCCTTGACAATGTCACTTGGAAATGTACACAATTTAATGGAATTTCCGTTTGTTCTCAAAATGTGGCGTGGCTGCTGCATGGTGGCCACTCTACGTTTTGGGTACAAACTGATATGTACAGGATCTAATGTGATTCCCGTTTGTTCTCAAACTGTGGCATGGCTGCTGTGGGGCGGTCGCGCTACGTTTTGAGAACAAACTGAAAAATAATACAAAAGTGATATCCAGATCAATGTACATACTAATGCTTCGTGTACTTCTACATTTGATAACTTAGATCAATTTCATATTAATGTCCTCCACTATATGCAGTCATTTTATCTTGCCTCCGTGCTTTTATGCAAATATTCCTTGACATGTCACATGGAAATGTATACAATATAACGCTACATTGACCTGATAACTGTCTACACATTTTATTTGCAACATGAACATCTCCACAACTGATAGGTACTGCCGATTTTAATGTTTTGATTACACTCCACGTATTTGACTATCTACTAGTTCAATTTTTCCCCCATGAAACCATGTATCCCTTAACCCGAAAGAAGAAGAATAGATCCACCTTGTCTAATTTTATTATAATAATAATAATGATAGTGGTGGTGGTAATAGTAATGGTAATGGTAATAATAATAATAATAATAATTATTATTATTATTGTTGTTGTTGCTATTATTATTATTATTATTATTAGTTCACTACTTTGTATTTTTTCTTGCCCTTCCCACCTTCCCACCTAACTCAGTGATTAATGAGAGATAAATTATGAACATTATTTAGCAATATCAACTCGATTCTCTTTATTCACCCATTCAACTCCCATTCATACACCAACATTCATTTCAAAAACTCACACTTCAGTCTTGTCCTTAGTTACCACAGCCCAAAAAAGATGGGTTATGATCCCTCATTGGAACGAGCTCGACAAGCTCGCCCCAATGAGGGGTCATAACCTATGTTTTTGAGACAAAAAATGAAAAAAATAATGAAAATTAGCTGGTGATTTTTGAGAATAGCGCTGGCCGGTTTTTGCCGCTACATTGAGTAAAGGGTTAACATGTAGATGGGTGAAAAGAGTTGAAATGGGGTTTGCATTGGGGACCAATTTAGATTTGGGGGCTGGGACCCCGTAACCCCCCCCCCCCCCCACTCAGCCCCTCCCCCCTAATAGCCACCGTAGCTCCGCCACTATATTGAGTGATACAAAGGGTTGGGTTAGTATCCCGATCAGTGAAATTGTGAAGAAAGCAGTACGAGATAGTATGCTGCTGATCGGTGAAACTGGGACAAAAGCAGTGCGGAATAACATTAAAAGTTTGTTTCCTGGTGCCAGAATAAGAGAATGGGCAGGTGGCGTTTGGGAGTGCAGGCCTTCTCATACCAGATCCGGACAAACCAGCGGCTGGCTAGAGTTATTACCGTCGTTATGATAAGTATTAATTGCTCTGTAATATTAAATTACGTAATTCAAAAAACTACACCACTTCAATACCTCGCAGCTGCAATCGGCTCACGCAGTGAACCCTGTGCCTGGAAGCTTGTTCCGCACGTGTGATCGATACATGAGTCCTGTGTATTTGAACTTGGCCTGTAACACAAGAAGTACGTGTCATCAACTCACAACCGAACCAAATGTGGTGCAAACTCAATTTATATTCCCACAGTTCTAATTATCAAATATACAGAGGCGGCGGAACGAGGAGGCAGAACCAGGGGGTGCAAGGGACACGTGCCCCTCCACTTTTTCCACACACATGTTGCGCGGTTACACAATGGCTTAAAATGGCGCACTCAAACGTGTCAATATACAGCCATTAGATTATTTGCAAATCCATTGCAAGATTTGGCAAAAGAATCCCACCCGGTGCTTCGTTCATTCAATTTTTTACGATTATACCTATAATTAGTGTTTGCAATCTAATATTATTGCGTCCGTGGAAATATTGCCCACCCTGGAAAGTGACTAGACCACGGCGGCCGTACAGTACAGTAGTAACCATGATGTGCTTCCCAGTCGAGATACAGTTAAAACTGGAAGTCCTGTCATGAAATGCGCACAAATAGCACGTCGATCTGCGCGTTAAAATCTACGCGTTAGGACCATAGTAAGGCCATCAGATTATGTACATATGGCCTGTGCAGAAGCAATTCCTACGCGCAATTAAGCCTGGATAAGCGCACAGTTCATGGCAGGACTCCTAGTTTTATAAGATTATTGGTTCTCGCTTCCGATTGTCCCGGACTCATAAGAAAATAAAGGTATAAAGCAAATAAATTCGGGTCGCAAAGGATTTCAATCCCACATCGTCCCTGGGTGCCTTCGGCGCACTGAAACTTTCATTTCATCATATATTTATTTATTTATAAATATCGTCCCTTCAGTGCAACAAGGTGCCATTTGCAATGCTAAGGCATTGCAGATAGCGCCTTGTTGTACTCATGGGACGATACACTTGAATTTAAAATTTTAAACTTTCTTCATAACGCAACTGTGAATTTAACATGTGCATTCCATTTTTGACCGACGGAACAAGATTTTGTACTGCTGAAATTTAAATTTTAGCACTCATGTAAACAGGATCTTTGTAATGATTGTTCTGATTTGTGATTGGAAGTGAAAATGAAATGAAAATGAAAAGTTTCTGCGCGCCGAAGGCGCACAGGGACGATGTGGGATTGAAATCCCTTGCGACCCGAATTACTATATTTGCTTTATAACTTTATTTGCTTATAAATCAACGAGAGTCGGAAGCGAGAGTCACTAACCTTATTGAGTGTGCGACTGGCAGTAGGGTAGTGGGTTGAGATCAGTCTTGCATTTTAGAACCGTGACCAGGCTGATGAACAGGCCAGGTAAAAGGGGCCACCAGGCCTGATTTGTATTGTTCAGAGCTGATTTCGCAGATTGCATACTGTAGCAGAGGCTGACTGATCAGACTGGTGAGAAATGTTTTGAGGCTGATTACCAGGCCTGGGCTGATAGGCCTAGTGGAAATTCAAGCCCTGGTTGAGATCCCTGAGAACCTCGATCTGGAAGACGGCTAGGAATTTTGCATAACTACAAGACTTCTGCTCCGTGTTTGCTTAGAGAAGTCGATGACTGCATGCTAAGTAAGTAATCCACAAGAGTGGACACAGGTGGGGTGAACAAGAGCGAGGAGGGCAGAATAAGATTACCAAGGCTAGCGCCAGAAAACAATGGGACCAGTAGACGGAAGCCAATGAATCTCGGTACCCTGAAAGTGGGTTATAACAACATCCAGGGTCTCCCCCGGAAAGCAAGTGAACCTGCTACATTGATCGAGGCAGAGGACTTTGATGTCATGGGCTTAAGCGAGACGTGGGTATGACATGGGAAACGGGTTGACCAAGTTAAGGGGTGCGTGTGGATAGGTGTAGGGCGAACAAAAGAAAGAAAAAAGGGGAGGGGTAGGCATGTACATTAAAGAGGATTTAAAACCGTCGCTGATCACAGACCTGGAAGATGTCAGCACCTCGGCTGAGGTATCGAAAGAAATTGGATGGGTAAAGATCAGTCCAAGAAAAAAGGTAATGTCATTGGGATTGTGCACTGTGCGGTGGAGGGAAGCAAACTCGAGTGGAATGACTCGACATATTCAAAACTAAGGTCCAATATCACAGAATTAGAAAAAGGGGGCTCAGTATAATTCTGATGGGTGACTTTAATGGACACATAAGTGATAAGGAAGAAGACATAGAGGGCGAGGACAAGAAAGTCAACAGGAATGGAAGGAAGCTGTCTGACTTCACAAATGAGCTCGGTCTGAAGATTCTGAACAGGGACGCGAGGTGTAAAGGGAAATGGACCTGGGAGAGGAACGAAAGAAAATCAATAATCACAGATATTAATTGATGGAGTGAGGTGTAAGGGTTAGAAATGGATGATGAGGGTAAAATGGAGGTGGATAGTGATCACAACTTGATTACAGTGACGATCATGGCCAAAAACCTAGTAAAAAGCAAAGGAAGCTTCAAGAAGATTTGGGAACTCAAAAAGGATGCTGACTGGGCGAAGTTCGAAGAAAAATTGAAACCAAAGCTTGCAACCGTACACAAGGGGGGCAGTGACAGGGGATGACCGAGGCCATAGTTGCGAGCCTAGTAAAGGCAGGGAAGGAATGTGTGGGAAAGATTAGGGTGCCAATACGGGAACTTGGGTACAGAGTGAACGAAGAACTGAAAAGGACCATAAAGGGTACAAAAGCTAAATGTGCTGCAAACAGGAGAGGTAGAAAACTTAAGGAGGCGGAAAGCAACGAGGCCACGGAAGCAAAGGAAGAATACCAACAAGCACGAAATAAAGTAAATAAGATTAAAGATAATAATCGGAGTGTGCGAGATAGCAGTCTTATTAGGACGATAAGAATGACGGGGTGGGGGGGGGGGGAGTTCGAACGTTTTTGGGAATGGGTGAATAAACGTAACAAAGGAAGTAACCCACAGAGTATTAAAGTAGATGACAGAGTTGCAGACGATCAAGATCAAATTGCATTAGAACTAGTCACGCACTGGGAAATGGTAAGCGATACGCTATGGGGCATAGGGAACCCACTGGAGTGTCCGAACCAGGTCGAGGAAAATCTATCGAACTTCGTGTGCAGCGAAATTAAAAGGGAAGAGGTGCAAAGGATGATTTCAAAATTAAGGAATGGAGAAGCGGGAGGGGTGGAGGAAATTCCTAACGAGTTTATCAAAAAACCCAGAGAGGAACTCTTGGAAAGCCAAACTGCCCTCTTCAATTTAGCCATAGAAAAACAAGAGATCCCGAATGAGTGTAGAGAAAGCAAAGTGACAATTATTCACAAAAATTGGGAAAAAGATGTTTTGGATAATTATCGAGGGATCTCTGTCAGTAGCAACATTGGAAAAGTTTTCTGTAAGGTTCCGCTCCACAGTTTTCCAGGCATTTCCAAATATGACATGCCATACACTCTCTTCAAATGCAAATATTCTGTAGCTTAGTTATCTAACTCATAACATGTATTACATTTCCCAAATCCACAAAAAACATATAACATTATCTGACTAAGTAGAAATAAACAATCTGAATGAGGGTGGAATAATTTATTGTCAAAGGCCAGACTTCAACCTGAAAAATTGCATTGAAACAATGCCGAAACCTGTCATTTTCAGCCACCTAGCAGCCTCAAAAGCAGAATTTTCCCACCAACCCCACCTACCCACCCCTGGAACGGAGCATCCCCTGTTTCTAAAATGCAAAAAAAAATTATATGTTTCCGTCTCATTTTTTAGTTACCTGTCTGGTAACAAACCCGTGTAAAAATTACATTTAAAAAAATAGCCAATTTTTCGAAGCCACTGTTTCCCATAATTCATCTGGTAATTTACCCCTATGTATCAGAATCCAACTTTGGGACCAAAACTTCCAATTCTCTTGTCCAACAAAAAGCCTAATGTAATCATATATCTGATACTAAAATATATCTCAGTTTTACATGGCCTTAGTTTCAACATATGCCCTATGATTAGAATTTCACCCCAGTGCAATAGTGCGAAACTGTGGAGCGGAACCTGAAGTCCTGTGTGTGAGAATATTAGAAGAGGTGATTGAGGAGAAGTGTTTTGGGGAGAGATCCAGAATGGCTTCAGGAATGAAAGGAGAGTCACTGACCATCTTTTCACGCTATCCTAAATGACAGAATCCGCGAAAGCAAAAATGAAAAAGATGTTTATGGCCTTTTTTGGATGTTAAAAAGGCATACGATACAGTATGGAGGGAGGGTATATGGCGCAAGCTTGAGCCTCTAGGCGTGGAGGCGAGGTTGTTGGAATTATGAAAGCATTATATAAAGATGTACAGAATGAACTTAGCCTTGGTGACATAACAAAACGTGTGCCTATGGAGATAGGCCTAAAACGCATGCACCGGTACCCTTTCGCCAATTCTTTTTGCATTGTTCATCAAAGGTTCAGAAGATGAACTCCTGCATTGCGACAAGTGGGTAGCAGTTGGGGACTTTAAGATCCCAGGGCTATTTTTTGCATAGTGCTAGTGTCAAAAAGCAAAGAAGGGGGCTAGCGAAAATGCTGGGAATTGTTGGGAAATATAGGAGCAAATGGAGACTCGAACTTAATGAAAGCAACAGCGAAGTTATACCTGTGTGCCGCAAAGTGGACCCCACTCGAAAGTGGAGAGTGGAGAAGTTCTGTATTCCTGAATGTAGCAGCAAACTTCTTAGTGTAAGAGAGCCAGGTGACCACGAGTATCTGGGGGTAAATATAAACATCACAGGAAGAGGCATCTACCGAAACCACACAAATAAATTGATTTTGAAGGAGAGGCGAATCCTCAACCAAATGAAACTTACAGGGAGAAAGAGTTTCAATAAGGTTTTCGTGGGGAAAACCATTTGGGAAATGGTGGGTCTGCCAAGTATAACATACGGTACGGAAGTGGTACCCCTAAACCAGACGGCCGTAAAGAGCTTGGAAATCCTGCAGAACGATGAAGGTCGGTGGATAACGGGGTCGACTGATGCCACAGCACTACAAGCAATCAGGGGTGAGTTGGGGTGGATGAGGATCAAGGACATGATAGACTTATTGAAACTCGGTTATCTTAATTATTCGGTAAATCTCCCCGACAGCCGATGGTGTAAAGTAATGTTCCTAAGAATTTTCAACTCAAATATCAAGACAGAGTGGATGGTCCAAGTGAGGGAGCTAATAGAGAACTACTCATTGGAGATCTCGGACAGACGTTGGGGCAAACCAGGGTAACAGAATCGTCAAAGAAAGGGTCATGGAGGATGGTAACCTTAATTGGCGAGAGGGGGGTCAAATCAGAGGTCGATGGGTGGCCTGCTTGATAAAGAGAAGCCTGGTTTTGAAGAGTACCTTGATGGCACCTTTGGGGGGGGGGGGGGGGTCACTGTTGTTCAAGCTAAGGTCGCGGTCCCTGGAGCTGATGGGAAAAATTGGGAAAAACAGTGAAAAGGAGTGCCAGATGTGTACTTTGAGCGTGGTGGAGACCCTTGGACTCTTTCTGTTAGCGTGCCCAAAATACCAGTCTAAAAGAATAAGATTCACTGGGAGGATAATTGGGAAGTGGGATGGGAGAATGAAGGACATGTGGTTAGTGGGAGACTCAAAGGAGAGGGTTAATATGCTAATCTGAGAGATTGGGAAGAATGGGGCAAGGGATGTCATCAAGCAGTTCGTCTCAGGGTATTGGGAGGAGAGAAACAGCGTGGGAAAGGGAGGCAGTTGGGAGTACAGGGGTAACCAAGGCCTTCTCATCCGAGAACCGCAACAAATTATTATTTGTGATTGCCGGCTAATTACCAGTTATCGCCGATTCGTAGTAAACACTGCTAACAAACAGAGGGCAGCGACTGTGAATATCTGTCACCAATACTAATACAGACTATAGCAGAGGTGTGAAAATTTCTCACTCCAGACGACTGGCTAAATGAGAATACACCCTCCCACGGACGCAGTAATATTAGATTGCAAATACAAACACAAATTATAGAAATACTCATCAAAAATTTAATTAATGATGCACCGTGCACAACCCGGAGCTTCATTAATTAAAGTTTTGCTGATGATTTTTATTACCCGGTAAACGCATGCGTGGACATCACTGCCCACGTGCGGATTACAACCAATACACGGCAACTGTACTGTTTGCGTAGTCCTAACTAGTATAGGACCCCCCCCCCCCCCCCCGTTCATCATTACTCCATACTCCCACTAGTATGTAATGTGGTTTTCAGGGGCCAGTTGCAGGACCTCGGGGCAGGACCTCGATAGTGACGTCATGTCACGTGACCCAGAGGCGCCATGTTGTGTTGCCATGGTAACCCGCGTGGGTGGCCATGTTGTGACATCATCCCCATGGTGATATGTGGTGTTAGTGCGCATGCGCAGTGCGTGTTGTGGTGATACGCGTTTCCGTCGTCCATTTTGTACACTGGAGGCCGCCATCTTGGTTTCTATGGTAGCATGTGATTGCAATGTTACCCAAAGGCCTACAACAAGACAGGGGTATGTTTGGAGGGTTTGTTCGATTGAATCAGAGTAAATCTAATTACCACAAACCACCCGACAAGTTTTAATATTTCGAATTCTTTCAGAATTCTCTGCTTCTATCTTATGTAATAGTTTTCGTCAATCTGACCATGTTCCTTTGTTCGGGAGTATACCCCAGTAGCGTAGAAGAGCCTATCAGCTGGAACAGCTTTGCTTATTATTACTATATTTAGCTATTCTAGTCTATTCTTGTTAGTTCTGACCCTATTCCGAGTACGCTTGTTGTTTCATTTATCTAGATCATTTATATAAATTGTAACTTACCAAATAGATTGCTTGATTTCACATAACCTGTATGCGGAGTTATCTCCCCTTATTACATTGAAGTCCTATCCGATTCTCATCACCTCTATATCAATTGGCAATATCCCAGGCACCCCAATCTCGGCACCCCTTTTTGGAAAACATATGGCCTTCGGCACCCCTTTTTTGTCGTATGAGGCCATGAGAGCTATGTAAAAGCCCTCAATGAGTCCTCATTTATTATCCCTCATAGTCTCATTGAATTTTGAGGACCATGAAAAATCCCTCAATGAGGTATAATTTACTAAAAAAAAAAAAAAAAAAAATGGCGGCAATCTCGGATCACGTTTAATTTCGGCTCTTGTATTTTTGGGGGTTGAGTTTCAATGGAATATATCTAACGTCTGTTATTCACTGTGGTATGATCTGTTAAATGACTATCTTTATTTTGATAGTTTTCTGGATATTTTCAAGAGTGGGAAAAATGAAGTTTTTGTGACTTTCAGTTTGTAATATTCACCATTCTGAGAAACGGGAAGGATGGCTCCAGTAAAAACCTGTGTACAATGTGTGCAATAGAAACAATAGAAACAATACGTCTCACTGGATCCTTTGTTGAAGAGTCAATGACGTGTTACATTGGGACAATTATCAGACACAGATATTGATACTTTTGATTTAAAGCAAATTTCCACCTGAGCACTTGAACACTTCTCACCATGGCAAGTAGAGGTGTCACCAAGACGGGAATTCCCAAAACTGTAAAAACACCATCATTCAGTCAATCAGGTCAAAACTCAAAGAAACGTACCTCTGAGAAGCTATCACCACTTGAGGGCAGAACACAAAGGAAACGAGCTGGTTCGCTTGGGGATGTATCCATCTTGCCTTCGACAAATGAACCAGTAAGACAAGAGAATATCGTCAAAATGGATGAAATTATTTTCAATACTGTGTCACAGAAACCTTTTACAGACAGACTTATTCAACATTTGCCTGAATCGGATTCTATTAAAATTGACGCCATCCTCAGCAGTATAGGAAAACTCCCAGACCAGCTCAATGAACTCTCCGTGTCAACCATTCCAGAGGCAATTGATAAGGGACTAGATAATACCCACATACAACCGCTTAAGGATGAAATGGAAATTCTGAGAGCCGAAAATCGGGATCTGAAAGATCAGTTAGAAACTTTAAATGCACGTGTAAACAAAGTTGAAAATATTACAGACTCCAAGCTGGATGAACATGAACAATACGACCGTCGCAACTGCCTTGTGTTTCGGAATATACCCGTGAGTACAACAAATCTACGAGAAATTAATAAGTCCACAGACAATACTCTACTAGATTTGTGCCGGAACCACCTGAAGACGCCAATCACAGTAAATGACATTAGCAGGTCTCATGTGCTGGGTAAAGTGAGAACCACACAAGGCAGAAAGACATGCAATGTGATCTGTCGTTTTGTTTCGTATCGACACCGCTACTCCGTGTATTCTAACAAGAAAGAGCTGAAGAATAATCGGATATTTGTTACGGAGTCCCTGACTGAACGGAGAGGTTATTTAGTTTCGAAACTCGTAGCACTCAGAAAAGATAGGAAAATATTCTCATTTTGGACTAATGACGGAAGAATTTTCGCCAAGAAGATGCCAGATGACACACCCATAGTTGTGAAAACAGAAGCAGACATTGCCGGTATGCTTCAAGTTGACTAACCAAAATAATAATTAATAAATAATAAAACTGGGTACGTAGTCTAAGTCTAACTCACAGTACTATGACATGGCTGCTGTAGGGCAGCCACGCTGAAGTTTAAACCCAAACCTATAATAATGTTAAACAATCAATGAAAATCATAACAACGTAAAACTTTTTCGTAGGTCAACGTTTGTAGTAATGTCTCCATTATATGTACATCATATGTACAGCTTCATTATCTTGGCTTCATGTACTTGCCCAAATCTGAAAACTTTGATCAACCTTCATATCAATGCCCTTCAACTTTGTGGAACCAAATCATCCTGTGTTTGAATATTTATGCTAATATACTTTGAAAATTCCATTTGTTTTCAAACTGTGACATGGCTGCTGCAGAGCATCCACGCTACACTTTGAGCACAAATTGAAACAAAATACGTAATTTTTGCCCAGATCAATGTACATATTGATGCATCGTGTACTTACCGAAATTTGAAAATTTAGATCAACGCTCATATTAATGCCCTCCACTGTGCGCAGCCATATCACCTTGCGTTCGTGTACTTATGTAAATATTCCTTGACAATGCCATTTGGATATGTTCATAATTTAATGGAATTTCTGTTTGTTCGCAAACTGTGGCGTGCTTGATGTAGAACAGCCACGCTACGTTTTGAGTACAAACTGAAAAATAATACAAAAGTGATATCCAGTTTAAAGTACATTTTAATGCTTCGTGTACTTCTCCAGATCTGGAAACTTAGATCAAAGTTCATATTAATGCCCTCCACTTTGCAGTAATATTATTTTATTTTGCGTGCGTGTATTTATGCAAATATTCCTTGACAATGTCCAGAAATAACACAATTTAATGGAATTTCCGATTGTTCTCAAACTGTGGCATGATTGCTGCACAGCAGCCACGCTACATTTTGAGTACAACCTGGAAAGCAATTCAAAACCGATACCCAGATCAATGTACATATTAATGCTTCGTGCACGTCTCCAAATATTAAAATTTAGATCAAAGTTCATATTAATACCCTCCACAATGTGCAGCCATATCATCTCGTGTTCGTATATTTATGCAAATATTCCTTGAAAATTCCGTTTGTTCTCAAAATGTGGCATGGCTGCTGCAGAGCATCCACGCTACATTTTGAGTACAAATTGAAACATAATAAGAAATTTTTACCAAGACGAATGTACAATGCCATTTGGAAATGATCACAATTTAATGGAATTTCTGTTTGTTCTCAAACTGTGGCATGGTTGCTGTAGAGCAGCCACGCTACGTTTTGAATACAAACTGAAAAATAATACAAAAGAGATATCCAGTTTAATGTACATTTTAATGCTACGTGTACATCTCCAGATTTGAAAACTTAGATCAAAGTTCATATTTATGCCCTCTACCTGGCCGTAATATTATTTTATTTTGCGTTCGTGTATTTATGCAAATATTCCTTGACAATGTCACAGAAATAACCCAGATATATCGTGTACTTATCCAAATTTGAAATCTTAGATCTTAGATCAACGCTCATAATAATGCCCTCCACAATGTGCAGCCACGCCACCTTGCGTTCGTGTGTTCATGTTCTTATGCAAATATTCCTTGACAATGCCACATGGTAATGTACAGAATTTAATGGAATTTCCGTTTGTTCTCAAACTGTGACATGGCAGCTTTAGAGCAGCCGCGCTACATTTTGAGTACAAACGGAAAAATAATACACACCACAGCAATTCACAATTCAAAATTGATACCCTGATAAATGTACATATTAATATTTCGTGCACTCCTCCAAATATTAAAATTTAGAAGTTCATATTAATGCCCTCCACTATGTGCAGCCATATCATCTTGCGTTCGGATATTTATAAAAATATTCCTTGACACTGCCACAAGGAAATGTACACAATTTAATGGAATTTCCGTTTGTTTTCAAATTGTGGCATGGCTTCTGCAGAGCAGCCACGCTACGTTTTGAATACAAAATGAAAAATAATACAAAAGTGACAATGACCGTGATTTAGATCAATGCACATATTAATGCTTCGTGTACTTCTCCAGACTTGAAAACTTAGATCAAAGTTCACATTAATGCCCTCCACCTGTGCAGTCATATTATTCTGCGCTCGTGTATTAATGTAAATATTCCTTGACAAATGTCACCTAGAAATGTACACAATTTAATGGAATTTCCGTTTGTTCTCAAACTGTGGCATGAATGCAGCACAGCAGCCACGCTACATTTTGTGTACAATCTGAAATGTACACAATTTAATGGTATTTAATGAAATAATACAAAAGTGATATCCAGATCAATGTACATATTAATGCTTCGTAAACTTCTCCAGATTTGAAAACTTAGATCAAAGTTCATATTAATGCCCTCTTCTATTACCTTGCGTTCGTGCATTTATGCAAATATTCCTTGACAATGTCACATGGAAATGTACACAATTTAATGGAATTTCCGTTTGTTCTCAAACTGTGGCATGACTGCTGCACAGCAGCCACGCTACATTTTGTGTACAAACTGAAATGTACACAATTTAATGGTATTTAATGAAATAATACAAAAGTGATATCCAGATCAATGTACATATTAATGCTTCGTAAACTTCTTCAAAACTTAGATCAAAGTTCATATTAATGCCCTCTTCGATTACCTTGCGTTCGTGCATTTATGCAAATATTCCTTGACAATGTCACATGGAAATGTACACAATTTAATGGGATTTCCGTTTGTTCTCAAACTGTGGCATGACTGCTGCATAGCAGCCACGCTATATTTTGAGTGCAAACTGAAAAAACTATTCAAAATTGATATGCAGATCAATGTACATATTAATGCTTCGTGCACTTCTCCAATTTTTGAAAATTCAGAGCAAAGTTCATATTAATACCCTCCACTACGTGCAGTCATATCATCTTGCGTTCGTGTATCTATACAAATATTCCTTGGCACAGCCACATGGAAATGTACACAATTTAATGGAATTTCCTTCAGTTCTCAAACTGTGGCGTGGCTGCTGCAGAGCAGCCTTGCTACGTTTTGAGAACAAAGTGAAAAATAATACAAAAGTGATATCCAGATCAATGTACATATTAATCCTTCGTGTACTTAGATCAAAGTTCATTTTAATGCCCTCTTCTATTACCTTGCGTTCGTGCATTTATGCAAATATTCCTTGACAATGTCACAAGGAAATGTACACAATTAAATGGAATTTCCGTTTGTTCTCAAACTGTGGCATGACTGCTGCATAGCAGCCGCGCTATATTTTGAGTGCAAACTGAAAAACTATTCAAAATTGATATGCAGATCAATGTACATATTAATGCTTCGTGCACTTCTCCAATTTTTGAAAATTCAGAGCAAAGTTCATATTAATGCCCTCCACTTCGTGCAGTCATATCATCTTGCGTTCGTGTATCTATACAAATATTATTGGCACAGACACATGGAAATGTACACAATTTAATGGAATTTCCTTCTGTTCTCAAACTGTGGCGTGGCTGCTGCAGAGCAGCCTTGCTACGTTTTGACAACAAAGTGAAAAATAATACAAAAGTGATATCCAGATCAATGTACATATTAATCCTTCGTGTACTTCCCTAGATTTTGTTCTCAAACTGTGGCGTGACTGCTCCGCGGCAGTCACGCCACATTTTGGGTGCAAACTGAAATGTACACAATTTATTGGAATTTCCATTTGTTCTTAAGCTGTGGCATGGCTGCTGTGGGGCGGCCATGCTACGTTTTGAAAACAAACTGAAAAAATAATACAAAAGTTATATCCAGACCAATGTACATATTAATGCTTCGTGTACTTCTCTAGATTTGAAAACTTGGATCAAAGATCATATTAATGCCGTTCATTTCTGCAGTGATATTATCTTACGTTCGTGCATTTATGCTTGGAAATATTCCTAGACAATGTCACATGGAAATGTACACAATTTGATGGAATTTCCGTATGTTCTCAGACTGTGGCGTGGCTGTGGCGTGGTTGCTGCACAGGCGCCACGCTACATTTTGAGTACAAACTGAAAAACAATTCAAAATTGATACCCAGATCAATGTACATATTAATACTTCATGTACTTCTCCAGATTTGAACTCAGATCAAATTTTATATTATTGCCCTCCACTATATGCAGTCATATTATCTGCGTTTGTGTATTTATCTAAAGATTCCTTGACAATGTCACTTGGAAATGTACACAATTTAATGGAATTTCCGTTTGTTCTCAAATTGTGGCATGGCTGCTGCAGAGCATCCACGCTACGTTTTGAGTACAATCTGAAAAACAATACAAATGTTATAATCACTCTCATATAGATCAATGTACATATTAATGCTTCGTGTACTTCTCCAGACTTGAAAACTTAGATCAAAGTTCATATTAATGCCCTCTTCTATTACCTTGCGTTCGTGCATTTATGCAAATATTCCTTGACAATGTCACATGGAAATGTACACAATTTAATGGGATTTCCGTTTGTTCTCAAACTGTGGCATGACTGCTGCATAGCAGCCACGCTATATTTTGAGTGCAAACTGAAAAACTATTCAAAATTGATATGCAGATCAATGTACATATTAATGCTTCGTGCAGTTCTCCAATTTTTGAAAATTCAGAGCAAAGTTCATATTAATGCCCTCCACTACGTGCAGTCATATCTTCTTGCGTTCGTGTATCTATACAAATATTCCTTGGCACAGCCACATGGAAATGTACACAATTTAATGGAATTTCCTTCTGTTCTCAAATGGTGGCGTGGATGCTGCAGAGCAGACTTGCTTCGTTTTGAGAACAAAGTGGAAAATAATACAAAAGTGATATCCAGATCAATGTACATATTAATGCTTCGTGTACTTCCCTAGATTTGAAAACTTAGATCAAAGACCATATTTATGTCTTTCACTATATGCAGACATTTTATCTTGCGCTCGAGTATTTATGTAAATATTCCTTGACAATATCACTTGGAAATGGTCACAATTTATTGGAATTTCCTTTTGTTTTCAAACTGTAGCGTGACTGCTCCGCGGCAGTCACGCCACATTTTGGGTGCAAACTGAAATGTACACAATTTATTGGAATTTCCGTTTGTTCTTAAACTGTGGCATGGCAGCTGTGGGGCGGCCATGCTACGTTTTGAGAACAAACTGAAAAAATAATACAAAAGTGATATCCAGACCAATGTACATATTAATGCTTCGTGTACTTATCTAGATTTGAAAACATAGATCAAAGATCATATTAATGCCGTTCGTTATATGCAGTCATATTATCTTTCGTTCGTGCATTTATGCGTGCAAATATTCCTAGACAATGTCACATGGAAATGTACACATTTTGATGGAATTTCCGTATGTTCTCAGACTGTGGCGTGGTTGCTGGACAGCCGCCACGCAACATTTTGAGTACAAACTGAAAAACAATTCTGAATTGATACCCAGATCAATGTACATATTAATACTTCATGTACTTCTCCAGATTTGAAAACTCAGATCAAAGTTCATATTAATGCACTCCACTATATGTATTTATGTAAAGATTCCTTGACAATGTCACTTGGAAATGTACACAATTTAATGGAATTTCCGTTTGTTCTCAAAATGTGGCGTGGCTGCTGCATGGTGGCCACTCTACGTTTTGGGTACAAACTGATATGTACAGGATCTAATGTGATTCCCGTTTGTTCTCAAACTGTGGCATGGCTGCTGTGGGGCGGTCGCGCTACGTTTTGAGAACAAACTGAAAAATAATACAAAAGTGATATCCAGATCAATGTACATACTAATGCTTCGTGTACTTCTACATTTGATAACTTAGATCAATTTCATATTAATGTCCTCCACTATATGCAGTCATTTTATCTTGCCTCCGTGCTTTTATGCAAATATTCCTTGACATGTCACATGGAAATGTATACAATATAACGCTACATTGACCTGATAACTGTCTACACATTTTATTTGCAACATGAACATCTCCACAACTGATAGGTACTGCCGATTTTAATGTTTTGATTACACTCCACGTATTTGACTATCTACTAGTTCAATTTTTCCCCCATGAAACCATGTATCCCTTAACCCGAAAGAAGAAGAATAGATCCACCTTGTCTAATTTTATTATAATAATAATAATGATAGTGGTGGTGGTAATGGTAATGGTAATAATAATAATAATAATAATAATTATTATTATTGTTGTTGTTGCTATTATTATTATTATTATTATTAGTTCACTACTTTGTATTTTTTCTTGCCCTTCCCACCTTCCCACCTAACTCAGTGATTAATGAGAGATAAATTATGAACATTATTTAGCAATATCAACTCGATTCTCTTTATTCACCCATTCAACTCCCATTCATACACCAACATTCATTTCAAAAACTCACACTTCAGTCTTGTCCTTAGTTACCACAGCCCAAAAAAGATGGGTTATGATCCCTCATTGGAACGAGCTCGACAAGCTCGCCCCAATGAGGGGTCATAACCTATGTTTTTGAGACAAAAAATGAAAAAAATAATGAAAATTAGCTGGTGATTTTTGAGAATAGCGCTGGCCGGTTTTTGCCGCTACATTGAGTAAAGGGTTAACATGTAGATGGGTGAAAAGAGTTGAAATGGGGTTTGCATTGGGGACCAATTTAGATTTGGGGGCTGGGACCCCGTAACCCCCCCCCCCCCCACTCAGCCCCTCCCCCCTAATAGCCACCGTAGCTCCGCCACTATATTGAGTGATACAAAGGGTTGGGTTAGTATCCCGATCAGTGAAATTGTGAAGAAAGCAGTACGAGATAGTATGCTGCTGATCGGTGAAACTGGGACAAAAGCAGTGCGGAATAACATTAAAAGTTTGTTTCCTGGTGCCAGAATAAGAGAATGGGCAGGTGGCGTTTGGGAGTGCAGGCCTTCTCATACCAGATCCGGACAAACCAGCGGCTGGCTAGAGTTATTACCGTCGTTATGATAAGTATTAATTGCTCTGTAATATTAAATTACGTAATTCAAAAAACTACACCACTTCAATACCTCGCAGCTGCAATCGGCTCACGCAGTGAACCCTGTGCCTGGAAGCTTGTTCCGCACGTGTGATCGATACATGAGTCCTGTGTATTTGAACTTGGCCTGTAACACAAGAAGTACGTGTCATCAACTCACAACCGAACCAAATGTGGTGCAAACTCAATTTATATTCCCACAGTTCTAATTATCAAATATACAGAGGCGGCGGAACGAGGAGGCAGAACCAGGGGGTGCAAGGGACACGTGCCCCTCCACTTTTTCCACACACATGTTGCGCGGTTACACAATGGCTTAAAATGGCGCACTCAAACGTGTCAATATACAGCCATTAGATTATTTGCAAATCCATTGCAAGATTTGGCAAAAGAATCCCACCCGGTGCTTCGTTCATTCAGTTTTTTACGATTATACCTATAATTAGTGTTTGCAATCTAATATTATTGCGTCCGTGGAAATATTGCCCACCCTGGAAAGTGACTAGACCACGGCGGCCGTACAGTACAGTAGTAACCATGATGTGCTTCCCAGTCGAGATACAGTTAAAACTGGAAGTCCTGTCATGAAATGCGCACAAATAGCACGTCGATCTGCGCGTTAAAATCTACGCGTTAGGACCATAGTAAGGCCATCAGATTATGTACATATGGCCTGTGCAGAAGCAATTCCTACGCGCAATTAAGCCTGGATAAGCGCACAGTTCATGGCAGGACTCCTAGTTTTATAAGATTATTGGTTCTCGCTTCCGATTGTCCCGGACTCATAAGAAAATAAAGGTATAAAGCAAATAAATTCGGGTCGCAAAGGATTTCAATCCCACATCGTCCCTGGGTGCCTTCGGCGCACTGAAACTTTCATTTCATCATATATTTATTTATTTATAAATATCGTCCCTTCAGTGCAACAAGGTGCCATCTGCAATGCTAAGGCATTGCAGATAGCGCCTTGTTGTACTCATGGGAAGATACACTTGAATTTAAAATTTTAAACTTTCTTCATAACGCAACTGTGAATTTAACATGTGCATTCCATTTTTGACCGACGGAACAAGATTTTGTACTGCTGAAATTTAAATTTTAGCACTCATGTAAACAGGATCTTTGTAATGATTGTTCTGATTTGTGATTGGAAGTGAAAATGAAATGAAAATGAAAAGTTTCTGCGCGCCGAAGGCGCACAGGGACGATGTGGGATTGAAATCCCTTGCGACCCGAATTACTATATTTGCTTTATAACTTTATTTGCTTATAAATCAACGAGAGTCGGAAGCGAGAGTCACTAACCTTATTGAGTGTGCGACTGGCAGTAGGGTAGTGGGTTGAGATCAGTCTTGCATTTTAGAACCGTGACCAGGCTGATGAACAGGCCAGGTAAAAGGGGCCACCAGGCCTGATTTGTATTGTTCAGAGCTGATTTCGCAGATTGCATACTGTAGCAGAGGCTGACTGATCAGACTGGTGAGAAATGTTTTGAGGCTGATTACCAGGCCTGGGCTGATAGGCCTAGTGGAAATTCAAGCCCTGGTTGAGATCCCTGAGAACCTCGATCTGGAAGACGGCTAGGAATTTTGCATAACTACAAGACTTCTGCTCCGTGTTTGCTTAGAGAAGTCGATGACTGCATGCTAAGTAAGTAATCCACAAGAATGGACACAGGTGGGGTGAACAAGAGCGAGGAGGGCAGAATAAGATTACCAAGGCTAGCGCCAGAAAACAATGGGACCAGTAGACGGAAGCCAATGAATCTCGGTACCCTGAAAGTGGGTTATAACAACATCCAGGGTCTCCCCCGGAAAGCAAGTGAACCTGCTACATTGATCGAGGCAGAGGACTTTGATGTCATGGGCTTAAGCGAGACGTGGGTATGACATGGGAAACGGGTTGACCAAGTTAAGGGGTGCGTGTGGATAGGTGTAGGGCGAACAAAAGAAAGAAAAAAGGGGAGGGGTAGGCATGTACATTAAAGAGGATTTAAAACCGTCGCTGATCACAGACCTGGAAGATGTCAGCACCTCGGCTGAGGTATCGAAAGAAATTGGATGGGTAAAGATCAGTCCAAGAAAAAAGGTAATGTCATTGGGATTGTGCACTGTGCGGTGGAGGGAAGCAAACTCGAGTGGAATGACTCGACATATTCAAAACTAAGGTCCAATATCACAGAATTAGAAAAAGGGGGCTCAGTATAATTCTGATGGGTGACTTTAATGGACACATAAGTGATAAGGAAGAAGACATAGAGGGCGAGGACAAGAAAGTCAACAGGAATGGAAGGAAGCTGTCTGACTTCACAAATGAGCTCGGTCTGAAGATTCTGAACAGGGACGCGAGGTGTAAAGGGAAATGGACCTGGGAGAGGAACGAAAGAAAATCAATAATCACAGATATTAATTGATGGAGTGAGGTGTAAGGGTTAGAAATGGATGATGAGGGTAAAATGGAGGTGGATAGTGATCACAACTTGATTACAGTGACGATCATGGCCAAAAACCTAGTAAAAAGCAAAGGAAGCTTCAAGAAGATTTGGGAACTCAAAAAGGATGCTGACTGGGCGAAGTTCGAAGAAAAATTGAAACCAAAGCTTGCAACCGTACACAAGGGGGGGCAGTGACAGGGGATGACCGAGGCCATAGTTGCGAGCCTAGTAAAGGCAGGGAAGGAATGTGTGGGAAAGATTAGGGTGCCAATACGGGAACTTGGGTACAGAGTGAACGAAGAACTGAAAAGGACCATAAAGGGTACAAAAGCTAAATGTGCTGCATACAGGAGAAGTAGAAAACTTAAGGAGGCGGAAAGCAACGAGGCCACGGAAGCAAAGGAAGAATACCAACAAGCACGAAATAAAGTAAATAAGATTAAAGATAATAATCGGAGTGTGCGAGATAGCAGTCTTATTAGGACGATAAGAATGACGGGGTGGGGGGGGGGGGGGAGTTCGAACGTTTTTGGGAATGGGTGAATAAAGATGACAGAGTTGCAGACGATCAAGATCAAATTGCATTAGAACTAGCCACGCACTGGGAAATGGTAAGAGATACGCTATGGGGCATAGGGAACCCACTGGAGTGTCCGAACCAGGTCGAGGAAAATCTATCGAACTTCGTGTGCAGCGAAATTAAAAGGGAAGAGGTGCAAAGGATGATTTCAAAATTAAGGAATGGAAAAGCGGGAGGGGTGGAGGAAATTCCTAACGAGTTTATCAAAAAACCCAGAGAGGAACTCTTGGAAAGCCAAACTGCCCTCTTCAATTTAGCCATAGAAAAACAAGAGATCCCGAATGAGTGTAGAGAAAGCAAAGTGACAATTATTCACAAAAATTGGGAAAAAGATGTTTTGGATAATTATCGAGGGATCTCTGTCAATAGCAACATTGGAAAAGTTTTCTGTAAGGTTCCGCTCCACAGTTTTCCAGGCATTTCCAAATATGACATGCCATACACTCTCTTCAAATGCAAATATTCTGTAGCTTAGTTATCTAACTCATAACATGTATTACATTTTCCAAATCCACAAAAAACATATAACATTATCTGACTAAGTAGAAATAAACAATCTGAATGAGGGTGGAATAATTTATTGTCAAAGGCCAGACTTCAACCTGAAAAATTGCATTGAAACAATGCCGAAACCTGTCATTTTCAGCCACCTAGCAGCCTCAAAAGCAGAATTTTCCCACCAACCCCACCTACCCACCCCTGGAACGGAGCATCCCCTGTTTCTAAAATGCAAAAAAAAATTATATGTTTCCGTCTCATTTTTTAGTTACCTGTCTGGTAACAAACCCGTGTAAAAATTACATTTAAAAAAATAGCCAATTTTTCGAAGCCACTGTTTCCCATAATTCATCTGGTAATTTACCCCTATGTATCAGAATCCAACTTTGGGACCAAAACTTCCAATTCTCTTGTCCAACAAAAAGCCTAATGTAATCATATATCTGATACTAAAATATATCTCAGTTTTACATGGCCTTAGTTTCAACATATGCCCTATGATTAGAATTTCACCCCAGTGCAATAGTGCGAAACTGTGGAGCGGAACCTGAAGTCCTGTGTGTGAGAATATTAGAAGAGGTGATTGAGGAGAAGTGTTTTGGGGAGAGATCCAGAATGGCTTCAGGAATGAAAGGAGAGTCACTGACCATCTTTTCACGCTATCCTAAATGACAGAATCCGCGAAAGCAAAAATGAAAAAGATGTTTATGGCCTTTTTTGGATGTTAAAAAGGCATACGATACAGTATGGAGGGAGGGTATATGGCGCAAGCTTGAGCCTCTAGGCGTGGAGGCGAGGTTGTTGGAATTATGAAAGCATTATATAAAGATGTACAGAATGAACTTAGCCTTGGTGACATAACAAAACGTGTGCCTATGGAGATAGGCCTAAAATGCATGCACCGGTACCCTTTCGCCAATTCTTTTTGCATTGTTCATCAAAGGTTCAGAAGATGAACTCCTGCATTGCGACAAGTGGGTAGCAGTTGGGGACTTTAAGATCCCAGGGCTATTTTTTGCATAGTGCTAGTGTCAAAAAGCAAAGAAGGGGGCTAGCGAAAATGCTGGGAATTGTTGGGAAATATAGGAGCAAATGGAGACTCGAACTTAATGAAAGCAACAGCGAAGTTATACCTGTGTGCCGCAAAGTGGACCCCACTCGAAAGTGGAGAGTGGAGAAGTTCTGTATTCCTGAATGTAGCAGCAAACTTCTTAGTGTAAGAGAGCCAGGTGACCACGAGTATCTGGGGGTAAATATAAACATCACAGGAAGAGGCATCTACCGAAACCACACAAATAAATTGATTTTGAAGGAGAGGCGAATCCTCAACCAAATGAAACTTACAGGGAGAAAGAGTTTCAATAAGGTTTTCGTGGGGAAAACCATTTGGGAAATGGTGGGTCTGCCAAGTATAACATACGGTACGGAAGTGGTACCCCTAAACCAGACGGCCGTAAAGAGCTTGGAAATCCTGCAGAACGATGAAGGTAGGTGGATAACGGGGTCGACTGATGCCACAGCACTACAAGCAATCAGGGGTGAGTTGGGGTGGATGAGGATCAAGGACATGATAGACTTATTGAAACTCGGTTATCTTAATTATTCGGTAAATCTCCCCGACAGCCGATGGTGTAAAGTAATGTTCCTAAGAATTTTCAACTCAAATATCAAGACAGAGTGGATGGTCCAAGTGAGGGAGCTAATAGAGAACTACTCATTGGAGATCTCGGACAGACGTTGGGGCAAACCAGGGTAACAGAATCGTCAAAGAAAGGGTCATGGAGGATGGTAACCTTAATTGGCGAGAGGGGGGTCAAATCAGAGGTCGATGGGTGGCCTGCTTGATAAAGAGAAGCCTGGTTTTGAAGAGTACCTTGATGGCACCTTTGGGGGGGGGGGGGTCACTGTTGTTCAAGCTAAGGTCGCGGTCCCTGGAGCTGATGGGAAAAATTGGGAAAAACAGTGAAAAGGAGTGCCAGATGTGTACTTTGAGCGTGGTGGAGACCCTTGGACTCTTTCTGTTAGCGTGCCCAAAATACCAGTCTAAAAGAATAAGATTCACTGGGAGGATAATTGGGAAGTGGGATGGGAGAATGAAGGACATGTGGTTAGTGGGAGACTCAAAGGAGAGGGTTAATATGCTAATCTGAGAGATTGGGAAGAATGGGGCAAGGGATGTCATCAAGCAGTTCGTCTCAGGGTATTGGGAGGAGAGAAACAGCGTGGGAAAGGGAGGCAGTTGGGAGTACAGGGGTAACCAAGGCCTTCTCATCCGAGAACCGCAACAAATTATTATTTGTGATTGCCGGCTAATTACCAGTTATCGCCGATTCGTAGTAAACACTGCTAACAAACAGAGGGCAGCGACTGTGAATATCTGTCACCAATACTAATACAGACTATAGCAGAGGTGTGAAAATTTCTCACTCCAGACGACTGGCTAAATGAGAATACACCCTCCCACGGACGCAGTAATATTAGATTGCAAATACAAACACAAATTATAGAAATACTTATCAAAAATTTAATTAATGATGCACCGTGCACAACCCGGAGCTTCATTAATTAAAGTTTTGCTGATGATTTTTATTACCCGGTAAACGCATGCGTGGACATCACTGCCCACGTGCGGATTACAACCAATACAGGGCAACTGTACTGTTTGCGTAGTCCTAACTAGTATAGGACCCCCCCCCCCCCCGTTCATCATTACTCCATACTCCCACTAGTATGTAATGTGGTTTTCAGGGGCCAGTTGCAGGACCTCGGGGCAGGACCTCGATAGTGACGTCATGTCACGTGACCCAGAGGCGCCATGTTGTGTTGCCATGGTAACCCGCGTGGGTGGCCATGTTGTGACATCATCCCCATGGTGATATGTGGTGTTAGTGCGCATGCGCAGTGCGTGTTGTGGTGATACGCGTTTCCGTCGTCCATTTTGTACACTGGAGGCCGCCATCTTGGTTTCTATGGTAGCATGTGATTGCAATGTTACCCAAAGGCCTACAACAAGACAGGGGTATGTTTGGAGGGTTTGTTCGATTGAATCAGAGTAAATCTAATTACCACAAACCACCCGACAAGTTTTAATATTTCGAATTCTTTCAGAATTCTCTGCTTCTATCTTATGTAATAGTTTTCGTCAATCTGACCATGTTCCTTTGTTCGGGAGTATACCCCAGTAGCGTAGAAGAGCCTATCAGCTGGAACAGCTTTGCTTATTATTACTATATTTAGCTATTCTAGTCTATTCTTGTTAGTTCTGACCCTATTCCGAGTACGCTTGTTGTTTCATTTATCTAGATCATTTATATAAATTGTAACTTACCAAATAGATTGCTTGATTTCACATAACCTGTATGCGGAGTTATCTCCCCTTATTACATTGAAGTCCTATCCGATTCTCATCACCTCTATATCAATTGGCAATATCCCAGGCACCCCAATCTCGGCACCCCTTTTTGGAAAACATATGGCCTTCGGCACCCCTTTTTTGTCGTATGAGGCCATGAGAGCTATGTAAAAGCCCTCAATGAGTCCTCATTTATTATCCCTCATAGCCTCATTGAATTTTGAGGACCATGAAAAATCCCTCAATGAGGTATAATTTACTAAAAAAAAAAAAAAAAAAAAATGGCGGCAATCTCGGATCACGTTTAATTTCGGCTCTTGTATTTTTGGGGGTTGAGTTTCAATGGAATATATCTAACGTCTGTTATTCACTGTGATATGATCTGTTAAATGACTATCTTTATTTTGATAGTTTTCTGGATATTTTCAAGAGTGGGAAAAATGAAGTTTTTGTGACTTTCAGTTTGTAATATTCACCATTCTGAGAAACGGGAAGGATGGCTCCAGTAAAAACCTGTGTACAATGTGTGCAATAGAAACAATAGAAACAATACGTCTCACTGGATCCTTTGTTGAAGAGTCAATGACGTGTTACATTGGGACAATTATCAGACACAGATATTGATACTTTTGATTTAAAGCAAATTTCCACCTGAGCACTTGAACACTTCTCACCATGGCAAGTAGAGGTGTCACCAAGACGGGAAATCCCAAAACTGTAAAAACACCATCATTCAGTCAATCAGGTCAAAACTCAAAGAAACGTACCTCTGAGAAGCTATCACCACTTGAGGGCAGAACACAAAGGAAACGAGCTGGTTCGCTTGGGGATGTATCCATCTTGCCTTCGACAAATGAACCAGTAAGACAAGAGAATATCGTCAAAATGGATGAAATTATTTTCAATACTGTGTCACAGAAACCTTTTACAGACAGACTTATTCAACATTTGCCTGAATCGGATTCTATTAAAATTGACGCCATCCTCAGCAGTATAGGAAAACTCCAAGACCAGCTCAATGAACTCTCCGTGTCAACCATTCCAGAGGCAATTGATAAGGGACTAGATAATACCCACATACAACCGCTTAAGGATGAAATGGAAATTCTGAGAGCCGAAAATCGGGATCTGAAAGATCAGTTAGAAACTTTAAATGCACGTGTAAACAAAGTTGAAAATATTACAGACTCCAAGCTGGATGAACATGAACAATACGACCGTCGCAACTGCCTTGTGTTTCGGAATATACCCGTGAGTACAACAAATCTACCAGAAATTAATAAGTCCACAGACAATACTCTACTAGATTTGTGCCGGAACCACCTGAAGACGCCAATCACAGAAAATGACATTAGCAGGTCTCATGTGCTGGGTAAAGTGAGAACCACACAAGGCAGAAAGACATGCAATGTGATCTGTCGTTTTGTTTCGTATCGACACCGCTACTCCGTGTATTCTAACAAGAAAGAGCTGAAGAATAATCCCGATCGGATATTTGTTACGGAGTCCCTGACTGAACGGAGAGGTTATTTAATTTCGAAACTCGTAGCACTCAGAAAAGATAGGAAAATATTCTCATTTTGGACTAATGACGGAAGAATTTTCGCCAAGAAGATGCCAGATGACACACCCATAGTTGTGAAAACAGAAGCAGACATTGCCGGTATGCTTCAAGTTGACTAACCAAAATAATAATTAATAAATAATAAAACTGGGTACGTAGTCTAAGTCTAACTCACAGTACTATGACATGGCTGCTGTAGGGCAGCCACGCTGAAGTTTAAACCCAAACCTATAATAATGTTAAACAATCAATGAAAATCATAACAACGTAAAACTTTTTCGTAGGTCAACGTTTGTAGTAATGTCTCCATTATATGTACATCATATGTACAGCTTCATTATCTTGGCTTCATGTACTTGCCCAAATCTGAAAACTTTGATCAACCTTCATATCAATGCCCTTCAACTTTGTGGAACCAAATCATCCTGTGTTTGAATATTTATGCTAATATACTTTGAAAATTCCATTTGTTTTCAAACTGTGACATGGCTGCTGCAGAGCATCCACGCTACACTTTGAGCACAAATTGAAACAAAATACGTAATTTTTGCCCAGATCAATGTACATATTGATGCATCGTGTACTTACCGAAATTTGAAAATTTAGATCAACGCTCATATTAATGCCCTCCACTGTGCGCAGCCATATCACCTTGCGTTCGTGTACTTATGTAAATATTCCTTGACAATGCCATTTGGAAATGTTCATAATTTAATGGAATTTCTGTTTGTTCGCAAACTGTGGCGTGCTTGCTGTAGAGCAGCCACGCTACGTTTTGAGTACAAACTGAAAAATAATACAAAAGTGATATCCAGTTTAAAGTACATTTTAATGCTTCGTGTACTTCTCCAGATCTGGAAACTTAGATCAAAGTTCATATTAATGCCCTCCACTTTGCAGTAATATTATTTTATTTTGCGTGCGTGTATTTATGCAAATATTCCTTGACAATGTCCAGAAATAACACAATTTAATGGAATTTCCGATTGTTCTCAAACTGTGGCATGATTGCTGCACAGCAGCCACGCTACATTTTGAGTACAACCTGGAAAGCAATTCAAAACCGATACCCAGATCAATGTACATATTAATGCTTCGTGCACGTCTCCAAATATTAAAATTTAGATCAAAGTTCATATTAATACCCTCCACAATGTGCAGCCATATCATCTCGTGTTCGTATATTTATGCAAATATTCCTTGAAAATTCCGTTTGTTCTCAAAATGTGGCATGGCTGCTGCAGAGCATCCACGCTACATTTTGAGTACAAATTGAAACATAATAAGAAATTTTTACCAAGACGAATGTACAATGCCATTTGGAAATGATCACAATTTAATGGAATTTCTGTTTGTTCTCAAACTGTGGCATGGTTGCTGTAGAGCAGCCACGCTACGTTTTGAATACAAACTGAAAAATAATACAAAAGAGATATCCAGTTTAATGTACATTTTAATGCTACGTGTACTTCTCCAGATTTGAAAACTTAGATCAAAGTTCATATTTATGCCCTCTACCTGGCCGTAATATTATTTTATTTTGCGTTCGTGTATTTATGCAAATATTCCTTGACAATGTCACAGAAATAACCCAGATATATCGTGTACTTATCCAAATTTGAAATCTTAGATCTTAGATCAACGCCCATAATAATGCCCTCCACAATGTGCAGCCACGCCACCTTGCGTTCGTGTGTTCATGTTCTTATGCAAATATTCCTTGACAATGCCACGTGGTAATGTACAGAATTTAATGGAATTTCCGTTTGTTCTCAAACTGTGACATGGCAGCTTTAGAGCAGCCGCGCTACATTTTGAGTACAAACGGAAAAATAATACACACCACAGCAATTCACAATTCAAAATTGATACCCTGATAAATGTACATATTAATGCTTCGTGCACTCCTCCAAATATTAAAATTTAGAAGTTCATATTAATGCCCTCCACTATGTGCAGCCATATCATCTTGCGTTCGGATATTTATAAAAATATTCCTTGACACTGCCACAAGGAAATGTACACAATTTAATGGAATTTCCGTTTGTTTTCAAATTGTGGCATGGCTTCTGCAGAGCAGCCACGCTAAGTTTTGAATACAAAATGAAAAATAATACAAAAGTGACAATGACCGTGATTTAGATCAATGCACATATTAATGCTTCGTGTACTTCTCCAGACTTGAAAACTTAGATCAAAGTTCACATTAATGCCCTCCACCTGTGCAGTCATATTATTCTGCGCTCGTGTATTAATGTAAATATTCCTTGACAAATGTCACCTAGAAATGTACACAATTTAATGGAATTTCCGTTTGTTCTCAAACTGTGGCATGAATGCAGCACAGCAGCCACGCTACATTTTGTGTACAATCTGAAATGTACACAATTTAATGGTATTTAATGAAATAATACAAAAGTGATATCCAGATCAATGTACATATTAATGCTTCGTAAACTTCTCCAGATTTGAAAACTTAGATCAAAGTTCATATTAATGCCCTCTTCTATTACCTTGCGTTCGTGCATTTATGCAAATATTCCTTGACAATGTCACATGGAAATGTACACAATTTAATGGAATTTCCGTTTGTTCTCAAACTGTGGCATGACTGCTGCACAGCAGCCACGCTACATTTTGTGTACAAACTGAAATGTACACAATTTAATGGTATTTAATGAAATAATACAAAAGTGATATCCAGATCAATGTACATATTAATGCTTCGTAAACTTCTTCAAAACTTAGATCAAAGTTCATATTAATGCCCTCTTCTATTACCTTGCGTTCGTGCATTTATGCAAATATTCCTTGACAATGTCACATGGAAATGTACACAATTTAATGGGATTTCCGTTTGTTCTCAAACTGTGGCATGACTGCTGCATAGCAGCCACGCTCTATTTTGAGTGCAAACTGAAAAAACTATTCAAAATTGATATGCAGATCAATGTACATATTAATGCTTCGTGCACTTCTCCAATTTTTGAAAATTCAGAGCAAAGTTCATATTAATGCCCTCCACTACGTGCAGTCATATCATCTTGCGTTCGTGTATCTATACAAATATTCCTTGGCACAGCCACATGGAAATGTACACAATTTAATGGAATTTCCTTCAGTTCTCAAACTGTGGCGTGGCTGCTGCAGAGCAGCCTTGCTACGTTTTGAGAACAAAGTGAAAAATAATACAAAAGTGATATCCAGATCAATGTACATATTAATCCTTCGTGTACTTAGATCAAAGTTCATTTTAATGCCCTCTTCTATTACCTTGCGTTCGTGCATTTATGCAAATATTCCTTGACAATGTCACAAGGAAATGTACACAATTAAATGGAATTTCCGTTTGTTCTCAAACTGTGGCATGACTGCTGCATAGCAGCCGCGCTATATTTTGAGTGCAAACTGAAAAACTATTCAAAATTGATATGCAGATCAATGTACATATTAATGCTTCGTGCACTTCTCCAATTTTTGAAAATTCAGAGCAAAGTTCATATTAATGCCCTCCACTTCGTGCAGTCATATCATCTTGCGTTCGTGTATCTATACAAATATTATTGGCACAGACACATGGAAATGTACACAATTTAATGGAATTTCCTTCTGTTCTCAAACTGTGGCGTGCCTGCTGCAGAGCAGCCTTGCTACGTTTTGACAACAAAGTGAAAAATAATACAAAAGTGATATCCAGATCAATGTACATATTAATCCTTCGTGTACTTCCCTAGATTTTGTTCTCAAACTGTGGCGTGACTGCTCCGCGGCAGTCACGCCACATTTTGGGTGCAAACTGAAATGTACACAATTTATTGGAATTTCCATTTGTTCTTAAGCTGTGGCATGGCTGCTGTGGGGCGGCCATGCTACGTTTTGAAAACAAACTGAAAAAATAATACAAAAGTTATATCCAGACCAATGTACATATTAATGCTTCGTGTACTTCTCTAGATTTGAAAACTTGGATCAAAGATCATATTAATGCCGTTCATTTCTGCAGTGATATTATCTTTCGTTCGTGCATTTATGCTTGGAAATATTCCTAGACAATGTCACATGGAAATGTACACAATTTGATGGAATTTCCGTATGTTCTCAGACTGTGGCGTGGCTGTGGCGTGGTTGCTGCACAGGCGCCACGCTACATTTTGAGTACAAACTGAAAAACAATTCAAAATTGATACCCAGATCAATGTACATATTAATACTTCATGTACTTCTCCAGATTTGAACTCAGATCAAATTTTATATTATTGCCCTCCACTATATGCAGTCATATTATCTGCGTTTGTGTATTTATCTAAAGATTCCTTGACAATGTCACTTGGAAATGTACACAATTTAATGGAATTTCCGTTTGTTCTCAAATTGTGGCATGGCTGCTGCAGAGCATCCACGCTACGTTTTGAGTACAATCTGAAAAACAATACAAATGTTATAATCACCCTCATATAGATCAATGTACATATTAATGCTTCGTGTACTTCTCCAGACTTGAAAACTTAGATCAAAGTTCATATTAATGCCCTCTTCTATTACCTTGCGTTCGTGCATTTATGCAAATATTCCTTGACAATGTCACATGGAAATGTACACAATTTAATGGGATTTCCGTTTGTTCTCAAACTGTGGCATGACTGCTGCATAGCAGCCACGCTATATTTTGAGTGCAAACTGAAAAACTATTCAAAATTGATATGCAGATCAATGTACATATTAATGCTTCGTGCAGTTCTCCAATTTTTGAAAATTCAGAGCAAAGTTCATATTAATGCCCTCCACTACGTGCAGTCATATCTTCTTGCGTTCGTGTATCTATACAAATATTCCTTGGCACAGCCACATGGAAATGTACACAATTTAATGGAATTTCCTTCTGTTCTCAAATGGTGGCGTGGATGCTGCAGAGCAGACTTGCTTCGTTTTGAGAACAAAGTGGAAAATAATACAAAAGTGATATCCAGATCAATGTACATATTAATGCTTCGTGTACTTCCCTAGATTTGAAAACTTAGATCAAAGACCATATTTATGTCTTTCACTATATGCAGACATTTTATCTTGCGCTCGAGTATTTATGTAAATATTCCTTGACAATATCACTTGGAAATGGTCACAATTTATTGGAATTTCCTTTTGTTTTCAAACTGTAGCGTGACTGCTCCGCGGCAGTCACGCCACATTTTGGGTGCAAACTGAAATGTACACAATTTATTGGAATTTCCGTTTGTTCTTAAACTGTGGCATGGCAGCTGTGGGGCGGCCATGCTACGTTTTGAGAACAAACTGAAAAAATAATACAAAAGTGATATCCAGACCAATGTACATATTAATGCTTCGTGTACTTATCTAGATTTGAAAACATAGATCAAAGATCATATTAATGCCGTTCGTTATATGCAGTCATATTATCTTTCGTTCGTGCATTTATGCGTGCAAATATTCCTAGACAATGTCACATGGAAATGTACACATTTTGATGGAATTTCCGTATGTTCTCAGACTGTGGCGTGGTTGCTGGACAGCCGCCACGCAACATTTTGAGTACAAACTGAAAAACAATTCTGAATTGATACCCAGATCAATGTACATATTAATACTTCATGTACTTCTCCAGATTTGAAAACTCAGATCAAAGTTCATATTAATGCACTCCACTATATGTATTTATGTAAAGATTCCTTGACAATGTCACTTGGAAATGTACACAATTTAATGGAATTTCCGTTTGTTCTCAAAATGTGGCGTGGCTGCTGCATGGTGGCCACTCTACGTTTTGGGTACAAACTGATATGTACAGGATCTAATGTGATTCCCGTTTGTTCTCAAACTGTGGCATGGCTGCTGTGGGGCGGTCGCGCTACGTTTTGAGAACAAACTGAAAAATAATACAAAAGTGATATCCAGATCAATGTACATACTAATGCTTCGTGTACTTCTACATTTGATAACTTAGATCAATTTCATATTAATGTCCTCCACTATATGCAGTCATTTTATCTTGCCTCCGTGCTTTTATGCAAATATTCCTTGACATGTCACATGGAAATGTATACAATATAACGCTACATTGACCTGATAACTGTCTACACATTTTATTTGCAACATGAACATCTCCACAACTGATAGGTACTGCCGATTTTAATGTTTTGATTACACTCCACGTATTTGACTATCTACTAGTTCAATTTTTCCCCCATGAAACCATGTATCCCTTAACCCGAAAGAAGAAGAATAGATCCACCTTGTCTAATTTTATTATAATAATAATAATGATAGTGGTGGTGGTAATAGTAATGGTAATGGTAATAATAATAATAATAATTATTATTATTATTATTGTTGTTGTTGCTATTATTATTATTATTATTATTAGTTCACTACTTTGTATTTTTTCTTGCCCTTCCCACCTTCCCACCTAACTCAGTGATTAATGAGAGATAAATTATGAACATTATTTAGCAATATCAACTCGATTCTCTTTATTCACCCATTCAACTCCCATTCATACACCAACATTCATTTCAAAAACTCACACTTCAGTCTTGTCCTTAGTTACCACAGCCCAAGTTACAATATTCTCGACAGCAGAGTAGAACACATGTGTTATTATAACCTTTTGTTTCCTCCACTATGTATCAATTTTCATGATGACCAGTCCAGTCTCGCTCGATAAAGTACAGAATGATGCAGACTTCGACTTTGTAACACAATTCAATCGTGAAGTTAACCGTGTTTCTGCTTCTGAAGATGATCCTATCACCCCACTTACTGCCGATGTGAACACCTGCAAATACTACACTGCGGAAACGTTTTCTACAGCAGTGGACACGTTTAACAAATCCTTTGCCTTACTTAACATTAACCGCAGAAGCTTAAATGCCAATTTTGATCAACTAAAGAATCTGCTCTGTGATTTCCAAGAAAATGAAAACATATTTGACATCGTAGGTATTACTGAAACATTTAGCGTAAAAGAAAATATCTCTTACACATTAGATGGCTATCATCCGCTTATTCTACGTTCTCGCCCTGTCGGTGATGATGGTAGGGGTGGGGTTGGTGCCTTTATTAAAGATTCTATACCATTCAAAATAAGGAACGACTTAAGCATTTTCATTCCTCATGTGTTTGAATCTCTATTCATAGAACTCAATGGAAAACACAAATCTATTGTAGGAATTATTTATCGTCCGAATACTGCTCCCAAAGCTGATCTGGACTTGTTCTTAGCTCAATATTCAAACCTACTTGATCAAATCAATACTGAGAGAAAACCAACCTACCTAATGGGAGATTTCAACTTAGATCTACTCAATTTTCACCAACACCAAAAAACCGACCAATATTTAGAAGCCCTATTCAGCTGTGGTTTCACGCCGATGATAACCAAACCAACGAGAATAACAAGTCATTCGGCAACTATAATTGACCATATTTTTTGTAACAGATTCAATTTACATACGTCTGGAATAATCATTACTGATGTGAGCGATCATTTCGCTACATTTTATACCGAAAATTTCAAGAGCACCAACCATAATGACAATATACAGCAGCCTAAGAGAATTTTTAACACACGAACTATTAATTTATTCAAACAGCTACTATCTGAATCTGATTTTAGCAATGTATGCCAAGAGGACAGTGTTAACGAAGCCTATGAGAAATTTCTAACAACTCTAAATACGGCTTTTAACCAAGCCTTTCCGTTAATAACATTAAAAACCCCGAAAAAATATGTAAAAAGAGAACCATGGATGACCTACGGTCTACTACAGTCCTCCCGAAATAAATTACTTGAAAAAAAATATAAGTCCCCAACCATTGACAATATCACAAGATACAAAAACTACTGCCAAATCTTCAATCAACTTAAACGTAAACTTAAAAAGAACTATTACAGCCAGCTGATTTCAGAAAATAGGGGAAACATCAAGAAAACCTGGGAAATTCTCCGCAAGGCAATAAATAAGTCAGATATTCCTCCCCCTCTACCATCATCGTTTATTGAAAACAATGAGGAGTACACTGCCCCCATCCAAATTGCTGAGAAATTCTACAACTACTTTATCAATATTGGAAATCGTGTATCCAACAACATGGTAAGTCCCACACATCGATTCTCTGATTACTTGAACAACAGCGTCACCGACTCTTTTTTGTATCACCTGCAACCCATGATGAAGTTATATCCGCCGTAAAATGTCTTCCTAGGAAAACATCTGCTGGTCAGGACAACATCTCACCGAAACTACTAAAAGACATTATACATGAAATTATTGTTCCTTTAACTCACATTATAAATACCTCTTTTTCAACTGGAATTGTACCATCAAAAATGAAAATCGCGAAAGTAATACCAATTTTTAAATCCGGGGATAAACAGTCTTTCGACAATTATCGTCCAATAAGTATTCTTCCTTCCTTTTCTAAAGTCTTAGAGAAGTTAATGCATAAAAGGTTATCACATTTCTTAGATGCACACGGCGTTATTTATAACTATCAGTTTGGATTCAGAAGGGGACACTCAACATTTCACCCAATAATGCATCTTATCAACCACGTTTCCTTAATGAATAACAAAGCGACTAAAGATTGCACACTATCCATGTTTTTAGATTTTTCCAAAGCATTTGACACTATTGATCATGAAATACTGGCTTGAAAACTTGAACACTATGGTATAAGAGGTATTGTTAATTCTTGGTTTCAGAACTATCTCTCCGGGAGATCCCAATATGTTCAATTCACTGGTGAATCGTCGGAGTTACTCAATGTCACTACAGGTGTACCCCAGGGCTCTGTACTTGGCCCTCTTTTGTTCGTCCTCTATATCAATGACATCAGTGAATCAACTGATATGCGTATTTTATCCTTTGCAGACGACACATCAGCCCATGCATCTGGGAACGACCTTGACCTCCTTACGGAGATGGCAAACAATGAATTATCAAAAGTCAACCACTGGTGTTCTGCGAACAAGTTATCTTTAAATGCTGACAAAACTAAAGTCATACTTCTTCATCCCCAAAATGACAACTACAATTACGATAACGTTCAAACCCACATTACCTTGAATAACTCAGACTTAATAACAGCAGGTAACAATCGTACCCACAAATTCATAAAATTTCTAGGAATCAAAATGGACGAGAACCTTAAATTTCATCACCATGTATCTACACTCTGTACAAAAATATCCAGAGCAATTTATATCTTGAATAGAGCCAAGAATTTTCTACCGTCCGAGACACTTCGTCTACTCTATTTCACTTTAATTCAAAGCCACTTAATTTATGGTATTCAAATATGGGGCAACGCAACAGCTACAAAACAAATTTTAAACTTACAAAAGAAAGCTGTACGTATCATAGCGAACAAAAAGTTCAACTCACATACTGACCCGCTGTTCAAACGTTTAAAAATTCTTAAATTTAACGATCTGTACAAATTACATTCACTTTTATTTATGCACGACTGGTCGCAGAACAATCTCCCCGTCAGTTTCAATGATACGTTTCAAGTGTACTGGAATCCCTCGGGCATGACTACGAGGCAATGTGGAAGCCTAAACACCCATAAACCTCGCACTCAGTTCTCAGCCGCACTTCCATATTTTTCGTTTCCTAAACTGTGGAATGACCTTGATACAACGATAAAAACCCTTACCCGAACATCCTTTAAAAAAATATTAACTGAACAATATCTGAATACTTATATCGCCAATATCAGCTGTTCAAACCCAAGATGTCCCGACTGCCTCGGCTAGTTACGACTCTCGGTGTTATCATATTCTCCTCTTTTCTCCCAGCAAGCAGATAACCAGGTTGATACTGTCACCTATGGTCATTTACTTCACTCCTTTAGCGTGCGATTAATATAATGGTTTACCAACGACGCTTATTTACTTCATTGATTCAGAAATACGGTTAAAATACGGTTAAAACACGGTTAATCCACAATCCACAGATCTAAATAACCAGAGTCAGAACATCTGGAAGTTTGATCCACAATGAACTAATATTAAATACAATATTAACAAAAAACAATGTACTACCTGCTGTCAAGATTTACCTTACTTGAGTCCATCATTTGCCATTTGCCATTTTGCTGTTTAGTCTTTATTTTTATTGTCTAGGGGGTGACAGGAAGACAGTCATAAGGCTATGTCATTCCCCACAGTATACATTTGTACATCTACCTTTGTTTTTTGTAACCTTGTTTCATTCCTTTGTATATGTATGCTGTGAAATAAAATATTGAATATTGAATATTGAATACTATGACTCTTACCCTCATTTCGGTATTTAACAGCCATATCTCCAGGCACCCCAATTTCGGCACCCCTTTTTGGAAAACATATGACCTTCGGCACCCCTTTTTGTCATATCAGGCCACGAGGGCTATGTAAAAGTCCTCAATGAGTCCTCATTTATTATCCCTCATAGCCTCATTGAATTTTGAGGTTATGGGGACCATGAAAAATCCCTCAATGAGGTACAATTTACTACGACTCTTCGACTCATTTCAGAAAAAAGCATTCCATAGCCACAGGCATTTTTGAAAAAGGGATTCCACAAATGGGATTCCGTAAAATGGGATTCCTATCCGATTCCGTAAAGTTGGATTCCGTGTTTTAACATCAACACTCGAGGGTATGGAAAGGGATTGATAACAACCATTTATTATTGCAATAATTTGAACAGATACAACTGACAACCAACCACCCCTTCAAAACAATGAATGTACTGAACAAAGATCCAACACAACCAAGATCGAAGTGAATATAACATAAAAACTTTGACTTAATCTTAACGCCCATTAAATACAATAAAATTTGCACCTGAATTGACTATAACCCCATGCAACAACCAAACTAAACAGCCGAAGCATGAACGAAGATGAACTGGCTGGAAACAACTGAACAGCTCCAACACAACTACAATTGAATTGTTCGAATGAAGTGAACGAAGATCCAACACAACCAAGATCGAAGTAAACAGAACAAAGTGACGAAAATCGAACTTATCTGCTCAAACACAATTAAGATCAAAGTCAACATAACAAAGTGAACAAAATACTGAACTACAGCCCCCATATATAACGCAGTATTAACCCTCTTGAACTGTTTGAATGAACTATAACCCCTAAATATATCTCAACACAGTGTGAACCCCTTTAAAGTCAATAAAGTTTTCAACCATAACCTTAATGAAGGTATATATTATTACCACCCTTGAACTGAACAAAACGAAGATCCAACATAACCAAGATCGAAGTGAACTGTTTAAATGAACTATGTTTTAGCTACAACCCCAATGAAGGTATTAACTCCCTTTGAACTAAATTCTTCCAATAGGGAGAGGGAATACCCTCGAGTGTCAATGTTAAAACACCAATTTTACAGAGTCGGATAGGAATCCCATTTTAGGGAATCCTTTTTTAAGAATCCCTTTTTGGAAAACGCCTGTGGCTATGGAATCCCTTTTTAGTCGTATGTGCCAGGACACATTGTGTAACATTGTGCCTTTTCACATAAGCACACATCGGCACATCCAGCATGTGCTTATGTGCTAGGGCACATTGTGTCACATTGTGCCTTTTCACATAAGAACATGACAAAAAGGGATTCTCCAGAAGGCATCCCAGATAGGTATCCTCAAATAATACAATACCAGGTTATAGGTATCCCCTAGAGATGGGCAATATACCGAAAAACCGAACCGATACCGATATCATGACGATATCGAAAAACCGAACCGAGCCAATAACTGAATACCGAAGCCGTCTGAATTTTCCAAGTTTCCTACAGTCACTATTTATAAGGCCTTGTTGAGGCTTGATAGCAGTTGAAGGGTTCATTTTCATGAAAGAAGGGACTGATTTTATTTTCAGCTTTGTTAACCCTCAGAGACCTGGGCAATTGTCCTGAATTCTCACAAGACTACAACCTGTACATGTCCAGAACCTTAACAGTGACTTCTAGCCAAGTCTTGGCTACCTTAACCCTTTTTACCTAACATGAAAAGCAGACGACACTTGCAAACAAAATTCTTGAATAACTAATTTTTTTCATTTTTTGTCTCAAAAACACAGGTTATGACCCATCTTTGGAACGAGCTCGATGATCTCGTTCCAAAGAGGGTCATAACCTATGTTTTTGAAACAAAAAATGAAAAAAATAATGACAATTAATTGGCGATTTTTTTGAATAGCGCTCGCCGGTTTTGGCCGTTACGTTGGGTAAAGGGTTAACAGGCAGCCAAGACTTGATTAGAAATCACTGCCCAGGTGATTTTTTTATTATCAGCAGGGCCTCACGGTACATGAGATTGTAAACGTCTCAGATCGGCCTTTAACCCTTTGAACCCGAGCGGCCCCTTTTCCGGCCAGGAACATGATACGTCATAACGTCATTAAATAGGATGGCTGTTCAGTAAATGCGTGGGGTATACCAATCAATATTTTCAACGTGCAGCCCCGAAGCTGCGCGTTGAAAATATTGATTGGTCTACCCCAAATAATGAATATGGACTCTTCTAATTGCCTCCATTGAACTGGCATGGAAGATACCACCAGTGTTGAAAGGGTTAAAGGTTAAGGTGTGGTTAGAAGAAGTCACAAAATTACTGTTGGTATGATTTGTGTTTGTAAAATAATGTCACTGTTGAGCTCATTGGCTGTGGCATTTGTGGAGCTGTGGTAGAATGATACAATAACAACTTATTCTGTATTTTCCTGATGTGAATTCCCCTTTGGTACTATCAGGAAATCTCAGTCAAGTCAGATACCGAATACCGAACCGATACCGAGGTATACTCCCTTAAAATACCGAAACCGATACCGAACTCAAATTTCCAATACCGCCCATCTCCAGTATCCCCAAATATCCGGATGTGCCTATGTGCTAGGCACATTGTGTCCCATTGCGCCTTTTCACATAAGCACATATCGGCACATACAATATGTGCCTATGTGCTAGGGCACACTGTGTCACATTGTGCCTTTTCACATAAGCACATATAACAAAAAAGGGATTCTCCAGAAGGCACCCCAATTTCCCATTGCGCCTTTTCACATAAGCACACATCGGCACATACAACATGTGCCTATGTGCTAGGGCACAATGTGTCACATTGTGCCTTTTCACATAAGTACATATAACAAAAAAGGGATTCTCCAGAAGGCACCCCAATTGCGGCACACCTTGGAAAACATATGGCCTTCGGCACCCCTTTTTCTGAAATGAGGCCAAGAGTCACTCGAACGAGCAATTGCTCGATAGCTCATTTGATCGATGGGTATCGAGTCGTTCGAGCAATGGTTTATCAGTAACTGCTCGATAGCTTATTGACTTTGGGAATGATATAGGGTTTTGTTTTTTCAGAAGGGAGATAACTCTGCATAGAGATTACGGGAAATCAAGCAATGTGATTGGTTAGTTATAATCTATATAAATGATTCAGATAAATGAAACAACAAGTGTACGTGGAATAGGCTCGGAACTAACAAGAATAGACCAGAAATTGCTAAATATAGTAACAATAAGCAAAGCTGTTCCAGTTGATAGGCTCTTCTACTTTACTGGAGTATACTCCAGGACAAACGAACATAGTCGGGTAGGCGAAAATTACTGCATAGATAGATAGAAGCAGATAATTCTGGATAATGCCCAAAGGTCTGTCTTTTAATGGGAAAAAACGTCATGGAATAGGGATCTAAAAAGGGATTCTAGGAAAATACGAACCAGAAAAAAAAAACTAATACAATCGAACACACCCTGGTACCCCCTCTGTACTATAGCACTACATGCTACAATTGAAATATACGGTTTCTCGGTCCTAAATAGGATTCTTGAAGAATCCATATAAAGTGGATTTTGGTGATTTGGTTGAATTGTCGGATTGTTTGTGGTAATTCGTGATACGCCCATTCACGAACACACCTTCCGAACATACCCCTGTCTTGTTGTTGGCCTTTGGGTAACATAGCAACCACATGCTACCATAGAAACCAAGATGGCCGCCTCCAGTATACAAAATGGACGACGGAAACACGTATCACCCTAACACGCGCTACTCATGCGCACTAACACCACGTATCACTATGGAGATGACGTCACAATATGGCCGCCCACAGCGTGTTACCATGACAACACAATATGGCACCACTGGGTCACGTGACATGACGTCACTTCCGGGGTCCTGCACCATGGTCCTGCAACTGGCCCCTGAAAAACCCCGGGACATACTACTCGCAGGTTTCCCATTGAAACGGCGTAGTGTTGTCGCTTATTGGCGCACTTCCAATGACAAAACTCGAGAAAAATATGTGCCACAATCAGTTAAAATCTTGATAGAATCCCACAGAAGGATGATTGATGAGTGACTTTGACTCCTTGAGCTCTGTCAAACAAGGCTGAATTTGTTTAACTTTGAAATGGTCTTACCATCGCACACAATCAGTTCGGCCACCGTGTACTGGTCATTTCCAGGATAGGCAGTATAATCATCAAAATTTTAATTAATGCTACACCGGGTACAACTCGGTGCTTCATTCGGGGGAGGGGGAGGTGGAAAGGGGGGACCGGAAAAATTGCGTGAACATAGGTGGGGCTGGGTGGGTGGTCAAGTGCCAAAAGAATTGTGTGTAAACAGTTAATGTAATTAATTTTTTTCCTTTTTCACTATTATGGCATCTTTGTTGCACCAAACAGTAACAAACTGTCACCAATTGACCATAAAAAGGCTATTTAGAAGCATTAACAAAAGTAACCCCCTTAATATAAAAAAAAATATTGGAGAATTTCATCAAAAACTTACTTGAGAATGGGGTTGGTGTCCGATATTGAATGGAAAAAATTGTCCGACAATTTTCTCCTAAAGTCGAGTAAAACATCCATTCATATTCTAAGTTTTTTTTTATGCAATATTCTTTAAAATGAAGCATAGTATATATAATACTGTATTATTTATTTATTTGGGTTTAACGACACTTTAACAGTAAGGTTATATCGTGTCGGTTACAGTTTTACGGATAGAGGAAACCGGAGTAGCCGGAGAGAAGCAACGACGAGCAACTGCCAGCTTCCCAACATCGTTACTCCACACTGCAGCACATACAGAGTTACACTGGTTGAAGACTGTGCACCATCAGGTGCAGTACGCCTTAGTACATGACATCATAGTGCCCCCATGTGGCCAATCGGGGTGAAATGCCTTGCTATAATAGTTCATAATGAGTCATCATAATAGGTAGGTGGGATTGGTTTTTCAAAATGAAAAAATTGAAAATATTAATTTTTATTTTAACAAAAACCAAAAAGTCTTTTTGATAGCTATCCTGCTATTCAGATGCCATAACAAAAACAAAAAGACAAAGTTTGCTCTTCTTGAGTCAGAACAAAAACAAGTTCCTTTTACGCAACCAATATTTGCAACATATACTTGGTTACGGTATAGTAGTAGTAGCAGTAATATCTTTATTTCACGAGACATGTGCTATACATTTTCATTATATAATTATAAAGATAACCATTAATATCAGCACCCGACCCAATGGGTCTATATGCCACCCACTTCTTTACTTGAAAAAAGCAAGGCATGCCTGCCCTTAAAATTGTTTGACAAGCCGTTTACCACCAACAATCTCAGTCATGCTTGACACACTGTCCATTGTAGCTCCAAACACAGTTGAATTGAATTTTCAAAAAGAAGTGATATTCGTCTTCAATGACATTTTTTTTTTTACAATACAATACACTGTGAAAATCAGCTTAACGGTATAAGCAGTAGTGAATTAATTAAAGGCAGAGTGCTCAAATATGCCTGGACATGCCATGATTTACAGAAACTAGACTGTTCGAAGTGCATATCACTGCTTATCTGAATATCAAAATTAGGAAAAACTTATTTAAATTTGATTTAAAATCAAAGGTTTCTGAGAAAAAGAATAATTGAGTTTCATTTGAAAGGGAAACACCGAAAAAAATGGATTTGTAAGAATATTGAGCTATACATTTAGTTTATCTGGCTGATAGGGTTTGATTCGGGGTTTCACATCGCTTTCAACAACTATGGCTATATGATGCCAAAATCGCATTGCTGTTTATTCCCAAGATGAAGGTATAATTACATGAAAAGATCCACTGGATGGCCTACGAAATCCTCAAATCACCGGGGGGGGGGGGGGGGGGGGGGGGGGGGGGGGGGGGGGGGGAGGATGGGGGTTCTAAAAAGCTCATGCACACATAGATCTCAATATAAGGATAAAACAAATTCCTCAGAATCTGCTACATCAAAAAAGTGAAATGTCTTTGTGAACAGCCAGGCCTTCGCTACTGCGCATTAACTTGGCTATTAAATGTGGCCTACTAAATGTGGACCTATTATACCTCAGACCACACAGAGTTCAAGTTATACAGTAATTTGTCTTTGTGAACTGATGCAAACCTGGTACTTGCAACGCTTGAAAAATGCATCAGATGAAGAAAGTGGAAACATGTTTGAAGATACAACAAGAGCTCGCGTATCGCTGAAGCAATACAATGTCCCCTACCGGACTAATGAGCATTAATAACTATACAAATGTTATAACCTAGATGTGATCGGCATGAATTCTGTTGAAGCGTTTCCAAAAAAGTCCGGAAAACTGATATTTTGGCGCTTTTCCCTATTTCCAAGGGCCATAACTCACACAAGAATAATGCAATCAGCATGAAACTCAAACTTGATCTGTAAGCCATTGTTCTATAGCAGGTTTCCAAAAATGAAATCATTCAGTTGAAGAATTTCCAAAATAAAAATCCGGAAAACTAAAGTGTGACTGACAGACTGACTGACTGACTGAGGGATGGACAGAGTGAAAATGAAACTTGATCTCTAAGTCATCGTTCTATAGTAGGTTACCAAAAATGAAATCATTCCGTTGAAGTGTTTCCAAAAAAAGTACGCGAAACTGATATTTTGGCGCTTTTCCATATTTTAAAGAGCCATAATTCACACAATAATAATGCAATCAGCATGAAACTCAAACTTGATTGGTCCTCCTAAATACTAGAACCGCAGAGAACCACACAAAACCCCCTTTAAATTATTTGAGTTGAAAATAAAATGCCATAAGTTGACAATCTTCAATGAGTTCACAGTTTAGAGTGAAAGTTACGGAATAAGTTCAGTAAATTAGGTCCGAGTCTTTAGCGAGATCCAGACCTACTTTACGGGACGCATTTCGTAAATTTCACTATAAACTGTGAATTGCGAAAAAGATTTTGGACACTCGGGGTGGCCCCATATTCATTTCTATAGCGGAAAGACAGACAGACATACATACATACCGACATTCTAAAATATAGTATAGTTAAGAGAAATTAACAAATAGAAATACATTTTAAAATGTGTATATTTACACTGTTTGGGGTATTTGGTAGAAGGGATATTCTTATATTTTTGATCATACGATTTTCATGACAATATGATCCTCTGTGACGTCACTTTTTAAAACTGTTCGTACCTCGACAAGGTTTATTATACCTCGTAGAAACTTCTGAAAGTGGAAGAGTGCTTGTTCAATGTTGGAGACTTGTTTTACTGCTTATTAAGGACCCTATAAACCAACGGATAAAAACCGAAAGGAATGGTTTCACGCGGCGAAGGCGCGCATGGACGGTATGGGGAACAAGCCCCTTTCGACCCTCCGTGACTGTAAATGATCAATTCTCACATGTCCAGGCGTGTTGAAGGAGGAACAGGTTAAGGTACTCAGCAGGTGTCATCGGTTGCGTCGCGATGGTCTCTTGGCTGATATCGGTTGACCCCTCGGGTGAGGACCAGTGCGAGAGATTTTTTAAGTTTTTTTTCGGGGGGGGGGGGGGGGGGGGGGGGGGGGGTCATTTGGAATTCCCGAAGGATAACCAGATACCTCATAATCACATACGTCATCCTATCTCCCAAAAGGCTTGATGGAGGACTCCCGGTTTTTGAAAACTAAACTGTTGGAGCTTTCTCCACTCCTTTTTTGTAACCGCTATTGTCATATACCAGGGCCGCTACCAAACCGGCGTTGCTGTTTGATTTTCTTCTCTCTCCTTCCCTTAAATTTGCCATCGCACAAAATTATATTCTGACTTGCCACCATGGTGGGAATCAAACCTCTACCATCGCCAAACTGGAATCGAATAAAGCCCACTCTCTAATAGTCTTAATGGCGTTGAGGGATTGATTATTGACAATCTATCACTCCAACGTAATCTGCCGGAAATTCTAACCGCGTGCATACCATACCACCTCAGACCCCATTTGAGGCAATAGGAAGCTAGGCCTGTGTGATGCAAGTGAAATAAAATAAGGTTAACCGGATCGCAAGGGATTGGTAAATCGAACACCGTTTCTGCGCGCCTTCGGCGCGCTAAAACCTTTCATTCATTCATTCATGTTCCCCAGTCTGATCATTGACTTAACAATCATGTCACCTGTTCTTTATCCATGCGGCGTTTATGACGAAGAATGTCACCAGAGTATTTTTGTGAGAAAAGCGCTCACTGGTTTCATCTTGCGTGTGAAAAACTTCAGCAGCAACATTTCAGTTTTTTTTGTAAGTCAAACTTAGATTACTACTGTAATTCATGTCTCAATGTTCATGCAGACTTCAATTGGGATATATCTCAGAGGAGACTGATAACTGCCGAAAGGGAGGGTAAACTAGAAGAGGCCCCAAAAAGAGAATTGATTTTTTGTGGCTCTTGCCTTTTGCCATGCACACTATCCAGCAGTATCATCCAATGAGGTATTATTCCGGGGGTTTGAATGTTCAGAATCTACTCTGAGCAAACTGGTCTGGGTCTGTACCGGTCGTTGTCAGGGGCAACGGCAACTGTCTGTTTAATGCCATTTTCTGTTTGCTTACTTGGAGACGAGTCTCGAAATGTGGAGCTTCGAGTCAGATGTTGCATTGAGTTGGATTTAAATAAGACATTCTATATTTCGGCTAATTCAAAAACAGACATAGCTTTGGTCAGCTCATCACTTGATGATGCCATTAAAACGTGTGTTAGTATTAAGGGGTGGTCTTCGGCATGGACAATGCATTCTGCTGCTTCGGTGATAGGTCGGCCACTACGATCCGGGTATCCAACAATAAACGGAGCCGCTGGGATATCAGAATTCTCAATACTGTTTTCAAGCCACGTGCCACTGTCGGTTCTGAACGCGCTCCAGTTTCTGTCATGTGGGCGGGTGGACATTCTACATCACTTCACTGGACACCAAAACACTTCGTTCCGCTTCTACCATCACTTGCTCTTCCTTCCACTATTCACACTATTCCAGGTAAGTCAGATTCTGAAAGCGACAGGGTGGAAGAAATTTCAGATCCCTCTGGTTCTGATTCCGATAGTTCCAGTACTTGTATCAGTCCCATCTATGCTTCGGTGCTAAAGGGTTTTTTCTACAAGTCTAAAACACCGAAAAGCCCAGGTACCACTGTTGTAAAAAGTACATTAACAAAACAAAGTCCCATAACTGCAACGAACCAATCTGGATCAAAAGTTAGTAGGACGTACCAGTCAAGATACCAAGAGGAAAAAGTAGCGTTTGTCTAAAAAACAGTACGCCCAGGTCAGTTTCTGTAGCCACCAAGTCAGCGCTAGAAGAGTTAGATTCAGAAAGTGACAAAGTGTCAGAAGTTCCAGATTACTCTAACTCTGATTCTGATAGTTCCGGCAGTTGTATCAGTCCCAGCTATGCTTCAGTACTGAAGGGCTTCTTCCAGAAGTCTGAATGTCAAAAAGTCTCGGTTACTTGTGGTGAGAAAAGCACCTCTTTACCAATGTTTTCAGCAACAAAGTCATCGCTTGCTCTCCCATCCGCTGTTCATATAACTCCATATTATTTAGAGTCAGAAGGTGATAAGGTGGAGGAAGTTCCAGACCACAGTGGTTCTGATTCCGATAGCTCAAGCACTTTTGCTGAGAGTGCTTCTGAAAGTAAAAAATGTTTGCAAGGTTGTCCTGTATCTGAACAAGAGTGTGACGTCACTAGGCTCACTTCTGATGTGGAATACCCTTACAAAAATCCTTCAGTACATGGCTTGAAAAACAATTTTTTGCCTTCTGTCGATGACCTTTATGAGATTGTTCAGTCATGTGAGGTTGAAAAATCAATTCCTCGAGGTGTTAAGGAAAATGTATATTTTTGCATAGATGACTCGGAAAACAGGAAGCTTCGCGAACTCGGTCGTAGATGTTTGCATACCGACGATTGTGGTGTTTGGTCGTCTAAAAGTATTTCCGTTAATAAGACAGATAATTTGAGGACTGGGGCTGGTCTGTTGTATGTCGAAAAAAAAAGGTGGAATAATTGGTCGCAGGGTTAAAAAAAAAAACAAGCAAACAAATCTTTCATTCCTCTCGACCCTCAACCAGATGCTTCCAACATTCTGGAAGTAACGCGAACAGATTCGTCTCTGCAGTATAAAAGAAGAACATGGTTTTCGAATAATTCAAATGCGGTGGTAGAATACATTGGCAATTTCCCCGAAAACCAAAGTATCCATGGCAATGCAAAACAAACCGAAAGTTCTTACAGTCGGTTAACATCTGACCAATCAAATATCATAAACGATGGTTTACTACAGGGCTGGAAACCCAGGAAAATTAAACGCGCTGTTACTAAAGAGTGTCCTGAGGACAAAATATGTTTTTAGCGGATACACGATATGACTAATAGACATAAAAAATAGGCCGATGAAATCGTCAGATGTGTACCCATACGGTCAACTAGTAGAAAGCGGTATGACGGAGGGCCACCACGGATGCCGACATTATGTACACCATCCATATGGGTATATATAGAAATGGATTGGAGGAGTGTCTAATTTTATGGATAAAGGGTTAATATCAACGGATCAAATTATCAGATTTATATAAAAAACTGCACAGCACAGCACACCAGTAACCTGAATAAATATATAAAGTAACATGACAATCGGATTGATATTTTTTGAGTTATCTCATGCCAAAGGGATTGGATGTATTTTCAATTTGAAGGTTAAAGGGTTAATATCTCGGGATCAAATTATCAGATTTACACCAAAAACTATACAGCTCGGCACATCAGTAACCTGAACACAAATATAAAGTAACTTGACAATCCAAGCAATATTTTTCAAGTTATCGAATGCCAAAGGGATTGGTGGAATTTTCAATTTGAAGGATAAAGGGTTAATATCTCAGGATCAAATTATCCAATTTACACCAAAAACTATACAGCTCGGCACATCAGCAACCTGAACCCAAATATAAAGTAACTTGACAATCCAAGCAATATTTTTCAAGTTATCGAATGCCAAAGAAATGGATACGGACGCCGGACGGACAGACGGACGGACGGACGGACGGACGGACGGACGGACAGACAGACGAACAGGCGGACGGACAAAGGATGGACGAACGACGGATGGTCACCCCGGATGCCGGCATTATGTGTACCATACATAGTATGGGTACACATAAAAAGCAAAGAGACAAACTGGCGATCACCGTCAAAATACTGCCGATGATATAATATCAATGATCAATAAAGCAACATCTGATGAAAATAAGTTTATAAGAGGGGTCATAACATCTGATCCTGGAAAACCGCCATCCATAATATGCCATACGGACGAACAACTTATATTGCTCAAGTCCCCCTTTAAAAATGAAGAAATCATTGGCCTAGACCGGACGTTCAATTTGGCTTCCTGTTTCGTTACATCCATTGTTTTCAAAAATCCAAACATAAATCACCGTTTTCTTGATAAAGTCTATGAAGAAATTGAAAGCGAAATTTTAAATACATTTAACTGTAAATATCTTAAAGAAGATTTCATACCCGTAATAAAAGACAAAATTCATGATGCTCGAAAACGCAACAAAGATATCCCTGCTTTCTGGACAAATAATAACTGCGAGTCTATGAATAGTATTATAAAAATGGAGACAGAATGGAAAATTTTAAAACTCCCCGATTTAAGACAAGTTTTACTTGATTATTAACGACCAATTAATGGATATTAGAAATTCGCTACATGACGCTGGGGAATACGTTTTGGCACCGTCTGTGGAAAAATTAAAAGTGAAACAATCAGTTTGGATTAATTTGGAACCAGAAAGACGGCCCAAGACAGGACAAAACTGCAGCCATGCGAGGACAAGACGATAACAAATATTGCCCTTTAAGGGCCTTTGAACAACTTAGCCTACTTTTTAACTTGCTGGCGTTACGCAGTCTACTCCGATCACGGACACGATCCCAGCGACGGGACAACCTAAGACAGGAGAGGGATTGCGGCCTCATTGGAGCCACATACGGTGGCCTATAACTTATTTATTTTCAAACAACAGTAGAAATAAATAAATAAATAAATAAATAAAATTAAAAACAATTTTAACCCAGCCAAGTCTCCGACTTGCAGGTCCAAAGCCCTGGTAAATGGTGATGGGAATTGTTTGTTTTTTTTTCAACTTACGGCAATGTCAAGCCGAGAGAACACGATTTAGCGAGAGGTCAATCCCGCTACTCAATAACACCAAACTCTAATTATCGCGACAAATTGCATCATTTTTAATGACCAAATCCCCAAAATAAACGCATAAAGTATACCATTTGCATTTAATTTATTGTGAAAATAATTTATAAGAAGCTTTTTTGCGTACCTCTCGGTGCCTCTTGTCAAATCGAGAAAACACGATTTACCGAGAGGTCATTCGAGCTGCTCAATTAATAACACCAAGCTGTGATTATTACGACAAATTGCACCATTAATGACCAAATCCCCCGAAATAAATGCATAGAATGCATTAAATATACCGTTTGCATTCACTTTATTGTGAAAATAATTTATAAGAAGCTTTTTTTGCGTACCTCTCGGTGCCTCTTGTCAAACCGAGAAAACACGATTTACCGAGAGGTCAACCGCGCTAATCAATAAATAACTTCAAACTATGATTATCGCGACAACATTTCCAGAAATAAATGCATAAAATGCAAGAAATATATCGTTAGCATTCAATTTATTCTGAAAATAATTTCTAAAAAGCTTTTTTATGTATTGATTCAGTGTACATTGGGCGTTTCGAGTTAGTGTTCGAGTGCCGAAGTTTTGTATATAAAATGTATGAAAAGGAGGTGGGTCGGGAAAAATGTCATGGACAAAATATGCAGGAAAGGGTGCATGGGTGGGTCCAAAAATCTGCAAAATAAAAATTAACCACCTACGTTCACGCATTTATTTCCATCCCACCCCCTGCTTCATTAACTAAATTTTGCTACTGATGATTTGTTTTTACCTGGTAAACGCATGCGTGGACATCATTGCCCACGGATTACGATCAGTCCACGGCTACCGTTCTGAACAGGCTCCTTTCGCGTTCTACCTTGGGATACATGTATGTGATCAGTCGGCACCTTAGTCATCACAATATGGGATAAAACAGGTTTACACCCCAATCAGTCATCTTTAGAGATGAGCAATGTACCGAAAAACCGAACTGATACCGAAATCATGGGGAGACCGAAAAACCGAACCAAAACAATCACTGAATACCGAAATCATCTGTATTTTCAATTTTCCCCATATTTGCAATTTATCAGGAGTTGAGGCCTGACAATAGTTGAAGGATTCCATTTTCATAAAAGAAGTCACTCATTTTCTCTTCAGTTTTGTTTACCCTGCCCACGACAATTGTCCTGAATCCCCACTAGACTACAACCTGTACACGTCTAGATGCTTAGCTGTGGTTTCAAATCAAGTCTTGGCTGCCTCTGATTTGTCCATTCTCAGTAGGACCTCCTAATTATGGCATGTTGAGGGACCATGTTCCGAGGTTGCAACTTGCAAAAGCCTGATAAACGCCTTCAAAGATTACTGTGTGCCGGCAACGAGTCACAAAATTTCTAGACGTGATTTGTGTTGGCAAAGAATGAAAATGTTGAGCTCACTGTCGGTGTCATTTGTGGCGATGTGGTAGAATGGTATAAAGCAACTTATTCTGTATTTTCCTGGGATGGATTCCCCTTTCGTTTTATCACAAAATCTCGGTTAAGTCCGATACCTAACCGATATCGTGGAAAACCCCATAAAAATACCAAAACCGATACCGAACTCAACATTCCAATACCGCCCTCCCTAGTCTTCTTTTCGACGGTGCCTATGTAGCACACGCCAATTCAAACTTGGCCCTTACCGGGGGGGGGGGGGGGGGGGTAGTTTTTACCCAGTTTTTCAATTTTAAAAATGGGAGGCGGGCTGTAATATACTCATTACCTTTTGGAGTGAAGAGAGGTGTTGTCGAATCCTGGCATCGGGAAAAGGTTTTCAACAAAAAACGCACACCCTTTTTCTACTGGTGCGCAGTGAATTGGATTCCAAAACACTACCCAATTTTTCGACAACTCGTTCCAATGAGGGGGTCACATGATATGGCGTTGTTGATTTTTTAATTTTTTTCTACTATACAATTTGTATATTTCCCGGATGAAAGCAGTCTGTCCGTTAGGTAATGGGTTAAGGAGCTATATAAGTAAGAGAAATTTTCACCTTTGATATTCCATAAATTTGTATTAAATATACACAAATTATACATCAAAATGAAGGTTTGGAGGTATAGAACACGGGAAATATATGCATTCAACATACAGAATTGACAGCGGGCACCAAAGGAAGTCTGCTACCGTATTCGTACGCCTTATACACAGTGCCACCATGCCCCGGCGTAGGCAATCGGGACTGAATGCCTTGCCCAAGGACACAACACAATCACCCCTGGCGAGCATCGAACATTGCACCTTTCGGTTTGAAGTCCAAAGCCGTAACCACTGAGCCACCGCGGACCAATTGCGCGAAAAAACTAATAACATTAAATACCTGTAAATGAGGTTCTCTTCTGTTTTTGAAAAGATTTCTGAAACTGCGATCTCGATGACTGATCTCGATTCTGTATCGGCTCCTCCGTGTTTTTGTTTTTTTTTATTTTTGTGGTTTTGGGCGCTGAACCACTTCACCGGCCAGGTAGTGCCCACGCGTATCCAGTCCATCCATGGCCACCCAGGACATTTTCAAACACCATCGACAGGTCTTTGACTGTTGTGTGTGATGTGACAGACACACCCCAATCGCGCTGCAAATTATTGTCACGATCAGTCACAATTCTCATGTCAGCTTTTATTAGAATGTTCAACTAGTTTCGACTGCTCCTGTTTTCTCACGTCTTCCTTTTCCAGTTAGCAAGGTGTTGCTTTCGCGGTTTTCTCCGAGTCAAAAATGTATCCTCTAACTTCTAAGCAAACTTCACGCAGATGCTCACCCGATTCGATTGGTGTCAAGGTGCCCATGTTAGTTTCTCTTGTTGTTGTGCGAGGCACCGTTCATCGATCCAAGCTCAAAGCTTTCAGGTCCGAATCTTTTTACCTTTGAGAATCAAGTTATGCGTGTTGGATACAAAAATATACATCCGATCTCATTCAGTGCACAAGAATGTCACCGCGAAATCAATGATTTCCACAGCTTGAAATGCAGAATCGTGCTCCGTTTTCTGTTGGACTTGGTGATTCATTTTCCTTCACAGTGAACTCCTTTGTTCGTGATCCGTCAGCGACTCAGTCGAAACGAAACAGTTGACCTTCAATGCTTCATTCACAACCGGCTTTTCAAGTTTAACACCAACTGAACATTGCACGCTTACTTACACACATTAACTGTCGTCGAATGCGTGACCAGGTAAAACAAAGGGTTGGATGTTTGGCAGCCATGGCAACGGCAAGTAAAGACTTGAGAAATCAAAACGAGGTGTCGCTGTCACAAAAGTCGAAAGCGTTGGCCAACAATTCATTCTAAAAATAGATTTGTGGCTGAGCTTTTCATCTTTTAAAGATTTATAATAAGAAGTGTCTGCAGTCAGATGCAGTGGCGGATCGAGGATTCTGGAGGGGTTTGCTTTTGGGATGTGGGGGGGGGGGGGGGGGGGGGGGGCACGTTTGTGAGTTGTTCTCCTGAAATATTATTTTATTATCAATTCTGGTGGAAACGCGGTGGCTCAGTGGTGATGACTTGAACCTCAAACCGAAAGGTTCCCGGTTTGATTCCCGCCAGGGGTTATTGTGATGTGTCCTTGGGTAATGCTTCATTCCAATTGCCCATGTGGTGGCACGGTGGTGTTATGTACTAAGGTGTATTGCACGTCGATGGTGCACTTGTCTCCAACCTGCTTGTGCGGAATTAATACGTTGGGGAGTCTGGCAGTTGCTCGCCGTTGCTTGGTGGTTCTCTCTGGGTACTCCGGCTTCCTCCACCTGTAAAACTGCCCGACACTTGGTGACCCTGGCCGTCAAAAGTATCGTTATACCCCAATAAATAACTCTGTGAGTTGATTGCATATATTTTTTAAAACATCATACCCTTCATCTCCTCTCGTCGGCGGCACGCGGGGAAAATGTTTGGAAATGAACGATCAGTGTGGCCATCTGCGGCTTTGCATATGGCCACAATGTGTTCGGCAAAAATATTTACACTGTTGTATTTCGATTCATTCAAATTTTGAAAGATGGGAAACGAATTTCCGACACGAGTTGACCCTGGCTGTCGAAGGTGTCGTTAAACCCCAATAAATAAACAAATATGGGAAACCAATTTATAACAGTTCACATATTACCCCCACAAGAGCCACATGTGCCTGTATGTATGTGGTGAGCCTAGGTTATTACTCATGAATAACGGACAATACCGGGCTTTCGTCTCAGTGCTTGTGAAAAATGAGTTATAAAAAAATGAGGCGGGAGGGGTGGGAGAGGCACCGATAGCCCCGTGGAACTGTCCACGTTTTCTATAAATAGTGCCAACTGGAATTGGTTTTTCAAAATCGAAGGACTGTACCAGTAAGCAAAGTTGAGTTTACCGATAGTTTGTAATAAAAAGAAATTGTGGTTCGATTGCAAAAGTTTAACGAATGTACGATATAATTTTTTTTACCGTCGTGTCCCCGTTTTTCTCTAATTCCGTGGACTGGGTCAGGGCAAGTACAAATCAGGACCGGGCTAGTAATTTTTGAAGCGATATGACCGACATGTCGGCTGCATAAAAACGTTAATGTCGAACCCTGAGATGATATCACCTGGAATTTTTAAAGAGCAAATGTATATAGAAATTTCATTTTATTCCAAGCGCCTTTTTCGGCTTTTTGATACACTGTACGTGAACAATTGTATATGCAATATCGACAATTTTTCTACGGGCCCGGCCGTCTGTGGAGGGTGGGGTGTAATGACCCGCCCCCCGACCAACTTCCAGTCTGCATATAGTGGAGCTTCTCGCCACGGCATCAAACCCAAGGTCCATGGAAAAGATAAAAAATCACATGCTGGTATCATTTAATGTCCCCTGTGTACAACCCGTAATTTCATGGAATGAAATTGTGCTTGTACTTTCTTTCCATTTACACAGAATTTATGAAGACGTTGCCAGCGAGAAAACACCACTGAACAGCTGTTTTGTAACAGTCTGCGTTCCTCGTACTGAAGACTCCATTAATGTTACCCAACAAATGTTTACCTCGCAGCCATTTTTTTTTTTGGGGGGGGGGAGGGGGTGGGGCATGATATTTGGAGGGCCGTTGGGGTGGAAGCCTCTCCTGTTCTTAACTTGAACTCTCCAGTTGTTAACCACCCCCCCCCCCTCTCTAGAGCTGAAACGCTTAAGAGGTTTTCTTATCGATTAATCACGTGATTTAGCCTTGGTTAACCGATTAATCACTTGTCCAAATAGGTATCTGAATAATTGCCGTACCGTTCATGATTAAAAGCTTGAATACTTCACCCAACGTAACAAACGAAACCGACTAGGCCTACATACACAAATCTCCTTTCAAATTTTTTATGTTTTTAATTTTTGTCTCAAAATCATAGCTTATGACCCCTCATTGGAACGAGCTCGTTGAGCTCGTCCTAATGAGGGATCCTAAGCTATGTTTTTGAGACAAAAAATGAAATTTTTTTTGGTAATTCATGAACTTATTTTGCAAGTATCGTCTGCTACCGGCAAGGGGTAAAGGGTTAAGAATGTGCATTTCCAGCTATGATGATCATGCAAGTAAACAAGTATGTTAGCAAGTAACTTGCATGATTTACTCTGTCTCATATTATTGATGTAAGTCAGTGTGACAATGTTTGCCTGTTTTGGGGCAAGTTTGTTCCAATAGTTCAAAAGTAACGGATTAATCGAACAATTACTTTTTGGATTGATCAAGATGTTGATCATTTATTAATCGATTAATAGGTTAACCGTTTCGGCTCTCCTCTCATCCACTTCCCTTGAAAGGAAGTTGGGGGGGGGGGGGGGGTATCAGCAGGAGCTTTCTAGTTAAGCCTAGGCCTACCACGCCCAAGGAAAAGTTGCAAAATTCAGTGCTCTAAATGAGTCTGGGGCATTTATAGAGAGTGAGCCCTATATTGGAGACCATTTTATGACTCTATATGTTATGTGAAAGTTGCATTTGGCCAAAATTTGGGGGTGGTCAGCGAAAAGTTTAGGGGGAAGCGCCCCCCCCCCCCTCTGGCGACGTCACTGTTAAAGTTTCTGAGAAATAGTGAAAGAATCAAACTTTCAGCCCACGAACCACCAATCTGTACCTGATAGTTCGTCTGCTGTGAATTCCAGTTGGTCCTCTGCGAATTCTTTTGGTAATTATACATATTCAAAGTGGAGGGATCGCGGTGGCTCAGTAGGGAGAGATGCAGGCTACAAGCCGAGAGGTCCTCGGTTCGAACCCCACCTGCGGCAACCGCCTTGTGTCCTTGGACAAGACACTTAATCCCAATTGTCCACGGGGGATACGGTGGCGTTGTGTACTAAGGCGAACTGCATGTCGATGGTGCACTTTTCTTCAACCAATGATAACCCTGCTTGTTTGGAGTTAGTACGTTTTGGAGTCTGGCAGTTGCTCGCCGTTGCTCGGTGCTTCTCTCCTGTACTCCGGCTTCCTCCACCCATAAAACATTCCGACACGGGTCGACTCTGGCTGTCGAAAGTGTCGTTAAACCCCATTAAAAAAATAAATAAATTTAAAATGGAAAATCAGTCTACCTGTGTCTTTCTTTTGGTATCCATTGCGATTATTCCTCAGTGGCATTTATCATAGCCGTTCTCATCCCTTTCTTTACTATAAATACTGCGCCATCTGTGTTGTATCCTTCCTCAAGACCAGGGGCGTAACCATTGGGGAACACCCAATCATTTTCTTGGAATCGGGCTCATTGCAATTCTTTCAATGCACACGTTCAAGCTGGTGGAATAAGAGCAACAAATCGATATGGCGGGTAACATAACCTTAGACGAGGTCCAGACCAACTCAGAATATGACTGTAGCCCAATATGATAACACTTCCGAAGAAGTTAAGGATTCTCCTTTCCACGGTCATAACCTTAAATGTGAATACTACTTGCCTGGAAATTTTCAATCGTCCATCGAAAACGAATCACAATCCTTCTCGCTCTTCCATATTAATTGTCAGAGCATCAATGCCCACTGGGAGTCCCTACACGATCTCCTATTTACCTTACAAGGACCCCAAAATACCTTTGATATCATTGGCCTAACAGAAATTTTCAATATCCCTGCAAATATATCATATTGCCTTGATGGTTACCATAATCTAATAAAAAACAACCGTCCAGACGGCAGAGGTGGGGTGGGACTTTTCATCAAAGAGAGCATTGATTTCAAAATTCGTCATGATTTGTCAGTTTTTGTCCCGCACATTGTTGAATCTCTTTTTATCGAAATCACTGTCAATAAATCAAGGAGAGTCATTGGGGTGATCTACAGACCAAATACGCCACCGAAAGCGGACACTGATATTTTTCTAAACAAACTTAATGAAATAACCGACAAGCTAAACCAGGAAAATGTATCTTCCTATATAGCTGGTGACATTAATATTGATCTGTTTAAATATGATTCCCATGTCAAAACAGATAACTACATAAACCTCATGTTCAGCCAAGGTTTTTTTGTGATCACCAAACCCACCCAACTAACTTCACCATCGGCTACACTTATTGATCAGCATTTTTTCTAACAATATTCAATCCACCTCATTGTCTGGGATAATAATAACTGACGTTTCAGACCACTTCGGTACTTTTCATATTGAAACCGTGCCCCACAAAACATACAGAGAATCATATACATGGGTACGTAAAGTAAATGACGAAACCATTGCACACTTCAACCAACTTCTATCAGAATGTGATTTTTCTCCAGTTATGGGTTCCGATAACCCCAACACGGCTTATAATAATTTCCTACACATATATCTAGGATTATTTGACCTGGCTTTCCCCCGGATCCAACGGTAAATTCATCAAAAGGCAACCCTGGATGACAAGAGGACTAATAGTTTCATCAAATAATAAAAGTAAATTTTACAACAAGAAGATAAAAACCCGTGTGAATCTAACATAAGAAACTACAAAAACTACTGTAGAATATTCAATAAAGTCAAAAAGCAAAGCAAAGCAAATTATTTTAAAAGTATCTTGAGCGTACACAAGCATAACCTTCGTAAAACATGGCAAATACTAAATGCCGCCATCAAAACACCAAACATAGCAACAAATTTACCTCAATATTTTATCCGTAATGATAAAGAACTCAATGACCCAACAGAAATAGCTAAAGAACTCAATATGTACTTTGCAAATATAGGAAAACGCACGAGTGACAAAATACCTAAGACCAACAAGTCGCCCTATGACCTCATGGAACAAAACTTCACAAATAGCTTTTACGTGAGTCCTACCTGTGAGTGTGAAGTGAAGAGTATCGCAAAGTCCCTAAAATCTAAAGGGAGCAAGGACTATAACGAAATAAGCTCGAATCTTCTCAAACGAACTATCGATCCCATAGTAAACCCTCTAACACACATTTTCAATTGCTCCTTTGCATGTGGCATTGTTCCCGATAAAATGAAAATTGCAAAAGTTATTCCTATTTTTAAAACAGGCGACCAACATAACTTCACAAATTATAGACCTATTAGCATACTTCCCACATTCTCTAAACTCTTAGAAAAACTTATGTCAGCAAGACTTCTAAAGTACTTAAATCGTTTTGGCATCCTACATCAGAATCAGTACGGTTTTAAGGAAAAACATAGTACGGTGCATCTAGTTATGCAACTACTGAAAACCATAGCCGAAGAAAACAACAAGAACAGTAAAAACAGCACATTGGCGTTATTTTTGGACCTGTCAAAGGCGTTCGATACAATTAACCACGACATTTTGATTAATAAATTAGACAAATATGGTATTAGGGGACTTGGCAATGAATGGTTTAGAAGTTATCTTTCAGATAGGTCGCAATACGTTGCATACGGAAACTATATATCTGACAGGGTTACAATATCGCACGGAGTTCCTCAAGGTTTGATACTTGGTCCAACCCTATTTCTGATTAATGTCAATGATATCTATCACGCTACCCCCCCCCCCCTCAATTTATTCTCTTTTGCTGACGATACCACGGGGCATTCTTCAGGACCAGACCCAAACCAGCTAGCCCTACTCATAAATGATGAGTTAGGTAAAATCTTTGAATGATGCTGTACGAATCAACTTGTCGTAAACGCCAACAAGTTCAAATATATTCTAATGAACCCATCAGCCCAAAAAAAAAAAAAAAACAACAGAAATTCGTCATGATATTCTAATCAACGGCCAAATCATAAGTAGAGTAGGTTCAAATAATACTGAGAAATCCTCAAAATTCTTAGGTATACATATTGACAATAGTCTATCCTACAAGCACCATATATCTCAACTCTCCTCCAAGATCGCCCGTGCTAATTTCGCACTGAATAAAGTGAAGACAACACTCCCTCGTGAAGCCCTGAAAACATTCTATTATGCCCTGATACACACACACTTAGTGAACGATTAAAAAAATACTTCGTCCCCAGAAACGCTCAATCCGCATAATAAACAATAAAAAATACAATGCTCACATCGATTCCCTCTTTCAAGAAAACAAGATTCTCAAAGTGAACGACCTCTTTAAACTGCACGCATGTTTGTTCGTATTCGATTGGTATCACGATAACCTGCCGTCATCTTTTCGAAATCATTTTCAGTCGGTTGTCAACACTACGGGTCGAGCTAGCAGAAGAAGAGATTCGCCTGAATATACTAGAATAAGGACAAGGTCTCTGGAGAACTTTCCTATACACATTTACCCCAAACTTTGGAATGATCTAGATCTTGACTTACGTAATATAAACAACAGAAACATTTTTGAAAAACAACTAACTTCAAAATTTCTGTCTCAATATCCCGATTACATCGACTGCGACAATCCTTACTGTAATGAGTGTGCTTCTAGTAGGTAGATTTCCCAGAATAACTTACGTAATATAAACAACAGAAACGTTTAAAAAAATGCCCCCCCCCCCCCAAAAAAAAAAAAAATAATAATAAATCAACAACTAACTTCAAAATTGCTGTCTCGGTATCTCGACTACATTGAATGCTATAATCCTTACTGTAATGGGTGTGCCTCTAGTAGGTAAGATTTTGCAGAATAAACTCCAGTGCATGCATTTTGTAGATACACTAGCCTATTGTCCCTCAAGAACTGTGCCAATTAACGCGGGTCCTTGAGCTCTAAATTTCATTAAGTTTCATTAGGTAGACTGAGTATTTACCCTTCCCTTCTTGAGAGCCCAACACCTGGCACCAGTCAGCTGAAAGCTGCCCTCGGGAGCTCTCAGCGGACTACGCCAGGATTTGGAGTTGTCAACGGAAGTGAAGTTTTTTGGTCATCTAGCGAGACGCTTCCACCTATACTGTAGGCAAATGGGTCTGGATATTTCAATTCTCGTCTATTACCATAGTTGTGCTTACCCCACCAGCCACCAGCTTCAAGTGTAAATATTAAACAACTCGATTCCAACGTTCGCGCTATATTTTCTGGGAGATGACAGGTAGACAGCCAATCTGGCTCTGCCATCACCCTGTGGTATGCATGCTTAACTGTCTCCTTTTGATATTTATGTATATTGTATATTGTTTGTATACTACTAAATAAAGATTCATTCATTCATTCATCATTCATTCATTCATTCATTCATTCCAGTCGGGACATTTTCATCTGGATTGGTGTCTTAGATACCGATTCTCTCTTACTAGGAGTATGGATTTTCTTAAAATTCTTGATTTCATACTTGGACATTTAACACACACAGGGACGGCCATAGAAATGGAGACATGTAGTACTCGATTCGGGCTGTTGGGGTCTGAGCATGACCAATTCTGCGTACCGATAGGTACGTCGTCCCCTGAGTTCCAATGTGTTCTATGTGCCTACTGGCACATAGAACACATTGGAACTCAGGGGACGACGTGTCAATTAAACACGAAGCTGCGTCACGACTAGTCCTACACTTGGGTTCATATTCAATTGGGTTCATATTCACTCAACCCAGTCGATTTGGGTTAATTTTTAACCCAACTGATTTTAGAGTGTAATACATGATATATATTGATATATTGATATTGATATATATATGTATTCACCAGTATACTATAGATTACAATAAGATTGATAATTCCACATATATTTACAGTATTCATATGGTACATAACAACTATTATACATATAGGATACACGAGTATACTGGCAGGGGAAAGCACAGCCAGATTGGCTGTCTTCCTGCATTCCCCTATAAAGAAAGAGAAAGAAAAAGAAGGATTAAAAGGAAATATGAAAATATATTACTAAAAGTTTGCTGAGCACCAAGTATATCCAACTACCTGTTTTACGTTTTAGTTGAAATATTGTAATGAAAAGTGTATATATTTTTTTATTTAATTATATCTTTAATGATTTAAGCACAGAAATTAGGATTTTATTTGTGTTTGACATAATTTTTTAGTTTTTGAATATGATAACCATGGAGAATGGATATTATTGGTAAAAGAGGAAATTTTTCAATTTGCCAAAAAGTTGACGGAGCGAACTGGTATGGGTTCAATATCGAGTATGAGACCCATTACTGTTAATTACAGCTTGACAACGCCTTCTCATGCTCCCAATCAGGTTCCTGCTGGTCCTTTGTGGGATGTTGTTCCATTCTTGGACCAGCATGGCACCAAGCTCCTGGACACTTCTTGGCAGGACTGGACGGGCCGAAATGCAAGCTGCAACTCATTCCAGACATGTTCGATTGGACTGAGGTCAGAGGATCTCGCTGGCCAGTCCATACGCTCAATCCCCTCCCTCTGTCGGTACTCCCCGATAGCATGGGCAACATGAGGACGGGCATTATCGTCCATCAGAATGAATCTATTACCCACTGCACATGCATACAATCTGACGTGGACATCCAGGATCTCATCAATATACCGATGTGCAGTCCATGTACCACGTTCAAGGATTCAGAGCTCTGTACGTCCATCCCTGCTGATGCCACCCCAGACCATGATTGACCCTCCACCATAGCGGTCATGCTTAGCAATGTTGGATGCATGGAATCACTCTCCTGGTCTTCTTCATACCCTAGACCGCCTATCTGTGTGGTCTAGGCAGTACCTTGACTCATCTGTAAAAAGGACAGGCCGCCAATCTTCTCTGGTCCTCCAACGTGGTCCATGGCCCATTCATATCGTACCAGGCGGTGGTTATGGGACAGCGAAATGCGAATACATGGTCTCCTCGATCGGAGACCACCTTCGTGCCACCTTGCCCGTATAGTCTGCGTCGACATATTTACCCCGGATGCATTCTGAAGGTCACTGCGAAGCTGGGTTGCTGTGTCAAAGCGGTTCCTACGGGCCTGAATGATCAAAAACCGGTCTTCGGCTGCAGATGTTGCCCTGTCTCTGCCACCATCATGCCGTTTTACTGGTGTGCCATACTGCTGAAATCTTGCCCAGGCCCTGGTGATCACCGTATGGTGCACACCAAGGGCTTCACCAACCTGACGATGCGTAGCCCCTTGCTCCACCATCCCAACAGCCCGCCACATTTCTGCTTCAGACAAATGTCTTCTTACGTTTGCATTTGCCATATTTAATCATTAAATTACAAGGGTTTGTATTGAAATGAAGATTGATACCCTACACATGTCATGCACATGTAGACAGTACACGAAAACATCATGAAAATCAAGGGGTACATGCTTTCCATGATTGTCACGAAAAGTCTGCCTGTCAAGAGAGCTAATATAAACACTGGGGACCATCTCAATACATTCCTCAATCATATCCACCAAAAATATCGCAAATATGTCACAAGCAAATTTCACAATGATGTGTCAAATATTTGGTGCTTAAGAAACTTTGAGTAAGCAGTATATGTTTTATTTATTCACTAAACAAATTTCCAAGAAGTCTTGAGGCTTTTAACTATAACCCAGACTAAATAATATCTCAACTGCATCACCAAGGCATGCAATCGTAATTGGAATATTAGTCAATCGGGGCTTCAGACATCACAGACATTAAACCACCTAACACGAAAGATAGACGACAAAATTCTTGAAAAGCTATTTTTTTTTCATTTTTTCACCAAAAGCATAACTTATGACCCTTATTGGAATGAGCATAAGCTATGTTTCTAAGACAGACAATGAAAACATATTGAAAACTGAATGGTGATTTTTTATTGTGAATATCGCTGACCGGTTCTGCCGTCACTCTGGGTAAAGGGTTACACCCCCCCCCCCCCCCCCCCCGTTGATCATCTTCACGACGCCCCTGGGCAAGACACTTACTCGCATCGCCTAAGTCAGAGCACGGTGGCACTTTGACCTAAACCTTTTTTCAATTTAAAGGGATTTGGCGACACTTTCAACACAGCCAGGGTGTATCTTGTCGGGAAGTACCGGAGAGAAGCACCGAGTAACAGCGAGTAACTGCCGGATTCTCCAACTTAGTTACCAGACACGAGCGGGGTTGAAGGCAGCGTACCATCGCCACCCATACTTCTTAGTATAAAACACTATCGTGATCCAATATAGGCAGTCTGGATGAAATAAGACCTGGGACGTTTTGATTTTCAGATTCGGTCTCGGTTTAAAGAAAAACCTCGATTTCGGTTCTTCTGTACATTAAGAACATATTGTAAATAACACTTGGGGTCGCCTTAACTTGGAAAACATCCTCAGTAGTTGGTACGACACCATACACCACAGAATGCCCTTTCTGTATCTCCATTGGATTCAGCCTAACTTCCCGTTGATCATTTTGTGTGGTTATAAGGTATCAGTGCTTAGCCTATTGAGACCAGGCGCGTAGCCAGGAAAAAAAATTCGGGGGTGCCCGACTTATATATGGGGGCACAACTAACAGATGACGCATGCATCTGTTCCGAGTGCCGAATGCGCGAGGATTACAAGGGAGGTCTGGTTCTCCCCCCAGGAAAATTTTAAAATTCTAGTCTCCAATGGCGCATTCTGGTGGATTTTGGGGGTGAATATTGTCTATATTTTCATGGTATCAAAAGTTGATATTTTTACCATGATGTTGCGATTTTTGATGCAGGCAAAAAAAGAGGATAATTCAAGACACATTTTCAACTCATTTAACACATAGCAAATGGGGAGTAAAGGGCAACCACAGCCGTGTCAAGTTCCCTTCCAGCCAGAGCCAGTCTTGTACCAGAGATCCACTTGAAAATTACTCATTTTGATGGCAGCGTTTCCACGATCTATATGTCATAATATCAGACCCCGAAGCTATGTAAATTCATTTTCGTGGCTGGTTGAAGGAATATATGACTGGCTACCTAGCCCAGCTGGCTAAGTTTTAACTTTAACGACTGGCGGCTCATGGCGACTCAGCTAACTGTGAGGTGTAAAGACATGGCTATCCCAGATTGGTAGAATGAAACAAAACTAAAATGCGCTAGAAAGGGAGATGTATAAATCTTACGAAGGTGGACACGAAAATCGCCATTCAGTTTTTTAAATATCTTCATTTTTTGCCTCCAAAACATGGATTATGACCCCCTCATTGGAACGAGCGCTCGTTCCAATGATGGGTCATAGCCCATGTTTTGGAAGCAAAAAATGAAAATTGTTAGTTATATGAGAACTTTTTTTTACGACTGTCGTCTGCTACTAGCATTATGTGAAGAGTTAATTATGAAATTTTGACAATTTACACGGCTCAAGCCGGCGCAAAATTTCGTGGTGGTTGATTTATAATACGGGTGGCTGACGAAAAATGTGGTTGGCGGTGGCTGACGAAAAAGTTGGCTGGCGGCGGCTCATGGCGACGGCTTTGGGGTCTACATAATATGAGAGGCGTCTGGGTGAGTTGGGGCGATTTTCTTTGGTTCTCCCCGGAAAATTTTCGAACCAAGCGACCAAATGAGGCATTCTGATGGCTTTTGGGGTGAAAATCCTCTTGGTTTTTTCAACAGCAAAAGCTACATTTCACAAACTCCAAACTATGTGAAACGTTCATGACAGAATTGGGTAATTTAATAAAATCAAAAAATTGAATTGTGTGTTTTGTTTTTTTTTTTGTCAAAAAAAATCGAAATCGAAAATTGAACAGAAATTAGAAAATCACTCATCTCTAGAACGTATTTACACTATGAGTTGGATTGTTGGGGACTATCCCACGAGCCTCTGGCAAGTGGGATAGACCCAACCATCCAACGAGAGGTGTAAATTCGTTTCTCCAAATTATTGTTTGTATATTTAATGTATACTACGACATTATTTATCTACTCGGATTGCAAGCTGATCTGTCAGTTCTTCCATTTGCTTACAACTTGCAAGCGTCTGAAGTTTCACCCATAGCGAAGCCATCTGGCGTCATGCGATGGCGCGTAGTACAAATAAATAGTAATAAATATGCTCGATTCTGGAGACTCATCTCACATTATGGCGGTTGGTTTATACCAATGTGAGATGAATCTACAGAATCGAGCATATTTCTTCTCAGTAAATAAAGAGTTTGAAAGAAAGAAAATTGCTCGTCAACACCCATTCATAATGAAGCAAATGTATTTATTGACCATGTAAGTTAATCTTATTTCAGTAGGCCTATTGGAGAAAATTAAAGATGTCAAAAGAGGAGGGCAGGAGGCGACGAGGTTTCGTCTTGAAATGATTTATGACTAAATCGTAGTCAGGGACATCCTCTTCAAATGATAGAATCGACAAGTTTGACAGTCGATTTGTGAGCATAGATTTTCGAGTTTTTGTTTTGACTCTGTTCATTGTGGAGAACATCCTCTCGACCGTACAGCTTGTCATGGGGAGGGTAACTGTATAAACATACAGCTTCCGTAGGAAAGGGAAAATGTCATTCTCCAATATCGAGATTACTTGGATAAGACACCCGTACTCATCGCCTCTGGCAACTCTCCTCGCTATAAGTTTCCTGAAGGTTGGAATTTCAGTGAGATCCGTCTCAACGTTAGCTTTCTCTGCCAAGTTTAGGATAGATCTCTCGTTCAAGAAATCTGGATTGTCCGGTTTAAGGGTGTTCACAATTCGCATCAGAATAATTTGTTCAGCTCCAAACCTATCAGCCAGGGACGACAAAATTTGGTCTAGTATGAAATACCACTGGCGCTTCAGTTTGACGTCTGCGTCGTCTACCCGATGGCCACAACCTTCAACCATGACAGACTCCGCGAAATGGGAAGGCACTTTCATCTTCCTCTTCTTGGTAGATGGGTCTTGATCTATGCCATACAATGTGCACAAATCATTTGTGAGCTTCTTCGTCTGCGTGTAACCCGAAGAGTCATCATTTCTGAAGCATTGCAGCGTTTCTGCTGCCACAGTGATCAGGTCTAATGTCAAGTCCGCAGTGTTTGACACGGTCTGCAAGGCTTTAGTCGCTTGGTCTGTGCACTGAAAGATCCTATTGAATGCTACTAAAAGAAAGAGGAATTCAGAGTTATTAATCTGTGAATGCAACCCATATGCCTTAGTGCGAGTCTCGAAGTCCTTGTCCATTTTGAAAAAAATCCAAACAACTCAGTATCGCATCAAATACTTTAAGAACCTTTTCTGCGGAAATCGACCTTGATGACCATCGTGTATCTGAGGAATGAGCTAGCTCCGCAGTCTGCTTGTTTGGATGCATTTCCTTCTGTGTATTGATGAATTTTGAATGTCTTTTGGAACCAGAGAAAAAATTGTCCAGCTGATCAAGAAGTGAAAAGAAGTTGGCTATTTCCGAATCCGACGTACATGCAGCAGTCATCACAAGGTTCAATCTGTGACTATGGCAGTGGGTATAAATCGCATTGGTGAATACTGTTCGCAATCGCGTCTGTACTCCACTCTTCTTCCCGGACATCACGCTGGCGCCATCAAATGAGAGCCCGACGCACTTAGAGGGATTCAAATCGAAGAAAGTGAGTACGTCCAGAATACTATCAGCAATTGTTGCTGCAGAGAGATCACCTATTTCGACAAAGCCGATCGCCCGTTCTTTAATTTGCCCAGAGTCAGAATGATAATATCTCAGAGAAACCCCAAGAATCTCACGCTTGGACGCATCCTTACATTCATCTGCCATTATGGAGAAGTACTCTGCTTCCAGAACCTCCTTCTTGATACGGTCGAGTAATATATGGGCGGCACTGTCCAGCAAGTCGTTCTGGATATCTGGGCTTGTCATTTTAGCATTGCCGGGCAGACTGTCAAGCTTCGATTTCAAGTCAGGGGAATGCTTAGAAATCAATTCTAGCAACTCGGCGAAATTCCCAGAGTTAAAACTGTCAATGCACTCCCTGTGCCCACGCAGGGGGATTTCTTGTTTAGCACCGAACAGGACAACATCCAGGACAGCTTTCAGGATTTCTCGGTTCCTGTCTACAAATGTATACCTTGAATTGGAAGGGTCGATTTGATCAATTATTGTTCCACGACCTGATTGGTGATTCAGACGCATCTCGGTTAGACGTTCGTTTCCTCTTTTGTGGACAGTAGATGAATCATGTTTCTCTAATTTATCACCGATCTTCTTCCAATTACGGAAACCGATGTCACTGAATGTTCTATCGCCGTAACTCGAATTCAGAAACCTGCATGGTTGGCAGAAAACAGCATCTGCACCCACACTGTACTCTAGCCATTTGTATTTCGAATACCAAATCTTGTTGAATGAGCGTACTCGATCACCTATAGCTCTTCGGGGGAATTCAATGTCAGGCTGAGATGGCATCTCCTCTGGGCTCCGAGAAATATCCGAATTTATATTTGACACGGGTGGGATTTCAACCGCTGTCGAGGTTTGCTCAGTCACAGGCTCACTGGTTTTCTCACAATCTCTAGCTGGCGAAGTCTTGAAAAATTTCAACATAGATTGTTGTCCTTGGGTGATATTTTTTGCCATTTTTGAACAAGACATTTTTCAAACTTTGTTTGCGATGTTCTTCACCTTGGTCGAATAGGGTCCAACTATTATAACACACACAGCTACCGAAGATGACAGGACACAAATCACACAACAAGTGAACACACGCAGTTATCGCGCGTACAGTGTCGCCCCAAATGAATGAAAATTCACAAGTCTTATCATCATAAATTTAACAACTGACATGGGCATGTTTTAGCTGACCCTGCCAAACTTTTAGGGGGGCCAGGCAGAATAATAGGGGGGCCGTGCCCCCCCCCCCCCCCCTGGGCCCCCTATGGCTACGCCACTGATTGAGACGGAAAAAAAATTGGATAACAAATGAATAAAGTTCATCTAATCAATGTTGTGTTCTTACTGTAAAATGTTCTCCATTATTCACTCGTCCGGTGCAAGTTTGAATTGTTTTATTTACTGTGGTTTAACGACACTTTCGGGTCACCTATTGTCGGACAGTTTTTTGCCGGTGGAGGAAGTCGGAGTGCGAGAGAGAACCACCGAGCAACGGCGAGCAACTGTTAGACTCCCACAACGTACTAACACCACACAAGCAGGGTTAGCATTGGCCGAAGACAAGTGCACCATCGACGTGCAGTACACAGTACACAACGCCACCATACCCCCAGTCGACAATTGGGATTAAGTATCTTGCCCAAGGCCACAACGAGGTTGCCGCAGGTGGGAGTACCCGGGGAGAACCACCTATCAACAGCGAGCAACGGTCACACTCTCCAGCGTTCTATCTCCACACAAGCAGGGTTAGCATTGATTGAAGACAAGTGCACCATTGACGTGAAATACGCCTTAGTGCACGGCGCCACCGTGCCCTCACGTGGGCAATCGGGATAAAGTGCCTTGCCTAAGGGCACAACGCTGTTATACGTGGCGGGGATCGAACCGAGGACCTTTTCGGTTTGAAGTGACCACTGGGCCACCGTGCTTCTGGACGAGTCAAAGAAGGACAAAATGTGACAAAATGAGAACACGGCGTATCCCGCCTCCAAACCTTTGCCGGATAGACTAAGGGACTACTGTCCATAGTAGTCACTGCTCCATTTCCGTCCCAGTAAGATCGTTTGATCAGTTTACATGTATGTATAAACACAGTAAAACCTGTCAGGCGGGTATTGTTGGATCTTACAGTTCCGTTTTCCGATTTGCCGCGCCCCCGACCCTCCCCCCCCCCCTTCCACCCCCAAAAAACCCCCCAAAAACAAAACAAGAGGCCACAGGGAGCGAAGGGGGCGCCACACCTGACATGGTAGTCTAAATATCAAACCAGGGGCTTGACTTGAATAAGCTGCATATGCCCCTCCTAAGAAAAGCATATACCAATGAGATGAAGCGATTGTGCCCACACAATATACAGGATTATCCTTCTATTTTCAGTTCCTGCACTTTTATTACACACCCGTAACTGTATTTGTCACGATAACATGGATTTTAGGGGCATGCGGTTATTTTAACCAGAAAGCTCTAGTGCAATCCGATAACAAGTACCCTTCGCGTGCCCAAGTTCTCTCGTTAGACTGGTTCTTATGGTTTCCAGCGTTCAGTGGAATATAACCAATGAGAACCATCGGCTATATTTATTTGTCGGAATTTCCGATACTCAGTACAAAATGTTTGATGCACAACTATGCTAAAAACTGTTGAAAGTCATGAAAGACACATGTTCTCTGCCAAGAAATTGAACAGTGAAACTCAACCTTTGCTTTCGTTATTGAAAATCGAGGAAAACTTAATTAATTTTAGGGCAAAAAAGTCCAATTGGATTCAATATTGCAGCCAGCCACTAGTACAGTTCATATAAAACTTTGTGTTACAATGTTGCCCTCACCGCTGGGTGCTGCCGACGAGTCGACACGAGGCCTACTGTGTAACTGTTATCCTATTCGATTCACACTTAAGCAATGAAGCAGCACGTTTGCCAACGCAAACATACTTTGAAGAGCATGTTAAGTTAAAGTAGTTCCCAGGAAGCAAGACAAAATGAATCTTGAACACTGGTTACCATGAAGCGGAAAAACAGACGGCGACACGCCGACAGTGTCTGGAGATGTTTGACAGCTAGTACATGCATTTACCCCCCCCCCCCCCCCCCCCACACACACACACAGAGTTATTTCTCTTTCAGCCTCTGACTACGACTGTTGGATACTCATTTCGTGAGCTTTCGAGAAATGCTGTCAGGTTATAGATGGGTGGGGGTTTGTAAAAAGGGTGTACAAACTAAATTACTTGTGGAGACAAGACATGACATTTTCTTGCAGTTATCATGCAATATATTTCTCTCTTTGTATACCTGACTGTACTGTAGTATTGTATGGACAACCTAAAGCTTTTATTTGTAAGTGCAGCCCATTTCAAACAAAGGTTATCAAGACTTGGGGTAAAATGAAAAGAAGGCTAAATTTCAAGTCAGAAACTTTATAATGTTGAAAAATAAAGTGCAAACTTTCCAAGACTGCAGAGTTCACTCAGAATCAGAATGGAATCTCAAACTGCCTCATGCTCAGTTACTCCAAACGATCGAATGAATGCCCCGGAAGGTTAATTATTGCACAAAATGTATTTTCTCGTCCAGTGTGTACTTTTGTTACAGTGCAGAACAGAAATGACCGATGTCCACATGCGATAGCCTAGTGGCAGTAGTGCATGTATCGTCAAGCCGAGTTCAAACTTATATTTTCAGTTTATAAAAAGCACGTAATTTAAACAGAGCGGCCAGTTCGCACCGTATTCAAATTAAAATCCTTGTACATTTTCCATCCTCCAGATATAATGATGCCTGCACACACACTTTTGAAAACACATTTGATACCTCATAATATGTGACGTCTGATATGCTGAACGCAATCTTTTGAGTTTTGAGTGTTCGGATCGACATTTTTTGCGAATAAAATGAATCAACAGCGATTCTACAGGTGGCAAGGTCAAAAACTTAAGACAAGTTCTCTGACAAAATTGCCCGTTTCTCTCAAAAATTCTTTCAACCGTTCAAATTGTCGACTATTTAATTAAATTAGCGATTAATTACGGTGAATTCTTTTTCATGGTTCGGTGTGTAATAAATACAGAACCACACTTATGTTTGAATGGGTTAACGATTACTGTACTCGAGCGTGTGGCGCTGGGATAACCACTCGAGCCTACCGACTCTCGTACTATCCCTGCGCCACTCGCTCTCGTCCAGTAAATCGTTAACCCATTCAAACATAAGTGTGGTTCTGTATATTTATTACACACCCATAACTGTATTTGTCACGATCACATGGATTTTAGGGGCATGCGGTAATTTTAACCAATAAAGAAGTACCCTTCGCGTGCACAAGTTCTCTCGATAGACTGGTTCTTATATACTCGCCCAAAAAAGAAAGTGTGCATTGTAGAAATTGATCAAACTCCAAAAAAATAATTTTGTAGGTGTATAGAGTGTTATCCTGTTCATGAATAAGTTATATTGAACACAAAAACAGCTTTCCCCGTTAAAATTGCATTAACGTTAAATGACGTGCTGCACGTTTGTGAAAAGGCATGTTTTGCACGTGGAGAGTCTGAAAATTCATGCAGCAGTGTGAATCCTTGGGTATTTAAACACTAAAGTAAGGCCTTCCTATCGTTCACATTCAAACTTGCACTGCTGTTAAAACGACTCCACATTAGCATGCCAAGATTGACAATGAATCAACGTCTCCTTGCCCTGAGTATGATTAGAGCTTGCAGTACACACAGAGAGGTTGCCCAACATTTGAACTGCCACCGTAACACTGTAGACAGGCTAGTCCATCGACATGCACAACATGATGACGTTCGAGACCGACCCCGTTCCGGGAGACCCCGAGTTACCACCCCTGCACAAGATCAGTATATCCGTGTCGTCCATCTCCAGAACCGGCAACAAACGGCAACAACGACAGCCAGGAACATCCCCAACCTGAGACGGATACATCCTCAAACAGTAATCAACCGCCAGAGAGAATACGGCTTACGTCCTCAAAGACCTGCAATTCGTCCGATTTTGACGTTACGTCACGGCCCCGGCATCATTCTACAGCAGGACAATGCCCGACCCCACGCAGCTCGTGTTGTTCAGCAGTATCTGCAGCAACAACAAGTGGATGTTCTTCCCTGGCCCGCAAATTCGCCCGATATCTCACCCATTGAGCACGTATGGGACGAAAAGAAACGTCAGCTACGCCGGCTTCCCCATGCACCGTCAACGCTTGTGGAACTCCAAAGACAGCTTATCAGAATATGGAACAACATCCCACAACACTTCCATGCTAACTTGTTTCCTTCCACGAGGCGTAGACGCACAGCAGTAGTCGATGCAGACGGAGGTCATACCAGATATTGAGTGTGTGACTTTTGTGTTTGACCCTTAGTGTCTTTGACTCTCCACGGCACCAACAGTATTCGTCGTAGCGTAATGAAATTTCTCGTGTTGATCACAAATTGATTCATCTGTGATTGAATAAAATTTCCATGAATGAAAATGATATATATCTTTTTTTAGAGTTATTTTTTAGCATGCACACTTTCTTTTTTGGGAGAGTATAGTTTCCAGCGTTCAGTGGAACATAACCAATGAGAACCATCGGCTATATTTATCTGTCGGAATTACCGATTTTCATACCAAAATGATTCATGCACAACTGTGCTAAAAGCTTTTGAAAGTCATGAAAGACACATGATCTCTGCCAAGAAATTGAACAATGAAACTCTTCTTCGTTATTGAAAACAGAGGAAAACTTGATTAATTTTAGAGCAAAGAAGTCCAAATGGGTTCGATGTTGCAGCCAGCCACTTGTACATTTCCCATAAAATTTTGTTACAATGTTGCTCTCACCGCTGCGTGCTGCCGACGAGTCGATACGAGGTCTACTGTGTAATCCTATTCGATTCATACGGCAGCGTAGAACCGCCACACCATAGTATATTTCCAGGGATTCCTAATCTGTTTAAACAGATTACTAATTTGTTTAAACAGATTAACTAATCTGTTTTTACAGATTACAAATCTGTTTAAATAGATTACTAATCTGTTTTTACAGATTACTAATCTGTTTTTACAGATTAACTAAGTAATATGTAAATACAGATTAGTTAATCTGTAAAAACAGATTAGTAATCTGTAAATACAGATTAGTTAATCTGTTTAACAGATTACTAATCTGTAAATACAGATTAATTAATCTGTAAAAACAGATTAGTAATCTGTTTAAACAGATTAGTAATCTGTTTAAACAGATTAGTAATCTGTAAATACAGATAAGTTAATCTGTAAAAACAGATTAGTAATCTGTTTAAACAGATTAGTAATCTATAAAAACAGATTAGTAATCTGTAAAAACAGATTAGGAATCCCTGGAAATATACTATGGTGTGGCGGTCCTACGCTGCCGTATAAAACAGACGGCGACACGCCGATAGCTCCTGGATATGTTTGGCAGCTAGTACATGCAGTTACTGATTAACTATCATTAATTCCACCCTTACCCTCCCCCCCCCGCCCCACACTAGCTCAATAAAGAAAATAAATTCGGAAAAATGAAAAGCCTGGTTTTATAAGAAAAACTCAGTAGTTTACATTTGTGGAACCAATGTTTTTTTACGTGCTAGTGGGTGTTGGGGCAACTGGTTTATTTTATTTTATTTTTTTTTTGCGGGGGGGGGGGGGGGGGGGGGTTAGGGGAAAGTAGTATTGCTAAAATATGACTTTTTCTGGAGTTTGTACTGGGAAAATTAAAAAATGTTACCAGCTACCCACTACTGAAATTCTGAAAAGTCTTGAGTAGGGTGGGAATGAGACCACGAAGAGGGGATGGGTGGTAAATACATGTGGTCTAATGAATGAACTATATTGTCAATTTTATGAGATAACTTCCATGAAATTCAAAAATAATTATTAGAATATTTAAAACACAGACAATATTTTCAAGACACAGATTGATGTGTATTTTTAAATGACTTTTTAAGGATTATTTGCTAGTATTTCTGTTTTATACAAGGATATTATTTTGCTTTAATTATCAGCAACAAAACTTAAATAGAATGTCACCTATATGAATTAGCTGCATGGGTGTATGAGATGGGATGGGGGTGGCGGAACTTTCATCCCCCTTCACCAATAAGCAGCTAATTTTGCAGTTTTCATTGAAAGGGACTGGTATTTTCAGAACAGATTGTTCAGAGGGAAGGGGGGGGGGGGGGGGGGGCATTTTTATAATTTTTGCAAATATCAGGGTAGTGAGCAGAGCATTTTCATTGGCAAATTCGAGGAAAGGGCCTGCATTTTGATTTTGAAACAATAGTTCAGGGCAGTTTGATTGGTCAGCCCCTATCCTCAAGAAAATGTCCAAAAGCCTATCATTAGTCACATTCTTTCAGTCCTCTTTAAAACTATTTACTAAATGCAAATTCAGAATACCAAATTCCAAATTTAAGATGGACAAAGGGAGCCCGGTGGCTCAGTGGGTTGAGGTGCATACTGCAAGCCGAGAGATCCTCGGTTCGAATCCCACCTGCGGCAATCGCGTTGTGTCCTTGGGCAAGACACTTCATCTCCATTGCCCGCGTGGGGGCACGGTGGCGTTGTGTACTAAGGCGTACTGCACGTCGATGGTGCACTTGTCTTCAACCAATGCTAACCCTGCTTGTGTGGAGTTAGTATGTTGGGGAGCTGACAGTTGCTCGCCGTTGCTCGGTGCTTCTCTCCGGGTACTCCGGCTTCCTCCACCCGTAAAACTGTCACGGTCATGGTTAGCCATTGTGCATAAATATGTGACCTTAAACACCAATAAATAATAATAATAAGATTGACAAGATATTGGAGCAGACACATAAAAAATTATTTTGTTTTGAAACCAGATACCAACAAAAAAATATTGACAGAACCGTTCAGATAACAAACTGGTGAAGTATAGTTTAACTACTAGCACAAAATAATGTAAACATTAATCAATCTTTGACAATATTATCAACCAAATAAATTGGAGCTTACTGGTGAGACCCCCCCCCCCCCCTTCCGCCCCCTTATTTCTCTTTGAGCTTCTGACTAAGACTGTTGGATACTCATTTTGTGAGCTTTCTAGAACATGCTCTCAGGTTATAGATGGGTGTGGTGGGGGGGGGGGTGTAAAAAAAGGTGTACAAACTAAATTACTTGTGGAGACAAGACATCAAGACATGACATTTTCTGGCAGTTATCGTGCAATATTTTTCTCCCTTTGTATACAATAATACATGTTGTATCTGTAGTGAATGTGGACAACCTAAATCCTTTATTTGTAAGTGCAGCCCATTTCAAACAAAAGTTATCAAGACTTGAGGTAAATAAAAAGAAGGCTAAATTTCAAGTCAGAAACTTTATAATGTTGAAAAATAAAGTGCTAACTTACCAAGAATGCAGAGTTCACTCAGAATGGAATCTCAAACTACCTCAGTTACTCTGAACGATCGAATGAATGCCACGGAAGGTTAATTTATTGCACAAAATGTCTTTTCTCGTCCAATGTGTACTTTTGTTACAGTGCAGAACAGAAATGACCGATGTCCACATGCGGTAGCCTAGTCGCGACCTGATTTCCAGGTTGTCCCAAGTGCATTTTTTATGTTTTCGAGATAATCGATTTTTAAAGTTTGAAAGTCTGGTGTGGGCAATCTATTTGGTCTACAAATACAGTGTCGAATTGAAACGATAGAGAAATCATTTCTGTGTGCGACTGAATATGTGGTGTTGGTGATTAGCGGCCATATATGACATTTTTCTGCAAGTTTCTGGGGGAAGGGTACCCAGATTGGGAGTTGGGACAAGATGGAGCTAGCATGTAATGAAATGTGATGCGTAGTCCTACATGGCACCTTCATTTATTTTCACTTCCATTTTGTTCTATGTGGTTCAATCAAAAGTAAAATACGTACTTAGGACAAGACAGACGCCATCGACGATATGAAATCCTGCAAGGCACGATGGAATTTATGCTTGTTAAACTCTATCTGCTCTATGTGCAGCAGGATCCTACGATATTTCATCGTTCTAGAAACATCACAGATATCAGTTAAATGCAAGTACAAATTGATCATGCCCATGCACACCTTCCCGGTGAACTGAAACCTGTTGTATCATTCAAAACTAATACTTCCTAAAGCAATCTTGAGTGTTATTCCTCATGGCATTTCGAGTCCAAAACAGTTAATGAATATGAACGAATAGAGCTTTGTTAATTTAAAGGCATTACAAAGTTGAATTAAATTGGAATAAATGTTTGATGACTAATGCCAGTTTCCTTTTTAAACGTCCAAGAGCCAGAGGAATCACACAGAAAAAGGTACAAGTAGTACCACTGCTGATGAAATTCAATAATACAGTCGTTTCTGGTTTGGTTTGCGTCAACTTGAATTCGACCATACGAATCTGGAAAACACGGGCGTATCTAACTAGGTTCATGAAGTTACTTTGACGTTGGGCGTTGAGCGTTCGTTTGACATTGTTATTAAGGTAGTTTAACGTTGGACATTCGCCTGAAGGTAGCTCGATGTTCAGTGTTTGACATTCGTTTGGCATTGTGCCTGCAGTCAGTTTCGTGAAAACTGACTGCAGAGGTGAAACTGACTGCAGAAGGTTAAAATAATGTAAAACGCTTAATGTGAAACTGAATGCTGACTAATGTTCAACATCCAACTCACGAAAGCTAAATCTCATAAGAATGCCCAACACCCAACGTGAAACTGACAAAAGATGAATGTCTAATGATATTTAATGTCTAACGCCCAACGTTAAGCTAACTTCACGGTCTTTATCTAACTGTCTAATACAAGCACCCAGGGACCTAATCATACATAAAAGGAATTCATCAATAGTGCAAAACAGATTATTGCAATAACCAGAATGTTCAAAGCCGCGACTAGTGAGTGGCCAATGTTAACCATTTTTCTCGTCCCATTTATTCTCACTGTGTTAATGAACAACCTATGTGGGTCCCTGTGTGGACAGTGGACACATTTACTGTCGTATTTGTTGGCACATCTTAATCAATTCACGCCCACGACTCGGTGATCAGGAACAACGCTGATTGTAAAACAAAAGTAGTCCCAGGTCAAACTTACCTCTGGAGTACATAAACAATTTTGGGGAGCATCTGCATTGAGTATGTGGACTGAGTCAACACTATTTGTGGAACTCCAGTACTCGAAAGAAATGTTGTGTCAATCATCATGCACTTTCAAAACATATGTAGCGACAGTGTGGTTGAAATCTACCCCTGTACTTCTCTTCACTCGCCAGCTACTCGTGACAAACGAAGATGGGTATGGGGTAGAATTTCGGTCAGACTGAGCTAACTAGATTCCGATCAATTCTTACAGAGACCGATTTTGACACACCACTTACTGTGATGTTTTACCAACATCTGGGCAAGGCTGATGAATGTGAAAGACTTGAAATTTGTCTGAGCGTATATATAAAATTGGATAAATCTTCTCGTAGAAATCTTAGAATGTAAAGCAGTGCTTTTACAGCATGAAACAAGCTGTTTTATTGGTAGAATAGGACCCAGTAACCAATGTTTGGGGTGGAAGTCTTAAAAAATTTACAACATGGCTAAAAACAACATTGGCTGAACAAGACTTTATATCCATGCTGCGGTCACGATTGGTCACGATGCAGAAATGTGACCTTAACCACAAAGCAATAAATGGATGAATCTGACTGAATCCTAATTCGTAGGTAAAAGATCAAAGAAATAAACGAATGAAAAAGCTATCAGATTTTGGTATTATTGATTTCCAGTAGACTAATCACACGTCGTAAACATCACAATTTTTGACAGCATAATGATTACCATGATTTTATTTATTTATTATTGGTGCTGAGGTCACATATGTCTGCAGTGGGGCGTATCATGACAGCAACACAGCCAATAAAGTCAAGTTTAGTCCAATTGTTCATAGCCATGATGCCCATTTTAGAGGACGTCCACCAAAAACATTGTTTACTGGGTCCTATTTCGCCAGCGAAACAGAATTTGTAAACAAGCTCCGCTTTACTTCCCAGGTCTCCCATGAGACTGCCATGATGACTGTGAGATATGAATACGAATTGAAACTGTGACGAAATATCTTATTATAAAATAACTCCCTCTCAGATGCCAGTATGATTTGATATCATCCACGCATGGTATAAGTCCTTTACTAATACCATGCCTGATGTTGATATCAAATCAAACTTAAACTTCGAGAAATATCTTGAAGATCGAAGAAAATCCCTAAAAGCAAGAAAGAAAATATAAAAAACAAATAAAACAAGCAAACGTGAACGAATTTAGTTTGTGCGGATATGCCTAGTTACAATTTGGAGGAGAGTGCCTATATGCCCCTCCCATAAATTGTTTCAAAGCAAAGGCATCTGAAAATATCTAGAAGACTAAAAAAAATCTTGCACTCCACCAGTTAATGTGATACAAGACACGGGACCCAGACCGCCTGCCTTGTATCACATTGAGAGACCATGTTCTAGTGTTATTTTGGTGTTTTCTGAATACTGGATAGCTGTCTTTTCATGATCTCTTAATGCAATCCAAGACCCGGGACCCTGGCACCTTGTATTGTAGCATATTGAGAGACCATGTTCAGGTGTTATTGCAGCTTATTCTAAATACTGGATATTTATATTTACCTTTTAAGATCGTAGATCACCATGTATGTCGACTCGATGCGGAGCGCAGGCTTTAGAGTTTTAGGTTTCTGTCCCCCCCCCCCCCCCCCCCCAACACATACACACACATTGGTAAACATATCTGCGCCCATGGCAACAACACAGTGTTCAGCAGTAATAAATAGAAACTGCCATCTTGGACTTTAATCCGTTGAGGGGGTGAATGTACATAACAGAAGGGTGTAACATTCAGTTCCACATTGATCGAAGTAAACATTTTATGCATGCATTGTCAGTTAGGACAAAATGGAATCGTTCATTTGGTTGACCGCCAAAAGTGGCAATATGGAAGCATAGTGTTTCAGCAAAAGTCCAAGATGGAACTGAAAAATTGTGCTTTGGGTGCACTTGGGACAAATAATAATCGCCTATATTTTTGGAGAGATACGATATACAGACTAGATTTCATCACCAGTCGACGCGCAATGAAATTCCGGTTCCACCGGTACCCGACCCTCATTTTCTCCCAAAATGTCACTTGGGGCAACCTGGAAATCAGGTCGCGTAGTGGCAGTAGTGCATGTATAGTCAAGCCGAGTTCAAACTTCTATTTTAGTTTCACTTTCAGTTTGAAAAGCACGAAATTTAAACAGAGCGGCCAGTTCGCTCCGTATTTAAATTAAAATCCTCGTACATTTTCCATTCTCCAGATATAATGATGCCTGCACACACACTTTTGAAACACATTTCAGACCTCATAATTTGTGACGTCTGATATGATGAACGCAATCTTTTGACTTTTAAGTGGCCGGACCGACATTTTTTAACAAATTGAATCAACAGCGATTCTACAGGTGGCAAGGTTAAATGCTTAAGACTGGTTCTCTGACAAAATTGCCCGTTTCTCTCGAAAATTCTTTCAACCGTTCAAATCGCCGACTATTTAATTAAATTAGCGATTAATTACAGTGAATTCTTTTTCAGGGTTGGGTGTGTAATAAATACAGAACCACACTTTGAATGGGTTAACGATTACTGGACTCGAGCGTGTGGCGCTGGGATAACCACTCGAGCCTACCGGCTCTCGTGCTATCCCTGCGCCACTCGCTCTCGTCCAGTAGGCTAATCGTTAACCCATTCAAACATAAGTGTGGTTCATGTATATTGCGTCCCAAAATTGAGATAAACGCATAAAAAACAGATTTTTTTTATTTTTGTTCGGAAATTTTCGAAGTCCCAATCAAAATATTTTCAGCTTAAAATTGACCAAAACGCATAAAAAACAAAAAAAACTAATTTCCAGATTTTGCTCCAAAATTTTTTAAGACCCACCCGGACCTCAAATTTTCAGAGTAAAAAAAAAAAAATTGTCTGTCTTAAAACTGACCAAATTGCATAAAAGCCAAAAAACTCATTTCCGGATTTTGGTCCAAAATTTCTAAGTCCCACCCGGACCTCAAATTTTCAGTGTGAAAAACACAATTTTTGTAGTAAAATTGACCGAAACGCATAAAAAAACAAAAAACTCATTTCCAGACTTTGGTCTAAAATTTCTGAGTCCGAACTGGGACCCCAAATTTTCAGCCTAAATATGAACCCAGGGACTCGGCTTGAACAAACTTGAATCTCACCCTCCAAAGGATGCTGCATACCAAATATCAAAAGATTCTTGTTGGTAGATCTGTAGAAGAAGATTTTTAAAGAATATTCCCCATACTGCACAAATTTAAACATCTGAGCTCCCATAGAGAGCCCAAATATGGACCCAGGGAATTGATTTCAATAAATATGTGAAATAATCTTCCAAAGATGTTATATGTGAAATTTGAAAGCTATTGGAGCAGTGGTTTGGGAGAAAGGTAGTCTTAAATGTTTTCCCCATTACCCACAGTGTTAAAAAATGCTGACTCAGGACTTTTCAAAGTCCCCCAAAAAGTACCCCATGATAAAACCGATAGCAATTTTCTTTTACCATTCCATTCTGTTGGTCGTAAGGAAGCTTCACACCAAATAAGAATTCTCAGTGCCGTGTAGTTTTAGAGATATGGGCGTTTTAATTTTTTTTTCTTCTATTTTTAGCTCCTGCGGTTCCCATGGGGCGACAGGAAATTTTGTTTTGGCATACATTTACTACTTATGTCCCAATAAAACCTCATGTCAAATTTGGTTCAAATCAGCCTCTCGGTTTGGAAAATCGAAATTTTGGGCGGGGCAAAAATTCTTGCCCCTCCCATAGCGATGGCAAATATAGCCCCTAGAACTTATCTTGAACAAATCTTAGGCTACACCCCAAAAGGAAGCTGCACACCCAATATCAAGTCTCTGCTACTGCTGGTTCATGAGAAGAAGATTTTTTTAAGATTTAGGCTCACTTTTTGGGCGTGGCCCTACCAAGGGGCTGGTCAACTTGATTTGAACAAAATTGAATTGACATATGATAGGGAACATGCGCACCAGATTTGTTTCAATTTGGTTGAGCAGTTTGTGAGAAGAAATGTAAAGCTAACGACGGACGACGGGCGGAAAGTGATCAGTAAAGCTCCCCTTGAGCTTTGCTCAGGTGAGCGAAAACAGTTCACGATGCCGGACGGACGACGAGTGATAAGTTTAGCACCCTTCGGTGAGCAAAACAATTCCTCATTTTGAACTAAGTTACAATTCGAGCTCCCACAAGTGAGCCCAAATATGGACCTAGGGACATGGCTTGAACAAACTTGAATCTTACCCCCCCCCCTCCCCCCAAGGATGCTGCATACGAAATATCAAAAGCATTCTGAGTGCTGGATCTGAATTTTTTATTTATTATTTATTTGTTGTTGTTTAAGGTCACATATTTCTGCACAATGGCTAATCATGACCACGACAGTTTTACGGGTGGAGGAAGCCGGAGTACCCGGAGAGAACCACCGAGCAACGGCGAGCAACAGTCAGCTCCCCAACATACTAACTCCACACAAGCAGGATTAGCATTGGTTGAAGACAGATGCACCATCGACGTGCAGTACGCATTAGTACACAGCGTCACCGTGCCCCCGCGTGGGCAATAGGGGTGAAGTGTCTTGCCCAAGGACACAACGCGGTTGCCGCATGTCGGATTCGAACCGAGGACCTCTCGTCTTGCAGCCCGCTCCTCTACCAACTGAGACATCGCGCCCCGCTGGATCTGAAGCAGAAGATTTTTAAAGAAAATTCCTCATTTTGAACTAAGTTATCAATCGGGATTCCACAGTGAGCCCAAATATGAACCCAAGGACATGGCTTTAACAAACTTGAAACTCACCCCATAAGGATGCTGCACACCAAATATCAAAACATACCGACTGCTGGATCTGAAGAAGAAGATTTTTTAAGAAAATTCCTCATTTTGAACTAAGTTACAATTCGAGCTCCCACAGTGAGCCCATATATGGACCTTGGGACATGGCTTGAACAAACTTGAATCTCACCCCCTGAGGATGCTGCATACCAAATATCAAAACATTCCGACTGCTGGATCTGAAGAAGAAGATTTTTAAAGAAAATTCCTCATTTTGAACTAAGTTATAATTCGGGTTCCCACAGTGAGCCCAAATATGAACCCACGGACTTGGCTTGTACAAACCTGAATCTCCCCCCCCCCACCCCCTTCAAGCATGCTGCATACCCAGTATCAAAAGATTCCGCCTGCTCGATCTTGAGAAGAAGATTTTTAAAGGAATTTGCCTGAAATGCACTAAGTTCAAATTCGGGCTCCTATACTTAGCCTATACTGAGCCCAAATATGAACCCAGGGGGCCGATTTGAACAAACGTGAATCAGATCTACCCCACAATGTTGCATACCAAATATCAAAAGATTTTGCCTGATGGATCTGGAGAAGAAGATTTTTTAAGAAATTTGCATGAAATGCACGAAGTTCGAATTCGGGCTTCTATAGTGAGCCCAAATATGAATCCAAACTTGATCCACCCTATAATGCTGTATACCAAATATCAAATGATTCTGCCCACTTGTGCTGGAGAAAAAGATTTTTTAGTAATTTCTCTAATATACATAGGGTGTTATCGGAGTTATGCCCCTTATGGAGCCCCAAGTGGGCATATCCATTTCATTTGAACAAACTTGAATTAACATATGGTAATGAACATCTATACCAAGTTTCGAGCAAATCGACCTAGCGGTTTCAGAGGAGAAGTCGTTTGAAAAATGTTCACGACGACGGACGACGACGGACGACGACGGACGGCAAGTGATAAGTTTAGTTCCCTTCGGTGAGCTAAAAATCCGCCAAGCTCTAATGGGAGTTCGCCCGAGCACGTACTACAAAATGACGCTGGTCAGACGCGAAGACCTTTCGATCTAAAGTTCAATGCTCTATCAGTCACGTGCGCTGTCCAATTAGTCATCGCGGTGCGCCCCAAAGTTTAGGCACGTTGATGGCACACTTGCCTTCAGCCAATGCTAATCCTGCTTGTGTCAGGCTAGTAAGTTGAAGAATCCGACAGTTACTAGTCGCTCAATGGTCCTCCCCGCCTTGAAAGTTTCGTAAAACCCATATAAATTTAATTACTTATAGCGGTTGTAACCCTTTGCAGCCGAAACTAATTTTTAAGATCCTGGTTCACGCTACTTCGTAATATCATGTTGGGATAGGCTGTGCGAAGTTGTGGGGGAGGTTAATCAATATTTTCAAAGTGCAGCACCAAGAATGAACATTGAAAATATGACTTTACCACCACAAAAATAATGAATTTTGACTCTTCCAATTGATATCGTTAACCTGATGTGGGAGATTCCAAAAGGAGTAAAGGTGTTAAAGATACTTCCAATAGACAGTTGTAGAGCATGTCGAATAGTTTCACGCAAACCACTCAAAACTGCAAGTAACGATCATACTTTTTAGCTTGATCTTATTTTGCAATTGTTTGTTTGTATGTTGATATTCAGGACCATTTTCTACATATGTGACTCTATAACACAAGTATAGCCAATCGTGTCATCCATATTGCCAACTTGAGAGGGCTCACGTCAAGAGATGGGAGATTTTGATTTCTGACATTCGTTGTCGGGGTTTCGGTTCAGTTTTCCTATATGTTAAGAAGAAAGCAGATAACACTCTAGGTCTAGGCACCTTAGCAGGTTGAGTGCTAGAAGCCACTATCAGGGCTTTCAGAAAAAACTAGGGTATCAGAGCAAAAGCTAACATTTCCCTTGCTGAAGTTTCACATTCAGTCAAACACCAATAATATTTTGTTTATATAAGTTTGTTTTATTACAAATTATTGCAGGGTGCCCGTCGGCGCTCTCCAATAATTTGTAATAAAACAAATTTTTATGAACAAATTCAGACCACCAAAAATAATATAGCACTCAACCATTTAACTTGGAAAACGTCCTCGATAGTTTCTACGACATCATGCACCACAAAAGTAACTTTCTGTAAGAATCTCCATTGGGTTCAGCCCAACTTCCCTTTGATTATTTGTAGGTGTTATAAGGGATCAGTTGCCAAGCCCATTGAGTCGGAAAGAACACAGATTAGGGTAACAAATAGACAAAGTTCATCTAATCTATGTTGTGTTCTTAATCGTCAAATTTTCTCCTTATTGACCCGTCCGGTGGACAAGTCGATTTACTTATTTATTGGTGTTTAAGAACACTTTCGACAGCATGGGTCACCTCGTGTCTGACAGTTGTTACAGATGGAGGAAGCCTGAGTACGCGGAGAGAAACCACCCAACAACGCCGAGAAGCTGTCCGACTCTCCAACGTACTAACTCCGCAGAAGCAGGGTTAGCATCGGTGGAAGACAAGTACACCATCGACGTGCAGTAGGCCTACGCCTTAGTACGCAGCGCCACCGTGCCCCCACATGAACAATCGGGATTAAGTGCCTTGCCCAATGACACAACACTCTTACCCCTAGTAGGGATCGAACCGTGGACCTTTCGGTTTAAGCCCGATGCCGTAATCACTGAGCCACCACGCTCCATGATGAGTCAATAAGGAAGAAAATGTGACAATAACTCGACGTATCCCCCCTCCCACGCCTTTGCCGGATAGACTTAGTGAATCCATAGAGGCCACTGCTTCATTCCCCCACCAAGTAAGGTAGTTTGCTTAGTTTATGCGCAAATGCAGTAAAACCGGTCGGACGGGTACTGCTGGATCTTACGGTTCGGTTTTCCGACATCCCATACCCACACCTCAGACTTGCGAAACCTCCACCCCCCAAATCCGCTAATCTCTAAATGGGAGTTCGCCCAAGCACGCAAAGCAGATGACGATGGTGAGGAGCGAAGAACGTTCGATCTAGAGTCCAATGCTCCATCAGTCATGTGCTCTGTCCAATAGGTCACCGCGCTCCGCACCAAAGTCCAGGCACGTTGATGGTGCACTTGCCTTCAGCCAATGTTAATCCTGCTTGCGTCGGGCTGGTAACCCGATGTCCAAATGCATAAAGGAGGGAGACTCTTAACAGTTGTCCTTAGAACAACTGAGTTATACGTAATTTTTGTTTTTCCATAGACACATGGTCAAACCGATAGATGCGAGACTGGTGGCTATATCCTCCGATTCCTATTCGTCAGGGAGAAAAATCGATGGCTATATTCTCCGAATCCTATTCTCCATGAATAACATTTGAAACAAGTAAAATAATTTTGTGAAACTTCACATACATACGTACGTCAGAGGACAATCACATCACATCCTTGGTTCTGCAGCTTAATTCTGAAATGGTTAACCGGATAACCTGTTTGAAACCGGTTACCTACCTGACCGATTTAAAAAAAACGTCAGCCGGTTATCCGAAATATCGACAGTGATCGTAATTCCACGGTTAAAACGTAGGTGACACATCGAAGTAGCGCTGTATATATTGAGAAATAATCGACTTTGGCGTTCAAGACTTGGTAAATGATCGGCAATTTCCGTGAGAACCGAGTAACCGCAGAAACTGTTCCATAGTGTGTACACAAATGAACGTTGTCGAGTACTCGACAGAGTTCGTTTTTCATACTACGGAATAGTTTCTGAGAATACTGCTTTCCAATTCCTATAGTTTTGATCCCAGATTCAGTTAAATAATGGCTACGGATAACCGGATATTATTCGGTTATAGCTCTCGGTTAGTCGGTTATGAAAACGAGCCAACCGTTTCAGCTCTACTGCAGCCGTTGCGTTTCACACTTTCATGTAGCTGCCGAAAGGACAGTGAACCAAGTAATCATGAGAACTCCATCTATGAAGCTAGATCTACTTCTACAATGCTAGATTCCAGCCATTGGTTTTGACGGTGTGGAGTGGTCGTGTGATTTAGGTGTTGGACTCCTATTTGACAGGCTGGTTTGCAGTGAGTTCGATTCCCGGTGGGGGATCAGAAACCAAAGTTCCAAATTCCTTGAAAACACGACTAAGTTATTAAAAGTACACACACAGGTCCAAACCATTCTTCATATGAAGGCAACAACAGCACTGTCGATCCACCCGGAGGATCAGAAACCAACATTCTATATTCCCCCAAAACATGATTGTGTCCTTTAAGCCAGGCTGCTCAAACCTACCAAGATATGACTATGTGATATCAGCACCTCACATGTGGCACATAATGGAAATGCCACATGAGCCGATTTATGGCCGCGTACAATGTTCAGTTCGAATCACTCCCCGTACATCTCTTTGCCTCGTGTGGGCATCGGAGTACTTCTTTGGTGAGTGGTTTATGGAATAATATGGGTCTCTGATGACTGTAGTTGGCTGGCGTTTAACTTCCAGACTATGACCTCTACTACCGTGATCTGTCCAAAGACACTTCTGTTAACTTTCTCTTGTACCCCAAATATCACCTTCACTACTTCTGTTTATATTGGTAATACGCTGTACTCTCGAGTGCCTAATAATAGTACAGGGCAAAATAATAGTACAGGGTGGAAAATTTCCTGAAAATTAATAATGGTATAGGGTCGAATTATAGTTTTGGGTGGAAAATTCCAAGATGTGAGTCAGCCGCTAGGCTCAGAGCCATTTTTATAACACAGAAGTCTGATGCTCTTGAAGTGGTGAAGGGCTAAATTACTTTCGGTTATCATAATTTTCACATGGATTTGACTTGTTGCAATTTATGGGAGAGTGCCTACATTATATTCCTACAGTTATTTATGAAACTACATTTAAATTTTAATGTTTCAAGGTAAACGCAAGGTAATCTCCTATTTTCGTTTTCACTTTTTCAGAAGCTGAAAATTCAATACCATCTGTGGCGGTATACCGGTAATAAAAAAAAGTGTTCGGTATTCAACCGGTAACGATATTAATACCGGTATTACCGGTATACCGAAATACCGCAAAGCCCTACTACAGGTACTCTCCCATAAATTGCACCAAGGCAAAACCTTATAGACTAATTAATTCTGATTCAGTGGTGGTATGAAGCACATCCACTGGGTACTAGGTCTTAAAGGTATGTTAGCAGTACTTCAGAATAAAGCCCAAATATATGCTTCCAGCTCTCTACCAATTAACATTTCCATTGCATCCTGTGTTTACTTGTACGTAACATGTTCCTTATTAGTTTGTTTTGGTGAACTTCTTGAGATAAGCGTCCACTCTGCACATTCCATTGCTAAAAATTAATAATCATACAGGGTCAAATATGGACCATACAGGCGAGAATTTTGTTCGAAAAAGAATAATCATACATGTATGATTATTGGGCACACAAGAGTAATTAACACGCTCCGATAACCCTTATCAATCCTCTGATCAGTTTCCAGCCTCGATCATATACTATAGTATTCTATAACTAATGCTGGCGCCATCTTTCTCTTTTCTCGGTACCATCTACCAGTGTCGCCTTTTAGTACTGAATCCATTGGTCCATCAACGTTATCTGATTCTAACTAACAGGATTTACTTCTCTTCTAAGATCGACATGTGGCTGCAGAATCATTTGCAATCGTTTAAGGCCATGGAACCATGAGGAGCCGGGTAAAGTTTCAAGTTCTCCTTATACTCAGGACTGATAGTGGTTTACGTTAAAAGCTGTTGTCAAGGCAGGGACGCGGCGAAGGGGGGGGGGTGTCACCCTCCAATCCTGGCCAAAATTTCCTATAGTTGGAAATTCGGAGGGCAAGTCATGAGCAGTTGGAAATTCCATCTATCTGGAAACCTCTAGCCACGTCCCTGTGTCAAGGGAATTTTATTACTGGCAGCAGTGATCAGACTAGTAGTAGCTTGGGCCATCAGCAATCAGTGTGTCCGAATTTTAACGTAATCGAATATGAGGATAGTCTTTTAAACTCTTTTTCTCCAGAATCACTATTCCAAATCTTTGAATATATGGTATACACAATATATGGTATACGGAATACTTACAGGGGTTGGATTTAAGTTTGTCAAAATCAATCCCATCGGTTAATAATAGGGCGCTCTATGAGAGTCTAAATTTTAACATAGTGCAATATGGGGAATAATCTTTAAAAATCTTCTTCGTCAGATCAACAAGTCAGTATCTTTTGATATGTGGTACACAGCATCCATACGGGACAGGGAGGAGGCAGATTCAGAGGCGTTCAAATGAAGTCCCTCAATTAATATTTGGACTCCCTTTTGAAGCCTAAATTTTAATTTGGTGCAAAATGAGGAATTCATTTAAAAATCGTTTTTTTCACGAACCCCCAATCAGAATCTTTTATATATGGGCTACACCATCCTTGGTGGAATCATTTTCAAGTTTGTAGAAATCAAGTCCGCGAGTTAATATTTGGGCTCCTATTGTAGCCCGAATTTTAACTTGGTGCAATATGAGGAATAATCTTTAAAAATCTTCTTCTCCAGAACCACTAGTCAGAATGTTTTGATATATGGCATACAGGGGTCAGATTCAAGTTTATTAAAATTTTGTCCCTCGGTTAACAATTCGGCCTTCTATGGGAACCTGAATTTTAATTTCGTGCAATATGAGGAATATTCTTTACAAATCTTCTTCTGAAGATTCACCAGTCAGATTATTTTGGTATTTAATATACGCCATCATTCGACGCAAAAAAAGAAGTTATTCAAGAATTTTGTTCACAGGTGTCCCTGCCTTTCATGTTAGGAAAAGAATGAACGCTTTTTTCATTTGCGAGAACAACCCACTGTCCCTGTCTGCTTCATTTGTGTGGTGTGCCAGTTTTGTCAAAGTCAGTTCTAGAGCGATGAGAGATGAAATTCACGCCCAACGTGCATTTTTGTAGGTGCACCAACATTTTAGCGTTGCACATACAATTCTAAATATAGGCACACCTGTAAAATTGGCGTTTCACCTATAAAAACGACACGAATCCAACGTCCAATTTAGATGTCCAACGTCCAATTTGTACGCCCGACTTATAAATGCACGTTGGACACACATTTTTAATTGCGATGAAACTAAAATGCAAGTTGGACATGTATCTATAAACAGAAAATAGCAGTGCAGCGGTATTTTTCGTAGGTGCAACTACATTTCCAAATTACATTGCAACGCTAAACTATAGGAGCAATGATAAAAAAATACACGTTCAAATTACTTTTCAATCTCATCGCGATGAAAAATGCACGCCCAACGCGCATGTCTTACTAAAAATACACGGCCAAAGCACATTTTCGGTTCAGCCAATCAGCAATGAAGAATGCACTCCAACATGCATTTATAAATGGAAATATATGATGCACGATGGAAAATGCACGCCCAACGCGCATGTCTTACTAAAAATACACGGCCAAAGCACATTTTCGGTTCAGCCAATCAGCAATGAAGAATGCTCTCCAACGTGCATTTATAAATGGAAATATACGACCATTGTGCATTTATAAATATAAATACACCGTGCATTTCTGTTTCGGTTTCGGTCAATCCGAAATGTCGTGCACAATAAAAGCTTTTAATAAGGCGAGTGTGTCTTGTTACATATGTAGTAAAAATGGTAGTTTCGGCTGCTGCTGATCAATATTCGACACACATTATGCGAGGAACAAGTGAAGTGGACATGATCGGAAAAAGTGTTGTTAATGTCCCTCCCAACGAAAAGCTTTGAATAAGGGTGTCTTTGTCATGATGCCATATTCACATTGTGATAAAAAGTGAATACAGTGATACAAAATGAAAAACTTCTCCTCAGCTAATCAATGAAATAAATGAAAACGCTTTTTAAAAAGTATCTGTCTTCTTCCTTCGATGATGACGCTCCGATGAAGTTTATGAACAGGCTTCCCTATAATGTCCTAAGCTGGCCACTTTCCGAGCCTGTACGTTAATTATTTAAGCAATATTCGCGCAGTAACGGTAAAGCAATTTATATAGGCTAAAAATGTTCATGCGCTGGGGTTGAAGAGGGTGGATGGGTGGCTGGGACATTCGTCAGCACGTTGATCTATACTAAGCTTTCACACACTGTCCTCTGCAATGTAGAACCGTAATCCGTTATGTTCCGTGAGAAGGGTGTGGTGGAAGTGACTGACTGGAACTGTAATCCACTGAGCTTTGACACGCTAGCGGTTACAAATTGGATTTGTGTCTTTATCCTTGTTTTTAGTCACAGAATCAACTTTTTTAATCTGGTGCCATGATTCCTTCCTGTGTATAACACAATACCTTACCATCATGCAATGTGCTATTTTTTTCATTCGGAAACAAACATATAATAATCATAGGACCATTTTTCGCTCAGTAGGAATGGAATAAAAGGAGATTTGGAACGGATAATAATATAGTCCGGATTAACCTTTTATCCAATTCTTGAACAACTAATTTTGTTCATTTTTGCGTCAAAAACATAGCTTTTGATCCCTCATTGGAACGAGCTACGAGCTCGTTCCAATGAGAGGTCAAAGGCTATGTTTTTGAGACAAAAAAATTTATTAAAATAATGAAAAATGAATGGTAATTATTTGTGAATAACACTGGCCTGGTTTAGCCGTTACGTTGGGTAAAGAGCTGATGCTTGCCCCACAGAATTAGGCAAAAAAGATCTGAGATGACGACCAGGCCCATCAGAGTTGACTCCCACCCCTACCCAAAAAACAGCACCTCAAAACAACAGACAAACACATCAGAAGCGAAATAGCGTGACTAATGCCAAGTTAAAGGTTGCAGCTATGATACAACCTTTACTATAGCATGACTTTGGAGGGCATTGTGGTTTATTAACGGCCCAACAGGTCTGAATAACAGACCGACAGCTTATAAAAGGCCCGAGACGAAGTCGAGGGCCGTTAATAAGCTGAAGAGCTGTTATTCACACCTGTTGGGTCGTTAATAAACCACAAGGCCCGACAAAGTCATGTTATTACTATTATTACCACTGCGATTCTGAGAAAGTTTTGACCCTGTACCTCATATGGCAGCTACAAACAGCCAATTGGTCTTCATTCAATTCGCTTTATTGAGACATTTTTAACGTTTTCAATTTGGCAGATGATTATCGTCTGTTCTCAAACAAACTGGTGTCACATGATTATCACGTGATCGACACCGGTACTCTTTCAATTGCAACGAAGTTAGAAAACTTGAAAACAGACCCGATATTTACCGCTTTAAGTAAGGAATTGAGGCTTAAAATGTCTGCAGAATTACTTACTATATAAGATGTTTGTTGTTATGGGACTAACTTTACTGAACATTTTACATGTTTAATCATTTAAATAAAAATCTCATTGTTTACCAGTTGAAACCATTTCTGGAAACTTTTTCCATTTTCAAGTGTACGATCGCGAGGAACAAAAGTCACTTGACGTGTCGGGCTGTTAATGAGATGTTTAACTCATTAACGGCCCTACACATCACGTGACTTTTTAAGTTGAGCGTTGCGTTCTTGTAATGCCCTGTTAAACTTTGTTAATGTACTAGGGAACGCCCTATAAAGTGGTAATAATTATACAATAACATGATTTTGTAGGGCGCTATGGTTCATTAACGACCCGACAGGAATGATTAAAAGCCCAAGAGACTATTAGCGGCCCGAGACGGAGTCGAGGGCCGCTAATAGGCCCAAGGGTTTTTAATCATTCCTGTTGGGCCGTTAATGAACCATAACGCCCTACAAAATCACGTTATTACTATTATTACCACATGGACTGTTAATAAATTTTCAAGGGCGCTAGGTACATGTAGGTATTGCTTCATTGGATTTTCAAGGAGAGAAATAATGTACTACTGAACTCAACATAATTTAATGAACAAAAAACAATCACTTTCATCACAGCATTGAAGCTTTTTGGGCTAACTTAGTAAGGTCACTTCCCATAGTCACATGACTGATCAGCTGACAATCGGCTTGTTCACATCGAAATGAGGCGAGACATAAACCAAATTCAGGCGAAATTGACGAACTAACGATATTTTATTTACAATGTATGTTACTTACCTGACGATGATCATCGGATAATTATACTCTCAAATGAAATGCTCTTTTCTCACGAAATAACGGAGAGCTCAAGGAAACGACTGAGAAACGATCAATTTAAACACGACCGCGTTCAAAATATATCGATATTTCTCGGAAGTGAAGTAGAGTTACCTCGGCGGTTTGATGCTCCGAAATGCTGAATGAACATTGGCGTCACCGGGCCGCCGGGCCAATAATTGGCCTACCGGCCCGGTGACGTCATCGGGAACAGGGCGAATACACAAACTGAACACCCTCATTTTTAGTGATAATAGCTTAAGGATTGGCCCTATAAAGTGGTAATAATGTTATATAACCACTAATGTAATAAATTTATTATCTCAGAGGTTGAAGACGACTTGTCAAAGCTACGTATAATGAAATAAAATCATTACATTAGAGGTTGAGCACTAACTTCTAATGTAACAAAATTATAACATTAGAGGTTGAAGACGACTCGTCAATTCAACTTCTCATGTGATAAAATGTTTACATCAGAGGTTGAATGCCACTTGTCACCTCAAGCTGTAAAGTAATAAAATTATTGAATAAGGACTACAGGTTGGAGAGCATGACATTTCAACTTCTAGTACAATCAAGTTTGAACAAGTTTCTACTTTGATTGTTCTAGTGTTAGCTCACACGTGCCCAGTTCAACAGCTTTAACCCTTTACCTAACATGAAAAGCAGAGGACAGTTGCAAAAAAAAAAAAAATTGAATAACAGAACGAGCGCGACGAGCTCGTTCCAACGAGGGGTCATAACCTATGTGTTTGAGACAAAAAATAAAAAAATAATTAAAATTAATTGGCGATTTTTGAGAATAGCGCTAGCCGGTTTTGGCCGTTACGTTGGGTAAAGGGTTAAGAATGATGGCTGTGCGGATTTAGGATGGGATCGTGTTTCTTATAGTAATTTCTTCCTTTTTAGGGCATTTGACGTTTAGGTGTCATCACACTGTCACTGTTTCTGTCCATTTTTAGTTACCAGCGGATGGGTCGCATTCTACTGCACACGGGTTTTCGAGAGGTGACATTTCGAGTTACCTCCCTTATACTGTGGTAAGTTACCTCCCTTATACTGTGGTAATAAGACATCAGAATGAATAGGATTAAAAGTACAAATACATATTCACCAAGTTCGTATATATTCAGGCGCCAATTATTTGGTGATGACTTGGCGACTCGGCGATGGCGGAAATGTTCAGTAGCACGTCGGGTTTCCAAGTGACTAAACCATGCCATCAGTAACTTTCCTTGATGTGCAGTCCACATGTGCCTGTGACCCAGACTTCCAGGAAGGGCATAAATATGAGCGGAGTTCACCACAATACCATAGAAGGTCTCCCTTACACCATACAACGCAACGAACGATTTTTACCAACACCTATGCTAAGACACAATTGCCGATTGTTGGTAAATAACGCAGAATATTGCCACCAAACATGTCCATTTGTAATATAGAAATACACACACCTGCCGTGTTTGAGGTTGATCGAACTCGTAGAGGCTGAGGATATAGAGCACGTCACGACAAGCAGAAACGACAAACAAATCAACTCAATTTATAGTAAGATACAGGTCTTTGGCAGGGTACACAACCGCAGGCGAAGGGTACAGAAAATACTGACATGATACAAAACTCAGTCGGTGAGCATCTCTTTGTCTGACAGAGGAACCCTTCTATATCTTCTTTCTTTTCTTGCCCTTCATCTAGCAAATTTCCAGCATCAGGGTGGGCAGTATGAGAGGAGATCTCCCCCTCCCCCCCCCCCCCCGGCAAAAGGTGCTACCCCTCTCCGAGGATGGTGATTCACTTATTCTGTCAAAGCCTACTGCTAAGTGAACTATGCCTTTGCGCACTTGGATTATCCACGTGGTAGTAAGAGCAGCCTTCAGGCTTATCAGTGTATCCTGTACTTCAGTTGGTAATTCCAAACGAGTCTCTGTTATTTACACCTCGGAATCCAAGGTGCAAGTCAACTGTAACTGATCAAAACACACAATAATGTGGGCCTATGAATAATGTCGCTCTGTTGAATAGTGTTGAAAGACAGTGTCCCGCTTTTTATCACTCAAGTATTCACGAAAGTTTTAGCTGTGTGGTTATGATTATTCATTTTGTCAGCTAGCTCTAATTTCAGACCGTATGTTTCACTAATCGTTCGATATTTACCTGATCCTGCATATTTTAATTAACCCTTTGAACACTGGTGGTATCTTCTATGTCAATTCTATGGTAGTAATTGGAAGAGTTCATATTTATTATTTGGGGTTAGACAATTAATATTTTCAACGTGCACATGTAAAATGTGCCAGTATGTGCTATTTGCACATTGTGTGCAAGTGCACAATGTGCGCACAAGACATGCAGCACATGCGTACATACGGGTATTTGAGGACCAGAGGGACCAGTGTTTGAGGACTATTGAGGACCGGGCTTTGGAGACCAAAGCATAGGTACCAAAGTTTGAGGACCAGTGTCATAGCGAGTGCACAATGTGCGCACAAAACATGCAGCACATACGTGTATTTGAGGACCAGTGTTTGGGGGACTAGTGATTACCAGGCTTTGGGGACTAGTGGGACCAATGTTTGGGGACCTGTGATGTATGTTGGGGGACTAGTAAACAAATAACATTGGCTCCTAGCTCCTGTGTGGCTCCTATACAGCTCCTCCACAGGTAGTCTTTCCAACAGCTTACATCTTGGGAATGCCTTTTTAAGAATCCCTTTTGGAAAACACCTGTGGCTATAGAATCCCTTTTTCGTTGTATGTGCCTATGTGCTAGGGCACATTGTGTCACAATGTGCCTTTTCACATAAGCACATATCGGCACATTAAGCATGTGCTTATGTGCTAGGGCACATTATGTCACATTGTGCTTTTTCACATAAGCACATATGACAAAAAAGGGGTTCTCCAGAAGGTATCCTATAAAGGTATCCTCAAATAATACAATACCAGGCCATAGGTATCCTCAAATACCCGTATGTGCCTATGTGCTAGGGCACATTGTGCCTTTTCACATAAGCACATATGACAAAAAATGGTTCTCCAAAAGGTATCCTATAAAGGTATCCTCAAATAATACAATACCAGGCCATAGGTATCCTCAAATACCCGTATGTGCCTATGTGCTAGGGCACATTGTGCCTTTTCACATAAGCACATATCGGCACATAAAGCATGTGCTTATGTGCTAGGGCACATTGTGCACATTGTGCCTTTTCACATAAGCACATATGACAAAAAGGGGTTCTCCAGAAGGTATCCTATAAAGTTATCCTCAAATAATACAATACCAGGCCATAGGTATCCTCAAATACCCGTATGTGCCTATGTGCTAGGGCACATTGTGCCTTTTCACATAAGCACATATCGGCACATAAAGCATGTGCCTATGTGCTAGGGCACATTGTGCCTTTTCACATAAGCACATATCGGCACATAAAGCATGTGCCTATGTGCTAGGGCACATTGTGTCACATTGTGCCTTTTCACATAAGCACATATGACAAAAAGGGGTGCCGAAGGCTATATGTTTTCCAAAAAGGGGTGCCTGGGGATATGGTCAAGGTGATGAGAATCGGATACAGCTTCGTTTTAATAAGGGGAGACAACTCTATACGATTAAGTACAGGTTATGGGAAATCAAGCAATCTGATTGGTTAGTTATAATTTATATAAATGATCAAGATAAATGAAACAACAAGAGTACTTGGAATAGGGCCAGAACTAACAAGAATAGATCAGAATAGCTAAATATAGTAATAATAAGCAAAGCTGTTCCAACTAATAGGCTCTTCTACGCTACTGGAGTATACTCTAGAACAAAGGAACATGGCCAGATAGATGCAAACTGTTGTATATATAGATAGAAGCAGAGAATTCTGAAAGAATTCGAAATAGTAAAACTTGTCGGGTTTATTGGATAATTATCTTCGAAAGTCCTTCCAAAAAATTTCCCATTCAATCGGACACGACCTTTTAAAAAATCTATAGCACTACGTGCTACTCTAAACAAGTCCATTTCGGTAAATACCGGGATTCTGCGGGGAATCCATATCAAATAAAGTCGTTTCCGGTGATTTACGCCCATTCTCGGCCTCATTTGGGTAATTATACAGGGAAGTCCTTCCAAAAAATACTCCCAGTCAATCGAACATACCTGGTACAGACCTCTTAGCCCTATAAGAAGCCTTTGGGTAACATAGCAACCACGTGCCACCATAGAAACAAAGATGGCGACCCCCTTCATACAAAATGGACGACGGAAACACGTATTACCCTAACAACACGAGCTGCGCATGCGCACTCACATCACCCATCACCATGACAATTACGTCACAACATGGCCGCCCACATGGGTTACCGTGACAACCACGTGGTACCCATAATACATTGCGGTATGACGTCACATGAGATCCACCAAATGAGATCCATAAGATGTGGCCCGTCTAGACCCTGTCCTACCAGTGGCGTGTAATTAAAAACGACAAAAGAACGTTGTCGAATACTTTGTTGTGCTCGAGAATATTTGTTTGCGAACCCAATGTTGCGTTATTCATATGAATATTCATTTCGGACACCACACGGGACGTTAAATAAAGAAAGGACATATGAACTCGTTTATGCTAAGCCGTTCAAGAAACCATGTAACAAAGAGACTGAATTTTAGTTGTAGATTTCATGTTAATGACTGCGTTCTTTAACTTCATACCAGTTTTGAGACCTCTATTGACGGATAAAAATTACTGCCAGTGAGTGAGCGTCTTAAACGTCAAATATTTTTGTAAATGAAATTTCGATCAATATCAGCTTTGCGAATAACCAGCAACAGCTTTCCAAGTGGTACACAAGGAGGATTAACGAGTGCGAACCTTTTATCCGACTAATCGTTTTAGCAAAACTGTGTATAACAAATAGCACATCTGTGTAGTGCTGTTATCTTGTTGAGTAACATTGCCATGTTATGAGTATAAAAAACAGAGCATGCACTGCTTTAACGAAGCTCGTATAAAATATAAGGTCTTGCCTTTCATTCACGAAACAAAGAGTTTTTTCGATGCGTTTTGGCAGTTTGTCACTCAATGTGGAAAAAGAAACAGGATGTACATTATTTACGATCTGTTGTCTGCCGACAACCAACCCTTGCCTTCTGAGTCTCTTAACTAATCCAAGATTACAAAGAAATGTTCAATGGAACACTTTTATGCGATATCGGATTATCATGCACAGTAGTTACACTGAAATAATTCATTTTTTTTTATATATTTTGCTGTATAATAACAAAGTCTTGGGCAAGTACAAATAATTGAAATTTAAGATTTATTCCCATTTGGTAATTGCATTGACCAGTGAATTTGAATAACTTTTTATTAGGACCCTGCGAATCACATATTTTCGATTCTAATGGAATCTCTAATCGTACCCAGTCTGTTATTCGAAATCGAATTGAACGTCAAATCGAGTACAGGCTTCTTGAAGTCTCGACTGATAAAATATTTCAAATACATCATCAGGGCATGCCTTCGTCAAAGGCATGCCTCGATGACGTGGAAAGAATATTACCCAATAAGAATTTGTGTTCAAAAATAGACACGGGTGAGAGAATTCTGTACTGGACACGGCACGAGACTAGCCGCCAGTAACCGTGAGCTCATCGTCGACATTGCTTGGGAACTTTAAATTTGCTTTCAGCAGTGGCAGTGACTAGTAAAACTGGAATTTGTATGGATGGTGGCATGTAGACACCGAAGCCATGTAAATTCATTTTCGTGGCTGGCTGAAGGAATATATGGCTGGCTAGCCAGCTCAGCTGGCTAAGTTTTAACTTTACCGGCTGGCGGCTCATGGCGACTCAGCTGACTGAGAGGTGTAAAACACGGCTATCCCAGATTGGTGGAATGAAACAAAACTAAAATGCACTAGAATGGCAGATGTATAAATCTTACGAAGGTAGACTAATTGGAATTAGGGCAAGAGAATCGACATATGGAGACATTTTTCTAACGTTTAATCATTTTACTTAACGTAACCGTCAAAACCGGCCAGTGCGAAACTTTTTTTCAAAATATTTTCATTTTTGCTTCCAAAACATGGGTTATGACCCATCATTGGAACGGGCGCGTCGCGCTCGTTCCAATGAGGGGTTCATAACCCATGTTTTGGAAGCAAAAAATGAAAATTGTTAGTTACAGGAGAATTTGTTTACGAGTGTCGTCTGCTACAGGCGTTAGGTGAAGATATGAAATTTTGACAATTTACACGGCTTAAGCCGGTGTAAAAGGAATGGAAGTCTGTAGGAACGTTAGTCCCTCTGGACTATTATTCCGCGGAATTATAGTCCTAGGTCTAACATTTCTAGGAATAGTAGTCCGGCGGACTACTATTCCTAGAAATGTTAGACCTAGGACTATAATTCCGCGGAATAATAGTCCAGAGGGACTAATTTTCCTACGGACTTCCATTCCTGTAACACCGGCGCAAAATTTCGTGGCGGTTGATTTATAATACGGGTGGCTGACGAAAAATGTGGCTGGCGGTGGCTTACGAAAAATATGGCTGGCGGCGGCGGCTCATGGCGGCGGCTTCGGGGTGTAGAGGCATGGTTACAACTGCTTTTATATTAATATAGCGAAATTACTCTCGGTCTTTAATTTCAACCTTATTTATGTACAATTTCTATCTCAGCCATACGTTTTGTGAGACGACAAATCTGACTGACATCAAACGGATGCAGTCCCTGTGCAAAAGTGCGAAATTGAAGAGCGGAACCTTATATTCGGACGTAATCATCTTCTCGGTTCAATTTCTAATGAAATTTATCTGCCTTGGCTACAGAGAACGTCGCGTGATTTTTTGTTCCCCGGCACAATCGGTAATCCATAACATAGCTGGAGGTGGCTCAATGGATAGAGCATTGGACTTTAAATCGAAAGATCGACGGTTCGATTTCGACCCGTATCATCAGAACTCTGTCCTTGGGCAAGACGCTTAATCCAGATTTCCGCGTGCGGGATCGGTAGCGCTAAAGTGTAGGTCTGCTACACGTCCATGGTGGACTTGATTTCAACTGCAGAGAAGTCTGGTTGTCCGAGGTTAGTAAACTGGAGAGTCTGACAGTTGCCAATCGCTGCTAGTGATTCTCTCCGGCTTTCTTCACCACTAAAACTGCCTGACACGTTGTTACCTTGGCTGCTAAAAGTGCCACTAAACCCCAATAAACAAACACTCATGTTATCAAATGAGAGTTACTTATTTACGTTCATGGGAGGGGGGGGGGGGGGATAATGCCAGAAATCGTATGGTTTAAAATGTTTTGTGTCTGTCTGCCTTATCGTATCAAATCGTACGTGTTTCTTTGCAAATCGTCCATGGTATCGCGTTGAAAAAATCGTATCCGAAATATCAGGAGTCGTTCGCCTCGAACGCAACTATTTTTTGTGGAAAATGAGTTTCTGCATAACAATAACGTGTTTGATGTGCCCATCTCAGATGAGAAACTCTAAGGGTAGCGCGTGAAGTTCAGCGCGAAAGGCCTAAATTAATGGTTTATATTTTCGGGACAAACGGCAATCTTAGTATTGGGTTAGAGGTCAGAAATCACTAAGTATACGGAAAGCGGGAGCGAAAAAATATCTCGCAGGCTTCTAGTTGTTAAGATTTCAGAACTCGTCAGCGAAGGTTTGCCAGTTCTAAGTTCGCCATCTGCAGAGTCAATACTTGCAACGCGGGATCGTTTAGGGCCAGTTCTGAGAATCATCAGTGAGTTTGTGACGACACCATGGCCGCAATGAGAACCACCAAAGGCGCAATCTCCCGAGAGGCCAACTCTATCCATCATGATCCAAATAATTCTAAAGAAGTGCACCTTTTCGGTTCACAAATTTCCCCGATGGGCACATTTGATAAATATAAAGCTAAAAGATGTATTTTTCCCATTGTAGAGGTGCGTGGGTCCTAAACAAAGTATTTTGTAATGTTTCCTACCATGTCACTAAAACGCATGGGCCACCACTGATATATATATATATATATTCAGAACGACACGCACGTGTGAATGGGTTAATCGATATGGCACGAGTGCAATTGCGGAAGGATAAAATAATAGGCCACAAGCCTCGAGTTTATCCTTCCGCGATGGCACAAGTGCCATATCAATTAACCCTTTTACACGCGCGTGTCGTTCTGTATATATTACACGCCTTTAGGTTTATAAAACAAATTACAAGGACACTCAGCAATTTATTTGACAACTATCAACAAGAAGAACACATTTTATCGCCAGCCAAATTTGCGAGGGGAACCCTTGTTACTATTCCGTCCTCTGAGTTCAAATGTTTTCTTTGTTCTTACTGACACAGAGAACACACTGGAACTCAAGCGATGATTTTCAGCTATCGCTAGAGATTCAAACTGTAATTGTGTTGCACAATTTGTAGAAAATTGCAGTGAAATTTCGCTTCTATCTAAAGATAGTCCGTCAACGATTTCCGTTCCGCACATATGTGCTGAACAGATTTCCATTTTCCGCGTGGTTTAGTGTTGCTGTGGATGGAGATTTCATAGAACAGGCGTGTAATACAACAGTGTATGGGTGCCCCTGTATAACCGTCCCCAGTTCGAAATGCTTCCTATGTCCCTTCCAACAACGTCCAAATCAACGGCCGCTTACATGTATATAAGCTTTAGGACAGTGGCAAAGAAAGAAGCTTTTTCAACATGAAATAACCTCAAAAATAATTAATGCAGAAACTGGCGTCAAAAAAGTATCCCTATGGACGACAAGTGGAACACGCCGTGGTTATGCTTTGCGTCGCCAATTGTTGTCAAAGACGTCATGTTTACAATCGCACTCATCAATTTTATTTGGGCTCTTCGCCGCTCTTGAAAATTTTTTTGTTCTCAAATGGATGTCTGAATTGCTGAATTCCTTGTCGCAGATTGATTGTAATTTCGGTTTCAACAGAGCAATGGAAACTTCGTTTCCTGACCTTGTTATTTTTATTGTTTCTCATTCTTTTAACCCTTTACCTAACATGAAAAGCAGACGACACTTGCAAAAAACATTCTTGAATAACTAATTTTTTTCATTTTTTGTCTCAAAAACATAGGTTATGACCCCTCATTGGAACGAGCTCGACGAGCTCGTTCCAATGAGGGGTCATAACCTATGTTTTTGAGACAAAAAATGAAAAAATAATGAAAATTCATTGGCGATGTTTAAGAATAGCGCTGGCCGGTTTTGGCCGTTACGCTGGGTAAAGGGTTAAAAAAAATTCTGAACTTCCCTCTTCTCCTGTTCAAAGTTCAGTATCCGAACGTCGCGGCTTCCCTACTGGTGAAGACGCGACTTTCAAATAGCTGAACTACCTCTTCTCTCACTTCGGAGAATCTCCGCTTACGCGGCACCGAATTTTAGTTTGCGATTAATTTTCTTTACAACTTTCTTCTCTCTTCTCTCCATCCACCTAATCATTACTTATTGCTATCATTAATTCCTCAGCATGCAAAACTCTATTTTTACCGTTTACCCAACGTTACAGCAAAAACCGACCAGCGCTATTCACAAAAATCGCCAATTAATTTTCATTATTTTTTTCATTTGTTGTCTCAAAAACATAGGTTATGACCCCTCTTTGGAACGAGCTCGTGATAACCTATGTTTTTAGGACAAAAAATGAAAAAAAATTAGTTATTCAAGAATTTTGTTTGCAAATCTGCTTTTCATGTTAGATAAAGGGTTAATTAAACAACTCCGCTATAACGGCAATGTTTCTGATTGCGTTGCACGGGTAACAGTGAATATTTCGATGTAAACAAATTGGTTGTGCCTACTAACGCATCAAACCGGACAACTGTAATTTGGTTCATATCGGACGAAATCGGCATCATATCAACAGAGTTTGAAGACATATCAGCGGAGTTTGATAATGGGCAAATCTGGGAAAATAACGTTTCCTAGTCTGACTAACTCGAAAGTTAAAACAAGACAGAATATCTCGAGAAATACATTTGTTTACCGCAGTTAACACACCACGCCAAACAAATAACATCCAGTGTTTACCCACATAGCAGGGTGCAAATGTGAGAGCTTATTATCTGTGAGTGTATGTTTTGGGAAGGGTTTACTTTATTCACGGTTTTCTGTAGTAATGAAATTGCACTCAGAACCAGGAAACAGGGAAATGTCCCGGATAATATCAAGTAAATTTACGAGTGTGAGAGGACGCATTTATTTTCATAAAAATGAACATATTTTATTTGCAATCTTTTCCTTGGAGCAGTGTGAAAACCCAATCCCGCTTCCAACTCTTCATTTCCAGAATCACTAGTTTTATCACGACTACCTCCTGGCTTCAACTAGTAAGTGATACTAGTGATTATGAAAATGAGGACGAGTTTGGACTTTGAAGCGAGGGAAATTCTTACACTTGATGAGGGAGTCATCCGGAACGGACTTGGAGCTACAGTGATTTGGTGAGAAAGGTTCTTCAGAAAGCAGGATTGTAAAAAGTTCGGCGTCGAGGGCTACGAAACCTCACAAAGTTACGTTGGGACAGTTTTTCAAATTAGAAAACTTCAGTTCAACACACAAACAGTGTCATGCGTGATTCCCGGTTCCGTGCTATAGATTTCCCGGGTATCGTGAACGGCTTTCGGAACTGGGACTGAATTCCCGTTCTCGGGATTAAACCCTAGTTTTGTGGGTGTGAAATGTATACACTTTTGGATGCGATCGTGTGTGCACATGTAGTACATACAAAGTATGCTTGTGTATTCGTGATTGCCCTCTTATAATGTTAAGCTTATGTGTCCGTTTATGTATTCCTCAGTGTACGAGGGTTCCTTTTTGTGTTTGTGGGTGTGTTTGTGACAGTTTTTGAACATTTGTGTGTTTTTTTGTGATTGTGTTTCTGGGGAAATTGTGTTAGTTGTTTTTGTAAATTAGTGTCTGTTAGTTTGCATATGTGTAGCGTTTTATGAATAAGTCTGTGAGTTTGTGTGAGTGCGTTTCACATATCTGTATGTGTACATGTTCGTGTCTGTGCGTGTTTCATATACACATGTGCATGCTTTGTGTAGCATGGGTGTGTGAGTTTGTGTTCAAATAGAGTGTAGGTATGTGTGTTTAATAAGTGCATGAATATGAATACTTGTGTGCGCACTTTTGTATGGAGCCCGGGAAGTGACACGCTTCACTCTTATTCATTTCCTTGTAATGAAATGATATTTCGAAATAACGAAATAATATTTTGTTTTAATGAAATGATTATTTCATTAAAACCAAATAAGTAGCGGTAAGCAGGGCCAGATTACACTGCCTCTCTACTTTTTGATCGTAAATTCTGCTTACTTTGCTAAGTACCATGGTTACCTACTCCAGCAAAATATGAATTAATCTCATTAAAATTAATGACGTCACTTTATTGTGGAATAAATTTAGTCGTATTCACTTGAAACACTCGCCAATCATTTAACGATATAATATTTCCCTTTTCACAACATTTTGTTCTACAAACGAAAATCTCAGTGTTTTGTCGTGCTGTTGGGAATAAAGTGGTTCATCGGAACCAAAAAGAATCCAAGTGGCGGAATGTCCAGGGGGTGCCTCCCTACATGGCTTGTTGCCCCTTCCCTTCCTAAAAAAATTCTGATTGCAGGTCCGATGCCGATAGACTATAAATGACCGACAAAAGTAGTAGTGGAAAGCAAAGAACCACACTGTAAGATGCATAGGAGTAGGGGCCGGGGTGGTTCAGTGGCTGCGAAGTCAGGGAAAATCATTTTTCGGGCAGTTTCATAATTTTGGGGGCCAAGCTTCACTGATCTACCTATATTGTCAAACATCCAGTCTACTGTCTTTAAATAAGGGATACCACCCTATAAGACCAAACTTGGAACCAAAGTCCATGATATAATTTGTTGGCATGGTGCGTCTCCCAGGACGTGCCACACCAAACATTATATTACCTTCTTTGGGTGCTAGTTTGGACTACAGTCTTATCAGAGTGATAACGAGTTTGCAATGACTTTGGATACACATGCATAACAGTTTATTTAAAAACATTTCGCGGGAGAAGTTGCCCCCATGCTGTTGGGGGTGAAGGAGGGGAGGGATGGCGAACCGCTGCCTAGAAACATTTCTGTTGGAAATTTTCACATTTGAAGCCAGGAAACAGATTTTAAACTCTTTTTCCTGGCTTCAAAAATGCCACTCTGGGTACAAAAATGCCACTTGAGGTACACAACCCTATGGAGAATCCTATGTTAATTTTGTACCTCAAGTGACAGTCCTGGGATATGGGGGATTCAGTGATAAATGTTTGTCGCAATAGTGGCAGCCACAGGCGGAAAAAAAATCCCCGTCCAATCACTAAGTCCCTATAGTGACATCAATGGGCATGGGGAATTCAGTGTTAAATGCATGCCCTTATAGTGGCACCCACAAGTGATAAAATCCCCATCCAATTACTAACTCCCTCGAGTGTTAGTATCGGGGTATGGGGAAATCAGTGTTAAATGCTTGTCCCTATAGTGACAGTCATGGGGTAGGTTGTTCCATACACTTTATACTAATAAAATGTTCTGCTTTAAAAAAACCTGCTACCTATTGTACATTGCTCGACTGGTAAAGTTTTCTATTTATCACTGGAACACACGACATATAATAACACTGAGAGATTTATCGTGAATCAGTGTTTTTTATATTTTTAGGGAGGGAAGTGATCGTTCCAATATCATTTCCCCGCAGACAACTTCTAAATAATTTCAAATGCACGAATGTCTTATAATGCGAGATGACTCAGATGAAAGTGCGTCTGATAGTCAATTTGTAAGACCAATAACACTTCCTCAACCTGACAAAAACATTTCTCTCATGTTTTTTCACATTACTGCTTTATATATTTTACAAATAGCTAATCAGAACTCAGACAAACGTGTTCCATTCAGATACATTTTTTCAAATACGTGTTCCACACATGTTGTAAATTTTCAATAACTCACTGCACGCAACTTTCGCATTCTCTTACATTTAATAACATCATATTTGAAAACTGTTTAGGGAGAAAAATTTCGTTGATTTGAACAGATGTTCCGAAATGCCCGGAGAACAATTTCATTTTACACTACAAAACATATTTCATTCACTGTATGTTTTGTAGTGTAAAATGTGATTTTTTTCTTCATTGTGGTTCAAAAAATAGAATAAATATCGCTTCCCTGTACCAGAACTGAAAAACGCAAATTCTCTTAACATTTTTCCCTGTATTGAATTCGTAACAGATGTTTTTAAAGAAAATTATATTTTCTTTAAAAACGTCTGTTACGAATTCAAAAAAGGCACAAATCTGAGATATCGCTCTGAAAACTAACAAATCTTAACCACATTGAAACAATTACCAACAACTTGTATTTCAATGTGCTGAATAAAACATTTATCCTGATATTACATGCGTATTACAGAGAGAGAATAATTTACATTGAATTATTAGAGTGTTTTTTCCCTTACACTGGAAAAAACCCAGTTGTCACATTGAAATATTTTACCAATTTTCAAGCCAGTTAAAAATTTGTCAAAGTTTAATTTCGCTGTTATATGTACTTAACACTGATGCTAGGCAGAATCATTTACTATTTCCACAGATGTTTTTTACGACACTATGTCAGTCTTCATTACGTGTACAGTACCCATATGAGACTGGTCAATAAATACCCCAGTTATTGATGCTAAATTTAGATTAGTGCTGTCTATTTATAGAGGAACTATTTATGAGTGGGCCTGTATAATTAATTACTTATCTTCATTGACAACAGAGCAACAATAACAAGAACATTGGCTTTGATATATTTTATTTCATTCAAGTGTTCTAACTTTTAACGAGCAATAAACTATAGAAACATACTACACTGCACATAGATATTAACATAAATAAGTTTGTTTTTTGCACATTGATAGTTACATAAATGAGTTGTCATTTTTTTAATCTTTTAACTTCATTTGGTTTCTTATAACTAACATTCCAGTACGTTCAACGTGGATTGAAACAAAAACGCTGCCGCGGTGTGTTCTCCTCCGTGGAGTTCCAGTGGACCGCAGTGTTTGATCAGTGGAAGACAGTTTTCAAAACACTGTGACCCACCGTGGTCACGAGCGTTAACGATTAGTTTAGTTGCTTTTGTATGTCAGTTTCTCTGCTGATTAATAAATACTGTCTTGTGACGTCAACTGGCAAGACAACTGCGTTTGTTACTGGTAGTAGATAATTTATTTTAAATTAAAATTGGAATTTGGAGGAGGCAGACGGCGACTATTGCTCCGGTTTGAAATTGTAAATTGGGAATAGAACAGTCCATTCCATTTGGTTAAGTACAAAGTCCTCGTCACTTTCGAAACTAAACTGTTGTGTTTACGCGATCGATTTGATCGAGCAAATAAATAAACCAGACTTGAGAAAAACAAATAATATTCGCGAAGTTCCCAATTTCACATTTTGTCTACAGCTGTAGGCCAACACGTGATGAACCGTGTTTTTCTTGGGTGGGAAGTGGGGGTGAAAAAGCCTCTTGCGCCACGAAAGCGGCCACGGAGCACGGCTAATGATCGAAGTGATACCAGTCCACGACATTGAGTCAACTCGACCAGCACATCCTCTTTCTCGGGCAACGCAATTAAAGATTCTTATAAAAAGGATATAGTAAAAAGAAAATATAGTGTTTTTGAATGGATACCAAAAAGTATCTCACTCGAGACTGAAACTAATGATTATTTCACAGGGGGGTGGGGGGGGGGGGGGGGCGGGCTGGGGGGGGGGGCGGGTGGACGGGAAATATTTGCATACAGAAATAAATATCCTTCATCCAATTCTGTAGGGGTTTGTACATACTTTTATACTCTTTGCATTTGCGGATTTTTCAACGTTCCTCTACATTGTTGTTATTTGTATTATCAATTGAAATAGCTAAGCCTGTGTGTATGTAAAAATACGTGGGTGAATATAAGGGAGATGCCGAATTAAAATATCTGCGAATGTGCCATTCTAAGAGAGAGTACGCTTCAGTGGGAAAGAGATAGAGAGAGACAGATATACGTGATGAGGGGGGGGGGTAAGAAAAAGTGAAAGAAAATTAGTACACGAAATTATACGCAAGTGCATGTGGGCGTATGTCTGCATATTACTCTGTGTGTTTGTGTGTGTGTGTGGGGGAGGGGGGTGCGCAAGGGTGTGTATTTTGGTGTGCGTGCATGTGTTTTGGTCTTTCGGGTTTGTTTTTTTTTTGTTGTTTTTTATGAACTACTGTAAAAAAAGACCTACATCTGATGAAAATGTGTCTCATAAGCCTCCATAGACTGGATTTCATATAAATATTTTGAAAATACTCTACATGTATGAATATTATGCATGTTTATTGAAATGTGACACTTAAATAAAATATTATTCTACGGCTACTACATAAAAGTAGTTGGGATTGAAGTGATTAATTAGGTACAGTAGATTAAACTACCACTTGCACAAGGTGTGAAATGACATTTGAGTGGTGCGACAAAGCACAGGGCTGTCCTTCAACCCAACATCTGTTTTAACACCTCTGCACACGACAAGCTTGAGAAAAAATAAGAGACAAAACAATATTTTCAATTACTTTTTATTAATTCAGTAATCATAATTATAACCATATGTAAATAAAATCAATAGAAAATAATATTTTTTTTATTTCCAATAATGACATGCCGATCGACAAGCCAGACCACCATACATCGTAACCCTAGCTCAAACATGCCGTGAAATTTCATATTATAATTTTTTTTGTTTTGTCCCCCCACACGTGTCTTGAAACCCAAAAAATTAAAATAGGTCTTTCAGACAGGAGATTTTCGTTCCTCTATCGGAGATTTTCTGACGCCATCCCTGATTTTTGCGTGCAGCCAGCACATCAAAAATTTCAGTGTCTTGGCAGTGTAAGATTCAGTCATTCATACCACTCCTAAATGGTGAAGTAAATAGCCCTCCCCCTCCCTCCCCATCCCAAAACGAGGCAATTGGGCCCCAGACCCATAAACCCACACGCACAAATAGGCCTATATCATTGATTGCTTGCCCATCCCCCCCTCCCCCCCCCCCCCCTCCATCTTGGCCAGTTTTCCTTGCTAGTGCATGCAGGCGCTTCAATATATGGATTCCGAAGCGTCTTGGGCTGAAACGTCCCAGGACCACCACAAGCATTCCTTTTTCATTAATGTAGTTTATTTATGTTAATTCCACTCTCAAAATTTACATTTTAACATTCCACTCTGAATTTAACTTTTAAAATCGTAAATCGGATTCCCTTCCTCCCCAACTCACAATTTATTCAAAATTCAGTACCAGTAATATGATTCTTCTCCCCGTCAATAGCTACAGTTAGGTAAAAGACCGCCGGGGAAATGTCCAGATATTGTACTGGTTAAGTTATATTTTTTTCAACTCACATCCATGATTTCAGTACGGTATAATATTTATTTTTTCGTAATTCCTCTAGTTCTGAATCGATTTTGATGAACAACATTCTGAATCGCAATAGCTTTCAATAACTGTTTCAAATATTGAACTATCTTTTTAATATTTCAAGTAAAAGTAAAAGTAATATTTCACTGACTGTGAAAAAATTTGATCTAATTAAGAGCCGGTGACTGAGAGATCAAAAGATAAACTGACGTCAGCCGAACATCCCATCACACAGTTTGACATATTCATGCGAGATTAAAAACACGATTCAAACTCCATATCTTGATCGTTTTTTCTGCCATATTAATACTTTTTATTATCAAAAAACATGTATGGAGCATATGTATTCAATTTATACTTAAGTGCAATACCTAACAATCACTAAATAACAATGAACTGAAACTATTTTTAGTGGAAGAATAAACCTGATTACCGCACTTGCAAAAAACACAAGTTAATTATAGACAAATTGAAGTCACGTGGTGGGGTTTTGAGACCCCACCTCGTAGTGTAATTAGTGGGGTCTCAATTTGTGTGTTCATATGGGCAGCGTACATGACATGTTTCCCTCCAAATTATCTTGGAGGGGAAGAGTGACACTCTGGATCGTCTAAGTGTGGAAAGGTGGTGAAAAATACTCATTGCATATCCAATGAGTCTTTCATCAGCCTAAATCTAACCAATGGGGGAAAAGGCGCATGAAATACTCATTGTATTATTTTCTGGCGCCTTTTGCACTTCTCTAAATGACTGTAAAATACACATTGGAGGGCTCATAACCACAATTGTCTTATCGTTATCCATGAAATGTGAAACATCTTTCGAAATAGAACTTCCACCACAAGAATGCAGGTGTAATGGGGAAGAACAATGACCTCGCTGTTATCCCAAGAAATAATCTGCGCCAATTAGCGAGACAGTCCGAGGGTAGAGATGTCTGAGTTATTTCTCAGAAGATTGATGGTTGATAGTTGCTGTTATGCCATTTCCACATCTGGTGAATTACAAAATACTCCTTTTCAGAGCCAGCATGATCTCAAAAAAAACTTTCTTTGTACACAATATGTCGCCACATATTCATTCATTCATTTTTAAAAAGTCGCTAGTCTCATATTTTATTTTCTTTGCATTTAATCTAAGGTCAAGGACAAATAATTGGATTTTTTCCAATTATTTGTATATCGTGTTTTGGTGGTTCACGGTCTGTGGTTGTATAATTCACCGACGTCCCCCAAGGAAAGTGACAAAAATTATTTGATTTTTTGAGGGGAAATTTAGTGATATATCCTATTACCTAAGCTGACGCTCTGAGTAAAAAATCTATGGCGTCTGTCAATTTTTTCGAGTGCAATGACAGTTATGGGTAAGACTTTCCCCTGTTGAACCCACGCCACCACTGACTGACACGGTAGAGGGAAGGAATATCACTGAGGAAGTATTTCACATGCTTTTTCCCCATTGGTTAGATTTAGGCAGGTGAAAAATTGAAATGAATAAAAGTTGAACAATTTGATTTGAAAACATTTGCTGAATTTTTTTTTTTAATAAGAAAATGATTTCTGTGAGAGTATAAATAGGTGGGGGGCTCACAGTTTGGGGCACACATGCTTTGGAGTTAACAAGACTGAAACACCTGCTTTTGATCTCCTCTGACGATTAAAAAAGGTGAAGCGGTCATTAGTGGACTACACTGATTCAGATGATAGCGATACAGAAGATGTTGTAAGCAACAAGAAACAGAGGTTGACTGAATATGCTAAGAATACAATCTCCATATGGAGATTGTATTCTATTCACCCACAGTTATTGCGGCAATCCAGAAAATTTTACTCAGAATCTCATGTATGTGAAGTGACTTTGAATCAATTCGATGTCAATAATCCATTTGAGTTTCTAACAAAAATGTTTGATTCATTGATGGATGATGTGAAGAAGGAATGTGGTATTCAAGACAACGACCCCATGAGGATATCCATCCACCATCCAGGTCTTGAGGTAGGTATTTTTATTTCTTTTACAAAGGCTATGGGGGAGGGGTTGAATGGTAAAACAGTATTAGATGAAATTGAAAAAGTTATTCAATCAAATGAGAATTTTACTATCCATGATGGTAAATTATCTTTAGAAATAACACACACTTCACTACCACAAGGGTCGGGGCGAAATGCACCCATTTCATTTGCATCTGTTGGTAAAATGGTTGGAAATAAGAAAAGTATTGTTGAAATTAAAAATGTCAATGATTCTATGTGTTTTGCACAGGCGGTGGAAGTGGGAACATGCCAAGTTGATAAAGATAATTCAGAAGTTTGGGAAAAGAAATGGGACAAAATAAAAAGATCCAATAGACCGACACAAGAAATTGAGGCAAAGGCATTAATGGACAAAGCAGGTCTTGGTTATAATAAACCTTGTGGATATGAAGAATATTGTAAAATTCAAGGAGTACTCTCCCCAGAGTACGTAATTAAAATCCACCCACAATTTGCCAAAGAAACATTCCTATTTGAACCACCACAAACTACAAAAGGGAGTAAAGTTATTCATATCTATCACCATAACCGTCATTTCGACACCATCACAAACATTACAGGGTTTTTAGGATGTCACTACTATTGTGAATATTGCAATGTAGGCTCTAATAACAGAGAACACCATAGATGCCCCAGAGGTTGTGTTTGCCATTCTCCACTGCCATGTACACCTGAACATACTGTTCATTGTTACACTTGTAATAAGGATTTTGTACGTTCATCTTGTTATCAAAATCACACAACTCTATTACAGAACCAAGAAAAAAACATTTGTCAATTAGTCAAGAAATGTCTATCATGTAAAATGCAATTATATTCAGGGAAAGGAGAACACATTTGTGATGGATTTAAAAAATGTAAATATTGCCATCAATTAGTCAAAAGCGAACATTATTGTTTCATTCCAAAATACAAATCACCCCGAGAAAGACAAAATGCCAAAAGTACCATTTGAGTTTTATGATTTTGAAACAACTCAAGACTCAGGTCTCCACACTCCAAATTTCTGTGTTGCTCACCGTGCATGTGGGGAATGTATTTGTAAATCTATTCATGAAACATGTTCACAATGTGACAAAGTTGGAAAAAGGGAATATATTTTTAAAGGAGAATCTACTTTGAGTGATTTTTGCAATTGGCTTTTCAGTAAGGAACATTTAGATACAACAGCTATCGCTCATAATTCAAGAGGGTTTGATGCACAATTTATCTTAAGACATCTCATTGAAACTGCTACATCAAAACCCAATGTGAATGGAAACAAAATTATTTCTCTGAAAGCTTGTGGTGTTAGACTCATCGATTCATTGAGTTTCCTTTCTATGAGATTGGCACAATTCCCTAAAACAGTTGGTTTGAGTGAACTAGCAAAAGGTTATTTTCCTCATCTGGCAAACACAAAATCATATCAAAAGTACATTGGACCTTATTCAGATGCAAAATTCTACATGCCTCACTCTATGTCTCCCACAGTCAGAGAAGATTTTATTAAATGGTACAATCAAAAATTTACTAATAATGCTACTTTCAATTTTGCCCAAGAAATGGACATGTACTGTAAGTCTGATGTGGATATATTATGTAGAGGGTGTGGGGAATTCAGAAAACAATTTATCGAATGTGATGGGATAGATCCTTTCAGGGAGGCTGTAACTTTAGCTGATGCCTGTAATAAAGCTTGTCAGAAAAATTCAATGCCAGAAAACAAAGTTGGTCTCATTTCAGACATAGGGTATCCTACTGCTGTTAGATATTCCATGAAAGCCATTAGATACTCACAGCTACTAGCACAAGAGGAAGGCATACACATACGACATGCACTAAACAGTGGAGAAATAATAATTGGAAATAATTATGTGGATGGTTTTCACAAAGAGACAAATACAATTTCACATCCATGTATGTGGCATGGATGTGAAACTTGCTATCCTGACAGATATGAGAAAAATCCAATCAATTCACAATTCTATCAATGTCTGTACAACAAAACCCAGTCACATTTCAAATCATTGGGGTATAATATACAAGTAGTGTGGGAACACAAATTGGATCATCTATGCAAATCAGATTCTGAAGTTCAAGCCTCTTTAGATACATTTTTCCCACACATGGACCCAAATAAACCATGTGAAGCATTATTTGGCGGGAGAATAAATGCCATTAAATTACACTACGAAAATTGATGAAAACACAGACACAGAAATCAAATACATAGATATCTGTTATCTGTTCACTTTTACCCATATGTGAACAAACACAGGGATATCCAGTGGGACATCCAGACATACTCACAACGGAAAACATAGACACTGGCAAATAAGCCAATACAGAGGTCTCATTAAATGTAAAGTTTTACCACCTCAAAATCTTTTTTTGCCAGTTTTACCTATTCATTGTAATAAGAAAATGACATTCACACTTTGTAAAATGTGTGCAGAACATGAATTAGATCACTGTAAACACACACCAGAACAACATGCACTTGTAAGTACATGGACGTCTGTTGAACTTTGCAACGCATTGGATTTGGGGTACATTCTTCTTGACACTTATCAGATTTGGCATTGGGATGAATGGTCTTCAGAGATTTACAAATATTATGTGAACAAATATTTAAAAATGAAACAAGAAGCTAGTGGGTTTTCAGATTGGGTGAAAACAGAAACAGACAAAAAAAAAATTAAAAACGATTATGCACAAATTGAAAATATCTAATCAGAAAAAGTAAAAAAAAAAACCCGGGAAAAAGATCATTTGCCAAAACCATGTTAAATTGTCTCTGGGGAAAAAATGCACAAAACAATATAAAAACTAAAACAAAATACATAAATGAACCATCAGAATATTTTGAAATAATACAGAACAAAGACAAAATTGTGAAGAATGTGGAATTTTTTTACCATGATCAGTTTGTTTTAGTAAGCTACATTGACACTACAAATGTTTACAATCCACACAATTCAGACTATGTTGTCGTAGCTTCATTTGGCACAGCCTATGCACGTATGGAATTATACAAAGTTTTAAAACAATTAGGAACACAAGTTTTATATTTTGACACAGACAGTTGTATCTACATACATAAACCATCACTCTGGAATCCAGAAATTGTAAATAGTAGATTAGGGCAGTGGACAGATGAACACCCAGGGGCAAAAATCACAGCGTTTGTTGTGCACGAGAGAGAGAGAGAATTACAAATTAAACATTGAATATACACATAGAATTAAAAGTAACAAGGATAGACAAGTCACAAGTGAAACACAAAGCAAAACATTCAGATCTGTTTACACAAAACGTTTTGTTGTTGGTAAATATGACACACTACCTTATGAGTATAAGGTATAATTACTACTCAGATTTCTTATTTCGACTTTGAATAGGGAGCAGGGAAGATGTCTCTACCACTTAATCCTACATATCCTATATACTTATCAGAGTTAAGAAGACTTTCGAGTTTTAGTATGCCTACAAATCCTATTTTACAATCCAAGAATGAAGATTTAGCTAAAGCTGGGTTTTTCTATGTAGGAGATGGTAAAGTAAAATGGTTTGTATGTGGACAAGGTTTACATAATTGGGAAGAAAAGGATATTTCTTTACAAGAACATGTTAAGTGGTCACCAAATTGTTCTTATATTCAATTGATAAGAAATTGTCAATTATACCATCCACCAACATGTATGCAAACACCTCCAGATAAAATATTATCAGTGATGGATTATGGATTCACTTTAAATCAAATATTTTCAACAATGAAAAAATATTAAAAAGTGTCTAGATAATTTTCCAGATTCTAAATCTTTATTTGCACCATGATCATGGTTCTAGATGATCAAAGAACAACATTTAGTACCATAATTGCAAGAAAAGCTGCAGGACAATTCAAAACTAAGTAAGACAAAATGTTTACAGATAATGTAGAAAATGATTTTCCCGACTGTCCTGATGAACAGAGTACATGGTGTAATGTAACACCTGATGCACAGAGCACATCAGAACAGACAAAACAATCATCAGTTTAATTTCTACCCATGGAACCAGTAAGACACATCTTAGAAAACAAGATCACACGTAAGGCATTACTATATGCATTTCAAATGATCACTCCTGGCTATCTAACAATAACAAAATAATTTATTCATAATCAATTGGAAAAAGATGAAATGTATTGGGAATTTTGTAATGCATTACAAATCATGAATGCTTTTTACAAAGATAATGTAGAAAATATTTGGACAAGAGTTATGTGGGATTCTATTATTTATGATGAACAAATCAGGAATTATTTATATAGACAATGTGTACCACAAATAGATAGAAGAATAGATTCTTGGGAAACTCTGTTTGAATTAAAAGCGCCCTTAAAAAAAACACTCACAGAATTGAAGAAGCTATGGAAACAGAAAGTATATAAGTTAGTGTTTTGACAACACTTTCTCACAAAAAATAATGGCATCATGTGAATGTTTATTGTTTCAACACCCTTGTAATATCTTTATTTCAGGGCCTAGTCCTTCAGGAAAAACAGAAATTGTCAAAAAGCTTATTGATATGAAACATGACTTATTTCAAATTCCCCCACAAAAAATCATCTGGTGTTATAAAGAATGGCAAAATACATATACTTTACTTAAAGAGAGTGAAGATATGAAATTCATAGAAGGCATCCCTGATGATGAATATGAAATTGTTAGTGATGTCACTATTCCAAATCTTGTAGTTTTCGATGATATGTCAGGAGATAAAGATGAAGAAAAAATTAAATTATGGTTCACACGAAAAGGACATCATAGAAATGCAAGTGTCATATACATAACACAAAATGTGTTTCAACAATCTAAATCTAGTAATACCATAAGTTTAAATGCACATTATATGATTTTATTTCAAAATACTAGAGATAAAGGACAAATTAAAGTATTGGCAAATCAAGTTCAATTACCTCATTTAAATGCATCTTATAAAGATGCAACAAGTGCTAATCATGGTTATTTATTAATTGATTTTCATCCTAAAACTCCTGAGTCTTTGAGATTGAGAACTGATATTTTTCATCCTTGAGTGACGCAAAATGAACATGGACCTATCATTTATACAAAAGTATAAAAAAACTGGTGCACTAATGAGATTGTGTCAGTTGTTAAAAGTTTTTTCAACAAGTACACATCATCATGGTGTCATTCATCCGATCATTAGAACAATTAAGTCAGCAGACAAATCCATTTGCAAGAGAAAAATTACTTAAGAACGGTTTCAAGAAAATTTTAAAATGGTTTACATTAGCAAGTAGAATCATACTTAATAAGAAAATTAAATTGCCAAAACAAACTTTAACCTATATGGATAAACATAAACAAGATCTTGAACAACTTGCAAATCCAAGAGTAGATCTTACAACAAAATGAAACATTATTTTAAAACCAGGAGATGGTGTTTTTTTGGTGGTGTTATCATTTGTAATTTAATTCGATGGGATGGTCATAAGACAAGTAGATCATTCTATTCACTATTCAAAAAAAACAAAAGTAAGAAACGAAAATCACTTAAAAAGAAACAAAATGTTGGTAAAATTACATGCATGCAACTTTTTTAGTCACTCCTCAGAAAGAGAGAAAAACAAAATCAGTTTTAGTGAGTAACCTTCAAAAACAAAAAATAGTACCACCATTAAACTTGACATGTATATCAAATACGGGGAATAGAGTATCACATGACCCTATGGGTTCTAGACAAAATGTGGGACATATACCACTAAAAGAAAACATTCCAACATCGGCACATTCCATGGCTTTGAATGCACCTAAACATGTTAAGGAGATGAGTTTTTATTTTCGTTTAATAAAATGAAATGCATGTTGGTCTATCATATCATTTTATGAATGCACACAGTGAGAGCAAGATGGTAAAAAATCTCGTAAGATTCCTCTAGTTAAAAAATATGGTGGGGTGTTATTGGCACTAAGTCAAACACCACCAGCATTTCAAAAACAAATTATGAAAAATGCACTAAAAAAATTGATTAATTGTATGGCAGAATGTTGTCATAATCTTTTAAAAGGAAACATATATCTAACCCCTGCTCAGAAACGAAAATTACAACCGAAGCATGAACAACTAAGATCTATTGCTAGTAAATCTGTATCTCTTAAAAAGAAAAAACAAATTTTAAATCTGCTATTGGAGTTGCAACAAATTTTGTAAATAATTTGGTGAGTAAAATATGAAGAGAATGGCTATTTTACCTTATCAAATGTTAGAAGAAATGCAACGTTTTAGAAATGAAAAATCTCAAAGACCAAGATTACCACCTGGTTCTCAAATTACTAATACAGCACTGTTGCAGAATGAATTATCATCTGTGTTAGGAATTCAGAGTTATCAGAAACTGAGAAAAAACGAAAGTATGGTGAACATTTACAAAAATTTCAATTGTCACATAAGAAGGCATTACAACCATCAGTGGTTGTACCTGAGCCAGATCAAAATTCAAAGTTTTTACGAGATCGTATTATAAAAAGTGTCCCTGTTACAATGAGATGTAAAGCAACTTCATTATTATCTGCTTTATCATCTCATCCACACATGAGTTGAGATGATGAGGGTATTTTAAATTATGATGGAGAACCCATAAAAGGTTCAAATATCATCGATTTAGTCAATGATGTTCTTAGACATCGAAAAGGTTTTAAACCGACTGGTTGGGAAATGTTCAATTGTGGATTAAAAGCTATAAATATCCCTGAAGATTTTGTTGGAAATCTTGAACGTTGGTTGTGGATGAATAGAGATCAGGTGTCAAAACCCAGCAAACATCAAAGTTCTCCAGAAGACAGTTGGATAAAAAGTTCTCTATCAATATCTCCAAAACATAAAATAGGGATAGGAAAGAAACCACATCGAGATGGAGAAACACCAAAATCAACACCTAAACATAGATTCACAAAACGTAGAATTTCTGAAAAATGGGATGCTTATTGAATGATTTATTAACTGAAATATATTACAATACAAAACATCCTGCTGGTTATGGGGGTATACAAAAATTATACAAAGCAGCTCATAGAAAAGATAAATCCATTACAGTTGATCAAGTGAAAAATGGTTGAAAGGAGAAAGAACTTACGCTTTACACAAGCCCATTCGTAAAAAATCTGCAAGATGAAAGACTGTAGTGGGTGGAATTGATCATCAATGGCAGATTGATTTAGCAGATTTACAAAGTTTACAATCTCACAATGACCGATTTCATTATTTAGTTTGTGTTATCAATGTATTTTCAAAATATGCATGGGTTTTACCCATTCACAATAAATCAGGAGAAACATTAACAAAATCTTTTCAAAGACTTTTGAAAATTTCTGGACGTAAGCCATTATCATTACAATCAGATAAAGGTTCTGAATTTAAAAATAAAGATGTGCAAAATTTTTTAAAGAAACAAAAAATTCATTTTTTCACAACAGAAAATCCTGAGACAAAAGCTAGTATTGTTGAACATTTTCAATGCACATTGAAAACATGAAGTGGAAATATTTTACACACAAACGTACACTAAGATATATTGATGTATTACAAAATTTAGTTGATGGATACAATCACAGTTTCTATCGTAGTATTCAGAGAACTCCTGCATCTGTATCAATAGAAAATGAAATAGAAGTAACTCAATATTTGTATGGTAAAAAATCTAAAGAGAGAAAAATAAAATTTAAAGTTGGCGATATAGTACGTATTAACAAAACCAAACATACATTTGAAAAGGGGTATTACCAAATTGGACAAAAGAATTATTTAAAATCACCCATGTAAAACATACACACCCAATGACTTATAAACTTGAAGATATGGGTGGTGAAAATATACAGGGGACATTTTATCCACAAGAAATTCAAAGTGTAAAAGATGATAAAAAATATATCATTGATTCAGTTCTTGCACAATGTTCAAGACGTGTGGGTAAGAAACTCATCAAGGAGCTTAAAGTACATTGGGAAGGTTATCCCTCGAAATTTGATAGTTGGATATCAGAATCTGATTTAGTATAAAAAGAATATGTCAGTAAATGAAAATGCAATGAGTGGTGAAAGTGCAAGTGTTGAAGTACAAAGTCAACAATCACAATTTAATTTTTGTGGGAGTCTTGTTGCAAAAAATCAAGTGATTTATTTCACACAAATAATCATTATTTATGCAATTATAATTATGGCTATCATTCATCTTAGTTTACAATCCCCCACCAAAAAATTGTAGTTGGTATTACTGAATAGTTCTTTAGGATATATTCTTCCAAGCCCCGGTTTAAAATATTTGAAACCACATGATAAGAAAAATGAATTCATTTTACATAACACTACTGATTGATAGTTCTATGGATATGTTTACAAATAACACACAATATTGTTTTCAAACACAATTATCTAAACTGATTCATATTAATAAAGAACATTGGGAAGTGGGTTTAGTTGAAGTAATTTTACCATCTGAGGCAAGAAATATAACAGATGATGAAACAAATTTTAAAATCATTGTGACAGATCCGAAAATATCATCATGCATTAATAATATTAATAAATCGTTTTTCAAACATACATTACGTAAGGGTGTTGCTGCTGTTGAGCTAAGTATTTTGCTGGGGGCATATGCAAATGGTGGACATGTTGCGGAAGCAATAGAATCCTAAATTCAAGAAAAACTTGGGGGTATTTTAAAAGAGTTTGGTTTGTCATTTTGTCTTGGTTATTCATCTTGACATTCGCATATAAAAATTGTATCAAATAGTATTGCAACAGTTGGACTTGAATTATCAGAAAGTTTATCACAAAAATTGGGATGTAAAGATGGTATGTTTCCAGTAATTTTTTCTAACACAGCAAAAGATGCATTTAAATATAACGTGGATTTAAATATGGATTTTAATCAACTCTTTATTTATTCTGATATTGCGGATTATACATTTCTTGGTGATATAGAAGCACCTATTTTATGTGTGTTACCGTTTGAAACACGTGACGAATCTCTGCACACTCATGAAGAATTTGATAATGTGCATTATGTACCAGTATCATAATCTTCTTTTGATCAGATCAGTATAAATATAATCGGGAATACTGGTAAAAACATTCAGTTTTCAAGTGGTAAGAGTGTCATCAAGTTGCATTTTAGAGAGTGTAACAAATTACATTTATAAAAAATGATGCCAGTGTATCGAGGTGTATCGCCGCAATACGGATATGGATTAGGGTCTATTTTTCATTCAGCAATAAGATCAGCTGTACCATTAATAAAGCCAATTGCAAACAATGCATTTCAAACTTTAAAGAGAGAAGGATTAAAACATGGTATTGAAATAGCAAATGAATTGATGAGAAATCAAAAACCACCTAAAGAAGTAATCCTCACTCATGCAAAAGATCTTATGACATCTGTGGGTAAAGGTACATTGGGAATAAAAAGACAGAAACGAGAACCAAAACGTCACTCTGGGGTTCGTTCTCATAGAGTCAAGACACGAAAAAGACAATCTCATCCAAAACGAAATTCAAGGCCACTTGATATATTTGATTAAATCATGATGTTACATGGATCTTGCGAGCATTTTTGTAGTGGTTTTGATCCAGATAATGTATCACCAACATCGAGTGGTATAGAAAATATTGGTGAAATTGAGCAATTTCCTATTGCATCTTTAAACAATTCTTCACCAATAGAATTTTTAATTCCAAGACAAACAACCAAGTGGTTAGATCTTGCATCATCTACACTTGAAGTTCAATTTAAAATTACAAAACAAGATGGGAGTGTATTGGATGGAGATACATATAACTCCTATCAATAATTTTTTTCACAGCATGTTCAGTAAAATTGATGTTACACTGAACGGTAGTCTTATAACCACCAATACTAACATGTATCTTTATCGAGGATTTTTTGAGAATTTTCTTAGTTATTCAAGAGATGTGAGAAAAAACTTATCTGGCTGGTAGTGAGATGTGGTATGCAGATAGTCCTGGATACCACACAGCAATAGCTAAAGATGGTGATAACAAAGGTTTGGTTCATTGTCACAAATTAATTGCAGACAGTAAATCTGTACAACTAAGAGGAAAATTACATTTAGATCTATTTGTGCAAGACATATATTTACCAAACGGTGTGGAAATAAGAATAAAAATTCATCGTTCTCCAACTAAATTTTGTCTGGTTGGTGATGAAAATGGAAAAATAGAAATTCAAAAAGCCATATTCAGAATACCGGCATTAGATTTAATTCCTAAATTTGCAAATGATCTTAATGCGCAAATAGATCAAACAAATTATAAAATCCCCATAAGACATGTAGAAATGAAAACATTTACCATTGGAAGTGGTCTTCAATCAAAAATAGAAGACCACCTGTTTCATAAACAGATGCCAAAATGATTAATTCTTGGTTTATTTTCGAATAAAGATATAAATGGAGATATTGGCACAACTCCATTTAATTTTCAACATTTCAATTTGAACAAGTTGGAAATCACAATAGATGGACATTCCATTAAAGCACGTCCCTTCGAACCAAATTTCGAAGGTGGACTTTATCTAAATTCATATTTATCATTATTTGAAGCGATGGGGTATTTTGGACAAAATCAAACAATTAATGTATGTATGCAGGATTATGCAAAAGGATATACCCTTTGGGGAATTGATTTGACACCTAATCAGTCAAGTAGTGGACCATTAGATCATCCTATAAAGTCTGGCAACCTTCGAATAGATCTCCAGTTTGCTCAAGCTCTTCCAGAGGTGATCAACGTTGTTGTCTATGCAGAATTTGATAGTGAGATAGAAATCAACAAATTCAGGGAAGTGATATTTGACTATTAACAAGGAATAAAAGTGAACATTGCAAGATGTGTGAAGAAAAAATACAAACATTATTTCAAGAATGTGTTGTGATAGAACTGATAAAATCCATTAAACAGAAAATGAAAAATATCTGTGAAGAATGTCAATCCAACACGACAACATTAATAGATATATACATTACAGAATGTTTACAGAAACTGTGTCCAGTGACTATTCTACATAATCTACGCTAGTGAGCAAGAAGAATTGACTTATTAGAATATTGTGCTCGTATAAACTTTGAAATAGACTGCCAAAAAGACATTCAAAAGTGGGCAGAATTAGTTAAAAGAGACTGGTCATATTATACAGCATATCTTCATTAACGACTTCATAACAGTCCTTTTCAGGGCTAAGAAAAGATGGAAACCACTCAGCTACAATATATACTGAACAATTCTCCAAGGTTATCATCATTGAATGGAAAAGTGTGCTCAAGAGACTTATTACCAAAACAAAAGCTTAAACATAGAAAGGCTTTCTTGTGAACACAGATTCATCAATAGAACTAGGAGAACATTGGGTGGTGATATATTTCAAAGACAATCATTCAGCCATCTACTTTGATTCCTATGGTTTACCACCAATAAATAAAGACATTTACAATTTCATAGTGAAAAACACAGATTCATGGACAATTAACACAATGAGACTACAAAGTGCTCGTACTGTGGTGTGTGGAATGTACTGTATATTTGCTTTAGATCATCTTGCAAGAGGATATGATTTAGAGACAGTTCTTACTATCAAATTCGATACAAGAAATTTCCAAGAGAATGACAGATAGATACGTCGATGGTTTGAGCAAACCTATAGACATTATTTTATGTAATCAAACATCAGGTGTCAAAACAACCCACAGAGGGGAAATGTTTTATTATAAATGATAGAAAACATTTTTCTATTGTATAAACTTATTATGTATCAGAGCTAGAATTTTTTTTTAGTTTTTCTTTTTTTCAGAAACGCTCAAGTGATACCACTTTATTTTAAATTTCTCAATTTTTTCTCAGAAGAAAATCTTGAAATAAAGTGGTATCTATCACTAAAAAAAATCTCGATGTAAAAGGTTTTCTATAGATAGGCAAACTCAGATCTCGGTGTATATATGCTTCTCAATTCATATATTAAATATTGGTACCTGAAATAAATCTTATTGTCTGTTTAAAATGCAGTAGTGTCCATGATCCCTCAGCAATAGTAAAAATGAGTCAAGAGTCACTTCTCATTTTTCACTGTTTGCGTTGATTGCCTTTAATATTATATCATTACCAACCAAACTCTCCACACAGTAAAGTGTTATACGGGTTAAAGTATGGAGGGATTGGTTGATAAACATATATTTTGTCAGTATAAAAGTGTTTGGAACAGCCTACCCCATGACTGCCACTATAGGGACAAGCATTTAACACTGATTTCCCCATACCCCTATACTGACACTCGAGGGAGTTAGTAATTGGACGGGTATTTTATCCCCTGTGGGTGCCACTAGAAGGACATGCATTTAACACTGAATTCCCCATACCCAGTAATGCCACTGTAGGGACTTAGTGATTGGACGGGGATTTTTTTCCGCCTGTGGCTGTCACTATAGGGAAAAGCATTTATCACTGAATCCCCCATACCCCAGGACTGCCACTTGAGGTACAAAATTAACATAGGATTCTCCATAGGGTTGTGTACCTCAAGTGGCAGTTTTGTACCCAGAGTGGCATTTTTGAAGTCACTATATACACTGTACACTATATAAAACTGATTTTAGGGCCCCCTCCGCCCCGAAACCCCAACCACTACCGCCATACCTAAAAATTTCAGTAATTTCACGTGATGACTGTGACCACCAGTCATTACCTGAAATAGCTGAAATTTCTAGTCATTTCAAATAATGACTGATAACATAGATTGACTGTAACATATACAAGCTTGCAACATAAGCATACATGTGGACAATATTATAAATTATTGTGATGAGTTGACAGTAATATTGTCTGAGGTTTGCGGCTCGGAGCTTATGTCCAACCGTGACGCGAAGCGTCGAGGTGGATCATACGCTCCGAGCTGCAAACCTCAGGCCATGTTACCGTCAACTCATCAAAATAATGTATATGTTCCAATAAGACACTGCCCATAGCCCTAAACCTACATTGTGAAGCACGAGAGGTTTACTTACTAAACCCGTGATCGTTAAAAGTTGTCGGTTGCAAGGCAACTTTTAACGATCACATGTTTAGTAAATAAATCTCTCGTTTAACCACGATGACACTGGCTAAATAATCAATAAACCAGATAAACTCATTCCATCTTAGTTCAAATCGGTTTGTAATTTAAGCAACACTTTATCCGGCACACCGTTTGCTGCACGTGTGAAAAATCCAGAAAAATGAAGCCACTTACTGGGCACTTTGTTGATGAAGCAATTACAAACCGGGCGACGTTATTTGACATATTTCGCGTTGTGACATCAGACGGTAACATTTGCCACTTGAGCCATAAACATAGAATATACTAAGCGAGCTCTCGTCCAATCAGAGGAGGAGGATTTTAGTCTTATTGGAACATAACGCTTTCAAAGGGAACATTTGTGCAGAAGCCAAACAAAAACATGAAAGATAAAGAATGTCTGCTAGATATAGCTATTACATGATTTGACTAAAATATTTTTAGCTATTACATGAAATGCCTAACTGTCAAACTGGCAATTAGGCAATTTGTGTGAAATGAGATCCCATTTTTCAGTCATTTCATGAAATGACCAGAAATGTTAGCTATCTCATGTAATGACTGGGGGTCAATGTCATTACGTGAAATGACTGAAATTTTTAGGCATTTTTTGAAATGACTGATTACACAGATTGACTGTAACATATGTACATTTGTGTCTGTTATTATTTATTTGGTGATTTTTTGTTGGGGAACGTGAATGTATTGTGTATTTGGTGACTTTGTGTTTGTTAGTTTCTACACGTGTATTTTTCTATTTTAACTTTTTTCTTAGTTTATCTGGTTGATTATGAGAGTTGGTGTTTGAATGTGTGTGTGTGTGTGTGGGAGGGGGGGGGGTATCTGTGTGTGTGTGTGTGTTCATGTGTACGTGTGATTTTGCATTTGTGTGCATGTTTTGTAAGTTTGTAAAGTGGTACATGAGTAGTATAGCAAGGACGATTTGACCCTCGTTACCCGGAGCTTTGTCGGAGCAGCTTGTGTTAAGTTCCCATAGGAAACGGAGCCTTTTGTCGGAGCCACTTTTTCCTGTTTTCCTGTGCAAAACTTCGGCCCCATCCAGTTAGATCCGGCAAGTTGTGTACGCACTGCATATATATACTGAGTCAAAAAAGAAAGTATAATAAACTTTGAGGAGCAATTTGTTTAGTATTATCGACTTTAATCCCAAACAAATTGTTGTAAATTCGTAGATCCAATGGTTCTATACCTTCCAATGAGACAGTAAATAGTGGCCACAGTGACTTCGAATTCAGCATCGAGCTTATCTGGAGGTATCCCAGCCTCATGCATACCAATGGCACGCAATCTCTGATTTTCGGTTAACCTTGGCATTTTTTAAAATGTCGGAAGACAAAAACTAGTGTGTTTTCTCAATAACGCAGGCTCTCTAGCACAACATAACACAAAGAAAATCGTCGGTCTCCCATTTTATTTGACATTCTTGGGTAGCACGTGCTATTTTGAAATCCGTAGCAAAATGGTATACGGTTGGGTGGACAACATCAACATGTCATTAAACTCTTTGCACGACTTCTTGTCCACAAACATGCAACATTAGAACTATTATATTTCATCCTTTATGCTATTTTTTTACATTTGTATCCATTATACTTTCTTTTTTGACTCAGTATTTTATTCTATGGTATATGTAGTGATATTATTACACACGGGCTCTGGGTATATTGTACGGGTATGTGATGAAATATTGATGGAGAAGTTGAATTTCAAGAAAGTGTTGCCCGCGAAACGGTTGAAGTTGCTATTGACTTTGTGAAGTCATGATGCACAAGCGACGTCAACGAAACGTTGGCCGCTCTTGTTGTCCACTGTACAATCTGAGATGACGTTATTTAGGTAAAGGTGTGTCGGGTTTCTCGAACGGGGGTTATATCGTAGTATAGTATGGGTGTTATATATCCCTGCAGGTTCACTATTAGCTCTTTGTGCTACTAATCGACCTAATGTTTTGTATTATCCTATGACTGGTATAGGTACTATGGAATACTAGGTCAGGCAGTATTGTGTGGTTGGTGGGGGTAATGCATGGTCTTCTAGTGCGGTATTATGAGGTAATCCTTGGTGGTTTAGAATGGTAGTATAGGATATGGGATCTGTACCCCTGTAGGCCTACTGTTATCCCTTTGTATTATTTGTCCACTCCTGGCCTATGACTATGACTGGTATAGGCAGAACATAATGTTAGGCCAAGCGGTATTGTGAGTAGGGTTATTGCCTGGTAGTTTAAAACGGTAGTATAGTATGCATGGTATATACCCATGTAGGTTCCCTGTTAGTCCTTAGTATTATTAATTGACCGAATGTGTCATATTATTCTGTGACTGGTATAGGTGGTACGTAATGCTAGTCTGGGCAGTATTATGGTGGGGGTAATGCATGGTTGTCTTGTGTGGTAGTGTAGGATGTTTAGTTTGTACCCCTGCATGTTCAATGCTAGCCCTTGGTACCTATCCATCCAGGGCGGCGGGCTGACCCACAGATTTCATAGGTAGTACCTTATGTAAGGGCAAGCAGTATTGTGCGTTGGGTGGGGGTAATGCATGGTTGTCTAGTGTAGTGGTATAAGGTATACGACATGGACCACTACTATTGGCTACCATTATCTGTACTATTATAGAGTCACCCACACTTATTACTGACTTCCATGGCTTCCAGCACTTATATCACTACACCGCATCCTCTACTGGACCCATTTCATATCACTATCATACTTGACCTCCACTAGTACTAGCAATCTAATACAATATGCTTGCTCGAATGGCTTGAATTTTATGGAGCAAATAAGCCACCGTGTAATTACTCGAAAGAGTGACTCCTCTTATGCTCATCTGGGTATTGGAGGATACCTATGACATTGTTGATGTAGTAGTGGACTATACCTTTTGAGGATACATTTTGATGATACCTTTTACAGAAAACTTATGGGAACTTAGAGTGTTCCCAAACGAGAAGACCTCGATGAATGTGCAGTCTATTGAACTGCTTATTTGTCCATATAAATATGCTATGAAGCTTGACATTGCCGTGTGGGAGTGAGGGGTGGAGAGGACTGGGAAGGTGGGCGACCTTCTTCTAATTGACATCATTGATCCATACAAAAATGTTCTGCAGTCTGTTTATATGGTGGTGGTTCTACTGAATAAACAATGTCCCAATTTCTATATATTAAATTTATATTATTTTTCCCAGAGCATCTGCGTTTGTGAATACACGGATAATGTAACTGAGTAAGTAAACTTGTGAATATCGTAACAGGTTTCGGTGTAGGAAGGGACGTGACGACAGGGGAGGGGGGGGGGGGGGGGGGTGGGGGTGTCAAATTTTAGTTGGAAATTCGGAAGGCAAGTCATGAGTAGTTGGAAATTCCATCTATCTGGAGTTTAGAGCTTCTTTGGTGATGCTGATGCCTCCTTTACTTCCGAAAATTCCAACACGGTTTCAAATCGGCTAAAATTCTATCCATTACTATTTACAACTACAGTGTGTGCAATATCGTGCTTCATATGTATGCAGGATGTCAATCGGTACGAGACGTCTATAGTACGTTTACTGTTCGTCACCAAAAAAATCTTTGAAATGCACTTCAAGAAAATCACATCGTGTAAAATCGTTATCCTGAGTTCATTCCATCATAGATAGATAAATAGGTAGATACAAAATAATGAAACATCGAAAATTGATCAGTCCTACTCTCCCATAAATTGTAACAAGGCAAATTCATACAAACCAAACAGTTTCATTTCGAAGGTAACATGACACACATCCACAGAATATGAAGCCTTTTAAGTTGCCTAACCTGCACTTCAGACCAAATATGGACTTCCAACACTCAATCTTTCAACTTGAAGAGTTTATCGGCTGCCGCCATTTTGAATAATCAATGAACAAAGGGGAGATTACCCATAGCTGTCAGCGTATATTGATGTCGACAGGCAGTATATGGTTCTATATGCAGTCTGCATGTGACGTCTTTGAACCAATGAAATTCCCAGAAACTTGTAGGAGGTAAGATATCTACTGATATACAGCCTCAATAGACAGGCAGAAGATTTTGTGTCCAATTTACGCATGACGAAACTATTCCGTCTCTGAAAAACGCACCATCTGAGGCAATTCTAAATACGTAGATGGTGCATTACTATACTATTCATAAAAGTAGGGGATATTTGATAAAAGTGAGATATATGAAGACATATTTATATTTTCATCATAAAGACAGTTTGGGCATTGCACTGTGACATCTGGCGAATGATTTCAGCGATAGTTGAGTGTCTGACAAGCACACATGCCACGCACTGTGCTGAAGAAGACATGGACGGTCAGTCAGAGAATTCACCACATTCAGTCCAAGACCTTGTAAATTCTCCTCGGTTCGCGAGACTAGCGCGGATCCGACGTGGCATACTCCTCACCGAACGTCCAATATCAGCTTGACTGATGTTATGCCATCCTTCCTGCAGTGCACTATTGTTGAACGAGTTTATACCAAGAAAAGAACGATGAGCCCTACGAAAAGGCCTGTCCAGTACAAATGAAAATTTCAAAACGCACCCCACAGACATTAACGCGGAGCTCGAGCGACAAACCTGCAAGAAGTTTTCGTGGGCCGGTAACATTCATGATCCACCCTAAACTTAGTAACATATTGATGTGTCCAATCACGCGTATGTAATACCATTTTCCGAAAATATCAACATCAGTTTGGATACCCCCTACTTTTTTTAATAGTATATATTGTGGGAATTTCATATTCTTATCGAATTGGTATTGTGATTAACGGATAGAGGGTGATGGAGTCCATAGGGTTGTGGTATTTGTATCGTCGTGAAAATACCGTCAACATATCAAAGGAGAAAATATGACTGTATGAATGAATGAATGAATCTTTATTTAGCAGTATCAGAGGAGAAAATATGACTGTATGAAAGAATGAATGAATCTTTATTTAGCAGTATACAACAGAAAACAGAAAATTATACATGCATCATTATAGAACAAAAATATACATACAGAATTATAGAACAAAAATAATCTAATAAACCTGTATACCGCAGGGAGACGGCATAGCCAGATTGGCTGTCTACCTGTCGTCTCCCGGGGATTATATAATGCAACATTGGAATCGGACTGTCCAACAATCGTTCATCTATACTTTGTCTTGGTCGCTGGTGGCTAGTGTAACTCACACAAATTAGTTAAGAGACGAGCATTGAGTTAATCCTTTACCCAACACAAAAAGCAGACGACACTTGCAAAAAAACCAAAAAACCCCCCCCCAAAAAAACAACTTTTGAATCACTATATTCTTTCATTCCCAAGAACACAGGTCACGAACCCCCACCGGAACGAGCTCGACGAACTCGCTCCAATGAGGTTCCATAACCAATGCTCCTGAGACAAAAACGAAAAAATAATGAAAACTGATTGGCAGTTTTTGAGAATAGCGCTGGCCGGCCCTGGCCGCCACGTTGGGCAAAGGGTCAAGAGACGAGAATTTGTCCAGTCGTATACAGTACCAGCAGAAATGTGTCAATAGTAAGTACTTCTCCCTCTTTGACAACTCCAAACCCCGACGCCTCTCTGTGGGATGCTCTCAGAGAGAGACTCCCACGGACCGACAGTGAGAGTTGGAGTCCTCAACAGGAGTAGACCAGGTACAAAATTCCCCTATTGTTATTTCACTGCCCACGTCTGTCGGCTCTGCACTTGGAAAGCTTTAAATTTGTGTTATCTTGGAAATGCATAAAAATGAAAATGAAAAATGCATACCCACTCGGTTTATTCTGAAAATATTCTACCTATTGTTAAAGGCACAGTCAGTACAGTAAGGATTATTACAGTCGATGATGTCGGAGTATTGGGACAATAATTTTGTGATTAATTGTTTTTTAAAAATGTTTCTGTTGTTTGCATTACGTAAATCAAGGTCTAAATCGTTCCAGAGTTTGGGGTACATGTGTGTTGGAAAATTCTCAAGAGACCTTGTCCTTGTTCTAACAATTTGGAGAGTATCTCTCCTTCTACTAGCTCTACCCGTAGTATTGACTACTGGGTGGAAATAATGTCTAAAGGATACTGGCAGGTTATCGTGATACCAGTCAAAAACGAACAGGCACGCGTGGAGTTTGAAGAGATCATTTACTTTAAGAGTCTTATTTTCCCGAAAGAGGGGATCAGTGTGTGCATTATATTTCTTATTGTTTATTATACGGATGGAGCGTTTCTGAAGAAGCAGTATCTTTTTGGTCGTTCTAGCATTACCCCATACGTTTATCCCATACACTAAGTGTGTGTGTATCAGGGCATAATAAAGTGTTTTCAGAGTTTCACGGGGAAGTGTGGTCTTCACTCTATTTAGTGCGATGTTTGCCTGTGCAATCTTTGAAGAGAGTTGAGATACATGATGTTTGTAAGATAAACTATCATCAATATGTATTGCTAAGAATTTAAGAGATTTTTCTGCATTATTTGAACCTACTCTACTTATGATTTGGCCATTTATTAATATATTTTGGTGAATTGTTGTTTTATTTTTGGCGGAAGGGTTGATTAAAATATATTTAATTTTTGTTGCATTTAGTACAAGTTGATTCGCACAACACCATTCAAACACTTTTTCAAGCTCTTTATTTATGAGTTGGACCAATTGATTTGGGTCTGGACCCGAAGAAAGCCCAGTTGTGTCGTCAGCAAAAGATAGGAGATTTAGGCTTGTAGCATGATAGATGTCATTGACATATATCAGGAACAGTGTTGGGCCGAGTATCGAGCCTTGTGGAACTCCGTGTGATATTTTTGCTCTGTCAGATGTATGGTCGCCGTATGTGACATACTGTGACATATTAGATAAATAGCTTTTAAACCAGTCATTACCCAAACTTCTAATACCATATCTACATAGTTTATTTATTAAAATGTCATGGTTTATTGTATCAAATGCTTATGAAAGATCTAAAAATAATGCAAGTGTGCTGTTTTTGCTTCTTTTATTATTTTCTTCTGATATAGTTTTCAACAACTGCATGACAGGATGCATCGTACTATGATTTTTCCTAAAACCGTACTGATTTGGATGTAGGATACTAAAACGATTTAAGTATTTTAAAAGTCTTACTGACAGAAGTTTTTCTAACACTTTTGAGAATGTCGGAAGAATGCTAATGTGTCTGTAATTTGTAAAGTTATGTTGGTCGCCTGCTTTAAATATTGGAATAACTTTTGCGATTTTCATTTTGTCTAATAAAGTGTCACATGAAAACGAACAATTGAAGATGCGTGTTAATGGGTTAACGATGGGGTCAATAGTTTGCTTAAGTAGATTTGAACTAATATCATCACAATCTTTGGTTCCTTTTGACTTTAGGGATTTGACAATATTCATAATTTCAAGATCACATGTAGGGCTTAAGTAAAAAGTATTAGTAGAGTTGCCTCTATGAAGTCGTGAAATGACTTGTTAGTACCAGGTATTTTATCTCTTGTTCGTTTTCCTATATTCGCAAAGTAAGTATTGAATTCTCTAGTTATTTTTGTCGGGTCACTTATTTCTTTATCATTATGTATAAAAATTTGAGGTAAGTTGGTTGTTCCGTTGAACTTTTTAATGGCATCATTTAGTATTTGCCATGTTTTTCGCATGTTAAAATTGTGCTCGTTTAGAATACTTTTAAAATAACTTGCTTTGCATTGCTTTTTCACTTTATTAAATATTTTACAGTAGTTTTTGTAGTTTTTTATATTAAGTTCAGTTGGGTTTTTTAACTTTTTATTATAAAATTTGCTTTTATTATTAGATGAGACAACTAACCCTCTTGTCATCCAAGGTTGCCTCTTTATGAATTTTTGATGCGTATTCGAGGGAAAGCCGCATCAAATAATCCTAGATATATATATAAAAAATTGTTATAAGCCGTGTTTGGGTTATCTGAACACATAACAGAGGAAAAATCACATTGTGATAGAAGTAGTTTGAAGTTTGCAATAGTTTCAGCATTTACCTTTCGAGTCCATGAATATGATTCTTTCTTTGTTTTGAGGGGCACATTTTCTAAGTGAAAAGTACCAAAGCGGTCGGAGACGTCAGTTATTATTATCCCCGATACTGCAGTGGATAAAATATCGTTAGTAAAGTCTCCGAGATTTATTAACATTAATTTCGATAAAAAGAGTTTCTATGATATGAGGGATGAAAGTCGACAGGTCATGACGAATTTTAATATCAATATTCTCATTAATAAGGAACCCGATTCCTCCTCTACCGTCATCACCTGACTGTGGAAATGTGGGTGTGGGTGGGCGTCGCAGTTTTGTATAATATTCCATCACCCATAGAGTCCTACATTACGCGTAATCCACGTGTGGGCAGTGAAGCCCACTCATGCGTTTAACGGGCAATAAAATTCATCATTAGCAAATTGTTATTAATGAAGCACCAGTTGTACCTTGTGCTTCGTTAATTACATTTTTGATGAATATTCCTATAATAAGTGTTTGGAATCTAATATTATTTGGTCCGTGCAAATATTACCCTCCCGTGGAAAGTGACCAGTCCACGGCGGCCGTACTGTATTGCTCATCAGGAACGGTACGTCCCACCATCCTTATCGTGGCGAGTGGTTGGAAAACTCCGCGATTCACACGGGGAATTAAAAACGCCAGTTTAGAGTAATGAGGCTATTTCTTTGCGTCAAACCATATGCTATTAGGTCAAAATTGTCTGTGAATTTATCTTTTCCGAGTTATCTCCTTCAGTCATCCAAGCCCTAGTAAGGTGAAGGTCGGAAACTTGTATGACTCATTATTGGTCGGAGGCACGTTTAGCTTCGTCACCAACAATTCGGAAATGTTTGTAGCCCCGAGCTCAGATGGACACCGCAGAAATGAGTGAGTTATAGTTGGGGTGTTCTTGGGAACCATACACATGTAAGGAATGGGCGGTCTATTTGTGTTATACAATGTGGGAGTATAAACACCAATGGTATTGCATTATCTTATATAGCGAACACTGCTTACAATAAACTTATATTTAAAAAAATATATCGACTTAAAGGCGCTGTATAAAAAAAAACTGTGACATAATATGTTATAGTGAGAGTTGTACTTCAGTGTCACACAGGGAGCACTTGGTGGCGTGCGTGTGTATGTGTGTATGCATGCATGCATGCATGAGTGGGCGTTATTAACGAGGCTACGGGTATCATAGACAGACGATTGTGATCATATCGGCTACTGATATCTATTTACAACGCCAATAGAATTATGATGGTTGTGCGAAGGACCTCATTGCCCTAGTGATGATTCGTCGCCCTGATAGTTGGAACAGCCAAACCCACAATTCGTTCGAGACCAACTGTGCAAACCATGTCCGACGCCCTGTTCTCTTCAGCCATCGTTCTGCCAGTATTGGGATGCGATGACTCAGGCCACATGCCCATTGTTCTAGACCCATTATTCAATATACGGGATTTCTTGGACTACACGATGCGTAAAAATAAGTGTGTACCAAAATAGTACACACTGCCATTTTAAGGGGTCGGCCTGTTTCTACAGCTGCATCTAACCCCACCACATTTATGAATGCATTTTAACGCCCACCATTAACCCTTGATTATAGATACGACAACTCTAAACAACAATTCTTGGTCTGTCACTTCTAAACCAGCGTGCAACAACACATAGCAAAACGAAAACACCATATCTATTTTCATAAATCATCATTACACCTGTCTATAGAGATGGGAACTCCAGATAACTACGAATTCATAGTGAAAAAATATGCCTACAGTTATCCCAGATTCTACAACAAAGGCACAATAATAACACATAGAATGAGAATATACGCTATCAAATATGCCAGTGGTAAAAACAGAAAGTAACATAGACACCACCAAACAACACTTAAGGAAATCTTACCGCATTTCCCCCAATAAATTGCCTATCGCGCACATCATGTGAGTTTACAAGTCTGGCATACCCATGTACGATAATTATAAACCTTTTTGTTTCAAACATTATCAAAACTGTAGACTAGTCACAACTGCGTTGTATACACAATACCACACTGTTACAGTAACGCGACCCAACCCTTCAATTCTAGACCTCAAAAGACGCCCATCACACGAGCAAACGCACCCCAAAGACCCAAAAGACGTACAACTGTAATCAGGCCTCCAACCTACTAGTACTATTACCACTATTATCTGTCAGACAGATTCCGTATTAGTTGGGTGATTATTTATATCCCACAATGTAACATAGTATTGTCGATAATAGCCGGCCGAGGTATCAAATTATTATTTATCCCCGATAATTCTTACGGGATATTTGAGCGGCCGGACACACCAGACAGTATGTGTTACCAACAATAAAAGAGAGGCAAACAGGACAATGGGTAAGAGAGTTTGAATAAGATAAATTATGGACAGATTGAACATTCAATTTGTCCATGTCATACCTTAACCCGTTACCCAACGTAAAGTCCAAAACCGGCCAGCGCTGTTAACAAAAATCAGCATTCGATTTTCATTTTTTTGTCTCAGAAACATAGGCTATGACCCTTCTTTGGAATGTGCTCGTCGAGCTCGTTCCAATGAGGGGTCATAACCTACGTTTTTCAGACAAAAAATGAAAAAAATAGCTATTCAAGAATTTTGTTTGCAAGTGTCGTCTGATTTTCATGTTGGGTAAAGGGTTAAAATGCTAAAACAGCACAGGCATAGCGTGATTGCTCGAATAATTACACAGTTGGCCCGCCAGTGATAAAATCTGTTGCCAATTAAATTATTACCATTGAAGTGTAAAATATGCCTTTCTTTCTGCAAGGCAAACAACAGATCTCCCCTCATTCCTCCGACGAAACGAACGCTATGAATAGCAGACAAGCAATGATTGGTCATTTTCAATCACTCACTTATATAGCTTTCATCAACCAATCACTTTTGATTAATCGAATATGGACTAGCTCAAGTATATTTTCAGCTTCGACGTGTTCAGGCATGAATTGTGTGACTCAATAAATACAACCGAATAAAAGCGAGGGCAGATTGTGCATACCCGCATACGTGAAATATTGATTTTGTTTCCACGTGTTATATGTTGTTTTAGATAATTATCTCTTCCCCACATTTAGTGTAATATAAAGTGTTAGATGTAAGGGGCATCCCCCGTATCAGAACCCCAGTACCTTTAGCGGAACGTCTGTCACCCCGAGATTGGATAATGGTGACCCCCTCTGTGACTCATCTGATCTCTTGTGATTTTTTCGATTGCTTCGATGTTTTCGAACATGAAATGTGTAACTTGTATGCGCGTGTCGTAGCCTAAGGGGGCCAATGATTTATGAGTTTCCAAAATTTGAGGCTGATATATCCAATGTCGCGATGGCACTGTGGCCCTGTGTACTTAGGCATACCACACGTGGATGGTGCAGTTGTCTTCAGCTAAGGCTAACCCTGCTTGCTCGAAGTTAGTACGTTGGGGAATCTGACAGTTGCTGGCGCTGCTCGGTGGTTCTCTGGGTACTCCGGCTTCCGCCACCCATAAAACTGTCTGACACGAGGAGACCCTGGCTGTCGAAAGTGTCGTTAAACCCAAATAAATAAATAAATAAATAAATAAATAAATAAATAAATAAATAAATAAATAAATAAAATAAATAAGATATGTTCAGTGTGATTCATCCAAATGCAGCTATTGTTATATTTATTACGACACCAAAGTGTTTGTGTTCAAGGATTTCTGTTAGTGGTACGTTAGACATTTATCTAAGTGGGCGCGGTGTTCGTTCAGTTTTGCGTGATGATATCGTCGTTTCTGTTTTATGTGTATTAAATCTGACAAACATTGTGTGAGCCCACAGTTCAATTGTGGCAAGGTCTCTGTTTACGATTTCTGAGGCTTGTTGGGTTTTTTTACTCCTAGGTATAGGGATGTGTCGTGTGCAAATATTACTGGTCAGATTGATTGCGATGCCATTGTTATAAATCAGAAAAAGTAACGGGCCAAGGCTCTATCCTTGTTGAACCCCAGCGTCGATTGCTCTACAAGTAGAAGACTCATTACAAACCACGACTGTCTGAATTCTACCACTAAGATACGATTTAGAAACGTTTAGAAGATTCTCTGTAATTCCAATCTTTTCTAACTTGTGTAAAAGTCCCGCGCCTCAGACTTCATTAAACGCCTTACTAACGTCACAAAACTAATCTTATCTCATTGTCTTCGTCTAATGCATGGCAGAATTCGTCGTAAAGGTCCGTATGCTGGAGAGCTGCAGAATAGAATAGAATAGAATAATTTATTCAGTAGTACAACATGTATAGACATAGAATACATTTTATAGTAACAGTAACATACAATATTCTCAACTACATTATTGCACTACAGGGAAATGGCATAGCCACTATGGCTGTCTTCCTGCCATTCCCGATATAAAAAATAGTTGAATACGAAACGAAACAATCCTGATAGCAGCCTGTTTTTGCAATGGTGAAACGATTAGAGTTAAATTTAATACTGTTGTTTGTTGGGGAGGGGGGGGGGGGGGGGTTCTTTCCATTAGTTGCAGAAACCTTCTTCCTCTTTCAGAGGGTGTATGGCGTTTACGTAAAAGAATGATTTGCTAATTTCATAATGGTGAGATAACAGAACTTTTTTGAAATGGTATAACTAGGGCCTACAGTCTGGACAAACTGGGTTGTCACAGTCGATATGCTGTGGATACGAGTTTAGGAATTTATCAGTCAGAGTCTTTTTGAATAATGCTCTGGGATAGTTTTGAATTAATGGTTCGACTGTATTCCACATCCTAGGAAAAGTGTGTATTGGAAGGTTAGCTGAAAATTGTGTTCTTGGTTTGAGTGTATGTACATTACCGGACTGTCTGGTGTCCATTCCTGAGGGATTTTGGTATATGCTAAAAGTGTTCTCAAAGCTTTCTGGTAGCGTCTTGTTATACCAATCATACATGAACAATAGTACCTGAAGTTTATACAAGTCTGCGAATTTTAAGATACGCTGGTTGTGAAATAAAGGATCGGTGTGGGCATTATATTTTTTGTTAGAGGTGATTCTGATAGCTTTCTTTTGAAGTTTTATAATTGTTTTAGTCGAGGGTGAGTGTCCCCAGATGTCGATCCCATATAACATGTGACTGTGAATCAGAGAGTAGTATAATGTTTTCAGACACTCTTTCGGGAGAATTCTTTTTACCTTGTTTATTACGCAAATATCCCTTGAAATTTTGGAGCAGACAATTGATAGATGATTCCTAAAGTTTAAATTTTCATCCACGTGAATACCTAAAAATTTTACGGATTTTTCCTCTTGATGATTTGCAACAAGAGAGATGCTTGAATTATTAAGCAAGATGTGTCTTCTTCCAATAGTGTATAAATCGTTCATAGGATGAAAGATGATGAATTTTGTTTTGGTTTCATTTAGGATAAGTTTATTTGCAGTACTTCCAATAGTGTATAAATCGTTCATAGGATGAAAGATGATGAATTTTGTTTTGGTTTCATTTAGGATAAGTTTATTTGCAGTACACCAAACGAATAAATTATTTAATTCGAGGTTAGCTGTTTCTATTAATGTGTATCTAAATTATTACCAGATGCATGTGCTGTGGTATCATCTGCGTACGATAACATTTTGAGCGATGTGGCGTTTATGATATCGTTGATGTAGATAATGAAGAGAAGAGGTCCAAGAGTGGATCCCTGTGGAACACCAGTTGTTACTTCCAGAAAGCAAGAACTCGCATTTGGAAGAAATACTGATTGCTTTCTGTCTGTAAGATAGTTTTGAAACCATGAGTTTGCATGCCCCCGTATTCCATACAATTCTAACTTTTGTAATAGGATGGAATGATTTATAGTATCAAATGCTTTTGAGAAATCAACAAAAAGAGCTAACGTGCAGTCTTTTGTTGGTTTATCATTCATTTCTGTCACAGTGTTTATAAGATGCAATACTGGATGTATTGTTGAATGTGCTTTTCTAAAACCAAATTGGTACTGGTGAATAGTTTTATTTTCTTCCAGGAAATGTATTAATCGAGAATACATTAGTTTCTCTAATACTTTGGAGAACGTTGGTAGAATGCTAATGGGTCTATAATTGTTAAATAGCTGCTGATCGCCCAATTTGAAGATGGGAATTATTTTACCTATTTTCATTTTGGTTGGGACCATGCCAGTGGAAAATTAAAGGTTAATTACGTGGGTTAATGGGTCTACGATCTCGTGTATTATTTCCTTGAGCATTTTTGTTGATATATTGTCAAAGTCTCTGCTTATTTTCGTGTTCATTTTTTATGCACTGAATTACTTCTTGTGGGGTTGTTGGCGCAATAAAGAATGATTCATCATTTTTCCGGTCAACATAGTCGGAAAAATTAAGAGAAGAGACGGGTATTCCTTCACTTAATTTTGTGCCGATGTCAACAAAATACGAGTTAAATTTATCAGCTATCTCTTTAGGGTCAGATATTTCGACATTACCGTCGACAAATGTAGAGGGGAAAATGGAAGCCGAATTTTATTTATTGATTGCTTTCTTCAATATTTCCCACGTTTTTTTCATGTTGTGTTTGTTTTCTTGGAGTGTACAGATTTGCGGGCCCGTATAAGTCTGTTATAAACAGTGCAGTACGATTTGTACCTAACTTTATTTTGTACCGTTGGTATTTTCAGCTTTTTAACATATAGTTTTGTTTTGTGTAATGATGACTGTAGTAGGCCAGTGGTCATCCATGGTTCACGCTTTACGAACTTTTTAGGGATAGTTACGTGTTTTTCTGGGAATGCTTGGTTATAGGCTGCGCGGACCTTTGTAACTAGAGTATTATAGGCAGCATTTGGGCACTGGTCACTCAATACATCGGAGAAATCACTTGCATACAAAAGGGACTTAAACTGATTTATGTTCTCTTGTTTGAATGATCTTTTGAGAGTTTGTATGGGACGGATGTATCTTTTTGCTGATTCATCAACATAAAATGTAGCAAAATGGTCGCTAACATCAGTAATTAGTCCAGAGGTGTGTCTGTTAATTTTGTTAAAGAAGATATTGTCAATTATAGTCGCTGAATGGTCTGTAATTCTAGTTGGTCGTGTGATGGCAGGCATAAAACCAGCAGTGAACATGCTTTCTAAAAATAAATCAGTTTTATTGTGTCTCCGAAAGCCTAGTAAATCGATATTAAAGTCACCTAATAGGTAAACATTTTTGTTATGGTCTCCAATAATGTTTAGTATATTTGACAATGTTTCGAGGAATAAGTCAAGGTCAGCCTTGGGAGCAGTGTTTGGTCTATAGATGATTCCGACAATGCGTTTTTCGGTGGTTTGAATTTCCACAAACAGGGATTCAAAGACATGTGGGATAAATATCGAAAGGTCTTCACGAGTTTTGAACGGAATAGTTTCTTTGACAAATATTCCTACTCCACCTCTGCCGTCGTCGTGCTAAGGTCGCTGTCGAGTGATCAGAGGATGGTATCCGTCAAGTAAATAAGTAATATCTTTTTTTACACTGAATGTTTCTGTTAAGCCAATTATGTCAAAGAAGTTGGATTGAGGTTGGAGATTACATAACAGGTTATGAAGGGACTCCCAATTGGCATTGAGGCTTCGACAGTTTAGATTGAAGAGAGAAAATGAGTTAGGTTTTTCTGAAATCTCATCACTAAGTCCTTCCGGTGTGTAATATTTACATTTGTGTTCTTCAATGGTGAAGGGAGAGTTCAATTCATCACTTTCGTTATCGGTAATTGCATTATTGAATTGAGAAATGAAGTCAAATGAGTTATCGTTCTGTATCTCATCTAATGTAAATGTGTTAGCCATGATCAGAAGGAAAAGATTTGGCCAAATAAACATGGGACGAACCAAATAGTTCTTGAAAAGTGTTCAAATCTACATATTCTAATAAAAATAGTGGGCTGCCATCAGGATTGTGTGAGTCAGCGAAGTTTTTCAGAAGAAAAAGAGAAATTTGTTGACAAAGCATTGCCATTTATATTCTTCAATTCGACCAGCTGAGCATTGTCTTATAGGATAAGGCTTTTTTAATGGACATCACGGATACTACTGTTTGAAGAAATTTCGGGGGAACAACTGTTATATAACACTCTAAAGCAAGGAACTGGGGCAGCCTCATGATGCCAACGAGCAGAGAGGCCCCGGCGTCTGAACACTTGTGGCCCAAAAACCGAAGCCAATGAGCATCACCCGTCCAGCCATCCCGAGCCATTCATTCCCAAGTTCCACCAAGCTGTTTCAGCTGAATGGGAGTATGGGGTTTAGTCGTGATGTTTTAATTAAGTACGTGATACTTGGTCTTTGTGTCTGTAGTTCTATGGAAACCAAATGTACTTGTGATGGAACGTTGTTCAATGCAGGAAAAATATGTTTAACAAATATGAGCATAGATGAATGCACCTGTGAAATGGTGTGTTATCTTGCCTGCGACAACCCGAGAAACAGTTGTTTCTCTCTGTTGGCCTTGATAGTGGTCTGTTTGTTCCACATCCGACAGGAAAAATCTTTGACAACACTATCAAGGTAATTTGTGCAACAAAAAGCATTTCCACATGCGTGACATAATTCGTCAAAATGACTTTACAGCCATCACAAGTACAGTTGTGACTAGAAACTGCGTTTTGCCTCCTCATTGTAGAAGAATGGCTTCGCTGTTGGCTCTCACTGTTTTTTCGTTATGAAATGGATTACAACAGTCTTATTATTCGTAAAATGATTATGCGTGTGAGAAGGTAAGCAGCTGGGGGAGACACATCCTCACTCCATGAGTTTAACTGAGGGGTGGTGGAGGGGTTGGCTCTCACTGGTTTTTCGTTATGAATTGGATTACTACAGTATTATTATTCGTAAAATGATTATGAGTGTGAGAAGGTAAGCAGCTGGGGGAGACACATCCTCACTCCATGAGGTTACCTGGGGTGGTGGAGGGGTTGGGGTCATATACACTTTGGTCGGGGGGGGGGGGGACTTGTTTTGTTTTAAAGTCATATATTTTCACAAACATACCTATATCTGGCTACTATTGCTACTATTGATATCTATATGAAACAAAGTGCACACTTATACCGCATGATCCCGAGCAACTTGTGGTCATCTGGGGGGAGGGGGGGGGGGGATGTGGACTTTGATCAGGGGAGGAACTTATTTTGAAAGCACATATTCTCTCTCAGATAAACTCACATTTGTCCACACATATACCTGTAGAGCATCTGCAGTGACTCCTGACAATGAGGTCACATAGGGGGTGGGTGGGTGGGGGGGGGGGGGAGGGGCATATAGACTTTGATCAGGAGAGGAGCTTGTTTTGTTTTAGAATCATATATTTTCAGACTGATACATACACATATACACATATAAACTTGTACACATGTATATACATGTATGCACATATATATGTCATGTGTCTTCTAATACACACACTTGTAAACAATTAATTATACAGGTCTGCCTCTACCACCGTGTGGCGTCCACCTTAAGCCTTGCGAATGTTCACAAACATAATTATATCTGTCTACTATTGCTACTATTGGTATAAATTTGAAACAAAATACACAACTATTCACTACATGATCTCAAGCGACTTGTTCGAGATTCGATTTCGAGTAACAGACCCGATTTGATCGATTCGAGACACATATATACTTGTACACATGTATATACCTGTATGCACATATATATGTCATGCGTCTTCTAATACACACACTTGTAAACAATTAATTATACAGGTCTGCCTCAACCACCGTGTGGCGTCCACCTTAAGCATTGCGAATGTTCACAAACATAATTATATCTGTCTACTATTGCTACTATTGGTATAAATTTGATACAAAATACACAACTATTCACTACATGATCTCAAGCGACTTGTGGTCATCTGGGAGGGGGGGGGGGGGGTCATGTAGACCCAGAGCTAATTGTGCAGAGACACTTTAGTATGAATAGGATTGGAATGCTTGGGGATTCATAGCTTTCAGTGTATGTATGAAATAATATATAATTTCACGTATAGTATGCCAACAGGAGACCTGCAGTATTCGGGCGAGGGTCGAGTTGGGGGAGTTATATGAAAAAATTGGTCAGGCAAAAACATATTTCTCAGATCCATACTTGAAATTTAAATGTTTCAGTGCACGTATATAAAATAGTGCGTAATTCCACATATTACTTTCCCTCATTAGACTCACGGTCCGCGGGGGTGGGTCTTATGAAGACTTTGTTCAGGCAAAAGACTATTCTTATGTTATATATGTAAACATACAAACGTAATTCCACATATTACATTCCCTCAATAGTCTCACGGTCCGCGGGGGTGGGTGTTATGGAGATTTTGTTCAGGCAAAAGACTATTCTTATGTTATATGTGTAGACATACACATAGACCAGCAAACATACATTTGTACAAGTATACACATACATACACACACATATATATGCATATAAACATATATACATATAAACATACATATATATACTCACAGATACATATATAAAATAATGTAGTTTGGCATATTGCATGCCTTCGATAGACTCACAATCCTCGGGGGGGGGGGGGGGGTCATATGGAGATTTTGTTCAGGCAAAAGACTATTCTTAGGTTCTCATATGTACATACATATATCACATCTATATTATAAGTTACATGGCGTGTAGCTGGCTGATACATTTCCATACAAGGCGATGAGTGTTCATATCAGGTGAGGCGAAGCCGAACCTGATATGAACACTCAGAGCCTTGTATGGAAATGTATCAGCCAGCTACACGCCATGTAACATATTTATTATGTCGAAAGTCCATGTAAATCAAGCGATTAATAATTTTCTTCATAAACAAACAACGGCCCGGAATTTATTTTTCAGGAACCACTATTGATAGCACCGCGCAGAATCATGAACAGTAACAGGCACCGGTACGTGTAACCATGGTAATTGTAAACAAATCATCACTTTGCGAAGGGCGATTGCCGTACTTGTTTACAAATGAAACGAATCGCTGCTTGCCACTGAGATCAGTGCTGCTTGCCAACTCGGCATAATCTGGAGGCCCCTTGCGTACATTTACTGTTGTTACTACCTAAAAAGGACTAATAAAGCAGTTTTGAACATTTAAAATCACTTTTTTACTGTAGAGCAAACAATAACAATAACGCAACTTGAACTTTGAAGTTGAATCTGAAACGCACACCGACTTTCTGTTAATTCTGTTTGATCGGAATGTTATAAATATTATCTTCTGCCCATCTTTTTACATATTTAATGTTTTAAATCACAAAATACGGTATCTTGAAAATATTTTCGGAACCTAAATTCTCTTATTTTGTTTTAATTCAGATTTTGAAAATTCGAAGTGAGGGGAATTGCATCAAAATAGTAATGGCGGCTACTCACCTGATATTAATTAATATCAGGTGAGTAACCCGATACGGTGGAATCTTTAGAAGGTATTCCAGCATTTTGATTGGACAAACTAACTTTGAGACATAATAAAAACATATACACACACTCGCATACCTACAACTGCATGCCTGTCCATCCATATTTATGTTTTTATGTCTACTGCTATGGAGGACACATCGTCCATACTGAAAATTTGATCGTGTGAGTCTTTACATGTTTCAGTATATACATGTATAAAGTGGTGTGAAATTCCGAATATTGCATTCCCCCAATTGACTTACAGTCCTGGGGGGGGGGGGGGGGGGGCTGGGGGAGGTCATACGGAGACTTTGTCCAGGCAAAAAACTATTCTTAGGGTCACATATGTACCTACATAAAACATACCCATATATACATGATCATGTGAGTCTTTACATGTTTTAGTATATATATGTATTAAGTGGTGTGTAATTCTGCATATTTGCATATTGCATTCCCTCAATTGACTTACAGTCCGGGGGGGGGGGGGGGGGTCATATGAAGACTTTGTTCAGGCAAAAAACTATTCTTAGGGTCACATATGTACCTACATATAACATACCCATATATACATGATCATGTGAGTCTTTACATGTTTCAGCATATATATGTATTAAGTGGTGTGTAATTCTGCATATTGCATTCCCTCAATTGACTCACAGTCCTGGGGGGGGGGGGGGGTCATATGAAGACTTTGTTCAGGCAAAAAACTATTCTTAGGTTCACATATGTACCTACATATAACATACATACACATATTACATCCATATATATACATGCTCACATACCTACAGATGTATGCATGCCCATTCATATTTATGTTTTTATATTTACTACTATGGAGGACATACCACCCTACTTAAAATTTAATTGTGTGAGTCTTTACATGTTTCAGTATATATATGCATAAAATGGTGTGTAATTCTGCATATTGCATTCCCTCAATTGACTTACTGTCCTGGGGATCATATGGAAACTTTGTTCAGGCAAAAAACTGTTCTTAGGTTCACATATGTACCTACATATAACATACCCATATATACATCACATGCCCTCAATAGACTCACAGTCCTGGGGGGGGGGGGGGGGGGGGGTATGGTGGCTTTGAATCAGGGAAAAAATATTCTGTGATTTCTGGAGGTAATGTTCAAGCAGAGAACTGTTGATAGGTTCCCAAATGTACACATATATGTGTACACACACATATTACATTCATATATATACATGCTCACATACGTTTGGATGTATGCATGCCCATTCATATTTATGTTTTTATATTAACCACTATGGAGGACAAACCACCCTACATTTTTGGAAACCTTTCTTGAATATAATTAAAATACTGAAAATGGTGAAGAGTTGTATTGTGTGGTATATATTTAGAGAGAGAGAGAGAGAGAGAGAGACAGAGAGAGAGAGAGAGAGAGAGAGACAGAGAGAGAGAGAGAGAGAGAGAGAGAGAGAGAGAGAGAGAGAGAGAGAGAGAGAGACAGAGAAATTAGTGTGTAATTCCACACATTGCATGCCCTCAATAGACTCACAGTCCTGGGGGGGGGGGGGGATATCTCACAGCCCTGGGGGGGGGGGGGGATATGGTGACTTTGATTCAGGGAAAACATAATCTGTGATTTCTGGAGTCATGTTCAGGCAGAGAACTGTTCGTAGGTTCCTACATGTATACACATAAGTGTACATACACATATTACATCCATATATATACATGCGCACATACCTACAGATGTATGCATGCCCATTCATATTTATGTTTTTATGTTTACCACTAAGGAGGATATACCACCCTATATTTTTGAAACCTTTCCTGAAAATAATTAACATACTGAATTTAAATACCGAAAATACACACTGCATGCCCTCAACAGACTCACAGTCCTGGGGGGGGGGGGATACGGTGACTTTGCTTCAGGGAAAAATAATCTGTGATTGAGGCTATGTTCAGGCAGAGAACTGTTCGTAGGTTCCTACATGTATACACATAAGTGTACATACACATATTACATCCATATTTATACATGCTCACATACCTACAGATGTATGCATGCCCATTCATATTTATGTTTTTATGTTTACCACTATGGAAGATATACCACCCTATATTTTTGAAACCTTTTCTGAAAATAATTAAAATACTGAATTAAAATACTGAAAATACACATTGATGCCCTCAATAGACTCACAGTCCTGGGGGGGGGGGGGGGGGATGGTGACTTTGATTCAGGGAAAAATAATCTGTGATTTCTGGAGGCTATGTTGAGGCAGAGAACTGTTCGTAGGTTCCTACATGTATACACATAAGTGTACATACACATATTACATCCATATATATACATGCTCACATACCTACAGATGTATGCATGCCCATTCATATTTATGTTTTTATGTTTACCCCTATGGAGGACATACCACCCTATATTTCTGAAACCTTTCCTGAATACTGAGAATACTGAAGAATTGTATTGTGTGGTGACCCTTACATTCACGGCTATCAGAGTGTTTCATTTTTTTAGGGCCTACAGTTGTGACCAAAATTGTTATTACGTCAAGTTGTCTATGGGGATATCAACATACCGCTGTTAAGATCTTAGTGTTCAATAATTTTAAAATTTCACAATCAGGAGGATTCGAATCTAATCATCGAATCTAGGGCCCCGCCAATAATTAAAATTCTGAAATAAAATACTGAAAATACACATTGCATGCCCTCAATAGACTCACGGTCCTGGGGGGGGGGGGGGGGGGGGGGGGGGGGTATGGTGACTTTGATTCAGGGAAAAAATAATCTGTGATTTCTGGAGGCTATGTTCAGGCAGAGAACTGTTCGTAGGTTCCTACATGCATACACATAAGTGTACATACACATATTACATCCATATATATACATGCTCACATACCTACAGATGTATGCATGCCCATTCATATTTATGTTTTTTATGTTTACCACTATGGAAGATATACCACCCTATATTTTTGAAACCTTTTCTGAAAATAATTAAAATACTGAATTAAAATACTGAAAATACTCATTGCATGCCCTCAATAGACTCACAGTCCTGGGGGGGGGGGGGGGGGGGGGGTATGGTGACTTTGATTCAGGGAAAAATAATCTGTGATTTCTGGAGGCTATGTTCAGGCAGAGAACTGTTCGTAGGTTCCTACATGTATACATATTTGTGTACATACACATATTACATCCATACATATACATGCTCACATACCTACAGATGTATGCATGCCCATTCATATTTATGTTTTTATGTTTACCCCTATGGAGGACATACCACCCTATATTTCTGAAACCTTTCCTGAATACTGAAAATACTGAAGAATTGTATTGTGTGGTGACCCTTACATTCACAGCTATCAGAATGTTTCATTTTTTTTTAGGGCCTACAGTTGTGACCAAAATTGTTATTACGTCAAGTTGTCTATGGGGACATCAACATTCCGCTGTTAAGGTCTTAGTGTTCAATAATTTTAAAATTTCACAATCAGGAGGATTCGAATCTAATCATCGAATCTAGGGCCCCGCCAATCACACATTTTCGAATCGAATCGAATCTTGAATCGAATTCTGGGTGTCTTGAAGATGACCGATAAGAGGAGGAGGGCTGAAAACATGATTGCTCAGAGTCTAACGGTTCACGTCCCGACTGATAAAATACTCCAGCTGCATAATCAAGGCATGCCTTTCTGGAAGGCATGCCTTGATCATGCAGTTGGAATATTACCTAGGAACGCATACGAGACCTACCAGCACCAAGCACTGCACGGGACTAGCCGCTTGCAATAGTTAATCGTGAACATTGTTTGGAAACTTTAACTTTGTTTCCAGCAGTGGTGGAGACTAGTGAGGCTGAACCCATTCTTTCCACCCGGACTGTGGGGATTCCTTGATTTCCAGGATAACTCGAATGCCAGACAGTCTTATCCGTGTCCTGTATTTCTTGTCATTTCGCAGTTTGAACGCTAAACTTGAAAGCCTCCCCCTCTCTCTTTTTAAGGCAGGGGCAGGTCTGTCCTGACGCTTTTCTTGGAACCTCTCAGATTCGATGCAGAACTCAGCACAATTTGTTTATCTCTGTCATTTGCAACCTTTATTATTAGGCATTTCGGTGGAGGAGAAGTGGCATTCCTACCCAGATTGGAGCTCGGTAGCCGGTGTGCATTTACTAATCTGCCAACCACACCCGAGGCTCTATCCTGCTCTACTTTCAGATCATTTACTAAAAACTCAGAAACTGTTTCATATGGGTCCTCATCAACTTTTTCAGCGATTTCATACAGTAATAGATTGTTTTTTCTATCGTGGATTTCTGAAAGAATTAATTTTTCTTCCAATTCACTCTGTTTTGCAGACATATTTTTCTCCAGATCGGGGATTACCACATTTTCGATATCCTCAACGCGTTGGGCACAGTACTCAACAGTTTCAGACAAATCAGCATAATCTTTCTTAATAGCTGAGATTGAACCGTTTATTTCGGTAATTTCTGCCTTCATGGATGTGATGTCACTTCTCAGGCTATCGAAATTAGTTTGAAATGATATTTTCAATTCACTAATTAAACTTTTCAACTCTGTGTTCGAAACTGGATCCTCTTTCTGAGCTGATGCTGGCACTTTCCCCAGGCTCGATTCTCTTCTTGAGAAAGACATTGTCACGAAAAGATTGCCAACACAAAACAATACACGAAAAATGGAAAGAAGTATTTGGAGCTTCACCGTTTCTTCTTCCAGACTACACCCTCCAGCCTCCCGTTGGCACCTTACTTTAGCATTAAAAGCAAGTCTACAAAGTCTACAAACCACCGATATTATCAAAGTTACAATTAAGTGCCCATTAATGTGTATATTCACAATATTTACTCAGCTGGGAATCTTCGCCTCTCATATATCCGCCATTGAAAAGATCATCGATCCGCCATTGAAAAGATCATGTATCTCGTGGTGTGAATCCCGATTGCAAATGTCTTAATGCATTATTTTCCTCTAAGAAGCTTCATACTTTTTACTTCATACCTTTTTTAAAGACACACCTTTCAAAAACATTTACCGGCTCAAACTAATTGGGGATATTGGGGATATTGGTCTATAGTTGACTGAATGATTGGAAGGAGATTGCCATAACACAGGTTAACATTCGCTTTTTCCAACTTGTCGGGAAGTAATAGTTATCAAGTAAGATGTTGAAGAGGACAGTAAGGGGCTCACATAACGAGGATCTACATTCTTTCAATAGCCTTGAACAGAGCTAGTCCGGACCAGAGGCTTTTGATGCATTAAGTGCTATTGGAGCCTCGGATACATCGGAGAGGTTAAAAGTTATGTCACTCAAGGCTGGTCTGTTGGGAAATTTGCTAGTGGAAGGGACGCATTTGTGACATCGATAGATTCTACGGAGCAGAAGTCACAGCTCTATCAACATTCAACGACAATAATTTATTTAGATAAATTTTTGCATGGATTGCCGGTTGAATGCATCCTAGGAGGTTTAGTATCTTCCGAAATTGAGCGGATGATGTACCCGAATTACCCAGAATGGTTTGTATTCCAAAGTAATAATTAGTCTTTGCCATTCTTATAGCAGTCACTCCCTCGTTCCTTTTGGTACGATATTTGGTACTGGTACATTTCGCGTGTCGGTATAATCACTTGCGCTGGCGAATAAGCAGTCTGATTCCGCAGTGCAGTCTGGTTGTTTTTTTCTGACGGTGATTATTTTATTGGGTATGTTTTCGACGTAAGTTCAAGTAATTTAGAACTGAATCCTTCAGCCATAGTCTCCAGGCAATTGGTGGAGAGAAAACTCATCCAGTGCTCATTTCGGATAGCAGAGTCGAGGCCTTCGAAATTACCTTCTTTGAAAAACAGACACGAAGTTTGAAGTGTCTGAATGGATTTCTTTCAAACCCGATTTCTAGAAGCGCTGGGCAGTGATATTTTTTTGGCTTTTCCCTAAAAGTTCTTTTTCTTTTCTTTCTTTCTTTCTTTCTTTCTTTCTTTCTTTCTTTCTTTCTTTCTTTCTTTCTTTCTTTCGTTCTTTCTTTCTTTCTTTCTTTCTTTCTTTCTTTCTTTCTTTCTTTCTTTTTTCCAACACCTCACAGGAGCAGAATTCTCGAGAACGCTCTTACAGATTTCGTTAAAACTTCATAAGATCATAGACGATTATACTTTGTCTTGTCAATAAGCTTTTCATTTCTGGCATTAACTTTCTTCTGTCAGATCCCGTCCAAAAACGTCAAATTTTTCAGTGGCAAATATCATCTGGTCCAAATGGGCGGATGACCTGAAATTTTCACAGATTTGTCACAAATACACTTTTCCATGACCATTTGGAAACAAAAGTTTACCAAAAATATATTTTCTGCCAAAATTTTTCAAACACATCAAAAATGGGCCTGAAAATCGGACATTTTGGTCTACAGTCTCGGGACTACAAATCAGCAGAACACCATTAATGGACTGAATAGTAACAATGTAATGTATCATTATCATAGATGCAAAAGAAATTTCGATTTCATTCACAATGTGTCCAAAATGGCCGCCAAACGAGCAAAAAACGCCCAAATTTTCATTGACCAATATCTTCTGGTCCGAATGGGCTAATGACCTGAACTTTTTACAGGTTTGTTATAAATATACTTTTCCGTAACCGACTAGTAACAAAAATTTATCAAAATTATTTTTTCTGCCAGAATTTTTCAAAACATCAAAAATAGGCTTGCAAATCGGACATTTTAGCCTACAATCTCGGCACCGTGAATAGCAGAACACTTCTAATGGGCTGAATAATAAGAATGTAATGTATCATTACCATAAATGCATAAGAAATTTCTATTTTAACCACAATGTGTCCAAAACGTGGTCATTTTTGAAATCCTAGATCTCATAACTGACAAATGATGGGTTAACATATGTTACATCAATGTACTTCGTGATCATAGTGGAATGACAAAGATGCTAGGCTACCCGCTTTACAATGAAGTAATTGTTTGCATGGGTTGGATGAATTTTCTATTTAACATTGTGTTAACCCTTCAACCAGGAAAATATTTTTTTATGCACACCTACAGGTTCAGAGATATGGGGCTGAAATTTTGTACAATACCTTCAAAGGACTTAATGTTTTTATGCGCCAGGAAATGCCTGTGATTCTACGGAATCACTAGTCCATCATGTTTTATTTTCTTTTTATATGTGTTTTGGAGGTTGTTTTATAAAAAGGGTACACAAACCTCAGAAAACTGTGTATCATAACATTGTGTGGCGGCTTTGTTAATTAAAATCTCTTTGGCCAACAGTAAGCCATGTCAGCAGTCTATGGTGCAATCAAAACTAACAGAGAACACTTATCTCCCTCTATCTCTGTATCTTATCGCGGCAGTGTTGACGATGTGGCTAAGTGTACTGGAGCCAATACTATAAAACTTTTACAATTGCATTATCTAGAATTGTTTTTTTACCTATTGATAAAACTTACTAAAGTGAATCCTTAGAATTTGAAAAGATATGACAATTGCCAACTGGCAAATTGCCACATTTTGAAAATGCTGATGGTTCATTTCAACCCATTTAACAACATAACTTTAAAATAAAATTCTACAAAATACAACTGTAAGTGTTTTATAGTATTGGTCCCTGGTCCCTCAAGTCAGATATACCTGGGTTGATCCTCAGTCGAATCAGGTCTTGGGGCATCCGAACACTCTTTGGCAGAATTTCCACACTTATGTTTATAAAAACATGAGCTTAAAGGCACAATAAAGCGCTGATTTCGAAAAGAAAACGTCTACTCACTCTCCAATTTTCCTTGTATGCGAAAGACTTAAGAGCATGAAAAATCTCTATATTCAAAGTGTTATACCACTAAAGCAACGCCATGTTACTTAACCTTTTTTATTGTAAAGCATTGTTACTGATAGAGTTTCAAACGATTCGACATTTCGAAGAAGTAAACCGAGTTACACTAAGTTGATCCGAAGACCAACGGACAAGTAAACACCACAACCTGGCGTCATTTCGGAATATAAATAATAACTTTACTTAATGAATGGATAACTGTCTCGAACAACAACCGTGATTTATTTTAACAATAATTAGGCATTATTAGAACGACAGCTTTGCATTAAATGTGTCCTAAATATAACACAATTATTTTCCCAATATGAGAACTTAATCGCCAGAACGAATACACAGCTCCTTGTATCGTCAGTGACAACAAAGGTTGCAAGGGCTATAACAGGGTCACAATTTGTTCATTTTCTGTAATGTTTCAATGGACCTTCTTAGTTCCTCGCATGCTTCTGGCAGATGGATATTCCTGCCCAGGTCAGGATTTCTCCTATCACTGAAATATAAAATGTGAAATATAATTTGGGCACATGTTTTAAAATTTTACCCCCATATATTGAATGGATGTTTTCACGAATGATTCCTTGAGTTGAATATTGATGAATGTTTCATCAAATCAAGTCATGGCTGCACTACAGCAGCCAGGACTAGATTTGATGAAAAATATCTTGAAAATACTCAGCGGGTTATGAGTCGATAATACAAAGGGGGTTGCTGTGCATGCAGTGCAAGAATCACAACGAATTTATTAAACTTTTTATCGGACACTTAATAAAATAACTGATGTGATGAATCAGGAAAACAAACCGACCTATATTGTAGATGACTTCAACATAGCCCTCTTAAAATTTGAAACTAACACAAAAACTAGTAATTACATTGATTTAGTGTTCAGTCAGGGTTTCTTACCGCACATAACAAGGCCAATTAGAGTTACTGAACACTCGGCCACATCAATTGATCACATCAGCAGTAACATTACATCCCCATTCAAATCAGGTATAATAATAACAGATGTATCTGATCACTTCGGCATTTTCTACTATGAAACGAAAATACAAACAATTGATGATAAAGAGTATATAATGTCACGTAAGATAAATGAAGACAGTGTACCCCGCTTTAGGACTTCTCCCTCAGACATCGACTTTTCTGATGTAATGGAACTCAACTGACCAGACCAAGCACATGACACATTTCTAAATATTTATTTATTTCAATTCTTTTGAGCATGCATTTCCCTTACAGCAAGTTCTCCCAAATAAAAAAATTATCAAACGCCAACCATGGATGACGAGAGGCCTTATCATATTCTCAATCTCTAAAAATAGATTTTATAGTAAAAAATTAAAAAAGCCTTCTGATCATAATATCCAAAATTACAAACGATATTATCAAGTATTTAATAAAGTTAAGAAACAAAGTAAAGCAATGAACAACAAGGATGCACTAGCGATTAGTAAAAATAATATGCGTGATACATGGAAAATCCTAAATGCTGCAATAAGTAGGGCCAAGACAAAAGTGAAACTACCATCCTATTTTAACCCTTTACCCAACGTAACGGCCAAAACCGGCCAGCGCTATTCTCAAAACTTGCCAATTAAGTTTCATTATTTTTTTCATTTTTTGTCTCAAAAACATAGGTTATGACCCCTCGTCGAGCTCGTTCCAATGAGGGGTCATAACCTATGTTTTTAAGACAAAACATGAAAAAAAATAGTTATTCAAGAATTTTGTTTACATGTGTCGTCTGCTTTTCATGTTAGGTAAAGGCTTAATCACGGAGATAATAAAATTGACAGTCCACATAACATTGCTCAGGAATTCAATAATTTCTTCAACAATATAGGTAAACGAACCAGGGAGTCAATTGTGGAGTCGAAAAAATCATTTTCTGATTATATGAACGATGATATCCTTGATAGCTTGTATATTACGCCAACTACCAATGCCGAAGTTCTTTTTACTGTACAAGATATGAAAACAAAGTTTTGGTAAGGATTGTAATGGCATAACAACAAGCCTCCTCAAAAACACTATCGACCTATTAGTCGAGCCAGTAACACACATTATAAACAACTCGTTCCTTCAGGGAGGGTACCCACACAAATGAAAATAGCCAAAGTAATCCCATTATTTGAATCCGATAACTGAGACTATAGTAATTATATACAAGTTTGTATACTCCTTGTTTTCTCCAACATTGATGAAAAAATTATGTATAAAAACATTTTAGTTTCCTGGGTAGAAACAACATTTAAATCCCTATCAATTTGTCTTCAGGACGAAATACTCCACTATTCACCATGTCATGCATCTTATTAAACATGCGGCCACGGAGAACAATACAAAGAATAAAGATGTCACCCTAGCTATTTGTTTTGACTTGTCTAAAGCATTTGATACCATAAACCATTATATTTTACTTAGTAAACTTGAAAAATATGGCATTAGAGAACTCAGTAATGATTGGTTTCAGTACTATCTCTCCAATAGAAATAAATACGTTAATTATAGGGGAAACGAATCCAAAAAAGCCGAACTACGCTATGGGGTGCCGCAGGATCTATCTTGGGAACAATTTTATCTTTAATATATGTTAATGATCTGCCCCATTCCACTTTCCTACCCCTCCCGTCCTTTGCCGATGACACCTGTTATATTTTAAAGAAGGATTTTTATGTAGAGAGGGAAACACGTCTTCATCATTTGACTACAATTATTTATTATGATACAGGTTACATGACATTAGAGTGTTCTGCTGGTCTTGATAATCTTGTTGGAATGTCTATGTCAATTGTACTTTGACCTGGTTCCATTTTCAACTAAGACATCCTGTTACAGTTCTACTGAGTTATATATATAACATCTCACTTTTTTGGTAAGTTCTGCAATCCCTTATCAATTAGATTTAATACTCACACTTCTGTATGTGAAAGAATCCAAGTCACATTAATAATCCATGGTCTAAATGGCGATGTCAAAGTGTTAGAACTTTAATTGTTTAATCTTCCGACATATGTTCATGAAAAAGAATGAATGTAATAATCCGGTTTTAATTTATACACTTGACACTTTCACTGCTGTTAATCTGTGTTACCAATTATACTCCTCGTTGTATCTAAGTGTTTTTTTTTACTTATTCTACCCGATCTTGTGGTAACTTCTGTTGTTTGTGCTGATGTTGTTGCCGGCTGGGCATGTGATGTGTTATCTGTGTGTGTGTCATCATAGTCATCTTCATAGTTATACAGTTCATTGCTGATCTCGGGGATTGTTTCGCTGGTTTCTAATAGATGTCTTCTGTTTCGTCGATACTGCCTACCATCTCTGGTTTGAACAATGAATGAATTCGGATGTTTCGAAAAGTCTATAATTTTGGCAGGACACCACACATTGTCTTTCTGCACTCTAACGTTCTCTCCTTTTCTTAATGTTGGTAGTGTTTTAGTCGTTTTATTGTAGTGCACTGTTTGCTTTTGCTGTCTATCTTGCAACTGTCTTTTCATATGTTTGCAAATTTTTGGTTTGAGAAGTTTGTCTGTTGTTGGCAATTTACTTCTTAAGCGTCGACTCATTAACAATTGTGCTGGTGATGGTAATCCGTGTTCTATTGGCGTATTTTGCAATTCTAGTAGTCCTAGGTATGGATCTCTTCCTTCATGAATAAACTTCTTTAGGATAATTTTGACTGTTTGTACAAATCTTTCAGCAAGTCCATTTGATTGTGGATAATTAGGACTTGATGTATCGTGAAGAATGTTCCATTCTTTTCTGAATTCTTTAAAGTCGCTACCAATGAATTGAGGTCCATTATCGCTTATCGGGGTTTCAGGCATTCCATGCCTAGTAAAAATGGATTTCAAACTGTTGACAACACTACAGCTTTTCATTGAAGTTAATTGACTTATTTCTGGATATTTTGAAAAATAGTCCACTACAAGTAAATAATTTTTGGTTTTGAACTCAAAAATATCAGTTGCCACTTTCTTCTATGGTCAGTTTGGAACTGAATGAGGTTGTAGCGGTTCTTTCCTGTTCTGGTTTCTGTAGGTGTTGCAAGTGTCACAGTTGGATACGATGTTTTCAATGTCAGTTACCATACCTGGCCAATACATTACTTCTCGCGCTCTGTTTTTGCATTTTTCCATTCCCAGGTGTGACTCATGAATTATGTGTAGCATATCATTTCTTAATGTTGAAGGCATTATTACCTTGTCACCTTTGAAAAGTAGTCCACCTGCTTCAAATGTTTCGTCACGAAATGTCCAATAACACGAGATCGATGCTCGGACGTTGCATCTGTTGTTAGGCCATCCTTGACGGATTGTTGTACTCAGAGCTTGTAACGTAGTGTCTTTTCTAGTTTCCTCTTTAATTTCTTTAAGCCTTATTGCCGAAATTGGTAATGTAGTGGTTAACAGATGAACTTGTGCTTTTATTGCGTCATCCACAGTCTCCATCTTGTTAACCTTTTCATCACTGTTACCTCTTGATAACGTGTTAGCTATATATAGATGCTTTCCGGGCTTGTAGTGTACATTGGCTTGGTAGTTTTGAATTCTTAATAGCATTCTTTGAAGTCTAGCTGGAGCTGATGATAAATGCTTTTTAAAATATTGCTTCTAGTGGTTTATGGTCAGTCTCCATAAAAACTTCTTTGCCATACACGTACTGGTGACATTTCTCTAATCCAAATACTATGGCGTACATTTCTTTCTCTATCTAGTTTTGTTGACTAGCTGTCATGACTTTCGAAGCATAGGCAATCGGACGTTCATCTTGCAGTAGAACAGCACCTACACCATTCTGTGATGCGTCGACAGATATCTTGACCGGTTTGTTTATGTCGAAATACTGTAAAACTGGTGCAAATGTTAATGACGATTTTAGTTCTTTGAATGATTCTTCATGATCTGACGTCCATTCCCATGTATTTTCTTTTTTCAAAAGTTCTCTTAACCCTTTACCTAACATGAAAAGCAGATGACACTTGCAAAAAAAGTCCTTGAATAACTAATTTCTTTCATTTTTTGACTCAAAAACAAAGGTTATGGCACCTCAATGGAAAGAGCTCGACGAGCTCGTTCCAATGAGGGGTCATAACCTATGTTTTTGAGACAAAAAATGAAAAAAATAATGAAAATTAATTGGCGATTTTTGAGAATAGCGCTGACCGGTTTTGGCCGTAACGTTGGGTAAAGGGTTAAATTTGCAGTTTTCATCGTACATTTGGGTACAAATTTAGAGATGTATGTTACCATTCCCAAAAATCTCTCCAGCTCTTTTCTACTCTGTGGTGAGGGTATCTTTATAATTGCCTCAATGTTTGAGTCATCTGGCTTAATTCCTTCTTTGGAGATTATATGACTTAGATATTTGATCTCTTTAACTCCATTTCTACATTTCTCTTTCTGTAGTTTGATATTCTTCTCCCGAAGTCTTTCTAATACCTGCCTTAGTCTCTTATCATGTTCCTGTTTTGTATTTCCCCAGATTAATATGTCATCTGTGTAAGATACTGTACTATCTATGTCTTCTAACTCCTCCGTTATGAGCTTGTGAAATACATCTGATGCTGATTTTATTCCATACGTGAGGCGTAAAAATCTGTATCTTCCAAACGGTGTGTTAAATGTGCAAGGTTTGGAGCTTACTTCGTCCAATTTTACTTGCCAAAATGCTTGACTGGCAGCCAATACTATAAAATATTCTGCAACCACCATTTGACCTGTTATTTCTTCTAATATTGGAATCTAAAAGTGTTCTCGTTGAATTGCATCATCCAAGTCTTTTGGGTCTAGGCATACTCGTAATGACCCATTTGGCTTCTCAACTATTACCATCGAAGTAACCAATTCTGTAGGTTCTGGAACCTTTTTAATGACACCTGCAGACTCCATTTATTTTCTTTAGCTGTGCTTTCACTCTCAGTCGTAGTGCATGAGGCACGCGTCTTGAAGGGTGTACAACAGGCTTTTTAGTTAAGTCAATTTTAATATGATGCTCTCCTTCTGTGCAGCCTAATCCTTTAAATACATCTTCATATTCACCAAGAATTTTTATCCAACAGATCATTAGTTATTGAATACGATCTGTGAATGAGTTTCATTTCCAGGCAAGTTTTTAGTCCCAGCACAGGTGTTACATTGTCTTGTACCACTTGAAATTCAATGACGTGATGTTGATCTTTAAAAGTTGTAAGTTGTGAAGTTTTTCCAACGGTATTAATCTTGTGGCCAGAATATGAAACAAGTCTAGCTCTTGTTTTAGAAAGTTTGTCACTACTAATTTTTTCATAGAGATTTTTTGAAAACACGTTGCACTGAGCTCCTGAATCAAGTTTGAATTGAATGTTCCTTGAACTAACAGTTAATATTACATTCCAGTCACTGGCATAATTATGTGAATTTCCAACAACATTTACAAAAAATTCATTGTCAACATCACTATCACTTTCATGTTCAGCTAATGTGTGTACTTTTTGTCCAGACCGTGATTTGCACATTTTCGCAAAATGATTCCCTTTATTACACTTTTTACAAATCTGTCCGAATGCTGGGTAATTTCTGTACTCATGTTGCCTTCGACAACGGTTGCAAAATTTACCTGTGCTTTGCTGAGGTTTTCTCTTGATGAATTTGCTGGAGTTGTAGGATCTCTTGCTATAGACGGCATGTATTTTCTCTTCCGGCTGACTTTATTGTAGTGATTTCAAATACTTGACACTGGTTTCGGCAGCTCGGCATATGTCTGTAGCTTTCTTGAGGGTTAATTCCGGTTTCCTCAACAGACGTGCTCGCACCTGAGGTCGGTGACGTAAGAGTCAATAGATTCATCAGATTTTTGGTTCCTAGTGTTGAAAACATGCCGTTCATATGTTAAATTCTTACGTGGATTACAATATTTCTCAAATTTTTCCATGATTCACGACACTTTGTGCATGTCGTCCTCTGCATCCCACTGGAACGAGTTGTAGACTTCGAGTGCGTCCGATCCAATCACATGTAATAATGTCATTGCCTGCACAACTGCACTCTTCGATGCACTTCCACTAGCCACTGCATAAATCTCAAATCGTTGTTTGAATCTTCTCCAGGTCTCTGCAATATTATTGACACTGAGACACAATGCTGGCGGAGGGTTAAGTCTATCCATTGCTCTAGTCCAGTCTACTATAAGATTTGATTTCTGTAACTTCTGACACCATGTTATATTTTAAAGAAGGATTTTTATGTAGAGAGGGAAACCCGTCTTCATCATTTGACTACAACTATTTATTATGATCCAGGTTACATGATATCAGAGTGTTCTGCTGGTCTTGATAATCTTGTTGGAATGTCTATGTCAATTGTACTTTGACCTGGTTCTATTTTCAACTGGGACATCCTGTTACAGTTCTACTGACTTATATATATAACAACACCACTGCATTTTCACTCGGTAAAGATATTAAGCATTTGACTAATTATGTAAATAATGAAGTAGCCAAACTCTTATCTTTGAATGGTGCTCCATTAATGAACTCATGTTAAAAGCAAAGAAAACGAAATATATTTTAATAAATCCAACACAAACTTCTACTGTCATGAACCATAATATTTACATCAAAGGACATAAAAAACAGGGTGGGGCAGAATGAAACTGAACCTCCTTTAAAATTCTTGGGAATTTTGATGGATGACCATCTACCTTACAAGTATCACATTGACCAAATATGTACAAAAATAGACCGAGTAAATTATGCATCAAAATAAATCGAAAAACTTCTACCACTCGAGGCAATGGTAACCTTATATTATGTACTTATTCATAGTTATATAGCCTATGGTATACACATATGGGGTAAATCAAAAAGCTCTCCCTTCTACAAAAGCGAAGCATTCGCATTATAAAGAACAAATGGTATAATGCTCACACTGATCATCTGCTCCTCATAGATCGTATCCTTAAGGTAGAGGACTTATATAAAGTGCAGTCACTGTTATTTGTTTATGATTGGCATAACAATTCGCTACCTGTCTCATTTAATTATTTCTTCTACATGACAAATATAATACCTAGAATCACAAGACAATCTTATCCATTTGAAATAAAGCGCATTAGAATGAAGTCTTTAGATCTATTTCCAATATTTGCCTATCCAAAGCTATGGAACAAGTTAGATTATGAACTGCGTGCAATCTGCAATAGAACCACCTTCAAGAGACAAATTTCAAGCAAATTCATAGGTGCGAACATGAAGGATGTTCACTGTAATAATCCCTATTATCAGGATTGCAGCTGGTAGTAATGAGAGCACTTCGTTGTGTACAATGAAAATAAATAAATAAATAAATAAATAAATAAATAAATAAATAAATAAATAAATAAATAAATAAAAATACAATCAAATAAATCTCTTTTATTACCAAGCTTGGAGCCGATAGCTAATGTCTTACGTGGAAATCATTTATAATAATGGGCATAACCGATTGACAAAACCTGACGTACACCTATGGTGAAAACATAACTGACGGCATGTACTTAACAATGACGATAAAGGTGATCTTAAAACCCCATGACGAAAATAATAAATAAAATATTTCGTGTGATATCCAATTGTCTTTCAAGCTCGTCACTGTATTCTCCCTACCAACGCCAGCCAAATACTATACGAGATAGTTAGATTTTTTTGTCCTGGTCAGTGGCGGAGGCGGGGTGCGGTGGGGAGTCTGAATTACACAGTAGCCGTCAAGTCCCATATTAGTCGTATACCATTTGTATGTTTCAAAGTGATACAAGTAATATTCAGTAGTACTTGTACTTTGTTTACAATTTCATAATGTCCAGTACAGGTTATGAACCACTAAATAAGTGAACACGTGACCTGGAGCGTTTGACACACAATGTTGTGAGTAGGATTAAATAGGGCTGATCAGCTGATTGGTTAAATATATTTTGACTTTGAAACCATTAATTAAAATTTTGATTTCTCCACTTTAGAAAGGATTAATAAGTTTGTTTGTAATTTGGTGCCGGAATGTGTGAGAATCTCTCAAAAACATGAGGCATGGGGAAAAAAGTGTGAAGTCATTCAGTGCAAGACCATACGGTAGTTGTGAAAATTCGAAATTTAAACTGAAATTTAATGTGGCAACATATATTTCTTTCCAGTTTAACTTTTTCAAGAGATGATGTACTTTGTAAATGCATAGGTATTTTTTTTCAAAACAACTTGGTGTGTTGTACAGAGAGTGCAAGGTTAACACTGTGGTCAATGGGATTTATTTAGTGGTTCATAACCTAAAGGAGTATTTCCTTGTAACTGTTGTTGAGGGATATTTCCAGATATTTCTTTGTTTTCGGATATCCCGGTCTTGTAAATTTTTCAATTCAAGCACTTTGGGTTTGTTATATGTTTGAAAGTTTTGGGAAAATGCTATTTTGGAGGTGTGGGATGCCCAATTTTCACGACACAGTGCCTGTTTTGCTTTCCTGGCATGCATAAAATGCTTGCTGAATAAACAAGGTGATCTGAGATAGGAGGAAAGGTTGTTTGGCTGGTTAGTTGTTGAATTTCCAGTTGTCTGGGGCAACTGCAAGGTAGAACAGTTGAAATAATGGTGACAAACACAACCATTTCTGCAGAATGAATCTGTTTAACCCTATACCGGATGAAGTTTAAATACACTGTATTGATACCTTGAAACACAATTAATAAAATTTGTCATGTTTTCCACATGCCACCTAAGCTCCCATCCCACATCTAACTACTGCAAGTCTCTTTTCTTTCATTCTGACACTTTAACCCCCCTCTATCTATATAAATGTGCTAAATATGTGATTTTTAACGCGCTAAGTTCTCAGAAACAGCACAGAATGGAGACTATTCTTGTTTTGGGGACCTCAGTTAGTGAATCAAATGTGAAATAACCTGTTTCATCCTATGAAATGAATTAAATGTTGTCTTAATGGGGTGTACAGAAGGTTTTCACTCTATGTGAGCAATTTATGTATGGAGTTACTTGAATTTTTCATGATGTGACAGCTGAATTTCCTTTCTATTTGATAGAAACTGAAAGTGGATTACCACTCTTTGATTGATGGACAATTGGAAGCTTATTCCAGTTATTTCTGAGCAAATACCCTCTACCTTGAAGTGTTTTGAATATCAGATTCCAGTCGCTATTCTAGAAGGGTTTTCGTGATTTAAAAATCATGACACCGTAGGTGACTTGAGTTTTTTTCAGTTTTTGCAATGGCAGCATTCACATTGTATAAAATTCTTTCCTCTTTTCATCTCAATATTCAGTAGCAATGTTTTAGTCAATCCTCGCTGGGTCTGCCTTAAGTATGGTGTTCCTTACAAAGAGCGCATTCCTCAAAATATATTCTTGAAAATTGAATTTTGCTTCTTGTCCTTTTTATTGGTTTCTCAACCATTATTTTTTTGCCAAGTAGTCTCACTAAGATTTGCTTTCTGTTAATGTTATGATGTAGCAGTCAATATGACATATTATATCATAAATAGGGTAAATAGAGATACCTAACCACTCCTTAGATTAATGTTTCAGGTATATTCTAGTAAAAATATGTTGTTGAATCTTTCTGGAATCAGCACCTTTGTTGATTCTAAGAGGGTTCAACAACTATTTTTTTTTGAAAAGGTGAAACAAGTGGAGATAGGCTGGGGTGGGGAAAGGGTTAACAGTAACTAGATTGGGTCAATAGTTCTCATTTCCAGTGGAGGGAAAAGTGCTATGCCACTGTATGTATTTGTGTGACCTCTGAAACATATCTGGAGTCATCTGTAAGATTTTATTATTCTGCTCACCCTCCCCCCCCCCACTCCAATTTGTTTCTGCTAATTTAGAATTCAGCTCCTGGCATCCATGAGTATAATACAAGGAGTCATGTGGTTGACTTCACTCAAAATTCCTGTGCTGTCCATAGAATATTTCATTTGTGCAGGGTACATGTGGAGATTTTTGTCTTTGCAACACATTACCGAGGGAATTTTCCATTTGGAGGCCACTCTGCCAGTGATAAGATAAAATAAATCTGTGATTTATTGATTTCTAAGATGCTTCTTATCTCTGTAAGTTATACATCTGGACACACTATAAGCTTCTGTCACTAAAACTATGATGGGAGGTCTCATAGGCATTGGGGGGGGGGGGGGTGGCTTTTTCACTGAATTGGTTGGTACGGTGTGGGTCAAATAGCAACTCTTGCTTGTTCCTTTGTTTCTGTTTTTCACTCAAATTATATGGTTATGTTGAGTCAAGGTTAGCTTCTCTCACATGTGGTATTGCTCTGAAAATATGTGCTATATAGAAACATTTGAGGAAGGAAAAGTACATTTCTTCATCTTTATTTTGAGAAGAATGAAGGGGTTAAAATATTCTTGCACTAAGTGTAATCTGAGAATAATTGAGGTTTGAGGTACACATGAGGCTGATCTATTAATGTATTGATACAAAATGATGTCAGTTTGAAGAATATTTTTTCAATGATTTTTTTTTACTATGTTTAATTATAATGAGTGAAATGGTGAAAATGTATCAGGATTTTTTTTTACTCAAAAAACAGGATGGGTTAAATGAAATGCTGTGAGGTCAGAGAAAAAAACAGCAAATTTAAAAAAAAATTTAAAAAAAAATGTTTGCAATCAATTTGGTAGTATTTTATTTTGAATTTAAATCCCAAATTACAGATATTGTAATCAACTTTGGTATCTCTTTAGGTTATGAACCACTAAATAAGTGAACGCGTGACCTGGAACGTTTGACACCCAATGTTGTGAGTAGGATTAAATAGGGCTGATCAGCTGATTGGTTAAGTATATTTTGACTTTGAAACCATTAATTAAAATTTTGATTTCTCCACTTTAGAAAGGATTAATAAGTTTGTTTGTAATTTGGTGCCGGAATGTGTGAGAATCTCTCAAAAACATGAGGCATGGGGGAAAAAGTGTGAAGTCATTCAGTGCAAGACGATAGGGTAGTTGTGAAAATTCGAAATTTAAACTGAAATGTAATGTGGCAACATATATTTTTTTCCTGTTTAATTTTTTCAAGAGATGATGTACTTTGTAAATGCATAGGTATTTTTTTCAAAACAACTCGGTGTGTTGTACAGAGAGTGGAAGGTTAACACTGCGGTCAATGGGATTTATTTAGTGGTTCATAACCAACAATGTTGCTATAGAATTTAAATTGGGAAGAACAGGAAGACAGCCAATCTGGCTATGTTATTCTCCATGTTTTCATGTAATTTTATCATCATTATTATTGTTTATTATTGTGTATATGTTTTACTGTGAAATAAAGAATCAATCAATCGATCAATTAATCAGACAATCAATGAATCGAAAAAAGAACACATGTGGAATAATATTCTTCCTTCTGAGAAAACAATTTACAACGGATATCGAAAATGGCATTGAAGTTTGTTTTGTCCCGGAACTTTCTGTGAGTATTCAGGTAACTGGATGAAGATTTATGTGGACTGCATTGCCGTGGCTGACGAAATTGTGTAGATTATCGCCTTCTCGTTAATTTATTTAATCGGAACTTTCATGTAAATAATATATGATGCATCTATGTATTCTTTTGCATAATGAAAAGTGTGGATGGTCAAATTATTTTTTTTATGTCAAGTTGTCAGGTTGTTGTCCATTTGAACAAACTCAACTTATTGGAGGGCCAGCAAAAATTTAATCTTACAGCCCATAAGACTGTTAGATTAAATTATTGCTGTTCCGCATTTCCGAGTCGCTTATTGGTTTACCGCAGGCTCCCCGGCTTCCATATGTAACCTACACAATAATTTATACATGCTCGCTTGCCGATTTGAGGCACATCCATCCATTGTACATATGGCTTGTGCACAAGCAATGTTTCAGCCAATAGACCACCGGGTAAACTGGAGGTCCATTGGCAGAAACATTGCCTGTGTTTGCTATGACTAACCAGGAGAACCTACCGTGCTTTGGATGCCATTCGATATGGCAATTGCACGCAATCCCTAAACGCAATTAAGACTAGATAAGCGCACAGTTCGTGACAGGACTTCTAGTTTTGACAGTAAGACGCGTTGTCTGAGAAAACTTACACATATAATGACACTTCGAATGGCTTTAACAATTTTCCTGTTGCAGTCTTCTTCAAGATGGTGACAGAATCGTGGTTTATCTTGGCGTCCGTTAATGCAGTGTAATGTAAAAAGAGTTTATGTTAAAAATAGAACTTTACAAGGTCGGTGCGCCTATGGATTGTGGAGACCGTTTTTTGTCCTTCCATGCAGGCGTGCATTTAAAGAGGTTAATGCTCATTAATATTTATTTCAATAAGCTCAGCCATCCAATTTACAAGTCGCGTAGAAATGCAAATTGTTGTATTTGTTTGTATTTATTCAAATACATGTTCTTGTTGGGCTCATTTGTTACTATGTTGTTACGAGCATGTGCACTGCTTATTAAAGCAAAGTTCTTTGACAGTTGTTTTCTCTTAACAGATGAGAGGTAAGTTGCTGTACAAGAAAGACTATGGCGTCGTTATTATTTTCTTTCTCTAGCATTCTCATAATCGAGCTGTCCATTCAGCATTTACAGGCTTTTACAGCTCCCGACTATACAACACCTTGTTGTCTTATGGTCATTGTGCTGAATTAACTCGCTGTAATAAGGTAATGCCCGTCACTCGGAAACAGTAAATGAACAGATCAAAAAAAAAATAATCAAACATTAGATCCAAACATTTAAACCATGATCAGGCCTGGCATTTTCAGGAGAGCGATTTATTCGATCGCCTACTGCTCGCCTTAAAAAATTCAGAAGGGCGAAAACTAGCCCTTCTGGCCTTAGAGAAAAATGATTACCATAACAGCGTATTCCTGAAACCCACATCTTTTCAGATCTCTGCTAAGTTAGTGGTCTCTGTAAGACGGCCACACTGCACCTCCCACACCTCCAGGCCTTGCCGAGGCACGGTTGTGTGGGGAGGGCAGTGTCGCCGTCTCACAGAGACTACCTTGTCAGCAGAACCAAATAAAATGTACAAAACCCACAAGGCGGAATTCATTAATAGAAAAACTTCATTTTGACACTTTTAGCTTTTGTAAGGTTGACTTGAGGAAATCTAATCGCTCCCTAGGCTATGCGGGGGAGGGAGTTTTAGCTCTCCTGCATTTTTAAGAATGCCAGGCCTGCATGATGAGAAACGATAACTAGTTACAATCAAAATAACGTTAACTTTCAGTCAAACAACTACATTTACCTTCTGTCAAACACCACTATACTCTACTCCGTTCAAACGTTTACCGAATGTAATTTTGTTTTGCTCAGTATTTCACCTAATTAAGAGAAAACAGGTATACATTCAAAAGACCATGTTATTTTAGTATCAATCACATATGTAGTTAACACTAGAAGTCCTGCCACACACTGTGCGCTTAGCTAGGCTTAATTACGCGTAGGGATTGCGCGCAATTGCTATATCGAATGGCATCCAAAGCAGGGCAGGTTACTCATAGCAAACACAGGCAATGTTTCTGCCAATGGACCTCGGGGTTATCCGGATGTCCATTGGCTGAAACATTGCAAGTGCACAGGCCATATATACAGAATTTCATTGCCTTACTATTGTCATACCGCGTAGATTAACGCGCAGATCGACGTGCTATTTGTGCGTATTTCATGACAGAACTTTTAGTTTTAACTGTATGTACATCAATCTATAATTTAAAAGCAAAATAAGTTATTACTTGTATTTGCACCCTGTGAAATAAATTAATTCAGTTTGGAAGACATGGTGGGAAGCGCGGTGGCTCAGTGGTAGACTGTTGGACTTCTATGCTAGAGGTCCCGAGGTCGATCCTCACCCGGGACGACCCGTGTTGTGCCCTTGGGCAAGGCATTTTGTCCCGGTTGCCTACATGGAGGCACGATGACGCCGTGTACTAAGGTGCACTGCACATCGATGGTGCACATGTCTTCAACCGCAGTGACCCTGCTTGAGCGGAGCTTGAACAGAGCTAGAATGTTGAGGCGCTGACAGTTGCTCGTCGATGCTCGGTGGTTCTCTCCGGGTCTTCCGGTTTCCTCTACCCGTAAAACTGTCACGGTCACGATTAACCATTGTGCATAAGTATGTGACCTTAAACACAAATAAATAAATAAATAAATAAATAAATAAATAAATAAATAAATAAATAAATAAATAGAAAAATAAATAGAAAGAGATGGTGAACGGCTCTCGGTGTGTCCTTGTGCATCCGTTCGAGTCCAATAATCGTTAATACATTCAAAGGCACCCGTGGTTCTGTTTGTTTTTATAGCACAGACCCACCCTGAAAAGAAATGACTACAATTAATCGATAGTTGAATTAAATAATCGTTGATTTGAGCGGTTCACAGGATTTAATAAGAAACAGACAATTTGGGGAGAGAACCAGTCTTTAGTCTTCGACCTTTCCACCTATGGAATTGATATTGATTTGAACATTCAAAACTCAGAAGTAAGCGTTTCATATCAGACATCGGACATTAGGCGCCCTGAAAGTTTTTTGAAAGGTGTGTATTTGCAGGCATCATTATTTCTGGAGTTCAAGTATTTTCAAATAGGCCAACGGAGCGAACTTTAAATTTTGTGCCTTGGAAACTGAAAGTGAAACTCAGTCTCGTTTTGCGAGGAATTATGTGGATATCTGTCATTTTGGTTGTAACAAAATTACACGCTGGACAAGCTGGCTGGAGAGGAAAAGACAATTTTGTGCGTTAACTAACTTTCCGGGACATCCATTTTGCAATTTAATTTAACTAGGGCTGTTCGTGATTCTGTTTTGGATTAATTCTGGGAAAGTTAACACTTGATTTTTCAATATTTCTCATTTTCTAACTTGGAAATTTAGCCTGAGTCTTTACAACCATTGCTTCAAATGGACAGTATTTAGTAATTAGAAAGTCCACATTTTCAACATGCAAAGCGAGAAAAAAATGTAGCATAGCGCTGAGAAAAATGTCATGTTTTTTGTTCTCTCCACTGGGAGTACCGATACTTTTGTTCTCTCGAAAAGCTCTCCAAAGAGCACCACAAGACACCCCCGACACCATTTTCTCAAATCGCCCAAAGGATTTGTCAGATGCCGAAACGAGAAATAAACGGTGTGTGAGGAGGCTGAGATTCGGTGGTGGTGGTGGTGGTTGTAGTGTGTGTGTGTGTGGTGGTGGGGGGGGGGGGGGGGTGCTTTCCAGTTAACTCCAACCTATGTCGACTGATATACTCTAAAATCAGTTGAGTTAAAAGTTAACGCCAATCAGCTTTGTTGTCCTATGTTTTCTAATTCTTAAATTGGGAAGAATTTTGAATTTTCATTTAGTTAGTAGTTCGGGAAGTATTTTGAATTTGAATTTAGGCCTAAAAAATTAAAAATCTGTTTCTCAGGCCCTCCAGCATGGTCCTTTTGGCTGCCGCATGCTCCCTTTTTATAAACAATGTAAACTTAAAAAAAGATAAAAATTAAATGGTTTATGTCTGAAATTTTACCCATGTTAAAAAAATTGATAAATTTGTCCCTTGAGTCTAGGACGGCTTTGCAATGCTTTAGCATTGCAAAGCCTTCTTGCTCTCAAGGAACGAAATACACCACCACCCTGCCATTCCGTAGATTATGAGGCCTCGAACATGAACTAAGAACATGAACCTTTGATGGCAAGGAAATAACCACAGAAATAAAAAATAAAATAAAAAATCGCTCGCCCGCATACAATTTTACAAATAATGGCCTGAGAAACAGAATATCTATTTGTTATTTGTGTGGCCTTAGTAAGTAATTTTAAGAGTACTGACGGGGGTGGGGTGAACAGTCAAACTTTGCCCTGATAATCTCAAAATACTTTGCCTAACTTGGTTTTGTCCTGATAGCCCTAAATATTCTCTACTCATGCCCAGAAAATTGCCAAAATTAAAAAGACGCCCTTCTCTAAAATTACCTCTGTGGGATCTACCCTGAAAATATCCTGCCCTTGGAAAGAAAACTACAAAATTCGCCGGCCGAGGAAGGATATAGGATGCAGTCTCCCTGACCCCTTCCCCACCCCCTTCCATTTTAAACATTAGGAGTACCGCAGTATTTTACATGACATATTAGAAAGTATGAAACATTTCATTTGGGAGAGGGGTGACCTTTATCTCACTTTGAACAACAATGACCCTCAAAAGATCCATCGAGGTACTCCGCAAAAGCCGGCACCTCTTTTTGTATAGCTCACAGTTCACATTGAGACTTGTTGTCGCTCTCGGGTGTCACGCCGAGTAGTGGAGTGAGTCCAATACTCAGGTTGCTTCTTGCCAACTCTGAAGCACCAACTTCCCGCTGGCGCATTTGATGGACCGTATCTTTGATCCCGGAAACGAAATAATTCGATCCCCATTCCCCATTATGTGTAACATAAATTGTTCTAAGTTTATTCGTTTGGTTACAGTCTGTTCGCAATTGCCCTAGTTTCCAGCTGGTGGCAAGTAGACAGCTAATCTTGCTATGCTACTTCTCACGGTATACTACTTATATTTGTGCAATATGTTTAATTGTAACCACTTCAGGTTCGCTTTTCCGATCGACTGAAATATTCATGACGATTCAGTCTAATAATAAGCGATGAACTATTTAAGAACTAAACAAGTTCCAGGCCATCACAGCGTCGAATTCCTGACATACTGTGATTTGTGGCCTGAACGTGCGAACATGACATAATATAACATTATGTCCTGAATCAAGAGGATCCATTCTGCATTGTACAGGGATAGTCGTGACGGTGTGGATAACTGTGATGGTTTCTCGAGTCCGACGGACCGGGACTCGAGGTATCAGAACACTCTCTAGCAGAGTTTGCTCTCTTATCATTGAAATTTATGAGTTTAACCCTTTACCCAACGAATCACCCGCATCCGCCCTTTTAATATGCACATTCAGCAGCTGAAAAAATATTATTTTTCGAAAGATTTCAACAAAACCATATCATGTGACTCCTCTTTGGAACGAGCTCGTCGAGCTCGTTCCAAAGAGGGGTCACATGATATGGTTTTGTTGAAATGTTTTGAAAACATTTAAAAAATGATATTTAAAATAATAAATTTTGAAATCGTCTGCGTTGGGTAAAGGGTTAAAGGGGCAATAAGGCTCTCATTTGAACAAAAATCGACTCACTCTCTAATTTATCCTGTATGTGAAAGACTTAAGAGCACGAAAAAAACCCATTATATGCAAAGTGTTATACGACTGAAGCAACGCGAATTTATTTAATTCTGTTCTTATAAAACATTATTGAAGACAATGTTTCAAAAGATACGGCATTGCAAAGAGATAAGTAGAGTCGCCAGAAGGTGATCCGAAGACCCCTGAACGGGTAAACACATCTTGACGTCATTTCTGAATAAAAAACAATGATTGTAGTAGCTTCACTGCTATCCGAATGAATGAACAATTGCACGAAAAACAACTGTGCCTTAATTTAACGATAATCTGGCATTATTAAAACGATAAATTTGTGTTAAATGTATCCCAAATATTGCATAATTATTCTTCTCAGAGAACCTATTTGCCAGACCGAACACACAGCTCCGTGTATCATAAGTGACAAGGGGCGCAAGGTCAGTAACTACTGTTAAAACTAGAAGTCCTGTCTTGAAATGCGCACTAATAGCACGTCGATCTGCGCGTGAATCTACGCGTTATGACCATAGTAAAGCGATCAAATTCTGTACATAGGGCCTGTGCACAAGCAATGTTTCAGCCAATGGACCTCCGGGTAACACGTAGGTCCATTGGCAGAAACATTGTCTGTGTACGAGTAACCAGGAAAACCTGCCGTGCTTTGGATGCCATACGATGTGGCAATTGCGCGCAATTCCTACGCACAATTAAGCCTAGATAAGCGCACACTTCGTGACAGGACTTCTAATTCTAGGTCACACTTTGTTCATTTTTAGTGAAGTTTCAAATAATACAAACGAGAGTGAGAAAGTTTATCAAACCAATCATGAGATAATTTTCGGTATCCACTAAAACACTAGATATCCTCTACGTATTTTCTACAAGTGAATATAAATGACGGAAATGAATCATTAGCATTTTAAGAGATATGACAGTTTGACAACTGGCAAATTGCCACATCTTTGAAAATGATAATAGTTCATTTCAATTAGGTATTTCCATAAATAGAAAATACAATTCTGAAAAATGCAACTGTAAAAGTTTTATAGTATTGCCTCCTTGTCGGCAGGCAACACTGATGATAACATTGTTACAAAATCCGAATGAAATTGTACCAGTGTCAGGCATCAGTATCGAAACGGATTGGACATTTTTGCTTAAAAGTAATTCATATTTCCTCAGTTTTCAATACAGACAACAAAGATGGAATTTAGTTGTTCATTTCCATGGAGACGATCATGTGACAGTGATACAGTACAGTCGCCGTGGATTGGTCGTAATCCGCACGTTGACAGTGATGTCCACGCATGCCTTTAACGGATAATAAAAAGCATCAGCGGCAAAATCTTAATTAATGAAGCACCGGGTTGTACCCGGTGCTTCATTAATTAAATTTTTGATGAGTATTCCTATAATTAGTGTTTGGAGCCTACTGTTATTGCGACCGTGGTATTATTTCCCACGTGTGAAAAGTGACCAGTCCACGGCGACTGTACTGTAGTTATCGATGTATTGTTTTGGTTTAATTCACTTTTTAATGCATTGCTGTTCATCCAACATTTTGAAATGAGAAACGGTAATTCCGATAGCTAAAAATAGCTCACGGTTCTCGTTGATGTTTTTCCACTGAATGCTGCGATCTGTAAGAATCAGTCTAAGAACAGAAGATTTGCACACGCAGGATTATTTTTTGGATCACACTGGAGGTTTCTGGTGAAAATTACTGCATGCCAAAATCTTTGTCATCCTGGGAAAATCGGCTGAGAAATACAGTTATACAGTTACCTGAATTATTAAACACCACAACGTTTGATGGAGTGAAAACTGTTATGTTGTCACTATAGTCACAGTGTAACAGCTTTTGCGTTACCAAACGTGACTGATGGGAGAAATTATCACATTGATTGGCTTGACGTCATCTGGAGGAGGTGGTGGGGGGATTAGTGGCGACTTTTTCCTCCGGCGTTCCAGCAACCCAATCGGATAGAGCTCAGTGGGCACGAATCACATACAGCTGAACAAATAACCGCCGCTAACAATTTTATGCCCTTGTGGAGATCTTTGCAAATGTCCATTAGTGGACAATAGTACTGTGCCTAACCGTCCGATGAAACAAATATTTCTTTTTCTAGAAGGTGTGGCGGCTATCCTCACCATCTCTCAAATGATATGTGCCTCTTTCGTTTCATTACACGCCTGTTCTATGTAATCCCCATCTACAACAACACTAAACCATGCGAAAAATGAAAATCTGTTCCGAACATATGTGCGGAACGGAAATCGTTGACGGACTATTTTTAAATAGAACCGAAATTTCACGGGAATTTTCTGCAAATCGTGCAATGCCATTACAATTTGAATCGCAAGCGATAGCTAAAAATCGTCCCCTGAGTTCCAATGTGTTCCATGTGCCAGTAAACACATAGAACATATTGGACCTCAGGGGACGAAATAATAACACCAGTTCCCCTCGCAAATTTGCTTGACGATAAAATGTGTTCTTTTTGTTGATAATTGTCAAATGAATTGCTGAGTGTCCTTCTAATAATTGCTTTTATAGACGTGGTGTCCTTCTAATAATTGCTTTTGTAGACATGAAGGCGTGTAATAAACACAGAACGACACGCGTGTGTGAATGGGTTAATCGATATTGCATTTGTGTCATCGCGGAAGGATAAAACTCGAGGTCTGCGGCCTCTCGTACTCGCCTTCTGCGCTGGCACTCATGCCATATCGATTAACCCATCCAAAAACGCGTGCCGTTCTGTGTATTTACGAGAATTTGTGACTTTTTGAATGTTGTGTGTGGAAAATTACCCGCGAAATTTTCCTATTCTTAGAGATAGTCAATGTGTGCCGTGGTTCCCTGCTCGAATACCATCAGCGCTAGTTTCAGAAAACTTCCAAATGTCAAGGCTACTTTCAGCTAGAACGCACACCTGACAGATTATATATACTACTCAAAGCTTGCTAAGCACCAAATATTTGACACATCATTGTGGAATTAGCTTGTGACATATTTGCGATATTTTTGGTGGATATGATTGAGGAATGTATTGAGTAGGTCCCAAGTGTTTACATTAGCTCTCTTTACAAGCAGACTTTTCGTGACAGTCATGGAAAGCATGTACCCCATGATTTTCATGATGTTATCGTGTACTGTCTACATGTACATGACATGTGTTCGGTATTCAGTCTTCATTTCAACACAAACCCTTGTGATTTAATGATTGAATATGGCAAATGCAAATGTAAGAAGACATTTGTCTAAAGCAGAAATGTGGCGGGCTGTAGAGTTGGTGGAGCAAGGGGCTACCCATCGTCAGGTTGGTGAAGCCTTTGGTATGCACCATACGGTGATCACCAGAGCCTGGGCAAGCTTTTAGCAGTATGGCACACCAGTAAGACGGCATGTTGGTGGCAGAGACAGGACAATATCTGCAGCTGAAGACAGGTTTTTGATCATTCAGGCCCGTATGAACCGCTTTGCCACAGCAATCTAGCTTCGCAGTGACCCCCAGAATGCATCCGGGGTAAATGTTTCGACGCAGAATATCCGGGCAAGGTTGCGCGAAGGTGGTCTCCGATCGAGAAGACCATGTATTCGCATTCCGCTGTCCCAGAACCATCGCCAGGCACGATATGAATGGGTCATGGACCACGTTGGATGGACCAGAGAAGATTGGCGACCTGTTATTTTTACAGATGAGTCAAGGTACTGCTCAGACCACACAGATAGGCGTTTTAAGGTATGGAGAAGACCAGGAGAGCGATTCCACGCAGCCAACATTGCTGAGCATGACAGCCATGGTGGAAAGTCAATCATGGTCTGCGTCGGCATCAGCAGGGATGGACGTACAGAGTTACTGTATGCAGGTGAAGTGGGTGATAGATTCATTCTGATGGACGATAATGCCCGTCTTTATGTTGCCAATGCTGTCGGAGAGTACCGACAGAGGGAGGGGATTGAGCGCATGGACTGGCCAGCAAGATCTCCTGACCTCAATCCAATCGAACATGTCTGGAATGAGTTGCTGCTTGCAATTTCAGCCCATCCAGTCCAGCCAAAAAGTGTCCAGGAGCTTGGTGCCATGCTGGTCCAAGAATGGAACAACAACCCACAAAAGACCGCCAGGAACCTGATTGGGAGCATGAGAAGGCGTTGTCAAGCTGTATTTAACAGTAATGGTTCTCAAACTCGATATAGAACCCATACCAGTTCGCTCCGTCAATTTTTTGGCAAATTGAAAAAATTCCTCTTTTACCAATAATATCCATTTTCCATGGTTATCGTATTCAAAAGCTAAAACATAATGTAAAACACAAATAAAATCTCAATTGCTATACTTAACTCATTAAAGATATAATTAAATAAAAAATATATACACTTTTCATCAAAATATTTCAACTAAAACGCGAAACAGGTAGTTGGATATACTTGGTGCTTAGCAAACTTTGAGTGGTACATAAACACTGTGATTATATGATTACAGCAGAGGTATATACTAGTTCCAAAGGTGTTTTATTTAAGTTTATTGTCTTCCACGAGTTGTTTTCACTGGCCCAAGCATCTGTGGAATGAGGAGCATTGAAAACGTTTCCGCGATTGGAATTCTACGTGCTGTCCAACCTCAGGAATTGAAATTAATGTAACTGAATTCAGTGCTGTTTTTTATCCAAATAATAGATTTTGGGATACAGTTTAGAAACAAAATGTATTTTATCTATTCCATCTTCTCCGCTCGAACTGCCAATCGTGGATTATCACCGAAACGCATGCGGAGAAGAGATTCCACCTTCTCATCCCTATAAAGAAAGTTCAGAGAACGAACGGAAATTAGACCTGACGCAAATCGGACCGGTAATAAAATAACTTCATTCAAAAGCATAACGCGAACCTAAAATCATTCAAGAAAGAGACTCATCACCTGTACCTGCAAGATCTTGGGTCACCAGTCTAATTCTGCAAGGAATCCAACGTTGTTCGGCCTGAAAGCAGTTTTGCTTTAAGGTCCTAAGTAAGTAAGATCATTTTATTTATTTTGAAATCCCCTCCTGTATGGAACACGAAACACATATGTAATCAACTCATGGAATTGGCAGCAGGCACCACTGGTTCCTGGAGATCTGCTACGGAATTCGCACCAAAACTGATAATACAATAATATGTCCAGAGAACAACTTGTGGCCAAATGTTCTTCACATATCCAAGAACGAAAGGACTGCATTTGGAAAAGGACAACACTGTCTGCATTTTTTATTGAAGATGAATTCCATGCTCGACGAACACGCGCAAATCACTTGAAACCACGAATTTCCATCGAAAACCAAAATCGTAATTCTAAGAAATTTGAACAGGTGTCATGATACCTTGCATAGAATATGGCAACTGTGCAGTCTCTATAGAATAATTGTGTGCTGTATTAAGGCGATCTTTCTCATTATTTGATTTTACACGGCGTTGTATATCGATACTCGTGTTGTTAAATCCACAACTGGAATCATGTACGTATTACATACAGATACAGAAGCCTTTCCCGTCCGATGACGTTAACCGAAAATCGAAAGTAATTTGGATGTAAACAAAGCCGACAGTTTTGGAATTTACCCGGCATGGAGCTCTGTCGCTGTGTTTTGAAGACTTTTGATGCCCAAGCTTTCTTCTTGGATACGTGAAGCACATTTGGCCACAAGTTGTTCTCGTGAAATATTATTTTATTATCAGTCCTGTTACGAGTACTGCAGAAGATTTCCAGGAACCAGTGGTGCCTGCTGTCAACTCTGTGGGTTGATTGCATATGTGTGTCGTGTTCTTTCCATCTCAACCTTCATTTTGATGTATAATTTTCTTGCTTATATTGCACCTTAAAGAAGCCTTCACTTTATCTTTCGATCCAATCGTGTGGAATATTTTAATGGTGGGAAAAGCGACCCTGTGATTCGCTGTTCCAACCAGTTGAAATATTCCATATGATTGAATCCTTAAGTACCATAAACAGTTATTTTCCTTGAATCAACGTAAAAAATGTTTCTCAATTGAGAATTGATTTAAACCCATCTTTAATGATTTTACAATACTTTTAGACGTGTTTGAAAACTAAATACTTAGGAATGAAAATTCACTATTGCTGCAGTTTTATGACTACGTTGCATAATTCGACCAATTAGGTTAATATCTTGATGTTTTTTTACGGGGAAGGGTGGGGGCCTGGAAACATATTACGGATACGAGGTGGAAAACTGTTTTTTTCTTCAGTTTTCGGGACCCACCACCCTAGGAACGTAAGTTTTTTGCCGTCAAGTGACGACACCCACCACACGGAAGTGTCAGTTTTTTTCCAAAAAGATTTGGACCCCACCCCCGATTGACACAAAAATGGCATAGCTTTAATAGCAACTTAAGTTCAAAACAATACAAAATTCTCTCATGTTGCAAAAATGTGGTTTTTACAGGATTTTAGTGATAATTTTGAAGAGCACAGAGAGAAATGTGATATTCCATCATATGAGTAACTTGCAACCTCTTTATTTTACACTTCATGTTATGTCAAATTTTGATATTTCATTGTTCACCTCACATTTATTTTCATACAGATTGCTCTGGTTTGGCAAGTATTGAATAACTCAGCTTTTGGTTCCACCTTAAGTCCAACACAAATTCCATACCTATAGACTTGTACCATAACAGCCTAGAAGACATAAAGTATGTTGTTCCATCAATGCTGATTTAGTTGGATAGGACTGTAATAAGCATAAACAGCAAACGACAGCCAAAGAAAATGTGAAAACAAATGACAATCAGTCAGAATCGATGGGAACTGATGGGAATGGAATTTTTCTCCTTGCAAGTTTTTTCATCCAATGAAATTGCACCCACCCCAACTTTGCGGTTATTTAGAGATAAGTATTTAGTGAAAAATTATAACAGGGTCCTCCGATTATATGAATAATGGTCTGTTATGCATTTGTTTATAAAGAGAAACGGGTCTGTTATGCATTTGTTTATAAAGAGAAGCATTCAAATTTTAGAGTAACAGTTTATCTGTAAGATGTTTTTTTTTAAACTGCATGAAACGGGAAAAAAATCTGCATCTGGGGTCTCGGACTCACCCACGCACCTGGACCTAGTATACTGGAGATAATTAACAGCCCTCCCCTTCCTGGTTTCCGAGGTGAATTAAGTACTTATTGATTGAAATATCTATAACCTGAGCCTGAAAGAAATTTTGACTTTATTCAATAGCTGTTTGAATGGAAGTTTCTTTGTCCGATATTGGACATCTGTTGATTTTATTTCTAATGTAAAATAGGCAGCAACGATCTTCCGACTTTGAAATTAGGAACGTCCGCACCCCTTTTGGATTGTCACGGCTATGCCGACTGAAGCCACAGTTCCACAATATTCCATCTTGCTGGCGAGGCCAGATGAAACCCGACGCCTACTGCGTCATGTTCAGTTCCGCTGACAGCAGCTCTGGCAACCCAGATCAATTGACTGATGTGATAGTTCGTATACACCCGGTGTAGACAGGATCAAATTCGATACCACTAGCAACGCATGTATTAACTACTTCTTTATTTCACAGTAAACATATACACAGTAATAAACAATAATGACGGTCAAGTTAAATAAAACACATATTTATTATACGCTAAACGATAGATTATCGAAGAAATTGTGGAAAGATAGAAATCGTATCCCCACTGTGAAGATAAAGAAATTTTCACTTTCACTGTATCAATCAAAATGGCGGCTTTCAAAGCATCACTTCAAGGTGAATACGAGTCAAATTATCACTGGAAATTATCAATTTGTTATAGAAACGAATAATGAAAAGAAAATCTAGTGTTTTTGATTGGATACCGATCATTTCCAGCAATAATTCAACACGTATTCACCTTGAATTGATGCATGAAACCCTCAAGTCCAAACATGGCCCGAAAGTCCGAAATATAAGTTTTTGGTTTGGTACGTCCTTTCAAAAACTTATATTACGGAGTTTCAGGCCCTGTTTCAACTAGAAACCCATCAGCTGTCTCAGATTACAAGACGCTGTCTCTTCCGAGTATCAATCAAAGCATTTCCGCGTTTCAATGATTCAGTGCACTGTTTACTTTCAAGCATCAGTTCAAGGTTGAAACGAGTGGAATTATTAGATTCTTATAAAAAGCGTATAATAAAAAGAAAATCTAGTGTTTTTGAGTGGATACCGAAAATTATCTCACTTGTGACCGAGATAAATATGATTATTTTCGCTCCCGCAAGCGCTCGCGAAAAATAAACATTTGTCTTGGTCACTCATGAGATAATTTTCGGTATCCACTCAAAACACTAGATATCCTCTATGTATACGGTTGGGGAATAACAAAGCCAGATTGGCTGTTTTCCTGTTCTTTCCAGTTAAATTCTATTGCAACATTGTACTGGACGTTATAAACAGTGTGTGAGTATTGCATTTCCCTTCTTTTGAGTTGTTATTGTGCCTCATCAAATGCCGAACAGCACCCCCAATACTAAAAATTGAATCCTGTCACATAATATTCTGAATCAAACGTTTGGGTCTAAAGAGTACTGGCCAAGTTTGAAACATCCAAATAATACGAGACTAACATGGGACTTGATGGTGCTCTGTAATTCAAACTCCCAAGCACACTCCCACCCGACTCCATTGAACAGTACAGTATAATCTATCTAGAACACTATTTGGCTGAACTTGGTAGGGAGGATTAAAAGCCAGTTGGGTATCAAACGAAATAATTTATTTATTCTTTTATTCATGGCTTTTTAAGATACATATTTGAGTTCATAATTGACCTGTGGTCAATTATGAACTCAAATAGGTATTTATTTATTTATTGATGCTTAAGACCACATATTTCGGCACAATGACTAATCATGACAACGACGAGTACCCAGAGAGAACCACCGAGCAACGGCAAGCAACTGTCATCTCCCCAACATCCTAACACCGCACAAGCAGGGTTAGCATTGCACTTCGACAGTTGCACCATCGAAGTGCAGTACGCCTTAATACACAACACCACCGTGCCCCCACATGGGCAATGGGAGTGAAGTGTCTTGCCCAAGGACACAACGCGGTTGCCGCAGGTGAGATTCGAACCGATGACCTCTCGGCTTGCAGTCGGCACCCCTACCCACTGAGCCACCGCGCCCCCACTCAAATAGGTATAAATTCAAGTTGAGTCAATCATCGTTTATGCTTATACTGCCCATGATTTTAAAGGGTTTCCACGCCAGACATTGGCTATCGGATCCTTTCGTGGTAGTAGAGAATATTTGTTTTAATTTTTATTATACTACTACGCAAAGAGGTGCTTTCCTACTACCGGATGCAATCCATACAAAAAAGAGTATTACAGTGAACATCATTCATGTGCACGCCTATACATTTGTTTAAAATCTGTCTCTTGAAAGAGGTACAACTGAAGATTTTTTTTTATTGTATTAGGGTTTAACGACAAATTAACAACCAGGGTCATATCATGTAAAGGACACCACGTGGGAGCGCGAATCAGTCGCTGACAGTGGCGGCGCTACGGGGGGGGGGGGGGGGGGGCACGGAAGGCTTTGCCCCCCCCCAGTTGCCCCCCCAACCATCTCGCATGCATTTCCATGATCTCTCTCTCTCTCTCTCTCTCTCTCTCTCTCTCTCTCTCTCTCTCTCACGCACAGACCCACCAGACGCGGATCCAGGATTTTTTGAAAGGAGGACCGCTAATTACCATTACATTTAGTCGAAACTTGGACCCAAAGTCCGTAATATAATTTTGTGGTTTGGTACGTCCACAGGACGTACCAAACCAAAAAAGTATATTACGGACTTTGGGTCCAAGTTTGGACTACCTCATAACAAAGTAATGATATGATCCTTTACGTATTTGCCCCCCTTCATGGGAGTCTGCCCCCCTAGTTGCCCCCCCCCCACGAAAAAATTTCTGACGCCGCCACTGGTCGCTGAAATGGTCACCCATCCAACCACTAACCGCGCTCGACGTTGCTTAACTTCGGTGATCTGACGAGAACCGGTTACCGCGACGCCACCGCGACGCCACCGCGCCCCCACTACTGAAGATTGTACGTAGATCATATTCTAATTCACTCCATAGCTTTGGGTAGGCAAATATTGGCACTTGGTCCAGAGATTTCGTCCTGGTATGCTTTCTTTCTAATGGATATATAAAATATACCCATAGTAGCTTGGTGTACCAAATGTTCACCACGAGTGGTGATGTGGTGTTAACCGCGAGCCTTTGGCGTGCGATTAACACCACTTCACCACGAGTGGTGAAGATTTGGTACACCCAGCTACTTTGGGTATATTTTATTTTTGTTCCAATTAATTTAAGGGTGTCAGCAGGCACTTTCCAACAAATTGTAACAAATCAACTAGTTATAAACAAAATTTTCTCGAAAGAGTGAAAAAGGACCATAACTCTGGAAAAATGTGTGCACGAAACACATGCTACAACAGCTACACAGGCATCGTTTCCCCATGATACTCGAACACAACACCAAATATCCTTCAAATTGGCGCAGCTGTGGTTGAGATACAAGGGAGAATGTTGGTATGGGTTAGAGGACAGAGGTCTCCACGGCACTAGATGCGCCTTTGACTTTCCAACCTCCAAGTCCGGGGCATAATAATCACAACACGCCCACTTTGTCAATTCATAATTTCAGGAAAATAAACAGAATTATCAATTTTAATTAATTTATAGATGATGGGAAAATATTTGGCTTCTTTCGCCTTCTCGTACTATTACCACAAACATCTGCAGGCAGTATGATGCTGACAAACGAAACTGAACGCATGTGGTCTGTCGTGTCAGGTTAAAAAGTAACTCGGCACGGATAATGAAGAAATTGAGAATATTTCATGTATTTCATTTGTTTAAATGCCAATTGCGGCTAATTGTGACCATGGATTCTTATGTTTATTATGATATGCAAATTGGGAGATAGTTTCCGGTAAAGGAGATTTGTCACATTTCTCAGTGTAAAAGGATGACAAAAAACACTGATCGACGCTTGTGTTGGTATGGTTGATTGCAAGAAAAAACTAAATTCACAGCATCGTCCAATCGCACCTTATTTAAAAGCGCGAATGCATCATTTTCAACCCATCTTCAATCGGTCCTTTGCGGACATCAACACAGTCCCGGCAAAGATCCATGGTTACTAGGAGGTAAATAACTTCACAACATCGGGAGAAATCAACACGCTCAATATAGTTCCAGGTCACTTGGAATATACTTCGAGAAAAAAGTGATTTCTGAAGCATTCAGCTTACTTTTTTATGAATATTACCTTATTTTATGTGTATCGTCCCGATTTTATACACTCGGTTATTTTTTACAACCAGTTCATGTTGTCTTTTTAGTGCGCAATAATTCAGATTTTTGTCAACAAAAAAGTTCAGACGGCCTGTAAACACTACATATTACTGGAGGGAATTTCAAACCATATTTTGCAGTTATGCCATTAACAGCTCAAATATTTGCTGTAACCTGTTTGCAAATCCGCTCATACATTGTCTCGAACAAATAAAGGGCGTGATCACGTCCTTTCATTCTTACGATCGGCCAAAATGAGTATTCCTGCAAGAACCACAGTTACCACATTGTAATCACATGACCGGAATAAACATCATTGAAACATGGCCACATCCGGAACATCCAAAATTTGTGTTGCTGGTATTACATTCCAACGCCAAAACACACCAGAGTGTGTGTCATAAAATGCTTTCTCCGAGTCTGTAGTACGTTATCATTACATTGAGGACAAGGCTTTCGAATTACCGATCATTTTGTGGTTTCACGGGTTTGTTACTTATATAATCACATGACCGGCATAAACATCACTGAAACATGGCCACATCCGGAACATCCAAAATTGGTGTTGGTGGTATTACATTCCAACATCAAAACACACCAGAGTGTGTGTCATAAAAATGCTTTCTCCGAGTCTGTAGTATGTTATCATTACATTGACGACAAGGCTTTCGAATTACTGATCATTTTGTGGTTTCACGGGTTTGTTACTTATGCCGTTGGCAAATTAATGTTTTGGAAAATCATAAAATTCACTTTTTTCCTGAAAAAAATTATATGCACCTTTTCTGTGCACTTTACTGATTATTTTCATATATAATTTGCCTTTCCTTACTTCTCTTATCTGTTTCTGGGGCATTGGGAAAAATGTCAACAAATTGACCAAAGTTACGTTGGACGACCCCTTAATGGGCTCGTTTCAAAAAAGTTTCTATTTGTTTAAAATGAGCTATTTGCAAGATTTTGTAGCCCATTTGAAGTGGAAGCGAAAGCATCAAAACAATAAATAGAGGATATCTACGCTGTTTTAGTGAATTTTTGGAATTATCTCATGAGTGTGGACCTGAAAGTTTTATTTTTAACGAGCGCTTGCTGCAAAATTCGATTCAATATCGACATTGCCAATCCGTCCCACAATCGATAACGAATCGAATTAGCTGCTCACGTGATTTGAATCGACAATGATGTGTGCATGTTCGCAGTCGTTACGACACAAAGGCCAACTATTTCTCGATAAGGATAACCAGAAAAAGGGAGTTCGGGTGTGGGAATGTCATACCTCACGCCTTTGGTCACTCGGAAATATCTTCGAACACTCACTTGAATTGTATCACGCGGATCTCTAAATACTAACAACACACAAAAGTTTAAATATGCCAATAATGCTGAGCCTAACATAGTTCTCATCCGGCCTCCAGTGCTCAAAATAACTTTTTTTCTTTGCGTAGCAAAATGCTACGCATGTGCAAAAAATGAATAGCATTTTGTAAAAATTACATAGCTATTTTTGTATACCAGAGTTATGTTATGCTGTTTTATATTGAATTCTAAGTAGATAGAATAGTTTCCATCCATTTCTGGGCATTTCCAAATGATCTGCAACACATGAAACATTTACTATGTTTTTTTAACTGAACTGCCTTTAAGGGTTGCATGGACTTGTATACTGTTATAAATGGCGTCTTGGTTGTTTAATAGAGTTCTCAAAATGGAAGTTGGGATTTTTAATTTGATGGGCTTGTAGTTATTTTTAATGGACATTTTATGCAAAATGTTGTAAAAACAGGAAGTATTTAAACCAACAGAACTCATCTTACATATGAAGTTGCTAATGATGCTTGATGGAGAGTTAATCTGAGTTATGCCTGGAATGTTCGACAATCAGAAGTAAAGCATCAGTGAACTAGTTTTCAAATTTGTTTGCAAATTTTCATTTACATTTTGCGATATAAGATAATCAACTGCAGCCTAATAGGCTGCAGTTGATTATCTTGTATCGCAAAATGCTACACATAATTTAACATTGTGTAGCTTTTTGCAAGTTTTGCATAGCAAAAAGCGACGCGACACCGCTTATTTTGAGCCCTGCGAGCCTCACATGGCACCGTATCCGCAAACGGAAAGTCATGTAATGTTTTTGCAATATGAGCCAAGAAAAATGTAGAATTTGGAAAAAGGAAAATTTTGCGAACTCAGTCTCACTGGCCCTGAAAATCGCTGCACATATTCTCGATGTGGTGGAATTACGGCAAGAACAATATGGCGACTATAACATCATATATGTAGAATAATGTTCTACCTGGGGTAGTATACTGAATCGACGCGTGGTAGATATCGCTCGCCACGGACCTGGTATTCCTTAGTCTCCCACCAGTAATCGCTTAATGGGATCGTCCATTGGTCAGTTTTTCTAGGATGTATAATTAAGAAATTATAATATACTAACCTCTCTCATATGGAGGGTATGTCAAGTCTCTAGAGGCGATTGAACGATAAGATGGCATCGATTATGCCGAAATCTGTACAACGTTCCTATATGGAAGTTCTATTGGATCGTTATGCCAATGCTTCATTTTTGACAACTTAAACCAGAAGATTCGCGATTCAAGTTAGTGACGCCATACCAGGATTGTTGTGTATGTCACCGTTACCGGACACAATACGCACATTTAGAAATGTTCTGGGTATACCACGAGTGGAATCATGCCTTTGAGTAGGAACGTCAGAGAACGCACCTGGTTGGTCGTTACGCATTTAAATGACATGAGGTGAATGGAATGCTTCGACACAAAACGGTGTCAAACAAGAATTTAAACAGACCGCCAAAGGTGATATTTTTCTTTTAAAATATCAGCTTCATTCAACTAATTCAAAATTAATCCTGCTGTAAATACAGAACACAGCTCGTGTAGAGTACATGGGGACAGGAATTAACGCCTCTTGTCGGGATTTCACCTGTATTTAGAATAAATACGCTCTTCAAAAATAAATACGCATTTAAAAAATAATACACTCCTTAAAAAAATAAATACGCTCTTTAAAAATAAATACGCTCTTAAAAATTAAACACGCTCATTAAAAAAATAAATACGCTTTTAACAAATAAATACGCTCCTTAAAAAATAACTACATGTACGCTCTTACAAAATAAATACGCTCCTTAAAAAAATAAATACGAACTTTAAAAATAAATACGCTCTTAAAAATAAATACTCTTTTATAAAATAAATACTCTCCTTAAAAAAATAAATACGCTCTTAAAAAATAAGTACCATAAAAAAAAATAATGGAAATTGAATGGTGATTTTTCTGAAATGCGCTGGCCGGTTTTGGCCGTTACGTTATGTGAAGGGCTGAAATAATAATAAACGAAACAGGTCCGAAACGTTCGTTCATTATTATTATTATTTTGCAGAATAACTTCCGTTTAAAAACGTGATTCTTTGAAATAATAATAACAGACGAATTGTTTTCGTCTACATAACTACTCGATTTCCAACATTCATAACAAGCAGTTCCATACAAAGGATATATGAAACATTACAGTATTCTTGTCTACTGAAAATTGTGGTTTCTTTAAATGGTCAACCCTTTTTCAGTTGAGCGGCTTTCTGAGAAAATGTTGGGGGACTAACAAGGTTTCCGACGGACAACAACAATTTCCGACAAAGGTGACCATTGGGTGAACATACTCGACAGCCCCACTAGCTTCGGGCCGACATCAGCTAATGACAAATCCGCTTATTATAATATAAGCACCAAAAACTGCTCTCAATACCACTGTTGTTTCACCATCAGCTGTGGTTCGCCGGGGTACGGAAGTTTCAAGTTTTTGATTTCCATATCATGCCTGTGAATGCAAGAATCACGTGACGTTCTTGAAATGCGCAGATTGTCGAGGCAACGGTTATAGAAACATACCATAATTTCTTGTTGATTGCATTCCAGGTATAACATTAAAATGTTAAATTAGGGCCCGACCAAAGCTGCGAGATTCGATTCGATTTCGAATCTTAAGCTGATATTCGATCCGATTCGAAATTAGCTGCCCGATTCGTTTCCATTCGAATCTTTACATGGGAATATAACTCTCATAAAAAGTATAATTCAGGTGGGATTCTTACGTAAATAATGCTGAAAATAAATACAGAGGGTAGTTTCATCCTCATTAACAGAAATAGCATCTAACCATGCCACCCCCTACGCTAATTCCATTCTCACTAGTGTCAGCCACTATTGAGAGCAAAGTTCAAGATTCAAAACAATGTTGATGATGAGCTGTTGCTAGCGGCTAGTCCTGTGCAGTGCTTAGTGCTGGTAAGGCTCGCATCCGTTCCTGAGTAATATTCCATCTTCACCACCAAGGCATGCTATCCAGGAAGGCATGTCTTGATGATGTAGCTGGAATATTTTATCAGCCGGGGTTTGAGCCGTCACAGTCGAAACAGTGAGGATCACAGTCCCTCCTCTTCTTATCGGTCATTTTCAAGACGCCCAGAATTCGATTCGAGATTATATTGGAGTTCGGATAGTAGACCTGATTCGATTCGAGATTCGATTCGGATCGAAAATGTGTGATTTGCAAGGCCCTATTTTAAATATCCACCGTCACATAACAAACGAAATATACAATAAATGTGCGGTGTCATATTCCATCTGCATGACGTGGCCAGATTAGTCAGATCAAACAAGACGCCTATAGCGTCTTGTTTGATCTGACTAATCTTGTCCCGTTAACTCAACGACATTTGACAACTCAGATCATTTGACTGTTGTATCCGCAGGATTTTAAAATAGCAATAGCTTGATTTTTATTTTAGACTAAACCACCTAGCACTACATCATTTCACTGACTAGAGATCATTCAAGTTGGGAATCCAGGCCTTTAAAATAAGGCGAAATATTCTGACTACTTCTAGTTTTTTCCGATTAAAATGAGTAAATTTACAAGGTGGTGATATACTGGTGCAAATATTGTATAACGTGAGTAAAAGTGTCTGTCTCAGATCGGCCTGTGTGAGATCACAGCCTAGGTGCGCTTAGCAAGGACAATGATGCGCTGGGGTGAGATCGACGGTCCCCATAAAAAGTAGGACCCTGCGAAGCTTCGAGATTCGATTCGGTTTCGAATCTCAAGTTGCTATATTCGGGTCGATTCGAAATAAGCAGCCCGATTCGTTTTCTTTCGAATCTTTTCACTGGAATTCCGTTTGGTATCAGTCAGAATAGTCGTCTCGCAAAACATATAGCTGAGATAGAAATTGTACATAAGTAAGGTTGAAAATAAAGACCGAGAGTAATTTCCGCTATATTAATATAAAAAGCAATTGTAACCATGCCACCATCCATACTAATTCCAGTTTTACAAGTCACTGCCACTGCTGAAAGCAAATTTAAAGTTCCGAAGAAATGTCGACGATGACCTCACGGTTACTAGCGATTTGTCCCGTACCGCGTCCAGTACAGAATTCTATCACCCGTTTCTATTTTTGAACACATTTCCTTATTGGGTAATATTCTTTCCACGTCATCGAGGCATGCCTTTGACGAAGGCATGCCTTGATGATAGATTTGAAATATTTTATCAGTCGGGACTTCAAGACGCCTGTACTCGATTTGAGGTTCAATTCGATTTCAAATAACAGACTGGGTACGATTAGAGATTCCATTATAATCGAAAATATGTGATTCGCAGGGTCCAAATAAAAAGTTATTCAAATTCACTGGTCAATACAATTACCAAATGGGAATAAATCTTAAATTTCAATTATTTGTACTTGCCCCTGCTTGCCCAAGACTTTATCATTATGCAGCAAAATATATAAAAAATAAATTATTTCAGTGTAACTACTGTGCAGGATAATCCGATATCGCATAAAAGTGTTCCATTGAACATTTCTTTGTAATCTTGGACCAGTTAAGAGACTCAGAAGGCAAGGGTTGGTTCCGACAGACGACAGATCGTAAATAATGTACATCCTGTTCGCTTTCCACATTGAGTGACAAACTGCCAAAACGCATCGACAAAACTCTTTGTTTGGTGAATGAAAGGCAAGACCTTATATTTTATACGAGCTTCGTTGAAACAGTGCATAGTCTGTTTTTTTATACACAAAACATGGCAATGTTACTCGATAATGTAACAACACTACACAGATGTGCCATTTATTACACACAGTTTTGCTAAAACGATTAGTCGGATAAAAGGTTCGCATTCGTTAATCCTCTTTGCGTACCACTTGGATAGTTGTTACTGGTTATTCGCAAAGCTGATATTGATCGGAATTTCATTTGCAAAAATATTTGACGTTTAAGACGCTCACTCAGTAATTTTTATCCGCCAATAGAGCTCTCAAAACTGGTATGAAATTAAAGAACGCAGACATGAAATCTACAACTAAAATTCAGCCTCTTTGCTACATGGTTTCTTGAACGGCTTAGCGAAAACGAGTTCATATGTCCTTTCTTTATTTAACGTCCCGTGTTGTGTCCGAAATGAATATTCATATGAATAACGCAGCATTGGGTTCGCAAACAAATATTCTCGAGCACAACAAACTATTCGACAACGTTCTTTTTTCGTTTTTATTACACGCCTGTTCTATGAAATCCCCATCTACAGCAACACCAAACCGAACGGAAAATGAAAATCGTTGACGGACTGTTTTTAAATAGAAGCGAAATTGGAAGTTTCTACAAATCGTGCACATAATTACCATGTGAACCGCTAATGATAGCTACAAAGAGTAGCACGGGGTTCCTAACGCAAATTTGGTTGGCGATAAAAAATGTTTTCTTTTTGTTGATAGTTCGCCCCGAGTTCGAATGTGTTCTATATGCCTACTGGCACATAGAACACATTGGAACTCAGGGGGCGAGTTGTCAAATGAATTGCTGAGTGTCCATCTGATGATGCTTTTTATAGACGTGAAGGCGTGTAATAAATACAGAACGACACTCGCGTGTGAGTGGGTTAATCGATATGGCACATTTGCCATCGCGGAAGGATGGCCTCTTATTTTATCCTTCCGCGCTGGCATTTGCTGGCATTCGTGCCATATCGATTAACACATTCACACGCGTGTGTCGTTTTGTGTTTATATCCGGTTTTCCGAATAATCTCTGAAAATACTATTACCAAAATCCTGTTTATTTCGCCCACAAAGTCACTGTCTGTTACCCGGGAGGGAATAGACAATTCAAAAATGGTATCGCCCAGTCAACAGAAAAAGCGATAGGTTTATATACTGAATTTAATTGAAATTTTTATTTGCAGTATAATTATTGTACAAAAATAACATTAAACTAATATGTGTACTGCGGGAAACAGCATTGCCCTGTTGGCTGTCTTCCTGCTATTCCCCATAAAAATAGAGAAAAAAAAACTGAAAAAAACGGTCAAGACAGCAGAGTTTCAAGCCATTCACTGATTCAGTGAACCATTCAATAATGAAATATTCAGATGAGAATGATGAGAAGTGATAAGATGCCAGAATGGAAGGGATATGACAAATCTTAATATTTCTGGCGAGACTCAGTCAACTGCATGTCCTGACTATCAGGGCTCAAGGAGCTCTGTCAGGCAAAACATGAACTTGAGTGAGGTTCCAAAGCGGAATATTCAGATCAGGACGATGAAATGTGTTAAGATACCAGAAAGGGGTGGATTTGACAAATCTTAATATTTTTGGCGGGACTCGATGAAGTGCTTGTCCTGTCCATCAGGGCTCAAGGAACCCTGTCAGACAAAACATGCTCCTGAGTCAGGTCTCAAGGTAGCGTACTTGCATTCTAACTGCACTATAATTAAAGTATCTTTGGTGAAGAGCACTCCACACCGAGCCCGATGCAAATGACACGAAAACGTATAAAAGGGGAGATGCGCCGTAATTGGAGACCACTAAACTTTGACTGAGAACGTATATTGTGTTCAAATGTGTATCAAAATCATGTTTCCAGGGCACAACCTTTTCGATTTATCGGGAAATGAGCCCTAACATAAGGGGCGAAATGATTTTCTCATACAAACTATGCTAAATGGTGCAATAGGCGTGTAAAGTTCTGGCCACCTACAGTACAATCGCCGTGGACTGGTCGTAATCCACGCGTGGGCAGTGATGTCCACACCTGCGTTTACCAGGTAATGAAAATCTTCACTAGCAAAATTTTAATTATTTAATTAATGAAGAACCGGTAGTACCCACTGCTTCATTAATTAAACTTTTGAAAATTATTCCTAAGATTAGTGTTTGCAATCTACTATTATTGTATCCGTAGAAATACTGCCTACTCCGGTCCACGGTGGCCGTATTGTATGGAAATTGTTACAAGGTACCTAAGGGACCGTTTTTTTTTATTGATTTCAGACCCTATGGCAACTGTTCGGGAAAATTAGGTTTGTAGTGGGTAAATTAGATTAGCAGACATCTTCGCGTAATAACGACAACATTTCTGGTGTGTATGCAAGTCCAATCATACACAACTGAACATTTTCAAACTACTTTGTCGAATGTTAGACACTAAAACATCGCCATTGTTTCAATGGGAAGATGTCTGGTAACGTAATTTATCGATGACAAGCTATTTGAAATCGACAAAAAGACGGACACTTCTCACCCACCAAAAACTTTCATCGCTCATCGCAACTTTACGCACCAATGACAGCATTTGGTACGAGATAGTCAGTTCGCCGAATGTTAGGGACCCATGTACCTGTAACTATACACAATTATGCCCCAGAAATATGTTCTGAGACACGTTTGAATATAGTATATGAACCTACCGTTCATTCTGTTTACTGGGCGAAAAACAAAAAAAAAAATGGATTGTCAAATTCAGCATGGGTGAGAGAAAACGGTCAGCCGGTTACGAAAATGGATCAACCTTTTCAGCATCAGCCCTTGGAACCTGAGAGACCGCTTTTCCGGCCCAGGAACATTATGCATCATAATTTCTTTAAGTATGTTTGCTGCTAAGCGAAAGTGTGGGAAAGACCAATCAATATTTTCAACGCGCAGCCCCAAGTCTGCACGTTGAAAATGAAATTGTCTATCCCCGAATAAGGAACATGCATAAACTCTTCCAATCGCTGTCCTTGAACTGACAAGGGAGATACCATCATGGTTCGAAGGGTTAATCTGCTCCACATGTATAGTATTATAGTTTCCATGGAACACGTTCAAAGTACACTGACTCGTTCTAATATTTTTCAGATTACCCCGAGTCTTCTTCTTTACATATTTGGTTACTGTCCACTTAACCCTTTATTACACACCCGTAACTGTATTTGTCACGATCACATGGATTTTAGGGGCATGCGGTAATTTTAACCAGAAAGCTCTAGTGCGATCCGATAAAAAGTACCAATCGCGTGCACAAGTTCTCTCGATAGACTGGTTCTTATAGTTTGCAGCGTTCAGTGGAATATAACCAATGAGAACCATCGGCTATATTTATCTGTCGGAATTACCGATTCTCATCACAAAATCTTTGATGCACAACTATGCTAAAAACTGTTGAAAGTCATGAAAGACACATGATCTCTGCCAAGAAATTGAACAGTGAAACTCAACCTTTGCTTTCGTTATTGAAAATCGAGGAAAACTTAATTAATTTTAATGCAAAAAAGTCCAATTGGGTTCGACACTGCAGCCAGCCACTAATACAGTTCCTATAAAACTTTGTTACAATGTTGCCCTCATCGCTGCGTGCTGCCGGCGAGTCGACACGGGGCCTACCGTGTAACTGTAATCTTATTCGATTCACACTTCGGCAATGAAGCAGCACATTTGCCAACGCAAACATACTTTGAAAAGCATGTTAAGGTGAAGTTGTCCTCCTGAAGCAAGACTAAATGAATCTTGAATACTGGTTAACATGAAGCGGAAAAACAGACGACGACACGCCGACAGCGCCTGGAGATGTTTGACAGCTAGAACATGCAGTTACTAATTAACTATCTCCAATTCCACCCTTACTAGATGACCACCCCCCCCCCCCTCCCCACTCTAGCTGAATAAAGAAAATAAATTCGAAAGAATGAAAAGCCTGATTTTATAAGAAAAACTCGGTATTTTACATTTGTGGAACCAATGCTTTTTACGTGCTAGTGGGTGTTGGGGCAACAGGTTTATTTTATTTTATTTTTTTTTGTGGGGGCAGGGTGGAAGGGCTTTTTTAGGGGGAAATAGTATTGCTAAAATATGACTTTCTGGAGATTGTACTAGGGAAATTAAAAAATGTTACCAGCTACCCACTACAGAAATTCTGAAAAATCTCGAGTAGGGTGGGAATGAGACCATGAAGAGGGAAGGGGTGATAAATACATGTGGTCTGATGAATGCAATATATTGTCAATTTTATGAGATGACTTCCCTGAAATTCAAAAATAATTATTAGAATATTTAATACATAGACAATATGACAATATTTTCCAGACACAGATTGATGTGTATTTTTAAATGACTAATTTAGGATTTTTGCTAGTATTTCTGTTTTATACAAGGATATTTCTTATTTTGCTTTAATTCTCAGCAACAAAATTTAAATCGAATGCCACCTATGTGACTTAGTTACATGGGTGTATGAGATGGGGAGGGGGTTGAGGCACTCTCAACCCCTTCACCAATAAGCAGTTAATTTTGCAGTTTTCATTGAAAAGGACTGGTATTTTCAGAACAGAGTGTTCAGAGGGGGGGGGGGGGGGGGTATTTTTATAATTTTGGCAAATATCAGGGCAGTGGGAGGAGCATTTTCATAGGCAAATTCGAGGCAAGGGCCTGCATTTTGATTTTGAAACAAAAGTTCTGGGCAGTTTGATTGGTCAGCCCCATCCGCAAGAAAATGTTCTCCAAAAGCCTATCATTTTAGCCACATTCTATTAGTCCTCTTTAAAACTACTTACTAAATGTAAATTCAGAATACCAAATTCCAAATTTAAGACACTGACAAGATATTGGAGCAGACACATAAAAAATTATTTTGTTTTGAACCAGATACCGGTACCAAGAAAAAAATATTGACAGAACCGTTCAGATAACAAACTGGTGAAGTATAGTACTACTAGTACAAAATAATGTAAACATTAATCAATCTTGGAAAATATTATTAACCAAAATAGGTTGGAGCTTACTGGTGAGAACACCCCCCTTATTTCTCTTTCAGCCTCTGACTAAAACTGCTGGATACTCATTTTGTGAGCTTTCAAGAAAATGCTGTCAGGTTATAGATGGGTGGGGGGGGGGGGGGGGGTGTAAAAAAGGTGTATAAACTAAATTACTTGTGCTGTGGAGACAAGACATGACATTTTCTTGCAGTTATCATGCAATATATTTCTCCCTTTGTATATCTGTGTACTGTAGTATTATGTGGACAGCTTAAAACTTTTATTTGTAAGTGCAGCCCATTTCAAACAAAGGTTATCAAGACTTGATGTAAAATAAAAAGAAGGCTAAATTTCAAGTCAGAAACTTTATAATGTTGAAAAATAAAGTGCAAACTTACCAAGACTGCAGAGTTCACTCAGAGTCAGAATGGAATCTCAAACTGCCTCACTGCCCTCAGGCTCAGTTACTCCAAACGCGATCGAATGACCGCCCCAGTAGGTTAATTATTGCGCAAAATGTCTTTTCTCGTCCAGTGTTTACGTTTGTTACAGTGCAGAACAGAAATGACCGATGTACAGTCCACATGCGATAGCCTTATGGCAGTGGTGCATGTGTCGTCAGGCCGAGTTCAAACTTGTATTTTTAATATCACTCCCGAGTTTTAAAAGCACGAAATTTAAACAGAGCGGCCAGTTCGCACCGTATTCAAATTAAAATCCTTGTACATTTTCCATCCTCCAGATATAATGATTCCTGCACACACAATTTTGAAAACACATTTGAGACCTCATAATTTGTGACGTCTGATATGCTGAACGCAATCGTTTGAGTTTTAAGTGTTCGGATCGACATTTTTTTGCGAATAAAATGAATCAACAGCGATTCTACAGATGGCAAGGTCAAAGACTTAAGACTGGTTCTCTGACAAAATTGCCCGTTTCTCTCTAAAATTCTTTCAACCGTTCAAATTGTCGACTGTTTAATTAAATTAGCGATTAATTATAGTAAATTCTTTTTCATGGTTGGGTGTGCAATAAATACAGAACCACACTTATGTTTGAATGGGTTAACGATTACTGGACTCGAGCGTGTGGCGCTGGGATAACCACTCGAGCCTACCGGCTCTCGTGGTATCCCTGCGCCACTCGCTCTCGTCCAGTAATCGTTAACCCATTCAAACATAAGTGTGGTTCTGTATATTTACCCAACGTAACTGGAAAAACCGGCCAGCGCTATTCACAAAAATCGCCAATTAATTTTCATTATTTTTTCATTTTTTGTTTCAAAAACATAGGTTATGACCCCTCTTTGGAACGAGCTCGTTCCAATGAGGGGTCATAACCTATGTTTCTGTGACAAAAAAATTAAAAAAATTAGTTATTCAAGCATTTTGTTTGCAAGTGTTGTCTGCTTTTCATGTTAAGTAAAGGGTTAAACTAGCATGTGTATTTTTATTAACCTTTTACCCAACTCGTGAAGTAAACGATACACGTAAAAACATTTCTTGAAGAACGAATAATTTAATGTTTTGTCTCACAAACATACCTTATGGCCCATCATTGGAAAAGACACAACGAACTCGTTCGAATGAGGAGTCGCATGCTAGGTTTTCATACAAAAAGAAAAAGAGTAACATTTGAATGGGCGATCTTGTGAATATCGTTGACCAGTTTTGCCGCTACGTTGGGCGATAACAAAGATTTGTTTAAGATAACAAACCTCTCGTTTCAGAACAAGAATGGCAAGACTGGTTAAGAAAATATGTTTATTGTGTGCGGTGGCAGGAACATGTGGACTCATTGCCGTGCTTCTGACAGCAAAGCAGCCCAGTATACAATCTCCTGCAACGGAAGCAACGATGAAAATGGTATGTGTGGTAACTAAGCACTTGCCGACTCACTTTTAACGTTTTAACCTTTGTTCACCATATGGAGGGTCGAGTATTACCACTCTCTAACTGGCACTCCGATAGGACAATAAAAATAAGCTGAAGCAGGACATAGTTTCAGTGAACCTCTAGGTACTTAGGTGAAACTTGTGATTCTTTTGTTTTTACAATTATTTTCGACTATTGTTTGGGTGGAAACTTCTCTTCCAATGTGTTTTGTGATAACCTGACGTCTTTTCAATTTACTTAACCCTTTTCCTAACCTGAAAAGCAGACGACACTTGCAAACATAATTCTTGAATAACTAATTTTTTTCATCGACGAGCTCGTTGCAATGAGGGGTCATAACCTATGTTTTTGAGACAAAAAAATAAAAAAATAATGAAAATTAATTGGCGATTTTTGAGAATAGCGCTGGCCGGGTTTGGCCGTTACGTTAGGTAAAGGGTTAAAATAAATAATTACAATGACAGCCGTGACAAAACTGGTCGCGCGTTGCCCCAAACCAGCACCACAAGACTCCATTTATATAACCTACAGTGCGCGTGACTAAGACCAAGTGGCAAATCTAGTCCTCGATGAAAGTTCAGGGCTGCAAACAAGAGCGATTCGATATATAAGACTACAACGCAGAAGAAAGTGTTTTATCGTGTCATGTCAGTTATGTGGGAAGATGGTGGTTAGCCTTCTACAATATTTCCATCAGTATTTTTATAGAGTAAATACGGAAGATAGACTGCAGGATGGCACTCTGCGGCTTTGATCTCAATTGACAGAGTGCTAAATTATTTTTTGCAATCAAACCTTGTATACATGTCTTTGCCTTGATGCAATTGATGGGAGAGTGCTCCCATAAATTGTAACAAGGCAAACCGTTACAGACTAAATAAGATCTCTTTAAAGATAATACAAAGCACATCCACTGAATATTAGCCTTCAAGTTGTGGTGCCTGCATATCAGAATAAAGGTCAAATGTGGGCATTCAGCACTCTACCAGTTAAAGTTTCATTTAGAATACATTTTTTGTGTGTCAAGAGCCAATGTAATCGTTGAGCATAGGCTCCGGGTTACCCTAAGGTGTGGGTAAAATTTATTAGGTACATCTTACTGCAGATATCTTTAAAACAGTCAAATGAGGCGTGGTATTACTACTAGCAATATAAGCACATGGATGTTGTACCTTGTGTCCATAGTGTCCATACATTAGTTTCAACTCCCCAGTTGCATTTACCTGAGCTCAGAATGCACGCAGCCCTGACTGATAATGTAGTTGTAATATTTTTTAGTCGAAATACAGTTCAGAAACCCAGAAAATTGGATTGTGGATAAAAAAATGTCGTTGCGTTAACGCATGGACTTTTCAACTTCTTGTTTTATTAGAACTTAAAATTGGTCGTGCTGGTACCAAACCGGCCACAGAGCTCCATTTTCATGCAACAAACTATGTTTGGGACAGAAGTTCAAATAGCAAATTTAGTCTTGTAAGAAAGAACATGCTATTAGTGAGTATATGGGCGTTGGGCGTCAAGAAAAGTGGTGGCAAAGAAATATATTGACTTGAATAGGATGGAAAGGGTCCTGAAATCAATGCAACGACAGCACTGGTAATGTTGCGCGATTTTTTCCTAATATCGAAGCGTCGCGTAAATCTACGAGTCAATTCAGGACCATTTGCGTACTTACAGTACAGTCACCGTGGACTGGTCGTAATCCACGCGTGGACAGTGATGTCCATACATGCGTTTACCCGGTAATAAAAATCATCACCAGCACAATTTTAATTAATGAACCACAGGGTTGTACCCGGCGCTTCATTAATTCATCTTTTTATGATTATTCCTATTATCAGTGTTTGCAATCTGATATTACTGCGTCCGGGGAAATACTGCCCACACGGTGGAAGGTGACCAGTCCACGGCGGCCGTACTGTACATGTACGCGGTGATCGCCCAGTGTTAAGACGAGTAAAATGCATTGACGTGTAACTAAAAATGGAAGACATGGCGAGACGTTACTGTGTATGGGAAATAAAAAAAGAGAAAAAAAAAACCCTAAAACGTACGACCATTTCGATGGATGTTAAACTGACAAAAACGAACAAAAACATCCAAATCTCCTATTCCATTTGAATGGGATGGGACCACTTTCGTTACAAAAAATGTTGAATTTTGTTATAAAACCACGTTTTCCAACGAAAAAGACCTTTTTAAGGGCCTATATAATTAATGAAATTTTGTTTATTTTGAAAATTCTCCCCTCTGATATTCCTTCAATTCAAATTAAATATACACACAATGTACATCAAAATGAAGGTTGGGATGTATAGAACACGAAACACATGTGTAATCAACTCATAGAGTCGACTGCAGGCACCACTGGTTCCTAGAAGTCTGCTGCCGTATTCGCACCAGAACTGATAATTTAATAACATTTCACGATAAAACTTGTAGCCAAATGTGCTTTACATATCCAAGAACAAAGCCTGGGGATCAAAATTCTTCAAAACACGGCGACAGAGCTGCATGGGGGAAAATTCCAAAGCCTTTGCTTTTGTTTACGTATGAGTATACTTTCGATTTCCGGTCGACGTCATCGGACGGAAAAAGCATGAAAAAAACAACGACGTCTACAATCAAATAATGAAAAAGACCGCCTTCATACAGTATACTGTTATTAGAGAAAGATTGCACAGTTGTCGTATTCAATGCAAGGTATCATGATACCTGTTGAAATTTCTTAGAATTACGATTTTGTTTTTCGATGGAAATTCGTGGTATCGAGTGATTTGCGCATGTCTGTCGAGCATGGAAACCATCTTCAATACAAAATGCAGAGAGCGTTGTAATTTTCCAAAATGCAGTCCTGCACTAGAAAGTGTTTTGAATGCCTAGCTTTGTTATTGGATATCTGAAGCACATTCGACCACGAATTGTTTTTGCGAAATATTATTTAATTATCAGTTCTGGTGCGAATACGATAGCAGACTTCCAGAAACCAGTGGTGCCTGCTGTCAACTCAATGAGTTGATTACATATGTGTTTCGTGTTCTATACATCCCATCCTTCATTTTGATGTATAATTTGTGTATATTTAATCTGAATTTAAAGAATATGAGAGGTGAGAATTTCAAAATAAACAAAATTCCATTACTAAAATAGCCCCTTAAAACCCAGCGCGCCTTGTAAATTATCTCTTTATAAAGTGTTATTCATTATTAGTTCAACTGACGTTTTTGATCCACTCTTAATAACTGGAGGAAATAAGGATATCATCATGTTCTGCCGACATCGTTCTTGTGATGATGTCCATCCGAGAAAGAGAGACAGACAGAGAGATAGATAGATAGATAGATAGATAGATGGATAGATAGATAGATAGATAGAGAGAGAGAGAGAGAGAGAGAGGGGGGGGGGCATTATCACTTACTCTTTTGGCGTCTGTCATTGCAGAAAAAAACGTGCAACTCGAATTTTTCTGGATGTATTTCTTTATGTAAGGATTTCACGCCTTTTCGCAGCATTTCAGTTTCGAGCGACTTAGTTTACGGACTAATAAATAACTCGACACACTCGATCGTTAGATTACACTTATCATATAGATTTTTATCGAGAATGAAACTGTATTAAAAGTTAAATTTCTTTTTATCTTTTAAATAAGTCGAAAACTAATCATAACACTGTGATTCAGTCTCTTGGGAGTTAAGGGAATGTCCAACCTAAGTTTGGTCAAATTTCAGGTAATTTTCTTCAAACTCCAAAAGAGGCCCAAAATTAATAACACCGATAAATTATATACCAAATTATATACCAAAATGCTTGGAATGAAACATAGAACATGTGGAATCTGAAATTGGCCATGGAAGTGCTGCCATGTGGTAGATAACACCGCCTGAAAGTCTGCCATGGAATAAGCAAGAGAACAAAAGTGTTACAATAAAATACCTTAAAATAACATAACAGCTGTATTTTACACATATTCAAGTACATACTCCAAGAACTCTTTTCCTAATTCTTGAAAGGAATAAAGAGTGAGACCAAATGTTATAAGTGGAGTGCTCAATGATTGAAGGCCGCCATTTTCTTCAGTTTATGTTTTAATTTGGGTAAGTTAAACAAAGGCCAACTTGAAGGAATCCACCAGAAGAAGTATGGAAGGACAAAAGAGTATCTCCCCATGTAAAGATGTATGTGTCAGTGTGGTGGCTTGGAAAGAAACTATGATCTTCTCTTATGTAAAATGCACTGCAAAGTCATAGTTGAACACACATTGAAATATATTCACAGACCACTTGCACTTTAACCCATTTTAACCAATACATCAAGTTGATAGTCATTAACTTATTAAATCTGTCTGGTTTATCAATAAGTAACATAAGTTGTTTTACTCTTATCCTTGGGCTCCAATGTATTTCTGCTACCTGTTGAAGAAGAAACAAGAATAACTGTAACTCTTCAGTGCAATAAACCATTAAATGTACATAAAAGTACATTGTTATCCAATACACATGGCAGACGATATCAAAATTTATTAATTTAAATATCATTTTTTCAAATTTTTCAAAAAGAATTCATCAAAACCATATTATGTGACCCCTCGTTGGAACGAGCTCGTTCCAACGAGGGGGTCACATAATATGGTTTTGTTGAAATTGTTTGAAAAATAATATTTTTTCAACTGCTGAATTTGCATATTACGCGGACGGATGCGGCCGATTCGTTGGGTAAAGAGTTAACCCTACATAACCATAATCGCCTCTACAGGAGGCTTATTGGCAAATGGAGACCGGGAGGACACATACAGTAGGTCTTCCATTCATAGGCGTTGTCAGGGGGAACGAAACCCCTTTTACGTTTTTTTTTCAAGAACGGAGCATGCAAAGAAATGCCCAAAATGCCACCAGAGAGCTCCATTGGATAGTTAATCAAAAAATGTTCCCGAGAGTGAGGGGCGTCCCCCCCCCCCCTAGTATGCTTGAGCCTTTGGCACTCGTGCAATATGACTCTTTCATTAAAGTTGAACCCCTTTTGAAAAATCCTGGCGACACCCATGCTCCATTTACAGGTAAAATTCTGCAAAACCACCAACCACTACCCAACAGGCAACTCTCCAAACAAATGTATCTGCAAAAATCATAATACATTGCAAAACATTCTTTTTAGACATTAAGCACTAAACCGTTCATGCCTTTACTTACATATATAACAATTAAATTACCGATTAATGGTGTGAATAGAAAAACCTTGACATTTTCAACTTGCTGAGCCCCAGAAGAATCCATAATAATTCCATTGAAAGGTGCCAATAGCCGCCACTTTGGTGGCTTTACATAACATTAATTAATTAGCCTGTAGCTTGATAAGTAGTAGGAAAAAATATTCACAAAAATTAATTTGTTGCAATTCATTGGAGGGTGGGTGCCAGCAGGCACTTTCTAACAAACTGTAATAAATCAACTAGTTCTGAACAAACTCTGCCTGAACTATGATTCCCATTCGGGCAGAATGGTATATTTGAAAAAATACTCGTTGCAAATTCTATTCAAAAAAATAATTTAGAACCCTACCACTTAAACCCCTTCCACAATGCACATAATATCAAAATTTGTTATTTTTTTCAAATTTCGCAAAAATATTCAAACAAAACCATATCATGTGACCCAATGAGCTCGTTCCAAGGAGGGGTCACATGATATGTTTTTTGTTTAATTTGTTGACTAAATGCATCTTCCAAACAACCAACACTTGTCCATACTGTCACTACAAATTGACCTGTTAATCACATATAGATGCTATAATAAACTCCTGTTAATTGATGAAAAAAAATCTGGTAATGTATGAAAGAATTTCACTGACATGAGCCAAGGTCAAAATTCTTATAGACCTAGTGGGTAATGTTGCGTCGATTAAAAGCTTTTTGTCAATTTTCTCGTGTGTGACAAATCTCCAGTGGCTCAGTTAAATGAGTGATAATAGACTGAATGCACAATTTATCACAAGAATGCAGAAAAATTACCAAACTCCTGTTGATTGAATACTCCTATTAAATTGCATTTTTTTCAATGACAACAGAGATTATTCAGTTAGTAGAATAGAACTGTACATATACACTTTATGCTTATCAAGGAACAAATACTGAAGCTGCAGATAGAGAGAGAGAGAGAGAAAGATGTGCAGAAGTGCCAGCAGAATGTTATGTCACTCCCCCGAGTAACAAGATGTAGGTGCGCAACCACATTTCTACTCTACAGTATTACAAATAATGATCACCCTCATCCTTTACCCAGCTTTGGGACTGGTATGCTAAACAAACAACCGGGCAGATTTAAGGTCATCCTATCGCCAGTCCCTTTGCTCGCATATCAACACAAGCTGTTAGTCAGGGCTGACACAGTATGTGCAGTGTGGATGATCAGTAAAACACCCACAGAGTGTTATTTCCACACGTGTCAGAAGCATGCCTGCAGATAATTTTACAGTGTGTCTATCATCATGACCAGTACAAATATTTTGGTACAAGACATTGTGGTCATGAAAAGTTATTGGAGTTATTCTCGCATAAAAATTCTGAGAAAACAGTAATGCAATCAATAACAAACAAGACTGGAATATCTCACGTGCCTATTGCCAATAGCAACAGTCACTGATTATATCCCAGCCATGTTTTTATTTTAATCTTTAAATAATATCATTGTGGTAGTCAATTACCAACAATCATGGCATTACACCTTGGGACATTGTAACCTGCACCAATCTATTGGTTTAGAACATTTAGTGTTTTTGCTTAGGTTCTTATCCTTGACCTGAGGCTTATTTGCAGGCTTGCTACTCTATTATCACAAGTTACACTAATAATAATAATAATAATAATAATAATAATAATAATAATAATAATAATATTTATAACCCATTCTGCCCCACTTTTTCATTTTTCTACAAATAATAATAATAATAATAATAATAATAATAATAATAATAATAATAATAATAATAATAATAATAAAAAAGATAATAATAATAATAATCATCATCAGAACAAATACACCCACCTTATCAGTTCATAATTTAAGTAAAATACACAGAATTCATCAATTCAAATAAATTTACAGATGAAAGAAAAATATTTGGCGTCTGTCGTCCTCTCGTATTATTACTACAAGAATCTGCAGACACTGTTCAGCTAACAAACGAAAATGAAAGCATTTGGGCTGGTGTGTCAGGTTTATAAGCAACTCGGCACAGATACTGTAGAATCAGGAACATTTCGGGTAGTGCATTTGTTTAAATTTCAAATACGGGTAGTTTTGACCATAAATTCGATAATTCGTTTGGGTTTTGATCATCACGGACACGCATACCGCTCTTATGAAACTTATGTTTTTTATGATATGCAAATTTGGAGACCATTTCCGGTAAAGGAGATTTATCACATTTGTCAGTCTGAAACAATGACAAAAGACACACATGTTCGTTTGATTGTATGAAAGAAAAAAAAACTAAATTCACAGCATCACCCAATCGCACCGTACTTAAAAGTACGAATGCATCATCTCCAACTCATCCTTCATCGGGCCTTTGCAGACATTAACACGTTCACGGCCGTTGATCTATGGTTACCTAAAAGTAAATAACTTTAAAGCATCTGGGGGAAATCAACACGCTCAATATAGTTCGAGATCACTTGGAATATATTTCAGGCAATAGTACTTTCTGTGTCATTCTGCTTACGTTTTGGGAATATTACTTCATATTATGTGTATAATTCCGATTTTATGCACTTGATTATTTTTACAATTGGTCCAGGTTATCTTTTAAGTGCGCACTGATTCAGATTTTCATCAACAAATAGTGCAAGACAACAAAGTTAATATTAGATGACGGACGATGGAATTTCTGCAGTTATGACATAATCAGCTGAAGCATTTCCTGTAATTTGATTGTGAATCCCCTCATACATAGTCTCAAACAAACGAAAGAGGGGATTATGTCCCTGGAATCTTCAGATCGCGCAAAATACAAATTCCTGCAAAAACACATGGCCACATCCGGAACATCCAAATTTCGTGTCGTTGGTTTTGCATTACAACATTCCCAGAACACCAAAGGGTGTGTCAGAAAACTGTTTTTCGAGAGTCTATAATATGCTATCAATTCATTGAGAACAAGACTTTCGCATTTTCGATCAGTTTATGGTTCTACGGGTTCGTTACTTCTGTCGTTGGCAAATCAATGTTCTTCAAAATCATAAAATTCTCCTTTTTTCCGTGAAAAATTTATTTATACTTTTTTCTATGCACTTTACTCATTATTTTATATATAAATTGCCTTTCTTCACTCTTCTTTCTGAGACATTGATAAAAATGTTAACAAAGTTTTGTTGGGCTACCCCGTTAATAGTTGTATTTAAAAACAAAACAAAACAAAAAAAAAAAAACAACCACAAAAAAGTCACGAGCTCCACACATCTCTTTGCCTCTCAAACCATTGTAGCCTTATCCTATACCTGTCTGTTCTGGGATAATTTTTAAGGTCACATACTTATGCACAATGGCTAATCGTGACCGTGCCAGTTTTACGGGTGGTGAAGCCGGAGTACCCGGAGAGAACCTCCGAGCAGCGGCGAGCAGCTGTCAGCAGATCCTCAACATTCTAAATCTGTTCAAGCAGTGTTACAGCTGTTGAAGACATGTGCACCATCGACGTGCAGTACGCCTTAGTACACGGCGTCATCGTGCCCCCATGTAGGCTACCGGTGTAAAAGGAATGGAAGTCCGTAGGAACGTTAGTCCCTCTGGGCTATTATTCCGCGGAATTATAGTCCTAGGTCTAATATTTCTAGGAATAGTAGTCCGGCGGACTACTATTCCTAGAAATGTTAGACCTAGGACTATAATTCCGCGGAATAATAGTCCAGAGGGACTAATTTTCCTACGGACTTCCATTCCTGTCACACCGGCATAGAAGTCCAACAGTCTACCACTGAGCCACCGCGCCCCCTGCAACTCAGTAAAAGGCTTGTTGGTGTACGTGTGATTATTCTGTGATTATTCAATGTGAAGACAAGTTTTTTCGTTTTCTAAAAGTTACAAAAGTAAACTTGGCTTTTTATGACAAATTAATTAGAAGCAAATAAGTAACCATCCACTTTGGCTCTTTGTTTATCGAAAGTGGTTTTACAGTAATTTGCAAGGTTTTATTCTTCCCGGGAAGAAAATTAGCAAACCTTACTTCCTAGACTAGTATATGATAGTGTCTTTATTATATGTCACGATGCGTATACAGTTGAGAACATGAACAGAAAAAAAGAGTTACAGCACACCAAAAGAGGGTGAAAGCGTCGTTTTATTATCTTTAAATGGGTTTAAACAGAGAATAATAGTCAAATGTCCAAACAGATTGGGAACAAAAGGTAGAAAGCTAGCTTGTGTGTTTTATACTACTCTACAGGAAAATGCCTGAAGTTTGTGAAATGATGGGCACATCGATGATACAATTTCGCGAACATTTGGAAATTTCAGTTTTTATGTAAAATTCGCCTACCATTGGTGTTACTTTTACTCACAACTTTAGAAAGGTAAAGGGAACTAACTTTTTTGTAAATCTCTTCCAATGACGAAAATTGTCAGCCATGTGGGATTGTTTTTAAATTACCATGAAGCTGTCCCGGGAGAAGCGTTTAATTTAAATGATCCATCGCTGAATGACATTTCAGCTTCTTTCGAGCACTTTCTTGTGATCAGAGTACTCTTGTGCCAAGAGCAGCTGATCTGGTGAAACGTCGGTGCTCTGTAACGACTAGATCATCCTTTTGAAATATAGTCAAGGGGGTCAAAAGCGTTTATGTTAATATCTTCTCTGAAGAGCTTTTTTGATAATGTAAGGCCTTTATCATGTTTCAAGTTTTGGTACAATAGAAAAGGAGGATGGATGCGAAATGTTGGGAGATAAGATCGCCGTCTTTACCGATTCTTTCAACAAAATAAACAAGCACCCGAAACAGATACTGACATGGAAGACCCCGGTCAGAATCTGTTTCTGATGTTTTTCATGCTGATGGGTTCATAATATTGGTAACAATGTCGTCTTTTTGGCGCTTCCGTGTTATCCTTGGTCTTGTTCCTCGAAATAACTATAACTTTTACCCCAGAATGTTTTTTACTCTCCTCGCATCTCGCAATAATCGCGTGATAAATTACACTTGGACTTTAGTAAGAAACCCCAAATATATTGAATCTCAATCTTCGGCGACATGCTCATAAAGAGTTCGCTAGAGAAAGGCGATCGGAATTGCCAGTGTCATATACGACACTCCATTATTTTCCTCTTGCAAACTAAATTAGTTGTTAATCTTTTACGCGTCGCATGCGATATAAGAATTTCTTTTACTTTTTTTCAAATTTAAGACAAAAATCAACAAAACAATATCATATGCCCCCATCGTTCCAATAAGTGTTCTCGTGGTATGGTTTTGTTGCAATTCTTTGAAAATATTTTTTTTCAGCTGCTCAGTTTGTGAATTACGCTGGCGGTTGCGGTCGATTCATTAAGAAAGAGTTAAACGTATATATTGGTTGCATTTCTTTGGTTCGACAGGCAGATCCCACAAAGTGCTTCATAATTTTGGTAGCGCGATCAAGTTAGCAGACGTGATAAATGGCAGACCGTTTTTCGTCGCTAATCATGGGAACTTAAAGATCTGCACGTCATGCCCCTTGCCAGTTTTCTGGAGAATTAATAACAGATAATAGGTTCCATTAACAGTATGATCTCTGCTTATTTTCAGACGCCAAAACATTTACAAACTAAATCTGCTTTGCTGAGGGAAAATCATTCGTACTATGTGGAACAAAGCTGGCACAATCACTGTGAGGAACAAACGTCCCTGCCTTCTCCATGTCTATTATTTTCCATACCGTCGAAGAAGGTATTGTATTGTTCTGTTCCCAAAGCAGGGGCTACTTTCTGGAAAAGTATAATAAAACATGTCAAGGGCAACACAAAAGGATTAACACGTCCTGACGCTTTCCGAGTTAGCAAATCTACAGTTCATGAAATGAAAAGTCTCCGTTATGAACAGAATATAGATATTATTTTTAACGCATACAGATTTATGTTTGTTCGACATCCTTTATCGCGATTGTGGTCCGCGTATATTGATAAGTTACTTCTGCCTGGATACTGGAAGGAATTCGGGAGAGATATTGTTCGCAAAACACGGAATCCACGAAGATGGGTGGGGACGTGTGGAAATGATATAACATTTAAAGAATTTCTTATATACATAAACATGACGAGAAACGATCTGGAGCAACACTGGAGGCCAATGTCCAAGCTTTGTCATCCATGTGTATACAGACCGCATTTTATTGGGAAGGTAGAGACCTTCAGTAAAGACCTCACATTTCTCGCGGATAAGTTAAATCTAACCAAAATAATCAGTTTATACAAAGGAAAGCATATCCACGAAATGACAAATAATATTCGAGTTGCTTTCAGAGATTTACGGGTCAAACATATTTCTTGTGTTTCAAAGTTTCAGCTAACGCGTACATTGTGGAAAGCTTTCCAGTATGTCGGCCATATTCCACGTCATCTTCCATATCCAGAGGAAAGGATGATGGCTCTCGAAGACATCAACTCTAAATCCGTCACCGTTATATTTTTAGACGAACTCCGTAAAGTAGAGGTGGATGAAGAAGAATATCGGCGACAGAAGGAAGATTATATACGGGAACAGTTTACGAAAATACCATCGGATCTTCGGAAGGCGATCTTAGACATATACAAAAATGACTTTGATTTTTTTTCATATGATCAGGAAAAGTACTTTTAAAAGTATTCTTGTTTATGTGTCAAAAATCACAGGCAGATATCATAGGGTCATTAGATTTTCCCGTTTCATGACATTTACGCGATTGGCCTATATTGGTGTTATCGAAAAAACAGCAACCAATACTTAAGTTTGCAATATTGGCCAAAACCAATAAATATAGTTTATCCGACAAATTTTATCGCCTCGACGACCTTGAACAAGGAACAAGTTTTCCGTTTCGGCCGAAACTCTACCGACACCGATATCATGCAGATATCAGAATTATCGATTGGTACCGATAACAGCTACGATAATCAAATCATTCCATTATTGTATACAGCACAGGTCTAAAAATACCGTCAGTCTCAAAATACACACTTAGTGTATTAGGATGATATTAAAATACCATGAAATAACTCAAGCCGATGTTAAGTCTGTTACAGCATGGTGATCACTTTTTCCAGCTGTCTGTCTTTTTGGGTGGTTGTTTATATATATATAGATATAATGTTTTCAAATTGCCGTCATGCTAGGGAGATTAGATTACTCCCTTCTAAGCGGCTTTCACTTTAGACTAATTCCTATTCCGTTTAGTACTGAAATGGTTAACCGGATAACCGGTTTGAAACAGATTACCTACCTAACCGATTTAAAAAAAAACGTCAACCGGTTATCCGAAATATCGACAGTGATCGTAATTCCATGGTTAAAACGTAGATGACACCTCGACGCAACGCTGTATATATTGAGAAATAATCGACTTTGGCGTTCAAGACTTGGTTAATGATCGGCAATTTCCGTGAGAACTTAGTAACCGCAGAAACTATTCCGTAGTATGTACACAAACGAACGTTGCTGAGTACTCCCCTCTCACTTCAGCAGTATATATACCCCTACCATTGATCCTGTGTACGCATGAAATATGCATCCACATACACACAATCATCATAATCTCACAGCACTTGCACGCTATGTTCAACACTAACGCGTCTTTATTTGTAATTGCTCTGCGCAGGTACAAATAAAGACGCGTTAGTGCCCCCCCCCCTTCCCCATCAACAAGTTTATAAATTAGAATATTTGCAATCATTCTTGTCAATTGAGCCCCTTGGGTTCTAATGTTTAAAGTTTGTTAATCCAAAATGCGTCACGACCCCTCCAGTACGCTGTATTTTGTAGATTAATTTGTTCAGTTCCAATAAATTGTTTATACTGTGGTTTTCGGTCAGAAATGGGGCGGTATCTGTTCACTCAGAACCTCAATGTTATTCTACTGAGGTGGTTTTGTATTCTCTCATACAATTTTGTCCCCGTCTCTCCCACGTACACAACTTCATTACGTTTGTCTCAGAGAATCCCATATATTACATGCATGGACATGCAGGTGGTTTTTTTGCCTATATGGTAGGCCGTTACGTCTTTGTCCACGAATTGTTTTGTCTGGAGCATAAACCCACAGATTACACAATTTCCCTCGCATCTATCAGATCCCGTCCCTTGATTGTTGAACATTTCATTATGCTTGCTATGGACAATAATATCTCCCAACTTTTTCAGTCTTTTGTTCGAAATCTGGGGAGGTTTTACGAACGCCAATTTCATACCTTTTGAGCGGTGTAAAATGGGCAGCCGCTCCCGTGTTATTTTCTCGATGTCGAGGAGGCGTTGCGAGTAAGTGACCACAAACGGGACTCTTTCGTCAGTTGATTTGTTTCATCGCCTTTCAAGTAACTGTTTCCGCTCGATTTGGTCGACCTGTTTCATCTGTTCGCATACAAACCCTTCGCCGTAACCTCTGACGTGTAAGTGTTGTTTTATGTCATTTTTGTGGCACTAATCTGGCACAGGTTGGGCCTAACCTAGAAATTTTGATGTGGACGCAATGTTTTTGACGTTTCTATGGCAATGTTTTGTGCTGAATTCGAATCCCTTTGATGCCAGTCTGTAAACTTTGGGGAAATTGAGTTATTTGCATTTTTATTCAAAATGGCCGACAAAATGGGGACAAAATTTTTCGAAAACTAAGAATGAGCAATTTGGATAAATCTTATCGCACTGTCTGAAGGATATCATTGTGGTAAGTTCATATTTACCTGCCCACCTCATGTTAAACAAAAACTATCGTTCTTTCAGCCCTTGTTATTTATGTATAAAGAATAAAGAGCGTTTATAACCACGAAGAGGGGCAATCACAACTATTGTGTTCATTGGGTCATCTTAGAACGCCCTTATCATATCAGTGATTAGTACTCTTCGTGGTTATACAACGAAAGTTACCTGTACCGCAGTGCACTGTGATCGACGGCTGTGCAATCATTTGGGTACTGCACTGGCCCACAAACGGTACATTCGCAGACTTTGTGTCAACATTCTCAAAATTTTATCACGACATACCTCATGAAGTGGAATGTATATCTTGTCCTCGACAGGTATTTTGACTTTACCATCAAGTCGTCTGCCCGCACAAAACGTGGCAAAAGCATATCCAGAAAGCACAAGCTGGCGCCTAACATCTCACTGGCACCAACGCAAGTAGTTCTGTCGAATTCCACAAACAAACATCAGCTCATAAGTCTCATATGTTCACACAACACCGAATGCGTTGCGACTGGTAGTCACTCGAATACACTAGTCATAACAGGTGAATCTTATTCACCTACACTCATTGGGTCAGGCGACGTGCAAGAATTTCGTGAGTTATACACCGAGCACGAAGAGACTGCTGCTATCTTTTGCCAACAAGTCAATTACATCCAGAGATCATGCAAAGATATTTGCCGCATTAATGTCATATCAGATGATACGGACGTGTTTGTCCTCCTAACTTTCTTCTACTGGAAGAACAAAATGTGCTGCTTATTGACAATGGAAGCTACGAGCGGGGAAGAAAATGACATTGACATAGGTGAAACATGTAAGAAGAATGCCACAATTGTCCCAAAACTCATCAGAGCACATGCACTATCGGGCCTTGACACTGTTGCTCAATTGCATGGTGTGGGCAAAGTAGGTATGTTGAAGAGACTGCAGTGTTATTCATTGGACGAACTTGGTGATCATCGTGCAGACATGGGCTCTGTGTTTGTCCAAAGTACCCTCCTGATCAATGCTTGTTATGGTTATCCGGTTACAGAAATGACCGAAGCCAGAGTCAATGTCTGGACATCCAAATCAGCAAAGGCGCGATTATCTACCCCCAAGCTAGCAAGCCTTCCAACCACAACTGAGTCGTTCCACGAGAATGTTAAAAGTGCCCACGTTCAAGCCATGCACTGGTACTCTTGCGACGCGGGCATTCCACCAAAATTCGATCCATCTGATTTTGGAAGGACTACTACTGACAAATCTAAGACTTTGACGCCAATAGGTATTCCCAAGGCTGTCCGTGCTGCCCCAGAACAGGTATTGGAAGTTTGTCAAGTGCGGTTGTATTTCGTCCAAGACATGTTCACCCAATAGATGCACTTGTGTCTCCGCAAACATCCCATACACCATTGTATGTCATTGCAAAGTTGATTCAAACACGTGTCATAGTGAGATGACTTTCGGGAACGTCGAGTCACACGACAGTTCAGATGATGGCACTGATGACAAACACTTGAAATGAACTCGATGCAAGATGGATGGATTTTCGTAAAAGTAGTGAACATGTTAGGCGCCATGTCTGAACTCAGTGGAATGGAATAAGTTGACGTTTTGCACACAATCTATACCAGGAACGTGTTGCTTCGTTGTCTGACTTAATCTCCCAATTAAGTCTCCAAAGTATCTCACAGCTGGCTATGAAAATGATTTCCTCGACAAATTGGTTGATTTTCCAGCCATATAGGAGGCCATCTTTATACGTACAAAGGTCAAATATCTTGAATTAGTTGGATTTTGTGTAATCTGTAGGTTGATTTCATTTTAACACAATCATATGCGCATAAAATAACGGTACAATAGCATAGAAATGGTTCATTCTTAATGTTACGAAAATTCGGCCGCCATTTTGTCGGCCATTTTGAAAAATGCAAATAACTCAAATTCCTCAAAGTTTACAGGCTGGAATCAAACGGATTCGAATTCAGCATAAAAAGTTACCCTAAAAACACCCAAAACATTGCTTCCATATCAAAATTTTCAGGTTCGACCCAAAATCCACTAATTTGTGCGGGACTGCATTCATATTCAGCATTATTCAACAAATTCTTTTTACTCTTGAAGCTATCCCATATGGCATCGCTCTTTTAGTGTTGATTGGGTGGTCCGACTTGGCGTGCAGATATTGATGCGTGTCCGTGGGTTTTGTATATAAACCGGTTTTAAGAAATCAGTCTTCAATTTTGACGACAGTGTCTAAGAATTCTATCCTATTTTCAGTCCACCTTAAACAACTTGTATTCTTGGGTGTATCGTATTTGCTAAAGAATGATATTGTTTCAGAGCCTCGAACCCATGTGTCCATATTCCGTAGATATCAACGTACCGTACCTGTTCAAGGGGGTGTAACTTCGATGTTTTGACAGTTTCTCTTCCCATTCACCCATGTATGTGCACGCCTCATCCTAATACACTAAAATAGTGATACCATACGGGGTAGCTTCATGAGTAAAAAAGTTTTGTTCCGATAATGCTGAATATGAATGCCACAGAAATGACATAAAACAACACCTACACGCCATAGGTTACTGCGAAGAGTTTGGAAGCGAACAGTAGTATCTCCCGTCCGTTTTGGGCACCTCTTCTCCATAGACTCTGAACAAACCCGCTATTTGTTTGGGAGGAGGGAGTTTTTTTTTTCCAGTAAACTCTATACAAATCTGACAGTAATGTCACTGATCTAACAAAGGGCTATTGTTCTAGGATAATGGCCTATTGTTTTCATATTGTTTGCCTATTGTATGTATTTATATGGGGATTTGATACCATTGCATGCTTGACTTTTCAAGTCCTATTTATCATTATCAATTTTATCATTATTCATTACAAAGACACGTGCCACAAGGTGTCGATCAATTACAAATAGTGTAATACGTTCCGCCACAGTCATTCGGCAGGTGTTCAAGAAGGGTGAAACACGGTTCTGACTACTGCCTGAGGATAAAGCCTATTGGTTTAGAGGCCTGACGCACCGCATCTATATTTGTTCCACGACCTTTCCTTGTTGTTCTAGGTAATTAAAGGCGTGGGTGTTCAAGGAGGGGTAAGTCACGACCAGAAGGCCTGTCCTTTTCGATGACAAGAGTGTGATAGATATATTATCCCAAGGTATAATTTGGGCTTCACGGTATTCCAATTTGTAAAACCGAGCACGGTATTTTTTAACCCTTCACCCAACGTAACGGCCAAAACCGGCCAGCGCTATTCTCAAAAATCGCCAATTAATTTTCAAAATATTTTCATTTTTTGTCTCAAAAACATAGGTTATGACCCCTCGTTGGAACGAGCTCGTCGAGCTCGTTCCAACGAGGGGTCATAACCTATGTTTTTGAGACAAAAAATGAAAAAATTTAGTTATTCAAGAATTTTTTTTGCAAGTGTCGTCTGCTTTTCACGTTAGGTAAAGGGTTAAATACCGCGATATGAGTAAATATCGAGTATTTGCGTACTGACAATCCTTGTTTGATATGACAACGCAGAATTCCAAACGCACGCAATACTGCTCGTACTTTGCGATAGTTCTTGCTTGGAACGAATAGAATCACGTGTGTTTGATTTTGCAGAGGAACCATACTGGTCTGAAAATAAGCAGTCTGACATTTGCAGAATAAGGTCCCCAGAGGGTGAATTTGATGATGCTATCCCATACAGTGGGCCAATTTATCCTCTGGATACCGCTTTCTTTTTAGTTTTGAGATCCTGATTCAGACTGAAGTTCACAGAGGGTAAATTTAGTGATGCTACCCTGGGGACATCATTTTGCAGATGACAGTCTACTTATTTTGTGGCTTGGAACCATATCTAAATTAAATAAAAATATAGTAGTTTATAGTGTGCATGTGATGAATTTAGATGAAGTTCAAGTCCAAAAAGTTAAGTTTATCATTAGTTTGAGAATATCGACATTGCTAATCGACGATATCGTGAAGGTCGGTATATCGAGTGAGTTGAAATTTGCTCCCTTGACACACAAACACTGATATTTCAGGGTGAACAGGAAAATATAGGGATGCAATCCATAAGTCATGTAATTTTATATTAAGATCTTGGATTGGGGGGAAGGCGCTCCCGTCAGTCGGTGTGCTCTCGCGTCTACTGTGGTCCTAATTGTGCGATATCTCATATAGTGCTTCTCTTCTCCTCACTCCCCCTCCTCACACCTCCTCCTCCTCACTCCTCCTCCTCCTCCTCACTCCTCCTAACTCCTCCTCCCCACTCCCCCTCCTCCTCATCACTCCTCCTCACTCCTTCTCCTCACTCCCCCTCATCCTCCTCACTCCTCCACCTCACTCCTCTCACCTCCTCCCTACTGCTGCTCACTTTCCACTCCTGGCTCCTCCTCCTCCTCCTCACTCCTCCTTCATGATCTTAATGATGCTATGGGGACATACCCCACAAAAAGGCAGCGCAATACCCTGTATACAAAACTCCCCATAAGCCATAGGGATGTAATAATATTAGCGTGCTATTAGGTCCCATGGAAGACCCAGGGGCACATTCCTTGGGGAAGATATCCTATATGAGACAGTATCCCATTATTTGGGGCGCAGAGAGCCCAGAAACACACCTCTACAGGAGAGAAGCCTCCATATGTAAACTTACGTTTGGACGCCATCACTTCTCCCCACTATTGGGAAGAGTCGATCACCTCATTTTCCGAACTCTACGTGTCAAGTCCATTCATTTCATGTACCACTTGCCTACCTTCGTAAAACATGCCCCTCACGCTCCACCCTTCGGGGGAGGGGCGATCAGCTTATTTTCTAACTCTACACATCAAGACCTTTCATTTGATGTATCACATGCCCACCTTCCTGAAACTTAGATTTTGACGCCCTTGCTCCTCAGCCCCACCCCTCGTGAAGAGGCAATCAGCTCATTTTGAACTTTACACCTCGAGACCTTTCATTTGATGTATCACATGCCTACCTTCCTAAAACTTAGATTTTAATGCCCTTGCTCCTCACCCCCACCTGTGGAGGGCGATCACCTCATTTTCGAGCTGAAAACATCAAGACCTTTCAATTAATATGTCACATGCCTAAAACATGGATTTTGACACCCTTGTCCCTCAGTCCCACCCCCTCGGGGAAGGGCGATCAGCTCATTTTCGAGCTTTACACATCAAGACCTTTCATTTGATGAATCACACGCCTACCTTCCTAAAACTTGGATTTGGACGCCCTTGCCCCTCAGCCCCGCCCCCGGCTGCATAAGGGGAAATGCATACAATTCTACCTATCTCACACAATAGTATCGCGCTATTAGGACCATAATTTTCCAGGGGCCCCTATGACGTTGGATACCCACACAACATTAGCGATATTGAGGGATCATGATATAGGATATGGCTCAATGCTCTATTGGGGAAGGGGGAGCTATAAAGCGCCAGGGAGCGGAGGATCAGGCCGACCCATCATTAACTAAACATCCTACGTGACATATCTAATAAGAAGGCAGTGCCCTACTTGAGTACCCTGTATACACACTCCCATTAGCCAAAGGGATGTACTAATATCAGTTCGCTATCAGGTCGCATGGAAGACATTGGAGCACATTCCACAGGGAATAAATCCTAAGTGTGCCATTATTAGGGGGGCACCTGAAGGATCCAGAAACACGTCTCTGCATGAGAGAAGCCCTATATGAGATATCGCGCTATTAGGACCACAGAAAACGAGAGAGCACACCGACTGAAGAGACAACACCCCCCACCCCCACCCCCACCCCCGTAATCCTGGATCTTAATAACAAATTACATGACTTATGGGGTGCATCCCTATATTTTCCCGTGCACCCTGAAATATCAGTGTTTGTGTGTCAAGGGAGCTAACCACTGAGGCAAATTTTGAAACTGTGCACATCTCGAATTTGCCATTTCAATGAGCGCGAAGTCAATTCCAAATAGATGCAGTCGTCAATAATGCATGTTACAAAAATATTCAAAGATCAGTTCGGTGTAATCTGTACTTGTTGAATGAGATTTAAATCCGTGATACGTGAAAACTCTTTTATAATAGCCTTAAATCTATTTCAATCGCACGATCAAGTTCATACCCGAACAGACATGTGTGACAAATGCCATTGAAATCGAAAAAATCTTTGCACCTGTGTGAATGTTATCTGTTTTATAATTACACAACATACTCTAAAAAATCGGTCAAGTCTCTCAGTGAATTGAAGCGAATTAAACACAGCGGTTGGGACATATACTGTTCAAAACAAGTAGGGGATATTTGATAAAAGTGGGATATGTGAAGAAATATATTTATATTTTCATCAAAAAGACATTTGAGGCATTGCACTGGTGAATGATTGGGTGTCTGACAAGCACACATTCCACGCACTGAGCTGTAGAAGACATGGACGGTCAGTCAGAGACTTTACAAAAATTCAGCCGAAGACCTCAATACCTTGTAAACCCTCCTCGGTTCGCCAGACAAGCGAGGATCCGACGTGGCATACTCCTCACCAAACGACCAATATCAGCTTGACTGATGTTATTCCATTCTTCCTGCACTGCAGCGGCAGGTTCCTGGACATTGTGGGGAGGGGGGGGGGGGGGGTGTTAGCGTTGTTGTAGGCGCCTGCCAAGCATATCCCAGGCATGCTCGATTGGTGATAGGTCTGGACTTAGTGCTGACCAAGGCAGTGCAGAGGTGTTCTGCTCCTGGAGGAACTCTGTAGCGACACGGGGCCATATTTGCTCTTGCATTGTCATCTTGGAAAATGAATCGAGGGCCGTGAAAATGGCACCATATGAGCTGCTAAGATGTTGTCTCGGTAGAGCACGCCCTTCGATGACATGTAATGCTTTTCTGCTTGTCATGGTTATGCCTCCCCACACCATAACCGATCCACTACAAAAACTATCGTGCTGCCTAACGGTTACGTCATGGCATCGTTCGTTCCGCCGCTACACTCTGTTTCGCCTGTCGTGGAAGTCAAGAGTGAACCTCGATTCATCGGAAAACATCACGTTGCTCCACCGACGATTGCTCCAACGCTGTCGTGCTCCACAACAATTACGCTTCGATGTGACGTTCAGTCAAACGTGAAATTATTCGAGGTCGTCGAACGTACAAATTCCAGCTGTGTAGGTGATTTCAGAGAGTCTGACCACTGACTCGCAAACCTGTCGATCGGTGCAGTTTCTGTCCAATTTCTGAGGCATTTTGATGGCGGTAACGTAATGCTGTGGTTCGGATGAGACGGTCCTGGTTACTAGTTGTCGCCCTTGGACGACCTAACCGACTTCTGTCATGAACATTGCCTGTCTGGCGGTGGGGTGACCACAACCTGCTAATAACCGATTGAGTAACGTTGAGAAGTTAAGTCGCTGCAGTCTTCTGTTGCCATCTTCCAACATGCCAACGGCACCTACACTTTCGTCACGTGTCAGTCTTCGCACATCTCATACGTTACGTTTCGACCAGAAACTATTGATGAACGAGTTTATACCAAGAAAAGAGCGACGAGACCTCCAAAAAAACCCTTCCAGTACAAATGAAAATCTCAAAACGTACCCCACAGACATTAACGCGGCGCCCGTGCGAAAAACCTGCACGAGGTTTTCGTGAGCCGGTAACATTCACGATCCACACTAAACTTGGTAACATACTGATGTGTCCAATCACGCGTATCCAATACCATTTTCCGAAAATATCAACATCAGTTTGGATATCCCCTACTTTTTTGAATAGTATACATTTATATACATACGTTTTTGAAAAAGCCATCCAAAAGATTTGAGCTGTATGTGTCGAGACTTGAATTCAATAACAAACAATTATAAATAGATTATAAAATAGGCAGTGACTTGCTATTGATCGGTTTTATTGTTGTGAGCGTATTGTAGACAACAAATGCACCTGTCATCCACTGATTTTTATTTTGGGGGCAGAACATATTACACTATTTGTAATTGATCGACACTTTATGACACGTGCCTTTCCTCTCCCGACACTCTTGGACACTCCCCATATACTTGAAGAGCGCGCATGTTCCCCTAATTATAGGAACCCCAAGTAGGTTGCACATACCTTTTCAGATAAATGTGTTCCAGAACAGAACTCTCAATGCCGTCAATGTCAATTTTTGAATTGTATAGTAAATTTCAGTGAAAAAAATCACGTGACTTCCTGTGTCGAATTGCCCATTCAATTGCAATTGACCTATCCCCCTCTGGGAATTTTTTGGCTGAGACCAGCAATCAAACATATGTCATATTCGTTCGTTTTCTGTTGCAACATACTTCGCCTCTAAGCTTTGCATGATATTTACATATCTGCACATCACTCGAATTCTGTCCTTCTGGAGGTTTGACAATACGCTCAACTGATGATCTCGTTATTTCAGATCGAACTCTCCTGATTTCGTTACAACTTGTCGGCCAATGATAACCTTAATCGAAAAATCGCACATATAACTGATAATATAACTGATAATTGTTGTTATATTGGTGCGATTGTATGCAGATATGCATGGACACGTAGCTCGTGAAGTATCAAAACGAATAGAAGCACAGTTTTTGAATTATCCGAATGGTAAGGTGTAAAAGTAAGGAAAAGTTTGCTTGAAAAAGTGATACTGATAGGTTGGTCCCGGGTCGTTTCGCCCAAATTCCCGTTCGCCCCCTGAGTCGTTTCGCCCCAATCCCCGTCCGCCCCGGGTCATTTCGTCTCGGGTCGTTTCGCCCCACAGGCGGAGGTGGGTTGTTTCGCCCCCAAATCAAACAGCGAAATTTCAAAAGATAAATCAAAGGCGGTTGTGCCATTGACGTGCCATGCCTTGACTTGAAATCTCATCAAATTATTCAGGAATCTCAGTGTCTCTGCTTTCAAATTATGTAAGCCCTGTTTCTGGAACCTCACTATCAATATCCATATGCTGATTTGCGAAGAATTCCTCCAGCGCTGCTATGTCCGCATATGTGAGAGGGGTTTGTTTTTCCCTTTCTGAAGACGCTGTTATTGACACGCACACAAAGTGAAAGCCAGAGTTGTCTCTTGACTCATGTTATTCCTATACGTAGTTAAGGAGATACCGGTTCCACATAATTGATGCTGCTAATTCCCGAAGACATCACAAGTGATAGCATCTGCCTGTGTCTCACCTTTCTATTAAGTCTATATGACTGACATATTCGCTCTGTCTGTAGTTTGAACTTACTGAAGCTGTATAAATGAATTTAGACTGACAATTGTCGGCAGCTTAAAGTGTTGTCCGAAATTCAAAGAAAACATTATACAAGAACATTAGGTTATATGCATTTATATGTTAGTTGGTGGTGAAAAGTACTTAAAACATTTAAAAAAATGAATAAAATCATCGTCGTTTCTTCCTTCATACATGGGTCCTTTCGCCCCCAATATAGGGAACGAAACGATCTGGGAATTGGGGCGAAACGACCCGACGCCGACAGGTTCCTTTCAGTCCCGTCAGAAATCAAAACAAAGTAATAATTTGTTACTTTTTGGTGTCATCTGTATTTCTGAACAGTGCTTCGTAGTTTCGAACACTAAAGAAATGGAAAATAATAACCTTTTTGGACATTTAACGCCATTGAAAATGGCATGTAATCTTTATTCGGGAACAGGAGGAAGATTCGGCCTGGGGGAAACTCGGCCCTGGGAAGATTCATCCGAAACAAAACCAGAACATATCTGTTAAAATATTTAGATACGCTACGATATTCGTTTTGTCTCCTAAAAAATAATTCTTAAAAAAATATTAATATATTGCTCGATATTTACTGAAAAAAATATTAATATATATCGTCGAGCAATTATCTCTGCAGTAATTCACATTCGATGTATTCTGTAATAATTAACTCTCATCTGTGAGAATTGCATCCAAACTGTCCTCCAACAATTTGACCCAAACTGGATGCTAATCTAACCCAAACCGTCCTCTGGCAATTTGCTAGGCCCCGAAACCGCCGCCGTGAGTCGCCGCCGCCGCCAGCCATATTCACCTCAAGCCGTAGCCAGCCGAATTTTGTGTCCAACCAGCCGCGGTTATAAAACGCCGCCATAAACATTTTTCGCAGCTGAGCCATGTTAATTATTGGAGACTTCCTGTTTCGGCTCTCAACATGTGCTCTCATTTTCTGAAATTTCAATATTAACTTGGTTCAAACTTCTCCAGAAGTCTTGAAAATGTTGTTCTTGCTTCCATTGACATCCATACTCATTATTCAACGAAAACAATCAGGACATATGTGTAAATAAACCCCATTTATGAAAATATGACACTTGAAACATTTGGTCTTGTCACCAATTGTCACTTGTTCCAATAGACCTTAAGATTTTTTTTTCTGCTCTCAGCCGGCTGAGCCGCCATATTATTTCAGCCGCGGAACCCATGGCTGAGCCAACTAAGCCGACTTACCAGCAGTGAAATCGCTCAGCCAGCCGTAAAAATATATTTCACGGCTTCAGGGTCTACAATTTGCCCCAAACCATCCTCCAGAATAGGAGTCATTCTTATTGATTTATTTATTGGGGTTTAATGACATTTTCGACAGCTAGGGTCACCTCGTGTCGGACAGTTTTAAAAGTGGGGGAAGCCAGAGAGAACCATCGAGCAATGACAAACAACGGTCAGGCTCCCTAACGTGCAGACAGTACAAAAGCTTAGCATTGGTTGAAGACAAGTATACGATTGACATGCAGTACGCCTTGGTACACAATGCCACCACGTGGGCAATGGGGATGAAGTGTCTTGCCCAAGGAAACAAAGTGGTTGCCGCAGGTGGGATTCGATCGAGGACCTTTCGGCTTGCAGCCTGCACCTCTAGCTATTGGTCCCAATTCTTATTGATAAAATAGTAAAGAAGTAACAGAACACAAATTGTTAATTTATTTTTTAATTTTCAACTTCAAATTATTTTAAATAAATAAATATTAAAAAACATGTTAGGGAAAACTTAACTATGCTGAAATAAAAATGATCAGGGTCTTAGAAGTGACATTAAAAAATTGAAATAATTGCGTATCATGTTATTATTTTTACAAGTATTTTTTATAATGTCCTGGAAGGAATTTTTAACAGGTAGTAACAAAATAATTTTCACGAAGAAGCACAGAATTTTATGTTAGCAGGGTATTTAATGACTGGATTCGCATCGCAAAATGCTATACAAAAATGTCCAAATACAAACCATTTTTCTTTCATATTGGCCTTATATTAACTATTTATCATCACCTTTTGAAACCAAGATGGAAATTGCTAATCAAAGTTTTAGAAACAAAAAAATACCCTGGTTAGTTCATAACTGAAAAAAACGCAGGGGTGATGTTTGCAAATATTATTTTATTACCAGTAACGAAAATTGTTGTTTGTCATCCACACTTGATCAAGTTTCTGAAAAAACACATTATACTATCCCAATGTAAGCTACTGGATGTAAGCACACAATTTGAAGTTGTTGGTTTACTGTAATAAGGGACTAGTTGTAAATGGTTGCGTGCGTTCACAAATATTAATATTTTTTAACACCTGGTATCAAAATAATATAAATTTATGAACAACCATACAATTTATTATCAGTTAATTACAATAAGGGTATTGTCCTAATGGACAAGGTCCCCAATTACAATAATGTGCAATAATGAAAATAATAAACACTGAGCAGCAAAAAATGATTGACAATTTGACATCTATTTAATTATACTCAATTTATGTTTACTCAATCATCAATCAAGAAAATAACTGACTTCAACATGGGGGAAAAAATATACTAAAAAGTGAAAAAAAAATGTTAGAAATTAATCCAAAAGTTATCCAACATGTTTGGGTGACTACTATTGTGCAAGTTTAGAAAAAAATGTTAAGTTTTTTGTACATTTCCACTGTAGGACAGTTTGGGTGCTTTGACAGTTGGTTCAGACCAAAATGTAGTGGCCGGTTTGGGTCAAATTGCAGAGTACGGTTTGGATGTATTCAGTCGGTGACAAACTCCATGTAATTGTTAAGATGCAATTTATTTAAAACAAACAGGAAGACAAGAACTGTCAATATTTATTTATTTATTTAATATTTATTGGTGTTTTAGATCACATGTTTCTGCATAATGGCTAATCATGACCCCGGCAGTTCAGATTCAGATTCTTTATTTACGGTATACATATAAAAACGTTTTACAGATAAATGTTTACAGATAATGTATTCAGCATACCGTGGGAAGTGACATAGCCAGATTGGCTGTCCACGTAACACTCCCTAGAAAAATAAAAATCGCAACAGACTGTGATGAAGTGATCGGACTTGAAGAAATTAGTCTAATTCCTAATGAGGGGTGGGTGCTCATATTCTTTGCCAATAATTTGTTTTCGTATAAAAAAAATAAGTTAGGGTGAAATAATTATAGATTCCAGCGGACGACTGGTACCTCAATATTGCCAAAATCCCGAAACAACCTGCTTAATATATTGTTAACACAGTTCAGGGTAGCATCCAGTAACAACAGATCCCGTCATAAACTATCGTAAATCTTGGAATAATACAAGTCTGTTAATGGGAGATCCACATCGGCTGGCACACAGTGGGGCGCAAATAGCGGTGAATCAGCCCGTTTCAGTTTAAACTGGAACGGCTCCCCCGGCGGTACCTCACGGTGTGACAGTCGGCGTGACACGTAAATTATTGATACATATTCACGGAACAAATCGAAGGATTTGCAGGTTGTACAGGACGAGGATACCAGAATGGGACGCAGAGCATAACTTGTGTGTATAAGTTCTTTTTGGTAAGTTCTTCACGGTAAATTAATGAAAATATTGATTTTTATTATGCACATTCTGGGCAGTAAGGGTTATTACACCGGACATAATTGGAGTAGGAAGAAATAAACTCGGAGGTTAATTTGCGCCTAAAGGCGGTTCTGTTGTTAATATTTCGAACAGTGACGTCTAGAGCATTCCATAATTTCGGGAACGTGTATAATGGAAGTTTATCTAAGGTACGGTTTCCTGTTTTTTCTATGTTCAGAAGTCCAGACTGTCTGGTTGTTCAACCTCACGAATTGTCATTTACATTGAACATATCATTAAAGGAAGAAGGTAATTGGCCTTTGTGCCAGTCATACATGAACAGCAATGCATGTAGTTTAAACAAATCGTCAACTTTGAGGATTTCATCCTTCTTGAACAGGGGTTCGGTATGAGAGTTGTATTTTTTGTTATTGATAATTCGTAATGAACGCTTCTGCATAAGAGCTAATTTATTAATTGCTTTCGAGCTCCCCCATGTTACGATTCCATATATTAAATGGCTGTGAACCAGGGCGAAATACAATGTCTTCAGGACTCGATGGGGAAGGATATTTTTTACTTTATTGAGACTATAGTTTGCTCGCGCTATTTCCGAGCTTATTCGGGATATGTGAGCTTTGTAGGATAAATGTTCATCAAGGCTTATTCAAACAAAAAATTTAAGGATTTTTCTGGTTCGTTGTCTCCGACCTTGTTAATAACTTGGTTATTTATTTTTACCTCATGACGGGAATCAGTATTCCTTCCTTTTGTTGGATTAAGTATAATGTATGAGGTTTTTTTAGCATTCAGCATCAACTGGTTCACAGCGCACCATTCGAATAATTTTTGAAGTTCGTCGTTAAAATAAGGTGTTATTGAGCTACTGTTGAAACCAGAGCAGTCTACTGTAGTGTCATCGGCGAACGACAAGAGATTAAGCGAACTTGAATTACTTACATCATTTATATATAGAAGAAACGGGTGGAGGAAGCCGGAGTACCTGGAAAGAACCACCGAACAATGGCGAGCTATGGCGAGCAACTGTCAGCTCCCCAACATGCCTACTCCACAACTGCAGGGTTAACATTGGTTGAAGACAATTGCACCATTGGCGTGCAGTATGCCTTGGTACAAAATGCCCAAGGATACAACATGGTTGCCGCAGGTGGGAACCTCATGGCTTGCAGCTTGCACCTCTACTAACTGAGCTACCACACCCCCAGAACTGCCAATTAATTGTTACAGATTATTGGAACACAGACATAGTATTTTCTTTGTATTTTTTAGACCTCAGATCAATAACAATGGCGTTTTAACCTTCAAAATTGTATTGTACCAGCTAAAACATGTTGCAGAATGAACACTTGAAAATTTCTCAAGTACATAGTTTCATTATTAGTTTGTGATATTTGTTTTTGCTGTATAACCTCCCCACCCCCAACCCCACCCCCACCCCCACCCCCACCCCCAATCAAAACCATCATTCAAAAGTCTCTGATTCATTAAATTTGATTTCTTTATTTATTGGGATTTAACAACAATTTTTACAGCCAGGGTTACCTCATGTCGGATAGTTTTACTGGGGGAGGAACCCAGAGTACCCAGAGAAAACAACCGAGCAATGGCAAGCAACTGTCAGGCTCCTCAACTTAGTAACTCCAAGCAATCAGGGTTAACATTGGTTGAAAACAAGTGCACCATCGATTTGCAGTATGCCTTAGTTCAGTTGCCGCAGGTGGGATTCAAACTGAGAACTTATCAGCTTGTTTTGGGAAGGGTTTTTTTTGTTCCAGCTTCATTAAGGTTTGTTTCATATTGCACAATTTTGTCATGATTAGTAATCATAAATCCTTAAAAAATACTATAGAAAAAATGCATAGAGAATTTAAGGAAACATTTTTTCTGTGACGAATTGGCCTCTGAGGTGATAAAATTCGGCCACGACTGAGACCGAATATTCTCGGAAAAAGTATGAGGGCTAAATCTTCCTGAGGCTGAATCTTCATGAACCCCCTTTTTTCAAACTAAATTTAAGTGGGGGGGGGGGGGGGGGGGGGGAGGCACCACGAGCAAGTCGGAAGCAACCGTGGGAGTCCCAATATGGTTACAATGTGCTGCGCATAGAACTTGTGGCTGAGTTATGTGTATTCCGCCAGGACTAGTTCTCGTGTTTATTCCAGCATACGACTCATTTCAAAAACTGGAGTCTGATAAGTGCTGTTTGTCGTGTAATTCAGTTTATTTAGGTCAAATCGTGATTCGACATGCTAGCTATGTATGATTCATAGCTTCATCCATTGATCTGGGTGAGTCATTGTTGACATTAGAGTGTATCCGTCTGACGACAGTTAGGTAATTCAGACTAACGTTGGTGATACGATAAATGAGTTAGAATGTATCGGCGACCTTTATACAATTGATGGTCGGTTAACTGTGATATAGGCGTCGAGTGCACCTGTGATTCACAGTGAAGAAAAGAAGCACGTGTTGTTTGGCTGATACGATGTACATCAGGGACCGTGATACAATTAGTGGTCCATTAACCGTAATATAGGCATTAAATGCGCCTGTAATTTCTCGGTTAATTATCGTATGGGCGCTTGTGTTTATTCCACTAAGCGACACAGCCTATCTTATGACGGCGTGTAATATGTTTTATTTGTGACATCGTATCAGTATTTGGCATGCGTAATAAGGCACATTTGTGGAGGCATGCTGAATTGTTGAATGCAGGTGCTTTTAATTCAGACTAACGTTGGTGATACGATAGATGCGTTAGAATGGATCGGCGACCTTTTTTCAATTGGGTGGTCGGTTAACTGTGATGTAGGCGTCAAGTGCACCTGTGATTCACAGTGAAGAGGAAGAGCACACGTTATTTGGCTGACACGATGCATATCGGGGACCTTGATATAATTGCTGGTCCATTAACCCTGATATAGGCGTTAGGTGCGCCTGTGATTTCTTGAGTAATTGTTGTATGGGCGCTTGTGTTTATTCCACTAAGCGACTCAGCCTATATTATGGAGGCATGTAATAAGACGACGCCAAGGCTGTAATTGTTTCCAATAAATGGATGCTGCCCTTTTAGGACGGAATAATGTTTTGCATATAGGATCGTATCAGTTTCCAGCATAGTATATGACCATTGTAGCCTGGATTGTTATTGTTTCCAATAAATTGACGCTGCCCTATTATTGGGCCGATACAATGTTTTGTATATAAAATCGTACCAGTTCTCAACATGGACTAGGACCTTTTAAACGGCCTATCAGTATGAGCTAGCTGCATCATTGGAGAAATGCGCTTCTGAATTATTAGGCTCATACCATTATTTGAGTAAGTAACTGTCATCAAACAGGGGGATATTGTCCCATGACGGAAAGCGACTGAACTTTTCTATACATTTGTGCTTTCTGAGCTTGTGGAGCTTGGAGCTCGCGATAAAAGAGCTGATTTCAGTATAGTACATTGAAATTCGTATGTGCTTCGGTATAACATTTGTTTAGCCTGAAGCCTATTGGTACTTGTCCGGAATTTAATCCGCTATGCCTCGCACTTTTGTTATTGATAATTCGTAATGAACGCTTCTGCATAAGAGCTAATTTATTAATTGCTTTCGAGCTCCCCCATGTTACGATTCCATATATTAAATGGCTGTGAACCAGGGCGAAATACAATGTCTTCAGGACTCGATGGGGAAGGATATTTTTTACTTTATTGAGACTATAGTTTGCTCGCGCTATTTCCGAGCTTATTCGGGATATGTGAGCTTTGTAGGATAAATGTTCATCAAGGCTTATTCAAACAAAAAATTTAAGGATTTTTCTGGTTCGTTGTCTCCGACCTTGTTAATAACTTGGTTATTTATTTTTACCTCATGACGGGAATCAGTATTCCTTCCTTTTGTTGGATTAAGTATAATGTATGAGGTTTTTTTAGCATTCAGCATCAACTGGTTCACAGCGCACCATTCGAATAATTTTTGAAGTTCGTCGTTAAAATAAGGTGTTATTGAGCTACTGTTGAAACCAGAGCAGTCTACTGTAGTGTCATCGGCGAACGACAAGAGATTAAGCGAACTTGAATTACTTACATCATTTATATATAGAAGAAAAGGGTGGAGGAAGCCGGAGTACCTGGAAAGAACCACCGAACAATGGCGAGCTATGGCGAGCAACTGTCAGCTCCCCAACATGCCTACTCCACAACTGCAGGGTTAACATTGGTTGAAGACAATTGCACCATTGGCGTGCAGTATGCCTTGGTACAAAATGCCCAAGGATACAACATGGTTGCCGCAGGTGGGAACCTCATGGCTTGCAGCTTGCACCTCTACTAACTGAGCTACCACACCCCCAGAACTGCCAATTAATTGTTACAGATTATTGGAACACAGACATAGTATTTCCTTTGTATTTTTTAGACCTCAGATCAATAACAATGGCGTTTTAACCTTCAAAATTGTATTGTACCAGCTAAAACATGTTGCAGAATGAACACTTGAAAATTTCTCAAGTACATAGTTTCATTATTAGTTTGTGATATTTGTTTTTGCTGTATAACCTCCCCACCCCCAACCCCACCCCCACCCCCAATCAAAACCATCATTCAAAAGTCTCTGATTCATTAAATTTGATTTCTTTATTTATTGGGATTTAACAACAATTTTTACAGCCAGGGTTACCTCATGTCGGATAGTTTTACTGGGGGCGGAACCCAGAGTACCCAGAGAAACCAACCGAGCAATGGCAAGCAACTGTCAGGCTCCTCATCTTAGTAACTCCAAGCAATCAGGGTTAACATTGGTTGAAAACAAGTGCACCATCGATTTGCAGTGTGCCTTAGTTCAGTTGCCGCAGGTGGGATTCAAACTGAGAACTTATCAGCTTGTTTTGGGAAGGGTTTTTTTTGTTCCAGCTTCATTAAGGTTTGTTTCATATTGCACAATTTTGTCATGATTAGTAATCATAAATCCTTAAAAAATACTATAGAAAAAATGCATAGAGAATTTAAGGAAACATTTTTTTCTGTGACGAATTGGCCTCTGAGGTGATAAAATTCGGCCACGACTGAGACCGAATATTCTCGGAAAAAGTATGAGGGCTAAATCTTCCTGAGGCTGAATCTTCATGAACCCCCTTTTTTCAAACTAAATTGCCCATTACTTATAAAGCACCATAACTAAGGCAAAAACAATACTATGAAATTCCTAAGTCTGAAATTCTATAAATTCCAAATAAATTTACACAAATTATACAGCAAAATGAAGAATGTGGTGTATAGAATCCCAAAGGTATGTGTGCACCTCACGTACTGACACCAAGTCAACATCAGCGCTTCCAGAAAGTGTGCTATCGGTACCATATCTGTACCATACCTGATAATAATAAAATAATATCTCATAAGAACAATAAACACAGGAATTCAAAATGCAGCCTCAAAGCTGCATGATGGTGAATGCCAACGCTGTCCCATTTTCCTTGAAAGGGGGGAGTCCTTTACAAATAGTTTTTTGTCATCTGATACTCTGGATACTTCCCATGTTTTAATAGAAATCAATTTCATAATTCTAGAAAAATCCAGAAAATGTCACAACACGGAGTTATGACCCTTAATTCATTAATTTTGCCTGTTTTCAGATTGTTTGCACAATATCTTGGAAAAATTGCAGTAGATTTGATTCAGTATTGGTATGTGACCCTTAATTTGTTGATTTGTTCCTGTTTTCAGCTTGGAAGTATGATAACTTCAAATATCAATGGATTTTGTCAACGTTTGGTATGTGAGACTTTCTTAACAATGTCTTGAATGGGTTCGAAAACTGGTATCGTTTGGCCATACTGAGCAGAGTTATAGCCCTTAATAAGTTAATGTTTTCCCGTTTTCAGCTCATTAGCGCTGTGACCTGCACACTTATCAATGAATTTGGTCAATATTTGGTATGTGAGACTTTCATAATAATGTCTTGAAGGAGTTCGAAAATTGTTACAGTTTGGACATACTGAGTGGAGTTATGGCCCTCAATTAGTTAATTTTTGCCCGTTGTCAGCTCATCAGCATGACAACCTGAACAAATATCTATAGATTTGGGCAATAATTGGTATGTAAAACTGTAGCAATGTCCTGAAGGAGTTGGGAAACTGGTACGGTACTGACATACTTGCCCTCAGATAGCTAATTATACCCCCACTTTTTTCAAAAAGTTGGGTATACTGGATTGTGCCTATCCGTGAGTCGGTGTGTTCGTCCATGCATCTGCGCGTGAGTCTGTCCATCCTCACTCAGATGTCGGCCCACATTATAACTTGAACATTACTTCATACACATGTTCACTATCAAACATGTAAGATCTTTATGGAGTAACAGCCGTTTTGCTGTTGAAATATTTTTTTCTGTGCATCATGGCCCTTTTAATATACAAAAATAGCCTATTTTTTGTCTGTTCGCCTCGTATATCGGGTTTGGGTTATCGGATCTCAATCATATTTATTGCTTTTCACTTTTCAGACTTATCCCGCTTTTTAACTTTGAAAATTTGCTGTTTGTCTCGTAATATACCAATTTTTTGTCTGGTTGCCTCATATTTCAGGTCTGGGTTATCAGATTTCAATAAAATTTGGAATGAAGATTGTTTATGGGAAAGGCGTTCAAATGAGTCACGTCCCCGCAGTAAAACCAAGAAAATTTATGCAAATCACCTCCCCAAATGTGTGTCTTTGTTCTCTTTGGTGGTCCAATCATTGTTTTTGGCCTTTACAGTTACAACTGGATTGGGGGGAGGGGGGGGGGGGGGGCTGGGAATTAATGTTGCTGCAAAACAAAGACAATAATTTCACATCTCACATGTAGATGATCTGATTGACATAAACTATTGTTAACAGGTGTACATTGATCTCAATTTCTGCTGGGTTTGATTTCTCTCTGCTGTAAAACAAAGCTGATAAACCCCTCATGTGTGTATGCCTAGTGTTGAAAATATGTCCATCATAGTATTTTCATAGGGGGGGGGGGGGGGTGAGAAGTGGGGTGCATATGCCATGCTTAGTATGCTGTTCTTAAAGTTAGATGAAACCTGTAGGGTTACTCCGGTGTTTTGCGTTCTAAAATGGGTTTGTGATCACTTCAAAGATTTTACACAAAAAACTTTTTTGCCCTGAGCTTTGTTGCAGGGTTCATTGGGGCAGAAAGTTTGTCTGTCATCTGACACAGCCTTAGCCTTGACACTGATATGTCAGCACCTCTGGTACAATCTCTTGCATTTGAAGTCTATCCATATGCCCGTCCGTAAATATTTCCATCTGCACTCTGATGTCTGTTTGCATTATAACATGACCATTACTTCTCAGATTTCAATGAAATTTGGGATAAAAATTGTTTATGGGAAAGGTTTTAAAATGAGTCATGCCTCTACAGTAAAACAAAAAAATACCTGCAAACCGCCTTCCCACTTGTGGCATTATATCTTTGTTAGGGGGAGGGTTGGTGGAAAATTATTTTTTTGCTATAAAACAAAGATGATAATTTTGCTGTTTGCCTCATAAAATAGCCAATGTTTTGTCTGTTTGCCTGATTTGAGTTATCTGATCTCAATGAAATTTGGAATGAAGATTGTTTATGGGAATGACTTTCACCATATCATGGTTTATTTCTTCTCTTATCATTGTTTGGCAGCATGCACCGTGACAGTATGCCTTGGGACATGGCCCCTCTTGTTTTTACCCGTATTTAGCTTGTCAGCACTAACTTGAACAAATATCTATGGATTTGTTTTTCTTATAAGAAAAACTCTACAAGGACCCCCGCATCTGCGAAGTGTGGCCCTTGTTTCATTTTTTTTTGTTATAACTGCAGCAATTCCAATCCCAGCTAGCATATTTCCAGCATTCTGGTTTAGGCCTAAAAAAATAATAATCTTTTTCTCAGGCCCTTTCTCAGGCTCTCCCACATGGTCCTTTTGGCTGCCGCATGCTCACTTTTTATGACCAATCCAAACTTCAAAAAGTAAAAATCAAATGGTTTATGTCTGATATTTTACCCAAGTTAATAAAATTGCCCCGTAAGTGCAATGCTTTAGACATAATTCACCACCACCCATGCTATTTTATTGATTATGGGTCCTAAAACAAAACAACCCAAGATCATTAACTTTTTACTGGCAAAGAAATAATTACAAAAATAAAAAATAAAATAAAAAACGCCCGTCCGCATGCAATTTTACAAAAACATGGCCCGAGGAACAGAAAAATCTACTTTGTGTGGCCTTATCATGATTAAATCTTGTAGTATGAAGATTTTGGTTCAGATCAGACCATAACTTCTTAACATTTTACCCCATCCTGCAAAATCTAAGACTAACTTAATACCGTAGGGGGATGTTAATATTCACTATGGAAGTCTGTGTCAACTAGCTTTTTGGCATAATTCTATCCAAAAATTAGTTGAAAACAATGTTGGAAAAGGGTTCTCATAGAAATAGTACGAGGCTTCTTGGAATGAAATGACATAAGCTGATAAATGTCTTTTCTGTCAGAGGAATAAAGGATTCTTTTTACCTTAGACTGGGCAAACACACATCAAGCGTCTTCAACAATTTGTGAATATTCATTTATTCTACATCAGTTATCTCATTCTACATTTTTAGCTTAACTTGACTAAGTCAAGATAAGCTATTGCCATCACGTATGCGGAAGTTTGTCAGGCTTTCCACATTTTCGCTTAGCACAGGCTACAACCCGTAGTTCTGGTCCGATCATCGCGAAATTTCATATGGAGGTTTGAGGTCATATCTAGATGAAACATCCCCTTATGGTTGCGATCGGTCAATCATGATGGCCGCCCAGGCCCAAAACCCCTAAACCTTTAGCACAGTCTACAGGTCCTAATTATGAAGGGATTTCATTGTATCTTGGTAGGCTGATTCTGTGTAATGTCGAGATGAGAATGTCCCCTTCGGGTCGTGGTCTGTCAACTGTGATGGCTGCCCAAGCCTGAAACCTGAAAACTTTTAGCACAGTCTGCAGGTTGTATTTAATATGGATGGAGTTCATTGTAACCTAGTAGAATGATTCCGTATGATGTCTAGATGAAAACTTCCCCATTTGGTCAATATCTGTCAACCGTGACGGCTGCCCGAGTCTCAAACCCAAAAACCTTTAGCACAGACCATAGATTGTATTAATGAAGGGATTTCATTGTAACTTGGTAGGATGACTCCGTACAATGTCTAGACGAGAATGCCCCTTTTGGGTCGCGATCAGCCAACTGCAGCGGCTACAGGGGTCCGAAGCCCAAAAACCTTTAGCACAGTCTGTATGTCGTATTTATGAAGCGACTTCGTTGCAATTTGTAACTTGGTAGGATGACTCCAGAAAATGTCAAGATGAGAACATCGCCTTTTGGTCGCAACTGTTCAACCGTGATGGCTGCCCGAGCCCAAAACCCGAACACCTTTAGCACAGACAACAGGTCGTATTTATTAAGGGATTTCATTGTAACATTGTAGGATGAATCGGTATAATGTCTAGACGAGAACTTCAATCTGTTAACCGTGATGGCTGTCTGAGCCTGAAACTAAAAAACATTTACATGTAGCATAGTCACAGGTCGTATTTATGAAGGGATTTCATTGTCACTTGGAAGGATGACCCAGGAAAATGTCTTGATGAGAACAACCTATTTTGGCTATGATCGGTCAACAGTGATGGCCGCACAGGCCTGTGACCTAGATTTGTTTAGCATAGTCTACAGTTCATATTTATGAAGTGACTTCATCGTAACTTGGACTCGATATGATGTCAAAATGAGACTTTCCTATTTTCGTCACGATTAGTCAGCCATTACCACCACGGGGTTACGCGACCCGGATTCATTTAGTACTGTCTGCGGGTTCTTTTAATAAAGGGATTTAATTGTAATTTGGTAGGATAGCTTGGTATGATACTCAGATGAGACTGTCCTGTTTTGGTCAGGATTGGTCAACTGTGACGGCTACAGGGGCCCGATGCCCGAAAACCTGAGCCATCATGTTACCAAGATTTCTTTAGCAATGTCTGTGAGTTATATCTATGAAGGGATTTCATTGTAACTTGATAGGATGACTCATTTTGGAACGATTCAACTGTAACTTGGTAACTTTGGTTGACATACATTAACTGTGATGGCCACGTTAACCCACCCATCATTTCTTTAGTGCAGTCTGCACCTCAAATATTTTTATTGAAAACATAGCATACAGGGAACAGAAATTAACATATTCTCAATTATAACAATTCTTGTCGTACTTCATTATCCTTTCATAAACATTGAACATTATCCTTTCCATCAAGCACAACACACAGTCAAGTTAAACTACGGTGCCATTGACAGTTTCATCAAGGAATGGTGTTGATTTTTTAAAGCCAAAAGTAATTTTGCTCATCAGAAAAAAGAATGAATTTGAAAAACACTCTTATCAGCTGAAAAAATTGATAATACTGTTAACTGAGACAATTCATGGACAGTATTTTAATATGTTTCCTATTTTGGGCACAGCTTTTACCACCTTGAATTTGGGGTGATTTATACAGTCTGGCCGCCGTGGACTGGTCAGTCCCACTGGTGGCAATATATCCACAGACGCAAATAATATTCAATTCCAAACACTAATTAAAGGACACTAATTATAGGAATTATCATCAAAAATTTAAAGAAATCCTGGGTATGACCCCTATGCTTCATTAATTAAAATTTTGCTGATGATGATATTTTTATTACCAGGTAAACGCAAGCATGGTCATCGCTGCCCATGTGTGCATTACGCCCAGCCCACTGCAGCTGTACTGCAGGCCTGTAAATTAGATGGACCTTCAGATTATAAAATGAGCCTGAAATATTATTATATTTTGCTTGGCCAAGTCATTTTCTTAAACCATGAAAATAATATGTATTTACTGTCTGGTCCCGAAATGCGGATCAGGTCACAATTCAGATCAAAATATTGGAGACTTGGATTGTTTGTCTAGATTATCCACTGCAATGGTAATAAATTAATCTTTCCTGAATAACTTAAGTTTGACTTGAGCTCACCTATTTTCTTTTTTTAAGCTGTCTGTCTGATAAGCTACTATTTAATTTGCTCAATGGGTGTATTCACCTCACCTGGTATAGCGCTTGTTAGTTGTATGGTAAAGACAATTCCTCCATATGATTTCTTCAATCACGAAATCTCTTCACTCTTTCAGAACTCATATGCACCCTTCAAACCTTAGATATCCTCTGCAGCAACGCCTGATGGTTCAGTGACATAGTAGCTTGGTATGTGGTACTACCATCAAAACTGTATGACTTGCTAGTCGAGCACAGTCACTGGGGCACAACTTGGGGATTCCATAAAGAGAGGAAATTGGGAAGTGAAAAGAATGAAATTTGAGAAAAATGTCTTGTAATTTGTTCAGATCTTAGATTTTGAAAGGTAAACCCAGCAGTAAAAAAAACCATCATATGAGTTGATATGTTGGTATGTAGCAATATTTTAAGTACCCGCTGGTAAAGTTCAATTTTGGGTTTGGTCTGCTCAATTTCATTGTTATGTGCTACCGAATGTTATTTCCCCTTTTTAGCTCACCAGCCTGAAAGTCAGGGTAAGCATTTTTGATCACCCACCGTCTGTTGTCTGTCCTTTGTCCGTGAACAGTTGTGACTTGTCAAAAAAACCCACAACGCTGGACCGATTTCAGTTAAATTTGAGGTGATTGTTCCAACATCGCATTTTGTTTCTGTTCAAATGAATTTGCCAAGTCCCATAGTGAGGTGTGTGTGTGTGTGTGTGTGTGTGGTGGGGGGGGGGGGGGGGGGGGTACGACCAAATTTAAAAAAAAATCTCATGAACCAAGGGTACAATCACTTGATATCATATTTGGTACTTAGCTTCCTTTTGAGCTGTAGAGTCAGGTTTGTTTAAATAAAGTTCGTGGAGTAAATATGAGGGGGGAAGATTTTTGTCTCTACCTGAAATATCTCTTTCTGAACCGATGAGCTGATTTGAACCAAATTTGGTATGTGGTATTATTTACATACAAGAGTCATAAATACTTGATTCAATTTAAAAAAAACAATTCCCGCATTCCTGTGGGAAACCCAGGAGCTAAATATAGTAGAAATATTTTCAAATACCCATATTTCAAGACAGACGTGAGATCTGTTATTTGTAATGAAGCATTCTTAGAACCAGTAGAATGGAACTCAAAACAGTGCAATCAGTTATTCCACACTAATTACTTTATTTTACATTGCTCTCGGTGAGTGAAGCTATCAGAATAGGTATCACTGCAGTACATATTTGAATTAGAGTTACCACCTTGAAAAAATGCACTCGGAAACTGTGTTTGCTCCAAAAGTAAGCAGCCTTGGCAAAATATATTGTTTTAGTAAACATTTGAAGCGTTCTACTGACATGACCACATCTTGCATTAATATTGAATATTCCAGATGAATGAAGAGTATGATTTGATGACTTTTTTGGAACAAAAAAATACAATTGTTTATTGGTGTGTTTTTGTGGATTCACGCAGAATATATGTGCATGTGACCGGTACTTCCAGTGAGTTTTTAGCTCACCTGACTGAAATGAAAGCCGGGGGTGGGGGGTATACAACATCTCTGGGTGGTGGAGGAGGTCGGGGTATTTATTTTCAAGTTTGCTGAAATCGAGTCCCTGGGTTAATTTGTGGACTCACTGTGGGAGCGTGAACTTTAACTTACATGTAGTGCAATATGAGGAAATTTCTTTAAAAATCTTCAGATCCACCAGTCAGAATCCTTTCATATTTGGTGCATAACATCTCTGTGGAGGTCAGATTCAATTTTGTTCAAATCGTGTCCCTGGATTAATATTTGGGCTCTCTATTGGAGCCCAAAGTTTTAACTTACCGGTAGTACAATATGAGGAAAAAATCATCTTCTTCAGATCTACCAGCCAGAATTCTTCCATCTTTGGTATGTAACATCTCCAGGGGGATCAAATTCATGTTTGTTCAGTTCTTGTCCCTGGCTTAATATTTGGGCTTTTGGGGAAGGTAGGTTTGTTTTATGCCATTTCTTAGTGTTTTTCAATAAACATTTGCCTTGACATAACAGCCCTTGTATGAATGGAAGTGCTTGTCTACAGCTAATATAATTGGAAGCAGTCAGAAAGACCAATCATGATAATCATCTGACATGAAAACTAGAGTTATGATTAACTTCATGACCTCATTCCTCTGTAGTGTTGATGAACCAAGACTGCATGTGATCCAATCCAAATTACTTCTTTAAACCACTTTGTCAGGTGAGCAATTAAGGCCTGTTGTTCTCTCTTATTAGCACCCCTGATTGGAAATGGGAGGAGCCCTGCCCAAAACTTTTATTTTCTGAACCGATGGTCTGATTTGAACCAAATTTTGTATGTGGTATTATTGAGTCAAAAGCACTTGATTCGTGCAAAAAAATATTCATGTGTCCCCCTTGGGAACCCCCGGAGCTAAAAATATAAGTATTTTCAAATAACCATACTTCCCATTATTATTATTATTATTATTTATTGGTGTTTAAGGTCACATATTTACCCTAACCAAACTCCATAGAACAGAGAACTGTTATTTGATATGAATCATCCTTAGGACCAGTAGAATGGAATGGTAAAACAAATTGTTGTCCAGAAACACCGGTCAGAATCATTTAATGCATGGCATACATAATCTTGACAGGGATTGGATTCATTTTGTTCAACTCACATCCTTGTGCTCTCTAAGGGAGCCCAAATTTTAATTTAGTGCAATATGAGAAATTATCTTTGAAAATCTTTTTCAGCTCAACCAGTCAGAATCTTTTGATATTTGGTATACAGCATCCTTACGGAAGTCAGATCTATGTTTGTTCAAATCAAGTCTTTGGGTTCATATTTTTGCTCCCTATTGGATCCCAGATCAGAATCATTTAAAATATGGCATTCGTAATTCTTATAGCAGTTGGATTCAATTTATTCAACTCAAGTCCATTGATTAGTAATTGGGCTCTCTAAGGGAGCCCAAATTTTAACTTAGTGCAATATGAGGAAAAATCTTTGAAACTCTTCAGATCCACCAGTCTGAATCTTTTGGCATTTGGTATACAGCATCCTTAGGTATGTCACATCTAAGTTTGTTCAAATCAAGTCTTTGGGTTGATATCTGGGCTCCCTGGTAGAGCCCAAATCTTAACTTAGTTCAATATGAGGAATAATATTTAAAAATATGTTTCTTGAGATATTTGGAACACAACATCCTTAGAGGGTTCAGACTCAATTTGTTCAAATAAATTTCCCGGTTGATATTTGTATTCCCTATCGAAGGGCTGGGGCAAATTTTAACATAGTGCAAAATTGGTAATATTCTCAAAATCTTCCTCTCCAGAACCACCAGTCAGAATCTTTTTGAGATTTGGTATACACCATCCTTCAAGTTTGTTCAAGCTAAGTCCCAGGGTTGATAGTTGGACTACCTAGTTATTGCATTACTGACAATCTTGGCATTATTTCTGTTGTAGCATCCCAACACTGGCATGAACAACAGAATTATAAATAATTAAAAACTTCATCCTTCTGTAGTGCTAACTAGCTTAAATACTAATTAAATCCTCCTTTAAACGTGGTCAGCTGTGTGCCTTGGGCCCCCCATGGGGTCTCTTGTTTGTTGCATGACCCCCTGTCAGAAAAAGTTGTCGGAATGGCAAAACTTGACAAAGATATTTGAATGCCAAAATTAAAGTGATGCGATTTTGTTCTTTTGAATGTTATAAAGGTCACCTATGGGAAGATATTCAGTAGTATGATACCTCGGCCTATAGGAAATTCATTTTGTGGCTTCCAAACCTGATTTACTATTATATTTGGAGATTATTGCAGATTTAAATGTTCATTGGGGGACCACACACACCTTACAAAACTGTTTTCTTGTTTTGAAAAGTTATAGTGTTGCCACAGTCAGCAATAAAGGCTATATATTGCCAAACATAAGGCTGTTGATGCAAGTGAATTCACATCTTGAGCAAGTGTAACCCCCATGAGCACACTATAACCTCTGTCAAACGCCAAATAATAGCCAATTTTAGCATAATTATCCAAACCATGATTTCCCCTCAGAGTACTAGGAACAGAGGGGGATTCAAATCTTCCAACCCCCTTCTAAATCACCATTCAAACACACAGACAGAAAAACCTATATTGCACTTTTATTTACTGGTATTTAGAAGTTTTCCTCCATATTATGCTGTTTAAATAAAAAAATGTTAGAAAAAAGTTTCTTCATTATATGCGGAAACAGGAACTCGCAATAACCCCCCCCCCCCCCACATTCCCCTCCACCCCGGGTATGATCATAATCGACCTCCTCTGTGCGTATGCGGTCGAGTTTCCATTTCCGCTTCGATGAAAGGTCCATTCGCTTCGGCACAATTCCGGATTATTGTTTTATAAGCGCGCGAAAAACATGGGCCATATTGAAGCGGTCGTCGTCGCTTCACCCCGTGTTCAAATCTCGATAAGTGAAGGGTAAAACACAGTTTGGATCAAAAGCCCCTGCACAAATGAAAGAAGTACGTGTTCAATCGAATGTTCAAAGGCGAAAGGTTGATATATATTCCCATTTTCGTGTTTTGAGTTCCCGACCAAACTGGTCAGGGAATTTTACAATGGATTTGAATGGGAGGAATCTGAAAGAAGGTGTGTGTGTGTGTGGGGGGGGGGGGGTGGGGGTAGCTACTACGTTCAGATCACTGAACTAAGATGGGGGGGGGGGGGGGGTGACCCCCACATATTTGTCAAAAATCAAGATAATTGGACATATGTCAGGCAAAAAAAGTTAAAGTTAGAAACTCGAAGCATTGTGGTACCAGAGTTTTTTTTCCGAATGTGATACTGGTATTGCATTTCTGTGAAAATTCCAACCGCCGACACCTACAGAGAGAATTTTGATTGAACGATGCAAGATTTTCCGACTACTCCCTCTGAGACTCCAAGGTTAATTCCACAACCGTGGTCGTGTTACGCATTTTGTTCTCTTCTATATGCAATGCACTCACGGACTGCAGTTTGTATTGGAACTTAAAATGTTCCCCTGTGAGGCTGTTTCCAGGGTCAGGTTAACCCATTGCGGTACCTTCTGCATATGTTATAAAAGCCTTAATGGACTCATACATTGTAACGGTATCAACAAAGACACGCGAACGATGACAATTTTATGTGATTGTTATGGCTACGAGCGCGTGTGGATAACGCGCACTCAACCACCGACAAGGAACAGTGTTCTGAAAACCATCCGTTTAGTTGCTAACTTGAACTCATTCTAGTTGGGAAATTTTAAGCACACAAAACATTTGTGTGTGCCCGTACATTTTAAAGCCATCAAACTACACTTATAGGGCGTTCCATCTGTGTTTTGTTTTGTCAGAAACGATTTATAGACTTGTTTTGCGCTTAAAGTCTATAACAAACTGAGAAATCCATTTTACCAACTTGGAATTTTTAAGGTAACTACCAAAACTATGCACAGTATTCTTTGGCTCTGTATTATCATGAAAGACAGATATGCATGTAGTCCGATTAATTGATTTATATTTGGTATTTTTGAATTCAAATCTCACACATATCAGGGAAAATGGGGGGTGGGGGGTATCTGAAAAACCTTTGCAGACACAGGGTAAAAAAATGTGACCCCCGCCCCCCCCCCCCCCCCCCCTGCAATTTTTGTTATTTGTTTTCGGGCTAAGTTTGATAATCCCGTTCCCTAAAGTCTTAGAAAAAGCATAAAATGCAGACCTAACCCCGTCTAACTGAGAATTGTTCCATTTCTAAATATTTAAGACTTTTATCCTCACTATTTCAGCATTGCAATAAATCTTTGAGGCTGCAAGGGAGATAATTCTATTGAGTTTGAATGGGAATAGGAACAAAATATTATCAAGTAACTCTGAATAAGTCACCGAATAATTCTGATTAAGTCTGAGGTAATGCATTTCCTGATGCCCAAGTCTGTATAAGATTATTTGGCAATTGTACCTGGTTCGACAAAATTGAAAACCCTCTTCATTCCTCAGTTTGGAGCTGTAGGGATAGCAAAAATTCACCTTCCCTATTTCTGTGGTATGCACATGTAGCATGAGGAAAGTCACACTCATAGTCTAAATGTCTGTATCTTACTGGGGAGAGAGGGTGTGGAAGTTATTGTTTCATACTGCATAGCAGTCATCTTTGTTCATTTGGCCTTTGTAACTATCCTCTGTTTTGTTTTTATTGTTTTACATCAGTGGTATCAGGTGATATTATGATTTTCGTTTATATAAACTTTATGGAATTATTCTGGACTGTTTTCTGCTTCAATTAACATGCAATGGTCAGATAGGATTAGGTAGCATAGATGAAAGCCCATGCCTATTCATCCATTATACATCATAGCACACTAAATCAGACTGATTAATAATTTCAAGTACTTTCTTTATATTTGAAAATACTTGCCATGTAATTCAATTTGCCTGATGCAATATTGCCAATAACTCCTCAATAACCATGCGGACAGCATTGGCTGCTAGTGTTTAACCGATTACCAAAACATGGCCGCTGACCGATTACCGGTTATTTGAGCTCACACTCGACCGATTCCGATGCCGATTCCGATTGTAACACTGCACTACGAGAAGAGCCGACGCTTGAAAGAACTACATTAAATTGAACTTATTTCACAGTGTTAAATGTCGCTGACCCAGGTCGCAGGAAAATGACCGGACGCGCACACTTGGGCGATATACGTGGCTCCCAGGGCCACGTGTACCGCCAAGTGCGCTCGACAAGTCATTTTGTAGTCTCCTGCGTAGCCCACTAGGTGTTCACCTAGAGGTCTGCTATCAGCTTCGGTCATACGTGATATTATACCTGGAATTTGGCAATAAACATTTGAAAATCCTGTTTCCTGAACCTGGGAGTTAGACCTGGATTTTCAATCATCTGTGTCGATATTTATAACTTTTTTATTTTAAAGTGAGAAATTGCTTCCTTTCGCCGTACCGTATCACGTTGTACGCGAAGTCCCATACGTCCATTGCCCGTGGGTGAGGGCTACCCCCGGGAGGGGGGTGCGAAAAAATAAAATCAGTTGTAACTTTTGAACTAATTGCAGTACAGTAGTGTGGTTGGTGTCAAAATGACGGGTATTATGATGCACTATACTGAGATGCTCTGCCACTCTTAGAAATAAACATATGAGATCAAAAAATGAATAATCGACATGACACTCGCGCACTAAAACGCTTCGAAATCTGTTGTTTGGCGGTGACATTCACTTATTTTTGTTCAAGTCGATCACACAATCTCTCAAAAAAGATTGGGGCAGAAATGGGAAAGATCTGGGCATTTTAATGTACACGACAGGTCGACAGCACGGTTTCTACTTCCTACCGAAAAACGTCTTCCTTCTCCTCTATTTGATCCGCCATTTTAATGCCTGAAGCAGATAGCAGACCTCAAGGTGAATACCTAGTGGGCCGCGCAGGAGACTAATCATTTTGCTTCGACCTGGGTCAATGGAATGCAACCTCTTTCCGGTATGAACAGCCTATTACCACAAGTACGCTCGATTGTAAGCTGTACATGTCGTTTAACATGTATATTCCGTAAAGGTACGTCGAGAGAAATTAAGAATACACATTCTGGTTGTTTCCCAACTTTATTAAATGGTATCACTGACATCGCTTTACATAAACAATTGCAGAAGATAATAAAATATGGTTAATGAATCATCACACAAAAATGCTTGGCAACAATCGGTTGAATCGATGTTCGATTGCCCACAATCAGTCGATTGGGGTGACCGATTCCGACCACCGGTTAAACATTATTGGCTGCAGGTACCAACATGAAATATATATGGATTTGGACATACCTACACCCCTAATATGATAGTTTATATGTATAAATGGCCGTAGCGGCTATATAATTGATTATAAAAGTTTAAACAAGCACAGAACTTAGTGATTTTATGTGGATGAAAAAGTAGCATTTTTGGTCATTTACGCGCTTTTCCCAGCCCTGCACCACTCACCCACCCACCGCCTCCTTTTGGCTGGAAATTTTCGGGTGGCCCCGCCCCCCCCCCCTTCCTGCACATATTGTGATATATAGGCTGAGTTACTTTGCTAACTCATTACTCATAATTTGTAAGAATTTGAATGATTAGTGTGCTCACTGCCCAGCTTGACCTCATATTTGAGCTGATTAATTAATAAATTATTGGTTTCTTACTGATTTTTAGGTTAACTTGACAAAGGCAAGATAAGCTATTGCCATCACGCGTGCGAAAGTCTCTAAATCTGTTCGCATTTTCTTCAGCACAGGCTACACCCCGCAGTTCTTGTCTGATTATTGCCATATTTTATTCGAGATCATGTCTAGATGAGAACATCCCCTTTTGGTCGAGATCGGTCAACCGTGACGGCTATGCGGACCCGAAAACTTTAGCACAGTCTACAGGTCGTATTGATGAAGGGATTTCATTGGGTCGTATTTATGAAGGGATTTCATTGTAGCTTGGTGGGATGACTCTGTATAATGGCAAGATAAGAACGTCCCATTTTGGTTGCGATCGGTCAACCATGATGGCTGCGTGGGCTTGAAAACCCGAACACCATTAGCACACTCTACATGTCGTATTTATGAAGGAATTTCATTGTAACTTGGAAGGAAGACTCTGTATAATGTCTAGATGAGACTTTCCTATTTTGGTCACGATCAGACAGCCGTTGCCACCACCTGGTTACGCGACGCGGATTCGCCGTGTTCGGTCATCTGTTATTGCCGCATATGCATGTGACCTAGATTTGTTTAGCACAGTCTACATTTCATATTTGTGAAGTGATTTCATTGTACCTTGGATGGATAACTCGATATGATGTCTAGACGAGACTTTCCTATTTTGGTCACGATCAGTCAGCCGTTGCCACCACCTGGTTACGCGACGCGGATTCATTTAGTACTATCTACGGGGTTTTTTTTAGAAAGAGATTTAATTGTAACTTGGCTGGATAACTTGGTATGATATCTAGATGAGACTGTCCTATTTTGATTATGCTTGGTCAACCGTGACTGCTGAGCCGTCATGTGATCAAGATTCCTTTAGCAAAGTCTATGAGTTATATTTATGAAGGGATTTCATTGTAACTTGATAGGATGACTCGTTTTGGAATAATTTCACTGTAACTTGGTAACTTTGGTTTACATACATTAACTGTGAGGGACGCATTAAGCCAGGCCCCAACTCTTTAGTACAGTCCACACCTCAGTTTTGTTCTTATTTGAAAACCTAGCATGTAGGGAACAGAAATTAATTTTTTCTCAGTTATCACAATTCTTGTCTTATTTCATAATCCTTTCATAAACATTGAACATTATCCTTTTCATCAAACACTACACAAGTCAAGTTAAGCTACAGTGTCAATGACACTTTCATGACGGCTACGGGAGCTCGAAACCCCAAAAAACGTTAGCACAGTCTACAGATCGTATTCCTGAAGGATCCTCATTGTAACCTAGTAGGGTGACTTTGTATAATGTCAAGATAAGAACGTCCCTTTTTGGTCGCGATCGGTCAACCACGACGGCAGCGCGGGTCTGAAACAAGAAAGCCTTTAGCACAGCGTACATGTCGTATTTATGAAGGGATTCCATTGTAACTTGGAAGGATGACTATGTATAATATCTAGATGAGTACACCCTATTTTGGCCTTGATCGGCCAAGCGTGACGGCCGCACAGGCACGTGACATAGATTTGTTTAGCACAGCCTACAGTTCATATTTGTGTTGGGACTTCATTGTAATTTCGAAGGATAACTCGGTATGATGTCTAGATGAGACTATCCTATTTTGGTCACGATCGGTCAGCCGTGACAGGTTATTTTTATGAAGGGATTCCATTGTAACTTGGTAAGATAACCTGGTATGATATCTAAATGAGACTGTCCTATTTTGGTCATGGTTGGCCATCACATGACCTATATTCCTTTAGAAAAGACTACGAGTTTCATTGTGTCTTGGAAGGATTACTCGGTTTATAATAATTTTACTGTAACTTGGTAACTTTGGCTGACAGACATTAACTCTTAAGGCCACATTAACCCAGGCCTCGGGGGCGCGGTGGCTCAGTAGGCAGAGGTGCAAGCTGCAAGCCGAGAGGTCCTCTGTTCGAATCCCACCTGCGGCAACCGCGTTGTGTCCTTGGGCAAGGCACTTAACCCCGATTGTCCACATGGGAGCACGATGACGCCGTGTACTAAGGCGTACTGCACATCGATGGTATGCATGTCTTCAACCAATCTAACCCTGCCTGTGCTGCAGTGCGGAGTTACGATGTTGGGGAGCTGACAGCTGCTCGTCGTTGCTCGGTGGTTCTCTCCGGGTACTCCGGCTTCCTCCACCCGTAAAACTGTCACGGTCTTGATTAGCCATTGTGCATAAGGTTATGACCTTAAACACCAATGAATAAATAAATAAATAAATAAATAAATAAATAAATAAATAAATAAATAAATAAATAAATAAATAAATAAATAAATAAATATACCCAGGCCTCAACTCTTTAGTACAGTCCTCACCTCAATTGTTTTCTTATTTGAAAACCTAGCATGTAGGGAAGAGAAGTTAACTTTTTCTTAATTATCACAATTCTTGTCTTATTTCATAATCCTTTCATAAGCATTGAACATTATCCTTTTCAACAAGCAGTGCACAGTCAAGTTAAGCTACAGTGTCACTGACACTTTCATTTAGCTCAACTTGACAAAATCAAGATAAGCTATTGCCACCACGCCTGCGGAAGTCTGTTAGTCTGTTCACATTTGCGTTAGCTTCGGCTGCAACCCGAAGTTCTTGTCCGATCATCACAAAATGTCTTATGCAGGTTCGAGGTCAAGTCTAAATGAGAACGCTCCATTTTGGTCGCGACCGGTCAGCCGTGACGGCTGGGAGGGGTCGAAACCCAAAAACCAATAACACAGTCTACAGGTTGTATTTATGAAGAGTATGAAGAGATTTCATTGTAACGTGGTAGGATGACTCCGTATAACGTCAAGATGAGAACGCCCTATATTGGTTGGGTTCAGTCAACCATGACGGCCACAGTGGAACGTTACCTAGATTCATTTAGCACTGTCTACAGGTCGCATTTATGAAGGGATTTCATTGAAAATTGCTAGGATGACCCAGTATAATGTCCAGATTAGAACGGACTATTTTGGCTATGAGCGGTTAACCTTGACAGCCGCAGTCTCGTGGCCTAGATGTGTTTAGCAGTCCTCTACAGTTCATATTTATAAAGCTATTTCGTTTTTGGTTGGAAGGATAGCTCAGTATGATGTCAAGATGAGACTCTCGTATTTTGGTCACGATCGGTCAGCCATGACCACCGGACCGGCACATGACCTAGATTTCTTTAGCAATGTCTGCGGGTCATATTTATGAAAGGATTTCATTGCAACTTAGTAGGATCACCTGTTTAGGAATGATTTTACTGTAACTTCGTAACTTTGGTTGACATTCGTTATATGTAAGGGCAACATCAACCCAGGCCTCAATTCTTTAATATAGTCTACTCCCCAAATTATTCTTATTGAAAACATAGCATGTTGGGAACAGAAATTAACATTCTCAGTTATCACAATTCTTGTCTTACTTCATAATCCTTTCATAAACATTGAACATTATCCTTTTCATCCATCATTACACACAGTCAAGTTAAGCCACAGTGCCACTGACACTTTCATTGCAGATAGGGAGGTAGGGCCTACTTTCACGTACAGAATACATTACCACAAGAAATTGTTATTTTGTGCTGTCGTAAAACCTCAAATTATGTAGATATTTAGCTGCAGCCTTTAAACAGATTGAAAATATTCTCAGAATGCGCTAAAACCTACCGCTACAGTCACCCAGCGTAAAAGAATTGAAAAATAACCACTCCTTCCGGGGAAGAGGGAGGCACCCCATTAAAGTATCCATCACTAGTTGAAATTTTCATAGTTCTACCCCCGCCCCATTGAAAACCTCCTAGCTTTGCCACTGATGGTCGGATATGGGAACATATTTAGTACTGTAATACCTAAATGTATAGATGAAATTACACTTTGTAGGGAATGGTTGTGGAACGAAATATTTTAATATGTTGCATCACAGGAACACTGTTTTTATGATATTAGGAGGGTGTTTGTGCATATTACGTTAATTATTACTGACTATTGCTCGACACTAATGAGGTTCCAAGTTCCTGTGGGTACATGCTTGGGGTTCCTCCTCACGCCTAGCGTATTGCCATATTACCTTGGGGTGATATATATATCACACCCTTGTCATCGAAAGGGGGCAGGCCTTCTGGTCGTGACTTACCCCTCCTCCTTTAACACCTGCACCTTTAATTACCTAGGAGAACAAGGGAAGGTCGTGGGACAAATAGGGGTGCTGTGCGTCAGGCCTATTAACCAATAGGCTTTATCCTCAGAAAATAGTCAGAACCATAACTCACCCTTCTTGAACACCTGCCGAATGATTGGTGCGGAACGTATTATACACTATTTGTAATTGATCGACACCTTGTGGCACGTGCCTTAGTATATTTATTTATTTATTTATTGGTGTTTGAGGTCACATATTTTTGCACAATGGCTAATCATGACCACAACACGAGTATCAGCTCAAGACCAGGGGTGAGCGTTAATAAGCCATGCTGCCCATTCTAGAGAGGGTTTGCACATCCCAAGTATTGGTGATTGGGTCCTATTTTACCAGTAAAACAGAGCCTGTTTACCGCAGTGAAACGTGTCTTACTAATGAATAATGATAAAATCGATAATGATAAATAGATCTTGAAAAGTCAAGCCTGCAATGGTATCAAAGCCCCATACAAATACATACAATAGGCAAAAATGATAAATAGATCTTGAAAATTCAAGCCTGCAATGGTATCAAAGCCCCATACAAATACACACAATAGGCAAACAATATGAACATTATAGGTGAACAATAGGCCATTGTCCTAGAACAATAGCCCTTTGTTAGATCAGTGACATTAATGTCAGATTTGTATAGAGTGCATAGAAAAAGAATTCCCCCTTCCCAACAAGATGGCGGATTTTGTACAGTCTATGGGGAAGAGGTGTCCTACACGGACAGGAGGTACTACTGCGAACAGCTGAAAAAGGTCGAGTGGGAACAGTTACTTGAAAAACGATCAAGCAAATCAACCGACGAAAGAGTCCCGTTTGTCTTCACTTAAACGCTCCCCGACATCGGGAAAACGGGAGCGGCTGCCCATTTTACACCGCTCAAAACGATGACGTTGGCGTTCGAAAAACCTTGAGGTTCTGAGTGAACCGATAACGCATCATTTTCTGATCGAAAACCTCAGTATAAAGTCTTTTACGCTTATTGGAAGTGAACAAATTAATCAACAAAATTCAGCTTACAGAAGGGATCGTGAAGCATTTTGGATAAATAAACTTCAAACATTTGAACACAATGGCTTCAAGAGACAAGAATGATTCCAAATATTCTCATTTATAAACTTGTTGATGAGGTGCGTAGACAACCTAGCCTACAATCGTCAGTGTAGACATTATAGCAGGAGGCCATATACAGGATCAATGGTGGGGGTATATATACTGCAAAAGTGAGAGGGGATGTGACATTTACACACACTGAAAGATCGAGCGAGTGTATGGTGTATGTGTGTGGGGAGGATTACTACGCAAGCAAGGTATAGAAAGATTATATTTTTCATTAGCGGTCATGATGTCTTTTTTGATGTGAATGGTGTATTGGGGCGGGGGCATGGATGCCCGTTTTTGTATGATTCGGGCCAAGGAGTGGTTGGATGTGTGAATACTGTATGTGAACTAACCTCTGCCTCTATTACCCGTGGGTAATTCATCTTTGCTTGTTGCGTAATAACGTGGTATATATCTTTACTTGTTGCCATCCAAGGAAGATATGATATGGTAATTATTTACATAATTTACACTTGAATACAAAGAACACCGTGAAGCGAGGAACATATCTTTACTTGGTGCAATCCAATGAAGATAATTATGATACGGTTATCTTGCGCGTTAGACACTCGGATACGGGGAACAACGTGACACGGGTAACATATCTTTACTTGTTGCCACCTAAGGGAGATATGATACACTGAATTTGCACACAATACACTTAAATGTGGAGAACAACGCATTTGAATGATTCGGATCAAGGAGTAGTTGTATGTGTGAAAACTGAATGCGAACTTATCTCTGCCTCTGTTACCAGGGCGAGGTTGAGATAAATGATTGAATGCTCCTAATTCTAAAGCTGAGAACAAATTTTGTGTGTAATAACGTGGAATATATCTTTACTTGTTGCCATCCAAGGAAGATATGAAACGATGATTTTACAACTGGGTTCGTGATTAGGAGCTAGGCAGCCACTTGCCAGGTAATACATCGACCTGTAAGACGTACACCCATCTAGAACAGTTTTTTTATTCCCATGTAATAAATAAGATAAGCGTGACGCTTAAGTTTTACGTTCCCATGACGCGGTATACATTAATACGGCACTTAACGTAACGGAATAAGAATTAGTCAAAAGTGAAAGCCGCTTAGAAGGGAGTAATCTCCCGAGCATGACGGCAATTTGACAAAATTATAAAAGTATTTGAAGAAGTTTATATATATATAAACGGTCTGTGGTCCCAGCTTTTGAACACAGGAATCTCAATTAATGGAAGATCTGAGAAGATGCAAATGCTTGATTTTAATTTTATATCGCCTTTGTCAATCAGGAATTCCACCATGCATATTCCTGGCACCGCACCTCTGGATTGAACATTGTAATGTTTTTTGGAAGGTGGTTCTGGCGGGAGTCGTTTCCGGGTCTACGGCACCCAATCGCCTAGCCATAAATGCTCAGCCACCATACCAACTGAGCCAACGGCAACTCTGTAATAGACTCAGCCAGTTTGTTAGTTTATATTTTCAACCCGCTCCGAGACCAATATTCGAGAATTGAGAATTACTGAATTGTTGGAATTGATTTCTGTATTGATTCGTAATTATCTACAAGTAGACTGTATTTTGTTGTGAGATTTACCCGTGGATCGTTTGCCTTTGCATCCAATGCAACTGGAACAGGTTACTGTTATAATGGTCTATGGTCCAAGCTTTTAACCATTGGAGACTTTAATTATTGACGTTCAAACGTCACTGGGAATTCAGTTTGTTCAACGTTTTTCAAAATGCAAAATCAAAGGTCGGAAAGCACAAATAATATATGTTCCATATTAGTGTTAATCTAGTTGAGGGCTAGATTATTTTGGGTAGGCTGAATTTGTTATTCAAAATTTGTTTTATTATAAATTATTGGAGAGTGCCTGCAGGCACTCTCCAATAATTTGTAATAAAACAAATTTATATAAACAAAATATTATTTGTGTTTGAATGAAATAAAAGCAAAGGAAGTGTTGGCTTTTGCTCTAGTATCCTCATTTTTTAAATCCCTGATAGTGGGTTCTTGCACCTGGCTAGTTAAGAAGTCTTGACAGAAGGATTATATTAGTATTTTAAGCTGCGATAACATTTGGCTCAACGGTTGTCACTGAGCACTATTCGGGAGAAAATAGGAATTGAGGTTAAAACTTTAAAAACTCGAAAAATAAGAACAAAACAAATGACCACAAAGTATCAGGGCGCTGTTTGATTTCGTACGTCATAAGACATACAAAGTATCAACGCGCTGTTTGATTTCTTACGTCATAAGACATACAAAAGTATTAACGCGCTGTTTGATTTCTTACGTCACAAGACGTACAACAGTATCAAAGGGTTAAACACAGAAATCTCAATTAATAAAAAATCTATGAAAATGCAACTGCTTGAATTTAATTTTATAGCGCCGATGTCAAGCGGGAAGTCCACCAGGTCTGGTCCTTGCACCCCAAAATTGGATTGAAAACTAAAGCTTTTCGGAAGGTGGCCCCGACGGGAGGAGGATGGGACGAGTGGAGGATGGAAGCATAAAGATCTCGCAATGAATTTCAAGTTTCACGGTCAATGGTGAGCAAACTGCTAAAGAAGAGTGTTGTGAATCTGGAAATGTGAAAGATCGTCCTCGAAGTGGCCGACCCCGAGTCACCGATGACTAGGGTGACCAGTTTATTGTTACCAAAGCCCAGGAAAATCCCATCACAAACTCGACCATTATCAATCAGCAACTCAGGGCTAAACACTATGTCATCATCACTAAGCGGACAGTTCGTAGACGACTCCATGCTTCAAATCTTTGCCTCCACCCTCCTCTTGTTACAAGACTCACAAGCTCCCATTTTGTCCTCCTTCTAATCTAACCATGTTGACACAATATTGTAGATCACCAAACATAATTATGCCACACTAAGCTTGCATTTGTCAATTCCTTTCACTGACCCACATCTCACATGTCTTGCTTCAATGAACTCTACACCCAATGCTTGATGGTGTCAACAATTCAAATGGATGGAGTAATGACGAATTCTTCAGTTTGTTATTTGCTTTTCATTATTATTAGTTACCAGTATGAAATATTGGATTTCAAATGCCAATATTCCAAACTTTTGTCCCCCAGTTTATTATTGTGATTTGTTCGCCAGCTTACTGCTGATGGACCCATAAGTGCTTGGAAGTGGATATTTGAAATCAGTCAACACTTTGATTTTTTTTTTACTATTTTTCTCATTTATTTCTTTTCTGGAAAACACTTTCAACAGAAAACAATTGTATATATATATTTATCACATGACTATTGTAAAGTTCAATGAAAAAGTCCATCTGATATTCTTCTATATGAGAACACGTGTAATATGACCTGCAAGGATTTTCATTGGCTGAATTTTAAGCCTCATCACCTAATTAATATTCATATTGTACCACTCCATTGTTTACAAACAAAACATGTCGCGTGTACTAAATTATCGAGTGAACGAAACTGTGAAAATAGATGGAAAAGGAGAAGGGGAAATTGTTAAGATCATTGATTCCACAAAAGGCTTGTTATACACTGTGAAAATAATAGGTATCGACTTTGAATTGACTCTCTCGGCAAAAAGTTTGAGCCCATTACACTATGAACGCGACCAGACGGTAGATTGCCAAGAAACTGTTGGCGTTGCTAAGCAAACGGACGCTACTCAACAGCGTCGTTTTGTTAATGTCAGCGGTGCAGATATTGATGGCTTTGTTGAAAAAGAAACAAATAAAAACACTTTAAGCAAGACCTTTTATGATATGAAGTTAGTAAGAAATTTTCTTCAATGCAATGATATAAATGAGCATCGTGAAATTCACAACATACCGCCCAGTGAACTGTGTGTTATTTTATGTAAATTTATCCTGTCAGTCAGAAAATCTGACGGATCTGAATATGACCCAAGCTCGTTGCGTGGATTTATTTCCAGTATTGACAGAAATTTAAAACGTTTTAATTATGGCCACACTATAGTTAGCAGTGTAGAATTTGTGAAAGTGAGAGACATATTGAAGGCCAAACAACGACAACTGAAACGAAGTGGCTTGGGAAATCGGGAAAAGAAATTGACATTTTGTTGCAAAGCGGTCAACTGGGTTCTTCGACACCCGAATCTATAATAAACTCTTCGTGGTTTTTAAACACTATTCACTTTGGTTTACGAGGCTCAGATGAGCACCGTAAAATGTGTTGGGGGGATGTTAGTTTGCACAAGGACCCAAATGGCCAGGAATATTTACAGTTTATAGAAAGACAAACAAAAACTCGCCCTGGTGACAATGTGAGAGATGTTCGAAGTGTGCCACCCAGAATGTGGTGTAACTTTGATTTACCAGAAAGGTGTCCTGTGAATATTTATAATAAGTACTCTCTTTTAAGGCCCTCTGGTTACAGTGACGAAAGTGACCCTTTTTATATAGCAACACATACTAAACAAGATATTATGAATGTCGGTGATCAGTGGTTTAAAAGACAGCCGATTGGAATAAATAAACTTACCTCCATCATGAAGCGCATGGCAAACGCAGCTGGTCACCGGAAAAGAAACTTACAAATCACAGTGTTCGCAAACATCTTGTTCGGAAACTTAGTGAAAATAACATCCCTGCTCACCAGATTATGCAAATCACAGGACACAAGAATATCTAGTCAATTAACAATTACAGCCATATCAATGAACAACAACACAAACAAATTTCTCGTGTGTTATCTAACTCCAATCTTCAAACTGAAAATAGGCCTCAATAATATCCTAAATCCATGGACACAGATGTAGTTTATCAAAACCAGTCAATTTCTAACACAAATTCCATTGATTGAAACACACAATTTGCGGGTAGACTACAGAATATGTTCACAGGCAACATTTATGGTGGGCACTTTGAAATACACATTCATAACCCAGAAACATCATCAGCCCAACCCGCTCAGAAACGTAGGCGCATCATTGTGTCCGACAGCGACTCGGATTAAAGTTTATAAAATATAGAAATTGCAAATCCCTTCTTTGGATTTGCTTCTCTTATTGTTGACAATTGAATTACTAATGAGGGTTTTGTTGCAGTCTAATTATTAAATGTCAACAAGACCGTTTGTTTTGAGAACTATTTTGTAAAGCGGAAGTATTGAACGCATTCAGCCAACGTGGAGAAAGTAGGTTAGTTTTCTTTTTCCATGTACGGGAACACAGACTCGTTAAAATAAATCGGTTCAAGTTCGTTTGCGTGTGTCATGTGATAAAAAGAATCTGAAATTCGTTTCTCTTTGACATAAGATTTATGAAACTCGTTTCGACAATTTTATTTTAGCTCGCCAGTGGCTCGCTAAAATAAAATTGTCTACACTCGTTTCATAAATCTTATATCAAAGAGAAACTCATTACAGATCCTCTATATATATTAACACATTTGTATAACGTTGGGAGGACTGTTTTGAAAAGTTTTGTTAACGTTTTCCTAAAAGTTCATCAAAAAGGCAAGTACCATACTACTCAAGAAAATTCCTGAAAAAACAATTTATTTAAAAAAAAAATAAAAAGGTGGCATCAAACTAATAAAAAAATATTAAGTAGCCAAGGAAAGAAATTAATAAATGGAGGGGGAAATTTTAAAATCAAAAGTTTAATTTTTTCATTTTATTTTTGAAGCCAAATAAAGAGGTGAATCGCAATGGTTCATGGCCAGACTCATTGTTCTGGATTATCTACCCAGTCAAATATTTCTAACTTAACAAAGAAACTAGGTGAAACAGCGCTTATATAGACAGTAATGATACTTGTAATACCCCGATTGTCTACCCCAGGTATTCTGTCATATACCCATCCAATCGTGCATGGCTGTTTCGGCCCGAGCTTTGACAAGCTATCCGAGGAAGATTTCACCAATCAGCGTGCTCCTTGTATCTAAAACTAGGCACAAATAGCAAAATGGCGAGAACTGAAAATTTTAGTTCAAATGCACGAAAAATGAGATTATAGAGAGTAATCGCTTAACTGGACTGGTTACGTGAAATAATTCATGAGAGGTGAGGGACGTTGTTCAAACACGAGTGCGCGAATGCGCACGAGTGTTTTACAATGTAGTCCCTCGCCTTGAATGAATTATTTCACGTAACCAGTCCAGTGCAGCGATTACTTTGTTTATTACTTTTCATTATTAACGATAATTATATTATTTAACCCTTTACCTAACGTAACGGCCAAAACCGGCCAGCGCTATTCTCAAAAATCGCCAATTAATTTTCATTATGTTTTCATTTTTTGTCTCTAAACATCAGTTATGACCCCTCATTGGGACGAGCTCCTCAAGCTAGTTCCAATGAGGGGTCACAACCTGTGTTTTTGAGACAAAAAATGAAAATAATAGTTATTCAAGAATTTATTTTTGCAAGTGGCGTCTGCTTTTCATGTTAGGTTAAAGGGTTAAAAAAACAAAAAAAAACAATGAAGTCCCCATTACACCCACGGCAAAGCGTCTTCGTTTGCACGCACGGATACATGACCCAATTGATGATTGGATAATTCACTTGTGAACTGATCGTTTATAATCAAACCCGAAAATCCCAGTAAATCACACTTTGGAAAGCAATAAAAGATAAATAATGGCTGAAATAAAGCATGTTGCAGAATGATATGTATTGTATTGAAGTATGTAACTTTATAGAAACTGTGTACCAGTAATTTCGAGAAGGAATACATTGGATTTATATCCCTTAATTGCGGAAAATTCGTAAACACTAAAATTATAATACGAATTTATCTAAACACCAAAATAGACCCAAAGTTCTTGGGTAACTGTAGAAATACTAGCCAAAAGACAGATTTTAAGTAAATAATTCCATAAAGGTTGAATAGCTTCGTAACTGTATGTAAACAACAGGCATAAAGTCGCATAAATATCTTCTGAGATTTTTAAAAGTATGGCTTGTCATATTATTTTATTATCAGTTCTGGTACGAATACAATAGCAGACCTACAGGACCCATTGGTGCCTACAGGTAAATGCGTGAGTTGATTGTATATGTTTGTCATATTCTATACACTACAACCTTCATTTTGATGTATAATTTGTGTACGTGTATATTTAATTTGCATTTATGAAATGTCAGAGGTGGGAATTTCAAAGCAAACAAACTTCCCTTACTTTTTGAGCACTTTAATTTTAGAACCGACAAGTCGATCATGTATGAAAAAAACAACTGATCAGCCCTAGAAATCTTCGACCTTGTAGTAAAGGCCGAAAGAGAGTGATTGCTCTTGGTTTGTGTTTCAGAACCTGAGGAAATACATTTTCAGTGTTGTGAATCCGTTAACGGTAGCAGTAAACGAGAAAGGCAGAAAACGTTTAGTCCTTGACTTGCGGCACGTTAATAGACATGTTTGGAAAGAAAAGGTTAAATGTGAGGATTTAACTTCAGCTTTGGAATATATTGAGAGGCACGGTTTCATGTTTGCACCAGTGGAGTGTGTGCCTTCGCGCACTGGTGGTCCGGCGAAAATAATTGGTTACTGCTACCCATTTCCCTCGTGATAAAAACTTTTTAGCATCTAATTTTGTGCAAAGCGGTAGGAACGCTAGTTGTGCTTTTTGGGATTTCTGCAACTTTTTGACCCTTCTGGGTCAATAATTGGGGTGGCTTTTGCTCATTTATAATTGACTATCATATATATACAACCCCCTTGGTGCATTAATTCTGAAATCTTTCTCCAACCATTTGGTGGAACTGGTAACAGGAGCGTAAATTCAAGGGGTGGTGGGGGGGGGGGGGGGGGACCTTCCGATCATGGTTTTCGTCGGGCAGAGGTTGGATAAGACACTACACTATAAAATACCAAGCTGTGCCGACGAAAATATACACATGCTTTGGAGTACTCAGTTGAGCAAAATCTCTTGGTTGCCCGACAAAAACTATACACAGATTAGTAAGAGCAATAAATGCCCGACTCACTGTATCGGTAGAATTCCACATCCAGGGAGTAAGTAACTAATAAACGATGTTTATGGCCATCATCTGTCGGACACCTCTACCTAGCTGGTGTATAATGGTTGTATGTTTTCACCCTTTACCCAACTTAACGGCCAAAACCGGCCAGTGTTGGTCCCCAAATCACTTTTTTTCCATTTTTTGGTTCCAAAAATAGCATATGCTCCTTCATTGGAAAGATCTCGTGGAGCGACGTCCTACATCCCCCCCCCCCCCCCCCCCCCCCCCCCATAAAAAAAAGAAATTGTCTGTACGGCCCTGACTGATAATTTTACAAATTCGATCCTGGAATTGAGATTAGATGACATCATCATAAGTTGATCACCAGAGCATACGATTTCCGTCAGATGTGACTCAGTGGATTTTGATAAAACATTTGCTTCTTGAAGCAACGGATGTTTTTTGCTTAATGAAGCAATGAAATGGAATGAATTGTCATATGTTTATGTCAACAGAATTGGCTGCAAGAATAGGAGGGTTTTTTGTATGAACCTAAAGTGCTTATTGAAGCTTTCGAGATTGCACCAATCGGAACGGTAACGTTGGAAAACTCCACTGGCTTAGAAAAACTTTCATTCGCTATTAACTCTTTCAACACTGGCGCTCTGGAAGTTATCATTTCGGTTAATACTGTCAATGGCAAAGTGGGCGAAACCATCCTGGTTTGGTGGGACGTTCAGTAATAATTTAATCTAACAGCTCTGTTGTGCTGTTGGATTTACTTATTGCCGAACCCCGCTTCAGATTTTCCGCTCTTTTTATCATCTGCTCGTCTACTACCAATTTTTCTTCTTGCAAAAATTTATGCACACCGGGTTGAAATGGTTAATATTCTCGTTTAATTGAACCCTTTACCTATCATAAAAAGCAGACGACACTTCCAAACAATTTTTTTGAATAACTAATTGTTTTCATTTTTGTCTCAAAAACATATGTTATGACCCCTCATTGGAACGAGCTCGACGAGCTCGTTCCAAAAAGGGTCATAACCTATGTTTTTGAGACAAAAAATGAAAATATACTGAAAATTAATTGGCCATTTTTTAGAATAGCGCTGTCAATGTTTTACCCGTTACGTTGGGTAAAGGGTTAATTGTTTCTCTGCAAATAATGATAGTACCCACATTTATTTACCCGCTCTTTAGATTCTCTGATACACTGGCCGCTGTCAGAGTCATTTGTGGTAAATACGCGTTGTTATTATTTTTTTCAAATATGGGTTAAGAGGAGAAATTAATTTTCATTCGTTTGAGCTGGCGCATGTTTGCATGCTTGTAATTGAAACAGGGTATTACAGGAATAAAAAGTAATTAAATCAGCACGAACTGATCGTTTTCATTCTCCATTCGGCGGTCACAGCACTCACTTCATTACTTTGTTTAGCACCCATCCACCCAGCCCTTCCTCGAGCCATTTACATTCCTCGCTGAATGCTATTTCATTTTCTTTTCATTTTTCAGACGCTTTTTTGGCTCTGATCTATGGAAATCATCATTAACACTAACAGCTCCGACTTTTAAAGTTTTATCGGATCGTTTGCCCTCCGCCCTGTTAGAGTCAAGGCAAGATGGCACCGTCATGCATGTTTTTTTTTTTAAATGAAAAAGATGGTGTTCTGCATTTGAAGAAATCAGGGCTCTCCCAGGTTCACTTCACCGTTTTACGTCACTCATTATTTAGTGACAGTCATGTAGCATACAAACTCTTTCTCTTCAGTTGAAACAGCGGTGTAGAGAGTTGCCTGTGGCCTCAAGCTTTCTTTGTTAGATGCCACACCCACAAGGACCCAGTCACTCCTGATATGTTGAAGAGTCCAGTACATTTGTATCACAAAGATTTCCATTTGGACTAATTTTTAAGGACGGTAACCGTGTGTTTACTTGCTAATGCTGACTTTTTCCGATTTCATGAGCTATCATATCTCAGAGCACGTGATGTAGTTTTTGCAGATTTATTTATCAGAATTTTTATTGAAAGGGAAAAGAATGATGTTTACTGGAACAGTAGTAACTGTGTCGTTATACAGTTAAAACTAGAAGTCCTGTCATGAAATGCACACGGATAGCACGTCGATCTGCGCGTTAATCTACGCGTTATGACCATAGTAAGGCTATTAAATTCTGTACTTATGACCTGTGCACAAGCAATTTTTCAGCCAATAGACCTCCGGGTAACCCGGAGGTCCATTAGCAGAAACATTGCTTGTATTTGCTAAGAGTAAACAGGAGAACCTGCCGTACTTTGGATGCCATTCGATATGACAATTGCGCGGAATTTCTACGCGCAATTAAGCCTAGATAAGCACACAGTTCGTGATAGAACATCTAGTTTTAACTGTAAAGAAAACGTCATGTGCAACTTATCCATATTTATTTCTGAAAAGCTATTTTTTATGAGTTTCAAACAGAGCCGCTGAGAGAGGATTGTATCTTTCTTGTCGTGCTTTATTTAAAATCGGAACATATGTACGATTTAAGCATTTCCTACATTCGCTCTGAGAACTTTATCGGGAAGCTTTCTCCAAATTAGGGTTAAACGTGAAACTTTTTGACGCGCACAGTTTGCGTGCGGCGGTTGCTACGAGTGCCGCTGACCAAAACGTTTCTGATCTCTTGCTTAAGCACCATGGGCGTTGGGTATCCGACAAAGCTAAAGGCATGTATGTCAAAGATACTTTGGACAAGCTGGTATCTGTATCTTTGTCTTTGAATTAAATTGAAAGGCGTGTATTTTGTAAATCCTGACAATAACAGGGATTGCTCATTTTGGTTCGATGCACCTCCACAATGTTCACTTGTCACTATTTTCTGCTGGTTGGGTGGCTCGCAGTTGTCTCTCACTCACTTAAAGATTTTGACACATGGTATATATTACAGTTAGTTTGCTTTGTTTAGGTGTGTTCTGAACTTTATTTTGATGCATACAACACACTACACTCGAACACACTGGCTACCGGCTATGGGTAGTTAAACTAGGGGAAGAAGAACTTTCGGGCTTTGTGAAAAGAATGAGAAACAATAACGCTCTCAGAAAACTGTAACAGATCCAAGAATATTTGGTAATAATTTGTTTTGGTTTAATAAATAAAGAGGTTATTACTTGGATGGTTTCATATCGGTCGAGATATCAACCCTCGGTCTCAGAGTGATACGAAGTTACCTCTGGCTGATTTCTCGGTCGATGTGAATCTAACCACGGAATAGCCTCTAATGATTTCTGTGGGTTTTATTTCGTGTTTTTCGCAGTTCTCTTGTTGACATGTTCACTATTTCAATTATTGAAAGGGACCTTCCACTATCCATCCTCGGCGTAATACAAAGAGATGAGGATGATCGGTGAAGGTGATTTTGAGTGAACTGACATTGCCAGTAAACTAACTCCCGCACTACAACTTGTAAAAGATAGTCCTGCCAAGCCTGTATCTTTTCAATCAACAATGTTTGCAGCTCTTCGATATTTCTATAACTTTTTTTTCTCTCTCATATTTTCACGTTCTAAGTATTTACTCAGATCTTCTATTTTTTTTATAAAGTTAGATTGTTAGGTTCAAGTTAGATTGTTCATTATCAACCAACTCTGAATATAATTTTTCATAATATATTATTTATAGTTATATCGATATTTTTCTTATTTAATTGAGGAAATCTTATACGCTGCAAATGTTATTATTCCATGCCCAAATGATCCAAAGTATTTCTCTATCTTTTTGATCTTCACTCGGCTTATAAAAATCAGATAACTTAGGCGGAGGAAGGGTACTACCCATGACAAGTTCATATTCAAGCATTGCTTCTTCAACATAACTAAATGTTCTAATAGCATACCCTTGTATTTGTTCATTTATCCAGTCAAATCGGTCTGTACGATGGCGAGCCGTTTCATCCCGGGAAGCCCGTAAGTGTTCTACAACCTTATCATGTCTCTCACTTTCTTCTGCAGAGGAAGTCCGCAGTTTCGAGAAAAAGGTTTGAACCAGAAAATGCAAAAGTATCAACTAAAGCGCCACCTAACATCGCTGCAACCGAATCCATTTTTAATTTTTACTGTATTATTAGGAATTATTCTTTGTTTAACCCTTTACCTAATGTAACGGCCAAAACCGGCCAGCGCTATGTTCAAAAATCGCCAATTAATTTTCATTTTTATTTCATTTTTTGTCTCAAAAACATAGGTTATGACCCCTCGTTGGAACGAGCTCGCCGAGCTCGTTCCAAATAGGGATCATAACCTATGTTTTTGAAACTTTCCTAGTCTATTCCATAGCTTATTATTCTCACCATTCCTTGATCTGTCCTGTCTATATTATGACTTCCTCGATCTTCCTATAAAGTATTCTGACTTTCCAAGATTTGTGTGCTAGTTCACAATGTGTACACATTACATGTAGCACATAGGCACATGCTGTATACGACGATATGTCCGTGTGTGCTAGGGAACAGTGTACACACTTCACATGCAGCACATAGGCACATACCGGTACCTGAGGATACTTATGACGTGGTGAGGTACTATTTGAGGATAGCTTTTGAGGCTACCTGTTGAGGACACCTTTTGAAGAATACCTTTTGTAGGATATTTACCTGAAGATAGTTATGGCTCCTAACCCTATTCAGCCCCTGGGTTCTGAACCATCCATAACCTCTATAGCTTAGCTTCAAGACTACCGCTGCTGACTTATCCATAGTCACCACAGTCTGTCCTATGATCCGTTTGCATTGTATTCACCTTTAGTATGGTGATCTGCCAGCTTTGCAGTCTCGTACCATTGTTGGTTTGCATCATTACTAGTGGCTACCACTATTCTGTCCTGCGCTAGAGTGTCTCAACCATTGCTAACGTGTGGTACTACTGCGGTTCTTAGTACACTACTGCCACTACGGTCTCCAATTCATATCACAATCAAAGTTTTATTCCACTACGGCTTGCTCGAACGACTCGAATCTTATCAAACAAATAGGCTTTCGAACAATTGCTTAAACGAGTGATTCTAAATACTGCTCTTCGACTCATTTTGGTAAAAAGGGATTCTGTAAAAGGGATTCCATAAGTGAGATTCGGTAAGTGGGATTTCAAGCTCATATATAGCTCCAGGTAGTCTTACCATCGGCTTCCATCTTGTCTTCAACGATCTGTCCTATTATTTGCCTCTATTGTAATCACCCAATATTATAGTCTTCTACCACCCTTACAGCTTTGTGCCATTGCTTTTGACTTGTAGCACGACTTCATACTTCCTAGCTATGAATGACCCTGTATCGACTATGCCCTAGGTCATGGCTTTAACAAGCGCAACCAGCTTGCTCCATTCGTCTGAGCCTTATCAGCCTATACAATGTGTAGACCTCGTGCAAGCTAGGGTACCTCACATATTAGAAACTATATGTGGGTCGTACCGGGATGTGCTTATATGTTAATACACATTGTGTCATAATGTGTACTCATTGCAAGCAACACCTTGGCACATACTGAATGTGCTAATATGTGCTTGTGTGCTTATGCACAATGTGCGCACAAAACATGCAGCACATAGGCACATACGATGGAAAAGGATTTCTAAAAGTATAGTCAGATTCTTGAAAGGTATTCCACCGAACGTGGGTCTGGTTGATGGAATGTGCTTGTGTGCTAGTGCGCAACGTCTGCACATCACAAAGTGGATATGTCAATATGTGCTAATGCACAATGTGCGCACAACACATGTAGGGATGTTGTATGTTGTGTGGAAGGTCGTGTTTGGGTGAGTAGTAGGAGAGCGATGAAACGTGCCTCATAGGCCGGACCTACCACCGGACCTAGGAAGTGACGTCATGTCACGTGACCCAGTGGCGCCATGTTGTGTTGTCATGGTAACCCGCGTGAGCGACCGTCTTGTGATGTCATCCCCATAGTGATACGTTGTCCTAATGCGTTTTTGCAGCACGTGTTGTTAGGGTGATACGTGTTTCCGTCGGCCATTTTGTATACTGGAGGCCGCCATCTTGTTTCTATGGTAGCATGTGGTTGCTATCTTACCCAATGGCTTATAATAGGACACGAGTATGTTCGGAGGGTGTGTTCCTTTGTACAGGAGTAATTTCCCGATTCGTAGAATTACCACAAACAACCCGACAATCCCTTCAAATCACCAAAAACGACTTTATTTACTACGGATTCCCCATTTTATCGGTTTACTTAGTATGTAGTGCTATAGTTACGAGGGGCACAGGGGGTAAGTTCGATTAAATATGAGTATTTTTCTGGCTTGGATTTTCCCCCAGAATCCTCGTTTAATTCGTAGAATTACCACAAACAACCCATCAAGTTGTACTATTTCGAATTCTTTCAGAATCCTTTTGAGGAACGCCATACTTTGGCTTATAATAGTAGTGCTATAGTACCGAGTGGCCCTGTGGGTACGTTCCTTCGGACTAGAGTAATGTTCTGGTTCAGATTCCCCCAGAATCCTTTTTTTGGATCCCTATCCCATTACGTTTTCTTCTCCAATAAAAGTCACATCCCTTTGTATAAGAGTAGCACGTAGTGCTATAGGACAAATTCCTTTGCTTCTACCTTTTGGGTTTATAAAAGTAGTTTCTAACCATTATTCAAATTACAAGTAGGGCTCATATGTGTACATGAAAGCCACGAAGCTAACTTCAAGTCCCACCATATATTCATGTGAGGATCTACCCATATGTTAAGCTAAGATAATCCCTTTTTGTCGTATGAGTTCTAATGTGCCATCCCTCTTAGCCTCATTTCAGTAATTGAGGATACCTCTTGAGGATACCTTTGGTATTGTACCACTGGACTCATTGATAACAACACAATTTTTTACATTTTAATTTTCTTTTATTCAACAACAAAAACAAAACAATACAACTTTTTATGGAACAATGGTATGTAGATTGTCAGATATTCAGAAACAGTCTTTCTGCAGATTGGCCATCTCCTCAGTGGTTTACAACAGTCTTTGCACAGGCACAACTGGTTACATGGTCGCGGAGCGACATTGGCTTCAGCTAATAAACACACACTGCATTTCGTCTCCACGAATCTTCTTCCTGAGCTGATGTGCCCATTTCTTTTTTGATGGCCATTTCTTCTTCTTGAACTTTTTCATTGTCCATGAATTCAGATGGTAAATTATGAATGTAATAACAGTCTGGGGAATATTTTTTGTGTTCTTCTATAAGATCATCTTCTATTTCCCAGAAACGTACAACAATACCACAGTGAAAACATTGAGTTCTGTCTCCTGTCTCCAAATAAAAGAATCCAGCTTTTGTCAGTGCATTGAGGTTTTTACACTTTCACTTTGTAACATGAATTGAAATGTCTTGAGACAGACGATTTTCCTCCAATGCATACTTGATGTGTTTTGGTGGTCTGTGTTCGGGTGTTATTCTTATTTTCTCTTCTCCACGTAATAACTGCTCCAGAACTGGTGGTGGAACATCACGAAAATACGTTTCGGATGAAACGCTTATTCTCATTACAAAATCTCTTGTATTTCTTGCTTGACAGAATAGTGAACATTCTTCAAGCCTTTTTATCTTCATTCTTCTTTGGTTTTCTTTCTCTCTTTGGTTTGGGTTCTCCTATTTCAAGGCTCCTCTTCTTTGCAATATCCACTGCTTTGGTCACTTGTTCCCAATCTCTCGTGGTAAACTGGAGCCCAACGTCGTTCTTGAACAGTTGATTCTGTAAATCGTTGTTGAGTTTGAAGACGGTCACATTTGTAGACATCCTTCTTCTTTGGCTGTTGAAACACAAATGAGCTGAACACCAAGTGCACCCTTTTTATAGTTTTTCTTCAATACAGCGACATCTAGTGGCAGGTTTCTTCTATGACGTCATTAAGCAACACATCATTATCCATTAGATCAGTTGTAAAGCTGTTGGATATGATTTCCATCGGTACACAGCGACAGCGATGTTTCAAATAAAATAGGCAGTATTGTCCACACACTGGTAATGGTCCTTCAAGACGTTTTGCATTATATTTCCAATATCTGGAATTTTTCATCAGGAAATTATCGAATGGTCTGTGTTGTGGTGGTAATCCATAGGAATCAAAGTACTCTGCGTTGTGGTGACTAACAAAGAGAGCCACCCAATGTTCTCCTTTTCTGTGGTCTGGATCCGTGTTGGCTATCAAAGCCACCGGTCTGTGATCTGGTAATCTTCTTGATAATCCGTTTCTTGCAAATGCACCCAAACATAGTCTCTTCAAACAACTATCTGATCGAAGAGCATTCTCTAACTGCAACGTGTTCCTGTTGAGTAATCAAGAATACTTGTCTATTCTTATCCACTTCTATGATGTTCTGGAATTCTGCATACACCAGTACGTTGAACGGGGTTGGTAATGGGTTTTCGAAATGGACTTCAAGTCTCAAAGTTCCTCTCTTCACCAGATTGAAGTGTTGTCTATGTGATAGGTCTGGAGTCAGGTCAAATACGAATAGGGTGTATCCATTTATGTACTCTTCTCGGCTGATGTGGTTTCCTTCATTTTCGTACATGTGTCCAGTTCCTTGGAACATGGTCGCATAACATCTCGCCACTTCGTATTGTTCGAATCGAGGTTGTAATGGTTTGGCTGGAATCTGCTGGCCATCCACGTACAAAGCCTAGTAATTGATGTTGTAGTTCTTGAAATTATATGGATTCTTTGAAAAGTTTCCATTGAAAGCATCGTTCTCTACACAGCCCACCACGATGCGTTTAGGTAGTTGGCCCAAAAATAAATTTTCTTGTATAATGCTCAGATTTCCTTTTGGCACTGAAAACACCTTGGATTCCACACGGTCGATGGGATATTTTGCAGTTGATTTTATAAGTGCTTTCTCGTGAGCCATTCTCACGAATGATTGGAGTCTCTCTTTGCGTACGAACATGGATACATCTAGAATTTTGATCTTGTATGTATCGGCATCTGCCATCAATGCGAAAGCATCTTTGGCTCTGTTCATTTTAACATGAACGTTAACGCCATTCATCAAATGACGCGTTTCAAAAAAACATATCCAAATGTAATCTTCCAGTCATGTCCAAGATGTTACTTTTCTCTATAAATTTCTTTTGAAGAATAAAGCCCTTGTTATCTTCTGTCAAATCTTCCATGTGTCTGGCCGTATCCTTGTACCATAATACATTAGTCAGTTGTGACTTCTTTTCAGCTGGTCCATAACTCAACAAAGTTTCTATGAAAGCTCTGTAGTGATACGTGTTGTTGGAAGGAGATACCAGTTTTTCATTCAAGCTGATATCGATTTGATTAAATAAGGAACGCATCCATAAATAGACTAGGCCCACATTGACATCCGGTGCAATTGATGCCCCATTGGAACCTACAACCTTTGCTTTAACATACAACTATGTCTGTGCCAAATTCAAATAATCATCTCCTAATCCTGCAATGTGGAATTCTATTGGGCCACTGTTTCCTATGGTCGCCAAAGTTCTTCCCATTGATGAGAGACATCATGCACCGAGAATGTCTTGGGTCTGTACAGTTCTCCTTCTTTTTTGTCGATTTGCGAGTTTTGCGTGGTGCGGGCCTTTTATACCTTTCCTGCCGAGTGGTTTCGAACCACCAACCACTTCATTCCAAGCTTCTGCACCAGCCTCTTTGACTCTTTTGATTGCGGCCTTTTTTACATTTTCCCTTCAATGACATCTTCGGCAAAGGCCGCTCCTTTTTTCACGAGCTGTTTTCCCACGGTCCTGGCTGTAGTTTTCAATAAAGGTAACACCATATTCTTCAGTCCCTCCAAATATACTTCCCAAACCATATCCTCTCTGTATTTGAGTTCCAGAAAAAGCTGATAGACCGTTCCCAGCTTGTTTCCTGTAATATTCTTCGTATAATGTGGACTTACAACAGTAAGTCATGTTTACGTGAAATGAAGGGATCTACGATTTCTGAAATGAAGTGTCACTGTCACTTTTCCGAACTCGAATGGTACTATGGCTCCCGTGACGTCCCTTATATACACCCGGACGTTACTGAAATTGTTTCGTTCCACTGGTACATAATACACATTCTCAAAAGTTTTAGAGATGATACTCCCATATTTTCCACGTACAGGTACGATACGAAGAAGGGGTATTCTTGTATCTCCTACTTCTTGGTAACGAACCAAGTCACAGTATACACAGGGTGAATGCAATCCTTGGTTGACATCAGCAACTCTGGAAGAATTGTAAGTTCCTGATTTAAAAACACACTCATTAAATCCCAAAATATTTTGAAGACTAGGGCTCAATGTGACCACGACTTCATCACGTACCGTGATACGAACTTTACCAGTCACTTCAACCAATTCAAAATCTTCCTTATCGTGACGAGGCAAGAGTAATTCTTTAACACCATTGATAGCCCGTATCACATCAGTGGGATACGAATAACGAGAGAGTAAGTCGACAATTCTTTTTCGAAGACCAGAACACTGTAATGAAAGCTTCTTCCCCAGGAATATTGAACCACCAAGTATTTGGATACTGAATCTCTGCCAGACCTACTTCCCATTCCCCCGTGAGATTCACTGGTTGTGAAAACTTAATGGTGTTCGTAGTCAACGTGTTTTCAGGAAACACGTTCATAGAACTATTACTTGGTAGAGTCAAATAAAAAATTACTTTTTCTTAATGGTTGGATTAGGCAACAAAAATCCTATGCTACTGCTAAAGAGAGCAGTCCACAACTTGCTGTCTGTGTTCTCGAGAGTGAGATTAACAACACTGGTAATGATGATGATGTACAAAATGATTATTTGTGAAAAGTAAGTGATCTCGCTCCGTGGAATTCTTTTTCCAAACAGAGGCCAAGATCCGTTCGAGCCTTCTTCCATTTTGGAGAAACCTCAGAGGTTCACTTCCTTTTATAGGTGAGCTAACTCTGCTTGATTCACGAATTGAATGAGCGGGGTATCCTAACCACTTTACGAACAGTTGTTTGTTTTTACCACGACCACGTCTCTTCAGTACGTGTTCGATTTTGTAAATAGTTTTGTGTGCAACTCGCTGAAGCTCTTCAATGTAGAACGACCCTTTCAATATTTCCCCATTATCATCTTGTAAGACATATGTGACTGGATGACTTTTTTTCACAGATGCCACCGTGAATAACTCTTCGGTCCAATTGGGCAAATAACCTTTCTCAGAAGTTTTCTTAAATGTACTGATTCTCACTCTGTCTCCCACTTTGAACTTTGGGGTCTTGTGTTTTATGGATTTGCCATAAAGTTTTTGCCAAACCTCTTCTTGATTTAAAAGTTCTCGCAATTGGGGCCATACCGATACTACGATGTTGAGAATGATTATAAGATGTCACCAAGTTTTGAAGTGGAAAAATTAGTGCATCGTTCTTGATAAAATATTTCCACATTTAGGTTTTCAAAGTTCTATTGAATCTTTCTACTATGGAACATTTTGTTTCCACATTTTGTGTAGTGAAAAATTCTACTCTGTGCTGTTTGTAAAAATTCTGAAATTTTCTGTTCAGAAATTCTTTGCCTTGATCAGTTTGTAATTTTATTGGTTAACGACCTTGTTTAATTTTTTAGTAAAAGCTTTAATGATGGAAACACCAAGTTTGTTTTTGAGAGGTATGACCCAAGCATATTTACTAAACACATCTATAAACGTCAACAGAAATGTTGTGTCTTTATTATATTTACTGATATTTGCTAAATCTACCAAGTCAGCTTGCCATTGTGCATCGATACCACTAACTATCACTTTCCTTCTAGGAAATGTACGACGAACAGGTTTGTGAAGAGTGTGTGTCTTGAGTTTCTAACCATTCCACAACTTGTTTAGTCTTTTTCTTGGACGCTCTACGAAGAGCGTTTATACAACCAAAACTTCCAGGAGCTTCAGAATCATAGTATAATGCTTCCATGACTGCCTTTTTCATGGGTCAACTCTATTTATACCCTCCTTCACTCCACTTTGGAGTTTTTTTTTCTTTCGTTGTTTTGCTTTCAACTTTGTCGGGGCCTGTTTCATAAAATCCCAACGTTCTTTATGACCAATCAATTCTTGGGGTATGTTACTATCTCGCAGGGCTTCGGCCATCACTTCCCTTCCCTTAGGTTGGAAATATTTTCGTATTCTAAGTAAATCGTTTAAAAGATCTGTTACATTCGACCCTACCACTGTTTGATCTCTGTGGACTAGTTCATCCTTCTCATTCCAAGATATATTTGGGTCATTTCTAATACGATCTAACAACAACTTTGCCTTCCTCTTCATAGTCATTGGTACAGAATCGAGATTGTCTTGGTCTTTATTATCTTTCTCAAGTTCGACTTTAATAGGACGGGGAGCCACTACCTTTTATTGAAATGTCAAGTATCATTATAAGACTTGATTTTCATGTGTCATCTTTTCATCAGGTGAAAGAAAAGGGCATCGGGAATATCTCTCATTTCTCGAGCCAAGGATGAAACAGCCAGTTCATTCGGCTGTCTTGGAGTCTCTTGAAGACGTTCCGATAAGCTTTGTTCTACTAAAGCCATCTTCTTTGCATATTCCATCATCATCCAAAAATACCTTTAACAGCGCCCAATAGTACGGGGGTAGTAATGCCCCCAAGAATCCCCCTTTCTGCAAGATTTGGCTTTTCCTTTTGTCAGAGGTACCTTTATTTGCCACTGCACTCACTAGTTGTTTCTGACGAACGAGTTTGGTTCTTTGAGATTTGGTCAGAGGCACTGCCCGCTTCAAGATATTCGAGGCACAGTCAGACAAACAAGTAATCAGTTCTTTGTCTGCATCTTTTAGTATTGATTTGACGAGTGTGGGTTTCAATTTATTAAGAAGCTTGAGAAGAGCGATGTTGCGCTTGAGACGGTCAGACATACTTCTGACTTGAGGCAGACTTGTTGCTGCCCTTTTATACTTTTCGGAGGTACACATACTGGGTTTCCCCTGGAAAATTTGACTTCTCAATCTCATATTCCTAGGAGTATCTTGTTTGAGACCGATTAAAAGGTAACCATATTAATTCTTGAGGGAGACCCTATACAAAATCTACTTGGGATAAAGTATTGTATAATGGTTGCCATTCACTATAACACCAAATGATGTGACTTGGAACAGGTGAAATAATATCTTCAATGTTTTGAATAATTCGATTTACAAAGGATGATTTACTACTACCCATGGGACCACACAATAAACAAGTAAATGGATGCTTCCAACGAGGATCCATCTTTGTTGTTCTGTTTTGGTACTATTCACCTTTTATACCTTTTGGGGAGGAGTGGCCACTGAACGTGGTTACTGCTCTCCTATTATACCTTTTGGGAAGGGGGGGTCTTTTTGACCCAAAAATATACACTGCATTGGTGGCCCTCTGACTTACTGGCTGGGGACAGGTCAAGTTTGTTTGATATTTGTCAAGAAGATAAGCATCAATTAACTTAAGCGTCATTACCACTTTTTTTTCTTTTTTCTTCTTTTTATACTTTTTTTTTTTTTTATAAAAAACAAAACATCTATTTACAACATCTATTTACATCTTCAGACTGAGTGGTTTCTTGAAGGTCATAAATTCAATCACAAATCCATAATGCAACATCTCTGTTTATTTGTGAGAGGTTTCTCGAACATATCTTCATACTCTTTCTGTACTGGTGGTGGATTCATTCCAGAAGTATTATAGTGCCACAGTAGATGGACATCATTCTTGTTAACTCTTTCAAGTGCTTCATTAAAATATGTTATAATCCTCTCTTCTTGAGACATCCTGGGGCACACATTATGCTGAATCTGACTGGGATGATCGACTGTACATCCATAGCATTTGTCTTTCACTACAGCGTCAATGTTCTCTTCGACATAATGAGCGTAAGCTAAACAAAGTTCATGTTGCAAGCGAACTTGCCTGAGTTCACTATCAATTTCATCAACGACCAATGGTAGTGGTTTGGATCTTCTCACTGTGAACTTCTTCTTCAAAGGTGGTTCCCTTGGTTTTTTGAAGTCACCATGATTAGAAGGTCCTGGTGTATTTTCTTCAGGTTTAGTATCTTCAGTTAAAGCTGTTTGTTGGGTGTTGATGGCTGCATCTATTTCTTCTATTTGGGATTTCAGGGCATTCCATTCTTCTAAAGATAGTGCAATCCCAGTCTTCATTGGATAATGTTTCTTGTCTTTACCCTCAAAGTATCTTCGAACATGTATCTTCAGTTCACCCTGGTACTGGGTGACATTAGTGTAAGTCTGCTTGCTGCCAAGTCGAAACATCTTCTCTGGTCAATGGTTAGAACGTGAAGTGAATGATGACAAGTCCATTCTTCGTCTAATCTTATATATCTTTGACGGACGTGTTTGAAAACACCGCCCCAGTTGAGCAAATTTTGATCGACTTTTTGATTCTTGGTTGGGGTTTGTGTTTCTTTCCTATAGGATTATATGTTAAAACTAGAACAATTAGAAAATTAGTATAGAAAGTAATGGAAAAGAAACACGATAGGAACACATTAATCTGATTGGTTGCTTAACTTCGATCTGATTGGTCAGCTTGGCGATCAAACTGCAACTGATCCTTAAACTGTAGGATATGGCCCTCTGCTTTTTATACTGACTTGGGACAGGCCAAGCTACAAACCTCTGTCCAATGGAGATAAGTCAAATAGATCGAGTGCATTCCCACCCCTACAGTTCGTACTCTTTTCTATTTCAATCTGATATCCTGTAAGAAGTGTCCCTTTGCATTTTGTACTGAACTTGGGACAGGTCAAGTTTATTGATCATTGGCCAGAAGATAATAATCAAATAACTTGAGAGCATTACCTCCCCAGAACAGGAATTGTTTTTTGTTTGTTTTTTTTAGTTGTTTTGTTTTTTTAATTTTCTATAAAAACGTAGAAGCAAATTTATTCTTTGTTCAACTGAGAATGATGATATGATGATGATGAATTGACAACATGAATTACTCCATTGGTAGGGATAACCTAAACATTTTTTTTGTTAACTAAATATAATTGGGCATCAACCAGTTCCAATAGGAGTAACCAAGGGGATACCAGGAGTCAATATTGTAAACTAAACATAAATGTTTGAGTATTGTGAAAATAAATATAACTGGATATTATCCGGTTCAAATAGGGGTAACCTAAGGGATACCAAGAATCAATATTGTAAACTAAACATAATTTTTTGAGTATTGTGAAAATAAATATAATTGGATATCATCTGGTTCCAATAGGGATAACCTAAGGGATACCAGGAATCAACATTGTAAACACAACATAATTTTTTGAGCAATGGTTATACTTAACCTACACCAGGAGTGTGCAACATGAATGATATTTGTTGAAGAACAAATTTCCTTCCATAAACTATTTACAAATATGTACAAGTAATTACTTTCACCCACCCCCATGAGAAAAAAAGAAAGAACATTTTCATCTTGGATAACCATCTCTGTAACTATAAAATTAATATTGATTGGAATAATTTGAATATAAGAATTATGCTTACCTCTGGATGTCTGTAAAGATTGTGGAAGAATATTCACTGGATATAGAGAAAGAAATTAAATTGTCAATGATAAAGTCGATACACCGTCATCTTACACTATTCGTTTTGGATAAAAGTAAGGTAAGCCGTCTTTCGTTTGTATGTAAGTGAACATGTCATTTCCATTAAGTCTAAGTCTTTTCAATTCCTGTCTATTTGTTTTTTATTACTTTTAAATATGTTTCCTTTGTTAAATCAGTTTGTCTTTTATTTATTCCTTTACAACCCAGTTTGTTTGATGGTCCGAAACAATAGTAAGTTTTGCTACGCAATCCAATAACCCCCTCTCCCTCCCATTCAATTTTAAAAAGACTCGGGGTTCTTTTATCAAAAGCTTTCCGGTCCCTGCAGCATTGAGACGGCATTCAGTTATCTCCCTTTAATTTAGTTTTTACATAATCTTCCATTTTGGCGTCACAGGCTTCTGAGGGTACCATTTATGGGCTTGGCGATAGAATGATTCTTTTTTCTCTGGGCTGACTACTTCTTCCAGGGACAATCCAGAAAGGGCTATGTATAGGCTGTCCGTGTCCGATTCACAAAGTTCAAAATCCCTACAATCAACAAAAACATCCAAAAAACCATAGTAAAACTGGACCATACATAACTACTCATACTGGTACACAAAAAAAAACCAATGTGGTGGGGAAAGTCAAGTTTGATTCTGGTTTTATTCATTTCAATTTCATAAAGTTCTTCAGTGAGTGTGTTCAATTTCGAAAGGCCAGGTTATTGATGAGGTTGGACACGTTATCTTCATCACAATACACTACATTCCTATGTTTTGCCTTATTAGTGACTGTCTTCCCATAGCCCGAATTACCCAATACTTTCATCGTGTCAGCTACGATGGCTTTAGGCTTTACTTGGGTCAGAGCCCCTTTCCGTCGGGCCTGTGCTACTTGATCACCAAATGTTTGGAAGCACGCCTTGGGCTGGTGCTGGATGACTTGATACATCCGGATAACTACCAGTCCGTGCTACAAATACCATTGCAATAATAGTGTAGCCAGCGAGATTTTTTCGCCAGTGTAGCTACCAATGAGACTACGGCGAGGTTGGCGCATAATATTGTTGGCTTCAGCGCAAGAAATTTTTGTATTTTTGAAGATTGGTGTCATTTCTTCAACGTAGGTCTTCAGTTGGTCGGGTACAGAAATATCGCACTCCACTAGGCCAAAGATATTGCCTATGTGGATCTTCCCGAGAAGTTCGTTGGATGTCATCGAACCATCCACCGAAGTCCCAAACTTTTCCCGAGGAAAGGTCTTTAAGGCTGCATCGGTCTTCTTCTGCTGATGCCACTCACATTCCCAGATTTCTATCACATCACACCCAAGGCTTTGCAGGTGCTGGGTGTTTCCCTTGTTTTTTTCCCTGAACTCAGACATGGATTTCCCCCGTACTGCATTGTGAGTGGCCAATGTACCATCCTTCATATTCAGAAAACATTCATGACCGTGCCAGACACACCCGTGAAACTTACACCAACCATCTACGGGCACTTGACGTCTACCAATCTTCTTTTCTGTATCATTGTATTCGTGTCGGATGTGGACACCGTTCCCGGTAGACATAAATTCCAGCCACTGATGGGTCATCCTACCATACTTATGGGAATAATCTGGTTTAAAGCCCGACTCTTTCTTGCGTCTAATATCACAACCTGTTGGCATTTTCTGCATTAATGACCACAGGTACAAGGCGTTGGCATCATAACCTACAACACCCCACATCCCTTTGCCGCTGCGCCATACTTAAATTCTCTTATGCTCTTAATATTCTTCTCGTGATAATGGTTGAATATGATAGAAGGTCCCTCTACAATGTTGTCCTTGATGAGATGATGAAGATCCTTGTTCTTCTCGTTGATGTTCTCGAAGGATATACCTTCGTCGACGGTACTAAACAAATATTTTAGCGTCAGTCCTGGAACGCTAATGCCATCCTTAAACATATCGATCCCACTTTTTAAGTAAAATTGTGATTGTTTCTCAATAGCCTCTAGGAATGGCTGGACATCTCTATTATTGTACCAAATTAGGAAGTCCCTAAATGTCCTCATCTCATTTTCCCCCCAAACTTGCTGGCAGTAAGCATATTCTTCTTCAGAAATGTTTTCCTTTTTTAAAGAGCTATAAAAGGAAACACGGGGAGGTAATTTGGTAGTGTCCAATTTATCAATACAGTCAATCCATTCATAGGGAAACAATCCTTTAGTGATTGAACACCCAAAAGCCTTGAGAAATTTATCATAACTAAATCCAGGGGCTAAGTAATTGCAAATATCCAAAAATTTCAAATGATCTGTTTTCAATACCATAAAGTTGTTACTCCTTGTTACTAGAAAAGACTGTGGGTCATACTTTTTCAGATAATCTATCAATTCTCATTTAATCACGTTCACATCATATTTTCCAGAATTAAAACCTAAGACGGACATTTCCTTCATGTAATGATCAAATTCTGCAGCTAACTTTTCAAATGGGTGGGGTTTAGAATCATCTGCACCTTCCTGTGCCAAAGCATCTTGAATCATTTGCCTGAGAGATAATATGGTGGCCATGGGAATCTCCTGCATGAGAGAGTAACTTTTCTGAGAAATTTCCATTAAATAATTCATCATATTTTCAACCAATGTCTGTGTGTCACCATCAGTAATAAAACATTTCGGACTATCAAAATCGGGGACATTACTACATACACTAACACTGAGGGGTTTGTGTTGAGCTTCCCAGACAAGAGTATCAGTTGAAGTGGGGAGAGAAGTTTTATCAAAATAACATTCGAAATCAAATGTAGCCCTATAGGGATATGGCCGTAAGTGTTCAAGAATAACAGTACCTTCTTCATGTAACTTCAAAAATGGTCTTGGGGTGCGATAGATACCACCAACATACTTATAAGCCACATCATCAGTACAAGTTTTTTCGTGATCATTGAGTATAAATCCTGTTTTCCACAATTTACCACATTTACGACAAGCAAAGGATTTACAATATTGATTAATGTCAGCGATGTAACTAAAATGGTTCTCATACAAATTGACATACATGGTATTCTCAAAATTTCTATTAGATCTATATACAATTTTAGCCAATACTTCATCATCTTCCAATAAGAGTTCAAATACTTCATTATTCACTTCAAATACTTTTTCAACTTTGGGGAGTTCATCTAATTTCACACCAGGAAAGTTATCTTTTGGTTCATTTGTGTATTTACTATACAGGGTCTGAGTTGTGGTATTCAAAGTATGGTCAGTAGAACCACTCCAGAGGGCTAAACACCGGAATAGACAGAGAGTGTCATTATAAACAAAATGGTGGATTTGATCACTGACAAGGGCAACAATCGAATGATTTTCCAAAATATACTTGGGAAGATTTTCAGGGACCCCACCAATTGGATGATTTTTAATCTTGTTCACATAAAAAGTTACACTGGTCAATTGATGGACAATCCATTTAGAGTTAGGCCTTTGCTGCCTAGCCCATTCCAAAATATCTTCCTGTTCAAGGTCTTCAAGGAAATTCCCCAAATCTACTACATTTTCAATAAGGGGTGGCCTATCAAGAACCGGGCATTATTTGGTGAAGGATGACAAAATCTTAGTTCTTCTGTTTCATTGTTACGTAAAATGAAGCTGTAGATTAAATAAATTTTGAATTTATTTTTCTGAGATTCAAAGATTGTTTTATTTAATTCATCGTTCATGGCAGATAAATCTGCTATGTCTAGTCTATAATTAAAAATGTCCTGTATTTTCCTATTAGTTATGTGATGGGTCCGAATGGTGTTCCAATTCCTACGAAAAATTTCCGAAATTTCATCATTTGTTTCTGCCAAAAGGTCCAGATCAAAATCAATGGGGTCAAGGTCCAAAACAGTACGGGTGTTTGAGGGTCGCTCAGAATTCCGTTTCTTGGGATGGGTAACAGGGAGATGGACGGTGTTTTTATGCCTATTAAAATGTAAAATTTGTTTAAATTCCTGTCCACATTCCAAACATGTAAAAAAATCTAAGCCAGTTTTTTTAGGTTTATCCAAACCTTCTTTCCTAGAATATTGTTTATAGCAGTTGTTACAGTCAAATGTCTTACCTTGTCCGTGAGCTGTCCTCCTATGTGTATTCCTGTTGCAGATGTCCGTGAATATTTTCCCACAATCATTGCATGAAAATCCAGAAGTCTCCATAATTCTTAGAATAATGAATGCATAAAAAAGCACACACACAAAACAATTGAATAATCTAAGTACACAGAGGTGATCCTTTTCCGTCAAGAGATGAAAATGGAATGAAGCCGACGCCACAACGTCACTGAATGTATTTAAACGTGACGGACGTTTTAAAAAACGCCATGACGTCACAGCTGTTATCGTCATTTTCATTCTTGGTTGGGGTTTGTGTTTGTTTCCTATAGGATTATAGGTTAAAGTTGGGAAAATTAGTGTAGAAAGTAATGGGAAAGAAACATAATAGGAATACATTAATATGATTGGTCGATAATTCTGTTATTTCATTGGTCAGGTTGAGGATCCAAAAAGGAATCTTGATCCTCACATTAAAATAGTGAAGGGGTCATTTAAGGACGTTACTAAAAATAGGAATTTATGTAAAAAAATAGAGGATTCTGGGTAATAACTCTTATACAAAGGTATTTGTCCTATAGCACTACGTGCTACTCTTATACAATTTATTGGAGAAAAAACGTTATGGGATAGGGATCCAAAAAAGGATTCTGGGGGAATCTGAACTAGAACGTTACACTAGTCCAAAGTAATGCACCCACGGGGCCAATCGGTACTATATCACTACTATTATAAGCCAAAGTATGGCGGTCCTCAAAAGAGTTATGAAAGAATTCGAAAAAGTACAACTTGACGTGTTGTTTATGGTAATTCTACGAATTAAACGAGGATTCTGGGGGATAATCCAAGCCAGAAAAGTACTCCTATTCAATCGAACTGTGCCCCTCGGTACTACAGCACTACATACTAAGCCAATAAAATGGGGAATCCGCAGTAAATAAAGTCGTTTTTGGTGATTTGGAGGGATTGTCGGGTTGTTTGTGGTAATTCTTCGAATCGGGAAATTACTCCTGTACAAAGGAACACACCCTCCAAACATACCCCTGTCCTATTATAAGCCACTGGGTAACATAGCAACCACGTGCTACAGTAAAAACCACGATGGCGGCCTCTAGTGTACAAAATGGCCGACGGAAACACGTATCACCCTAATAACACGCGCTGCGCATGCGCACTAGGACCACGTATCACTATTGGGATGACATCACAAGATGGCCCCTCACGCGAGTTGCCATGACAATACAACATGGCGCCACTGGGTCACGTGACATGACGTCACTTCCTAGGTCCGGGGATAGGTCCGGCCAATGAGGCACGTTTCATCGCTCTCCTACTACTTGGGTGTTTGTGTGTGTGTGTGGGATGTTTTCCAGTGGTTGAGGCTTGAGAATTGGGCCCTAAAACTATAGTGACCCATAGTTTTGATAGTATGGTCAATTGTAACCAATTCAAATCGTCATCTTGCTTATACAACATTGTACATAATTTGTTTTTAAAATTGTGCACGAGGTGTTATAATCAGGCCAACGAAATGCTTGTAAATTATACAAGCTGCGGTCACCAGCTGGAAAACGTGTTTTAAAACATTTCTTGAATGTTGGACTTTCAAAAAAAAAATAACAAAATGTTGATGGTGTGGGGTGGGGTGAGGTAGTGTTGGGTGGGGGTGGGGTGGGGTGGGATGCAGGCTGATCGAAGTGAGTTGTAGGGTTGGCGTGACTATATACTGATTCATAACCAAGACAGTATGGACAGTTATGTGTGGTAATGTCGCAAAATTTTGTCCACATGCTTTTATAAGCTGATCATCAAATGTCTATAGTGCGAGCGCAGTGGCTCAGTGGTAGACTGTTGGACTTCTATGCTAGAGGTCCCGAGTTCGATCCCCGTCCGGGATGACCCGCTTTATGTCCTTGGGCAAGGCACTTTATCCCGGTTGCCTACATGGGAGCACGATGGCGTGCACGTCGACGGTGCACATGTCTTCAACCGCTGTAAACCTGCTCGAGCGGAGCTTGAACAGAGTTAGAATTTTGAAGAGCTGACAGTTGCTCGTCGATACTCGGTGGTTCTCTACGGGTACTCCGGCTTCCTCCACCCGTAAAACTGCCACGGTCACGATTAGCCATTGCGCATAAGTATGTGACCTTAACACCAGTAAATAAATAAATAACGCGGCAATCAGAAACCAAGAGGTCCTCAAACAATGGAATGAAAATGGGGTAACCTTTTTTTAATAAAAATGGCATAGGGAAGTGTTAGATAATTACAGATGAATATCCGTTAGTAACAGGAAGCTTGCGGAAATTGTCGAAGTAAGTGGATTCCTGGATAATCCAGAATTTGAGTTTAATCCCGAGAACGGGAATTTTCTGGTTCTCGTTTTTGAAAATCAGTCACAATAACGGACAATTTTCCGGCTGTCGTTTCTCAATGCCAGTCCAGATACCCGGGAAAGTCAAAGGACGGAATCGGGAATCAAAGGTTGCATTCCGCAACCTCTGATTCACGATTCTAGTCTATGAATGTTCTGTGCATTGGCTCTCATTTTCGGAAGAAGTAACCAGGAAATTCCCGTTTGCGAGAATAAACGACAGTTCAAACAGTGATGCTGGTCTCGGAAGAAACCGATGTTCGCCGTAATCTCATAAACTGTAAAACGCAGTCATTAATTCTATGGTCTATGAATTTCCCGCGCATCGTGATTGACGTTCAGAAACTGGAGCCGCAGAGCTGTGAAATTCCCGTTCCCAGTACTAAACCTTATCCAGAATGGGTTCGGAAAAGAAGAAGATTTACTGACCATTTACTTATTCTTTCCCAACTGATAGAATCAACAAATAACAATAAGAGAAAGCTGTGGTTAGCATTCCTGAGTGTGAAACTCATAAGACTGCGGGTGGAGTGGGGGAATGTGGCAGAAACTCGAGGGCCACAGATATGGAGGTAGTTTTGTCGGAATCACGACGGAGATGTTCAGAGTTACCTCAACCTGGGAAACATCACTACAAAAAGGGACCCGATGAGGATAGGCCTCAAACAGGGCTGCATATTGTCATCGATTCTATTTGCATTGTATATTAAACATCCATGAGAAGAGTTCAGAACAAGCGCAGGGAGGGAGGGGGTGTAGTAGAGACATAAATTCCAGGGTTGCTCTGTGATTATGACATAGCTTTGCTAGCTGGGAGTTGGAGGAACTATAGACATTTTTTACCATTGTTGGAAATCACGGTTTAAATGGCGACTAGAACTGAACGAAAACAAGAGTAAGGTTATACCTGTGGGCCGAAGATGAGTCCCGAAGGTGGATGGCGGCTACATTTTCTATTAGTGAAGAGGAAAGCAAGCATCTAACAATGGAGGAAGGGGAGAATATGAATACTTAGGGGGGGGGGGGGTGTTGCAGGTAGAGGCAGAGACAGAAACCGCACCAATAAACTGAATACAAAGAAGAAAAAGAATATTCAATCAGTTAAAACGTCTAGGAAGGAACAGCAACATGGTGTTAGTTGTAAGAACTCTTTTGGGAGAAGGTGGGACCACCAAGTATAACTTATGGAACGGATGTGATTCCATCAGACCAAATGGTAGTGCAAAAAACACCGCGGGGCTGTGGATAAGCGGGTACAGTAACGCAGCTGCATTCGAAGCGGTCGGTGGGGGGGGGGGGGGGGGGGGAGGGGACCTCGGGTATGTGCCTGTTAAAGGAAAAATATGAGGAAATTATTTAACCAAACTTATCTGGCAAATCTTCCAAACAGCAGAAGGTGTAAAGTGGCGTTTAAGGGGACGTCCAACCTAACTTTGGTCAAATTTCATGTAATTTTCTTTCAAGTCTAAAAAAGGCCCAAAATGAATAACCCCAATAAATTATATACCAAAATGCTTGGAATGAAACATAGAACATGTGGAAACTGAAATGTGCCATGGAACTGCTGCCATGTGTAAATAGCACCACCTGAAAGTCTGCTATGGCATAAGTAAGAGAACAAAATTTTTACAATAAAATAACTCAAAATAAAATAACAGCTGTATTCTATAAACATTTAAGTACATACTCGAAGAAATCTTTTCCTAATTCATGAAAGTATTGAAGATTGAGACCAAATTTTATAAGTGGAGTGCTCACTGATTGAAGGCAGACATTTTCTTTTGTTTATGTTTTGATTTGGGGAGTTCAACAAAGGTCAACTTGAAGGAGTCCAGCAGAAGAAGTATGGAAGGACAAAAGAGTGTCTCCCAATATCAAGATTATGTGTTACTGTAATGGTTTGGAAAGAAAATATGATATTCTCCTATGTAGAATGCACTGCAAAGTCATACATTGTAGTTGAATAAATATCTATACAAACCCCTTGCACTGTAACCCCTTTTATCCCATGCATCAATTTGATAGTGATTAAATTGTTAAATTTGTCTGGTTTATCAATAAGTATATTAGCTTTGTTTAACTCTTGGACACCAAAACACTCATGATATCTGTTGGAGAAGAAATAAGGGTAACTGTAACCTGTCACTGCAATAAACCATCTAATGTACTTAAAAGTACATTGTTATTCAAAACACATCAAATCAACCTTACATAACCATTATTGCATGTACTTTCCCCAAGGAGGCTTATTGACATATTGAGATCAGAAGGGCACATCCAGAGGGTCTCACATATTTTTTTCAAGAACTCAGTACACAAAGCAATCCCCAAAAGATGACAAGTGAGCTCCATTTGACACAAAAAAATTCGGGGGGGGGGGGCGGGGGGGGGGGGGCTCTCTTCCTTGTATGACTCTACCTCCGGCACTCAAGGCATATGCCTTTTTTCTCAAAGTTTAACTCTTTTTTCTTTTTGAAGATCCTGGCCACACATGTTCCAAACACTATCAGACAGGTAAACCTCCAAATAAGTATATCTTCAAAAATCATGTTACATTGCAAAACATTCTTTTTAGAGTTTTAGTTCTGGACCTTTCATGCTTCTTACTTCCAACTATAACACTTAATTTATCAATTAATGGGTGAATAGAAAAGTCCTGCCATAATCAACATTTCGAGTTCCATAAGCCTTCAAAACAGCTCCGATAAAAGTGTCAAACATCAGATTGGTGGCTTTATACAGAATATTCATTAGGTTGTTGCTTGATAAGTAATAGGAACAAAATCTTCAGAAGAAAATTCTGTAGCAATACAATTGAGGGTATTAGCAGGCACTTTGCAACAAATTGTAACAAATCAACTAGTTATAAACAAAATTTTCTAACTCAAAAGAGTGAAAAAGTACCACAACTCTGAAAAAATGTGGGAAGAAACACATGCTACAGCAGCTACACAGGCATTGTTTCCCAATGATGCTTGATCACAAAACCAAATATCCTTCAAATTGGAGTAGCAATGGTTGAGATACAAGGGGGAATGTTCGTACATGTAATGATGAATGGGTAAGACTAAGATTAAGAGGACAGGGGTCACCACTGCACGGCCCTAGATGCACCTTTGATTTTCCAACTTCCAGGTCTGGGGCATAATAATCGCAACACACCCACCTTATCAGTTCATAATTTCAGTAAAATAAAAGAAATTATCAATTCGAATTAAATAATAGATGATGGAAAATATTTGGCTTCCTGCGCCTTCTCGTACTATTTAATTACCACAAACAATAACAGTTTGATGCCGACAAACGAAACTGAACGCATGTGGTTTGGTTAAAAAGTAACTCGGCATGAATAATGAAGAAATTGCGAATATTTCGTGTATTTCATTTATTTAAAAGCCAATTGCAGCTAATATTGACCGTGCATTCGATAATTTGTTTCGGTTTTGACCATACGGCCACGCTGACACTCTGTGACAGCGGTTATGTTTAATGTGATATGCAAATTGGGGGATGGTTTCCGGTGAAGGAGATTTGTCACATTTGTCAGTGTAAAACGATCATAAAAGACATTGATCGACGTTTGTATTACTATGGTTGATTGCAAGAAAAAACTAAATTCTCAGCATCGTCCAAGCGCACCTTATTTAAAAGCACGAATGCATCATTTTCAACCCATCTTCAATCGGTCCTTTGCAGACATCGAACATACCCGCTTTCAAATTCCATGGTTACTAGGAAGTAAATAACTTCGCAGCGACAGGGGGAAATTAACACGCTCAATATAGTTCCAGGTCACTTGGAATATACTTCGTGAAAAGTGATTTCTGAAGCATTCTGCTTACTTTGTTATGAATATTGCCTTATTTTGTGTGTATCGTCCCGATTTTATACACTCGGTTATTTTCTTTACAAGTGGTTCATGTTGTCTTTCTAGTGCGCAATAATTCAGATTTTTTGTCAACAAAAAAGTTCAGACGGCCTGTAAACGCGAGAGGGAATTTCGAACCATATTTTGCAGTTATGACATTAACAGCTCAAGTCCTTGCTGTCACCTGTTTGCAAATCCGCTCATACATTGTCTCGAACAAATAAAGGGCGTGATCACGTCCTTGCATTCTTACGATTGCCCAAATTGAGTATTTCAGCAAGAACCACATCGTAATCACATGACCGGAAAAACATCGTTGAAACATGGCTACATCCGGAACATAAAAAAATTGTGTTGATGTTATTACCTTCAAACGTCAAAACCCACCAGAGTGTGTGTCAAAAAAATGCTTTCTCCGAGTCTGTAGTATGTTATCATTATATTGAGGACAAGGCTTTCGAATTACCGATTATTTTGTGGTTTTACCGGTTCGTTACTTATGCCATTTGCAAATTAATCTTCTTCAAAATCATAAAATTCACTTTTTTTCCTGAAAAAAATTATATGTACCTTTTCTATGCACTTTACTCATTATTTTGATATATAATTTGCCTTTTCTTACTTCTCTTGTCTGTTTCTGAGGCATTGGGAAAAATGTCAAAAAATTGACCAAAGTTAGGTTGGACGACCCCTTAATTATGTTCTGGGCTCCGTCATCCAGACAGGATAGATACGACAGGTTAGGTTGCTAATGGAGTACTATCGCCTTAAGATTGAAGATCTAGAAGGGCAAACTGAAGCAGGGGATCAGTTTCATCAAAGTCACTGAATTTGAGGGGGATATCGGGAACGACGAGGAAAGACGGTGCCGAATATGCAGCTTTGAAGTAACGGATACGCTGGAACATTTCATTTTAGTATACTCCAAATAATTGTCTAGAGAATACAGTTAAAACTAGAAGTCCTGTCATGACATGCGCACAAATAGCACGTCGATCTGCGCGTTACTCTACGCGTTATGACCATAGTAAGGCAAAAATATTCTGTACATATGACCTGTGCACAAGCAATGTTTCAGCCAATGGACCCCCGGGTAACCCGGAGGGACATTGGCAGAAACATTGCCTGTGTTCGCTATGAGTAACCAGGAGAACCTGCCGTGCTTTGGATGCCATTCGATGGGGCAATTGCGCGAAATCTCTACGCGTAATTAAGCCAAGATAAGCGTACAGTTCGTGACAGGACTTCTAGTTTTAACTGTAAGACTCCTTTAGAAACTAATGGAAGAATAGAATGAAAATATGAGAGATAACTGGATGTAGGGGGACATGTGGGAATAGGTCAATATTATAGTTTGGGTAATTGAGAAACGCCAATGGAGAATGAGAATTATAAAACAGATTGTATTGGAATGTCAGGGGATAGGGTGATAGAGTGAGAGGGGAAGTATGCGGGGGGGGGGGGGGGGGGGATGTGATGCAGCAAATCAGCTGATCACACAAGAATTATTTTTATTATTATTATTATTTTTCGCAAAGAAAAAATACTTAAAATCACGGATGTGTTTAACCCTTTACCCAACGTAACGGCCAAAACCGGCCAGCGTTATTCTCAAAAATCGCCAATTAATTTTCACTATTTTTTTCATTTTTTGTCTCAAAAACATAGGTTATGACCCCTCGTTGGAACGAGCTCGTCGAGCTCGTTCCAACGAGGGGTCATAACCTATGTTTTTGAGACAAAAAATGAAAAAAATTAGTTATTCAAGAATTTTTTTTGCAAGTGTCGTCTGCTTTTCACGTTAGGTAAAGGGTTAAATTACAGGGTTACCTTCTATGTTTGACTGGAACACTGATCTACTTCCCGGAACTTGAGAATTGAATGTGAAAGTAAACTGAATTAGGGAACAAAGGGAGGCATCTGATGGACTGGTTCTCCCTTGTAGATTGGGTCGACCGAACGTTCGAGATTCGACTCGGTTTCCTATCTTTTTGCGGATTCAATTTGATTCGAAAGGTGCACAGACAAAATGTCACAGGATATAACGTTGCCGGGCATATTCTAACAAGACAAAATGTCACAAGAAAAATTGTCACAGGGACATGACATCACATGGACAAAATGTCACAAATAAAAAATAATTGCTTTGAAAAAATAATTATTTATTTATTTATTTATTGGTGTTTAAGGTCACATATTTCTGCACAATGGCTAACCATGACCGTGACAGTTTTACGGGTGGAGGAAGCCGGAGTACCCGGAAAGAACCACCGCGCAACGGCGAGCAACTGTCAGCTCCCCAACATACCAACTCCACACAAGCAGGGTTAGCATTGGTTGAAGACAGGTGCACCATCGACGTGCAGTACGCCTTAGTACACGGCGTCACCGTGCCCCCACGTGGGCAATGAGTGTGAAGTGTCTTGCCCAAGGACACAACGCGGTTGCCGCAGGTGGAATTCGAACCGAGGACCTCTCGGCTTGGAGCCTGCCCCTCTACCAACTGAGCCACCGCGCCCCCGAAAAAAATAATCGTCATTACAGATTAATTTATTTTTTCTTTGCAATTATTCTATAATTTCTGTTATTTTCCTATCATCAGCGAAGGTTTGAAAAGAGTACAAGTGGTGTAGAAGAGAACAGTACATGTTAACCCTTTACCAAAAAAAGACGATATCAAAATGTATTATTTTAAATACCATTTTTTCACATTTTTCAAAATATTTCAACAAAACCATATCATGTGACCGCTCGTTGGAAAGAGCTCGTCGAGCGCGTTCCAACGAGAGATCACATGATATAGTTTTGTTGAAATCTTTTGAAAAATAATAATTTTTCAACTGCTGAATTTGCATATTACGCGGGCGGATGCTGCCGATTCGTTGGGTAAAGGCTTAATCCCCAATTATGATATTGTGTGATTCAGATATAATATCACATACGACATTACAAATACAGAATATAATAAGAAATGCTTATTTACATATGTATTTTTCAATCCTTTTTTTCATTGTTACAAAATTGTAAACTGCTTTAGTAGGCCATTCCAAAAAGAATTTGTTTCCATGGCACTTCCCGCGTCATTACAATTCTGCAAACGAAATCCCTCCTACGTCAGTATTTAACCAATTCAGTCTTGTTTGACATCGCTTATTGAGTTCTGTCAGCAACACTGAATTGATTAAATTCAAAGTTGCATTAATAGATATGTTTATTTAAATATACATGCAAACAAAATCCCTCCTACGTCAGTATTTAACCAATTCAGTCTTGATATCGCTTATTGAGTTCTGTCAAACAATACTGAATTGATTAAATTCAAAGTTGCATTATGGTAAATATTTGATGCTTGGCATTTTCGGTATTTGGACTTCTGTGTCGAGGGGTTAACCATTTACCAATACAGAGGATATCAAAATGTATTATTTTAATTATTGTTTTTCCAAATTTTTCAAAAAATCTCAACAAAACCATAGCGTGTGACTCCTTATTGGAAAGAGCCCATTGAGCACGTTCCAAACAAGGGTCACATGATATGGTTTAGTTGAAATATTTTGAAAAATAATATTTTCTCAACTACTCACTTTGTCAATAACTCGGTTGGATGCGGCCGATTCGTTAGATAAAGGGTCAAGCACTGATTATCAATCACGATTGTGGACCCAGTGAGTATCGGTATTTTTTTGTAATGGCTAAACCACATTTGATTTCACAAATAGTGTTAATGTTCTAAGTCTTCGATCTGTAAATTTTGTGAAGTGAAATTAAATTTCAATAAAATTTCAAAAACAGATAAAAGATACCGGCGTTTACATATTGGTTATTGCCAACATGTGGGTTTCAGAGATGGTGTATTGAAGTCGTGAACTCTTCTCTGGGTCATATATCGACTCGTCCTAACCCTCGTCTCTGAGCAAACATCGACGAGTCCGTTAGGACGAGTCGATTTATGACACAGAGAAGAGGTCGAGAGGTGATGAGAATACACCATCACAGAAACATACTTGGTGGTAATAACCAATTTCTCTTGCAATATTCCTCCCTTTTTGAACTGCTCGCGTATATTTTGACAATCATTCAGCGTCTGTGAATAGATTTTTTTATGAATGAAGATCATGACGTCATGGTATTGCGTTCTTGCGCTGTGTATGATGTAATCCCTATTCAGTGTTCTACTTGTACCATAACTACCGAAGTTTTTGGAGTGCTTCAACTGTGCGTTTCTTTGTTTATTTTTCTGCTTTAACGCAAGCTATGTATATATAAAAAAAATACCACTATGGCAAAATTGGTTTGGTCTAATTTATTTCGTTGAGATGGTGATTTATTTATCATTTAATTACTGTTATCAAAACAGTGGCCTCGACATGTGTAATCAGTTTTCGATGAATGCAGGTTAAAACCGCTCTCTTTCTGAATCGACTGGTCGCATGGGCGGTTGCTACCATCAATAGAAATTTGTATTTTGTCTCGATATTTTCACTTGTATTGAGGGAAATGTTCTGGTTGTAAGAGAAAAATATTTGCAGTCCAAGATCGTGCCCACAGTCTGCTCCTCAGTCTGTGAGATCTGTTATAATTATCGTTGACAGGGGCGCCGGAACGGCCCAAACATTGTCCCGACCATAACACCCAGATCCCTGTTTTTTTTCGAATTGTTGCCATCGATTATGTGGGGGAGTGAAAATGACTGTGCATGCAGTTCGACTTTTGAGGAATATAATATGACAAAATGCTCTATTTGGCAGGGTATTTTGTCATAATTGTGTTCCTCGAAAGACGAACTTTAATGTGTGTGGGGGGGGGGGGGTGGCACCACAAATCTGAGGCCCTGGGCGTCCGTCCAGTCTGCCAATTCGTAAATCCGGCCCTGCCCCACAAAATGACCTCTCTCTGACCAATTTTAAGGCTACTTCTTTACTATGCAGAAGTAGTGTCACAACCGCGTCCGAAGCGGTTGGAATACTAATGAAGTAGCTCCCAAAATCTCCTCATCTTACGTTAACTCGTCATTGATAGCCGCCATTGTGTGCCCAATATTAAAGAAACAAGACGATCTATGCGCGCACTATTTTCGGATATCGGCAGCAAAATTAAAAAAATCATAACCTTGTTATTTGATATGAATGACGTTCAGCTGAAGGTCGATCACAAAAATGTCATGATCGGCAAATTTTTTGCCCCGACATTGGTCAGGGTGGTCGGGGCGGCTCCGGCGCCCCTGGTTAAGGAGAATGTCTACAATTAAAACTTTTTCTTAGTCTCAATTACTAACTTAGGTTAGTCAAATGCTTGTCTCCAAGTGACAAACGTTGATTAGTCGAAATGACTAACAGAATACATTAATTGAATTAACCAAATTGACTAATGTGTCGTGAGACAAATATTAGTGATTTTGACTAATGTTCCGACAAAGTATCTATCCAACACAAAAGCAAAAGTAACAGTACGTGGAGACTTGACTGTCCCCGAAACAACCGTATAGTTAATTTCCACCCGCGCATCATAGGTCGGATACCAAAATCCCGTTGTGAGGGGTGGGGGTTACCCTGAAAAAAATGTGTCTAAAACATTTTATTAGCGTTTCTAGAGTAACTTTGTCCGCTGATTCCCAAACCATGAGGTGTACCTCTCATTTAAAACTGACACCAGTACTGCTGATTACTGTTATGTAACAGTTGTGCTCAAAATAGACTAATCAGCCTGTTTGACTGTGCTGGAACTTTTCTGGGTCACCTCGGTGATAACTTAAACAAAAACAAATCAGCTATAAACTTAATTTCAATCTTCTCTCTCTCTCTCTCTTCTCTCTCTCTCTCTCTCTCTCTCTCTCTCTGCCTGTCTGTCTGGTAACAAATCATTTAATTGAATTGCTAGGTTGTAGGGCTATGAAATTAAACTAGGCATGACTGAAGGGATTAATTAAAGTACATGAAATCATTCTATAAAGATGTACTGAGTGAACTTAGCCTGGTAACATAACAACAAAACGCGTGACTTTGGAGATGGGCCTAAAAAAGTGGTGTATCCTTTCGCCAATTTTTTTTGAACTTTGGACTTTTATTTCAGCTCGTAATAAACAAATAATTACATTTTGCTGTGATAATAACAATTGATTGTGACGATAATGTGAATGGTATGGTGATGACTAATGAGAGACTATCAATGTTAGATGCTAATTATTCTCCAGATAAAGATAACGAAGCTGTCGTTTTGGATAAAGATAATGAAACTATGTGCCCTTTTATCTTTATAGCCCAAGAACATTAGGTTTCACTAGGGAAAAAAAATCGGAGAAAGCTGATTTTTTCAGGGAATGTCGAGTACATGTCACTGAACGATTAGACAAAAGTCCCCTAAAATCTCAGTTGAGCTTTTTTTTCTACAGCCTTTTTTCGAAAACGCGTTTGAAAAAAATAAAAAAAAATCGCACGAACTTTGTAACCTCGAATTGATCCAACTGTATTTTTTGTTTACGCGTATTTCGAGCTACATAATGTCTAATATACATTTACCTAGAGGAAAATGTGCATTCTGTGACAATTTCTGCGAAAAATTATTGAAAATTCACAAAAATGTATCGGATTTACGCAAAAAATGACGATTTTCCTAACGGATTTGGGATGTTAGTTGGACAGACGATAAAAAATCCACCACCATTTGAAGACTTTTATCATTGCTTACAAAATAGACATTATGGAAGACCCCCTCTGCTTCTGGCCGAGTTCCCCTTTTGGCATAAAATTCGTCAGCATGAGAACTCAACTATTTTCGGGCTTGGGACCGAACAGACACGTCTGTGTCTGGCAGCATTAGATCAATAAATAATATTTACAGAATGTACAAAAATCAATAAATAATATTTACAGAATGTACAAATCAATCAACATGGATTAAGTTACATTGACTATTATCAACGCTATATACAGAAATGACATGACCTATATACATATTATTCATCGAACTCAGAAATTTCCGACAGGACAGTGTTTCTGTGGTTGTTACAAGAATCCGAACTGCAATTACACAAACCTGAGCAAGAGAGTCCTGCCTTCTTACACCCACACCTTTTTGTACAAGCACTCTTGCAACCACAACTGATCAGATTCAGTAGGTTATCGGGGGCACATGGCTTTGTGGCTGCAGTCGGTACAAGAAGTCCATTGTCTAGCGACCACCCCCAATCCGTCGGAGGAAGCGAAGTGCCCAGCCATTGTTGGACCTGGAGATAACATCTGTAGACATGTTGTTGTGCAGCATCGCTGCTTGGTGGGAGTGAGGCTAGGTCGATGGGTTTATTCAGTTTAGATTTTGCTACATAACGCTTGTAAGTGACATATCTATATTGGTCGAGAGAGGAAACAGTTTTACTCCCGTATAAGATCAGGAGAAGTTGGGAAGTTGTTCCCCGGCAGCGGCTACTGCACTTGGTGTACTGTCATCCGCCAAAGTTGTGTTGACATACTGTTGTGAGTCGCTAGTAACATCGGAGACAATTGTACTGAATACTTTCTTCTTACCAACTCGAAAGAGTGCAGAAGTAGTGTCACAACCACTTATAGAATGTGCTACAAGGAGGTTGCTTCTATGGTCACCCATTTTGGTTGCTATTTCACTAACTGAAACTAGTAAGTTTGGGGTAATGGAATACATCATGTGAATATTACATCCCGGTTGAACTCGAGAGGTAAGAATGACTAACAAGTCTGTGTCTGTTCCCACAACGACAACATTGTTGCCATCTTGAGCGATGTCAAGTGCAGTTTCGGCTATCAGTACATCAGCATCAGCCTCGGCCTGCTTGGACTGAATATTGATAGCAGATAGCTCCTGCATTAGAAGATCGATCAGTTGGGCTTTGTTCTTGGCATTTGCAAGGAAATCGGATTGGGGTGTGGTGGCTGGTAATTCGGGTGAGATATTGATATCAATGGAATACCTGTCTTTAGATCTACGGGCTTGTTCCATGCCCTTTGTCGACATTGTACAAGCATAACCATCAAAAACAACCACGACGTTCGCCCCAAAATGTCTCACTAGATAATTGGAATATGATGTACATATGTCCTCATATAACGACTGTTTAGGCCATACAACTGCCCTCAATAAAAATCCACCATCTACAACAAACAGAGAATGTTCTGGGATTTTAGTTTGCTCGGAACCGTATGTTTTGAGGATCTTACCGAGCGTGCTTTTCTGTGTCTTCCTCATTCCAGCAGAATCAAACAATGCTGGTGGTTTCGGGGCGAGTTAATATTTGAGATACTCTTCCATCTCTGCTTGTGACTGAATAACACATGTGATGCGGTTGAACAGAATTGTGGGGTCAATCACTACCTTACTTCCACGGACTTTGATGCTATTTGCCATCGATGCGAAAGACTTCACAGTGTCAACACGTCGTAGTTTGATGCTGTTGAACGTTTTGCTTACAACATTCGATACGCATCATTCACCAATTTTGCGAACTTGGTCACAGTTCACAGTTTCGTCGGCCACAAGCCCGGTCGCTATAGAGACTAATTGTAGTGGATCTCTATTCTGAAAGGGGGAATGCACTCTGAGCCAGTTCAATAATTTGGTGATATCATTGGCATCAGTCAATTGTGAACTTTGACGAAGATCCCGATGTTGTTCGCCATGACCAGTGTGAACATGAACAAAATTTTTGAGAGCATTACACATCGGAAGGCAAAGAGGTAGTCCATGTACCCATTTCGCAACAGTGCTATCGGTTATTCCCCTGCCATGTGTGAGACCACCAGGGAGCTTGAACATTCTCATTAAACACTGCTCTATGGTCTGATCAGTATATATCCCGTCCCAGAATTTATCTGAGCGCCTTATGGTAAAGTAACCTTTCTCAGTGAACAACTTCAAATCATCCTGTTGCATTATTTCTGTTAGCTCATTCATCTGCTGCAAATAGAGATGAGAACTTTTTGCGTATGCAAAATGACCACCTGCGTGAAATACTGGAATCATATTGCGAACACAATATGTGTGGAGTTCCCAGTCGCCTGTGCGCTCTGCTCTCAAGAACAACTGGAGAAGACCTATTTGCTCGTAGTATTGTACCCAAAGCTTTCCTGTGCGTCCTACGGACGCATTCTGGAGCAGTTCGTGTAATTTTGACAGTAGATGGTTGACACTTTCTTGATTGACAGCGTCAGCTGTTGTACAGTCACCTCTGGCAAGTCCACAGAATATTTCATTGACTTCTGTGCAGTCTTTATTATCTAGTGTTCGGCTTTCTTCAAACACAAGTTTTGTAATGGCAATTTGTGTTAGCAAATGGGCACGAACTGCTCTTGAATATGCATGACCACTGATCAAATGATGGATTGACCCACCAGCATAAACAGTCCCCCAAAGTTCATCCAAGCCGCTACCAGCCATGATCGAACCAATTGCCCCTAAATATGACATAATCATATGGAAGTCGCCGAGTCTAACGAAAACTTTTGTCAACTTATCTGACGAAGACACAATCTCCACTGCTTTGATATAAAGTGGTTGGTCAAACGTCACTGGACAAACGTTCAGTCCCTGTTTCTCACATTCAGTTTGTGCAAACATGAGAACAGTGTAAATTGTGCTCGGGTTGGATGGATCAAAATTAATAAAGGGAAGTATCTCAACATCACTTGTTTCATAATCATCTGATGATGTGATATATCCAGCCCAAGATGCATATATCCAGCCCAAGACGGGCAAGGTACTCTCAGTACATGCGTCAAAGACCAAAGACTGTCGACTGTTTTTGCGAGTTTCAAATTTTTCGGATCAGATTCACCCAAAGTTGATAAATCCTTCATCACAATTTCGTCAAGACCCGATTTGCTTGGTTTACTGTAACCTTTCAAAGGGATGTACCCGAATTCACCAGAGCCAATATTCGAATGATCACCAGTTAGTCGTTTTATCGGAGACTCTTCTGTGTGATCTCTGCTTGGAGTTATACAGGCGATGCCTCCCATACTATGGAAAGTATTCTTGCCATCTAGCGTGCGCACATTACAATCGGCGTTATCGAAAACGAATTGTGTGAAGTTCGCAAGTCTAGGCGACGGACCTTTGCTTATCATGACAGAATGAACGTATTGTTGAACTTCCCGGTAGCTAGAAGAGAACATTAGTCCAATCAGAATGTCGATCAATTCCCGAGATGCGAATTTCCTATGTATGTAAACTGCTACCGACAATAATACTGCTGACAAGAATGAACGGGGCCGACAAGAACTTATTAGAGACTGACCTATGGCTGTCACGCGTCTCTGGTTGGCTTGGATGTTTTGCCCACGCTGCGACGGAGCAACAATCCCTTGTAACAAGGTTTGGAGTGTATCGGGTAGTAGATCACTAGATACAGATAACGAATCGGGTTTGGGATAAACGTCACACTCGTAAATGGCTGACCGAATATCATCGCGGACTATAGCCGATGCTTTCTTGACGATGCGCATACGTTCATCAGTTTCATTGGTACATTTGTCTGAGTACCACGAATCATATAGTATTTTGTCTGATGAATCTCTGAATGTGACAACATTTTTTAGGGACCTCAGTGTTGTAATAGAGATTCTACTACCGAAATGCTCAAGCAGTTTGGTTTTAAGATGTTTAATTGTGTAACCGACTTCGTCACCAAGATACGATTCAAACGTCTCTGCCAATTCGCTCAAGGAAAACTGACACTCATCGCTGTTCTCCATAAAGGTACACAATTCATGGAATGCAAGTGCTTTCTTGTCTGCAACAGTCCTACCCCGTGAAAGAGTTCGCTCAGGCTTATCTCTGACAAATCCTGTCCAGCAATCATGGTGATACCGACCTTCCTCGGCCACTAGATCGATTGCACGACCGATCCGAGTAAGTACAGACTCACCCCATTCATCACTACGTTTCAAACAACGGGTTCTGATACTATCAACAAAAGTCAATGTTTCAACGGTGTGGACTTCTCTTCTACGTTGAACGGGTATATGAGTTTGTTTGTCGGCGGATTCTCCACAGAACAGACAATGGAGTTTAAAATTGAAAGCATCTTGATCAGAGCGCAATTTTTTTGTCATAGATGGACCAGCTTCGTCAGATTCAGCTGCATCTAGAGACATTCTCTTACTTTTTCTTACAGAACTTTCCCGTGTATAATTCTTGTAGCAGAATTTGTGAATTTTCTCACCAACTGTGGGTTTCTTCGAACCGGCAAAAAGATTATCGCCAAGCTCGACGCTTACAGCAACCAACTTTTCTATACCCCGCTCACCAAGTGTAGTTATTCCGGACGAGCCGGTCAACTCATCGTTACATTTGATACATTTATCCATTGCCAAAGTCACAACAGAAAAAAGATGATAGACACAATAAACTCAAGTACAATACCACAGAACAGATATCAATGTGCGGACCTGCTTCGTTGTCACCGTAAGGTATCAACAGGTAACGCTAAGTGATATGCCAACAACATAACTGATCAGTTCTACAAATAACACAAGACTCTAATAATCAACAACAGGCAAAATTACATATATATCTATCAAGGGATCATTAGGTTCAATATCTAGGCATCAAATGCGGAGTGTCCAATACTGAACAGAGCAAATTGTGCAATGGACAGACCTGGAATGCGGAATTAAACAGCTTTTCCTGTTGAAAGTCGTTCAAGGCTATTTTGCATCAAATTAAAGAGCGTTGTCTGTACATGAAGACCTGGAATGCGGAATTATATATTAGTTAAGTGAACGATAACTGCGTTGTATGAGGTTTTCGGAACATTGCAGTTTAATTAACTCTTTACCTGTTGCTGGCAGATATTCCTGCCATGGACATATAATCTCTTACCACAAGAATAAGTAACATTTGGGCATTTTCAATTAAATTTACCCCCTGTAAATTGAATCACGGTTTTCACCAATGATTTGTTGAGTTAACTTACCAAAACGATTTTTCAGCAAATCTAGTCATGAATGCTTTGCAACAAGCATGACTAGATTTGATACAAATATTTTAAAAAATACTCACCGGGTTAAGAGTTAAATTTTGAGCAGCTAACATTAACGGGACAAAATAGAATGCTATTGGATATGGGACAATTCTCAATTAGTTGGACGCAAACCATGAACAGTGTAGTAAGAATGTAAAGTACTTGGATTTAATGTCACTTAATATTAAATAGAAATTTTTAAGTTTCCTTTGGATACAGGCTGGAGACTAACAACACATTCATGCATTGATGAAAGATGAGTGACGAAGGTGATATTTCTGAAAAATGATGTGTATATTAACCCTTTACCCAACGAATCGCCCGCATCCGCCCGCGTAATATCCAAATTCAGCAGTTGAAAAAATATTATTTTTCAAAAAAATTCAACAAAACCATATCATGTGACCCCTCGTTGGAACGAGCTCGTCGAGCTCGTTCCAACGAGGGGTCACATGATATGGTTTTGTTGAAATTTTTTGAAAAATTTAAAAAAATGATATTTATAATAGTAAATTTTGATATCGTCTGCGTTGGGTAAAGGGTTAAAGTGAACATTCTAGACAGTATTTAAATTACAAATTTGATGAAATATATGAAATGATTGAAATGAATGACTGAAATCTGTATGATTGAGTTGTCTGGCAGTGATCAGAACTCTAAAACTTAGTTTATCTTGGAATAAAATTCAAGAAGGTAGAGGCTGAAATATTTGAGTCATATTGTCCCTCCAGATTGGTGTATTGTGATAAGGAATCTTTCGACTATTTTATAAACATCGGCATCTTTACTGATAGTAGAATTCTCATTAATTCATCGTTGGGAAGACAGTCAAGTGGGTTGATAAATTCTTTTAATGAGTTGAACATAGATTCTCTGGCCGTTGAATATTTTGCGCAATGAAACATTATGTGTTCCTCATCTTCCATATCAGGTGTACATTGATCACAAGTCCGTTTTTCTATTTCTGTAGGTTTCGGCCTTTTATGGGAGCCAGTTTCGATATGGAGGGTGAGGTGTCGTCTGTTTTGGGATTTCATATGTGACAAATAATCTTAAATGTAAAGTTATGTTTTACTACAGCATAAGTTCATACTAATTTTTGTGAATTTTCAGTTTGGTGTTTCCACTGGCTGATGAAGCAATTTTTGAAATAATTAAGAATACCTTTCTCCACTTTTTTTTGGATAGAGGGTATATTGATTATTCCATGTTTCCTCATGGCCACATTTAATCGGGATATTTTTAATTTTAAATAACCAGCTGGTTTGCTCTTTTTCACCAAGCCAAGACTAAATAAATATGCTTGATAGAGCAGACTTTCACGAGGCACCTTATTTAATCTTAAAATGTAACGTGTGAATTGTTTTAAAGATATTTAATGAGAGCGGGAATTTTCCCAACTCACCTCGTACAGCTAAGTTGCTAACTTTTGAGTGAACTCCAAGAATATTTTTATAAAACTCTACAGCTATTTTTTTCAAAAATGTCCTTGTCATGGTTATTAGTAAGAGAAGATGGATTCAACCGATCCGTTATATTATTACAATAAGCACCCCCTTCAGATCACCGAAGTTAAGCAACGTCCAGCGCGGTTAGTAGTTGGATGGGTGACCATTTCAGTGACTGATTTGCGTTCCCGCGTTGTGTCCTTGGGCAAAGCAATTAACCCCGATTGCCTACATGGGGGCAGGATGATGCTGTGTCCTCAGGCGTACTGTACGTCGACGGTGCGCATGTCTTCAACCAATCTAACCCTGTCTCTGCCGCGGTGCAGAGTTCAGAGTTACGATGTTGGAGAGCTGACAGCTGCTCGTCGTTACTCGGTGGTTGTCTCGGATACTCCGGCTTCCTCCACTCGTAAAACTGTCACCGACGTGATATGACCCTGGCTGTTAATGTGTCGTTAAACCTTAATAAATAAATAATAATAAATAAACAATAAGCACCCCAAATTTCACAACCATATCTTAAAATGGGAACAATTGTTTTACCAAATAAGTCTAAACTCACTTTAACAGGCACATTTGTTAAATATACACTTTCTAAGTAAACGCTGCTCTGTTTGCTTTATTCTTTAGGTTCGTAAAAGCTCTGGTGAATGTTCCTACTGATGAAATGGTTACACCCAGATAATTGTATTCCTGAACACATTCAAGTTTTGAACCATTAATGGTAAATGATTCAGAACTCACCTGACCACCTTTACGTATTTTAATTATTTTTTATTTATTTGGATTTATGCAAAGTTTCAATTTAGCACAGCCATTTTTATATGAGCTTAAGCAATTTTGAAGACCTTTTGAAGATTCACTAATTAGCAGCATATAGAAGGCAGCTGACATGTTTATTATACATGTTTATTATCTGACATTATTATTTGCATTATACATCAAAGGTTTAGGAGATGAACTTCTGAGTAACAATGGTGGGGTAGCAGTTGGAGACTTGAAGATCCCAGGACTATTTCTTCGCAGCCGACTTGGTGTTAGTGTCAGAAAGTGAAGAGGGGCAAAAGAAAATGCTGGTGATTTTTGGGAAATATGGGAACAAATGGAGACTCGAACTAAATGAAAGCAAAAGCAAAGTTATACCCGTGGGCCGTAAAGTTGTTCATACTCTTAGCTGGAGAGTGGGGGAGTTCTGTATTCCGGAAGGTAGCAAACTTCTTAGTGTAGGAGAAACAGGTGACTACGAGTATCTGTGGGTAAACAAAAAATCACAGGAAGAGGCATCTACCGAAACCACACGAATAAATTGATTCTGAAGTGGAGGCGAATCCTTAACCAAATGAAACATAGGGAGAAACAGTTTCAATAAGGTCTTCGTGGGGAAAACCATTTGGGAAAATGGTGGGTCTGCCAAGTATCACAAATGGTACGGAAGTGGTACCCTTAAACCAAACGCCTGTAAAGAGCTTGGAAACCCTGTATAACGACGGAGGCCGATGGATATCGTGGTCGAGTGATGCCACAGCACTAGAAGCAATCGGGGGGGGGGGGGGGGAGCTTGGGTGGACAAGGATCAAGAACAGGATAGACTTACCGAAGCTCTATTATCTTACTTATCTGGTAAATCTCCCCGACAGCTGTTGGTGTAAAGTTATGCTCCAGAGTATTTTCAACTCAAACACCAAGACAGGGTGTATGGTCCAAGTGAGGGGGTTAATAGATAACTATTCTTTGGAGATCCCGGACCTGGACGTAGGGGCAACCCAGGGTAAAACAAATCATCAGAGAAAGAGTCATGGAGGATGGTAACCTTAATTGGCGAGGGGGGGGGGGGGGTCAAATCAAAGAAGTCTTTGGGTGGCCTGCGTGATAAGGAGAAGCCTGGTTTTGAAGAGTACCTTGATTCCACTTTTGGGTGGTCATGGTTGTTCAAGCTGAGGTCGCAGTCCTTGGAGCGGAGGGGAAAATTGGGAAAAGCAGTGAAAAGGAGTGCCAGATGTGTAATTTAGGCATGGTCGAGACCCTGGAACACACAAGATTCACTGGGAGTATAATGGAGAAGTGGTATGGGAGAATGAAGAACATGTGGTTAGTGGGTGATCCAAAGGAGAGGGTTAATTTGCTAATCGGAGAGATTGGGAAGAATGGGGCAAGGAATGTCATCAAGCAGTTCGTATTATAGTGTTGGGAGGATAGAAGAAGCGTGGGAAATGGGAGGCAGCTGGGAGCACAGGGGTAACCTAGGCCTTCTCACCCGAGAACTGCGACAAAGCAGCGGCGGACCGAAGTGTTATTAGTATTATGGTCGAGTTTGCTGTCAGGAGTTTATTTGCGTAACTATATTTTATCACTGTATCACTCGCTGCTATCTGTTGATGCATGTCGTCGACGTTCTGTTTGAAGTCTGGTTTTCCCACTCATCTATAATTAGCCTCGATTGGCGGGTGGTGGACCTGTATATTATAGAGTGGTCATCGGATGTGACGAAGGCGGGTTTGAAATGGAGCGTACACGCAATGCGATTGATGCCACCTTGTAACACTTTTCAGACCTACCAAATTAATTTGACATTCCAACTTTCTTTTTAAAGTTTGTTTTACATTTAGGCTATGCAAGTTGGAGATATATCAACGAAAAGTTTATTGCCAGATTTTATTTGGGTTTTTTTGTATTTTTGTTGGGTAAATTGACGAAAATTTGATGAAGTTTGGTCGAAAAATAACTAATTTTTTTTTAGTTTTAGTATTTGTTAAGACAAAGCACACAATAGAGGGTGGAATGTGTTTTATTATTTTTCAGGCATATCTGCGATAATTTATTCCCAATCTGTTCCTAACACTCAAGAAATGTGGGCAAGTTTTATAAAGAACTTTTTTATAAAGCGAAATGTGGCGAAGATTTGCAAAAATAAGTAGTACCATTGTACTGTGTGTGCATGAAGTAAAATGAATCTATAGACTGCACTAGATCTTACCCACCAACAAACATCTCAGCTATTATCCAGATGCATGATCATCGCCTTGGCCATCCGCATCGTCAGTTTCTTCAGAGATCAACGCGTGCTAGTTATGACCCTCTGAAAACTGCTCCGACAAGGGCACAGAGAACTGCAACCCACTTGTGCAGGTTCACAGCTACATCGTGTAGACACGCACGTTTTCTAAGAGCTACAACTACACTTGATTGCCTTAATCACCTGCATAGGGGTTGGAACACAAATTAGAGGCAGTATTACCAGTTTGATTCCAAATACTCTGGAAATGTTAGGCGAGTCATGTAACGATCTGCTTTGTAACACGAAATGAGACGTAGGTTTGTAAAATTAAGTAAATCTCACTGGTTGTTGCTAACGAGTATCATTGTATTGTGTGGGCAAGAAGTTAGATGAATCTAAAGATTCCACTTGGGCTCATCCTCCAAATGGTATCTCAACTATTACCCAGATTGTAGATAATCATCTGGGACACCCTGCTCATCAGTTTCTACAGAGATCAACGTGTGCTTGCAATGACATTGTGATAAACTGCCCCAACAAGGACATAGAGAGCTGCAACCAATTTGCGCAGCTGCACAACTACATCGTTTAGACCCACGCGATTTCTTAGAACTGCAACTACACTTCTTTGCCTTAATCACCTACATTTGTGCTGGGTCTATCCCATCAGGAATACCACTTGGTAGCAGCGACTTGGACGGGTCATCCCGGGTCCACACACACATTGTTGGATCAATCTCAAGGGGTTTACGTAAAGGAGCAGCGTACCAAAGAATCGATTGAACATGTACTCGTTTGCCACTTTCTGAGAATGCTTCACTTTTTGATGGAAGAGTGGATAATTTCGGCGGTGCATTTGTCTGTGCTTTTGCGGTTTTTTAAACACACCTTAATTGGTAGAGTGCTAAATTATTTTTGGTCACCAAAATTTGGTCATGTGTCTTTGCTTTGTTACAATGTATGGGAGGGTGCCAGTAGGCTCTCTCCCATAAACTGTAATAAGGCAAATCCCAACAAACTAAATAATTTCACTTCAAAGATAAAGCGAAGCACATCCACTGAATATGAGGCCTTTAAGTTGTGGTACCTGTACTTCAGAGTAAAGCCCAAATATGAGCTTCCAGCACTTCACCAGTTAAATCTGGCATCTGACATACCTTTCACTGGGTAGTCACAGCAGCTCCAATTAGCATAATACACTATTCAAAAATAAAAAAAGTAGGGGATATCCAAACTGATGTTGATATTTTTGGAAAATGGTATTGGATACGCGTGATTAGACACATCAATATGTTACCAAGTTTAGCGTGCATCCTGAATGTCACCGGCCCACGAAAACTTCGTGCAGGTTTTTCGCACGAGCGCCGCGTTAATGTCTACGGGGTACGTTTTCAAATTTTCATTTGTACTGGACGGGCTTTTTCGGAGTCTCATCGTTCTTTTCTTGGTATGAACTCGTTCATCAATAGTTTCTGGTCGAAACGTAACTTTTGAGGTATGCGAAGACTAGCACGTGACGAACGTTTACGTGCCGTTGGCACGTTGGAAGCTGGCAACAGACTGCAGTGGCTCAAATTCTCACCGTTATTCAATCGGTGATTAGCAGGTTGTGGTCACACTACTGTCAGACAGGCAATGTTGATGACAGACGTCGGTCAGGTCATCCAAGGGCGACAACTGCTAACTAGGATCGTTTCATCCGAACCACAGCATTACGTAACCTCCATCAAAAAACCTCAGAAATTGTACAGCAGCTGCACCGAGCGACAGAGTGCGAGTCCATGGTCAGACTATCCGCAATTGCCTACACAACTGGAATTTGTACGCTCGACGACCTCGAATAATTCCACGTTTGACTGAACGTCACATCGCAGCAAGACGTAATTTGTGTGGAGCACGACAGCACTGGGATAATTTTTGGTGGAGCAACGTTATGTTTTCCGATGAATCGATGTTCACTCTCTTTTTTTAAACAATATTTTTATTTCATGCATTTGAAATCGGGTTTGGCGAACAGGCTATGCCTATCTTAATGCCGTACCCTAACACGGCAAAGTTACATTATATGGCGCTTGCGCAGTTGTGCAAAAGTGACACAATATCAGGTATCAAGACAATATTTTTAAATTGGTGTAAAACTTAATTTCTAATACATATGAAGCACAGTACATTACACAGCATTTAACCCAGACACCCATAAGTCCGCCATGACATGTACATTGCCAACATTAAGATAGACGGCGCACATGCCATGATGGCGAGGACTCAGCTGCAAATGAAGTATTTGGTAGGTAGATTACTTCCAATAAATACCAAGGAAACTTACACAGCTGCCGACCAATTATCACTTGCTATAGTAAGTTTCCAAACCTGCTGGTTTTGATAATGTATTCTTGTACAGTGTTCAAAACAAAATTGTTCTGCGAGTCAGATTTATACCGGTTTCCATTGAGTAGGACATCGATAGATTTGTCATCGTTTTCCAATTTGTCAAACATCATTAGGCGTTCTTGAACGTAAAAAGGACAAGAAAGTATGTAATGACTGGAGTTTTCATAATGATAGCCACAGCGACATTCAGGATTATCCTATCCCCAATAAATCTGTCAAACTTATGACCATTCAGTTCCCTACAGTTTAATCGAAGTTCGCAGTGGATAATCTGTGCTTTTCTGTTCCCGGCAAAATAATACTTTGGGACAATGATATCATCAATTGCCAAGGCCTTTTTCAGGACATTTACTGTTTCACTGTTCCTGACGTTCTCAAGCAGGGTATTCCAAAGCCTCACAGCAGAGGGAAGGACTGAGTTTGAGAACCGTTGCGTGCTGCATTTAATTTCCCGTAATAAATTGGTCGTTCTTAGTGGGTAAGAAGACGCTTCTAAGACTGAACGAGGTATTAACAATCGAAAGTAATTGGGTACATCCGCTTTAATCATTTCATTTTAAATATAGTTATAATTTTATGCCTTTCCTTCGTTCCTTTAAAGTTATAAAGCCTGACTCTTCATAAATAAGATTATGACCTGCCCCTCTGGGTACTCCAACTATCGTGCGTAATGCATCTAACTGTAAATTCTCGAGGATTATATTTTTCGTTTAACTGCAGTTGTCCCATATCACATCCGCATAGTCAAACATCGGGAGAATGAAATATCTATAGAGCGTTTCTAATGCGGATCTGGAGAGTCTGTATTTTAGACGTCTGAGGCAGTTCATCAAAGGACTAATCTTTTTCACAACCATGTCGACGTGAGCGTCCCAGGAAGCGGTTTTAGAAAATATTAAGCCCAAATGTTTATGTTCGCTATTCTTCAATTTGTTGTCCACGTAAGTATAGATCCGGACGATCAAGGGAATTTGTTTTACGGGATATATTTAAAGTTTCTGTTGTTCCCTCTCGACTTCCACGACAGACGAAACAGAGTAGTGGCGGCGGAACGAACGATACCATGACGTTACCGTTAGGCATCACGATCGTTTTAGTGGTGGATCGGTTATGGTGTTGGGAGGCATAACCATTACAAGCAGAACAGCATTACATGCCATCCAAGGGCGTGCCACAGGGCAGTACTACCGTGATAACATGTTAGCAGCTCATGTGGCTCCATGTGCACGACGTCACGGCCGTTTTCTAAGATGACAATACAAGAGCACACAGGTCCCATGTCACTACAGAGTTCCTCCAGGAGCAGAACATCACTACATCGCCTTGGCAAGCGCTAAGCCCAGACCTTTCACCAATCGAGCACGTATGGGATATGCTTGGAAGGCGCCTGCGACAACGCCAACAGCCCCCTACCAATGTACATGAACTCACCACAGGAAGAATGAAATAACATCAGTCAAGCTGATATTGGACGTTTGATGAGGACTATGCCATGTCGGATCCGCGCTTGTCTCACGAATTGAGGAGGATTTACAAGGTATTGAGGTTTTGGACTGAATTTGGTAATTCTCTGACTGACCGTCCATGTCTTCTACAGCTCAGTGCGTGGAATGTGTGCTTGTCAGACACCCAACTATCGCTGACATCATTCACCAGATGTCAGGGTGCAATATCTCAACTGTCTTTTTGATGAAATTATAAAATATATTTCTTCATATATCTCATTTTTATCAAATATCCCCTACCTTTTTTTAATAGTTTATTTAACAGCTGCTGTCTTCACTACCCCAAAACTCTGGGCAACAGTGTCACAACTGGAGACCGCAGGCGCCACGACTAGATTTTGCATCAACTCTATGTGTTTTCGGACGGTTTCCTTCAGATCTAGTATCCTTCTCTCACCACTTGTTAATTTCAACGTAAGTGAAATGCTCAATTCTGTTTCTAGTAGCAATGGGCCAATATAACAAAGCCGTCAGTGTCACCTGATATTGTATTTTATCGAACAATCATATAGATTTGGTCCTTAAAACTACGACAAACAGCACGTATCACGTAATATTTTCCGATTCTGTATCATACAGACGACTCATTCTGATTCCGTATCATATAGACGACTCGTTTCCGGTAATGCGACGGGCTATCACAACAGGCGCATGAATACATTCTATGTGCATTTAAGTGATCGACTCAGCTGATCGCTTACACCCCTCCCCCCCCCAAAAAAAAAACAAAACAAAAACAAAAACAAAAAAAAAAAACAAAACAAAACAAATCCACATACAGTTAGTGACAGAGCTATTAATAGCCAATCCCCACCCCCACCCCCACCCCCACCCCCACAATAAAAGAAACTGCACAATTCAATATTACACTTACCCGGTTCCTGACGAAGTGTGCCCACGTCGCACACTCGTAAATTCAAGCGGAACATCATAGGAAGTGACACTAAGATTGAATAATTTGACAACACAACTTTGAAAATTGCGGTGACCTCTTTACTCATTGTCTGTTAGAGTGCACAACAATATAGTTCCATAAAATATGTTTTTTTTTTAACTTTTTTCCGCCCAACATTATGTCCCAAAACTGCATTTATAATTTAAGATTTAATCTGTTTATGTGACAGAATTGTTAGATAAATGAATTATCATGATAATGTGCATGTCCTATAATTGCATCAGATTCTCTATGGTGTCCAAAAATGAGATCACAACTCGCCGTCAAAGCCGGCTCGTTGAGATCCCATTCTGAACACCACCTCGAATCTGATACAAATCACAGGGCATGTACATAATCATGATAATGTGTTTGGCTCTGTTCATGCCAGCTATTTTGGAAACATGTTTGACCTGTTGGCACATTATAACGTCAGCTTCCTCGTGGTCTGACCTGCAAAGACTCATCAAGGAATATCGCTTCGAAACGCACTATTTTGTGACACTAAAACTGTCAGCTGTACCCTCCAAAATGCACTTTACACGACATTTTGATCCCGCCTAATAAAAAAGACAGCGAGCAAAATGTGTTTGCGGCATATTGCGAATATATAAACTATTTGTATAGCAACCTTTTACCCACAAAGTTCAACAGATCATTTGTACTTTAATTTCTATCTTTTCTGATGATTTTCGACGTAAATGCTTACAAAAGGTGTCAAATATCACAACTGCACCAATGTTTAGAGAGCGATATCGACCTAATTCTGAACAAGTGGTTAAAGGTACACAATAAATGATAATAAAATACTTGTCACGTCCTAATGCTGTTTTAATCTTGATAAATACTAAAATAAAAAATTGGTCATTTTTGGCCACAATTCACCGAATGTCCACCTTTTTACCCAACTAAGGTACCAAAACAAATAATAGCTGGCGATAAATGCACATATGGTGTCTCGCCGACAGGTACATGTATAACCTAAATGTAAAGCCATCTGTTACTGCAAAAACAGTTATTGGCTAGGTCTAAAAACGAGGCAAAATATGTAAATTTTCCAAGGGTTACCCAATGACACAACGGATTCAGAATCAGCACAAAAAGTTACCCTAGAAATGTCAATAAAATTCTTTACACACCTCTTTAGTACCAAATAATTGATTGTACAAACATTGGATATCGTAGTTCCCTGGCCTGAAATTGTGCTTGTGCTTCTCTAGGTTTTCTGAGGATTAAGGATGTTGGCTTGGTGGAAAATTATGTTATGGTGGTTGTCCGATATTCATCTACTGTAGTCACTACCACATGTCCACCCAGTTGGGAATCTCGGAAAGAGAAGTGTGGAACATCGCGTAAATATTTGGAGACCGGATTACGACCAAACACCCATGGAGTGGAGTTTTCATCTGGTGGGTCAGTCTTTTTCACACTCTGAGAAAAGGCACCAGTAGCACGAGCAAATTGTCGGCTGGTAAACCATATCAGGTTACTCCTTGAAGTCCATTAGCTGAAACTTTTCTGTAGCTTCCTCTACTTTTTCACGGAAGGAATCAATGTCGACATCCGTCAACGGTGGAGATCAGACCTCGTTGATTGCGTTTGGGGAAAAGTCCTCTTTTATCTGTTTGCTGTTGGCTAAGGATGGTGTACTTCTACATTTGATAGAGAGTGGAGTGGAGAATGGGTTATTTACATATATGAACTGCCTAGCTCGTTTGTGATGCTACTCTGTTTGGCTTTTACTAGTCGTTGATATCTGTCTCCTAATTATGTGCTAATTGTGCAACATCCCCTACTTCAAACTTTTTTGCTAAATGGATGGCGAGATGGTTTCTAGAGCCCATAAAATTGCCACTGGTGAGTCGGTAGTTTCTAACAAAGACCTAAGAAGGCTAATTTTAGAAGTGGAGGGTAAATTGGACTCCAGATTCGCGGCAGGTTTACAAAGCATAAAAACCGAACTTGGTTCAATGAGAGTAGAGGTGGCCTCCATCAAAACTGAGGTGTCCACAATCCACACCGTTGTTAGGGTTCTAAACAGGATCATATAGAGTTGGTACAAGATGTTGAGTACACTGCGCAAAAGGTTGAAATTATTGAAAACAATCCCATTCCAGACATAGAGACCAAAATATCTACGAACTTCAGTGAGCTTGAGGAGAAAATACTACTATCAGAGATCCACGACAGGAAGTATAATCTGCTTTTCTATGGAATACCCGAAACTGGTGCTGAAGACACCTACCAAACCTTACAGGAATTTCTGAAGACCAATCTAGAGTTTGACGATTCAGCTGCTCGAGGCATAATAGAAAGAGCAGTCAAATTTCTCAGACTTCCTTCTGCCAACACTGGATTGAAAACTCCACCACCACCAAAGGCCATCATCGCAAGACTAGCGAATGATCTTGACAAACAGTCCATCCTCAAATCTGCGCATAAACTGGCTAAAAACAAGATGAGTATCCGTACAGATCTACCACCATCCACGGAACGGGAAAGGGGTCGCCTCTCCAGTTTAGCATATAGTTTGAGAAAGAACAACGAATTACGTACACGTATAAGAGTGTCAAGTGTCCGTGTAGTATTGGAGGTTAAGGACGAGAAAGACTCATCCAATAACTATTGGAAAGAGTATGTTCCCAAGTAGAAATAACTAGGACAATACACACTGAGATGTAGACTAATATATACCTAGATGGATTAAGATACAAATCCAACAGTGTCATCTGTGATATTGAAACCAATAGATAGTCTGAACAGAGTTCTCTCTCATACCAACACAATGTAGCAAGTCTGCTACACTTACTTAGTGGAAAACTTATGCTATCTAAGAATGCCTTATGTGGTCGTTATTCCCATAACCATTGATTGGACCGCACCTATTATTACCTACAATGACGGTCAAAGTAATCATGTAGACAATGGCAGTGAAAAGTATCAAACATTCATCATATAACTTACATACACAGCTGTATTCTTCCCACTGGACCTCACCAGAGGCCCAGTGGGTGGACTATATCTGTGTGTTTATGTGTTTATGTTTGCGTGCTCATTCTTGAATGCTCCTGAGCTTGTAATAATAGATTTCACCATAGCCCTTCTGGTTCTAATAAAGAGCCATTCAAAAGTCCAAAAGTAATAATAGTTTTTCCATAGTCATACTATAGTCATACTGGATCTATTACGAGCCATTCAAAAGTCCAACTGTTTAACATACAAGTAAGTATGTCTTGGGCTATATTGTCCATTTAATGTAGATATATTGTCAGACAATACTACCCAACAAAACTACTTGTACAAAGAGCCATTCAAACGTCCAAATATTTAACATACAAGTCAGTATGTAGATATATTGTCAGACAATACTACCCAACAAAACTACTTGTACAAGAGCCATTCAAAAGTCCAAATGTTTAACATACAAGTAAGTATGTCTTGGGCTATATTGTCCATTTAATTAAGATATATTGTTAGACAATACTGCCCAACAAAACTACTTGTATACACAATTGTATTTCATTTACTGGATCTCATCAGAGGCACAGTGGGTGGCTTACAATTTGTGTTCAGGTTTGTGTCTTTGAGTGCTTATAACTATAGTTCCAATGTAGGTACAATGCAAGCATTTAATATCATCACAGCTCTTGGATACTCAGCTGTACCTTACTCCAGGTTCTTATAAGGAGCCCCACACATGTCTTGTGGTTTTGTATTCAGTTAGATATATCGCAGTGTTTGTATTTTTGGTCTATTGTATTCACAGTGATAGTCAATATTATATATCAACATTGACAGCCAATATTACCTGACACAACTACCTGTATACACTACAGTATTCCATTCACTGGACCTCACCAGAGGTCCAGTGGGTAGCCTACAGTTTTGTTTTTGTGTGCAGTTATATGTCTTAAAGTGCTTGGAAAAACTGTTTTACTATGGTTAAAATGTATGCATTTAAATATCAATCACAGCGCTTGGATACTTGGCTGTAATGTACTCCTGCATCTTATGGATAAATAGGCCTATTCCATTTAATGGGCCTCTTTAGTAGCAGTGGGTGGTTTGAGTTTGTGGTCAGGTTTGTGTCTTAAATGGCTTATAATGATGGTTTTACTGTGGCTACAATGCAAGCATTTAATGTCAATCACAGCTCTTGGATATTTAGCTGTGATGTACTCCTGCATCTTAAAGGGGGCCATAAGTCAATATTACCTAACAAAACCACTTGTATACAAAACTGTATTCCATTCACTGTACTTCAACAGAGGCACAGTGGGTGATTTACAGTTTGTGGTCAGGTTTGTGCTTGCAATAGTGGTCGTACTGTTAGACTGAAAGTACTTAATATCAATCACAGCTCCTGAATACTTAGCTGAATCCTATGGAGGGTCATACAGTCAGTATTACCTAACGAAACTACTTGTATACACAACTGTATTTCAGTTAGTGGTCCTCGTCAGAGGAGGAGTAGGTGACCTACATTTTGCGTTTGGGTTTGCGTCTTCAAGTACTTGTAATAGTAGTTTTACTGTGGGTACAATGCAAACTTGTCGTCTTGCAAGCATTTAATGTCAATCACAGTTCTTGGATACTCAGCTGTACTCTACTCCAGGATTTTATAGAGAGTCCCATGCATGTCCTGTGGATTTATATTCAATTTGATATATCCGGGTGTTTGCATTTCTGGTCTATTGTATTCACAATGATAGTCAATATTATCTATCAATACTGACGTCAATATTACCTAACACAACTACTTGTATACACAACTGTATTTCAGTTAGTGGACCTCATCAGAGGCACAGTGGGTGGTTTACAGTTTGTGTATGGGTCGTGTCTTCACGTGCTACAATGTAAGCATTTAATATCAATCACAGCTCCTGAATATTTAGCCGAATCCTATGGAGGGCCATACAGTCAGCATTACCTAACAAAACCCCTTGTATACACAACTGTATTTCAGTTAGTGGATATAGTTAGAGGCACAGTGGGTGGCTTACACTTTACGTAAGGGTTTGTGTCTTTAAGTGCTTGAAACAGTAGATCTACTGTGGGTACAATGCAAGCATTTATTATCTATCAAAGCTCTTGGATACTCAGCTGTGAGTTACTCCTGGATCTTATGGAGGGTCAAAAACTTGTCCTGTGGTACTGGATTCAATTGGACATATCTTAGTGTTTGTATTGTTGGTCCACTGTATTCGCAATGATAGTAAGTATTTTTCTAACACCCCAACTGTTTACACAGCTGTCTTCACTGCGGTAAAAAAGGTTCTGTTTCACTGGTAAAATAGAACCCAGTCACCAATGCTTGGGAGGTGCAAACCCTCTCTAAAATGAGCAACGTGGCTTATAACGCTCACCCCTGGTCTTGAGTTGATACTCATGTTGTGGTCATGATTAGCCATTGTGCAAAAATATGTGACCTTAAACACCAATAAATAAATAAATAAATAAATAAATAAATAAATAAATAAATAAATAAAGAAATAAAGAAATAAATAAATAAATAAATAAATAAATAAATCATTCACACAAACTGCATATACAACTGTATTTCTCAATCCGTGATTGATGTGTATGTAATAATAGGCTCTGACAAGTTACAATGAGAGGCGGTAATATCAAGCACACTTCCTGCATACACAACTGCATATTATAGTGGTATATTCTAGTGTTTGAATTGTTGATCTAATGTTCTCTAACCATCCGTCCCGATACACAGTGGTTCAACGACAAGATTAGAAAATCGAAATCTGTCCACCGTAAACTTGAACTCCAATGGCGGAAATCAAAACTCACTGTACATAGGGAGATGTATATAGATCAAAGGAACCGCGTCAACAGCTTGATACGAGAGGCTAAGAAAAACTATTTCTCCAGTGTCGTCAGAGACAATATTAATAGACCGAACACTTTATCAGATGTAATTAACAAACTACTACACCATGCAAAGGCATCCGTCTTGCCGGACCATTCATCAGAGACGGAGCTTGCCGACCGCTTCTCAAAATTCTTTGTTAACAAAATTGATCTCATCGAGGCGAGGGGCAACTGGCGACTCTTGACGATAGATTTGTGAACTGACTGATGCCACAAATCTTCAAGAGTCACCAGTTGCCCCCCGCCTCAATACCGTCAGGCCATTAAATCTGGACGAGATCAAACGTATTGTGTTAAGAGCCCCATCCAAACAGTGTACATTGGATGTTATTCCTACATGACTACTTCAGACATGCCTGCCAGACATTGCACCCTGGCTCCTACATGTTGTGAACTCATCTCTTTTAGCGGGAGGCTTTCCACTGAATATGAAACATGCCCTCATAACCCCTTTACTCAAGAAACCTGGACTAGATCCTAATGGCCTGAAAAATTACCACCCGGTCTCCAACCTCTTGTTCATTTCGAAGATTGTGGAACGGGCGGTGGCTTTTCAGTTAAACGAACACTTGGCAAGGTATGGACAATCCGAGGTTTTCCAGTCTGCATACAAATCAAACTGCAGCACGGAAACAGCCCTCCTCCGGGTACAGAACGACCTACTCATGTCCATGGACAGGCACCAAATTTCCTGCCTTGTTCTACCGGATCTGAGCGCGGCCTTTAATATCATTGATCACCACACTCTTCTTAACAGTCTGGAAGGTATGATTGGCATCTCTGGCACGGCTCTCCAGTGGTTCTCGTCATATCTAACTGACCGCACCCAAAGCGTTTGTATCAACGGTTCATCCTCCACTAAACATACACTGAAATATGGAGTTCCCCAAGGATCTGTACTGGGGCCTCTGCTCTATGTTATGTACGTCCTCCCATTAGGCGACGTCATCCGTCGACATGGTCTCCAGTACCATCTCTACGCCGATGACACACAATTGTTCATTCATTTTAAATCGGACTCAGGTCCTTTGTCTCGCAGTAAGATAGAGAAATGTGCCTCTGATATTAAAGATTGGATGAACAGTAACTATCCGAAATATTACACCAAACAGTGTCGTGCGCAATCTGGGATATTTCATGGATGAAAACCTGACCACCGACAAACATGTCACACAAGTCTGTCGCGCGGCCTTTTTCCATCTGAGAAATATCAGCAAGATCCGTCCAATCATCGATTCGCAAACAGCTGAACAGTTCGTTCATGCATTCGTAATAAGTCGCATAGACTACTGCAACTCGTAACTTTTCGGCTGCAAAAAAGCTCTCATTCATAAGCTCCAGAATATCCAAAATTGTGCGGCTAGAATTATCACACGAAATCGGAAATGCTGCCAAATTACCCCAATACTTATGAGCCTTCACAGGCTTTCTATCGAGCAAAGGATAAGGTACAAAACAATCCTGATTACCTACAAATGCGTAAATGGAATAGCCCCGGCGTACCTCTCCGAGCTGATCTCCCAGTACACACCAACGAGAAACTTGCGTTCCGCTGACTCTAACAGCCTTGTCACACAGAATGCAAAATGGGCCTCAGCCGGCGATAGGGCTTTCTCAATTGCTGCACCTGTTCTCTGGAATTCCTTCCCAAGTCATATAAAAACGGAACTGACCAATACACAATTTAAGTCCCACTTGAAAACATATCTATTTGGCCAAGCATTTTGTTTGACCACACAGAGATGAAACCCATACACTACGTCATTACAGTGTAGCATGTAAAGCCAAAGAGCACTATGTGGATTTTAGGCTTAAACATTATTATTATTATTATTATTATTATTATTATTATTATTATTATTAGTCTATATTATTATAATACATTCCTTGTATGCACAACTGTATTTCACTCACTGGTCTTCACTAGAGGCCCAGTTTCTGGCCAAGAGTTCCGTGTTCAAACTTGTGTATTCACGTGTTCCATAACAATAGTTTTACAAAAGTTAAAATGAAGGTGTTTTTAATATATTCTTATGTGTTGCATACATAACTGTATTTGTGTCACTGGATCTTCGAATGAACACAGGCATGTTCTACTTTTGTAGACAAATTGGTATATCACAGTGCATGTATTGTCGGTTAAAATGTACCCACGATGAAAGTCTATATTATGTTAAACGCAACGTACAGACGCAACTGTATTCCATTCACTGGACATCATAAGAGGCCAATTGAGTGACCTCATGTTTAGTATCCAAGTTTGTATGTGTCGGTACATGCGAGTATCTGCGTTAGGTTACTGTACTGTATTTACACTGTAAAATTATCTAACACACTGCAACAAACATTACTGTATAGCACTTACCCGACCTCGCCAGAGGCCCCATGGTCTGCCTAACATTCTACGGGCAAGTGTGTAGGCCTATGCTGATATTATTCCCTGTAGTTATATTTTCATTGTATTTACAACGCTGGACAACAAACAACTTACATACATAACTGTATTTAACGTGTTAATCCAATTATGTGCCTAAAATGTGTTCTACAGTTCTACATAGAAATAGATATATCAAAGTATCCTATTCTCTGGACCACATCACAAGCCCATATGGATCTATGGTTCCATATCCAGATACGCACCTACACACCTATGCACAGGCGCTCGCGCTGACGCCCACATACGCACGGGCGCACGCATATCTCACGCCCCCGTAGAATAGCTGAAATACCTTATTTCCTGACAGTTGGATGATTATTCACAATCCATAACATAGTATATCCCAGGGAAGTTCGAGATACAACTTCTTACACCGATATTATTAGTACAATGCACGAGTAAGGCGTGATGTATACCTCTATAAAAACATGGTATTTGTTGACACAGTCAGTACCGTTGTACACAAACAGAGTGTTAAGGACTCGACCACCTGATTTAAGGATCTTGCAACTTCAGATTTACATCACATACGCATGTGTGTATGTAAGCATGTGCATGTGTATGTGCACATATATGCATGTATGTATGTCTGTGTACATGCATGTGTGTATGTGCGTGTGTGTGTGCGTGTGTGTGTGTGTGTACTCTGCAGTATCTATTTTCAGCAATATACACATACTAAAAAAATTGTTGCATGCCCTGGCTTTTTTTAGGGTATCATCTTTTTGGTATGATTGAAAAGATAAGGGAATGAAATTTAAAACAGGATGGCACATACACCAATAAAGAAGTCTTTTGCCTATCAAATGAACTGATATGTAGTATCCCATGACCTCATGGTGTGCAAACATCTGATGCTTAAGTAAGTAATGCGTTAAAATTCGAGAAAAATGAGATAGTTTTAGGTATGGCAACAAATGAAAATGTAATGTCGTCAAAAAGCTTCCAGTAGGCTGAAAGGTAACATACAGAGTGTGAACAGACATAAACAGTCAATATCGTGTACTTCCGCCCCTTGCGTGGATGACAGTTTCCAGTCTACGTCTCATAATCATCACCAGACGTCGAAATCGCCCCATGGGCAGCCCCTGCCACTCTTTATGCAATGCTGCTTCCAGTTCCTGCAAGTTGTGTGGAGGAGGATTCCTGCTTTGTATTCGTCGGCCCAGAATGTCCCATACGTGTTCAATGGGGTTGAGATCTGGACTCAATGTTGGCCATGGAAGATGTGTCAGTGCATTGTTCTGCATAACCTAGGTCACAGCTCGTGAATGATGCGGCCTAGCATAATCATCCATGAATATTAGCCTGGTGGTAAGTGGATGACTGTCAAAGTGAGGCACAACAACCAGATCAAGTACTTCCTGAAAGTAGCGATCGCCTGTTAAATTGCCTTATATGGAGACTAGATCCAGCTTGCAGTCAAAGGAGAAGCACCCCCATACCATAACTGATCCACCTCCATGGAGTACAGTCGGCATGCTGTTCCTAGGTGCATAAGCTGTACCTGGACGCCTCCAAACTCTGACTCTACCATCCACAACATGCAAAAGAAACCTGATCTCATCTGATCAGTGAACTCTTCTCCAAGACCTTAAGTTCCACCTTTGTCTTTGTCAACACCAGGCTAGACGTAACAGCTCGTGGTTTTCTGTGAGTTGGGAACGCTTGATGACTCTTCTGGACCTCAATTCAGCGGCTTTAGGTCGATTTCTCAGTGTCTGACTACTGATCTGACGATGTTGGAGCCACTGACGTTTCACGGCTGCACTTGAAGCAAAGGGATGACGCCTTATCAGTCGTGGCAATGCTCTGTCTTCCCTGTGTGTGGTTGTATGAGGTCTGCCTGGAGATCTACGATCATTTACATCACTAGTTTGGGCATGTCTTCTCACCAGGCGGCTTATTGTGGAGTAATTATATCCGGTTCTTCTGCCGATTTTCTTGAACGAAAGACCTGCTGTATAAAGGCCAATAATCTGTCACCTGACTGCTTCTGGTATTCTTGCACCCGGCATTCTCCATTACAATGGACAAAACGGCCAGTAAAACGGTTTATATGGGCGAGATTCATCACATAAAGATACTGTAGTTTGCAAAAATCATGGGATTTGGAATTCACGTGCTAGTTGCTGCGTTTTGGAGATCATTTTTTCAACAAAAACTTAATGACGTTATCACCAAATCCCAACTGAATAGTTATCATCAACAGTCTCGACAGACGTCTTGGATATGCCAACGTAATCAGAGTTTTAATATGGAGGTGCAACACTTTTTTTACTGTGTATATTTGTACTCAGAAATGCAATCAGTTCGTTTGTCCTGATACCTGAAATCTAAGCCAACTTGCTCCAACCAACACCCACCTTGGAAAATACCGCGTTATGAGGAACGCCCCAAATGTACATTACTCTTGATGTTTATTTTGACTATTTTCTTGTTTTGCAACATCGTATCAGAAAATGATTCTATTTACACATCACATACAAACCCCATTGGTGATATCCACTTACAGAGGAGCTTATTGTTAAAAAATCACAGTTGTTTTTGCTTGGGAATCAATTCACGGGATATTTTTATCTATTGTGGTGTCCTAAATGGCGGGTAATATCGATATCGACGAGCTCCGGACAAACCCTGAATATGATTTTATTAATCACCTTAATGAATGTTTAGAAGCTAATAATGAAGAAAATGTATCACCTCTCAACCATCTGTTAAGGAAATGCTTGTATCACTCACCTGAACAATTTCGCAGTCATTTTCCATGTTCCATATAAATTGTCAAAGTCCAAATGCTCATTGTGACTTGTTATCTGATCTTCTGTCATCCATGCAGACGAAACATTACAGTTTCAATGTCGTAGGACTAAGTGGAATATTCAGTATCCCTCCGAACATTTCATAGAAACTTGACGGATACAACAGTCTTAATAAGAATACAAGACCGGACGGTCACGATGGACGTGGTGTTGTTGCGTTGTTTATAAAGGAGGGACTTGACTTTAAAATTAGAGGCGATATCTCTATGTTCCTACCGCACGTTATGGAAACTCTTTTTGTAAAAGTTCAAATCAGTAATATTTCCAGAATAATTGGCGTTCTGTATTGACCAAACACGCAACCTAAAGCTAACATCAATATTTATTTGTCTAAATTAGCCGAAATAACCGACAAATTAAAATTTGAAAACAAAAAGTCTTACCTAATTGGCGATATGAATATTGACCTGCTAAAATCAGACTCACATCAAAAAACTCAAGACTATATAACTCATATGTTCTCTGAAGGTTTTATCCCATTGATCACAGTTTAAGAAATGCTACTAATCGCACTATATTTAAGAAAATGTTAACGCAAAAACTTCTCTCAAATTATCAAACACAAATTATATGTAACATCCCGTATTGCCCAGACTTTACTAGATAGTTTACTTTACTAATCTGCAATACAGTTCTGGTTTTACCGGCTAGCTCGTGAGTTTGTCACTCATCTTGTTCCCAAACTATTATCAATATTATTCTCAATGTATTCTAAAAATATCATTGCTATTTTAAGTGTTTTGTTTCCCATGCAATAATGCAACAATGCAACAATACAAAATGTACACCAAAATGATCTGTATTTCTCTCTTCCCGGCTGTATACTCCGTCTGATATGATGTTGCTCTAATTATATTTGTACCTCGGGGGATAGCAGGAAGACAGCCAGTCCGGCTATGCTGTCCCCCAACGGTATGTATATGTATCACAATATTATTCTGTAAATGTATTGATTATTATATTTTACATACCGTTAAATAAAAATGAATTGAATTGAATTGCCTTGGATGAATGTTCACTTTGCAGGTTTTCTATGGTGATCTGCCCTTCGCGTGCTGTAATTAATGTAATAGATAGGCCTTGTCTTTTCAACACTCATAATCTGGTTCGGTTTGTTTTTCTGAAAGCACGATATTTTTATAAAGCAAAACTGTTATGAATGAATGAAACAATATTTAAGTTTCATTTTTTTTTAAAAATAACTAGATCAGTTTGAAATCGCACAGTGAATATACAGGTATCATTAAACGAATCACGACCATTATGGGGTGGCCCCTACGAAGAAGATGTGTTCTTTTGCCGTCTAATATTAAAATACCTCCCCAGCCCTTCCTTGTAACTTGATGCCCTGATTATCATTACATCATATCTCGGGTATTTGGAGTCAAAGGTTGAAACATTTCCAACACCTTTTGTGGGATCTCAACTACTATTAGACTGCGTAATTTCAGCTCTGTGCGCTATATTTTCCATACTGATGTTTCCCCACGCCCTTGCACCCTGCTTGGTCATGACACTGTAATAAACGTTTTGTTACGTTTTCCAATGAAACGGGAGGCTTGCCCCCTTCTGGCATTGCAGACGCTCCATGCAAAAGTTGGGCTCAGGATCATATCGACTTTTGTGGAACGTGTATCATACAAAGCGGGGATATCTCCACGACCTTAACTCTTAGAAGCCGGGAATCGAGGTTTCTTGCCTGTGATATAATACGGCGGGTAATCTGGCTGCGACGGTTCGGCTATCTTTGGGCTGGAATTATACACTGAGCAGATGCTTCTAGTCAAGTGCCGTGTGTCTGAATAAGCAGATGACACTTGATAGAAGCACCTGCTTTACTGTAAGTTTTTCGGGGTATGTCATGTTCAATAAATTCATTCAGATTCCCCGGCTTCTAAGAGTTAATGCCGTCATATACCCGCAAGTTGAAGTCGGATATTGAATCTATTTTCAATTCCTTCAACTAAATATCAAAAGCTAACTTTTGCTTCCTGCAATTATATTAAATTTTGACGTATTCCACACCTTGTTTGTTGATAACGATAAAGCACAAACGTTTTGCCACATTTTTGAATCTGTCTTGCACCCTTTTCTATATTACATGTACTTCATGCAGGTTTGGCTCAGGACCATTTACGGTTTGCTTTTCATTTATCAACTCTCCTTCATTGGTACACCACACGCTATTAGATACACAATATTCAACCTGTTGCAAATCTAATTTTGATGTTTTCTGTACTTTGTTTATGACGTCTTAAAGCGTGAACGTCTCATTACATATTGACCATTGACCAAACATGAAAGGCGGGAGGCAATTGCAAATAAAAATCTTGAATAACTAATCTGTTAATTTTTTGCATCAAAAAACATAGCTTATGGCCCCTCATTGGAACGAGCGCAATGAGCTTGTTCTAATGAGGTCTCATATGCTGTGTTTCAGAGGCCAAATTTTTTTTTAAATTATTGAAAATTGAATCGTGATTTTTGTGAATAGTGCTGGCCGGTTTTGGGCGTTACATTGGGTAAAGGGTTTAACAAATGGGAATGGCACTTTTTCGGGCGCTACTGCATCCATCTGTGAATGTTTAGCCTTGGAAAATTTATAGTTTTGGTTAAATACACACATTAGAAAGGGTGGAGTATGGCCTTGTCGCCAATGACGTCATATCTCAGGAAGTTGTGGTAGGATTTTGTAAAAACATTCAACTCCTTGTTTCGAACACAAAGCTGTTGTAAGACTGAAGTTTGTATCTTCGTGCGCTGAAATTAAATTTTAGCGCTTTCTGCACCATCTTAGTTCATGACGTCATAGCGTGTTTTGTTACATATTTTATTCAAGTTGTGGAGTGGATTGCACTTACTGGGAAACTACTGCAACTATAGACGAATTTCCGGCCTTAAAAACTTAATAGAAATTGGTAAATTGTGTATCACAAAGAAGTAGGTGTTGTGCCTTTGCATAAATAATGTTATATCTTCTAAAGTTGTTGACGGATTTTAAAAACTTTTTGAAGTTCTTGTTTGGAACCAAAAATGCTGTCGGGCTGCTGATTTATTGCTTCTTATGCTGAAATATATCTTTTTTTCTGTACATTATTGGCTTATGACGTCATACCGTGGATGTTTCGTTATGTGTTTCAGTCAAAATAAAAGATGTACTTACTTGAACCTTTTTGGCCTCAGAAAATTAATTCACAATTCTATACAAAATGCGTATCACACAGGGATGAATGAAGTGCCTTGATATCAATAACTCATGTCTCCGGAAGTTGGGGTCAGAAGTATTCAATGTTTGAAACTCCTTGTTTGGGACCACAAATGCTGTTAGGTTGTCAAACTGTAGCTTCGTGCTGTGGAATTTGATTTCTGCGTGTTTTTTTTTATTTGCACTTTGTCCGTTTACGACGTCAGAGCACGATCGATCCGTTACCTATTTCAACATGAAAAATGACTTGCATCACTTTGAACTCTACTGCAAGGGCTTGCGAATATTCAGCCTTGGGCGATTAATAGTTTGGGTGGAGTGTGTATCACAAAGAGGAAGGGGTAGGTCAAAGTGAAATTTCCGAATTCTGACTGCACTACTGTCCGTTCAGCATGGACCCGTGTGGCGATGCAAAATGTATTTTACGGTATTGGTGGGACCGCAGCGAACAATTAAAGGGTAAAAGACTTAATGGGCCAAGACATGAGAATGTAATTTTATTATCAGAAAATAGTTGTAAACGTCAAAGTTGGGACAGTGTTCAGCGGGCAATATAACGTTGATTAGGCAATTCTTGGACAGTTTTACAGCACAGGCAATCCTTTAACAGTTTCCAAAACCTTGAGCCATTAAGAAGAAGGGATGCGCATTTTGAGGAGTTTGAAATAGGGCCAACATTTAGCGGATCTTCGTCTTGATGTCATCACGTCGGAATCAGAAACAAACGTAAGATTAAAACAATAAAAAGAGCTATTTCCTAAACTTCAGAGTTCTATAACGTAAAATATATATTTCAACAAGATCGGCCGAACCAGTGATTGTGAACGGCAGGACGGCTCAGTGACGCTTAAACCAGTAATCGTTCTGAGCAGCGTCCTCTCCTCTAGCAGTTGGAGTCGTTTTGAGAACAATATCGTCTTGCAAATGATTTCAACGGCGATACTTACATAAACATACGACAGAGATGGGGGTTTCTTTTTTTCTCAAACGCATAATATTAAAAAGTTAGTTTATGTAGGAACGTAAACTTCCATATCAATAAAAAAGATGTTGATTTTATTCAGCTTTTTGAGATTATGAGTGAATTTATCGCGTCATCACGGGTAATTCTATTTTTAAGTTTCAAAATCTTTATACGAACAAAACATCAACACCAGAATAATTAAAGCCTATTCGATACAAACAATCTCGAAAGACGAAAGGTCCATCTTATTCTTGGAACACTGTGGCAAAAGATCTGTGCCAATCCAAAGACGTGGCACATCAAAGAGAATGTCAATAATAATAAACCGATCATCTGTGAAGAAATTGATTTCAGTTAGGTGAAACTGGTCTGTCTCAGTTAAGCTATGACTGCAGGTATTGTTATTAAGCATTAATGGAGTTATAGCTTTTGAAGTTCATAACTTGCATAAAAGAATTGGAAAAAATATCTTATCCTTAATGACGTTATTGGCCACCCTTTAGGCTGTTATTAAAAATATCTCTGTTTGCCTATTCCCTACCCAGGTGTTAACATTTGGGTTGGTAGGTGGGTAAACATTTTTATTTAATTACTACATCGCATTTAAAAGGTCTATATATAGTCCAGGCACATTAGACATAAAAATGAAAAAGTAAGGAAAAAAATCGGAGAAAGCTGATTTTTTTATATGTTTCCGGGACACACATTGCGGATAAAGTGTGAAAAGTCCCCGCGAATCCGAGTTGAGCTTTTTTAGTTATAGCGTTTTTTTGATGAAAAAAAAAAATTCGACCCAGCTCCATATTTCTCATTCTTATTCGCCTTAGTAGGGTGAGAATCATAAATATCGTGCTGAATTATATTGAGAATACATATCCCCAACAGAAAATGCCAACTTTGTACCAATCCTCACACTCAATGGTGAAATATTCACGAAAATGTACAAAATTACGAAAAAAAATTTATTGTTTTCATACACACAACGGTACACAACGTCCATTAAATCAAATCTACGACTACTTTGGGAGTTAAATTATATATAAAAAATTGCAGAAAAGCAGTGGCTTTATAAGATATATAACAATAGTCATTTATTCCATAATGAACTGGTGAAACGTGTGAAATATTAACCATACCCCCTAAACTCAAATTCAAACGGCATCGACTTTTCTCATTCAAATACCGTATTATAGCATCATTGTTTCAATTTCCATGTTCGATTAAATCACATAATGTGGTGTTCGCCTACACTCAAGATGCATTGGCATGTAATATGTGCACGCCCTTGATGTGTACTCATAAACAAATTTGTATTGTACAGACAACGCTCTTTAATTTGATGCAAAATAGCCTTGAACGACTTTCATCAGGAAACGCTGTTTAAAATAATGAACTTAATAGACCATTAATGGTCTTTCCTTCAACTTCACAATTGCGACTAGTGAACAAATCTGAAGACATACCGTGAAACTACTACGACACAGAACTCCATCCATAGGTTCTATACATACATGATAACAAAAATATGTTACGAAATTACACAAAATTCTATGGTGATAACACAGCCCTGGGAATTAGCCTAGGCAGCCTGCAATGCCTATGGGTTTGCATAAGCATTTTCAGTTTTCTTAGGCAACTTTGTTTCATTGCATTGGAACTCAACAAATTGATACACATTTTTGCCCAGACAAAATTTTCTAATTCCCAGGGCTGATAACAAATAGAGAAAAAATGTCTTTCATTTAAACATTGCATACTGTTGATCAACATGAACGCAACTTTCATGATCACATTTTCTTAGTCATCAAATTAGCATTAATCTCAATTTTACATGTGTAGGAAAACTGTAATGGACACATCAGTTAATATCAACTTTTGGACGTTTGAAAGAAAAAAGAAAACTTTCGAGTGGGGGTAATTTTGCCGAGTAGGTAGGGAATAAGCAAACAAACAATTGTTTAATTACAGTCTTACTCCAGCACAGTTATCTACTTCACAAATTCGAATTCATTTGATTCACTGGATTTAAAAAGAAAGAAACAAAATGATTCATGTGGTGCGAACTATGCATTACTACAGAATTTAATAGACTGAAAATGGACAGATATTTATGCTGGCTATTCATTAACTCTTAACCCGGTGAGTATTTTCAATATATTTTTCGTCAGATCTAGTCATGGCTGCTGTGCAGCAGCCATGATTAGATTTGATGAACATTCATCTATATTTTACTCAAGATATTATTAGCGAAAAAATGCATTTAATTTACAAGGGCAAACGTTTATAAAATGTGCTCAAATTCTACTTATTTTAAGGGCAAGAGAAATCCTGTCCTTGGCAGGAATATCCACCAGCAGCAGGCAAGGAGTTAATAGTCAAGTGCACGAGATGCGTTTGTGCAACATGCAATAAATAAATAAATCAGAATAAACTGTAGACCAATCAAACATATACTTGAGAAAAGAAAATGCCCCTATAAATTAATGGTACATGTATTATTACTCATTTACATGTATCAGAGTAGCCCCAAATAATAGGTCCTGTTGCATCAAATTTATTAATTTTATCATCTGTTTCATTGAATACAAGTCATGTTAAAAAACACCCACAAAATTAGATATCCCGTGTCTTGAAAATTAGAAGACCTATTTGATATACATATGCAGTAGCAAAAAAAAATTAAACTGTCAGATACCAGAACTGAAGTCAGGTCGAGGAATTGGATTTGATGAAAGATTCAATAAAACCAATCTCAGTTGTAAATCTGCATGCAATCAACTTTGGGAGCCTGTAAACTTTTGGGTTTAAAAAATATTTTTCATTTTCTTCCATTCATACATTGTTGATGAAAATATATACAAATGATTGATAAGCAAAAAACATAAGGAACCGTTTGTCATATACCGGTATATTAGAAAGTGTGAATGGTTATGTTTGACTGGCAGTTTATCACCATCAAAAATCAAGAGTAGACAAAAGTGGCAATATGAACTTGAAGGATTTCAAGGATCCATGATTAAAGATTTATACCGTGTAGAAGTAGTGTGCTTACAAATTCATATTTATGGAAAATAAAAGCTCAGTTATCACTTACTTTGATGATAAGTACTGATATCAGATGCTTGCCCACATGCAATTTCACAAAAATGGCCCGAGACTCAGAAACTGAAGATCTACTTTGTGGGGCATTATCGCCATTATAGTGAATTAATATCACCACAATATCAGGGGAAGGCCCAAGTATTATTATTTTGTGCAAAACAAAATACAATATTTCTTTAACTTCAAACTCTTTTTTAAATCTCTTTTCCAATCTTTCCAACTGAAAGTAAAGTCTTGCTAATGAAACATTTGTATCTATGTGTGTGCAACCTCTCAAAAGGGGAGTGTATCGGGGGTATGTCACAACAACAATACAACAGAGGGGCTAGACCTCTCTGACAGGGGGCTGCGCGAAGCCTGCTCCACCTCTCACCAGTCATCGTTCCCACCAGCATGAGTTGTGCTCTTCATAATATGGTTTCATCCCCGAAATGAAGGAAATTTGACACGCTCTTCCCAGCAGCGAGATGTGCCATACTGTGATTTAAAAAATGGGTGCCCATGTCAAAGGCTCCTGATAATTAGCCAACTGAATTTTCCACGTGCTCTCATGGAACTGCCGATTGGGTACAAACAAAGGGCATAAACAAGGAAAAGCTAAAGGAGGAATCTGAGCCCCCCCCCCCCCCCTCCCTTGTACAAAGGCAACTATGAGGTGCAATTTTTCTCTGGAAATATATGTATTTTAGTACATGAGCAATTGCATTTTCGACATTGTGAACACCTGCTACTACACCAAACATGCAAAAACTAACCACTGCAAGCTCTGCAACACCCACTAAAAATGACTCGCTTTACATGTTCATATCACGCTTCTGTAGAAACAAACAAATGAGATTAAATGGGAAGCTTAACGGTCTGACTTTGGTCATCCAACATTTGTGTTAGCATCCTATTACAGAAAATGTTGTGCACCCAAGGTAGCAGATGTAATTTAACATTCAGTCATCAGTTATTGTTTTTTTTTTCAAGAAGCTGATCACAATGGAATATATGCATATCAGTTTGTGTTAGAGAAAATATATCTCTTTTGACCACTAGGGCACCTCTTTAGTTTTACTCTAATTGCATCTTCAAATAAAAGACAAGGCTTGCTAATGGGGAAAACTAGTTGTTTGGTTTTGTGTGTTACATGATGAGACGCTAGAGATGGGGATTGCAGACTGTATTGAGTAAAAGAGTCATGTGTTTTAAAACTGTATAGTACCCAATGTATAAGCCTATAGTCACTTAGTCCTATCGAGGATCATCTGACCCGTACCCACTACTCCCACCTCCTTTCAGAGGTGAAGTAGGTAGAACGAGTAACTTCCAGAGAGTCCTGGTTAGAGCTAGTAGTCACTTTGCACCCAAGACCGTTATCCCTCCCCAACAACCGCCGATTTTCTATCACTTCCTCCACAATTTTAACTTTAGAAAAACGTTATACTTTGTTTAAGACAACAATCAGAATGCCAAACAGACTTTTTGAAGTCCATGCCGTAGTATTATTCATCCTATTCATCTATCCTTTATCCTTTTAAAATATATTTTTCGTATACCCCGTGTATACCTCGTTTAAACAAAACTTACTTTTCGTACATTATGTTTTCTCTGTAACAGCCACATTTTTTGATATTTCAAATTGAGTATTGCAAACATGTAAGACAATTTTCAAGCGGCCAAAGGTCGATTTCAGTGGTATTCTGACTCCAACTACTGGAGGGCGCCACTTCAAAAAGACATTACATAAGCGTTTACAGGAGTAAACCGTCCTGTTGTTCACAGTCATTAGCCGCACTTAACATTCCAGCCGTAATGTCAGTGACGTGACCGATTTTTTTGTGGTCGAAAATATGAAGCGATTTGGAGATATGGGTTTAGTCATAAATTTATCTGCAAAGTTTGAAAGGCTTCCTATTGATTAGTTATTCATTTATTTATTTATTTATTGGCATTTAAGGTCACATACTTATGCACAGTGGCTAATCATGACCGTGGCAGTTTTACGGGTGGAGGAAGACGGAGTACCCGGAGAGAACCACCGAACAACGACGAGCAGCTGGCCAGCTCCCCAACATCCTAACTCCGCACTGCAGAACACGCAGGGTTACATTGGTTGAAGACATGCGCACAAACGACGTGCAGTACACCTTAGTACACGGCGTCATCGTGCCTCCGTGTGGGCAATCGGGGTTAAGTACCTTGCCCAAGGACACAACGCGGGAGTCCGAATCAATCGCTCAGACGGTCACCCATCCGGGGACTAACCGGGCTCGACGTTGCTTAACTTCGCTTCCTATTGATGAGTATGAAGACGTAATCTAGACTAGTTTTGACGTTGCTGTCAGATTTCAATAAAAAGGGTATGAAAAGATCTTGAAGAGAGCAAAAGTAAACAGCAAACCAAATACCATGGTCGAGAAAGTGTGTGAAATGGAGTGTAGGAGAAACAAAAGAAAGAAAAGAAAGAAAAAATTACAAAAGCCCCAAAATATTAGCTAAAAAAATATATAATAAATAGGTACTTGGGCCAGTAATCAGATTTAAACCACGAGTAGGATAGGGGGTTTTAACCAGTCGGCTTGCCAAGTGGTTAAACTCCTTATTCTACGGGTGGTTTAAATCTGATTACCGGCCCTAGAACCTATTTGTTTTATTTATACCATGCTCTTAATAAATAAACGACTTTGTCACTTAAAATGGAGAAAAACGACACTTTCTATCGCAAGCACACCGGTTTGTTTTGTTTACAACTATGCGGGTGGGCAGTACTACCCGCTGGACGTGAATGCTTTGATCGACAACCAGACACTTCGTCAAAGTTGATTGAATTTACTTTGCTTTTTCAGTGAAATTATTATTAACAATTCTTAAATTTTATTTTAAATATTTAATTGTAGGTATTTTAAACTTAGTAAGTCATTGCACGTAGTAGATAGCATCGCAAAACGTCATATGTTTGAATGAAATATCACGAAGTGTGAATGTATCGAAATTGGCAAATTAAGTCATGTTACGTCATAGATGAACTTCCTGTTGTGAGTGTAATGTTTTTTAACCCCAGTAGACGCTTTACACCGGTAGTGTGGTTAAAAGCTAAAATTTAATATACAGGCTTTTCACGGGTAGTAACATAGGCGAGCATGGTATAAAAAGCTGATAATCGAAAATGCCAAGCTAAATAATTTGATATAAGTAGAGAAACTAAAACTATACTGCACAGAAATACCATAGCCATAAGGCTGTTTTACTGCCATTCCCGTATAAATGGCAAAGGCAGACGTCTTGACAGCAGAATTAACAACAATGATTTGGTGATAAGCTTCATGGTAATTGGTTGGGCTGGTATACAGAAGACAGCGAATGAGCGCTGCAGGTGGACAGACAAAGAGGAGAATCATGGAGCTATGGAAACAACCCTAGCTGTCGCGCCAGGGTTGGTTCCGCGACTGCATGCCTCCCCACCAACACCGTAACAAGATTTGGCGATTACTGTCCCTACTGTACAGCAATATCCAAGTCACGCAAACAGCTAGATAAAGAAAACCCCGACAATCGCATTGAGGGGACGTCCAACCTAACTATGTTCAAATTTCGGGTAATTTTCTTCCAAGTCTAAAAAAGACTCAAAATGAATAATCCCAATAAATTATATACGAAAATGCTTGGAATGAAACATAGAACGTGTGGAAACTGGAATTTGCCATGGAACTGCTGCCATGTGTAGATAGCACTGCCTGAAAGTCTGCTATGGCATTAGTTTTTTACAATAAAATACCTAAAAATAAAATAACAGCTGTGTTCTGTAAACATGAAGTACATACTCGAAGAAATCTTTTCCTAATTCTTGAAAGTAATAAAGACTGATACCAAATGTTATAAGTGGAGAGCTCACTGATTGAAGGCAGACATTTTCTTTTGTTTATGTATTGATTTGGGGGAGTTCAACAAAGATCAACTTGAAGGAGTCCACCAGAAGAAATATGGGAGGACAAAAGAGTGTCTCCCAATTTAAAGACGTATGTGTCACTGTTGTGGTTTGGAAAGAAACTATGATATTCTCTTATGTAGAATGCACTGCAAAGTCATACATTGTAGTTGAATAAATATATTTACAAACCCCTTGCACTGTAACCCATTTTATCCCATGCATCAATTTGATAGTGATCAAATTGTTAAATTTGTCTGGTTTATCAATAAGTAATATAGCTTCGTTTACTCTTGGACACCAATACACTCATGATATCTGTTGGAGAAGAAATAAGAGTAACTGTAACCTGTCACTGCAATAAACCATCAAATGTACATAAAAGTACATTGTTATTCAAAATACATCAAATCAACCCTACATAACCATTATTGCATGTTCGTTTCCAAAAGAGACTTAGTGAGATCAGGAGGGCACATCCAGTAGGTCTCCCATTCATAGGTGTTCACATATTTTTTTCAAGAACGCAGTACACAAAGAAATCCCCAAAAGGTGACAAGTGAGCTCCATTGGATAAAAACATTCCGGGGGGGGGGGAGGGGTGTGATTTGGGACGCTCCCTCCCTTGTATGTCTCTACCTCCGGCACTCATGGCATATGCCTTCTTCATCTAAATTTAACATTTTTGTTCTTTTTGAAGATCCTGGCGACACACATGTTCCAAACACTATCAGACAGGTAACCCTCCAAATAAGTGTATCTGCAAAAATCATATTACATTGCAAAACATTCTTTTTAGACTTTAAGTTCTGGGTCTTTCCTGCTTCTTATTTCTAACTATAACACTTAATTTACCGATTAATGGGTGAATAGAAAAACCCTGCCATAATCAACATGTTGAGTTCCAGAAGCCTCCATAACAGCTCCAATAAAAGTGTCAAACATCAGATTGGTGGCTTTACAGAATATTCATTAGCTTGTTGCTTGATAAGTAATAGGAACAAACTATTCACAAAAAATATTTTGTTGCAATTAATTCGAGGGTGTCAGCAGGCACTTTCCAACAAATTGTAACAAATCAACTAGTTATAAACAAAGTTTTCTAACTCGAAAGAGTGAAAAAGGACCATAACTCTGGAACAACTGTGTGGAAGAAACACATGCTACAGCAGCTACACGGCATCGTTTACCCATGATGCTCGATCACAACACCAAATATCATTCAAATTGGAGTAGCAGTGGTTGATATGCAAGGGGCAATGATGATATGGGTTAGAAGGCAGAGGTCTCCACGGCACTAGATACGCCTTTGACTTTCCAACTTCCAAGTCTGGGGCATAATAATCACAACACATCCACCTTATCAATTCATAATTTCAGTAAAATGAACAGAATTATCAATTTTAATTAATTTATAGATGATGGGGAAATATTTGGCTTCTTTCGCCTTCTCGTACTATTACCACAAACATCTGCAGGCAGTATGATGCTGACAAACAAAACTGAACGCATGTGGTCTGTTGTGTCAAGTTAGAAAGTAACTCGGCACGGATAATGCAGAATTTGCGAATATTTCGTGTATTTCATTTGTTCAAATGCCAATTGCGGCTAATTTTGACCGTGGATTCGATAATTCGTTTGGGTTTTACCATCACGGTCACGATGTAATAGATCCCAAAATCACTCACATTGGAAATGATGATTCCGGATTTAAAGTTCTTAAAGCTATTACAGAAGATGTGATCAATCAAAATGGCGGAAATGTTAGTAACTCGAGTCGCCTTGGTTATAACTGGGAAGTAGCCGGAGTTGAACATAGTCTCTACATACACATTAGTTTTATTGTGGTTATTGAAGTTGAGAAGATCAATATTAAAGTCACCTACAAGCCAAATTTTCTTGTCACCATTGCTCATTTTGTCTAATAGTTCGGAAAGTGATGAAAGAAATTGATCTTAGTCTGCTTTGGGGAGTGTATTGGGTCGGTATATTATTCCGATGATAGTTTTCTTCCAAGTCAATTCAATGAATAATGATTCAAAAAACGTGAGGGATAAATACGGATAAGTACTTACGTATTTTGAACGGTAGATTGACTTTAACAAACAGCCCGGCCCCCGCCGCTATCGTCGTCGTTCTCTGGTCTCGTTTGCAATGCCAGTGGGTGGTACCCATCGAGTCCATATTAAAATTCGTCCCCAACGTTAAACATTTCAGTAAATCCGATCACGTCGAAACAAAACTTGTGTGGCTGTAGGTCAGCTATTAAGTTGTGCAAATTATCCCAATTCGCTTTCAGGCTGCGACAATTCATATTAAAAACTGAAAAGGAGTAGTACATGCAAGTTTCGCAAGAGATGAAAGGGAAATTGGAGTCGTCATTAGTGTCACCAAGGAGTGAATCGCTATATTTTGTTATGAAGTTGAACCTTTCTGAATTCTGGATCTCTTCAAGCGTTATTGCATTAGCCATTGTCCGTGTAGACAGGTTTCGATGACATATTCAATGGACCATAATAAAACAAAAAAGCAACATGGGGGTAAATGTTGTATAAGTATATCATGAAGCAATATTTACATGTTCTGTGGAGAGTCATTGATATTCTGCTGTCAAAACCGCTATAAACAAACACATCACACATTATGAACATATAGAATATATTCATAGTAGCTTGGTGTACTAAATGTTCATCACGAGTGGTGAAGTGGTGTTGACCGCGAGCCTTTGGCGCGTGGTTAACACCACTTCACTACGAGTGGTGAACATTTGGCACACCAAGCTACTTTGGGTATATTTTATTTATAACATGGTCGTCTGATTATTAAGAGTCACTATTATATTTTCTCGATTTTACTGAACAGCAGACGTACATACGTGCGAATCTGTTTTTGTTTACATGAGCTTCGGTGGGCAGTACTTTCCGCTGTCAATTTTATCGCGGTAACGAATGGAATAATAATAACATTATAACATACTATTTCCAGTTATGGATGCTTTATTAACATAAGATAATGCATGTTTGTTAATTTTTCGCATCTTATGAGGTAAACCCATTAGAAAACGTAAAAATTAATTGCTACTTTCATTTCACTCTTCGCGAGGCGATGTGCGATAAATTTAGACAAGTTTGCATTCAGATGGACGTCACCAAAGGTCAACATGGATGTAGTTCTACTGTACGTGTAAAATGTTACTATTGATATCCCATTGCTGGCCTGTTCACCGTGGTTGGTGTGTAGAGCTAAAATGTATGTCATAGGCTTTTCACATATATAGTGCAATAGGTAATCATGGTTTAGAAAAGTATCTACACATTTCACCTGCGTTGTGCGTCAAGAAGTTAGTTATTAGGGAAGAGGGTATTGAAGGGATTGTTGCACACATCGCGAGGGCAGATTTGCCTTGATTTGTTGTGCGAATTTGTTAAGTGTTATTTTACGAATCTATGTCGTACTGGGTATCTATGGAAGCGAAACAAAGTTGGAAAAATGTTCCGAGGCTGTGCATTCACTTCTTTGACACTGTAACATTGGACCATGGAGGTTGGTCTAGAAAGTGTTTAGTATTGATCTGTGGATTAACACACCTGTTGGCTGAGAGAAATTACATTACAAAAATAATATAGTACATTTTTATCTCACTGGCTGGTTTGGCTAACTGTGGTGTATTAAAATAACAAATAGCGAGGTCGTGATCATCTAGCGAGGGGAGGCACGGAATGGATCGCGAGCCGGACAGAGATAGATACGTGTACGCATTTGTGGTCACGGTACTATTAGGCTTGAATTAGACGTACAAGGACTCACGCGGTTAATGAAGACAGAAGTGGAAGGACAAATTTGGTCGGAGAATGCTCAAATCGCGATACAATACAATTTACTGTCCTTTAAGGTCACAGATTTGGCATTGGGCGGACACTCGCTCTAACCTAAGCACTACATTAAGGAAGGAACTTCTGGTGAAGATCCCGATCCTTTTGAATGCAGACAAGGGGGAAAAATTAGTTTCTAGTAATTGAGGAGGAATAGAGAGAACGCTCACACGCTGTAAAAGTCGCTATAAAACATAAAACATGAAACTGATTGTCTAGACACGACAACCCACATATTGTGTGTGTGAATCATGTTGTCACATTGACAAGGAGAGCGCGTCCCTCTTAACCAGTTGCGTGTGGATGGAATATTGCTTTCTATTCTCGCGGAGATAAAGGATGGATACAGTGTGGGCAAAAGTCCTTGCAACTAAAAGTCAAGGACGGGTCAATATATGTATAAGCGCAGTCGTTCGATAGTAAACGAAAGTGTGTCACTCAACAGTTAATAAAAACGTCAATTCATCTCCCAGACACCACCTAAGGGTCACTCAACGAAACTTATCGCTGTTAGGCTGTCACTACGGTAACATCATTTGCATCACCTAACGTCATCGATAGAAGAAGTTGCTTGACTTGACGCAATCTTGGGGAGGGACAGATTGAGTTGCGACGTCTTTTCACTCCGCTACAGGAATCCAGTTGAAAAAAGATTAGTGGTATCTCATGTACAGTACGGCCTCCGTGGACTTATGACTTTCCACGGGTGGGTAATATATCCAGGGACGCAATAATATTTCATCCCAAACACCAGTGATGGGAAAAATCACCAAAACTTGAATTAATGAAGCACCGAGTACAAACCGGTGCTTCATTAATTAAAATTTTGCTGATGAGGATTTTTATTTCCCGGTAAACGCATGCGTGGACATCAATCCCACTCGTGATTTACTATCAAGGAACTGCGACTGTACTGTACGTTATCTTAACACCGGTAGTCACTATTTATTATTTATTTAATGGGATTTAACGACACTTTCGTCTGCCAGGGTCACCTCGTATCGGACAGTTTTACGGATGGAGGAAGCTGAGTGTACCCGGAGAAACCCACCGAGCCACGATGAGCAACTGCAACTCTCCAGTGTACTAACTCCACGCAAGAAGGGTTAGCATTGGTTGACGAGAAGTGTACCATCGACGTTCAGTACGCCTTAGTACATAGCGCGACAGTACCCCACGATATGAAGTGGCTTGCCCTAGGAGGCAACGCAGTTAACTTTGGCGGGGATCGAACTGTGAACCTTTCGGTTTGAAGTCCAGTTACGTAACCACTGAGCCACCGCGCAACCCCGGTAGTTACTAGGCGCATGCTAGTACCGGTACCGCCGTATTTTTGTCGGTCCTGTACTGGTATCGATAGTTACCGTACCGCCGGAACTTTGAGAACCCTGTATGCCACAGAAGAGAAGTTGAGATTGATTGGTGAAGACATTTTGAGTTAACTGACGAAAAACATAATCAAAATGGATGTCATAGTAGCCATATTGTTTATTGAGTCTAGCCAATTATCGATAAGAGTCTTCAACTACCCTCCCATCAAGGGATGAGACTGATCAGTAAAGTCCATCTTGTGTTAATTGACGAAAACCGGAAGCAATATGGCTTCCGTGACAAAATCAATCTGGCTACGTTATTAGTCATATTGAATATCGAATGTAAATTATTATCGAAACGAACCTTCCCCTACCCATCCTCAGAATATCACTACGAGAGGAAACTGCTTCTTCAAAACATTCTTGATTAATTAAATGAACGCAAAATAAAAATGGTTGCCATATTGAATATCGAATCTGAATCAAAAGGAACATAGCATTGTCCTCCATGAACACATCAATAAATTCCAACAAATCGCATCACGCATCAGCGGGATTTCTGGAGGGGTTTGGTTGTAAAGTGCCAAAAACGAAGATTAATATGGCTTCCGTGAAGGCCATATTTAATATGGAATCTGTACAATTCTATCCATGAAGCTTCCACTAACGAACCTAGAGTGACCAGTCATGGCGTGTTGAGTTAACTGACGGAAAACAAAATCAAGATGGCTGACTTAGCAGCCTTATATAATATCGAATCCCGACAATCATCTAAAAGAACATTTCACGAAACACCCTCAACACACCTTCATGCGATGAGAATGGTTAGTGTAGGTGTGTTGGTTTAATTTACGGAATACGACAGTTCGTGAACCCCCGACGGGGGGACATGGTGTCGACATAATTCCTCCTCCTCATTAAAGGTCAAAGGTACAGAAACAAAGGAATTCAACGCAGGAGTTTGTATTTATTAGCTTAATTATCTGCACATAAACTGTATAAATTCAAATTTCAGTTTATTAAGCAAGACAAGAGCACGCACCGACTATGTTATGTCCAGCAAATCAGGACAAAACGTCTGGGAGTATTTCTAGTTTATTACTTTCCAAAGTGTGATTTACTGGGATTTCCGGGTTTGATTATAAACGATAACTTCACAAATAAATTATGCAATCAACAATTGTGTCATGTATCCGTGCGCGCAAACGAAGACGCTTGCCATGGGTGTAATGGGGACTTCATTGTTTTGTTTTGCTTTTTTTTAACTCTTTACCTAACATGAGAAGCAGACGACATCTGCAAAAAAAAAATTCTTGAATAACTATTAATTTTATTTTTTGTCTCAAAAACATAGGTTGTGACCCCTCATTGCAACGAGCTCGACGAGCTCGTTCCAATGAGGGGTCATAACCTATGTTTCAGAGACAAAAAATAAAAAAGTAATGAAAATTAATTGGCAAGTTTTGAGAATAGCGCTGTCCATTTTTGGCCGTTACGTTAGGTTTTTGGCCGTTACGTTGCGAGGCGAGGGACTATATTCTAAAACACTCGTGCGCATTCGCGCACTCCTGTTTGTACAACGTCCCTCACCTCATGAATTATTTCACGTAACGAGTCCAGTCAAGCGACTACTCTCTATATATTTAGTGCTTCAATGTTTTTAAACATATTTCGTAACATTATAAAACAAAGTGATGAATAGGCGATTTCGCATGTACGTATTAGAACAGCTTCCACTTCGCAGTTTACATGTATGCGTTTCCATGTTTTACGATGCTGTCACTGACAATGTTCTATAACATGCTAAATTCAGTTGGGTTAAAAATCAACCCAAACAAACAGGGTTGAGTGAATATGAACCCGATTGGTTTCATTTTCATTCAACCCAGTCGATTAGGGTTGCGTTTTGACCCAACTAATTTTAAAGTGAACAAGCCACAACTCTCGAGTGCTTGTTTGACATTTCTTGAGTATGCCCATCACACTCCGTAAACGTTCAGACTGCGATCATCTGTGTATGGGTTGAATTATTCAAAGTTGTATAATCTTATCTCGGTTATCCATTCAAGGAACACAATTCTTTTTGACTTCTTTTTGAATTCCTCACAAAAGTCAACTCTAAAGTTACAGATGACACCCATACATTATTTAGTACAACTGTTCATTCGTGAAATTATTCGAAGTATTTCTTCTTCTCTCGGCATATCTGAATAGAACAGCTTGCACATTTGAATTATTTATGATTTTGTTTCATTAGGAAAACACGGTAATGATTTTTTGATGCATATACGTTTTTCTTAGCATTATAATAAAACACCAAAGTTGAATTACAAGTGAATTATGCAGTCAACAATTGTGTTATGTGCATGTGTATCCATGCGTGCAGACGAAGACGCTTTGCCGTGGGTGTAATGGGGACTTCACTCTTTTTGTTTTTTAACCCTTTCCCTAACATGAAAACCAGACGACACTTGCACAACAAATTCTTGAATAACTATTATTTTCATTTTTTGTCTCAAAAACATAGGTTATGACCCCTCATTGGAACGAGCTCGTTCCAATGAGGGGTCATAACCTATGTTTTAGAGACAAAAAATGAAAAAAATAATGAAAATTAATTGGCGATTTTTGAGAATAGCGATGGCCGTTTTTGGCCGTTATGTTAGGTAAAGGGTTAAATAATATAATTATCGTTAATAATGAAAAATAATAAACAGGGTAATCGCTTGACTGGACTGATTACGTGAAATAAATCATTCGAGGCGAGGGACTATATTGTAAAACACCCGTGCGCATTCGCGCACTCCTATTTGTACAATGTCCCTCACCTCTCATGAATTATTTCACGTAACCAGACCAGTCAAGCGATTACTCTCTATTTAATTTTGCATAGTCTGTATGGTGTATGTGTCCAATGTAGTTGTGATTACAGCCACCAGTTAATTTATTTCGCAACTATTTTTCTCGGCCCAAACAAATGGGTTAACTATCTACCCTTCAAACCACAAAACAATATGCAGTATGCCTCTAACGTCCAGAAACCCAACACGAAAATCTCAGAACAAACCACGCATAAATCATGCACTTTTCCCACTTCCACTACGCAGAAAATACTCGCCCTCGCGTAATGCTATCACAAAGAAAATATCCGTACTCACAAATTGCAACCACATAGAAAATCATGCAATATTGGAGATACCACCACACAGAAAATACCGCTATTACGCAGATGCGACCACGAAGTCCATAAAAAAAAGTTATCGAGAGTGAGAAAGGTTCTGCACACAGTGTACTGGAACTTCATGCCCTATATTGGACTGTGCACCCTAAATTTAGCATGTTTATGCGCATGTCAATGTGCATGTATGTTTGAGCGAATACACTATAGCCTTTATTGCTTATAAATGTCATGTGATCTGTCAAACTCTCAAACAGTCAGTTTATGAGTCAACATTATGTCAATCCACAAACAACTTTCTGTTCAATTACCACCAAAATCACTTGAGAATCAAGACGCTAGCTGTATAAGAACTGTACAGTTATCAGAAACTTATTCCTGACACAGAGATATGACAAAAACAAATTCAGTTGGCCACTGATATATTTCAAATTATATCACTGTTGGAAATCAATAACTGGCTTTGGCGGGGAGCGCGGTGGCTCAGATGATAGAGGTGCAGGCTGCAAGCCTAGAGGTCCTCGGTTCGAATCCCACCTGCGGCAACCACGTTGTGTCCTTAGGCAAGACACTTCACCCCCATTGCCCGTGTGGGGGCACGGTGACGCTGTGTACTAAGGCGTACTGCACGTCGATGGCGCACCTGTCTTCAACCAATGCTAACCCTGCTTGTGTGGAGTTAGTATGTTGGGGAGCTGAAAGTTGCTCGCCGTTGCTCGGTGGTTCTCTCCGTGTACTCCGGATTCCTCCACCCGTAAAACTGCCGTGGCCATGATTAGCCATTGTGCAGAAATATGTGGCCTTAAACGCCAATAAATAAATAAATAAATAACTGGCTTTGGCTCTGCTGTTCCGGTACTTTCATACATGAGAATATTACGGAATGTACCAAAGTTCATGCATAAGTTCATCAGACGGACAGGTGGACTGACGTAAATAGCATGAAAGGAATTCACAGTTTCAATAACCATCACTGCAATTATCAATGATATTGCTACAGTTCGTACACGGCGTCGTCGTGCCCCCATGTGGACAATCGGGGTTAATGTGCCTTGCCCAAGGACACAACGCGGGAGTCCGAATTGATCGCTCAGACGGTCGCCCATCCGAGGATTAACCGGGCCCGACGTTGCATAACTTCGGTGATCTGACGAGAACCGGTTACCGCAACACCAACGCGCCTCCTCCCACTCTATTAGGCAACGGACACACCATCGCATACGATTTTCTAGTCCGTCTATCATGAATGCATTTCTCTATGATTGGTTACTCTATATGTACGTTTCAGTGGCGCCAAAGCTCTCCGTGATGAGCACGTATAAAATGAAATATGAAAATGGGGCCAAGTCATGGTTGAACCCCTGTATATTGGGGAGGGGGCATATTGCTATGATTTCATAAAATTATCTTAATTTTTAACAGCAATTTTCATATTTCATCAAACTTTTGGAGGCCGCAGTGACGCAGACGTTAAACCACTTGAAAGTTAATCATCTACATAATATTCATAAGTTCACAACCATATCTGGAAAAAGATAAGACACGAGTAACAAAGGTCCACAGTATTGCACACCTACCTTCCACCCAGAACTTCCGGGAATTAGAAAAAAAACGACGCAGTACATATAGCATTATGTGGTTTTTGATACTTTGATTTGACCTTGACCTTTAAAATATCAAAAGACTCGTATAAAATGAATGTATGTGTGACCACCCCAACGGAAAGCTATAGTTTTTCTTTCAATCCGATGAAGTATACGACTGTTGTATCAAAAATCGGATGCTTGACGTACGATGGTGTGACCGATGCCTTACAACTCGACTGAATGCTTTAATATGAAATGACCGACCACTGCACGCACAGTGAAGAACACCCACCAGTTAATTAACGAAATTCTCGTGATAAGCTGACCACACACTAGAGCAAGAGACAATCTACCAAGACTAAACAATCAAACAACATACAAACAATCTGGAAAATCGACTGATACCAACAACTTTGGGAGGAGGATTCGGGGAGTATCAAGTGGAGACATCCGTCCGATACTCTATTGGGAATACCGAATGCCCGCCCGCCCATCCGTGAGTCCGTGTTTGTGGCCGTCTGCCTGCTTATTAACACTTTCGCTGCCGAAAGCGACTATTGTCACCTATTTTATGATGGTTATCTGTACGTTCTGGTATGCGAGAATCAAACTTACCATCTGTTGGAGCCCTTTCCAACACTTACTCAGATGACAGAGTTTCAAGTATGTCATATTTGTTATTAAACTTCCTCGCATAAAGGCGTACACAGAGCGCCTCTATATATGGCTAAAGTGGGCGTAGCAGTGAAAGCAGTGAAAGCAGTGAAAGGGTTAACCCTTTTCATAGTACACCATACACTTTCACAATGATATATACATTTATTTTGTGACAGGTTTGTTTATAAACAATATTTTATTCGCCATGACAGGGTTTGGTAAGCATGCATCTGCCTTTGTATGTGTCTCACCGATACAATATACATTATCCATTCTTATTTTACCAACGAAAAGTGCAGAAATGTGACGTTTGTTCTAGACACACTCCCTTGACAATACAAATTTCTATCAAACTAACCTGTGTCGTGAGTCTGGAAAGGACGCTTCTGTCGGATATTGGGAGGTAATGACTGATTAAGTTATTCTACCACTCGAGTATTCATTTGAATCTCATGGTTTGTTCAATACAGTTAAGTACAGCTCTAAATGTGCGAATATTTTCTGAGCCTGTTTATGTTTTATTTCCTGATAAGATAATGCTAATATCTTCAATAATGTAGCCAAAACATTGAAACATAATTTATCTTTGGGTATTATAGATTGGAGAGAAAAAAGCAGTGCTCGGAGTCCTCATCTTCGTGTTTACAGGAACATTTCGGGTCATCGCGCAGAAATCGTTCATACATGTGACCATTCAAGTCGTAACATTTTAATCTTTTTATGAGGTGGGGTGGTCAGAAAAGGTTGAGGCACCTGACGCTATCATCACCATACCAGCCCAATCTCTTTACTGAATTTTAGTTAATTCGAAAAAAACATGACATATCACCATTTCGGTTAACCCTTTACCTAACATGAAAAGCAGACGACACTTGCAAAAAAAATTCTTGAATAACTAATTTTTTTCATTTTTTGTCTCAAAAACATAGGTTATGACCCCTCGTTGGAACGAGTTCGACGAGCTCGTTCCAACGAGGGGTCATAACCTATGTTTTTGAGACAGAAAATGAAAATATTTTGAAAATTAATTGGCGATTTTTGAGAATAGCGCTGGCCGGTTTTGGTCGTTACGTTGGGTAAAGGGTTAAGAATTGAGTCATGACTTTTCGAAATTCACGATGTGATGAAACAAACCGATCACGTACAAGTTTCATGAACCGCGAAGCGGTTCATGGCAAATTTACGCGATCAATTTGTTTCATCACCTCGTGGATTTCAAACTGTCATGATTCAATTCTTATGTTGATTCTCTTCATAAAATACAGTTATTTTATGTCCGGACAGGATAGCGAGTTGGCTTACCTACAAGGCGCCGACTTGACTTACCATAATTCAGTCAAGTTCTATTTCTAAAAAAAGAAACAAAACAACATATCTTCTGATACAAAATATACCACTCAATGTTTGCTAAGCACCAAATATTTGACACATCATTGTGAAATTTGCTTGTGACATATTTGCGATATTTTTGGGGATATGATTGAGGAATGTATTGAGATGGTCCCCAGTGTTTACATTAGCTCTCTTGAAAGGCAGACTTTTCGTGACAGTCATGGAAAGCATGTACCCCTTGATTTTCATGATGTTTTCGTGTACTGTCTACATGTACAGGACATGTGTAGGGCATTCAGTGTTCATTTCAACACAAACCCTTGTGATTTAATGATTGAATATGGCAAATGCCAATGTAAGAAGACATTTGTCTGAAGCAGAAATGTGGGGGGCTGTAGGGATTGTGGAGCAAGGGGCTACCCATCGTCAGGTTGGTGAAGCCCTTGGTGTGCACCATACGATGATCACCAGAGCCTGTGCAAGATTTCAGCAGTATGGCACACCAGTAAGGCGGCATGGTGGTGGCAGAGACAGGGCAACATCTGCAGCTGAAGACCGATTTCTGATCATCCAGTCCCGTAGGAACCGCTTTGCCACAGCAACACAGCTTCGCAGTGACCTTCAGAATGCATCTGGGGCAAATGCTTCGACGCAGACTATCCGGGCAAGGTTGCCCGAGGGTGGTCTCCGATCGAGAAGGCCATGTATTCGCATTCCGCTGTCCCAAAACCACCGCCAGGCACGATATGAATAGGCCATGGACCACGTTGGATGGACCAGAGAAGACTGGCGACCTGTCCTTTTCACAGATGAGTTAAGGTACTTCCTAGATCACACAGATCGGCGTTCTAGGGTATGGAGAAGACAAGGGCAGCAATTCCATGAAGCCAACATTGCTGAGCATGACCGGTATGTGGCGGGTCAATTATGGCCTGGGTGGCATCAGCTGGGATGGACGTACAGAGCTCCGTGTCTTTGAACGCGGCACGTTGACTGCACAACGCTATATTGATAAGATCCTGGGTGTCCACGTCAGATTGTATGCATGTGCACTGGGTTATAGATTCATTCTGATGGACGATAATGCCCGTCCTCATGTTGCCCATGCTGTCGGAGAGTACCGACAGAGGGAGGGGATTGAGCGTATGGACTGGCCAGCAAGATCCCATGACCTCAATCCAATCGAACATGTCTGGAATGAGTTGCTGCTTGCATTTTCAGCCCGCCCAGTCCAGCCAAGGAGTGTCCAGGAGCTTGGTGCCATGCTGGTCCAAGAAAGGAACAACATCCCACAAAGGACCAACAGGAACCTGATTGGGAGCATGAGAATGCGCTGTCAAGCTGTAATTAACAGTAATGGGTCTCATACTCGATATTGAAGCCATACCAGTTCGCTCCGTCAACTTTTTGGCACATTGAAAAATTTCCTCTTTTACCAAAAATATCCATTTTCCATGGTTATCGTATTCAAAAGCTAAAAAATAATGTCAAGGACAAATAAAATCTTTATTTCTGTACTTGAATAATTAAATTAAAGATATAATTAAATAAAAAGTATATACACTTTTCATAACAATATTTCAACTAAAACTTAAAACAGGTAGTTGGATGCACTTGGTGCTTAGTAAACTTTGAGTAGTATAGTTCCCGTGAACCGTCAATCTAGTGCCTAAAATACAATTCACACTCGAGTTGGAGAAACCGTCTATTTACAGAACGTAAACAGAAATTACAGAATGTAAATATAGACTCTGGAAAATCGCATGTAGTGAGTAATATTATGTTCAAATGTCGCATGATCAACTGGTATTCATGGGATAAATCACATGATCAACTAGTATCCATGAGGAAATATCATCACCTGAGAATCCAATGACAATACAACGTTTATTGAAGAAAATTTAAGTTGTGGTATAAATATTAGCTGATGTATACAAGTGAGTAAAAGATGTGTAGCCGTGTGCTTCGTGGTGTTTTAGGTACGGGTGTCCCAAAATTGGTAAGAGTTTGAAGTGGCGCTTTAAGGGTAGAAACGTATACACTGCCTTAAATGCAACTTTTTAGTAAAGGGATCTCTCATCTTCCAAACCCATTATTTCTTCTTACAGACTATCAAGGGAGCGCGGTGACTCAGTAGGTAGAGGTGCAGGCTGCAAGCCGAGAGGTCCTCGGTTCGAATCCCACCTGCGGCAACCGCGCTGTGTCCTTGGGCAAGACACTTCATCTCCATTGCCCGCGTTGGGGCACGATGACGCCGTGTACTAAGGCGTTCTGCACGTCGATGGTACGCATGTCTTCGACCAATCTAACCCTGCCTGTGCTGCAGTGCGGAATTACGATGTTGGGGAGCTGGCAGCTGCTCGTCGTTGCTCGGTGGTTCTCTCCGGGTACTCCGGCTTCCTCCACCCGTAAAACTGTCACGGTCACGATTAGACATTGTACATAAATATGTGACCTTAAAACATCAATCAATCAATCAATACAGACTATCAATGTCTAAAACTGGCGTAATCTTAGCAAGAAATGTTTCAGGTACGTGCATATAGAGTCGTTTTATTTTATTTCGGAGAAAAACAGAGGAAAAGACAACAGTAAAAAGCTTTGATGTCAAGAAATCTGATGTGCGAGAATGGCAGGACGACAGCCTCTCCGGCTACGCCACTTCCATGCAGTGCAAACTTACTCAGTTATTTGTTTTTTGTTAACTGATATTGTACGTGTGTATACTGCAAGATAAAGTTTCGTTCATTCGTATTTTTTTTATTATATGACTATCTAGTTTAACCGCTAAATATCATTATTGTTTGACAATCTTTTCCTTGTCCCTGGAAAATCCACAGTATGGAATCCGATTTCGTATCACTATAGTATGACGGTCTGTTTACAGATAAATTCGAATTCGCATAATTAGCTGTTCCGGTCGCAGAGAGTACTTTACTAATAATAATAATAACACTTCGGCCGGCTGCTGATTTGTCGCGGTTCTCGTATGAGAAGGCCTTGGTTACCCATGTTCTACCAACTGCCTCCCTATTCCCGTGCTTCTTCTCTCCTCCCAACACTCGGAGACGAACTGCTTGATGACATCCCTTGCCTCATTCTTCCCAATCTCTTCGATTAGTATATTAACCCTCTCCTTTGAGTCGCCCCCTAACCACATGTCCTTCATTCTACCATCCCACTTCCCCATTATACTCCCCGTGAATCTTGTTCTTTTAGACTGGTATTTTGGGCATTCTATAAGAAAGTGTTCCAGGGTCTCCACCACGCCCAAGTTACACGTCTGGCACTCCTTTTCACCGTTTTTCCCAATGTTTCCCTTCAGCTCCAGGGACCGCGCCTCAGCTTGAACAACAGTGACCCCCCAAAGGTGCCATCAAGGTACTCTTCAAAACCAGGCTTCTCTTTATCACGCAGGCCACCCAAAGATCTCTTTGATTTGACCCCCTCTCGCCAATTACGGTTACAATCCTCCATGACCCTTTCTCTGACGATCTTTTTGCCCTGGTTTGCCCCAACGTCAAGGTCCGAAATCTCCAATGAGTAGTTTTCTACTAGCTCCCTCACTTGGACCATCCACCCCGTCTTGATATTTGAGTTGAAAGTTCTCAGGAACATTACTTTACACCATCGGCTATCGGGGAGATTTATCAAATAATTAAGATAACCGAGTTTCAATAGGTCTATCCTGTCCTTGATCCTCATCCACCCAAGGTCACCCCTGGTCGCTTCAAGCGCTGCGGCATTACTCTAGCCTGTTATCCATCGGCCTGCATCATTCTGCAGGATTTCCAAGCTCTTAACAACTGTGTGGTTTGGGGGTAAACTTCCGTACCGTATGTTATACTTGGCAGACCCACCATTTCCCAAATAGTTTTCCCCACGAAAACCTTATTGAAACTGTTTCTCCCTATAAGTTTCATTTGGTTAAGGATTCGCTTCCCCTTCAGAATCAATTTATTTGTGTGGTTTCGGTAGATGCCTCTTCCTGTGATGTTTATATTTACCCCCAAGTACTCATAGTCACTAGTCTCTCCTACACTAAGAAGTCTACTGCTACCTTCCGGAATGCAGAACTCCCCCACTCTCCACCTTCGAGTGCGGTCCACTTTGCGGCCCACGGGTATAACTTTGCTCTTGCTTTCATTAAGTTCGAGTCTCCATTTGCTCCCATTTTCCCAACAATTCCCAGCATCTTCGCTAGCCCCTCTTCGCTTTCTGACACTAGCACCATATCGTCTGCAAAACATAGCCCTGGGATCTTCAAGTCACCAACTGCAACCCCCTCGTTGCTATGCAGGAGTTCATTTCCTAAACCTTTGATGTACAATGCAAAAAGAATTGGCGAAAGGATACACCCCTGTTTTAGGCCTATCTCCATAGGCACATGTTTTGTTGTAATGTTTCCCAGGCTAAGTTCACTCTGTACATCTTTATATAATGCTTTCATAATCCCAACAAACTCGCCCCCCAAGCCCAGAGCCTCCAGCTTGCGTCACATACCCTCCGAGCTGGAATGGGTGCGCTCAAACGGCGGTCCGGGTTTCTTATCGTATTCGTGATATTTTCTTTATGGTATCCGTGCGCATCGGGTGATTCCCAGGAAAGTGTGCTCCTGTTACAAAAAGAATTGTAAACAAAAATATTCTTTTTTACTTCAATTTACCCCAAAAAAGATTGGGTGAATTGTTAATGATTGCGTTAGCTCGCGGTGTTGAATTTTAAGTCATATAATCGGGTGATTCCCAGGAAAGTGTGCTCCTGTCACAAAAAGAATTGTAAACAAAAATATTCTTTTTTACTTCAATTTACCCCAAAAAGGTTGGGTGAATTGTTAATGATTGCGTTAGCTTGCGGTGTTGAATCTTAAGTCATATAATAAACCTTTTATCGCTACAGTGAAGTGATCTGGGTCGTGGCATCACGTCTCGTTGAGGAGGTCAGATCGCCGGATCATACTCGCTGCCTGCTGCAGCTCGTTTAATCCGGCGATCTGACTTCCTCAAATCGACGTGACACTACGACCCAGATCACTTCACTGTAGCGATAATACGTATACCTCAAATGCTTCAAAATTTCAGCTCCGTGCGTTTTCCGCACCTCTCTCATTTTTAAATATGGTACCGGTATTTACTTTAGATTATATTGGCAAAATTTCCAAATGGGGCTGAAGACAACAACTGAATATCGTCGAGTAAGGATGCAGAGAGAACGCGATGTGTGTTTGAATCGGTGGGTGTTTTACAAAACGAGTTGGAATGGCGTAGTCATATTTCACGAGAGACATGGGCTTAAGCGAAATATGACTACGCCATTCCAACGAGTTATGTAAAACACCCACCGATTCAGACACACATCGCGTTCTGTATTTATCACACATCCCAGTGCGTTAAAATTCATTTAAATAAACAAATTTTAATTCGGATGTTTAAACCCAAAGGTGAAGAGTCCGTTATTTTTGTTTGAAGCTGTACTGATCAAATGGATCGATAAAAAATCAAAACAACCTTTTGGTAACCAAGCTAAATTACATTCGTTATCTTCTATATTGGGCGTGTTTGTTGAAATTCGTATCGCTGTTTCTCGTCGGCTGTTGTCCGTTCACGCGAAACCATTTGGTGGCTATTACTGATAGTAAAAATATAAACACAAATTTGGGCATATTTGCAAAACATTTGAGAGAAACATAGACAATCGATAATTGTATCATGAAATTTGGAAACTTTTGGAAGCGTAACTGATGACTTGACCGGAAAGAAACATATCTAAACGGTGCTGGGACAAAAAGTTCTGGCTTGTACATCACCAGTTAAATACAGAAATATTTGGGTCATAGCGGCGATTCTGTTAAATACAGTGGTTCAAAGTTTAATGGATGTGTAATAAAAAACGTTCTGCGAGTGCCATAGCTGTGTATTCTGTTAATACGGCTCTTTGCGCATCACGCAATTAGCGTTTTCAATGAAAATGTAAAAAAATGACCTAAAACTTTAAAGTGACGTAAAATTGTCAAAAAAGTGAAAAATCAAAAAAGTAAAAAATATCGAGTTTTTTTGTGTTGCAGAAAAACATTACTGAAAATGTCAAGAAAATCGAACGTACTTTGATTTTTAGACGTTGATCACCATCCACCCCCACCCCCTCCCCCACCCCCACCCCCATTTCATCCACAACCATGGCCATAACAATTGTGAATTTCCTTGCAAGGCTATACCTTTTTAGATATGGCTTCATTGTAGATTATATTCTCCAAATTATGAATGGGTGAGCTTAAAAATGATGTAACAAATGCAAAATTCGCATCGCTCACATCGTGGATTGAAATAACAAATTTTGAAAATACTCTAAACGATTTCAAATGAAAAAGGAAAAACGGTGTCTGTTTCAAAATGGTATCTTGTATAACTACGAAATTGTACGAGTCAAAATGTCAGCCTTTGTTATGAAAAATGTTTATTGTAGCAAAGATGGCGGGGGAGGGGTTAGGTGGTCCTAAATTCGTAAAATATTGTCGATACATTTAAAGACTAAAACATATACCGGGTTTCTGTTTTTTAACTCTACAACATAATAAAATTTCATGAAAATCGGAAGCTCTTTAACCCTTTACCCAACAAATCGGCCACATCCGCCCGCGTAATGTACAACTTCAGCAGTTGAAAAAATATTATTTTTCAAAACATTTCAACAAAACCATATAATGTGACCCCTCGTTGGAACGAGCTCGACGAGCTCGTTCCAACGAGGGGTCACATGATATGGTTTTGTTGAAAGTTTTTGAAAAATAAAAAAAAAAATATATTTAAAATAATAAATTTTGATATCGTCTGCGTTGGGTAAAGGGTTAATATTTTAGACGTTGACCCTGTGTGGCGTCACTATATAGTTTGCTCATAGCGGTCGAGAATTTCTAAGGGCGGAAAAACATTCTTAGGTGTTTTTTTTTTTTAGATTATATTTAAAATATTTTCCAAAGCACGCGCACAAAAATGCGGTGAAAATAAAAAGATAGAGGGAAAAATGATACTTTGTAAGTAGAAATGGCCTAATATTTGAAGTGACGTAAAAACGTCGAAAATGTCGGCAAATTGAAAAAATAAAAAGAGCTATCTGCTAATATATTCTACAACATACTAAAACTTCAGGAACATTTGGGCGAACTTTATTTTGTTAGAATTTAACACTCTTCGACGTCACCCCTCGGCCATAACGTTAGAGGCAGACTGGCAATATGGTCCATCGGGAAAATACCCGGAGGGCCCTCTACTGGGGGGTCAGCTGGGCACCCAAAATCGAGCTCGTTCCAATGAGGGTTCACATGATATAGTTTTGATGAAATCTGGGGAAAATCTGAAAAACTAATTTTGAAAATAAAAAATTCTGATATTGTCTGGGTTGGGTAGAGATGTTTCGAACTGAATGAACGCCGAAATCATATGATATAAACATGCCATTGAAATGCCCTCTATGTGGACTGCAATTGATCGCTCAGATGCAAGGAAGCGGCATTCTTTCAGTTAGAAAATCAAATTATTCTCCGGCTTCGTAGATTCTTTCCCCCCTCTCCCTTGGTGCATTTCTCGGTAACTTTTTTAAAAACTTTTTTCAGCCCGTCCCTGATAACCGCTTCCAGGTTGGCAACACATTGTTAGATATGCTTCAGGGGCGGCGGAACCGGGGAGAGGGGACTTCCGCCCCTCCACTTTTTTTTGCCGGGCCATGTTTTTTGTATGCATATATTTTAACACAACCAATGACTGGTGAATCAAGGGGCGGATCCAGAGCCTCCTCCATATTTTCACCAGCTTTGTTTCTCTCGTACTGGTTCAGTTTCGATGGATTTCGGATCATTTTTTGCAGTAAGTGGCAGCAAACGCTAAAATGTATACAGTCTGTTAAAAAATCGGTTAACTGAAACAGATCGTAATCTTACAGACATACAAGTACCAAATCCACCCCCCCCCCCCCCCCAGACAAGATAATCCACAGACAGTATAATTGCTGGACACGTCTGGTAAAGCATACAGGTGAGGTCTATTTATCAGCTTTGGTCGTTACGACCAAAGCTGATAAAAAGACCTCACCTGTATGCTTTACCGACGTTTTTTAACGGCTCTCAAGATGTGAAATCTTTCAAATACATCTGAAAAATCTCAAAATATGCACTCAGATGCATGGAAATGGGGGTTTTGGGACCCTGGAATTTAAATTTTTCATACCGACGACCATCCATCGCCCGATCCAGCCCCCCTCCTCCGCCCCCACCCCAACACACACACTTTGAAAATCGTTCCGCCGCCCCTGTGCTTCTTATTGGAGAATATATTTGAAGAATTCAAGAAGTAGATATTAGTGACGAAGGAAAGCATTTGAGGTCCACGTCGCACCAATAGTGGTTCGAAATTGGGTAAAAATTGTCTTCCCGGGGTAGACAAATTCTCTATAATACTGCCAAATTTGGTGACTATGTCAACGGGAAGTTGCTTGAATCTTTCACTGAGGTGAAATGAGGCAAACGATCCATATTGTACTATTTCTACTCCCCTGAATGCGCATGCGTGTAAACAGTAGTGAAGATAACTATCTAAATTACTACAGCAGTCTATGGGAGAAAAATGAACAAATTTCTTTTTTTTTCCAGAATAGACGGACATATGATGAAATATTTCATAACATACTCTTTAAAATGGTATCAAACAGTTTTTGTTAAAATTAGTTTTTCATGGTGCCATTTTTTGTTTACAATTTTCTCTTTTTATCCAAGTACATCGCCTTATTAGTTTGTCAGAAAAGACTGAATGGGGACATAGATTTCAATAAAGCATTTTTTTTTGGGGGGGGGGGAGGGGGCTTTATAAACATATTTTGGATATGTTATTGTTTTAACCCTTTACCCAACGTAATGGCCAAAACCGGCCTGCGCTATTCTCAAAATCGCCAATTAATTTTCGTTATGTTTTTCATTTTTTGTCTCAAAAACATAGGTTATGACCCCCTCGTTGGAAAGAGTTCGTCCCAACGAGGGGTCATAAACTATGTTTTTGAGACCCAAAATGAAACAAAATACTTATTCAAGAATTTGTTTTGCAAGTGTCGTCTGCTTTTCATGTTAGGTAAAGGGTTAATGATTCCATTTATCTTTGAAAAGTGGAGTTTTTCTATCTTTGCTACCGTTGGACAGATAATACCTCTCCTCCCTTGGTGTCATCACGGGTAATTTCTAACGGCTGGATATTAGAGGTATTTATTTTTACTGTGGCGACAATGTTTGTGATGCTAACAGTTTGGAATTTGTGTGATTAGAGCAATAAGATGCAAATGGTATGAAACTGTCCACTTCTTATGGCAAATCCTTTGGTGTGAATTATGTTTTTCTCACAAGTACTCAATATCATGTTTTTAATTTAAATAAAACCTCTACCTCCACATCAGACGTTAGAAGTATTATTCGTTTAAACCGGTTTCTTTCAATGATATATTTAAAATTATTGACAATCCATCTGGTAGGACAACCAGACAGTTTGGCCTCCTATACACAGAAATAACACGGACCCAAACTCTGGATAAACCTCCTTTATACACCTTAAACTATGGAACGCTCTGGACGACAGAACTCGTAATATTAGCGACAGAACCATGCTTAAGAACAACTTAACTTCACATTCATTTCGTCATATTCCAGTTATGTCCGCTGCAATAATCCCTACTGCCTTGTTTGCACTTCGTAAACTTGAAAATTGTCAAAGTCATGCTCTCCGTCTTCATCTGGAATCCTCGTCTTGTGCAACCTGTTGCGCTTCCTCCCTACAATTTTGAAATGTAAAATACGTTCACGTTCGTTATCCTATGATGATGATGCAGCTTACGTGTACTCCACGCCCAAACATAATGATCTACCTTTTTGTCGCAGTCTAAACGACACGAACTTCACGATGGGACTTGTTGCCGCTCTCAGGTGTTATGATGAGTAGTGGAGGCAGTCCCATAAGCAGTATGTTTCTTGCCAACCTTGAAGCACCAACTTTATATGATGCACCAAACCTCCGGCCCCAGAAAAGAAATGATTCGTTCGCCATTCTCAGCCATGTGTCACATAACTGGTTCTACGTTCATTCGTTTAGTCACAGTCTGTTTGCAATCACCCCATCTTCCTGGGGGTGACAGGTAGACAGCCAATTTGGCTATGCCACTTTCCACGGTATACTACTTATTATATTTGTGCAATATGTTTATTTGTAACCATTTTTCATGTATGTGTACCATGGATAAAGAATCTGAATCTGAATCTGACAGGAGTCATTTAAAATCAACATACATAAAGATTGAGCCATAACAGAGCGGTTACTTCGGCCTCAAATAGAAACTGACCAGAAGAAACTATCTGACGGAGAACAGCTTCCTTGACGTGAACGCACAATTTCAAGGAGATTAGTTTTGGACACAACTTATAAAGTTAAAAGACTTTTGTTCAGAAAGAAAGACAAAAAAAACGTGAGTTGCTTCTTATTAATTTGTGTTATTCACCAGGCATCTGTCTCTATCTTGTTCCCACATAATATTATATATTACGATATAATATTACGTAGGAACAAAATAGAGAAAAAACATCTAAAATGAAGATAAAATAAGTTAACATGGAACTTGTTGGGGACGGTTTGGGTCTATGAAGATGCGGGGACAATTACATGACTGTTAAATATGATCGCGTGTTCTTTGATGCGTGAATAATCACGGTAGATAACTCGAAATTCTGACTCTTACTACAGGACTATTTATTGTATCACTGAACTAAATATTTGAATTAGAGTTACCCACCTTGTTGCACTCGGAAATGATGCAATCCCTATAAATAAGCAGCCTTGGAAAAATATATTGTTTCAATGAACGTCTGAAACATTCTATTGACATCTTGCATTAGCGTTGATCACCCCAGATAAATAAAGAGGGTGATTTGATGATTTTTGGACCTAAAAATACAATTGACTTTTGGTGTGTTTGTTGGGAATTCCCTGAAAAATATGTGCACGTGACCGGTACTTCCTTTCCTGTCAGTTTTTTCTCTCTTATTTGTTGCATGACTCCCCGTTTTCGGGTCAGAAAAAGTTGCCTGAAGGGCTATACTTGACAAAGATGTTTGAATGCCCAAATTAAAGTGATGCGGTCATATTTTTTTTCGTCTGAACGTTATAATGGTCGCCAATGGGAACATATTTAGTTCCGTGATACCTTATAGTTCAATATGGCAATAAGAAATTTCAAATTCATTGAGAGAGTAAATTGCACAACGTGTGTTGGTAAAGGACATTAAAATTAAAATCTTTGTATTTTGGTGAAAATACTAGTTTTACTGGCTAAATAAATAGGTATTCGAAATTATTTGATTCGACGGCAGTATTCGATTTGAATTCGATTTGGCAAGCGATGCCGAAAATCTACCGATTATCCTTGCAATCTTTCTCTCTGTCGGAATGCACCGGATATCAGTGAGAGGAAAGCGCGTTTTTATAATCGGCACACATCAGCGTAAAACGGATTGTATCTCACGCATATCCACATTCAGTGCCGGCGACGGATTTATCCATCGTCCGTACTTCCTATTTCATGTGCTTGCGACGGATGAATCCGTCGCCAGCATATGGAATATGGAGTACGGGCCAACATTTTTTTTCGGTAGCGATACCGGTAACGATTCTAATAAATTCGATTCTATATTCGATTCGATTCGATTCGCGAATAGTGAGCAGTATTCGATTCGCTATTGGATTCGATCGCATTCAAATATTCACATTGCCGTATTACAAAAGTGTGTCCCCTCTTGGGACAGCCTTTCGTTTTAATAATTTAGGTTAATGGGCTATGCGATGTACTTGTGTGTACTATAATAATAAATTTAGTTGTCATGTCAGTTGAAGACTCCCGTAGGCAATAACCGCAGAACTCCCTGCTATACGGAATTTCGAAATTAACCCTTTACCCAACGAATCGGCCACATTCGCCCGCGTAATATGCAAATTCAGCAGCTGAAAAATATTATTTTTCAAAAACTTTCAACAAAATCCTATCATGTGACTCCTCTTTGAAACGAGCTCCTCGAGTTCGTTCCAATGAGGGGTCACATGATATGTTTTTATTTATATTGCTTGAAAAATGTAAAAAAAATTATATTTAACATAATAAATTTTGATATCGTCTGCGTTGGGTAGAGGGTTAAATCGACCAGTGACTGAATTGGTCACCTGGCATACATGTACACCGTACATAAATAAGAAAAGCAGGATCATCTGTCTCGTATACTATAGACAAAACATCTCCGTTGGCTGATCTTTTGGTACTTGTGAAGGAAAGCATCGCGGCAGCGAAGAGCACGATCGATGACAAAAGCAAAAAAATATATGTTAATACTTCTTTTGCCAGAGAGATGAAGGAAATTGTGTTTGGACAAACTTTCAACATTAATTGTCAGTGAGTGGTAATGAAGCATTAAATTTTTTTCAATAAAACATTGCAGGTTATCAACTTTAAAAAAGGCTGCATTCAATTAGTATATACATCATACCGTCGCGAGTGACTTGCCACGGTATGAAGTATTTTTCCAATTATTTAGTGCATTTTGTAAAGACTCGCAACCCGTTAAGCCCAGTGGATTAACAATAATTAGCAGTTTAAGCTGTTATTATCTAAGTGATACAGCAGGTATACGTACCGACATTGTTGAACCTGACCATTAAGTCAGTGGAATAGATATAACTTTGGTGACCTCCCTTTTCGCTTACCGAGGATTTCGTCAGAACATTCGGGTTTTATCGATTTTTTTCCAGCGACCAATTGTTCCCACACTCTTGAAATAATTGCCCGTTCATTTTTCAAAATTCGACAATTTATTTGGAGCAGACAGAGAAATACCCCCCCCCCCCCCCCTCTCCCTCCCCATTAGCGTTTTTGGCACCATAACATTCTGTTTGGCGCTAAAATATCCAAATGGCTAAAATGCGGCTTTACAGAGTTTCGGACCAGCTTGAACACTGAAGATGGACCAACACAAGAATGAAGTTTCAGTGAGCGGTAATGAAGCATTATGGACGACGTAGCTGCCTAAAGATAAAAGCTCATTTGGAGACCTACCAGAAATCTTTGATCAAATGGTTATCAGTCTCTCGGGACGTTGCAGACGAAAAAACTACATCCCACTCAGAGATGCTTTCGATGGAGCAGATGCCTTGGGCGCTTGACTGTGGACTGAACAAAGGGTGTACTTTGATTGTGGGAAAATAAAAAGGAATGTAATGTCAAATATTCTTATGTTCCAATAAGAGTAAAATCCTCGCCCACTGATTGGATAAGAGATATAGTCTTTTATGTTTACGTCTCCAGTTCCAAATATTACCGTCTGACGTCACAACGCGAAATATTTGAAATGACGTAGCCTGTTTCGTAATTGCTTCATCAACAGAGTGACTAGCAATCCGCTGCATTTTTTTTGTTGTTTTTTTTTTGATTTTTCACACATGCAGCAGACGGTGTTCCGGATGAAGTGTTGTTCAAATTACAAACCTGTTTACGATTTGAACTGACATGGAATGAGTTTATCTGGTTTATTGATTATTTATTCAGTGCCGTCGTGGGGTACACGGGAGGTTTATTTACTAAACCTGTGATCGTTAAAGGTTGCCTTGAACAAGGCAACTGATCGTTAAAAGTTGCCTTGAACAAGGCAACTTTTAATGATCACAGGTTTAGTAAATAAACCTATCGTGTTTCACAATGTAGGTTTGGGGCTATGGGTAGTGTCTTATTGGAACATATACGTTGTTGTGATGAGTTGACGGTAACATGGTCTGAGGTTTGCGGCTCGAAGCGTATGTTCAGCCTCGACGCTTCGCGTCTCGGTTGAACATAAGCTCCGAGCCGCAAACCTCAGACCATGTTACCGTCAATTCATCACAATAACTTATAATGCGGTCTATTTTCAAACACCCAACAGTAGTGTTCGGATGTAGATGGCACCTGTAGTCATCAGGTAACTATCCTCCATTATTATACCACAACGTCATAAGTATTCTCCAATACCGAAATGAGTCTAAGAGTCGTAAGAGCATTTAATCTTGGAAGCAATTTCTCTCTCTGCTTATCATTTGCCAATAGCATCAACCACATCTTGCGGAACTTCTGTCTTACAACCGACTCGACGTCGCCTTCTCTCTTTTCGTGAGGAGTCGCGGATTTGTAAGAGAATTTTCTCCAGCAAGCAATTACTCTCATTAGTCTTTTGCTCAATCGACTAGTTGGAACACATACGCATGATAAAATGGGGATAATTTGTAACAACCGATGGTGGGTGGGTTCGGATAAATAGGACGGTCTGACTGGTTGAGGTCGGGACAGGACCAGGGACAGCCAAGAGTAGCAACGACTAGATGGAATTATGGGAGCAGAGTGGCCAGAATAGAATAGAGCCCGGGATAATAGCTAATGGCTGACAAGCTTTGGAATGTAAAACTGTTCCAAATTAAAGGTTCTTCACTCTATTAGTGTACCCTAGAACTTCAGAATGGAAGTAAAACCATGTTCTGAACACGTCATAACGGACCAGGAAAGCTAAATATAATAACAAAAACCTTCTACTGTTCCAACTGGATCGCTTTTTGAAGCTATCGGAGTATATTCCGAAACAATCGAGTTGGGGAACATAGATGAAAATTGTCCACGAATGGAGCATATAAGGCTATATAACGAGGTGTGATACTTAGAAAACGCGGATGCAGGACAAATTCGAGCCAATAAAGGTACTCCTAAACACACCCTACGAAAATATCCCAGACCTATTGGAGGACTTTTAGTTATATAGCAACCACGTGCCACTATAGAAACCAAGATGCCAGCGTCTAGTAAACAAAATTGACGACGAAACGCTGTCACCCAAACTATGAGCGCTGATCCTGCTCTTGTGGACCACGTATCACAATGGTGATGACCTCACAACATAGCCGCTCATGGGCGCATGGGCTACCATGTCAACCAAACATGGCGTCACTGAGTCACGTGACTATGACATCACATACGAGATCGATCATATGAGATCCATCCCATCGCGCCAGTTTACCACATCAACTCAAATCTACTTCTTTTGCCTTTTCACTAGCATCCATTCGTGCGGGATCACATATGATGTCATCGATAGTCACCTTCATATTGTTTGACCTTTGGAGTTTGCCCATGGACGTCAAAATGTAAATTCGTGGGAGCAAGAATTTCAACATAGTCCGGACGGTGATGTGCCGGTCTATGTCACTTGAGGTGGCGCCGTTTTTGTGATGCAGAGTCATATCATTAGAGGGCAAATTTTAATCATCTGTGGAAAATTATTGTGGGCCTGCACCCTAATTTATTTATTTGAGGTTAACGACACTTTTGACAGCCAGAGTCATGTCGTGTAGGAACCTGCACCCTAAACAGACTGACATGCGAATGAAGGTGTATTTGACATCCTCTGCGACTTCCTTGTGCGTTCTGATTTCACTGATTTGGGGGAAAGGGCTTGGTTGTATTGATTATACCTGCCATTCTTTGTTCACCAGCAACAAGAGATCATTTTTCGTCAGCTAATCAAAATGTGCTACTCATTTTTGCCAGTTATCCTCCAGTTATATGGAGCGATAACTGAAGTGAACCAATGAGTATTAAAGGTCGAGAAATTTCAAATTATCTCATATCTACAGCACAACCAATACAACTGCACTGTTATACCTTTGGATTGAATGAAATCAAGAAATGAATGACATGAGCGCATGAAACTTATGCTCCTTGCTCTTGCCATGTGATACATCAGGGGAAACAACCGTAGGTGTGAGCTGTGTTGAAACTTCTGGGAAAAGGGAGAGGGATTTGTCTGTACAGATAGTTACAGGTTATGATATCATGTTAGAATGTACAGCCAACACTATCTCAATGTTGCATCCCAGTTCTCAAACCAGCAGTCTAATTCTGTAAGAAATTCGACACTGTTGGAACCATTTACTCCATTAAATAAACCATCGCAAATGTTTAGATTCATTCGTCTGAAGTATTTCAGTTGGTCGAAAAAGCGAATCTACGGTTCGATTTTCCGCCAAACTGAAATATTCCAGTCGACGGAATCTAAAATGTACCATAAACATTTATTTTCTTTGAAACAACGCAAAAAACATTCCCCAATCGGGAGGTGATTTAGGCGAATCGGTGATGACAATATCACATCACGGGAACACGGTGTCCCAGTGGATACCGAATTGCACTTCTAACCGAATGGTCAACGGTTCGATCCCCGCCAGGGCTGCGTTGTGTCCTTGGGCAAGGCACTTAACCCTTTACCTAACATGAAAAGCAGACGACACTTGCAAACAAAAATTTTGAATACCTAATTTTTTTCATTTTTTGTCTCAAAAACATAGGTTATGACCCCTCGTTGGAACGAGCTCGACGAGCTCGTTCCAACGAGGGGTCATAACCTATGTTTTTTGAGACAAAAAATGAAAAAATAATAAAAATTCATTGGTGATTTTTGAGAATCGCGCTGGCCGGTTTTGTCCGTTACGTTGGGTAAAGGGTTAATCCCGATTGCCTACGAAAATAATAACAATATCACAATGAATGAAGACGCACCACAGCTGTAGTTTTTTGATTACCATGCGTTGTTCCGCTAACTTTGTTCATATCTTAATGTTTTCGTGGTGAATTATATACTTATTGATCGGAATACGAAACAATATCTGTATATCTTTGAGAGTGAAGAAACATCACATTGTATCAGCTGTCGTCCTCGCGCAAATTTTCACAAACATTGGTAAAGAAACAACCCATAACAGTTTCGAATTCCGAATAGAATTAAACTGGTGGCATGAGAGTTGAGTGGAGTTATAGATGTATTACTATTGCAGTAATATACTTATGACATAAGGGTAACACACTGACAGGTACTATTGGGCGCGAGATATTATATCATCAATGGAGTTGTGTAATTTATGAGAGTCTCCATTTATCGCCAGATCTGCTCGACTGTTCAAGCAACCATGACTACTGCGATAATAATCTTGTTTGGCAGTAGCCTCCACAAAAGGATATTTTTGTCGGTGAATGGTTGTTTTGATTCAGTTATACCAACTACAGTATAATGCAGGAACGCCCATCCACCACAACTAGTACAAAATCGTCGATAGAGCGGATTGCCGTTTCGTGAACTGTGCGAGAATTCTAACAGGCCTGTGTAAAGGTGTGTTTATTATTGACATACTGTGTTCGTAATTCCAGGAACTAAGGTACACCTATTTCTTACATGCGCCATGCCTATTTATCTGTTCAAAAGAATAGCCATTTTCGCCCGGCGTTTTCACAATTACGCCGGAATGCTGTCAAAGAAACGTTTGATTTATCCCTTCTATGGACGTTAAAGTCGAGCAAAATGCACATTTTTGGTTTCCATTTTTAACAGATTTCTCTCATCGCGCCGAAACATTGTTTCAGCGCGATGGAGAAGTTTGTTAAATATTGAGCCCAAAACTGTGCATTTTGGTTAGTGTAGAGGTCCGTCAGTTTTAGACATAGTTTGTATCAGAGGCGGAGAGGCCATGTGGTCTACCGGGAAAATTCCCGGTGGGTCCCTATTGGATGAACCCTGGGGCCCCCTGTTTCACCCGTTTCTGTAAGAAATGATGACTTCTGTAAGTGCTCACCACTTTTGTAACAAAATCGCCCATTTTTGTAATAACTGAGGTCTCTAGTTTTGTAATAAAAAAACGCCCACTTTTGTAAGAAAAAACAATCTCACCACTTTTGTAAGAACATTTAACCACTTTTGTAAGAATCCGGATTATTACAAAAAAATGATTTTATTACAAAAATGGGCACGGCAGTTACGCCCACTTCTGTAAGAATTGTCTATTTTTGTAAAACACTCTGCCATTTTATGACCAATAAAATAAACTAAAACTAGAATTTATGATTCTGGAGAATCATGGCTTTTTGAAATGAGATTCCATGATTTGTCATGACCCCACTGTGTCTGATGAATTGTTTTTAACTGTCTCACTGAAGTGCCTTCATTGATGTTATGAGAAAGGTGAGAATAGTAGTCTCAAATGACTCAGTTTGATAAAAAAAATGTTTAGGTAAAAACCATAATTGGAGTGGAATGGGGTTAAAATCAATATCGTCGTCCGACAAGTTAATGACCGACAAAATGAGTTATGTTTGTTTGACACATACCCACCGAGTGCTGTATCTATTTGAAAATGATCCATCTTATCTCAAATGTATCCAAAATATTGATGTCTGGCATTTTGTAGAGGGTTAACAAGTGCTAACAGGAATATTTATTCATGCAACTTGTAATTTCACACCAAAAACTGCGAATGGCCATTTTTACTTAAAATCTACAAGACGTTTTCACAGAAATCTAGAGAGAACATGAATTTTAAGCTATTGATGGGTATGATTGTTAATCCAGCACAAAACGGGTTAAGGTTTGTTTTTTGAATACGCTTATTACTTACAAAAATAATTCTTAGTGAATTCTACTTGCACTTATGTTGATTTCTCCTCTTAACTTTGGGTGCTGCAGGTATGCAAACACAGCCCATTTTATCACAATTTTGATGTTTTGAGAACCTGCATAGGGGTAACAAATGCTTACTGGAATATTTTGGACATGCAATTTGTAATGTCGCACTAAGATCTGAGAACGGCCAATTTTTCTTGAAAATCTACGTGATGTTTTTAGAGCAATCCTCGGATAACATGAATTTTTAACCTTTTGAGGGGTATCTCTCTTTAACCAGCTCTAAAAACATGTTAAGGCTTGGTTTTATGAATATCTTCATTACTTACAAAAATGATCCTCTGGGAATTCCACTTCCAATGAAGGAGGCTATGTTTATCTCGCAGGTACCATCGGGTGCAATTGGTGCCCAAGAACAGCCCATTTTCTCAAAATTTTTATGCTTTGCAGCCTCTGGAGGGTTAACAAATGCTTACCGGAATATTTTGTCCATGCAACTTTTAATGTCACTCCAAGACCTGCAAATGGTCTTGAATACTTATTAGAGTTTTTGGAGAAATCCACAGAAAATGGAAATTTTAAGCTTTTAAGGGGTACATCTCCTTAACCAGGCGAAAATGGGTTAAGACCTCGATTTTTGAATACCCTTACTACTTACTAAAAATTTTCCCTATCAATTTTGCGTCCGATAAAAGAAGTTATGTTTCTCTGTGGCATTCCCATTTGTTGTTGTTGGTGTCCAAAACAGACTATTTTTTCAAAATGTTGACATTTAGCAGCCCATGGATGGTTAACAAATGCTTACCGGAATATTTTATCCATGCAACCGGTAATGTGACGTCAAAACCTATCAATGGGCATTTTCTGTTGAAAACTTACAAGATGTCTGTAAAGAAATCCAGGGAGAACATGATTTTTTAAAGCTTTTGATCTGTATCTCTATTAACCAACCCAAAAGGGGTTAACACTTGGGTTTTTGAATACCCTTATTACTTACAAAAATGGTCCTCAGTGACTTCCACTGCCAACAAACGAGAGTATGTGTATCTCTCGGGTATACATTGGTCCTCAGTGAATTCCACTGCCAACAAAGGAGAGTATTTGTATCTCTCGGGTATGCATTGCGTGCTGTGCGTGTCCGAAAACAGCCCATTTCAACAAAAGTTTGACGCTTCGCAGCCCGTAGAGGGTTAATAAACGCTTATCGGAATATTTTGTCCATGCAGCTTGTAATGTCACACAAAGACCTGCGAATAGTCAATTTTTCTTGAAAACCTAAAAGATGTTTTTAGAGAAATCTACAGAAAATGGGAATTTTAAGCTTTTGAGGGGTAGCTCTTTTTATCCTGTCAAAAATGGGTTAAGACTTCGACTTTTGAATACCCTTACTACTTACAAAAATGTTTCCGTATACTTTTTGTGCTCGATAAAAGGAGGTACTTTTCTTTATGGCGTACCCATTGGGTGCTGTTGCTGTCCAAACAGCCTATTTTATCACAATTGTTACTTTTAGCAGCTTGTGGAGGGTTAACAAATGCTTGTCCATGCAACTTGTATTGTCACACCAGGACCTGCGAGTGGCCAATTTTTCTTGAAAATCTACAAGACTCGTTTAGAGAAATCCACAGAAAACATGATTTTTTTAGCTTTTGAGGGGTATTGCAGTTTAATCAGCCCAAAACGGGTTAACGCTTGGTTTTTTGAATACCCTTATTACCTACAAAAATGATCCACGGTGAATCCCACTTCCAATAAATGAAGTTATGTTTATCTCCCGGGTATTGTCTGGGTGCTTTAGGAGCCCGAAAACAGCCCATTTCATCAAAATCTCGATGTTTGGCAGCCAGTGGAGGGTTACCATATGCATTCGCCTAATATCTCTTGTATATGAATGGTAATGTCACAGACATGTCTAATAATGATGAATGTTTAGAAAAATCTACAAGACGTGTTTCGAGAAAGTGCCTATAAACCCCAATTTTGGCAGTTTCTTGCCAATTCTGTCGAAATAAGGGTTAAATCGAAAATTCCGCTTCGGTACATTTTTAGATTTTGTGACCGTCTATGAGTATGCAAAATTTCTTGAAAATCGGTTTGAAAATGGCTTCTGAATCGTACGGAAAAATGTGTGGACCCCCCCCCCCCCAAAAAAAAAAAAAACAAAACAAAACAAAACAAAACAAAAAAACAAAAAAAAAACTAGACTTTATGATTCTGGAGAATCATGGTTTTTCCAGATGAGATTCCATGATTTTTCATGACTCCAGAGTGTCTGATGAATTGTTTTTAACTGTCTCACTTAAGTTCCTTTATTGATGTTATGAGAAACGTGAGTATAAGAGTCTCAAGTGACTCAGTTTGATAAAAAATTGTTTAGGTAAAAACCATCATTAATGGTGGAGAGGGTTAATATCAATATCGTCGTCCGACAAGTTAATGACCGACAAAATGAGTTATGTTTGTTTGACACATACCCACTAAGTGCTGTGGCTATTTGCAAATGGTTCATTTTATCTCAAATGTATCCAAAATATTGATGTCTGGCAGCTTGTAGAGGGTTAACAAGAGCTAACAGGAATTTTTTTCCATGCAACTTGTAATGTCACACCAAGAACTGCGAATGTCCATTTTTTCTTTAAAATCTACAAGATGTTTTAAGAGAAATCCAGGGAGAACATGAATTTTAAGCTTTTGATGGGTATGATTGTTTATCCAGCCCAAAACGGGTTAACTGTTGTTTTTGAATACCCTTTTTACTTCCAAAAATAATTCTCAATGAATTCTACTTTCACTTATGTTGATCTCTCCTTTTCACTTTGGGTGCTGTTGGTTCGCAAACACAACCCATTTTATCAAAATTTTGATGTTTGAGAACCTGCAGTGAATACCCTTTTTACTTCCAAACATAATTCTCAATGAATTCTACTTTCACTTATGTTGATCTCTCCTTTTCACTTTGGGTGCTGTGGGTTCGCAAACACAACCCATTTTATCAAAATTTTGATGTTTGAGAACCTGCAGTGAATACCCTTTTTACTTCCAAACATAATTCTCAATGAATTCTACTTTCACTTATGTTGATCTCTCCTTTTCACTTTGGGTGCTGTGGGTTCGCAAACACAACCCATTTTATCAAAATTTTGATGTTTGAGAACCTGCAGAGGGTTAACAATGGCTTGCTGGATTATTTTGTACATGCAGCTTGTAATGTCACACTAAGATCTCAGAATGTCCATTTTTTCTTGAAAATCTACGAGATGTGTTTAGAGAAATCCTCCGATAACATGATTTCTTAACTTTTTGAGGGGTATCGCTCTGTAACCATCCATAAACGGGTTAATGCTTGGTTTTGTGAATACCTTCATTACTTACAAAAATTATCCTCGTTGAATTCCACTTCCAATGAAGGAGGTTATGTTTATCTTGCAGGTACACATTGGGTGGTATGGGTGCCCAAGAACAACCCATTTTCTCAAAATGTCTATGCTTGGCAGTCTCTGGAGGGTTAACAAATGCTTACCGGAATATTTTGTGCATGCAGCTTGTAATGTCACTCCAAGACCTGCGAATGGTCAATTGTTCTTGAAAACGTTTTGGGAGAAATCCACAGAAACTGGAATTTTATGCTTTTAAGGGGTATATCTCCTCTTCCAGTCAAAAATGGGTTAAGACCTCGGTTTTTGAATACCCTTACTACTTACAAAAATGTTTCCCTATCAGTTTTGCGTCGGTAAAACAAGCTACGTTTCTTTGTGCCATTCCCATTTGATGTTGTTGGTGTCCAAAAACAGATTATTTTTTTCGAAATTTTGACATTTAGCAGCCCATGGAGGGTTAACAAATGCTTACCTTATTGCAACTGGTAATGTGACTCCAAGACTTATCAGTAGGTGATAACTGCCGATTCCAGGACACGTTGTACATGTACCGTACACGTACACGTACATGGTGCGTTTACTCTCATAGGATTCAGTGTTAAATCGCGTTCACGTTCACAAAAAATGTGTCGGTTTTTATGGTGTCCCAGAATCGGCTATTATTTTGAGGCTCACAGATCGCACTTTTAACGTTCAAATACCCAGTTGGCGAACGTGTCGAATGTACACGTCGCTGAAAAAAGTGAAAAATGTACGAAATGGTACATAAAAATTTTCTTAAAAATTTTTGTCGACGTTCCCATCGTGGATTAGACCTTCAATCTATCGTTGGTGAACGTGAGCAAAAAATGGTTTGCCGATTCTAAGACAGCATCAAAAAGATGGTTTGCCGATTCTGGGCCAGTGTCCCAGAATCGGCAAACAGCTTTTGAGGCTCGATTTTTAACGCGTTCAGAGGCAAACGCATTTATAGAGGTTTTATCATGTAAAATATTTTTCCTCAACTGGTTTTTAGTTATTATATTAAAGACAGAAGATTTTTATTTACTTAAAACATAAAAATAATTATACATTTAATTTTGAAAATAATAAATAACTCACATTAGCCTACTCAAAGGAAATATTAATAATTTAAAAACGAAAAAATGTTTTTACAGATGGATGCTAAACGTCGAGATCAGCTTTTAAACGAATATGAACGTGCCAAGAAGAACATTCAATCGGCTGACAGAAGCAGACGTCTTGGAGAGATGGAACTTAGACGCGAAGCCACAAACATACTTAAACCCGTGACGGAGGTTCAAGAGCGAAGCAAGAAGGAGATAGTTGAAGAATTGAGACCCATAAAAGAGAGTTCTTTGAGAATGGGTTCGTTGCCCGGTAGTTTTACAAAACAGTATTCCTTTCAATCTACACCGGATTACGTTCCCATGAGAATCGAAACCGATGTGAGCGAGAGCGACGATACAGCTTTGACTATCACCACTGATAGCGTCGCGTCGTCCGAGGATGGTGGTAAGAGAGATTCTGTTGTATGGAATTTATAAGGATTCGGACGGTAGAACTTTTGTGGGCGACACAGAAGTGGAAATGGATGATGATGATTTAATCGTCGGTTCGAATAATTATAAAATAACTGATGGACTGCGCAAATTGCTCCTTTTCGACAAGCCTGGAGATTACACCGAACAGGATTTCGACAATTATGGCGACATTCTGGTTCAGACCCACGCCATGAAGAGAAATAACGATGCCAGAGAGACGAGACCCAAAGCCAACAGAGGTTACAAGTGGACGAAAGTGGTGAAACCCATATGGGATATGAATAAGAAGTTCGTCGAATCGGTGACTGGTAAAGGGGTGAAAACCACTTTTCTTCCGAGCGATTCTGACGCTCTGTCTCAGAGATTGAGTTTGTTGATGGCAAGTAGACGTGCTGGTAACACAGGATTAGATAATGAAATAGTTACTATATGTTTACGAATTGTTAAGACAGAAGGTTTTGAATGAAAACCATTATAAAAGGCTGATGAACGAGTTGAAGGATTGATGTATATAATAAGTAGAGAGAAACAAACAAACAAAATATATAAAATAAAAATAGTAAAATTTACACTAGAATAATAAAAGTATTTAAACAACAAACGATTTACCAGTGAAAACAAAATATATATTATAAAATAAAAATATATTGGTGATAAAGAACAGGGGATACGTTAGAACTTACGTTCAAGGCGGTTCTGTCATCGTCGATTCTATAATGCGAGCGTTCACGAGTGATGCAGGTAGAAAACTCGCATCGACCGCGTTTGAGGTTGGTAAGAAGACGGCTTTGGATGTTGGTAAGAAAGCAGCTTCCGAAGCCAGTGGTAGGATAGCTTCTGTGGCTGGCAAGAGGGCAGCCGACGCGTTGATCGACAAGTTGATCAGTCCACCGGCGAAGCGAGCTACGTTAGAGCGAACGCCGAAAAGTTGGAAAGATTTTAAGGATGCTGTGGTACCCATACAAGATTTCGCCAAAATGACGAGTGGATCTGGATTGAAGAGAACTCGGGACAATGTAATATAAATAAATAATAATATTAAAACTGAGTTTGATAAAACATAAAATTGTGTTTGAAAAAATCTAAAATAACAGCAAAAAAAAATAAACAAAGATGAACATTAAAGATATGTCTTGGAACGACGCTGCGACCAAGAGGTCGAATAATGAGTTCTTTACCAAAAACATAAGAGGCTTGATAGTGGGAAAATCGAATTGTGGAAAGACCAATCTGTTGATGAATCTGTTGTCCCGACCCGACTGGGTGGATTACGACAGATTGTTTGTGTTTGGCAAGAGCCTGTTTCAACCCGAATACAGATTGCTTCGAGAATGCATGGATCGTAGATTGCCTAAGGACGTCATAGTCAGAATCTTTGACAGTGGGGAGGAATTCGACAAAAGTGAAGCTTCTCTTTCGACCATTTTGGACGGTGCGGCGATGGAATTGATGAAGAGAAATGCATCTTCAAACGTTGAGTGTCAAGTTTATGAGAACGCTAGCGACGTTCTGGATCCTAGAGAATTGAAATCGGAAGATAAGCATCTCATGATTTTCGACGATCTGCTTTTGGAGAGACAGAACCGATCCGAATCGTATTACGTTAGGGGTCGTCACAGCAACGTGGACTGTTTCTACCTGTCGCAGAACTATTTTCGATTGCCCAGACAGACGATAAGGGAGAACGCTTATTTTCTATGTCTCTTTTGCCAAGATCTCAAGAATCTCAATCACATCTACAGCGATCACGTGCAAACGACATGAGCGCGGCGGAATTCAGGAGATTCTGCAAGAGGGTTTGGGATGGAGGACTTTACAATTTCGTCGTGATCGATTTGACAAGCGAATTTAATCACGGAAAATATCGGTGCGGATTCCACAAGTTTTATGTTTCTGATGATAATAAGATAGAGCGTGAAAATAAAAAAAATAGAAAATAATAAATCTTCAAATAATTAGTTTTGAAAAAAATAAAAAATAATATTAAATATAATGTTCGAACAAGGAGAATTGTTAGAATGGATAGCCGAGAATACGGCTGCAAAACAATCCATTCAAATCGTGGTGAGTGGCGATTCGGCTCGATTCGCGACGAAATTCGAACCTTCCATCGAATTGAATAGAGAGAAAAGATATGAGATGGCGTTGGTGAATCTGGAGACTTATTATTCCTTTCCCAACGTCACCGAAAAGAATAACTCATTTAAGTATTCCGATGGAGTGGATTGGTTGGAGATTCGAATTCCCAAAGGAAGTTACGACATAGACGATTTGAACAATTACATTCAAATGCGAATGAAGACGGATGGAAAGGGAAGCAACAAGATCAGACTCGCTCCCAACCCTAATACCTTACAGACGATGTTGGATTTGGAAGATAATTTTTGAGTGGATTTCAACACGGACGATTCTATAGGCAAGATGCTGGGATTCGATCGAAAGATGTATCGAGGCCACGCGGCATCTGAAAATACGGTCGACATTCTCGCAGTCAATAGCATTCTGGTGAACGTGGATGTGATTGCTGGAAGCTATGAGAATGGTAGCGCTCAGCCGACAATCTATTCCTTCTTTCCAAATGTGTCGCCGGGTTATAAGATCGTGGAACGACCTCGAAATTTAGTTTATCTACCAGTGATTTTAGACACATTGTATAGTCTCAAAACCACGTTGAGGGATCAAAATGGTGAACTGTTAGATCTTCGCGGAGAAAGGGTGACGATACGATTTCACATAAGAGAAATATAAAAGCAAAAAAAAAAAACTATTGTGTGTATATATATAAATAAGAAAATAAAATAACGCAATATTAATTTACAAAATTATTTAATATATATAATTATCATTAAAACAAAAAAACAATTGAAGAAAATATATTTTAAAAAAAGAATTATGACACAATACGTGGTTAAAAACGTGAACATATCCGCAGGACAGAGAAGAAACTTAAGAGATCGTTAACAACTCGAGGCGAGGCGGTGAGATTCAAATTCACTCACGAAGATCTGACAAGTGGCGGCCAGGATTCGATCGCCTGGACCAGAAGTCAAATCAAAAGGATGGAGAAAGCGATTCGTGATGGAAGAGGGTTGACAGTGAGATTGAGTCCCGCTCAATTGAGATACAATTTGAGAATGAAAGGCGGTTTCCTACAGCTATTGGCAGGAATCGCCGCAAAAGCATTACCCTTTGCCGCAAAAGCATTACCCTTTCTCGGAAAGACTCTCGGCGTGGGAGCTCTCTCGGGACTCGCGAGTTCGGCAGTTGAGAAATTAATGGGTGGCAGCGGACTGTTTTTGAAGAAGGTAGGAGCTGTGTGTCGCGTCCACGTAGACGACAGCGGTAAAGGATTGTATCTAGAACCCGTTAGAGGTGACAACTCTTTGAGTGGAAACGGTCTCTAGCTAAAGAGTGGACGGAACATTGAGCAACTCGACAAGGGTTTATTGTTTGGTGAGAATTCGCCATTTAAGAATATACTGATTTTGAGTATGTTATTATAATGTAAAAAATTATATAATTATATAAAATATAAATCATAGAAGGTATAAAAATAATATAAAATGGATAAAAAGGTGGAAAAACAATTAGACGATAATGATGAATATCACGCGATAGAGTGCGAAAAAGATGTGGAAAAACGATTAGACGCTAATGATGAATATCTTAGGAAAGAACTGATAAAAGAGTTAAATAAAGATCGGGATAGATGGTTGGAATTTAAAAGAATGAGACGTTTTCCACCATCACCACTACCTTCTGAACAGAATGGTAATGATGCGAGTGTTACCGAGAGATACACAACATTCGTTCATAATTATGATTCGGATAAACAAATGTGTTCTTATAAAAAAAACGTAACATATCACAAAAAAAAGAAAAGAAGAATCGACGCTGAAATTTGAGAAAAAAGGAAACGTTATTATAATATATGGACGATAGTGAAGAAGGAAAACAAAAAACAAAAAAAATGTAATGAGATCTAGAGATGATCAACCTCTCTAGATCTCATTACTTTTTTTCCTTTTTTCTTCGCTAAAAATCAATCTCTCTATTGTTTATATTTCCAAGTCCATTATTAGCATGTTGACGCTCGTGTCTTCTCCTTTTTCAAAAATGTGTTGAATGTTTATCTTTACTTTTTTAAGTTTTTTTACATCGGTGAACACGCTCTCACCACCCAATTTGTCCACGAGTTTGAGTGAAATTTTTGGATGTATGTAACTTCTATAGAACAATGACAAGTCGTCCTTGTCGAATTCTCTATCTTTAGCGATGACGATTTTCTGTAGATCGCTTTGGTATTTGTAAAACAAATCAAGCATGGCTTCATCCAATTTCAAAGACATCTTATATTTGTCGTATTTATGCTCTAATCCCTTCATCTCGACCTCGTTCAATTCGATGGAATCGTGTCGTAATCTAGAGATTTTAAAACCGAATTTCTTACACGTTTCGACTCGTTTCAATTTCAATTCGCATCTTTTAGGTGTTGTTGTCATGATCGATTATTTGTTTTTTTGTTTTATGAATTATTGCTAATAATATATATTTTAAATTTTGTATCTAAATAATAATTTGTTAAAAAAGTTTGTTTTTTTTTACTCTTTATATATATATAAAAAAAGTTTTTTTAATTTTAATTTTCTTTAATGTGAAAATTTTTTTTGTAAAATTGTTTTTTCTCTTTATATATAAATAAAAAGTTAAATTTTAACAGCCTTTTTTCTCATATTAATTCAATTTTTTTTCACGTTAAGGAACATAAAAAAAATTATTAATTTTTTGGAAGGAATTAAAACATATATATATAAAAACAATTTTAAAACTTTTTAACAAATTATTATTTGAATACAAAATTTAAAAAAAATATTCTTACAAATGGAGCAAACAAATAAAAAAATGGAAAATTTAAATAAGAAAACCGTACCTCAGTTAAACGAGATTTGTAAAATACTAAAAATTCCACATTTCAGAAATCATAGAACCAAATCATAAAAAATTGAAGTCATACAGGAATATTATTTGCGAAACGATGGAAAGAAACAAATCAAAAGATCGGAAGTGGATAAACTTAAACAGTCAAAAAATGCATCGGTTGTGAAAAATAAGAAGACGACTAAACGAAAAGCCGTTGAAGAACTTCAAGTTTCAAAAGAAGAGAAAAAAACCTAAAACGAAAACGAGTGATGCACTTCAGAATCTAAACAAACTAGATATATCGAGCGAAATTCGACAAGCAATCAATGAAGGGAAAGGAGAAGAATATGTAGCACGACTCATCACAGAACTATTCCAATCGAAGCCTGTAGAATGGGAGAGTGCAATCAAAGGTGTTTTTAAAACTTTCGACGTGGTTCCCTCATTCAAGAAAATCGATCCGAAATTGTTCATGGAACAGGTGAAGACAAAAGTATTGGATTTGTTTCATGAACACATGAACGTGGGACAAAAAATTAAGATGATACTCCATTGCGTGATGAATAAAATCAATGTGAAGTCTGGCAAGAGCATCATGACATCTAACGTCGAACCCGTATTTCGAGGTTCAGATATATCGGACGTTTTCGAAAAGATGAAAGACAAGATGTTGACGTCTCTCATGAATTATCAACATGAAGGTGGTAATTGGACGTTCGATGAGGTGTTGAAACTCGAAATTCATATAACTAAAAACAATTTGTTGAAAGGGTCTTCCTACGTGGAATTACCATATTTCTTAGCTAAAAAAAATGCCGTGATCAACGTGAGAAATAAAGATGATCAGTGTTTTAAATGGGCAGTCACCTTCGCTTTATACCCTGTCAAAATCCATCCCGAGAGAGTTTTTCATTACGAGGAGACTTCTAAAAAGCTCGATTGGACTGGAGTGACTTTTCCAACGCAGTTAAAACACATTGAACATTTCGAGGCTCAAAATCCCACCGTAGCGGTGAATGTCTTGGGATACGATGATGAAAAACGAACGATCTATGCTCTCAGACAGACTTCGGATCTCGAAAGAGAAAAGACGATTATTTTATTATTGATTTCGAATGGTGACAATCGTCATTATTGTTGGGTTAAAAATCCGAGCCGATTACTGTCAAGACAAAATAATAAACATGAACATAAGATATGTTTATGTTGCAACTGCATGAATGCGTTTCACAGCAAAAAATCGTTAGCGAAACATCAGGAATATTGCAATGAAAATCAAGGTGTCGCCATCAAAATGCCCAAACCCAACACCGTCGTGAAGTTTGAAAATCGCTGTAGAAGGTTAAAAGTACCATTCGTCGTGTACGCCGATTTCGAATGCTTCACCGTGAAAATGAGTTCCTGCCAACCCGACGCTCTTCAAAGTTACGTCGAAAGATATAAAAAAAAACACGCCTTCAGGTTATTGCATTTACATGAAATGTGCTTTCGACTCACAAAACAACATGGGTCCCTTCACCTACACGAAACAATGCAAAGACGACGACGTGGCTCAAAGGTTCGTGGAAGAGTTAGAATCGAAAATTCAAATGTTATACGATAAATTAAAAAAACCGGCGAAAATGAACATCACGTGAGAGCAGCAGGACGAAAATAACAGAGCCACCGAATGTCATATATGCAGACAATCGTTCAACAAGAAAGCGGAGGAAAATAAGAAGGTCAGAGACCACGATCATTACACGGGTCTGTATCATTGTCCGGCTCACAGCAAGTGTAATTTAAAATATCGAGATGCCGTTTTCTATCCGGTGATATTTCACAATCTCTCAGGTTATGACAGTCATCTGTTCGTGAAAAATCTCGGCACCTCCCACAAAGAATTAAGTTGCATCGCGAACAGCGAAGAAAGATACATTTCCTTCACGAAATGGAAGCTCATGGAGAAGAAAAGAGTAATCGACAGAGAGACGTTGAAAGAAAAAACGAAATTCATTCGTAGAGGCATACGTTTCATCGACAGTTTTAAATTCATGTCAACCGCTCTGGAAAAATTAGTCGATAACATGAGCAAGGATAAATTTAAAATCATGAGCGAACATTTTGGAGAATGAGTAGACATCATGTTGAGGAAAGGAGTCTATCCTTACAATTAAATGAACGATGTAAAGAGATTTGACGACACCGCACTACCTTCGAAAGAAGATTTTTATTCGAAATTATATGAATCCGACATTTCTGATGAGAATTACGAACAAGCCAAAAACGTGTGGAAATCATTCGATATGAAAACCATGAGAGATTATGACAATCTCTATCTGAAGACTGACGTTCTGCTCTTGGCAGATGTGTTCAAAAATTTTCGAGACGTTTGTCGTCGAAATTACGAGCTGGATCCGGCTTGGTATTTCACTGCACCCGGTCTGGCGTGGGACGCTCTGTTGAAGACCCCCGAAGTCCAATTGGAATTATTATCCGATGTGGACATGTTGCTCATGTTCGAAAGGGCTACGAGAGGTGGTGTCTCGATGATCTCCCACAGATATTCTGAAGCTAACAATCTCTACATGAAAGAAACGGTCGAATAAATACATACAGTATTGGGACGCTAATAATCTGTATGGTTGGGCTATGAGTCATCCTTTAGCAATTGGAAATTTTGAATGGGTAACGGAACCAGAAGAGATGCAAAAATGGAGAGACTATCCTTGCATTTTAGAAGTCGATTTGAACTATCCGGAAGAATTACACGATCTACACAACAATTATCCGCTGGCTCCTGAACGAATGGAACCGAATGAAGGAGATGAGGAAAAACTCATTCCCAATTTATTTAACAAACGTAACCACGTCGTCTACAGTGAGAATTTGAAACAATACAGGATGAAATTAGTCGACATACATCGCATCATTCGATTCAACGAGAAAAGAGCTAAAAAATTAGTGGCGAAACCCAATTACAAACACCGAACCATATTCAACGAAAATCTAGTGGTCATTCACATGCAAAAGACGCACCTGAAGTTCGACAAACCATTATTATCTCGGACCGATCATCTTAGATATCAGCAAGCGATTGATGTACAAGTTTCATTACGATTACGTCAAACGAAAATTTGGTGATAAAGCCAAACTACTGTTCACCGACACAGACAGTTTAGTTTACAAGATAGAGATGAAAGATGTCTACCAAGATATATCTCTGGACGTGGCTGTGTGGTTCAACATGAGCAATTATCCCATTGATCACCCGTCCAACATTCAATCGAACGACAACAAGAAGGTATTGGGTAAATTTAAGGATGAGAGCGGCGGTAAACAAATCCTCGAATTCGTGGGCTTGAGACCTAAACTGTATGCTTATCATCTAGAAGATGAAGAGATCAAGAAGTGCAAAGGGGTTAAAACGTGTGTGGTGAAGAAAAACATCTCTTTCCGAGAGTATGAAGATTTCTGTTAGGAAGTGGTCCGGTGTATAAGGCTATGAAATCGATCCGAAGCGAAAATCATGACTTGTATACCGAAACAGTCAACAAGATTTCGCTGACGGCTGATGACGATAAGAGATTCGTGTTAGACAATAAAATAAGCACTTTAGCACTCGGACATTGGTCTTTGGATCTAATTTTAGATGATAGGATTTCAGATATAATTGTGGATGATAAGATTCCAGATATGATTAAGGATGATAGGATTCCAGAAAATCAAGAGGAATTAAACAGATTCAAGATTATGGAAGTCGAGGAATTAGACGGATTCAAGATTATGGAAGTCGATAGAGTTAGTTTAAAAAGAAAAATAAAAAAATTAAAAAAAATAACGTCATTTTAGTGAATTATAATAAAATAAATAAATAAAAAAAAAATATACGCATTTATGAATAAGAAAAAAGAGATATCCGTAGAAGGTTTCGTGTTACCTAACGAACCCCTATCCAACATCGATCTGTTGAATGCGGCAAAGGATTTGAAAATCAAAGATTTTCTAGGCGTGTTTTCCAGAGATGCCTTTCTGATGAGAAGACCTCGACAATCGGAATGCGGAATTTTAAATCTAGATGATTTATCGGGTGAAGGCACTCACTGGGTGGCGTCGTTCAAGAACGGGAAGAAGAAGAATTATTATTTCGACAGCTACGGAATCTCGCTGCCAAAAGAAATAAAGAACTATTTCAACAAATCGATGGTTTGTTACAACACGGAATGAGTGCAATCACCAGATCAAGTGTTTTGCGGTCACCTGTGTCTCTACGTTCTCAAAAGATGGTCTGAAGGAGATCAGTTTCAAGACATTCTCAATGATTTACATTAGAGAGATTTTTATACAGTATATATAAAGGTAAAAAATTATATAAAAAATTTTAATCGAATAAAAACGAAAAATAAAAATAAGTAAAATAATTCATTTTTAATAAACTGCGTTTGAAATATATTTTTAAAACAAAATCTCAAAAACAACATGCCAGTCGATAAATTTGGTAGAAGTGAAGTCAACCTAAAAAGAAGAGGAAGACGCTCGAAGTCAGTGATGGTTACGGCGTTCCCAACTTGGACGAACGTTACGCTCGGATACACGAACCTCGAGAGGAACCTTTGAACATGAACGATAAGAAGCTCTACAATCTTTCCGAGCCGATAGATCTCGCAGATGCTGCGACTAAAAAATATGTCGACAGGGGGAACATGGATTTCGAACGAATCATGCTAGATAATTATGTGGATAAAGCCATGACCGACGATCTCGATCTGAAATCTAAACGTTTGGTGAACGTCGCGAATCCCATAGATCCCACCGATGCCGCGACCAAGAAATACACGGACGACTCTCACGCGAGATTCAGCGAACACCTGAGAAATAGATACGTTCAGAAAACGATGCACTCGGAAATGAACGCCAATTCTAACAAGATAACGAACGTGGCCACTCCCACGAATCCCAAGGACGTGGCGACCAAACACTACGTAGATCTGGAACAGAGAAAGTCTGACAGACGAGAAATGAAATCGGATCTGAATGCAGGATTCAACAAGATATTGAATCTGTCGAAGGTTGACGACACGGATGCAGACTCAACCGCAGTCAACAAGGGCTACGTAGATTCTGCCGTGATACGATCACAGGAATATGTAGAATCGCAAGTGGACGATCTCTACCTGAACAAACGATCTGGCAGAACCATGGAGGGTGGTATCAACATGAACGGTGAGAACTTATTCAGACTCAATCACGATCCCGAATTCGATTCCAGCGCAGTCAGCAAGAAGTACGTAGATGACAACTCGGTCTGGAGAAAGGGTGACATCATGGAAGGTAAACTAGACATGGGCGGACACGGGCTCACGAATCTACCGGATCCTGTGAACATGACGTATGCCTGCACACTGATTTCGGTGGTGGAGAAAGTCAAATATGCTAGAAAATTGATCACCATGTGGGCTGAGGAGGCCGGCACTTTAGAGGAGGGAAAAACCGAGTGGTCTTTTGGAAACGGAGGTAGCGGATCGAAACATGGTCAGGTGGGATATCCCATGCCGTTAGGAGGTGAAATCATTCGAATGAGTCTGGCTTCCTCGGATTTGGATAACAGAGTGGTCGTCAATCTCGTTGTGAATGGAGTAGAGAGCGATAAGAAACACAGCATCGAAAAGACTGAAAATCAACACGCGAATGTTAGCACGTTCGGCACGCCTCTCAAAGTGAACGCCGGAGACAGGATTAATTTCGTTACGAAAACCAATAATCCCGAAGCCGTCACTTTTGTGGTGACTCTACTGATCAAACTAGATCCTTTGAACAAACAGTGAACGCGTGGAAATAATTAATTAAAAAAAATAATGTGTGATTATTAAAAACAAAAAAAAAGTAATGAGATTTAGAAAGATGTTCAATCTCTCTAGATCTCATTACTTTATTTATTTTTTTTTTGTTTTTAATAATTACTCATTACTATTTTTTATTTTGTTTTTCATTTTTTTTCACACACGTCTCTCATGGAATGATTGACATCTTATTTCCATCCGATTCGAATTGTAATTCTCTGTCCGACAGGACTAGAGCAAAGGCTTCGGTTTTTCTCGGCACATTCCTATCAAATTGCATCTTGATCTGAATGTCTAAGACGCTACTCTTGAATTGTTCACTCTGTTTACTGACGTCGAATACGAACATGGAATACATCGACTTGTATTCGTCGGGAGATATATTAGGGTTGCTCATCAATTCATCTAGACCGTGATACTTCTTTCTAAAATCAGCGGCGTCGCCGTACAGTCTGCAGAAATCGTTCTTGTCGAACAACGCATTGTAATCGATTGCTGGATATCTCGTGGCGTTCAGAAACACTTGCATGTTTCTCAAATGGCAGTGATCGAACAGCGACGCATTCTTTTCCTGAGACCCGTCCCTATCGGTCTGAAATGCAACCACGATGAAACGCGGTCTCTCAGAAGCAGATTTCACCGTCAATCTCCAATCGAAGTGATTCGTGGAGAGTGGAATGCTCGCACTGTCTCATTCTAAATCCCACAGGTAATTTACTCGGATTCTATGATCTTGTAGAGACACGCTTTTTCCACGATCGAAGGCCCCACGTGCGGAACGAACCACGATATCTTGTGTAGAGTTATCTTACCTGCATCGGTCTCAGGGAGTCTCACCATCCCGTCATCATTTCCCTTTCGAATCAACGCCAGATTGTGTTTGAATCCGTACATGATCTTGTTGTAATCGTCCGTGAATCCGAAGATGTGTTTCAAAGGTATCCTGAACGAAAACGTTCCTTTAGGTCTGGACGTCTTGACGACGTAGTCGAATATCGCGGCGGCGGCGCCGGCGTTAGCAGGGCCGACGGTGTCTTTCACCCACAACTGATTAAGTCCTCTGGATTTCGAAAAATCATCCGGATACGTCAAGAGTCCGAACATCGTGGTGGCCTGACCAGGATGAAACACAGATTCTATCTCTTGTCCGGATAGCATGTATTTTATATTACTGAATAGATGCATGATTCCATTATTGGCTAGAGTAACCGTGTCGTCGTCGGCGTAGTCGCTCCCATCTTCCTTGGTGAGACGTCCTTGCACCACTATGTAACTCTCGCTAGGATGGACGAATAGATCTTGAGTTTCGATATTGATTCTTATCTCTCCCGCATTGTTCAAACTAGTTCCGGTTACCGGTTCGTATTTGTGAACCTCATATTCTTGAATACTTTCATCTTTCACTATGCTTGGTGCTATATCTGGTATATTTGCCATTTTTAAAGGGTTTTTGTTTTTTGTTTATTAATTAGCTTGCTTTTTTTATCTAAAAATAGTTTTAATTATCTTTTATTATTATTTTCTCTCCTATATATATATGTGTAAACAAGAAAATGTTAAAGAGAGTAAATAAAAAAAAAATGTTTTCTTCATCAAAACTTTGTCTTCTGTAATTGTTGTTCGTAAAACTTTCCGATGATATCTTCTCCATCCAAAGCTTCGATTTCGTAAGTCACTGGATCGGTGTGAAATATTTTGATTATCACGAAGATTTCCGAGGTCCATCGAGGAGTATAACCCTTTTCGAAGTGCTTCTTATAAGCGTAGATTCTCACTCGATCACTGACCGCAAATTTCGGCGTTCTAGACTTCTTCCTGATCTTAGATCTCTCAGGATATAGATTCGCGTAGACCCGTTTTTCATTTCGAGGATCGCTAGCTTCCACAGGAGTCATTTTGATCGATCTGTGTCACGTGTTGTTGTAATCTTTGACCACACCGTTCAGAGCGTATATGTATTTCTTGGTCGAATTCACCGTGAAATATCTATGCATCTTTTCCTTCATCGTTCGATTCCAACGTTCCACCACGCTGGCTTTCTCTTCGTTTTTGATCGAGTAGAGGTCGACCAATCGATGAACGTGCTTGTTGTAGAATTCCTTTCCCTTATCCACCGACAATTTATTTGGTTTTCGAGAAGATGCAAGGTCCCGATTTATTCTTCAAAGCTCTGATGCAACCGTATTTGGAAAACACGTCGATGACCGTCAATAGATATTTGACATCCTCGTTCCACCTCGAAAACGATCTCATGTCGACCAAGTCGGCAGACTAAATATCATCCAAACACTTCACGTACACCCTTCTGTTTCGAAATTTACGCACGATGGGTTTGTGTAACTCCTCGGCCAATTCGCTCGTCAATAATCGTTTCTTCTTCTTTTCAGATGCGCTTTTTTTTTGAACACTCCATCCGAATCGACGTTTCGCACCGATCAGATTACCGACCAGCGAACGTTCTATCTTCTCTCTCCTGGTCGGATTCGATATACCTCTCAATTTCGCCAACATGTTTTTATCGCAGACATCGTTGCGTGTCTTGGTGTCGGGATGTCCGGCGTAGCATAGATCGTGATCATACGCGGCCGCGTCCACCCTATTCACAGGTTTGCTCCAAGATTTAGGAGTCAGATCGGTTGAGTCTCTTGTTCAATTTCGTTCCAGGTCCCGTGAAACTGTGACCAGGCAGATGCATTTCGAAAGGTAGATTATAGATCATTTTATTCACGATGCCTTTACCTTTGCTCGCGTTCCTTTTTTTTGATGAATCGAGTCTTGATAGAACCACACACGTCGCAAATTCCGCGAAGCATCTGTCTGTCGTTTTTAGTTCGTACTTCTTGAGAATTACTCGTCTCGGTAACTCTCTTACACTTTACGCAATATATTTTGTGAGAGTTATATAAATTAATTTCGTTTTTATTTTATATATAAATATAATATTTCTTTTTTAAAAATTCTGTTCTTATTATATGTATATATTTTTTCCAATCGCTGCTCTTGAGTTCTATCATCTTACTGAATTCCTCCCTAGCCTCATTCCTCCCCTTTTCCACGAGAGAATCCTTCATCTCTTCCTTGATGATCTGACGAGTCTTGATTCTCACGGCTTTTTTCATGGCTTCGTATTTCGTTTTCTCACCCAATATCGTGAAGTATTCTCCGTCCGATATCTTACTGTCTTTCAACGCCATCGAGATCATTTCGGATATCGTGTCGATCTTGGAGTCGGCCAAGACGCGAATCTTGTCATGTTTCCTCGCCATCAGATATAATTTCCTACTCAAAAGGTTTCCGGGCATGCTAAACAATCCAGCGGCGAGACCCACTCCTTCTACGGTTAACACGATCGGAATACCGACCGCAGTCGACAACAATCCGATGCCGGCCGCGTGTAAACCCATGGAAATCGTGATGAGTGTCGTGTCGATCGCGTTGACGAATTTCACGAAACGCGAATTCTTCTTCTTTAGAGAACGACGAGAATCTCTCTCTTGAGTTAGATACGCGTGGATTCTACTGATTTCATCGATGCGATACCTCTCTCCTCTTTCTTATTCTTCTAGCGACGGTGCCGTCAGCAAAACACTGTTCGGCTTCTCATCCTCGTCGTCATCTAACGCCGGATACAATTTATTTCTGGTTCTCATTTTTGTGTTTTTTTTCTTTCTAGTATTAGATAAAAAATTTATGTGTGTATTTATTTTTATTTCTATTCTCCCTTATTTTATATCAACGAGAAAACTTAGACGTATGCTTCATTGAACAATAATTTCATGATGCATCCCTTGTCTTCTAAAGTCAGACTTCTACGCGCCAATTTTAGTTCTTCCGAAACTGTGGGCTTGTCTCGATCCTTACAGAAGAGTAATCTCTTCCAAAACGCGATCACTTCGTCGATTTGAACGCGTTCGAACGCCGGTTCGAAATACTTGACGACCATATCTTCCCTTTCCATCGTCAGACACGAATGATTCTCATGATCGAAGTCTAGGTAATCCCGACATCCGACGCATCGTTCTAACAAGAGGCGACCTAGTTGTTCGTTCGCACAGAATGCGTAGGCTCTCATCAGCATTTTTTAAAAGAAACCTTGCTCTAATAGTCTGGGAAGCGTTCATGATTTACGTATTTTTATTATCTATTCGATTTTATATATTTATTTTTTTTAAATAACTATTTATTTATATTTTTTTCTCTCCTGTATATATCAATCACTTTTTTTATTTCCTTACTATTTTTATTTGAATGAAACAAATTCTACAAAGTGTTTTATTAAGATTTTATTTCACAAAATTCGCAGTGACAAAACGTAAACAAACGATTTCCCCCATTAATTTCTAATTTTCTAAAACTCAATATTTTCAATGTCATCCGTTTGAAACGAAAACCTTTTATTCACACCGAAACAAAACATGAATTATAACAGATTCAATTGTATAGTCGACTCTTTGGAACGAAAACCTTTCATTCACACCGAAACAAAAACATGAGTGTCTATTATGATAGAATTTATCGAATTCAGTCTTATAGTTGACTCTATTGTGAGCCTCAAAAGCTGTTTGCGGATTCTGGGACACTGGCCCAGAATCGGCAAACCACCTTTTTGATGCTGTCTTAGAATCGGCAAAGCGTTTTTGCTCGCGTTCACCAACGATAGATTGAAGGTCTAATCCACGATGGGAACGTCGACAAAAATTTTTAAGAAAATTTTTATGTACAATTTCGTACATTTTTCACTTTTTTGAGCGACGTGTACATTCGACACGTTCGCCAACGGGTATTTGAACGTTAAAAGTGCGATCTGTGAGCCTCAAAATAATAGCCGATTCTGGGACACCATAAAAAACGACATTTTTTTGTGAACGTGAACGCGATTTAACTCTGAATCCTATGAGAGTAAACGCACCATGCACGTGTACGTGTACGGTACATGTACAACGTGTCCTGGAATCAGCAATTATCACCTACTCTTATCAAAGGCCATTTTCCCTTGAAAACCTACGAGACGTTTGTAAAGAAATTCAGGGAAAACACGATTGTTTTAAGCTTTTGATGGGTATTGCTATTAACCATCCCAAAAGGGGTTAATGCTTGGTTTTTTGAATACCCTTATTACTAACAAATTTGGTCCTCGGTGAATTCCACTTCCAACAAAGTAGATTATGTTTATCTCTCGGGTATGCATTGGGTGCTGTGCGCGTCCGAAAACAGCCTATTTCAACAAAATTACGATGCTTAGCAGTCTGGAGAGAGTTAATAAATGCTCACCGGAATATTTTGTCCATGCAACTTGTAATGTCAAACAAAGACCTGCAAATAGTCAATTTTTCTTGAAAACCTACAAGTTGCTTTTTGAGAAATCCACGGAAAAAGGGAATTTTAAGCTTTTAAGGGGTATCTCTCTTTAACCAGCCTACAATGGATTAAGACTTCGACTTTTGAATACCTTTACCACTCACAAAAATGTTTCCCCATCAGTTTTGCGTCCGATAAAAGAAGGTACCTTTTTCGGTGGTACACCCAGTGGGTGCTGTTGGTGTCCAAATACATCCCATTTTATCATAATTTTTACGTTTAGCAACCCGGGGAGGGTTAACTAATGCTGACCGGAATATTTTGTCTATGCAACTTCTAATGTCACACCAAGACCTGGGAGTGACCAATTTTTCTTGCACATCTACAAGACTTGTTTAGAGAAATCCACAGAAAACATGAATTGTTTGAGCTTTTGTGGGGTAATGCGGTTTAACGGGTTAACGCTTGGTTTTCTGAACACCCTTATCACTTACAAAAATGATTATCGGTAAATTCCACTTCCAATAAAGGAAGTTATGTTTATCTCTCCTGTATCGTATGGATGCTGTGAGGGGGGGGGGGGGGGGCCGAAAACAGCCCATTTCATCAATATTTCGATGTTTGGCAGCCTGTGGAGGGTTACCATATGCATTGCCTAATATCTATTGTGTATCAATGGTCGTGTCACAGACAGGTCTAGCAATGATGAATGTTTAAAAAAAATCTACAAGACGTGTTTCGAGAAAGTGCCGATAAACAGAATTTTGCCAATTCTGACGAAATGAGGGTTAAATCGAAAATTCCGCTTCGGTATACTTTTAGAATTTGTGCTCCTCTATGAGTGTGCAACATTTTGTGAAAATCGGTTCGAAAATGGCTCCTGAATCGTACGGACAAAATGTGTGGGGGGAAAAAAAATAATAATCCATAGAAAAACAATAGTCTTTTCCAGAGGGAAAAGCCCCCCCCCCCCCCCAAAAAAAAAAAAAAAGAAAATAATTATCCGTAGAATAACAAGAGTCTTTTCCAGAGGGAAAAGCCCAATAAGCAGTGCTAGTGCAAACGCTTACAGCAAGGAAGTTCCATATTAAAATTTGTATCATAGCACAACTGTAACGAAACACCAGTGATGTCGATGGAAACCCAGCCAGTGCAGTACGTGTAACTGATGTGAGCAACCGTTCGTATCCATCAGTGACGCGTAATGAGCACACCGTGTGGTCAGTCTCAGCACCGGTGTGCCAAGATATCTCCCCTGATATATTCCCCTAACCCGGGGTATATTCTATGATATCTTCCCGACACTCTGGTTATCTTTCCCCACCTGAATTTTTTCTCACCCGAGTTTCACTCAGGGTGAGCTATTGTCATAGCAATTTTTCCGTCGTCGTCCGTCCGCCGTGCGTACACTTGAACGTTCTTTGGAACGGGATACATTTCTGATCCGATTTTCCCGAAACATGGTATGAAGGTTTATGTCAACATGTAGATGGGAGCCTCCCCTTTTGGCACCGGGCCGTTTATCCAATATGGCCGCCACGGCAGCCATGTTTAATTTTTCAAAACTTTTCCCAAGTGGCACCAGCTGCATACTACATTTCTGATTCAGTTTTCATAAACATGAAATGAATGTTTTTGTAGAATAGGTATGGACATGGGAGCCTTCCTTTTTGGTCAGCTTTATGCACTGATTTTTCAAGACTTAGGCTGCATTTTGAGAGCATCAACTTTTATATCCGGTGAGCGAATCGGGGCCTTACAGAGACCTCTTGTTTTGTATTTTTGGGGTCATTTTGTTTATATACCTGTGTCCCGCGATATCTCCACCCCACGAATATCTCCCCACATTTGATTTTTTTTAGAAAATTATAGTTTTCATTTCCAAACTTGATATATCAGAATTTTCTGGTATTAGAAATCAAACCTGAAAATAACCAGTCTGACATTTGCAGAATGAGGTCACCAGAGGGTGAATTTGAAGATGCTATCCCATACAGTTGGCCAATTTATCATCTGGGTACCTTTTTCTGTTTCCTTTTGAGACACTGATTCAGGTTGAGGTTCACATAGGGTAAATTTAGTGAGGCTATCCTGCTGTGCAGGGTAGCATCACTAAATTCGCCCTCTGGGGACCTCATTTTGCAGATGGCAGTCTGCTTATTTTCTGGCTTGTTAGAAATCAACAATTTTACATTGAGGAGTTTGTTGTTCAGTAGTACATGTACATAGTATGTATCAATGACGCTTTTAGAGATATTATGTAGAGAGAAAAAAAGAGGGTAGCAGGGGTGGTGGGTGGGTGTTAGATATCGTGGCTTGTGTATATTCTCAGCCACCGGGCATCGATAATTATTTGAAAAATTAATGATGGGGTGGAGGTGCACTCTAAAAACGCTAGGTACTCTGTGACACCAAATGTGGTACTCAACTGGTCCCGTGTGGGGTACCAAAATTATGGTACTCCAGGAAACTAAAACATTGTTGCTACATGTACTCCAAGAAACCAAACTGCAATGGTACATTGAGAAACCAAAACTGTCTGGTACTTCGTTTTGGTTCTCTAGAAAACCTAAGGTTTGGTAGTTTGGTACTTTATTGTGGCTTTCTACATAGATATCAGTTCTATCTGATATCTATGGTTTTCCAGAGAACTCAACTCAAGTAACTATACTATGGTGCTCTAAGAAACCAAAAGTTTGGTACTTAGTTACCCCCATCCCCCATCCCCCTACACACACACACACACACACACACACACACACACACACACACACACACACACACACACACACACACACACACACACACACACACACACACACACACATCCCTTTTATGTACGCAACGTATACATAATATTGATCCATTGAGGGGTCCGAAGAACCGGACCGAAGAATGAAAAGCCGCAGGAGTACCAGCCTCCCTCACTGGCCAAGACACATTTATTGTGTTGATAACCCCACAAATCATGTCGCAATGAAAACAATGAAAGAAGAAAAATTGAGTTATACAGTTCCTTTAATAACCTTTAATATTAAAGACATACACTGCAACTCACATAAATCAAACACAGTTTGCACCAAGTCATCCGACCCGATCCCTTTCTATCAGCCATTCAGTCACGTTTCCAAGATCCCAGGCTTCGACCGAAACCGCCATTGTTGATACAGACGACGCCCGCTTGGCGGCCAAGCTGCTCACGCAGTGGATATGCAGTGGATGTAACTCCTGTTTATCGATAGTTTGGTATTCCACAACCATCAATTTTATATATCGGGGAGGCTATCCATATTAGGTGTTTTAGGTATCTCATATATTGGTGGGATCCTGGAATACCAAAATGTATTGATTTCTTTTAGAGTGTGGGTGGTAGATAACCAAGGATGGAGGGAAGATAACCTGGGATTTCTCCTCCTCCCTACTGAAGAATATATCTGGGTATCTTCCCCGAGGTGAGGGTGGGGCGGAGATATCGAGGGGGAAGATATCGTGGCACATCGGTATGCCGGATCTCCGAAAAACCAATCCAATTGTAACGGGAAGATGGAACTAGTGTGGGAGTCGAGATTCGAACTCACGACCTTGTGCATACAAAGCGACAGACATTCCACAAAACAAAGAGATCTTCGACCCCTGCACTATGTCACGTGACACGCACCTAAAAAAACTCATTCCATTTGACCCTCATTGTTGAATCGGGAGTGGTGTTCTAGTTTTTCCGGAGTTCCACTTTTTTCCCCTTTCACACTAGAGGAGTACACTTTAGCATTCACTTTCTGTCAAGCGAATATACCCCTGTAAGTATCAGGAGTCAATCCGTTTTCTCATCATTCAGGGAACACCGTTGGACCATCCCATCTTACTACGCATGTTCGAAAGTGAAGACTCTATGTGCATTATGGGTATGGAGCGTGATACACTATCCGGGGTCCGGCCAACCAGGGGTATCTGTAACAGCCCAGCCTCCAGCTCCCAACTGCACCACCCCCTACCCCCCCCCCCCCCCCCACACACACACACACTCAAACAAATACATCCATCATCCTCCCCAACACACGCGCACACACGCACGGGGACTGCTGGTGGCGGGGATACAAGCGAAAGCAAATTTATGTCACCGCTCGGCAGTGCACTTGCTGAACTAAAACAAGTATGTACCCATGAGACGCGGTTATTCGAAATAGCGCTCCCGTTTTTTGTCAGGATCTGTGGTTGTGGAGTACTGAAACATACTGGCAACAAACAAAAATTCGCCAGTAAGTTGTTATAACAACTTAGCTACCTCATTGTAGCAACTTAGCTAAGTTGTTAAAACAATTTGCCGGACAGATTTTGTTTGACTCCACCACGTCGGCGTTTTACGGCGCATTGGCACCACACAATAAACTAGGCCTGCTGTTATCTCAATTGCTATATTAAGATAGCTGTCTTGTTATACAACTTAGTCAAGTTGTTATAACAAAATAGCTATCTTGTCATAACAAGGTATCTATCATGTTATAACTATTTAACTATCACGCTCAGATGGGAGCGCGGTGGCTCAGTTGGTAGAGGTGCAGGCTGCAAGCCGAGAGGTCCTCGGTTCGAATCCCACCTGCGGCAACCGCGTTGTGTCCTTGGGCAAGACACTTCATCTCCATTGCCCGCGTGGGGGCACGATGACGCCGTGCACTAAGGCGTACTGCACGTCGATGGTGCGCATGTCTTCAACCAATCTAACCCTGCCTGTGCTGCAGTGCGGAGTTACGATGTTGGGGAGCTGGCAGCTGCTCGTCGTTGCTCGGTGGTTCTCTCCGGGTACTCCGGCTTCCTCCACCCGTAAAACTGTCACGGTCATGATTAGCCATTGTGCATAAATATGTGACCTTAAAAACACCAATAAATAAATAAATAATCACGCTCAGATCAGGCAAATTCATTTGGATAATCACGAATTTTTACGCCAATCTTGGGACTCCAGTCATTTCGTAAAATACGTGTATTGGACTTGAAACTGAGGTGGGGTTGTGAAGGTGAGGTCAAAAGACGAAAGGACACATGAATGTATCCTGGAGATATCTGATAACATATTTTAACCCTTTACCCGACAAATATTGTTTAAACGAACAAAATTAAGTTGTTTCTTTATGAGGGAGGGGGGAGGGGGGCATGACATACATTTGTCAATAAAACATACAAATATGGATGTCATTTGTAACCAGCTCATTGCACCGATTCCAATGACATCCATATCTGCATGGCTTTACTGATACAGTTCCAAGATATCTCTGGTTTTGTTAGACTTATATTGGTTAATTTTCTAGTTGTTTTGGCTATGTTTGGTAAAAGGTGAAGGTACTTTGAAACATTTCACGCGAATCCATAAGGATTCTCGCAGATGTAAACTCAGACAAATCTTCACGCCATCCGATTCTTGGTTTATCGTCAAAATTCTACCCCAGATGTAATGGAAACAGGCGAGAACTAGGATTTGAATGTGCACCTGCCCTTTTTCGAGGGCAGGTAGATTTCGTGCTGTGCAAGTGAGGCTTAGGATTAAATGTCTTACTTCAGGACACAACCAGGTGACAAGAACTAGGAAATAATCTACAACCTTGCGATCACAGGTCCAGTACTCCAGTCAATGAGCCGTCGTGCTCCCTTCATATTCAGCGAAACGCCTCTGCAGTTCTCAAACTTCCACTTCCTTGAATACAACAATCAGCTGGGCGATATGTTGTGTGATTTGGATAATCTAAATCTCATTGCTTTAACTTATCCTGTTTTAACAACCCAGCTAAGTTGCTATAACATAAAGACAGATGTCTCGATATTATAAGTTATCTCCGCCAACATGTATGGTATATGGTGATTTAATACCTGACAGGCGAGGTGTTTAAATGAGAGATACTGGTATTAAATCTCCACAAGCCATACATGTTGGCGGAGATAACGTTTTTGTCACGTTTGAAACACAATACAGACATAGTGGAAATAAATTAGTGGACACATTTCTCAGCTCCACAATCACTTGAACCAAATTCGTGATAATTATTTTGTTTATAAAATCGCAGAAGAGAACAGATAGAGTTACATCCCTTGGGTCGTTAAGTAAACGAGTGAACAGTATTTTGTTGCCGTATCGTCCCCTGAGTTCCAATGCGTTCTGTGCCGGCACATAGAACACATTGGTACTCAGGGGACGAATTATTTGCTCGTATTTTATTTTTATGATTGAATTATCGGAAATCTGATGAATATTTGTGACTATTTTCAGGTTTTTTTTGTTCGATTTTTATGTTGAGGCGAGCAAACGCGGAAAGCGTTCGTTTAATTTGCTCGTATTTTATTTTTATGATTGAATTATCGGAAATCTGATGAATATTTGTGACTATTTTCAGGGTTTTTTGTTCGATTTTTATGTTGAGGCGAGCAAACGCGGAAAGCGTTCGTTTAAACCACATACCCCCCGATGTTTCGCGTGCGCTTATACCCTGGATGTTGCACGCTGTCATATACCTTGGGTGTTTGGTGCACCCTTTGTCATGGCTATTTGTCCAAGGAATTCTGATCAAATCAAAAGACAGAATTTATCGGGATATAGGGACAAAACAACTTAGCTGAGATAGCTATCTTGTTAGATGTTTAACAAAATAGCATGATTTTTGTTGTGCGACAATACCCCCCCCCCCCCCCCCCCCCAGCAGCACCAAACAACTTTAACGACACTTTTAAAAAATTGGTCATCTAGAAGAAAGAAACTTACCCATCGTACCATATGGTGTGGAATAGGGGCGCCACACTCTCGGGGCAGACATTACTAAAGTGCATACCAAGCCTTGACACCGGGCAAATTTTTGCCCCATCAAGTAATATTTCCCTTTCCCACATGGCACCAAGTTTTATCTCGGAACCAGGGTAGGGTCGGCACTGGAGATCATTTGTGGACCAGGAATAAGGATCAAAATTAAAGGCCGGTATTAGGGATGGAATTGTTATTGATGACTGACGATGGTGTTTATACTGTGAAGTATACTGGATGGTTTTGTTGGTGGAAAACGTGAGGATGTCATGTTCACTGGTGGCAAAACACATGCCAGTATCATTTCTATTACTACTTACATTCTTCATACCAGCCAAATCATCCCGAATCCTCAGACCTGATCTTTGATCCTGACTTTTATATAACAACCTCATTCTGGTTCTAGAATATTAATTGGATGAATCTAATTCAGAATAAAAATCCACATCCCGACCTTAGTGATCCTTCAGATATCCCACTTCGTGTCATATGAGGCACTTACTCATTGAAAAGGCTATGCAGTTCTTTCTAGAAGTGATAGGACTAACTGAAGGAGTCAAGTGACACATATGAGTGATGAAATGTTATTATAGGCCAAACAAAATGGCGGCCTCCAGGGATGAAAAAAAAATACGGAGCATACCTCTGCACACTCCTACCCCATCGCCACTCAACTCCTACCCTCCCACCCAAACGGTAAATTCCATAAAGCTACAGCGTAGAAACATCTGAGCGGATGAGCACGAGGCACCGCGTCTCGGCATGGCAGTGACTTCAGGGAATGACAGGTAATACGTTAGGGTAGTATCCTACTCCTGTACCCTGGTAATCAGGGGTAATTTTCCACCTTTCTTTCTACTTGTGCAGTGGAGCGAAGTAGCTCATCGACTGTGTTGGACGCTCGATCGGAGGATTGCGAGTAGTAGGGGAGGCCCGTTTGAGCATCAGTGGCAGGGTCTCGTTGAAAGATCTCACCCTGGAGATAACATTTTGTCACCACGTTTCCCTACCGCCTGGTAGGCCTGGTAACCAGCCATCCTGTGATATCATTGCCGTGGTGATACGATGTGTCACGTGCGCACATACAACTAAGGTGTCATGCGCCGACCGGCGCCAATTTGGAATTTTTTTAGCTGGTTCCGAATCACGCTAGATTCCTTTGTGAAAAGCCATGGGGCGCCATCTTACCTGGAGGTATTTGTACCGAAACGAATTATCTCCCTTGTGCAGGAAGTAGCATATCTTGACCATTGGACCCCTTTTGTGAGTCAAATCACCGAATTTTGCAATAAAGGCCTCTAAAGGACAGAAAATGGGGGAATGCCAGCGAAGGGGAACAGGAGGAGGGATAGGGAAAGGAGGAGTGAAGAGAATAGGGAGGATGGAAAAGAGGGAAGGGAGGAAGGTAAGGAAAAGGCGCAGGAGCAGCATTGAAGAGCGGGGCAAGGAGCATGGTCAGGATTGAGTTGGAATGGGGGTGGTAGTCCATGTTGTGGAGGGTTACCTCTAGCCTACCACTAAACTAGACCAAGTGTTAGTCCTAGCACAAACCCTAGCCCAAGCCATACCCTAGCATACCCTAGACCTAAACTTTGCCATAGCTCAAGCCCTGAGCACTTAGACATTGCGTAACCCTAACCTAGCCCGACTGTTAGTCCTATCACTAGCTTAGCCATTTCACAATCCCCAGCCTTAGTCCTACCCTAACCCTGACCTTAGTCCTAGCCCGAACCCTAAACCCAGCACTAGGCTAGCCCAGCAATAGCCATAACACTAGTCCAACACTAAAGAGGGAATGAGGGAAAGGAAGGGAGGGAGAAGAGAGAAGAGGGGCAGAATGGAAGGAGAAAAAGAGGAAAGGATGGACGAAAAGAAGGATCGGGTGAGGAAATGTAGGAGAGACCCCTGCTCCTAGGAGAGACCCTGCTCTTAGAAGCAGGGGCAACTTTAAGGAGCATGAACAAGGATCAGGAGCAACAACCCCTGTCTTGGAGAGTACGTGTTGAGTGGCGAGGAAGGACCACCCTAACTACCTAGTCCTAACCCGAAACATAGCCCAAGCCCTAGCTCTTGGGTTAGGGATGGGTTTAGGGTCAAAGCTAAGGGTAGGGCTAGGCAGATTGGGTTAGGGCTTAGCCCCCTAACTCACGACCCACTCCCCAGGGCAGGGTTTGCTGCTCCTGATCCTTCTCCTGCTACTTGCTCCTGCCCTTTGCTCCTGCCACTTGCTCCTTCTTAAAGCTGCTCTTGCTCCTAGGAGCAGCAATCACTCTCATACTACCTCCTCCCATCCCACTTTTCCCTCCTTTCTTCCTTCCTCTTCCTTATTCCTTCCTTCCTTCCTTTCCTTCCTTCCTTTCTACTCCCTCATTCCTCCCCTTCTCTCCTCCTCCATCCATTCCCTCTGCATTTCAGGGTTGGGTTAGTGTGATGGCTAGGGCTATGCTAGGGTTAGGATTAGGGTTAGGACTAAGGAAAGGTTAGGGCTACGGCTTAGAGTAGACGATGGCTTGGGATTGTGCAAGTGTTATGGATCGGGCTAGGGTAAGGACTAGGAGTTGGCGAGGACTATGGCTAGAGTTGGAGCTAGGGCTATCACTTGGGCTAGTTTAAGGTTAGGCTAGGTCCATTAGCGTATGGTCAGGGCTTGAGTTTTGGTGTAGGGCTAGAAGTAGGCTATGATTAAGGCTTGGACTAGGATAGGTTTCACTCTACAGTTTCGCACTATTGCACAGGGGTGAAATTCTAAACATAGGGCATATGTCGAAACTAATGCCATGGAAACTGGAGATATATTTTTAGCATCAGATATATGATTACATAAGACGATCTGATTGACAAGAGAATTTGAAGTTTTGGTCCTAAGGTTGGAGTCTGATGCATAGGGTAAATTACCAAATAAATTATGGGAAACAGTGGCTTCGAAAAATTGGCTATTTTTACGCGGGTTTGTTACCAGACATGCAACTAAAAAATGAGATGGAAACGTGGGGCAATTCTGCTTTTGAGGCTGCTGGGTGGCTGAAAATGACTGGTATGGTCAGTTCTTCATGCAATTTTGCAGGTTGAAGTCTTACATTTGACAATAAATTATTTTACCCACATTCAGATTATTTATTTCTACTTAATCAGATAGTGTTATATGTTTTTAGTGGATTTGGGAAATGCGTTACATGTTTTGGGTTAGAAAACTAAGTTACAGGATATTTACATTTGAAGAGAGTGTATGGCATGTTATTTTTTAAACTGTGGCGCAGACCATAGGCTAGGGCTAGGGCTAACACCTGGGCTAGGTTAGGGCTAGGCTAGGGTTAAGGGTAGGGCTGAAGTTATGCTAGGCTAAGGATGGTGGATTAGGGCTACTGCTCCACAACGCACAAACTACCACCCCAATCTAAATCTCAATCCTGCTCCTGCTCCTTGTCCTTGGTTCTGCTCCTGTTCCTCAATGCTGTTCCTTCTCCTAGGAGAAGTCACTCTTTAATTCCCCCTTCTCTCCTCTCCCTCCTCTTCCCTCGTCCCTTTTCTTAGGCATTTCCTCCATTCTAAATTCTTATCCTTTACAGACACTTTTTAGTTTTAGCTAATATCGGTGTTTTGGCCATCAAAAGGGGGTCAGATAGCCCAGGCATGGTTTTTCTGGGGTAGGGATGATAACTCGTGTTGGTGCAAATACCCTCCACATAAGCTGGCAACCTACATGGGTCTTTCACTGTGTGATTTCACGACATTCCGAACGGCTCAAAAAATTCCCAAAATTGGCTCAAAAGTTGTGCGTTCGCATTTGACGCCTTGAATCACCATAGCAACGGCGTCACAGATGTCGCGTTAGCAGTTCGACCAGGCGGTATGGTCATGTCATGACATTCCCCAAAATAACATTCCTCAGGATGCGACCCTTCAATGAGATCCTGTGAATGGGGCTCGAACGGACCCTCCTCTACTACTATTGTGGATTCGATGCCAGGTCGGGGTCGGGTGTCCTTCAACAAGTCACTTCATCACAATTTCTGACTTGGGGACACTGTGGCTACGTGTGGTGAGGGTTTTTTTTATTGGTGTTTAAGGTCACATACTTATGCACAATGGCTAATCGTGACCGTGACAGTTTTACGGGTGGAGGAAGCCGGAGTACCCGGAGAGAACCACCGAGCAACGACGAGCAGCTGTCAGCTCTCCAACATCGTAACTCTGAACTCTGCACCGCAGCACAGGCAGGGTTAGATTGGTTGAAGACATGCGAACCATCGACGTGCAGTACGCCTCAGTGCACAACGTCATCGTGCCCCCATGTAGGAAATAGGGGTGAAGTGTCTTGCCCAAGGACACAACGCGGTCGCCGCAGGTGGGATTCGAACCGAGGACCTCTCGGCTTGCAGCCTGCACCTCTACCAACTGAGCCACCGCGCCCCCGTGTGGTGAGGTGCATCACACTAGTGGCACACATGCCTTCAGCCAATGTTCACCCTGTTTCTGTTGGGTTAGTAGGTTGTAGAGTCTGACACTAACTTTCTCTCTGGGTACTCTGGTTTCTCCACCTGTATTAACGTTCGCTGACACGGTATGACCCTGGCTGTTCAAGCGCCATAAATCACCGATAAAATGAAAGACAGCTCACCTGCATGTCCCCCCAAAAAAGATTAAATTTTCCAATTACCACTGGTAAGCACCACTGGATCAAATCTCAGATATCAATGGAACAGAAGTGAGTTGAAAAAAGGAACATAACTTTGTCAGAAATCAGAAACCGAACCCTTATTCGAACTTGACCTGTGTTTGATATCACTAGGCTCGCATATCAAATATCGTTCTGCTACGTAGAACAGAAGTGAAGTTATCATCCCGATACTGACAAATCTAAGTTTCTATGTCGAAAGGGGTCATAACTCTGTTAAAAATCTTAAAACCGAACCCTTCACCGAACTTATCCAGTATTTTGGGGTAATAACCTACATGCCGAATTCCATTTGAATCGGTTCATTAAAACAGACGTTATCATCCGGACAACAATGTACCGCACGCACGCACACACGCACGCACGCACGCACGCACGCACGCACGCACGCACGCACGCGGACGGACACTGCTCATTTCTATAGCCCCCGAATATTTTTTTTTGGAGTGGGACAATGAACAGTATTCGAACGAGGCTAGAAATATTTCTTAGAAAAGCAGGGGGGGGGGGGGGGGCTTAGGAAAAAATTTGCAGACACCGTTGCCGATTTTTTGTTTTTGACCGGTCGGAGGACCCACCCACCCACCCCATGTAATTTTTTTCCAGTTTTACAATTTTTTTCCGGGGTTATCTGAACCACCCACCCCCACTAAATACATGCTTCTGCATCATCCTTCCCTCCATACTGCACCATAACCAATTTTATCATACAGTATTGAGTGATTGACCTTGTACAGTAGGACAGGTCTTGAAAGAACATCCGTTTTATCAGACCAAAGTGGTCTCTTAAGGCAGATGGTCTCCCATAACAAACCAAATATAGATTAAAGCTGGTATGTCCAGGTATGTCCATATAAAACATGGTCTCCAAAGACATCGGTCTCTTAAGGCATGTTCTATTGTAATTCATTAACACTCTTGAATGGGGAGCGCGGTGGCTCAGTAGGTAGAGGTGCAGGCTGCAAGCCGAGAGGTCCTCGGTTCGAATCCCACCTGCGGCAACCGCGTTGTGTCCTTGGGCAAGACACTTCATCTCCATTGCCTGCGTGGGGGCACGATGACACCGTGCACTAAGGCGTACTGCACGTCGATGGTACGCATGTCTTCAACCAATCTAACCCTGCCTGTGCTGCAGTGCGGAGTTACGATATTGGGGAGCTGGCAGCTGCTCGTCGTTGCTCGGTGGTTCTCTCCAGGTACTCCGGCTTCCTCCACCCGTAAAACTGTCACGATCATGATTAGCCATTGTGCATAAATATGTGACCTTAAACATCAATAAATAAATAAATAAATAAATAAATAATAAATAAATAACACTCTTGAATGTCATATCATTAACTTTTTACCTACAGTTATCTCTACATGGTGTTCAGACATGTTGTGGAAACCAACAATATATATGGTATTCGACAAAGTTCAGAGAGCTTTGTAAAATATCATACAAATTCAGGGGAGGGGGGGGGGGGGTCAGGTTCAATGTTTAGTAGTTTTTGTGTTACATACTTCCTACAATGGCAATAAGAGTCATTGGTGTTTTCGTATTATCTCTGGATGCATCGTTGTATCCGTTCCTGCAGCTGAAATCTGTAACTGTTCCTGACTTCACATAATTGTCTTTGCTCCTCATCTAAGCCAGCCGATCTCACCAGGGTGAACATATTAGAAATTTAATCAAACGGAACACCCTCAAGATAACTTATCCTTAGAGTGCAGTGTTTGATAATTGCAATTAGTGATGCATTTTAACTTGCATTATTCAATATGTCATACACTGTATCACTATAAGCCGAATCATAGCTCAGCCGCAATAACAATTTTATAATCGAATATAACCCATGGTAGGTACCCCCTGATAACTTGAGTGTCTTTTTATTTGTTCTTGAATGATACTTCACTGATTATGGTATACAATTTTGCCCAAAAGTGTCTGAGGAAAAAAATTGCAAGCATCGGAAAAAATTTTTTTTTGTCCTCCTTGACCACCCACCCACCCCGGCATCAGTGTTTTGCAAATTTTTTCCAACACCCCCCCCCCCCCCCCCCCCCCCCCCTGAGAAAAGTGGTCATTTCTTACAAAAAAGGAAACTGGCTGTAACTACCGTGCCCATTCTGGTAAAAAAAACTTCATTTTTGTAATAATCCAGATTCTTACAAAAGTGGTCAAATTTTCTGAAAAAAGTGGTGAGCTTGTTTTTTTTTTTTTAACAAAAGTGGCCGATGTTTTCTTACAAAACTAGAGACCTAAAAGTGGGCGATGTTTTCTTACAAACTAGACCTCAATTTATTACAAAAATGGGCGATTTTATTACAAAAGTGGTGAGCTCTTACAAAAGTGGACGAATTTTTTTACAAAAGTGGTGATCTCTTACAAAAGTTGTCATTTCTTACAATCACCCCCCTCGCCCCACCCCCCCAAAAGAAGAAAATAGATGAAGCCCATCACCTGCTGGTGCCTGAAATTTCGTGAAAATGCTCAACAGGCATCTGATTGCATAGAATGCCGGAATATTGAAATATTCTATATGTGGATTGCCATTGGCAGACCACACAGAGAACATTTCGATATATCAATAGTCTAGCCTGTCACTGATGGCTCAGATGTTTGGAAATAGCATTCTTTTAATTTGAAAAATCAATGTTTTCTCTCATTGGGCGAACTATGATACTATATAACATATATAAGCCGTGGTATTATTTTGTCTTCTTACTTGTTTATCTTGTAAAATATGATGTTTCAGACTCAAATCACGCGAGGTGACCCGACACACAGATAACACGTGTAGTTTGTTTATAAATAGTTAAATGGACTCGAAATTCCTCATTTTTTAAAACTTTTTATTGAACTTTTAATTATCAATTGATTATTTCTCTGCGTCTTCTTGGTGGACTGTGAAATCAACTTTGTTCTAACTGCTCTTCAGTGTTGCTTCATGTTTTTGTTTCATTTTGTGATATCACCCTTGAGTTTGAGAATACTTTTATTCTTTTTATTTATTATATGACTATGTAATTTAACTACTAAATATCAAAACGGTTTGACGATCTTTTCCTGGTCCTCGAACAATCCATAGTGTGAAATCCGATTCCGTGTCACTATAGTATGATGGACTATTTACGGGTGCGTTCGAATTTGCATAATTAGCTGCCCCGGTCGCAGACAAGTGCGCACTTACGCAGACAGTTGTCACTAACAAAGTGATTGTTTACTTTGTTACGTATTTATGCGCATTGGGGAATTCCCCGGAAGTATGCACCTGTTACAAAAATAAGTGTAAACAAAAATAGCTCTTTTTCACATCAATCCAAATCCAAGTCGTATCCCTTGTCTACATCTTTGTATAGTGGTGAGGGAGGACGCTACAGAGGTATCAGTGGTGAATTCTCCACCCGACAAGTTTCTAATGATTGGCGAATATAGGCCACAGGAACTGGCGATGGGTTTTCGGCCGTGGGGGTTGGTCTTATCCAACGGTTCGCGGACCGGTGGCTCATCGGCGCTTTTTGTATTCTATGTTCGAGGGGTTGATATGCCCACTAGTACCCTGGTAGCGTTTCTCTCACAAACTGTTTACTATTCCCCATAGTATCTTTCCAAGAAGAGGTTCCATCACTAAACCTAACGAGCCATCAACACAAATCTTGCTGCCATGAATATTCTTGTCGTCAAAAGGGAATGGCAGGAAGACAGCCTTTCAGGCTATGCCATTTCCTTGCAGCGCATTCATCTGTAACCTGTTTTATTGTTATCTTGTATATTTTTTATGCTGCAAAATAAATCAATCAATCAATCCAATTTAACCCCCAAAAGTGGGGGAACTGTTAATGATAGTGTTGGCATGTGTTGTTGCACTATAAGTCATATAATAGACCTTTTATTTCTAGGGTGAAGTGATCTGGGTCGTCGCATCATGTCTCGTTGAGCAGGTCAGATCGCCGGATCAAACTCGCTGTCTGCGGCAGCTCGTTTGATTCGGCGATCTGACCTCCTCAACTCGACGTGATACAACGACTTAGATCACTTCACTGTAGCGATAATGTATATTTAATGTATATGACATTCTATCCCGAAATTGTCCATTATCAACCTCGACCGGTGTGATTTCAAACTCGGCAGATATGGCGCCGATCTCGGCTGATATCAACCAAGCTAGAGTTGTTCCCCTTGATGTCTTACAAGACGCCACAAATTTGTTCACAGCAAAATCGTTCATAATTATTCATCGAACGTAATTCGGAAAATTGGAATTATCGGGCATTGGTGGAGTTGTTTGAAGCCGAGTTTTTGTATGAATAGGAATTAATGACGGTAATAGTGGGCTTTTTACATTTCACTTGGTGTTGATAACATGGTAGTATTTTTTTATTTCTGAACTTTCAGAAATCCAAAAATAATAGAAAAACAAATGACCATAGTGTATCAACGCGCTGTTTGATTTCGTACGTCATAAGACGTACAAAAGTATCAAAGGGTTAAGAGAAGAAAGGATAGAGTTGTACTGGTAATTCCAAGCAAACTATAATTCAGAGTCGTAAGCGGAGTTATTACACGTCTGTTCTATGAAATCCCAATCTACAGCAACACTAAACCGTGCGGAACGGAAATCGTTGACGGACTACTTTTAAATAGAAGGGAAATTTCACTGGAATTTTTCTATAAATCGTGCAACGCATTTACAATTTGAATTGCTAGCGATAGATGAAAATCGTCCCCTGAGTTCCAATGTGTTCTATGTGCCAGTAGGCACATAGAACACATTGGGACTCAGGGGACGAACCAGAAACACGAGTTCCCCTCGCAAATTTGGTTGGCGATAAAATGTGTTCTTTTTTGTTGATAGGTGTCAAATGAATTGCTAAGTGTCTTTCTAATAATTGTTTTTTTTTATAGACGTGAATGTGTGTAATAAACACAGAACGACACACACGTGTGAATGGGTTAATCGATATGTCGATTGTGCCATATCGATTAAATAATTCACACGCGTGTCTCGTACTGTGTATATACGTCAAAGAGAGTTCAGTAATTCGAACGTCGCGGCTTCCCGAGTGGGGAAGATGAGACTCTCGCATGGCTAAATTAGGAGAGGAGATAACTTCGGACTTCGTGAAAAGCAATAACAGTGTCAGAAAACTGTAACAACTCTGAGAATATTTTATAATTATTTGTTTTTGGTTTAAAAAGGGAGGTTATTACTTGGTTAGTTACATATAGGCCGAAATATCGGTCCTCGGTAACGTCACATCAGCCTTCGACTTTCGACCTCTGGGTATATTTGATGAAGTTGGAGTAGCATTGTGCAAAATTGAGTGTGAACATAACACAGTATCGAGTGGTAAGTCTGTTTTTGTTAACTCTGTTCAAACTAATTATAAGATTTAAATAAAGTGAAATTTTAGTTGAAATCCGATTTAGTTCAGTTGAAAAAAGAGAGACAGGTACATAAACCACATGCGACGTAGTGTCTGTCACAACACAATGCCCTTAGTACACACCCTAAGAAGGTGCCTTGAGGACTCTCCTAAGAAGGGGAGCACAGGAGGCGGGCCAGGTATATTACCTGATCACTTTGATTTTGAGTCTGTGTGTTGAGAGTTATTTTTAGAGTTGAAAGCCAGCTCAGGCTAAGTGTGAAAATGATAAAATATATTCGAGTTAATTAGTCTGTGTTTTTTAATAAAATATTAATGAAAACAGCAGATTTCAATAGCATAATTTTGTATGTGATATAAGAATACATTCTAATTAAGTTTTCTTTGTATGAAGAGCTGCACTGTGCAGTTAGGTCATAAACTATAAACACCAGTGTTAATCTGGCAAATTGTTTATTGTATTGTTTCCAAACATTTGAAACCAATTACTGTGAAACAGAAAACATAATGGATGATGCAATTGAGGCAGTAAATTTACTAAAATTCTATGATCGACTAAAATTAGTTCTGAAGCAGTCTATAAGGGGAGGCTTTGGCCAGATTCAGGCCGAGCAGCGGCAGTCGCTCCAGTTTGTATTAGTCCAGGAGAGAGCAGGGGACGGGGCTCAGTTGGAATAGTCTTGACTAAGCTAAACGCAATAGCTTTGACCAAGCTACCAACCTTAAGTAATTATCCTCCCCAGTTTCAACCCAAATATCTAGGTAAGTCCTCACGTGTAATGATACGACTGGACCGTGGACAGGAATAGTTCTGGTATTAAGTCAAGGAACAACTGTGCCATATTTTACCCAATTGATATAACTTTAAGATAAAGGCTAGTTACATATTAATCAGAGCTGTTTAATGTAAATAGCTAATTGTTTCACGTGTCTTGGCAACTTCTATACCTTTATTCAAAGCATTATTATTAAAACATGAAACTTTATTTAATTTATTGCACGCTATGCTTTTATTGCAATAGAATACACGCTTTGTCTGCAAAAAGCGCACCGAACAATAATTTTTTTGTATTGTCCTTGAACAATACGGATCACGTATGCGGACTATTTAACTATTTCTATTTTTTTTACGTTTTGGTTATTTTTGGCAATAATTTGTGTTTTTAATACTTTGTCAGTAAAAAGTAGGCGTGCAATAAATACAGAACAGCAAACGCGTTCAAACTTTTTTAACCTGACTAGATCGATTTCGGCGGAGGGATAATATTGAACAAAAAGCAGAAGGCATCGAGTTGAGTATTATCCCTCTGCGAAAATCGGTTAATATTTTTTTTAGTAAACTGGGCATGCAATAAATACAGAACAGCATTCACGTTCGAACTGTCATTTTTTACCGCACTCGATCAATTTTGGCGAGGGCATAATATTGAAAACTCAAAGCCTACGGCTTCGCGTTCAATATTATCCCTCCGCCCAAAGGATACACGATTCTGCATTAACCACCCAAAAGTGCAAAACTTGGGAAAATATAACCCACCTAAAGCTGCACCAAAGCTACGTACACAATTCTAACTCCCGCATTGTGTCCTTGGGCAAGGTAATTTACCCTGTTTATCCACATGGGATCATGATGACGGTGTGTACTAAGGTGTACTGTACGTCGATGATACGCATATCTTCGAACAATCTAACCCTATCTGTGGCAGAGCTGATTTACGATGTTGGTGAGATGACAGTTACTGGTCATTGCTCTGTGGTTCTCTTTGGACATTCCAGTGTCTACCAGTAAAATTGTCACATTTAATTATAACTTGAACTTGATGTCCAGGTGTAATGAAATAGCGTATTTTCTGCAGACATTCTAAATACACGCAGCTGGTTTACAAACCTGTAGACCAGGCACATTAGACATAAAAATGAGAAAGTAAGGAAAAAATCGGAGAAAGCTGATTTTTTTATATGTTTCCGGGACACACATTGCGGATAAAGTGTGAAAAGTCCCCGCGAATCCGAGTTGAGCTTTTTTAGTTATAGCGTTTTTTTGATAAAAAAAAAAAAATTAAAAAAAATTCGACCCAGCTCCATATTTCTCATTCTTATTCGCCTTAGTAGGGTGAGAATCATAAATATCGTGCTGAATTATATTGAGAATACATATCCCCAACAGAAAATGCCAACTTTGTACCAATCCCCACACTCAATGGTGAAATATTCACGAAAATGTACAAAATTACGAAAAATGTTTTATTGTTTTCATACACACAACAGTACACAACGTCCATTAAATCAAATCTACGACTACTTTGGGAGTTAAATTATATATCAAAAATTGCAGAAAAGCAGTGGCTTTATAATGATATATAACAATAGTCATTTATTCCATAATGAACTGGTGAAACGTGTGAAATATTAACCATACCCCCTAAACTCAAATGAAATATTCTGTGAACTTGCCAGAGGTGACTGTACAACAGCTGACGCTGTCAATGAAGAAAGTGTCAACCATCTACTGTCAAAATTACACGAACTGCTCCAGAATGCGTCCGTAGGACGCACAGGAAAGCTTTGGGTACAATACTACGAGCAAATAGGTCTTCTCCAGTTGTTCTTGAGAGCAGAGCGCAGAGGCGACTGGGAACTCCACACATATTGTGTTCGCAATATGATTCCAGTATTTCACGCAGGTGGTCATTTTGCATACGCAAAAAGTTCTCATCTCTATTTGCAGCAGATGAATGAGCTAACAGAAATAATGCAACAGGATGATTTGAAGTTGTTCACTGAGAAAGGTTACTTTACCATAAGGCGCTCAGATAAATTCTGGGACGGGATATATTCTGATCAGACCATAGAGCAGTGTTTAATGAGAATGTTCAAGCTCCCTGGTGGTCTCACACATGGCAGGGGAATAACCAATAGCACTGTTGCGAAATGGGTACATGGACTACCTCTTTGCCTTCCGATATGTAATGCTCTCGAAAATTTTGTTCATGTTCACACTGGTCATGGCGAACAACATCGGGATCTCCGTCAAAGTTCACAATTGACTGATGCCAATGATATCACCAAATTATTGAACTGGCTCAGAGTGCATTCCCCCTTTCAGAATAGAGATCCACTACAATTAGTCTCTATAGCGACCGGGCTTGTGGCCGACGAAACTGTGAACTGTGACCAAGTTCGCAAAATTGGTGAATGTTGCGTATCGAATGTTGTAAGCAAAACGTTCAACAGCATCAAACTACGACGTGTTGACACTGTGAAGTCTTTCGCATCGATGGCAAATAGCATCAAAGTCCGTGGAAGTAAGGTAGTGATTGACCCCACAATTCTGTTCAACCGCATCACATGTGTTATTCAGTCACAAGCAGAGATGGAAGAGTATCTCAAATATGAACTCGCCCCGAAACCACCAGCATTGTTTGATTCTGCTGGAATGAGGAAGACACAGAAAAGCACGCTCGGTAAGATCCTCAAAACATACGGTTCCGAGCAAACTAAAATCCCAGAACATTCTCTGTTTGTTGTAGATGGTGGATTTTTATTGAGGGCAGTTGTATGGCCTAAACAGTCGTCATATAAGGACATATGTACATCATATTCCAATTATCTAGTGAGACATTTTGGGGCGAACGTCGTGGTTGTTTTTGATGGTTATGCTTGTACAATGTCGACAAAGGGCATGGGACAAGCCCGTAGATCTAAAGACAGGTATTCCATTGATATCAATATCTCACCCGAGTTACCAGCCACCACACCCCAATCCGATTTCCTTGCAAATGCCAAGAACAAAACCCAACTGATCGATCTTCTAATGCAGGAGCTATCTGCTATCAATATTCAGTCCAAGCAGGCCGAGGCTGATGCTGATGTACTGATAGCCGAAACTGCACTTGACATCGCTCAAGATGACAACAATGTTGTCGTTGTGGGAACAGACACAGACTTGTTAGTCATTCTTACCTCTCGAGTTCAACCGGGATGTAATATTCACATGATGTATTCCATTACCCCAAACTTACTAGTTTCAGTTAGTGAAATAGCAACCAAAATGGGTGACCATAGAAGCAACCTCCTTGTAGCACATTCTATAAGTGGTTGTGACACTACTTCTGCACTCTTTCGAGTTGGTAAGAAGAAAGTATTCAGTACAATTGTCTCCGATGTTACTAGCGACTCACAACAGTATGTCAACACAATTTTGGCGGATGACAGTACACCAAGTGCAGTAGCCGCTGCCGGGGAACAACTTCTCCTGATCTTATACGGGAGTAAAACTGTTTCCTCTCTCGACCAATATAGATATGTCACTTACAAGCGTTATGTAGCAAAATCTAAACTGAATAAACCCATCGACCTAGCCTCACTCCCACCAAGCAGCGATGCTGCACAACAACATGTCTACAGATGTTATCTCCAGGTCCAACAATGGCTGGGCACTTCGCTTCCGCCGACGGATTGGGGGTGGTCGCTAGACAATTGACTTCTTGTACCGACTGCAGCCACAAAGCCATGTGCCCCCGATAACCTACTGAATCTGATCAGTTGTGGTTGCAAGAGTGCTTGTACAAAAAGGTGTGGGTGTAAGAAGGCAGGACTCTCTTGCTCAGGTTTGTGTAATTGCAGTTCGGATTCTTGTAACAACCACAGAAACACTGTCCTGTCGGAAATTTCTGAGTTCGATGAATAATATGTATATAGGTCATGTCATTTCTGTATATAGCGTTGATAATAGTCAATGTAACTTAATCCATGTTGATTGATTTGTACATTCTGTAAATATTATTTATTGATTTTTGTACATTCTGTAAATATTATTTATTGATCTAATGCTGCCAGACACGTGTCTGTTCGGTCCCAAGCCCGAAAATAGTTGAGTTCTCATGCTGACGAATTTTATGCCAAAAGGGGAACTCGGCCAGAAACAGAGGGGGTCTTCCATAATGTCTATTTTGTAAGCAATGATAAAAGTCTTCAAATGGTGGTGGATTTTTTATCGTCTGTACAACTAACATCCCGTTCTGTACTACGACCCTTTGGGCAAATCCGTTAGGAAAATCGTCATTTTTTGCGTAAATCCGATACTTTTTTGTGAATTTTCAATAATTTTTCGCAGAAATTGTCACAGAATGCACATTTTCCTCTAGGTAAATGTATATTAGACATTATGTAGCTCGAAATACGCGTAAACAAAAAATACAGTTGGATCAATTCGAGGTTACAAAGTTCGTGCGATTTTTTTTTATTTTTTTCAAACGCGTTTTCGAAAAAAGGCTGTAGAAAAAAAAGCTCAACTGGGATTTTAGGGGACTTTTGTCTAATCGTTCAGTGACATGTACTCGACATTCCCTGAAAAAATCAGCTTTCTCCGATTTTTTTCCCTGGTGAAACCTAATGTTCTTTGGCTACTGTATATCTTCTTTCTTTTCAATTGAGTAAAAATATATGATAGTTACTGAGGTATCACGCCAATTAGCATGTTTAATGAATCTAACTACGCCAGCGCGACCGACCCTTTGCCCACCATGATCACAACAAACGTTTCAATTCTCTCTTTCTCTCTCTCTCTCTCTCTTTCTCTCTCTCCCTCTCTCCAATACAGTATGGGTGGAAACTAATTGCATTCAAGCTGTTGTTTTTTTTCTAGGTTTTACCAGCCCCCCTTACAGCGCAAATTGAAATGAAATCTGATTCATTGAATCATACTACAGCGTATGTGCTAAAACGAGCATTTTTGTACAAAACTCAAGACCTTTCCCTCACAAATACCTATATAAAAACAAGATAATACGTGAGAATGCGTAGTGAACCAAATTGGTCTCTCTCTGTGATCAAGTTGGTCTCTTTAGTGACCAATTTAGTGAACAATTTAGTGAACATCTAGGATTAAATGGTCACAGTGACCAATTTGGTCACAGAGAGAGATCAATTTGGTCACTAAAGAGACAAATTGATCACAGAGAGAGACCAATTTGGTCACTAAAGAGACCAATTTAGTGAACATCTAGGATTAAATAGTCACAGTGACCAATTTGGTCACAGAGAGAGAGACCAATTTGGTCACTAAAGAGACCAAATTGATCACAGAGAGAGACCAATTTGGTCACTAAAGAGACCAATTTAGTGAACATCTAGGATTAAATGGTCACAGTGACCAATTTGGTCACAGAGAGAGATCAATTTGGTCACTAAAGAGACAAATTGATCACAGAGAGAGACCAATTTGGTCACTAAAGAGACCAATTTAGTGAACATCTAGTATTAAATAGTCACAGTGACCAATTTGGTCACAGAGAGAGAGACCAATTTAGCCACTAAAGAGACCAAATTGATCACAGAGAGAGACCAATTTGGTCACACAGAGAGACCAATTTGGTCAATAAAGAGACCAAATTGATCACAGAGAGAGACCAATTTGGTCACTAAAGAGACCAATTTAGTGAACATGTAGGATTAAATGGTCACTAAATATGCTTTAAAACTGATGAAAACCGATGAAAACTGATAAAAAGCCGATGAAAACCGATGTGCCCATGTGTAAAATCGATAAAAATCTAGAAAAACTGATGAAAACTGATAAACACCGATAAAAACTGATGGAAACTGATAAAAAACCGATGAAAAACTGATGTGCACATGTGATTATCTGATTAAATGGATTATCTGATTAAACAGTGTGGAGTTGGTGGTTCAGGTGTGCTACCTCGGCTTGTCATGAATGTGACTTTGATGTTTCTTTTTTTTTGGAAGTAAACTATATCAGTTTGTGTGAAGTTGAGCAAAAACTTATTTTACCCCAGAGCTCTACCACTGTAATTTCCCACAATGCACTGTGTGAGAATTTGAAGTAACCAATGATCAACAGGTTGGGGTAGTACCCACCTTATCTTGATATATAATTAGCCAATCAGCGATTGACAGGTTGGGGTGGGACCCATCCTATTCATACATATAAATGGAAGAGTGTTGGAACTGTATTGCCACTCTATTAACTCGCTTCTGAAAAGGATGAATGCACGCTACGTCTGTGAATTGTGTCAAAAATCTTACTCTCATAAAACTCATTATTATTGACACAGACAAAAATTACACAAAAATGTGAATTTTAAACACACTATAGGGGGAGCGAACCCAAATACAGCCGAGTTAACAACCAGATCTGTCTGTAAACAGCTACCCTATCCGCCAGTGCATATGAAATCAGCCTTTAGTTGGAACAATGCATTAACAAGTGGAAATATTTTGGGACTTGCAAATAAGCTAGAGCCAGTAAAACTGCTAGTGATGGGACAATCACTGAAGGGAAAACCTATAGATGACTCAACCAGCCTACCCTCAAGCAGAATTCAGTGTATTGAACCATGGGGGAGTGAACAGTTGGAGGAAATACGCACACCTCTGAATGCTGTAGCTGTCCCGCCCATAGACCAGGGTATGAGACCAATTACTGAATCTTCAACATCAAGTTCTGCAGAGAAAGGTCTGTTCTACAAGACAATCTTTCAGCACCATTCAAACTTACGCAAAGGAAACACCAAACCACACTACTTAACTCCTTAACGACTAGTTTTTCAGTGGAAAATCATCCGGACTGGTTAGTCGTTATACCAGATTCCAGGCAGCAGAAGGCGCTATTGTTATTCCAGATAATAAAGAATATACCCAATTTATCCTGACTGAACTGTTTCTTCTGGCGGAGAATATATTATCACCATAATGTTTATGTACAAAATGTTGTATCAGAGTCGAGCTCTAGTTTCTAATGTACATCTCAAAAAGTCGAAGAAGGGACGAGATATAGCCTGAGAAACAGGAATGAAACTCATACGTTTTGTACATAATCACCATAATGTTTATGTACAAAATGTTGTATCAGAGTCGAGCTCTAGTTTCTAATGCACATCTCAAAAAGTCGAAAAAGGCACGAGATATAGCCTGAGAAACAGGAGTGAAACTCATACGTTTTGTACATAAACATTATGGTGATGATAGATTCATTTTAAAATTCTTAAATGTAATAACTTGATTAAGTCTTTACCTAACACGAAAAGCAAAGAAAATTCTTGAATGACTATTTTTTTTCATTTTTTGTCTCAAAAACATAGGTTATGACCCCCTCATTGAAACAAGCTCGATGAGCTCATTCCAAAGAGAAGACAAAAAAATGAAAAAATAAAGAAAATTAATTGGCGATTTTGTGAATAGCGCTGGCCGCTTTTGGCCGGTACATTGGGTAAAGGGTTTAGACTACGCACAAAGAATGAGATGCATCCTCCCACGTAATTTATCAATTGTGCTGTTGAAAAAAGTACTTAAAAAAAATTCCGACAACTCCTTCCAATGAGCGGTCAAATGATATGGTTTTGTTGAAATTATTGGAAAGTATTTTTTTTCAAAAAATAATCAAAATAATTAATTGTGATATCACGTGCGTTGAGTAAAGGATAAACTAGCATTTTAATTATAATATCAGATTTCATTTTCAGACTCATAAAAATGCCTGTCGTTTCAGTTGAAACTATATGCCGCTGCCTTGAACCTTTGCGATCTTAAGATAAACTTGTTGAGCGTGTGCATACTCAACATTTCGAAAATACTGTTTCCTTTAATGCTTCCAGTGATCCAGATACAAAAGCTTAAAAGCAATGTCGTTACATAATTTCAAAAAATTAAAAATTATACACTCGTGAAATGTTTTTCTCATTTCGTATAAAGAAATTACTTGGTCTCCCGCAAACGCATTTCAAAGCCTGCAATGTGCTGCGAATAAAAACGTACACAAATAGTAACGGCGCACGGGTTGTATTCTGCAGATGCGAGATACAGTGTATGTTTCAGTGAACTATTCCGGTTTACTTAGTTTACTATTCCATGTAAACCTAAACTAGGTTTAGAAATCACAACAGAACAATATGTTTAATGAAAATACTATTCCACATAAAACCGTCTGATGTTGCTAGGAAACGCGACGCAGGAAAGTATTGTTAGGAGGGGGACATCCAAAGCGTGGGAAACATATCTCTGCTTTCATTTTAAACAATCTTAGAAACCCATCGGTAAAAAGGCCCTCATCAGAAACTTTCCAATGATGGTGTCAAAAACTGCGTGACTGCTATCTTGGAAATAAAATGGCCAAAAAGGATCTTCTGAAAGTTGTAACAATTTTTTTCTGAGAGAAAAAACCCTTTCAGTTAAGAATCGAATATTTTTGAAATGCCACTTTTATGGACTAAATAAATGTTATTAACTTTTTTTTATAGTTTCTCTCTCTTGAGTTATAGCAGTTTTCATGAACCTTGCACTGTATATTTTTTTTGACATTCGAAATTGAATGTTTTTTTATTGTCATTGTGCGAGGCGTAGAACGTTTATGTGCGTTTCACTGCGCATGTCAACAATAGAATGATAAACCAGATAACCCTGCTCTAAAGGAGGTTTAGTTGGTTTAATCCAGAATGGTAAACCAGAATATAAACTGCTCAATGAAACGACCTAGTTTGTATTCTGTGTGTCTACGCATGCTCACAATAAACCAAGTAAACCAGAATAGCTCACTGAAACATACCCTCAGTGAGCTATTCTGGTTTACTGGGTTTATTGTGAGCATGCGCAGACACAGTGCACATAAACGTTCTATGCCTCGCACAACAACAGTAAAAAATATTCTGATTTCGAAAGTCGAAAAAGAAATAGACAGCGCAAGGTTTGTGAAAAACTGCTGTAACTAAAGAGAGTGAAACTATAAAAAAGGTTAATAACGTTTATTTAGCCCACGATAGCGGATGTTCAAAAATATTCGATTCCCAACTGAAAGGGCGTTTTCTCTCTCAGAAAAATTGTTACAACTATCAGAAAATCCTTTTTGACTATTTTATTTCAATGATAGCCGTAACGCAATTTCTGACACTATCACTGAAAAGTTTCTAATGAGGGTCTTTTAATGATGGGTTTCTAAGGTTGTTTAAAAATGAAAGCAAGGATATGTTTCCCACGCTTTGAATATCCCCCCTCCGAACAATTCGTTCATGCTTCGCGTTTCCTAGCGACATCAAGCAGGAGTTTAAGTGGAATAGTATTCGCATTAAACGTACCATTCAATTGAGTTAATTAAACCACAGTTTAGGTTTACATGGAATAGTAAACCAAGTAAACCGGAATAGTTATGCTGGTACATGACTGGCATAACACTGCGCTACCAACCACCTTTAATAATTACTTCACCTCTGTTACAAACCAAGATGGAGTTGTGACTAGAGAATCAGGATTATTAAAAACAGACACGCCTAGAACCAAATTTATTGCATGGCTACCAGCGAACAAATTAGACAATGAAATCGGAACATACACGATAGAAATGTTTTCAAATTGACCTTAACCAACTTACTAACAGGCTCCTATCCCACTTCTGTCTCCTACTCAAATCTTTATTGCCAAGATTGTAACGTTTGATTAAATACTCGCTTGACTCTGAATCTCATCACTTCGTCGACCAATAGCTTATTTCTCCATCGCTTGAAGGCAGTTTCTCGTGAAGTATGGACATTGCGCGCGATGTGGTGACGTGACAATTAGCGCTTTTCAGTCAATATTGAGTATGTGGTAATGGTGGGGAGCACCTTATTTGCGTCGCCCTTTGAATACTTCAGTTGAATCAACAAAACTAAGCAGTGAGACATTGGCTCACCCGACACAATTCGGAAGTAACATGTTGATGAGACGGATCTGTTTCTGATGATTTTGTGTCTCGCTCGCCATGCCAGTCTCTGCATTGTCATTCAGTATTCTTGACGGATCTTTGGTTGTCACCCCGATGCGCCTCGCGAATTCTAGTTGCCTCCTGTGAGATGAGGCATTCTGGTTCTTTTTCCCCTTAAGGTAACTAAACAGAGAGCGATGGATACTCAGAACATTATGGATTTATTTGGCCAATTCCCCATTTTATAGAACAAATAGTAATATTTACTTAAAGAGACAAATTATGTTTTTGTGATTTGCAGATCTCCAAGAGATAAATCCGATTTGCATTAAGGAGATGGCAGGTAGACAGCCAATCTAGCTATGCCCTCTCCTTGTAATTTGTGTACCACAGAATCAATACATATTGTTCATAATTTGTATCATTATTTGTAATTCCCACATGCTTTCCAATTTATTGTACGCTACTGAGGTACATTTATTGAAAAATAAATATTGAATTGAATTGAAATAGTTCACTGAAACACACCCACAGATTTTGTATGTGGGGCGCCTGATCGCCGATGTATTTCGGTAACTGGGGACTCAATACATACTTATTGTGAGTCGAAACAGTGTATCGAGATCATTAAATTGGTACTTAATCCTCAAAATTATGTTCTTGATATTCTTGATATTTAGTGTCTTGATGGAAAAAAAGTCCATAAGGCCTCATAAAGTAGTTTTTCTGTTTCTCATTCCATTTTTGTAATTATTTCTTTGCCATCAAAAGTTCATGTTCTTGGTTGTTTTATGTCTTAGGCCTCATAATCTACAGTCCAGAACAGCAAGTGGTGGCGCATTTCGTCCCTTGAGTGCAAGAAGGCTTTGCAATGCTAAAGCATTGAAAAGCCGTGTTGTATTCAAGGTATAAATTTATCAATTTTATTAACTTGGGTAAAATATAAGACATAAACCATTTAATTTTTACTTTTTGAAGTTTGCATTGGTTATGAAAAGAGAGCACGCGGTAGCCAAAAGGGCCATGTGGAGGGGCTGAGAAACAGATGTTTAACACTTTGAGGCCTAACTAGGCTATATTGTACTTGAATTATCTGTTCTACACCTAGCAGGTTGCAAACCCAGGTGTTATATTATGTCGTCAACGCCTGTTTTGTTGAGAATAAATGTATTGAGCATCTTTATGGGTGAATGTAAGCAGAATCATGACGACAAATGTCTACAGGTTTCAGATGTAATTACCTCATTTCAGTACGCTTTTTTCTCCCCTGGAAAAAGGAACAGTGGAAAAATAATTTTAATTTAGTTGGAAAGAGGTCTGAGAAAAATAATGCGATTTTATTTAAATCCTGATGCTGGACAAACCTTTTGATGTTTTGTTGGACATAAAGTGTTACATCATTCAGCATGTCCAATACTACAAACTTTTCCAGATTGGGAGACTTTATGTGGTTTCGAAATAGATCCCTACATATTTCTGTATGACTTTAATAAAAATGGAATAATAAAAGGTACATTTATCCAATATATCTTCTGAAACCATGGGTCCTGGTGCAACTATGTATGAGATAATACCAGTATCTATTTAGAATTACCTTGATACATCTGGTGGTATCTGGTGGTATCTACTGCCTCACAAGAGTCTGATACAGAATCTTAAAAGTTGTCATTTGGTCAGGCGGAATACGTTTCACAGTTGTTACACATATTTTCTGATATTTTTTCACAGCATGGTCATATTTTTTATAGCACAGTCAGGCGCAAAATTAACTTGCATGTGAGTACACCATTCAGACGGAGTAAGAAATCATCTTTATCAGTTACCTGTGTTGGGAATTTTTCGGCGCTCACGTAACCCATATGCTTCTAACATGGTTCTTGCAAGAAACAAATCTGGTGACACTAGAATATATATAGACTACAGGTTTCTTGACAAAAATTCTATACAAGATTCGTATGCTTTTCCACGATTTTACAAAATATTTCATTACCTTTAAAGGTTCAAATAATTTTACTGTGTTGCAGTTGAAGCCCGGTTTTCGTTAACTGTAAATTTCAGAGGAGCATAAAGAGCCGTCCATTTGTACGACAAATTTGGTTTCTATGTGTTTAATCACTAAGCATTTGGATGAAAAGAATACCCCTGTAAGTTTCAAACGGGTGGTAGAACAATATTTAGATGGGTTAAATTGAAAAAAATATGTTTAGTGTATATAGATGATGTATATTTTAAAATTCATATGTGAAATGGATGGCGAGGCCTCAGATGAAATTTGGGAGGTTAAGCGAATGTGGTTTGGAACTCTCTCTTCCATCTAAGTTTAAACTATTTAACGAAAAATCGGCCTATATAGGTCATGTTGTGGCAGCTATTGATATGGAAGCTGGCCCATGCAAGATTGAGAAAACTGTAGATTTGCAAACATCTACTAACCTTGATGAACTAAGAAATACATAAGTGGTTCACATTTCTCTTTTTTAATATCAGATTCAAGTGTGACGTATTTCATATGGGGTTTAATTCCAATCCCTTCTAGAGGAATAAGTTTTTGGTGTCTGTTAAGAAAATCAGTAACACTTCCAACAGTTAAACCGAGATTGAATTATTTACCTAAATGGTAATAGGGTGCTCAATAAGCTCTGGCTATCAAGAAACGTAAAGGTGTGTTATCTTCACCACCTTTCGGGATTATCTGTTATACTCCATTTTCGAGCTGCACATTAATACTAGTTGGTGTGGATTGGGTAAAGTACTGCATAAAACAAAATGGTCAAAAAGGGTTATTACATATGCCAGCTGTGGCTTTAGCAATTCTGGAAGAAATAATCCTGCACATAAACTGGAGTTGTTTGCTCTTTAATGGGCCATTGTTGATAATTTTATAATTATTTGTACGGGCATCACTGCATTCTGTTTATAGATAATACCCCATTGACATATGTTTTGACTACTGTAGTTTTAGATACTACACCACGAAGATGTTGAATGTGTGTAAATAAACTTATATAGATATAAATATCGTCACCGTTGCGTGTCAAGTTGGGATTCATTAGAGTCCTCATTTTTCACAAGAACTTCTCGACATTAAAAAGCACCCCAGACAACGGTGGTAATCTATACTAGGAGTGAAAGTCCTCAAAAATGGACAGTATAAATACAAACGATTGGCTAACTCGAGGGTATGCTTGTGTTGTTAACACGATAAAGCCATAATGACTGAAGATGATCTTGAACGCCAATGAACACAAACAATTGAAAATAAAAATTATTCTTCTATTTCTTCATACATATTCTCTTGGTCAGGGCTTTTCTGAGGGTTTCATTTCGAGGGTTCGTAGAAACATGCACGGTAGGCCAAGTAAATGTAACAGTTATTTTTTAAATTTATTTATTGGTGCTTAATGTCACATCAGCAGCTAAGGCTAGTCGTGGCTAGAAAACGGTATAATTATAAAATAAAAGGATTGAATAAAAAAAGAAAAAAAAACACTAAAATGTCAAAGATAAGAGTTGTGTGAACAGAAATGAGCAATAAAACAAGAAACGTGAATTACTTATAAATCAATTTGATGATTTCAGACTTGAACAGTCTAGTTAAAAAGAATAAAAACAGTTTTAACATTTGTTAAAAATGTAGATTACGTTCAGAAATGAGAGACTTTTGTGCTGGCTCGTAAGCTGAAATAGATCTCTTAGAGATCCTACAGTGCGATACTGTCCCTAGGCATGATTAAATTCAGAGCAATGTAAAAGAATGTCTTCCAATTTCAACACCTGTTGAAAAGGAATACATTCCCGTCGCATATTACCCTCCAATAAAGAAGAATGTGTTAGGCTTGTATGGCCGATATGACATCGTGTCAGAATTACGTGATCCTTCCTACAAAGGCTACTAGACGGATACTTATGAGTAATAGTAGTTCGGAAGTGATGGAGCTTGCTATTTGCCCTCCATTCCATTCCGTCGCCTGTCACACAGATTTGATGTACTTGCAGATATGTGGCTTGAAATTATAGAGGGAATTTTAAAATCAGTGAGAGGCTTGGTTAAAGCCTGTTTTGCTGTACTATCTGCCCTGGTGTTACCAGAGATACCACCATGTTCAGGTACCCAGATAAACACAATATCATATCGGTCAGACACGAGAGAAGTCAACTTCTCACGAAGTTCCAAAATGAGAAGGTTCTTCTGCTTGAGTAAAGATAGCAAAGAGGAAAGTGAGTCGAAAAAAATAATCGACTTCCTTTCCTGTGCATTCTCGATGTGTTCAAGTGCTTGTTGTTAAGCTTTTCCTTCAACTGTGAAAATAGAACTTTTATTTTGTATTCTGATCGAGATGGTCTGATCATCAGTAACAATGGCTAGTGATACTTTGTCACCATCTGTGGATCCATCAGTATAGATTCTGTTATATGCACTATACTTGAACTTTATTTCAGCATATTTCCGCTTAATCTGTAAGACTTTTAGGTAGAAGCAAGGTCCAAAATAACAATAACTGTAGGTTTTTAAGATGCCAAGGAGGAATTTGTGGTTCACGGTTCTCTTTTATATAATCAGATTCAAGTGTGACAGACTCCATATGGGGTTTAATTCTAATTCCCAGTGGAGGAATATGTTTCTGGTGTCTGTTAAGACAATTAGCATTTTGAGGGTCCGAGACAGACTTATAATCGGTGTATGGATTAGCGAACAGTTTAGAAACATATTGGAGTGACAGTTTAATTCTGCGCTTCTCAAAGGAAGGCCCCTCTGCTTCAACAAGCATTGAATCTATTGGTAAAGTTTGAAAAGCACTCAGACTAATTCTAATAACACAATTATGAATTGCATCAAGTGGCTTGAGATACGACTTCCTTGCAGAATCATAAACCACAAAACCGTAATCTAATTTGGATTTATTAAGTGATCTATATAGATGTGCTTTTTACATATCGCGCTTAGTCATTTTATATGCGTAGTGAAATACATAGAGGATATCTAGTCTTTTTGAGTGGATACCGAAAATTAAATTATCTCATTAGTGATCGAGACAAATGTTTATTTTTCGCGAGCGCTTGCGATCGAAGATCGAAGTGATGTTTCCGAAGTTTACAAAAAAGTACACAATTTCTTTTTGTTTTAGAGAACCATTTTCTGTGGCCTGTTTTTGAATTCTATTTAAGCACAGCTGAAGTCTGCGCCCTATAGCATTCATGATTTTGCTGCTGTAGCAAGTTAAAAAAATCATTAGCATACAATGAAGGGTCTACCATATTCTCAACTAAGTCGATGATGCGATTGATTTTCAGTGAGAAAAGGGTAACAGATAAAATACTGCCCTTAAGGAACCCCCAATTCTTGATCGTGCTGATCAGACAACGTTGACCCAACACGAACCTGAAATTGGCGAACCTTCAAAATTTTTCTATAAAAAAGAGGCATACACCCTCTCAACCCCCATTTTAAAAATCCCATACCTCCACGTTGTATCGTATGCTTTCTCCAGATCAAAAAGCATGGCCACCACATGTTCTTTTCTGGTGAGGGCATTTCTTATAAACGTTTCAAGTCTTACCAAATGATCCACAACAATTCTCTGGCTTCTGACGGGACATTCGCAAGTAGATTGTTCGATTCCAGAAACCAGACAAGTAGATCAATGATCATCCTTTCCTTGGTTGAACACAGAAAACTAATTAATACAATGGATGGATAATTATTTGGGCTGTTGTGATCTTTATCAGGCTTTGGAATGGGAATAATTGTTGATTTTCGCAAGGAAGGTGAAAGCTAGCCTGTCATTTATATGTCATTAAAATTTGAAAGCAAATGTTCAACGGAAGTTTGAGGCCGATGTTTTAAAAATTGATAATGTATTGCTTCGGGTCCAATAGCAGTATCTTTTGTTTTATGCCAAGAGTTTATTTAACTCTTTCATAAAGAAAAGTTCCTTATAATCCTCTAAATTGTTGGAGGTAAATTTTTCCTGTTGCTTTATAATTTTAACGAATCCTGGATTACAATTTTCAGACGACGAATGTTTAGAAAATGCTAAAGCCTGTTTGTTTGATATTTCCTTCTTTGATGTAATTAGTGTATTGTTATCTTTCTGGTGTTGTACAGTTGATTTTGTTTCTTTACCTTTAATTTTTCAACAGTTTTCTAAATATTGTTGATGGGTGTGTGTTGGTTAAGTTGTGACATAATTTTCCCGAGAACTTTTCTTTTTTTGTTTTATAAGTCGTCTTTCTTTTGCTCGATTTATACGCAGTTTGTTCAAAGCAAGTGTTATTAAGTTCCCTTTCAGTTTTCTTGCAATCCATTTTTGCCTGTTTTCACTCAGTAACAAACCATGGTTTCGCTAAACGTTTTGGATTTGCCAAGTATGTAGGAATGACTGTTTGCAATGTCATGCAAAGCTATTGCTAACTTTTCCATTTGGTCAGCACATTCCTCAAATTTCTCCCGTGCGTGGCTTTCAGAACAGAGCGGTGAGAAAGTGTCCCAGTCAGTCTTTTTAAAGTTCCACTGGGGAACTCTCTCATCGTCGGCCGGAACCACACTCTCCAACACAATTGGAAACTGCTCACTCCCGCACAAGTTATCTTCTACCTTCGAAGAAAAATCGAGGAAGATAGAAAGGCATGCAACTGTAAGATCAATTGATGCGTACGAACCAGATGTGGGGTGTAGATAAATGTTAGACCCATCATTTAACAAACACTAGTCATACTTTGTAACACATTCTTCCACTGTTTTACCCTTTACATCTTCTTGACTGAAGGAATTACCCAAAAGGCGGCTATGTGTGTTGAAATCACCCAAGAAAATGTGTGGAGTTGGGAGCTGATGGACCAGCAGCTAAAGATCATTCAGTTGAAGGGCTTTACGTGATGAAACGTAAATAGAACACAAAGTAACTGTGTAAAGTTAGGCGTACAGCAACAGCCTGTAAGTTTGTTTATAAAACTACAGACTATAAATAATGTTGTTCCTAACTAAGACAGACGTTCTACGAATGTGGAGATCATTATCATCAGCCCAGGCATTATACGAAGTATAATGCTTAAAAGCTGAATGATGCTCTTTTTCGAGGTTTCTTTAAAAGAGCTTCATGTAGACAAAAATCATCAGGTTTGTATTTTGGACTTTGAAAGCCCAGTTCATTAAAATTCGCATTGAAACCTCGGCAATTCCATTGTATTATATTGGTTTTGTTTGGAGTATACATATTTAGTATTTTAATGGTAGACATATAGGAGAATAGACACGGTATTTATCTCTTTAGGTGATTCATTTTTCGGGGACCTGTTCTGAGATGTCGTACGCAGTTGCATGAACATTTCGTTGATGCTCTCAGTTCAAAGCGCTCAAATATGTTGCGAGTAACAGGGTCTTTAAGAACGTTGGGTGTTCTGTCTGATGATGGCTTTTGGTTTTCTTTCTCTATTTTGTTTTTTCCAAATTCTCTTTTTTTCCTCTCTGACTCTGACATTACTGCTGTGATTTCTGTGTATGTTCCGATTTGGGTTTTTTGTTGTCTTTCCTATTGTGCTGGTTGGATTTATTGTTTTCCTTTTTTCTCTTCTGCTGTAGATTTTGTTCTTTGTGTTCGTTTTGTGTTGTGTCTTTAGAGTGGCTTTGACAGTTAATTTTGTGTTCTTTTTACTGAGTTTGGTTGTTATTTCCTATGGTGAACGTTTGTAATGAGGTTGGAATTGTGCCCTTGAGCCACGTAAATTCAGTTTGACATGCAACTGATTCAGTGGATTTCGTTTGTTTTAAAGTCGAGGCATAAGATGGCACTCGTGTATTAATGCCAGGCAATGCTGTTTCGATGTTTTAAAGTCGAGGCATAAGATGGCACTCGTGTATTAATGCCAGGCAATGCTGTTTCGATGTCCCTGGCCTCTCTAAAACTAATTTGTTTTGAATCAACTTTTCCTTCTTTCTTTTTCCCAGACAGGGCAATCCTTTGACGATGACATGTGGTTGCCCTGACACTTGATGCATTTATATGTTGTTGTTTCACATGGTCCATCAAGAATTAAGCTATATTTAAACCATATTTGTTTGAATCCTGTCCATGCCAAAACTGTTGGCACCTGAAACATCGAAATGGATTTGAAACGTACACATCCACACCGACGTTCAAGTAACCAATTTTGACAAATTTTGGAGGTGTGGTGCCATCAAAGGTACATATATATGTAGGTATTGGTCCTAATTTGTTTGCCATCTGTTTTGATTTCTAAAACAATTTTAAAAAAATTCTATTTTTAACAGCCGTTATCCCTTGTTGTTTCAGTTCCAAAGTAATTTCAATTTCTTTTATATCAGCTTATTCACTGATTCTTATGTTACCTTTGTTAGAATTTAAAGTTTTATGAAAATTGGCCTTAACATGAAAATCAACAATTTGGGTAAGATTGTGTATTTGAGCTGGTTTAATCCATTGAATTTACGACACGAGGTGACCCTGGCTGTAGAAAGTGTCGTGAAAACCCAATAAATAAATAAATAAATAAATAAATAAATAAATAAATAAATAAATAAATAAACACATTGAATAAGTATATCACGTTATCTTAATTTCTTGATATCCTTAACAGTTACTGCAATAACTTTGATGACTTTCTCAAGTGCAAACGGATTTATAGAGCTCAATTTACTATTTTCGTCTGTTAAGTGTAATATAATAAATCTTGGGATGTTGTCCAGTGGTATAAAAAAAAGCTTTTAAAACGTCGTCAGAGTCAGAGTTTCCGAGGTCAGTAGATTACAAAAAGTCGTTTAGGTTTTGGTTTGCTTGCCATGGAGAATTGTAAATAGTTCATTGCCCCGGCTTCCACCCACCACAGAGTCCAACAAACGGTAGAGTTACTGCCCTGCAGTGAACCCTACGAGCTGCCAGTATCCCCACATACTAGGGCAGTATACTCAGTATTGATGCCGAAGCATGCCACTGACTGATTGGCCCGGGCGTGGACGTGCCGTGTCTTCAGATATCGGTCATTCAATCAATCATTTTACAATACACTATAAGTGAAGTTGCCACTTGTAACTAACACAGACAAGGCAATAAAACCAAGCAATGTTTTTTAAAATATAATGTATTCAAAAATCAGTACACAATAGCAATGATCAAATTTTTTTAAACAAAATGACTGATTGAATGACCTCCAAATGCCCCCCGACGTGACGCCATTTTTGGGGCTCCTGAAGTTAGGGCCAAAGTAGCGTATTGGAGAGGTATCTCTAAAATGCAGACTGCCCTAACCGGAGAACTGTCTGCTCTCAACTGCCAAGATTCCTTCCTCCGGAGCCTTCGGAACGCACCCCACGGGAGAACAAGGTGCGTCCAGGATGTAATAACAGGATAGTACAATTTTGGTCTGCGGCTGCGTACAGTTAAAACTAGAAGTCCTGTCACGAACTGTGCTCTTATCTAGGCTTAATTGCGCGTGGGAATTGCGCGCAATTGTCATGTCGAATAGCATCCAAAGCACGCAGGTTCTCCTGGTTACTCATAGCAAACGCAGGCCATGTTTCTGCCAATGGACCTCCGGGTTACCCGGAGGTCCATTGGCTGAAACATTGCGTGTGCACAGGACATATGTACATAATTTGATAGCCTTACTATGGTCATAACGCGTAGATTAACGCGCAGATCGACGTGCTATTAGTGTGCATTTCATGACAGGACTTCTAGTTTTAACTGTATTTGGATATTCTGCTGCAAACCTGCTCAGTTCAACAGGCCGTCCTATGGAGGACCCGCTCAGTAGGGGACCCTCCCCCCCCCCCCCTCCCCAGGAAATATAACAGTTAAGCACATCGGTTATGTAATTCCTTCGCGACCGATCGCGTTCACAACTGTGCATAAATCTGGTATGTTTCACTTTGAGATTCTCCTCATTATTTGAAGCCATTCATGAACGTTAACTCTCCAGTTGACTGGGTGTAGGATCGTGCTTGGTATCAAAATGGTCGGAATTTTCTCCTCGAAAATGTAAGAGCAATGTGAACTTAAAAATACTGACCCGAGCCCACGTGCTGACAATCTTGGGTATTCCTCTCCAAAGATCGGTGACCAAGAATGTCGACGTGTAGCCCCCACGTCAGTTTGCGGGCATCTTCTGGGTTCCAGTGGGAAAGGAGTGGTTGCATCCCTTACTTACATCCTCGCGAAAATCGACTTTCGATAAAGGTATTTCCCTTTAATTATTAGACGAATGAGGAAGGCCCATTGAGAAGAAAGTAAATGTTGAGGAAACTCCTATGATATTAGTAGAAAATAAGCTCAAGTCTCTTTTTGTTCATTTTAATAAACGAAAACAACAGACAGCTGTCTGTTGTATTCGTTTATTAAAAGTAACAAAAGAAAAACTTGGGCTTTTTTATTGCAAGCTAATTTGAAACCTGGTTCATAGATAACCAGTCATTAAGACTATCTATCAGTATTTCATCCACCAACAATAAAATGTCCACTTTGGCTCTTTTCTTAGTGAATGAAAATCTCTCCTTCTAGATTTATATTAATGGAAAGGGCAGTGTCTGTATTATATGCCACGATGCGCACACAGTTGATATAATGATCAGGAAAAATATTACCGAACCTGAAAAGATGTTGAAAACACCGTTTTCTTATTTTTTAAATGGATTCCAATAGAGAATAATAAAGCATTCAAACTGATTGGGAAAAATGTAAAAGGCAAGTTTCTGTATTTTTGTATTACTACCCGGGAAAGTGCATTAACCCTTTGAACTCTAGTGGTATCTTCCATGTCAGTTCACTGGCAGCAATTAGAAGAGTCCATATGCATTATTTTGGGAGTAGACCAATCAATATTTTCAACGTGCAGCCCCGACGCTGCACATTGAAAATATTGATTGGTCTACCCCACACATTTACTGAACATCCATCCTGTATAATGACGTTGTGGTGTGTCATGTAACTGGCCGGAAATGCGGCCGCTAGGGTTCAAAGGGTTAAGTTTGTGAATTGATGCGCAGATCGATGATACAAATTTGCTAACATCTCGAAATTTCGATTTTTAAATGAAATTCCCATGTCCTTAGTGTTAAATTTACTGACAGCTTTCGGAAATTAAGAGAAGCTAAATTTCACGTAAATCACTTCCAGTGACTGAAATTGTTAGTCATGGAACACTGGAAGCCATACACAATATCAATTCCAATGGTCAAAACAGATTCGAATTAACACATACTTATAACGATTTCACGTAAAAAGGTTGTAAAGCATTTTTGACTACTTTTCAAACAACTTCAGACAGGGAAGTATCAACTGAAATGACATCAATGTTTTCCAAGAGTTAAGATTCTCATTTTATATTCCTTTGATATTGTTATACAATTATGGACTTTTGTGGTGTTGAATATGTTGTGATATGAACCTAAAAAACTTATATTGACCGAGGCGAATAGCCGAGGTCAGTATAAGTTTTTTAGGTTCATATCACATCATATTTATCACCGTAAATGTCCCTAACTGTTTTATTATATACACCATCCTAAAAAGACAATCTTCTTTTTGTCAATTAAAAGTTCAATTGTATCAACCAGAAATACTTCCATTTAACAATAAAATAGATATCATCTGCACAATTACATAAAAATAAACAATGTTATGGAGATTACGTCGATTGAAATAGAACTAGAGAGGGAATTTCCAAAAGCTATATTTAGAAAGTTGATATTCACTGGAAAACCGGTGTACATGGATTTTTGAGTTCCCATCACGCGTATAAGATCCAGCCAATAGACATGTGGTTATTTATAAAGTATATAATAATATAAATTATATATTAGTTGGAAACTGAAGGCATTTTCATTTCCTTCCGTTTTGGTTTTGTGCATCTGAAGTGTTTGAGAAGTTGTAGTTAAAAGCTCATTTTGTCCCCGTTTCGTTCCTAATTCATAAACTTATCTGGGAACTGAGTACACGTATCAACCGATTAATATTTTCCACATGTAGCCCATTTTGGACAGCAATTTAATTTCTTCCAGACTGAAATAAGCTTTTACGAAAGGCTAAGTATGTATAATTAGGCGCTTCAATCCAAGGTGTCCGAGTGGGTGGGGTAGCAGGATTACTAACCCTGGAGATTCGGGGAGCGGAGTAGGGGTGGACACGACTAGCAACACTAATTGTCTCATTAAATCGAAATAAAAGCCGTCAGCCATGTCGATACATAATCCCCCACCCCCTCCTCACCCTCCGGGAAGACACTCACTCTGTTATCTTATAATGTCACTACTTTTGCGAAGCTGGAGTTTGAGCAGCAGCCCATGTTTTTATTTTGTCGAATTGGGGTTTTTCTTATGAACCGGCATCGTAGATATTATGTGTTCGCCATCACTTGCAAAGCAACATATTTACGGTTTGTGTTGGTTAATGAAAGCTAACTGTAGTATTTCAGAACTATTTGATAAAATGGCGACGTCTGTAATACAGACGATGTAACCTTTGAGGAATGAAATCATCCAAATTGCGACGTATGATCCCAGTTACCCCCTCTCGGCACTGCGAGATTGGGGCCACGTATATCACTGTAAATAATAAAACCTTCAAAACACTGTATTCGTGAAAAGTAACAAAAAGAGTTGGACAAGAAGTGCCGAACACTTAAGACACGTCCACTCCCCTGTATAGTTATTATATAGGTTCGTTCAACGTTTTGTCATCACATTTTAAGTGGCTAAGCTGAGCCAAACTATATGAGTTACGTGGACATAGTCGCAAGTGATCTATAACCCTAACCCCTCCTTGTCTTCCATGCTTGTAATGAAAACAAATGTGCGGACAGTTGAGGTAATAAGAAACGGATTTTAAATGTTTATTGGTTGTTTATTAACCAGTTGAACCCTGTGGCATCTTCCATACCAGTTCAATGGCAGCAATTGGAAGAGACCATATTCATTATTTGGGGTAGACATATCAATATTTTCAACGTGCAGCCTCGGGGCTGCACGTTGAAAATATTGATTGGTCTACCCCACACATTTACTGAACAGCCATCCTATTTAATGATGCTATGTCGTATCATGTTTCTGTCCGGAAAACAGGCCTCTCGGGTTCAAAGGGTTAATATGTAGGATTATTTTCAGCATGTGTAGTTATACCATAAGCACACAGGCTAGACACGTTTCTCCGATCGTGTTTAATAATTCTTATCACTTTAGATGACCTGCACCCCGCGTATTGGCTATCGGTCCTATTTTAACAATGACACAGACACGTCCTACCACAGTAGACCAGCGCTACATCTCTTTTAGGGGCTTTGGAGAACTAACTACCTGGTGAATGTTATTATAAATCGTGAATCGATTGGCTGCTTTAATATACGTTTATATTACTCGGAATAGATGGTCATTTGGAGATGGAGGCGTGTTAGGGATATCTTAGAGGATGCCAGTAACAGAATTAACCGTGATGTTGGCCAAGGTCTGTTGCAGTATTAATCTTTGATTGGAATACTTTGGGGAGACAAAAACGTAATGTGATGCGCCTTCCATCCCGTTACCACATGAGCAGTGTTCTGAATATAATTTTGAAATTTGTCAAAATTCCAGTCACTGCGTTCATTACGTAGACTGTAAAGCAGTATATTCATCTTCCTCAAACCTGTCCCAAAATACAATGATGGTCTACATACCTCACTTTTGAAATGCTTAGTAATTTCACTTAACGATTCCGGGTTCTTTATTTCAATGGGAAGTGAGTTCCACTGCGAAATACAAGATGGAAAGAAATAACTTTTCAATAATTCAGTGTGCATCAGAGGAATTTTGAAATTCGAACAAGCACGTGTGTTATATTTAAAATTTATGAGCTACTGCTGGGTCCGTTCTAATACAACTTTAAGTTCATGATTAATATCTGTACTGATCTGATCCAGATCAGAATTTGTCTTTGTTATACACGTATCGTCTGCGAACAGCCTACAGGAATCTGCGGAGGACATATATTCAGAAATGTCATTGATGTAAATCAGGAAGAGAAGTGGTCCTAACACTGATCCGTGGAACTCCACTCTCAACGAGAAGATAGTCAGAATAGACAGAATTTAATATTATTCCATGTCGCCTCTCTTTCAGATAGCTTTTTAACCACTCTAGGAATGACCCTGAAATACCATATAGCCTCAATTTGAAAATAAGCCCCTTATGTCAGACTCTATCAAATGCTTTTGATATACCGCAAAATATCTCAATCGAGAAGTGACGGTTATCAAAGGCTTAGCATAAGTTGTAATAGATTTCTAGAAGCTGGAATAAGTACCTTGTTTCGGTAAAGAGCCGGTGTGACAGGAATGGAAGTCCGTAGGAAAATTAGTCCCTCTGGACTATTATTCCGCGGAATTATAGTCCAGAGGGACTAACGTTCCTACGGACTTCCATTCCTGTCACACCGGAATGATATTTAAAGAATAGAAAATTCTTAGAAAGCGGCAGAATACTTTATTGAAAATAACTTTTTCCATGACTTTACCCAGACAACAAAGAAGAGAAACGGGACTATAATTGTTAGGGTCGTGGGTTTCGCCTTTCTTAAAGATTTGTATAACTATCGTAAGCTTCCAATCTGATGGATACCTGCGAGAAGTAAGTGACTGCTGGAATAATAGTAGGAGTGGCTTGCATATTGTTTGCCTTGTCTCCTTCAGCATTCGGTTACTGATGCCGTCATGACCTACTGCTTTATTGACTGCGAAAGAGCTTAGTATCTCGAAGACATCTGCTTCCGTCACATTCATGTCGGAAACAGTTTTTGAGCACTTACAACGGAACACAGGCAAGTCATGTCATGCTTCGTGGATTTCACTATTCTTCAGAAAGGTTGTGTTTAGTAGCTTGGCCATTTTTTGATCACTGGATATAGTTACCAAATTTCCAGCGTCAGTCGCAGTTTCGAGGTGCTGGACTGGAGACTTGCTATCAAAATGACCTAATGGTTGTTTAACGGTATGCCAAGAAGTTTTAGGGTCGCGATTTATAGAGAGAGATATGTGTCTAATTTAGAAAAGTAAGTGGATTTAGCCTTTTTCTTCATATTATTTACTTTATTACGAACATGTTTATATTTTTCAAAGTTAGTGGGATTATTACTTTTAGGGCTCGGTGCCTTAAGCGGTCTGTCGTCCGAATTTCCCAACGCAGTGTAGAATCGACCATGGCTTAGCAGATGGGCGGAAGTAATACCGTAGCATGGTATAAACTCTTTTGCAGTTTCGAGAAACCTTTTAAGGAAATTGTGAAGTGAAGTGTCTAGGCTGTTGGTAGTATTAATAATTGTTTGCCACTCTGTCTGGGATGTGATATTATTCATTTTAATAAAGTTGGCTTTGTTATAATTCCAGAGTTGTCTTATTTTTGGCTCCTGTTCTGTAATACCAGTCTGTCTGAATAGTCATGCAAACTGCCTTGTGGTCGGAAACCCCGAGGTTCAGTACATCCAAGTTCAAGACTTTGACATTATCACTAACTATCATTGGGTGAAGTAAAGTACTAGAGTAAGAGGTAGTGCGTGTCGGTTCGGTTATGGTGTTTCTTAAACTATATGTATCAATAACCTCATTGAGAACACTTGATGAACTGAGAAGATCGCGTTCAAGTCACCGGTAATTATCAGGGAGGGTTGCTGCCAAGCCAAACTTCAGTTACGCGTTCAAGTTTCTCCCAGTAGCCCTCTGTAGAAAACCGAATTGAGCGGTAAGCTGCGCATAACATAAGTTTAATTTAGGTAGTGATTTCGAACCAAAGCATCGATTGATCAGATTCTAACAGAAGCATTCGTTTAAATTTGTCTTGCTTAGAAAAATACACTGCCACTCCCCTACCATGTTGGTTCCTGTCTTTATTCACTAGTGGAGAAAGGCTAGGGATCAACACGCTCTCGGCGCTGAAACTGGGATCCAGGTGAGTTTCGGTAAAACAAATTAAATCAGTATCATTAACATATTCAACTATTAAATTTTGTTTATTTCTAATACTTTGAATACTGTATTGAAAAATGGAGAGAGTTTCTACCAAAGCAGTATCTTCTATTTATATTTATTTATTGATGTTTAAGGTCACATATTTATGCACAATGGCTAATCATGACCGTGACAGTTTTACGGGTGGAGGAAGCCGGAGTATCCGGAGAGAACCACCGAGCAACGACGAGCAGCTGCCAGCTCCCCAACATCGTAACTCCGCACTGCAGCACAGGCAGGGTTAGATTGGTTGAAGACATGCGTACCATCGACGTGCAGTACGTCTTAGTACACGGCGTCATCGTGCCCCTACATGGGCAATGGGGGTGAAGTGTCTTGCCCAAGGACACAACGCGGCTGCCGCAGGTGGGATTCGAACCGAGGACCTCTCGGCTTGCAGCCTGCACCTCTCTCTACTGAGCCACCGCGCCACCACAGTATCTTCTAAATTAACTATTATTCCTTATTTAACCATATGCACTCTGATGTCAAAATGGCAAAGTTTTCAGAAGCAAATATTTCCCATAATGCAATTTGATATTTACCCCAATATATCTTGTTTGATAGAGCTTATAGAGCTCTGCCAAACAAGATATAATTGGTTAAATTCAAAGTTAAACATGAGAAAACACAGCGTGATTGGCGAGAATTTTGTTGCATTACCAGAGTGCTAGAGGTTAATTGTTATTCCCAGCAAAGGCACAACAGGTGAGTTTAAAAACGAAAGACTAAGAAAACACGTACAACTCTCATCGATAGCATCGTGGATGGAAAATGAAGAAATTAAAAACAGTGTTGACAAGAAAATGTTTTTTGCGAGCACAAGCGCGCGAGAAAATGCCCGTGAAATACTCTTGTTTTGTGCATACATCATGCAATCTCTCCGTAGGCCTATTAGAACAAAAACAAGAAGCACTCTGTGAACAAAGTTGAATCTCTCTCACTAAAGGGAGGTGAGTACACCATCTCAAAGCATTATGACTGGTGATTCACAAGGAATTAGTATAAATAAGTTCAAGTATATTTGGACAGGCTTCCAGGCTATGAGGGTTAATATCTTCATTCGAAAAACCTTGAAAAGGCACCTCTCCCACACATCCCCGCCCTCCTACTCGCACACACAACCACCCCAAAAAGATCAGCTTTTTGGACGGATTGTCCCGGTACTAAACTCGACTTGGGACAAAACGCAGGTGATTTTGATTGGAACTGCCCCAGCCCACCTCCAAGTATTGTCATTGTTTGTTCTCGAAAATCATTTTCAGAGAATTTCAAGCTTATTGGACAAGGGCTGTAGTGGCAACATTTTGGGGGTTAATATCTCCATTCGAAAAAAAACTTGAGAAAAAGTACTCCACCCCTCCCCACAAGATAAACATAGAAGAATACTTAAATGTAGGCTACAGACATTTCGCGACTTGGGGGGAAATATTCACGCAGACATCCCATCTTATATAATCGAGGGTGGATGTATCAAAACAAAAATGGTTTTACCTCATTACCCAACGTATCTGCCAAAACCGGCCAGCGCTATTCACAAATATCGCCAGTTAATTTTCAGTATTTTTTTCTTCATTTTTTGTCTCAAAAACATAGGTTATGACCCCTCTTTGGAACGAGCTCGTCGAGCATATTTTGTGGGGCCCACAGGGCAGCACTATGCTTCCCAAGGCACCATCTTTAAATTTGGAGAATACCAAGCAGTTTGCCCCTTTCGTTAACAAACAGCTAGAAAAAACTGATAATATCCCATAGAACAAAAACATTTCACTTCCTTTTCTGGGATGCATTGTAGACCCAGAAGGGTGCAAAATTTATAAATGCGGGGGGGGGGGGGCGCACAGGACCACTGTGGGTAGAAAGACACCTACTGTTTATTTTGGGAATACCGAGCTAATTGCTCCTTTCTCTAACAAGATTTCAAATAAACCGATAATAGACTGTAAACAGAACCCTTTTGGGGAGCCTTATGACACAAAAGGGGCGCATATGTTGGGGGCCCGCAGAGCACCACCATGCTTACCGAGGCACCCTCTATAAATTTAGAGAAGACCAGGCCGATTGCCCCTTTCGCTAACAAACGGTCAGAAAAACTGATAATAGCCCATATAACAAAAACATTTCCCTTCTTTCTTTGGATGCTTTGTGAACCCAGAAGGGTGCAAAATTTGGGGGCCCGCACCGAACCACTGTTCTTAGCAAGACACCTACTGTTTATTTCCGGAAGACCGAGCTAATTGATCCTTTCTCTAACACGATTTCACACAAACCGATAACGGACTGTAAAGCAAAAAATGACAAAACCCCTTTTGGAAGCCTGGTGGCACAAAAGAGGTGCATATTTTTTTTTTGGGGGGGGGGGGGGTGGTGGTGGGTGGGGGCGGGGGGTGGGGGCGCTGAGAATCACCATGCTTCCCAAGGCATCATCAATAAATTTAGTGAATACCATGCAGATTGCACCTTTCGCTAACAAACAGTCACAAAAAACAGATTTACCCTTTCGCTAACAAACAGCCAAAAAGTAAACTGATGATAGCACATATAACAAAAACATTTCTCTTCCTTTTTGGGGATTCTTTATGCACCCGAAAGGATGCAAAATTTGGCGGGCCCGCGCAGAACCAATGTGGTTAGCAAGACACCTACTGTTTATTTTGGGAATATCGAGGTAATTGACCCTTTCTCTAACAAGATTTCAGACATATCGATAATAGTTTGCAAATCAAAAAAGGACGGAACCCCTTCTGGGAGCCTTATGGCACAACACGAGAGCATATTTTGGGGAACCCGCAGCGCACCACCATGCTTCCCAAGGCACCATCTATAAATTTCGAGAATACAAAGCAGATTGCCCCTTTCGCTAACAAACAGGCAGAAAAATTGATAATAGCCAATATAACAAAAATATCTCACTTCCTTTTTGGGATGCTTTGTGGTTCCAGAAGGGTGCAAAATTTGGTGGGAGGGGGGGGGGGCGTACAATACCACTGTGGTTAGCAAGACACCTACTGTTTATTTCGGGAATACCGAGCTAATTGACCCTTTCTCTAACAAGATTTCAGACAAACCGTTCATAGATTGCAAATCACAAAATGACAGAAGGCCTCTTGGGAGTCCTATGCACAAAAGAGGTGCATATTTTTGGAGGCCCGCAGAGCACCAACGTGCTTCCAAAGGCAACACCTATAAATCTGGAGAATAGCAAGCAGATTGCTCCTTTCTCTTACAAACAGACAGAAAAACTGATAATAGCCCATATAACTAAAACATTTCCCTTCCTTTTTTGGATGTTTCGTGGACCCGGAAGGGTGTAAAATTTGAGGGGCCCGCACAGAACCACTGGTTAGAAAGACACATGTTGCTTATTTTGGGAATACCTAATAGCTAATTGATACTTTCTCTAACAAGATTTCAGATAAACCGATAATACACTGTAAAGCAAAAAATGACAGAAACTTTTTTGGGAGCCTTAAGGCACAAAAGGAAGCATATTTTATTTTTATTTTTATTTTTATTTTTTTTTTTTTTGGGGGGGGGGGGGGGCTGCTCAGAGAAGCACCATGATTCCCAAGGCACGATCTATAATTTGGAGAATACTAAGCAGATCGCCCCTTTCGCTAGCAAACAGTCAGAAAAACTGATAATAGCCCATATTACAAAACATTTCCCTTCCTTTTTTGGGATGCTTTGTGGACGCAGACTGGTGCAAAATGTGTGTGTGTGTGGGGGGGGGGGGGGTCTGCATAGAACCACTGTGGTTAGCAAGGCACCTACTGTTTATTTTGGGAATATTGAGCTAATTGACCCTTTCTCTAACAAGATTAAACACAAACCGATAATAGATTGTAAAGCAAAAAATGACAGAACCCTTTTTGGGAGATTTATGGCACAAAAGAGGTGCGTATTTTGCGCAGAGCACCACTATGCTTCCCAAGGCACCATCTATAAATTTGGAGAATACCAAGCAGAATGCCCCTTTCACTAACAAACAGCCAGAAAAACTCATAATAGCCCATATAACAAAACATTTCCCTTCCCTTTTTGGGATGCTTTGTGGACCCGGAAGTGTGCACAATTTGGGTGGTCCACGCAGAACCACTGTGGTTAGCAAGACACCTACTGTTTATTTTGGGAACACCGAGTTAATTGACCCTTTCACTTACAAAATTTTAGAAAAACCAATATTAGATTGTAAATCAAAAAATGATGGAACCCCTTCTGGGAGCCTTATGGCACAAAAGGGGTGAGTATTTTGGGGCCCGCAGAGCACCACCATGCTTCCAAAGGCGCCCAGAAGGGTGCAGAATTGGGGGGGGGGGTGCTCGCACAGAACCATTATGGTTGGCAAGACGCCTCCTGTTTATTTTAAGAACATCGGGCTAATTGACCCTTCATCTAACAAGAAATCAGACAAACCGATAATTAAACGTATCGCAAAAATATCAGAACCATTTTTGGCAGCCTTGCGCCAAATGGGTATATGTCTTAGGAGGGAAGACGCAGAGCACTACTATGCTTCCCAAGGCGCCATCTAGAAAGTTTGGAGATATTGAGCCGATTGACCCTTCCTCCAACAAGTTGTTCGAGAAATCAATAATACCCCGTATAGCAAACAGTTTGAGAAACTTTTTGGGAGTTTTGTGGCACTAAATGGTTTGCATGTTTTGTGTGTGTGTGTGGGGGGGGGGGGGAGGGGGCAGAGCACCACCATGTTTCCAAAGGATCTATAAATTCCGAGAATACCAAGCAGATTGCCCCTTTTTCTAACAAACAGAAAAGTGATAATAGCCCATAAAGCAAGGAAACTTCGGTACCATTTTGGGGGGCTTTGTGGGACCAGAATGGGGCAACATTTGTGTGTGTAGGGGGGGGGGGGCACATCAACTCTTTGGTGACAAGGCACCCTCTATATAGTTTGGGAATACCGAGCTAATTGACCCTTCTTCTCACAAGAAATTAGATAAATCTGATGAGAGGCCTTGTAGAAAAAAATGTTGGAATCCCTTTTGGGATTCTTTTGGCACAAAGGGGTGCATATTTTTGGGGGCCGCAGAGCACCATCCTGTTCAGAAAGGCACCCTCTGTTACATTAGGGACTACCGCGCCAATGGGCCTTTTTTCTAACAAGGCGTCAAAGAAACCTATAATAGCCCATTTTGCCAAAAAGTGTAAATACCTTTTAAAGTCCTTTTTGCGAGCTCTATTACACCGAATGGGTACATATTTTATCGGGTCCACAGAGCACCACCACGTTCAACTAGGCATCGTTTATAAATTGTATTAATATCCAAAAATTGCCGAGAAACCGATAATAGCCCAGCAAGAGATTGTAGTAACTCCTTTTGAAAATTAGTACCACAACAAGAGTGCACACTGTTTAGTAATCAACCCGCTATAAATTTCTAGAATAACGAACAGATTACAATCTCATCGAACAAGCAGTTTGAGAAACTAATAATAATGGATACTGCAAGAAAATGTAAGATGGATACAGCAGTTCAGTATTCCTTAGTACAAAGCGCTACAGTGCCCCCAGATGGGCATTGGAGGGTTAAGCGCCTTACCAAAGGACGCAGTTGCCGCTGGTCATAGTCGAACCACCGACCTTGCTGTTTAAAGTCCAATGCTTTAACCAGTATGCCACCAAGCTCCTCACGAAACTTGTACATATTGTTGGGGTGGGTGGGGGGGGGGGGGGGCGGAACGCACAGTACTGCCCAGCTTAGCAATCATATTATCATAAATTTTGAGGATACCAAACTGATTAATAAGTACTCAGAAAAATTGATAAGATCCAATAGTTCAAGAACGTGTAATTACCCATTTTTGGTAGATTTGTGGCACAACATGAGTGCGTATTTTGTGGGCTCGAAGAGCAGCACCTTATTTAGCGGTCATTTCTGTATCGTATTTTGAGAATCATGACGCGTTCATTTTTGTCTTCCAAAATCAGCCCAACAAACTGATAGCTTGTAAAGCACTGATCTATAAAAATGATCTTTTGTGGCAACATACACTTGCCAAGAGTGGGGGTGGGGAAACTTTTCATGATGCACCAGTAAGATTCTTGTACATGAAAATGGAGAAAACGACCATTGGTTCTCTCCTCCAACCGTTGACAATTGTGTCGTCCGTGACTATGCTCAAGTAGGGGCGTAGGTTTCAGCCGGCGCACGGATTCAGGCGTCACTCTTTGAGTCTTGAATGAACACGCGGCGTGGAGCTATTTCTCCCCGTAATGACCATGCCCCGTTCCCGACCAGCCCCAGGAAGGACCTAACTTGTTACTTCGTCTGAGGGTGTGTGTGGGGGGGGGGGGGGTAGAGGGGGAGGGGCGGCTCGCGTTGCGGATCCTCTCGAGCTTGTCGTCGTCCATCTCAACCTTCCCTTCAATAACCTTGGGACCGAGAAAGCCCTATCTGATATGCTGAGGGTTTCACTGTGAGCCCCAACTTCTTGAGTCCCTGAAACAGCATCCTAAGAGCTGCCATATGCTCCGTCCATATATTTGTTTTACAGAGGATGTCGTCCACATAGTGGGCGATATCCCGGAAGTTGGCCAACAGTTTCCGCATGATCCTATTAAAAGTGGCATCAGCGTATACCATCTTAAAAGGGAGCTTACAGAGCTGGTAACAGTCACCCGGAGTCGTAAATGCAGTCATATGTCAATCCTCTGATCTGACTGAGATTTACCAGTAGCAATTATTCAAATCAACATTACTGAAATACTTAGCCTCCTGCAGTCCTGCCAGTAGGTCGTTCATATTTCCCATGGGCTAATTGCCGAAACTTTGCTATGCCGTTGAGCAGTCTAAGGTCAATACAAAATCATACTTCGCTGTCCTTCTTAACTAAAACAAGGGGAATTGGAATGTTCGATGATTCCCACGCCCAACATCTTCTCCACCTCCTCCCTCATTTCCACTGTCTTGGCGTAGAGGTTTGGGTATTGTTGAACCCGCACCGGATCGGCAGTAGTGAGCTCGATCTTGTGCTCTTCGAGTCCGTGGTCCCAGGACTCTCAAAAAACACATCGCTGAACTCCTTCCTCAAACCCCGGTGAGGCTTCTTCTCTGATTGGGTGTCACAAATTTATCACGTCCCTGTACGTCTCTGCCCCGCTCAACATCGATTATTATCATCCACGAACCGCGTGTCGACTGCCTCATCGGTCTCTATAATAGCAATACCCGCCGCCACCGTCTCTGCATCCCCTGGATTGAAGTTGCCTTGCCCTGCCGTGCGTGAGTGTTCGACTTTCTCCCTTTAACGGTACAGCCTCGGCAGGTTGGCGTGGTACACTTTTGCCTTCCCGTTTACGTCCATCCGGTAATCCATTTTCCCAGTACTATTTTGGTCGGCGGGGAACAGGGCGGTTACCTTCTGATCAACCTCAAACTTCTTCTGCTTCGTTCGACGGTTATAGTGGTATTTATGTAGGCTCTCTCGTGCCAGCTGGCGTCTTTCCTCCAGCTTGTTTCGGAGGTCCAACACATATTGGTATGCTGGTATTGGCATATTGGTACTGGAGATGTATCCTCCTCTGTCCCTATGTCATTGAGTACTTGCATTGGGCCTCTCATTGTTCGGTTCTAAAGTAGCCGGAACAGAGAGAACCCCGTGTTCGCCTTGGGAACCTCCCTAGAGGCAAATAGACCCACAGGTAGATAACGGTTCCAGTCCTTGGGCCTCTCCTGAGACATTTTTTAAGCATCCCCTTTAGAATCTCATTGATCCTGTCGCACAGTCCTTTGCATTTGAGGTTATAAGCGGTGGTGAATAGTTGTTTCACCGCAACCAACCGGCACACCACTTCCAACATCCCAGAGGTGAATTGTGACCCCCTGATCCGCTAGAATTTCCTTCGGGAAACCCAACCTGCTGAACATCTCGAGCAAGGCTTCAGTCACGGGCTCCGTCTTAGTTTTGGGAAAAGCGATTGCCTCGGGGAACCTTGGTTGTGATGTGGTCGACCATCTTCCTTGACCTCAGGTGTCCTCTCACTAGCGATTCCTGCGCTATGGCCATTACCTGCTTCAGGTACTTTCGCGGGAACCATTATTTTCTTCACATCGCTCTTCAGCCCACCCTCCTGTTCTTTATACACCCGATATCGACCCTTACCCATCGTAACTATTGGCTCACTACTTTTGGCAAACTCCCAAGCCTTCTTCAGTGTGGGGTCCCCTGTTTGTGCATACATAAGGTTTTCTACGTGGACGTCTTCAATCGGTTCCCCAGATACTCTGAGGGGCTTTACTGGCCACTTTTCCCTCGCGGCCTGTGCTCAGGTGACTACCACAGAAGACTCCCTAGTTGAATCATAGGTGGGCGCCTCTATGCACCTGGTCTCCACTTCTCCAATGAAGAATGGAGTGTCCACCACCCCCCCCCCCCCCCCCCCCCGCAATGGGGAACCTCGTCACCGTCCCATCTATGAGCACACACATGTGATCGTGTTCAATCAGCTACTACACACGGTGTCTCATAGCACGGACTGCCCCCTCCCCATATAACCCGGACATACCGGCATTTCTCCTTTTTCCTGATCGGATGGACGCTTCTCGCACATCCCACTAACTATAGGGATCGTTCCTCCCCCTTCCAACCTAAGATGTCCAACGTTTATACAACCGCCGCAGTTGCCTTTCGACTTCCTCTCGAGCCATTTCAGCTTCCTCATGCGCCCTTTCAGCTTCATTACTTGCATTTTTAGACCTTTCACGCTCAACCTGAATCACTTTCTCGCGCCCTGCAACTCTCAGTGCTGCCTCTCTCTCTCCTCCATTTCACTCTCTAATGCAGCTTCTCTTTCAGCTCTTTCAACCTCTTTCTCACGTTCGGTCCCCCGTAAGTCATCCTCCTCGCGATTCAACGTAACCTGACACTAACTCTGTGACCATTTCTTTCGCAACATGCTTTTGCTCTTCTTTCTTTCGCAACATGCTTTTGCTCTTCTTTCACAACTTTTTTTGTAATTATTCCTTAACCAACACTCCATCCTATTCTTCCGATAGAATTTTCACCACCGTTTTGTTCAATTCGAGTTAATTTAACCAAATATTAACCCCTAAACAACTTTTGAAAACTACAAAAATTTTTATGAGGCAACCTGGATGAACAGTATAACTGAAACGTGTTGTAAAATTGACATTGAGTGATCCTGTTGATTTTGAACTTTTTCATTGTTACCTTTTAGTAAAATCACCTGTCAGCCTCTCCAGATTTCGGGAATCGGGCGTGGTTGTTTCCGGGAGAAATAGATTAGCGCCGCGTATTCAGTCCAGTCTAAAGGAGTGTCGCCTAAATCCATGCGTGAACGTATCTCTCACTGAGTCGAACCCGCCCACTTCGTTTTTGTTGAGGTGGTTCTTATCTTGAAGGGGTCAGTTACTTTTCACAAGAAAGCACGATCATCAGGGCTTCACTGAAAATAACAATTTTAATACATTTAAACAAAATATAGTAACTTGTGACTTACATGGAATCCAATGAATGAAACACAAATGGGTAATCACACCCCACCCAAACAGTTTTTCACCTTGCGGGCCCGTGTTGTCGTTGGTTGATTCTTCCTTGCCACTGGTTTTGATCTTCTTGGCTCACTGTAGTGTCGCTGGACTCAGGTGGCACCTTTTCACAAACATAACGGAATGTCACTATCACTGCCATCGCACTGCCACTAACGTATTATCACTTTACTGGACGCCTTCACTCTAACAGCTGCTACTTCGAGGGTTAATTGCTACCCTCTAGCTGCATCAGACTAATGTTCAAAGCAAAACCTACTGTGACTACGTGTGGCTTGCCTTCTATTGCAGATAATACCATCTACCTGAATGCCAGTATTCGTAAGCTCCCATTTCAAAATATTGACTCCGAATGATTGTACCGGTAGACTTTAGGGCATTCTGATAATATTTCCAAGCATTTTAAATGACTGCAGCTAAATATCTATATTCATAATTTGAGGTTTTAAGACAGCACAAAATGACATCTTTTTGTGGTACTGAAGTCTCTAAGTAGGTCCTATTTGACTCCTTTAGGCATTCAGTCAATTACATGAATGTACATGTATGGAGAATGCTCAAAAAATCAGTATTCAACCAATCATTTATTAATTAATCATCTGAAATATGAATAATGACTGAAATATTAATTCCACAATACCAAATACAAGTCAAAAGTTTCAGTCTGGCTATATCCGTCTTTCATTGGAATGCAAAGAAAACTCAATTCTGGTAGTAAATGTAAGGAAACAGCCATACATGGGGAGGGGGGACATTTTGGGTCCTAATACAAACTGTAATCTGTAAGTGCATTGCATGTACGTCTCATAATGTGCCCTATATACTGGCCTCATAAATGAACTGTTTATGACTATTATGAGCACCAAACTGACCAACTTGTTTGTATTTCTGCAATTTCTGATATAATTTAAGAAACGGTTTGCTAAATGCTTGTTACAATATAAAAGCTCCAGAGATGTTCTATACCAAATATGAAAGCATTTTGACTGATGGATCTGAAGAAGACGATTTTTAAAGAAACGTCCTCATATTGCACTAAGTTAAAAGTTGAGCTACCACAGGGAGCCCGAATATTAATCCAGGGACCCGGTTTGAACAAACTTGTATCTGAACACCGCCCCCCCCCCCCCCCACACACACACACCCTCCTCCTCTCCACCAGCGATGTTGTGTATCAAATATGAAAGGATTCGGATTGGTGGATCTGAAAAAGAAGATTTTTTATGAAATTCTTGCTAATTTCACTGAGCTAACATTCAGAATCCCATAGGGGTTCCAAATATTAGCTCAGGCAATCGATTTGAACAAACTCGAATCTGATCACCTAGAGTAGGGATGCAGTATACCAAATATGAAAGCAATCTGACAAGTGGATCTAAAGGAGAAGGTTTTTAAAGAAATTTCCACATATTGCATTAAGTTAAAATTCGGGCTACCATAGGGAACCCAAATATTAACCAATGGACTCGGATTGAACAAACTTGAATCTGACCCCCCCTAGAGATGTTGTATACCAAATAAGAAAGCATTCTGACTGGTGGATGTGAAGACGAAGATTTTGAAAGATTATCCACTATATTGTACTAAGCTGAAAATTGGGCTTCCATAGGAAGACCAAATATTAACCGAGAGACCCTGGTTTGAACAATCTTGAATCGGACCCTCATAAAAATGATGTATACTAACCTTAAAAGATTCTGACTGGTGGTTCTGAAGACGATTTTTAAAATTATTGCCCATAGTGCCCATAAAGTAAAAAAAAATGGGCTCCTGTATTGAGCCCAAATATGAAGCAAGGGGCTTCATTTCAATAAATATGTATCTCCCCCACCTCCTCTTCCATTCCCTCTCCATGGATACTGCATACCAAATGTAAAAAAGATTCTGATAATTGGTTCTGGAGAAAAGGTTTTTTTTTCAATTTTTGCAAATATGCTGACTTTTTTGCCCCCCTACCAAACACTCTAACACAACTGATGGCAATTGTTTTACCATTCAATTCGACTGGTCCTAAGGATGCTTCATACCAAATTACAGGTCTCTGTTCTATGCAGTCTGGGAAATATGGGCGTCTGAAAATACTTCTATTTTTACCTCTTGGAGTTCCCACAGGGACACAGGATTTTTTGGACATGAGTCAAATACTTATGACTCAATAATACCACATATCAAATTTGGTTCAAATCAGACCATTAGTTCAGAAATAGAAATTTTGGGTGGTGGCCCTCCCATTACAAAGGTAAATATTGCACCACCGATTTATGTTGATAAATTTGATTCTCCTCCTCAAAAGGAAGCTTCATACCAAATATCAAGCCATTGTACCCACTGGTTCACCATGAGAAGATTTAAAAAGAAATTGGAGCATTTTCCCACACACCCTCCCTATGGAGCTGGGCATGTTTAATTGAACAGAAATGCAATGCCGGTTCAGGTCCTTCACTTACACAAAATTTCACTTGCATTGACCCAGTGGTTTTGGAGAAGAAGTCTCAAACACAATTTGACGTGTGGCGATGAACACAGGACGTCTGACAAACATTGACGACAATACCTCACCGGGACTTTCAGTCAAGTGAGCTAAAAAGATCAATGTTTGAAGATAAGTGGTTAATGGTGAGCGCTGAATATTTGTGTATTACAAACATTATCATTCATCCCATAAGCTATCTGGTTTCGAATCTCATTGTCCCCAGGATTAAAAGTTGTAACATGACGTGTTTCTAAAAATAAAACAAAACAAATATTATATTATATAAGAAGAAAAATTACGCACCTGACAGGTTTCCACTCATGGCCTGAACTGCAATGATTCATCAATGATCTTAATGTGGGATGTGTATTGTTACAGACAATATCACCAAACACGCACAATGATTAGGTGTTTATTCTTACACCTTGACGTTGAGTGGTTTTCTGGTTACCATAATTCTGGATCTGACCTGTGTCAATATACAATAACCACATATATATGTCATTAAAACTGGTATAGTAAATGCTTCAGGCCTCTGATAATTGCAGCAATGCTCTTACTGTTTATGCAAACCTCCCTTAGCATATCCCATTTACAAGTTATGAAAAATTCAATTGTCCGGGGACTGTAAATAATAACTCGATGTGTGGAATTTAAAAAATGACCATCTTACAGCAGTTGAAGTGCTGTTGAGAAAAAATGAGAAACTTACAGCTTGTTGTTGTGTACATGTTGTTGAGGAACACTTGATGGTTGAACATGTTTGCTTTGGAGCTATAGCACATGTACAGAATTGAAAAAAAATATCCAACTTATAGCAGTTGTAATACACTCTTCAAAAAAAGAAACCTAAACCGGGTATAGTCACGATAACATGACAAATTTAGGAGAATATAGTGATGAAGTTTGGCTGTTGATATGGTTAACGACACATCGTGGTGGTCTAAACATTATGTCCCATTTTGGACAATGGGGCATCATTTCGGCCACCGTGACCTAAAAAATATTGGAAATTAACGAAACAAAGTTTCCACTGATTGAATACCTCATCATGAAGTTGCACGCTCCGAGCATACTAGCTGAGCGAGTGGGGGTATAAATGGAAATTGGTCGGAATCCGCACAGCGTTAAAGGGATCTTGCTCATGCAAAATGCTGCGTTTGACCGAAGCTCAGAGAAATAATGCCATTGGCTGTTTGGAAACGGGAGGATCAGCTTCGAATGTAGCGAGAGTGTTCAATGTCTCACCGAGCACCATCGCTACCAAATCCAGGGAACAACGCAGGACCTTCTAAGATCCAGGAGACTAAATGTGGCCACCCCAGTTCAGGATCGATACATCCGGTTAGGTCATTTGCGGGAAAGAACAACCACAGCGACCTCTACAGCGTCAACGCTACCAGGTCGGCGGAGGATTTCAGATCAGACCGTTCGCAGCGTCTACGCGAGACAGGTCTGCGTGCTAAACGGCCAGTTCGTGGCGTCATTTTGACGGCGCAGCATCGTCGGCAACGACTTGAGATGCACAGGGCATGGCCTCATCAGAGATAGAGAACGGTATGGTTCAGTGACGAGTCACGTTTCCTTCTTCGCTGAGTTGATGGACGATGCCGTGTGTACAGACGTCGTGGAGAACGTTTTGCGCGTAGTTGCGTTCTGGAGGTGGACAGATTTGGCGGTGGTAGAGTTATGATGTGGACAGCCATCTCACACACTGGTAGAAGGGACCTCGACCATGTTGAGGGTAACTTGAAGGCGCAGAGGTACAGAGATGAAATTCTGCAGCCCCATGTGCTCCCCAGTATGCAGGATGCCAACGCCATTTTCCAGCAGGACAACGCTCGACATCACAGAGTAAGGCTCACGACAGCTTATCTACAGAATGACAACATCGAAGTCCTGCCCTGGCCGTCCAAATCGACAGATTTTAACCCGATCGAACATCTATGGGATCAACTGGATCGACGTGTGCGACAACGTCAACCACAACCGCAGACGTTACCGCAGTTGGCGCAAGCGTTTCATGAAGAGTGGCCCACCATACCCAAGCTTCCCTCCGGAATCTGTTTTCGTCAATGAACAGAAGATGCCAAGCAGTTTTGGACTCAGATGGCGGTCACACTTGATATTGAGTTTGGATGACGTCGACTCGTGACATTAACGTCTGGAACGTCTCCATTTGTGCTTCATTCATCCATTAAAACTGTGGTTATGAATTGATTTCGTTCTCTATCTCATTATCCCATAACGCAGGGGCGCCCCTTATCACAGAAAACCCGTTTGCGTTTCTTTTTCGAACAGTATATTATTTGGAAAAATAACTAACTTACAGCAGTTGTAGTATCGTTGGGAAAGCACATAGCTCTCTTAAAAGGATACCAAGAAATGGGAATATTTTTTTCTTTTGCTGGAACTGCACCATGATAAGCTATTGTGAAAGGTCATGAAAGCACTTTCCTGTAGTGTAACATCACGGCAAAGTTGAATGAAACTTTGGCTCATTATTCCTTCAAGATTACCAAGAATGCTCAACATGCATGGTTTGGGTTGTTTACATAAAACCTAATGCTACTCAGTTACTGATCAGAATGTTAAATCTACTTTAACGTGGCATATATTGCGTTGGATTCTCAGTCTGAGTTGCTTCATTTTTGCTAGTTGGCACATTTAACTTTTTTAACTCTTAACCTGCTGGGTATGTTTAAGATATTTTCCATCTTTTCCACTCACTGCTGCTGTGAAGATTGATTTAGAGTAGATTTGGTGCGGGGGTGAATAGATTTGTTGTTTTTATTTGAATGGGGACACTCAAGGAAGCAGGTTGGAAAAATGTAAAATGTCGGTGAACTTGTTGTGAAGCCAGTCATGCATGTTTTAAGGCATTTTCAGTTGTCGTGTAGTTGGCATTTTTTCTCAGTTTGAAATAAACAATGGATGGATGTACATGTAGATGGGTATACAGTAGAAGTAGGTTTAAAGGGAGAGGTTGTTGCACGACAAATAAACATTATAAAAAGGAAACATGTTAAAAAATGAAGAAGCCCCAGCAGCATGGGAATATTGCCTTTACTTCCGCTGTAGTTCTTGCATTAGGCCTACTATACTCTTTCTAGGGGACTGTTACGTTGATCACGGGTATGAATCGGTGGCGTAGCCAGGGGAGGGGACACATGCCCCCCCCCCCAAAAAAAAACAAAACAAATTACCCCCCTCCCCATTATAACACATATAGGGTACATCAGGCCAGAAATTTTAATATCCAGATATTTATACTTGTAAGATGTATCTGGGGTGTCATCCCAAGAAAATGAATGGCTGAAATATCCCAACAAGACGAATCCCGACAGGACGAAAACTTCTTTTTTCAATAACTATTGGGGAAATTCATAAAAAAAGAGATTTATAAAGTGAATAATTACGCTCTTTTATGGTGGTTGTTCACATTCTTCAGTAGTTGGTGGGCAGTTATTATATATACCTAACATGAAAAGCAGACGACACTTGCAAAAAAGATTCTTGAATAACTAATTTTTTTCATTTTTGTCTCAAAAAACATAGGTTATGACCCCTCGTTGGAACGAGCTCGACGAGCTCGTTCCTACAAGGGGTCATAACCTATGTTTTTGAGACAAAAAAAGAAAAAATAATGAAAATTAATTGGCGATTTTTGAGAATAGCGCTGGCCGGTTTTGGCCGTTACGTTTTTATTTTTCATCCCTTGATCGCCCACATTCACTGTCTGACTTGAGCAAGAGTGTATTTCCGTAGTGAGTTCAGTTGTTATATCCTTAAGTTTCACTTTGTCAACCAACCGCGTTGTGCCTTTGGGCAAGACACTTCACCCCCATTGTCCACGTGGGGGCACGGTGGCGTTGTGTACTAAGGCGCACTGCACGCCGATGGTGTACTTGTCTTCAACCAATGTTAACCCTGCTTGTTTGGAGTTAGTATGTTTGGGAGCTGACAGTTGCTCGCCGTTGCTCGGTGGTACTCTCCGGGTACTCCGGCTTCCTCCACCCGTAAAACTGTCGTGGTCATGATTAGCCATTGTACAGAATTATGTGACCTTAAACACCAATAAATAACTTACTTTGTCAATACTTTGTGTTCACTAAATGCAGTACAAACATTCAGTCAGCTTTTTTATGAAAACGCACTTGTGACACTAAAAGCGCATTTTACAAAAAAAAGATATTGCCGACATAGTTGAAAAAACATGCTCGAAACAAGAGATTTTTATACAAATTCTGATACTGGCCCCAAAAGTTAAAACATGTCTTGTAAAATATTTTAATAGACTTCTTGTATATTCCTTGTCATAATTTCCATCGCCAAGTAATTTATGCTTTATAAAATTCAGAGGATAATTCGCAGTTCAAAACCAAAACCTTACCACAACTTATCGTTGACGAATGGAAAATTTTCCTCGCATTTTTATGACGCATAAATAACGTGCAAATAGATATAAAAAGAGGCTAAATTATTATATTATATGGTACGAGATGTAAACTCCTTAATGTTTTGTTACTCTATTGTTAATTTATTGATTTTTTCTACCTGATTTATATTATCGCAAGTAGGGTTTTTTTTTTTGAAAAATAAAATTCCGCTTCAAAATACCCTTCTCGTATACATTTATGCCCAGAACCTCAAAATAAATGGGCTATGCAGTCATTTTAATTAAATTCGTTTTGTTGAGATGACCAATTTCGACATTCCTCTTGTTGGGAATAAACCGAATGAGGGGGTGCGTAATAGCAAATTTACATGTGAAATATTTCATAATTTATTCGGATTATATTTGGTGGAAATGTGGCCTAATTATTGATGCCGTTCACAACTTATAAATCATTGATACAAACGGACAGAGTCAAGGAAATTGCGTCTTTTTGTTCTTCTTGAATTTCAAAATTATTCCCCAGGGAAGGCAAAGTACCCCATCCAACGAACGAGGGGGGGGGGGGGCACCACCTCTCGGGCTAGCCCCTATCTCGCTGCTACGCCGCTCGGGCGATTCTGCGCATCATATTCTGTACGCCTCTGATTCAGATGCCAAACGCATGAGTGATGATAGGTGGTTTGGGGTGTGGGAGCCCCCCTCCCCCCCAAGAAAAGTTGAAAATCAGTTATTAACCCTTTACCTAACATGGAAAGCAGACGACACTTGCAAAATAAATTCTTGAATAACTAATGTTTTTCATTTTTTGTCTCAAAAACATAGGTTATGACCCCTTATTGGGACGAGCTCGACGAGCTCGTCCCAAAGAGGGGTCATAACCTATGTTTTTGAGACAAAAAAGAAAAAAATAATGAAAATTAATTGGCGATATTTGTGAATAGCGCTGGCCGGTTTTGGCCGTTACGTTGGGTAAAGGGTTAAATGAAGACTTCTAGCGGCCTTTGGGATGAATAAGCACGTTATTTTTGGCCGTTAGAATAACGTTTTTAGCCGGGGAGAGGTGTGTCGATCGCCTGATTGATCCAAAGCTGGTTATTATTGAATAAGAAAAACCTAATTGTTTCTTGTTGAATTTGTGATTTGCATGTGATTATAATTATGTTTAGGCTAAAATAATAATAAAAATATTCGAAAACGTTGATTGCAGTTTCTTGTTTTTCCAAAACCATGTCACATGCAGATGTGTTAAAACGTGTTAAAACAGATGTTTGTTTGGAGGATAAAAGCTTCTGTTGCTTTGTCGCGCCACCCAAATGTTATTTCACACCTTGTGCAATCAGTGGTTAATTCAGTCTACATGTACTTTAATTAATCCCTTCAATCAATCATTAGCTTAATTACATAGCCCACTTAACCCCGAGTGTCCACATGGAGGCACGATGACGCCGTGTACTAAGGCGTGCTGTACGTCGATGGTGCGCAAGTCTTCGACCAATCTAACCCTGCATGTGCTGCAGTGCGGAGTCACGATGTTGGGGAGCTGGCAACTGCTCGTCGTTGTTCGGTGGTTCTCGCCGGGTACTCTGGCGTCCTCCACCCGTAAAACTGCCACGGTCATGATTAGCCATTGTGCATAAGTATATAACCTTAAACACCAATACAACCTACAACCTAACAATTCAGTTGAATGATTTATTAGCAGAGAGAAAGAACGAGAAGATTGTGATTAAGTTTCTATCTGATTTGTTTTTGTTTGAGTAGTCACTTGGTGGCTCAGAAAAAGTTCCAGCACTGTCAATCTGATTACTCTATTTTAGTACAACTGTTACATATCAGCAATCAGCAATACTGGTGTTAGTTTTAAATGAGAGGTACACGTAATGATTAAATATGACCAAACTAAACATATTTCAGTGGCAAGAGAAGAACTGCCCTGGGTGGGAATATCCGTCAGCAGCATGCAACGAGATAAACCTTTCCAAATGTTTTGTTCTCAATAAAAGTTGACAATTTATTGATGCAAAGAGTACAGATTTTCTCATGCTTTGACAAAAGCCATAGTAAACAAAATGCTGATTTTATTCGCTGTACTTGTTTTAAGTGTTGGAGCAGGGTTTATACACTGTAGCTTATAGCATCTTATCCGATAACAGCAGGAAAGTTTACATTACTTCCCACTGACCTCCAATATTTGAATTTTTCCATTGATAGGTGCTTGTACTAGTCAATACACTAGGTGTGGCCTGTCTCAACCTGAGACTACGAATATGCCATGCAACACACTCTCCGATAGTACAATAATACCAAGTGTCATTAGTATCCAGTAATATTAACATTTTCAGCCTGATCGGACTTTGTATATTTGGATATGGGTATGTAAAATTGAACTAAGTTTGTGATCTTGACCCCTTGGAGACATAAATGTCGTCTCTGGTGGTGAGCAACATTACTACCAAATACCATTAATACCATTCTCAGTGACGTTTGAACGTCAGGATAATTAAAGTCTCAAAGGGTTAATGCTGGAGATTGAGCAAAAATATTCATTGAAGGCCTCTGTTTTTTTCTGTGTTGCGAGAGATAGTGGAATCCTTGTTGAATAGATTTGGTATGTCGGTCTGTTTATTTCCCAAGAGCAATTCCACCAGGTATGAGGGGGTGTCGTGCGCGAGTTTAGAGTATTTTCTACTTTGGTGAAGTAAAAGGTTTAGATTTCCTAATGGTTGAAGTTGTTTCGTTTCTTTTCTGGCGGTATTTAGCCCAAGTTGTTTTAGTACCACTGCGTTTGGCCGAACAATAAAGGCATTTGGGCTGACGAATTGAAAGTCTGATTCCATTGTGCATCCACATAGGTTCGTTAAGAAGTAATGTAATTAGCTTGATGGGAATGAACTGATTGGTCATTTTGTCGAGGTGGCTTGTTAGCTCATCAACAATCTGGGGGGGGGGGGGAGGGGGCGTAGGTAAAGGATAAAATAACATTCCAGTCTGTTTTTCTGATGTGTGTGTCGCGGTTTGTAAAGTCTGCTTGAGAGAAAAGCCGTATGCGTCGCTTGTCGCTCATGGGAGCCTCTTTTGAGAACTTAAGATGGACCGTTATTGGGCAGTGGTAACGAATGAACTCTCCAAAGAATGGGTCACCGAAATCATAATATACAAGCATATCATTAAATCGAGCAACGAGGCTGAAGTTTCCGTAAAAAAGTAGGTTGCTGGCTTATTTGAGACAAATTATAATGATTCCAAAGATTCTGGACGGGACCATTACCAAATATGAACAGATCGTCGTTAAAATCACGATTATTATCAAAGGAAGCGTTTGAGTATCTAAGGTTCCTTGGACAGGAGTCGGGATTGGGTCCCAGGTCTCATTACCTGAATTCGGCGGCCGGTAAAAGGCTCCGAGAAGGAAGTTGCAAATAGTTGTAAACAGAAGCAATTGACAGAGTCAGTTTCCAGATCAGGGCGGTGTATGGAGGCCATTGTGTTCTTCAAGTAGACAGCAATACCACAACCACTGGAGGAGCGATCTTTCCTAATCGGATCATCACAATCAGGGATTAGCAAGTCAGCGCTATCATCTCTGTTCTGGAGCCATGATTCAGTAAACACACATAATACAATGTCGCTGAGCTCGCATCTTAAGATATCCAGCTTGGTTTTAGACTTTGGATATTGAAGTGCAAATGTCCTGTCGACCTGACGATAGGAGAATCAGCGGTGAATGAGTTGTCAGTGCTGGATGTTACTGAAGACTGATGTGAGGACCCCGGAGTGAGCTCAATGTCGCCGGAAAATAGGAGAATGGCAATTAGCCAAGTATAAATGAGTAATATGTTCGATGCTGTATCCATTCAGATGTTTTGGTCAAATGCAAATACTTTCTTATCTACTGCGTTACTTTGGAAGCATACATTAATTTTGGTGGGGAAGTTTTTGTCTGAATGCATAGTGACAAAACGACTATGATGCACGCATAACATCAATGTTAAGTCTCTGATTCCAAATCTCACAAGAAGATTTATCAGCAGAATATCTAATCAATTGAGACCTTCATCGCGTAAAGTGGTTCGCGCAATTGACAAATACAGACTCACTCATAGTCTGAACGTAGCTAGGCTCATCCAAGGGGCTTGTTTTGGTCAATGGAACCACCAAGCATTCCAAGAGTGGGGCTAAAGCTAAATTTTACAGATCCGAATGTTAAATCAGAAGGAAAATAATAGCAAGTGTACACAATATTCCACAGGGAATCATAAGTCATATTAATTTCACAGTAACTGCATGATGAAAGAAGAATATACAAAAACAATATAAAACGCATTTACAATGGAAGGTAGAAGTAATTTGGGGAATCACAATATTTGCTAATTACCTTAAGGGTATTGGGTTGATGTGTTTCTGGACTCAAAGTAGGCTGGGTATATGTTATGTTGAATTATTTATTTATTTATTTATTTATTTATTTATTTATTTATTTATTTATTTATTTATTTATTTATTTATTTATTTATTGGAACTTAACAACAGTTTATGCAGTCACGATCACCTCGTGTTGGAGTCATGGTGAATGGGTTAGGGTTAACCCGAAGGTCCATTGGCAGAAACACTGCCTGTGTTTGCTATGAGTAACCAGGAGAACATGCCGTGCTTTGGATGCCATTCGATAAGGCAAATGCGCGCAATTCCTACGCGCAATCAAGCCCAGATAAGCGCACAGTTCGTGACAGGACTTCTAGTTTTAACGGTAACTTACAGTTTACTAATTATGTGCAGCCGAAATGTACATTCAAAACACCAAACATTGGAATTTGTTTTTATATATATTTTATATCGCTTAAATCGACCTTGTGGATAAAATCCAAACCCAAATGAATTATAGTAATTTGGGATAAACTGAGAACACATTCACAATGTTGGTTACATAGTTTTGGCGTTGAAAGTCATTTTCGATTTTGGGTGAAATATTATTGAAACTTTCTTTTTAATAAAACTAAAATACGAGAAGTTTGTCGTTTCGGTCCTAACACGTTCCATCTTGTGATATAATTCTCATGCCCCAGTCCCCATTCAAAATCTCACTCATCCAACACTAACCACCTCCAATTCATTAATCAAACACCGAGTGAATTGTTAAGTGGTAGCGGTGACGAGGAAAGAGGAATTATCGGAAACATTCCTCAAAGTATATAAATTTGTCAACAGATAACCTAACATTATGACACGGAGGACCAAACTGATACAGTATCAGGGAGGAGTGGAATACTGTTGGGTAATCGTGGAGGTGTGGTGAGGCTGGCGAGCCTTAAACAAGAAGGTTTTCCTGATTATTCAAGAATTCTGACCCAAAGAGAAGTGTCGATACATCTATAGTAATTGGGAGTAGGCTGATATTATTATAGTAGTATTATTAGGAACCTTTGCAATACAGAGTAAGAAAAAATGCTTTGGTATCTCGCACCTCCGACACTGACAGGAAGGGGTAGGTGACAGATGGTTATCATATAAGTGAGAATTAAGGCTCCTACAGCACAGTCGATATCTGTAATGGTATATTTGGGCTATGTGGGATTTTGCACCACTGTAAAACACAGGTGGAAGTCGATTTCCATCATTTAGAAAAATCTTAAAATTGATCAGTTATGAGTTCTCGCGGACAGATAGGGGCATATTTTGTCCCTTTGGTCTGTAACGTTGGAGATAAACGAAGACTGATACAACTGTGTCCGGCAAATGGAACTCTGTGGTTATGACATGACCCGAGGCTGAGCGATAGTTTCGATGATGAGATGGGGCGACTTATGATGATAAATTTTGAAAAAAAATTGTACTAACTTGTGTTTACGAAGTCTTTCATGTAAAGAGTCCCACGTGTTTCGGAGTGAAGTAAAGAATTACAGGAATTGGCAGTTGCCCCGATAATAATCCCTTGTATTTTGTCTAGTTTGGCGACTTTAGCTGCCGAACAAATTGTCCCAGACAGAATCGGCGTATTCGGGTAGAGGCCGAACGAATGGAAAGTATTTTTTTTTCTAAGACGCTGCGATCGAGATTGAATTTCTGCTTCCTTAGTAAGTCTGAGCGAGTCCAGGCTTTGGAATAGATATGGTCTATGTGGTCGTTCCATGTACATGTGCCATTTAATATGACTCCTAAATATTTATGGTTACTGACTTCGGATATCCGTGTATCACCTTAGAATAATGGTGGGTGGGCAAGTTTTACGTGATATTAGCAGTCTCTCTGGGGTTAAACTCAATCAACCACCTCTTAGCCCAATGTTCTTTTGGTGTCAAGTCGTGATTGATTAATGTCGAAGTTTGCTCTGGATTCCGTACAATTAGATATTGGGAAGTATCGTCTGGTGTATGCTACTAAGTAAGTATTCGGTTATGTCATTAATGCATATTAGGAACAATAATGGTATCGACCCCTGTGAAAAACCGGTATTTATGGGTCACCACTACGATGCATCCGATCCTATCACAACTCGTTGCGACCTATCCGAAAGATCGATTTGAGGAACAGCTGTAATTCACCAGAGACACCAATTCTCCCCAGCTTGTGAATAAGACCATCATGCCACACCTTGTCGAAGGCTTTGCTGATATCACAGAAGACCACCCTAACTACTGTGCCTCCATAAAACGCTCGACGGAATTCATCATATACTACCCTAAGTTTGCTAAGCACCAAGTATTTTCAACAACCTGTTTTACGGTTTAGTTGAAATATTGTAATGAAAAGTGTATATATTTTTTATTTAATTATATCTTTAATGATTTAAATACAGAAATTAAGATTTTATTTGTGTTTGACATTATTGTTTAGCTTTTGAATACGATAACCATGGATAATGGATATTTTTGGTAAAAGAGGAAATTTTTCAATTTGCCAAAACGTTGACGGAGCGAACTGGTATGGGTTCAATATCGAGTATGAGACCCATTACTGTTAATTACAGCTTGACAAAGCCTTCTCATGCTCCCAATCAGGCTCCGGAATGTCCTTTGTGGGATGTTGTTCCATTCTTGGACCAGCAGGGTACCAAGCTCCAGGACACTTCTTGTCTGGGCTGGACTGAACGGGCTGAAATTGCAAGCTGAAACTCATTCCAGACATGTTCGATTGGATTGAGGTCAGGGAATCTTGCTGGCCAGTCCATACGATCAATCCCCTCCCTCTGTCGGTACTCTCCGACAGCATGGGCAACACGAGAACTGGCATTATCGTCCATCAGAATGAATCTATCACCCACTGCACCTGCATACAATCTGACGTTGACATCCAGTGTCTCATCAATATACCGCTGTGCAGTCAATGTACCTCGTTCAAAGGGACAGAGCTCTGTACATCCATCCCTGGTGATGCCGCCCCAGACCATCATTGACCCCCCACCATAGCGGCCATGCGCAGCAATGTTGGCTGCATGGAATCGCTCTCCTGGTCTTCTCCATACCCTAGAACGCCTATCTGTGTGGTCTAGGCAGTACCTCGACTCATCTGTAAAAAGGACAGGTCGCCAATCTTCTCTGGTCCATCCAATGTGGTTCATGGCCCATTCACATCGTGCCTGGTGGTGATTCTGGGACAGCGGAATGCGAATAGATAGTCTTTTCGATCGGAGACCACATTCGTTCAACCTTGCCGGAATAGTCTGCGTGGAAATATTTACCCCGGATGCATTCTTAAGGTCACTGCGAAGCTGGGTTGCTGTGGCAAAGCGGTTCCTATGGGCCTGAATGATCAAAAACCGATGTCTTCAGCTGCAGATGTTGCCCTGTCTCTGCCATCACCATGCCGTCTTACTGGTGTGCCATACTGCTGAAATCTTGCCCAGGCTCTGGCGATCACCGTATGGTGCACACCCAGGGCTTCGCCAACCTGACGATGGGTAGCCCCTTGCTCCACCATTCCTACAGCCCGCTACATTTCTGCTTCAGACAAATGTCTTCTTACATTTGCATGTGCCATATTCAATCATTAAATCACAAGAGTTTGTGTTGAAATGAAGATTGAATACCCTACACATGTCATGTACATGTAGACAGTACACGAAAACATTATGAAAATCAAGGGATACATGCTTTTCATGACTGTTACGAAAAGTCTGCCTGTCAAGACAGATAATGAAAACACTGGGGACCATCTCAATACATTCCTCGATGTCGTCTTCTTTCGCCTACAGTGCACTTTTGCCTACAAAATTATCAGATAAAAGTGTAGGCGAAAATGCACTAATTAAGGTATAGGGATTAGTAGCTAATTACCTGCTCTACCCACAATAAATGGACTGACCGACCATTCATTCCCAGCATTTTTCTATTTTTTCTTATGTTATGTGTTTGTTTTTTTCTTATGCTATGTTATGTGCAAGGTAGTTGTTTTAGCTGAGGCCATGAAGACAAATACTGATTTATTTTTAAAAGCACAAATCAAGTTATCAGCAGCTGAAAATGAAATGACGGCAATAAGAGCAGTACAAGAGTCATTTCCCAATTGTGACACACGAGGCTGCTTTTTTACTACACACAGTCTATACAGAAAAAGGTTCAGAAATTGGAAATGGTTAACCGGTACCGGGACAACGAGGGAGTGCATAAATGGGTGCGTCGTGCAGCTGCACTGCCATTGTTACCAATTCAACAAGTTCAAGATGTGTGGATTGAAGCTATGGGTGAGTCACAAGATGTAGTGCAGGCAACGACATTCAATGACTATATTGTGCAGAATTGGGTTGATGAGGAGGCTCGTTTTCCTCCGGCAGTTTGGAACCATCACAGTAACATTGGTCCTCGAACTAATAACCATCTTGAGGGATGGCACTGCCACCTAAATAAGACTATCCAACGTGCTCACTCCAACATATTTGCCTTTGTGAATGTAATACAAAAACTTGAGAAAACACAGAGAAACAAACTCCACCAGCATATGCATGGTGCACACCCTCCTCCACGAAAACGGCAATACCGTGAAATTGACCAGAGATCTCAAAGACTCAAAGATCAGTTATCTTCATTGTTAAAGTCACATGTGCAGTTTCTTGATGCAGCTGGCCACCTGGTAAAATTGGGATGTTAACTTAATGGATTCTTGTAAGAACAAGTTTAGAACATCATATACAATGTGGATTTGTTATTTGTCAATAAAACCTTGCAAATATGAAGCCGGTTCCAATAATACTCATATTTGTATGTTTTTATGTTGTATGTTTTTATTGAGAGTAGAGAGAGAGAGAGAGAGAGAGAGAGAGGGAGGGGTAAATTGTATCGATATTTGTCAATAAAACCTATGAATATGAATATTATTGGAACCTCACTCTATCTCTCTCTCTCTCTTTCTCAATCACTAAACAGTCAGTTGATTTTATTGTGGGTAGAGCGGGTAAGTAGCTACTAATCCTTATACCTTAGTTAGTGCACTTTCGCCTACACTTTTACCTGATAATTTTTGTAGGCGAATGTGCACTGTAGGCGAAAGTACACTGAACCCATTCCTCAATCATATCCACCAAAAATATCACAAATATGTCACAAGCAAATTTCACAATGATGTGTCAAATATTTGGTGCTAAGCAAACTTTGAGTAGCATATATGTCAGTCAATTCGAGGACAGTTGAATCACCAGGTGAAAACCTGATTTGAATTGATTAGGGGACATTGTTGTCAGTCAGAAATTGTCACAGGTGTTTGAAAACACATTTTCCGAATAATTTACATGAACAGCTGAACAATGATATCGGGCTATAATTAGTAACTGAATTTGAGGACTGTTTTTTTCAAAATTGGGGAGACATTTGCTTCCTTCCACAGTGAAGGAAAGTAAGAGTTATTCATTGACATATTAAATAAGATTGACAGATACTCACATAAGGAGGATTTACATTCTTTAACCCTTTACCCAACGCAGACGATATCCAAATTTATTATTTTAAATATCATTTTTTAATATTTTTCAAAACATTTCAACAAAACCATATCATGTGACCTCTCGTTGGAACGAGCTCGACGTGCTCGTTCCAAAGAGGGGTCACATGATATGGGTCTATTGAAATTTTTTTTAAATAATATTTTTTCAGCTTCTGAATATGCATATTACGCCGGCGGATGTAGCCGATTCGGTGAGTAAAGGGTTAAGAGGACGTGGACTTATACGATCGGGACCAAACGCCTCAGATACCTTTATCGACTTCATTGCATCATACGCTTCACTACAATGTAGAGTGATATTATCAATAACATGTGTTTGTGTTTTAAATTGCTTGCGTCTCGGTGATGTTGCACTACACGAAAGCTTCACTGCTATGGTTGCTTTTTTCCTTAGTTATTTCATTGAATCAATTTCCTCGTAAGTGATAAAATCCACTGAAACAACTGCGTATCACAACAGTGTGCACGTCGCAAGCACTACATTAACTTTGAAAGCATTATTCTCTGTTTTCCTTGTCACTTCGACCTTCCTTTATTTGGGTATAATTTTATTATTATCGAATGACATCGAACTCAAACTTGGCCCAAGCTTTATTAACTCAGAATAACACCAGAATACTTTGAAAATTTGGAATCTTAAGATTCAGAGTTCAAAACCTGAATTAGATACAGTTTAATGTGAATCCCCACCTTGGCTTTAGCAGAGATATGTCAATGAACTCACATCCAATGTCCTACTTTATGGATTTCATGAACCATTGCGTTACGACCAATCGACAAGGGGAGGAGGGGTTGCCATCTACATTGAAGACAATATCTCTTTTCGACATCGACCCAACCTCGAGTGTCTATGGGCTGAGATATATTTACCAAACAGAGTAAGTTGCTACTGTTGGGATGGGGGGGGGGGGGGGAGGGGGCTTTCTTCCGTCCAGTCCACCAGATACACGGAATGGCATATCGACATCCATCGAAAAACGTTAGTGACACATCAATTGTCGATTTAGTTGTTACGGGTGATTTTAAGGACAACCAGCTGGATCCTCTGAGAGACGGTTTTATTGAAATAAGCAACCTTTGCTAACTTATGAGTGAACCAACCTGTTTTGCTGAGTCGTCGGCCTCTCTGATAGATCTTTCTCCTGTAAGTGGCGCCATTAGCGTGAAAGCCTGCGAGGTCCTAGCTCAGTATCAATTGAAGTCAAATATCTGAAACCACCTCCTCTTTCGAATATCTAAAACCACCCCCTCTTTCTTTTAAGAAGGGATATGGCTGTATTCTCCGGGCAATTATGCTGTATTAAATGAGGCTCTCTCTAATGTTTCCTGGAATTCTCTCTGATAATTTATGTCTTGATGCTGATACTTCACATTTCACTGACAAATTACTCAACGCGACATCTAAACATATTCCGAACAAAATTATTACTTCGCGATCAGATCAGCCGAAATGGATGCACAGCGATATTAGACTACTGAGGAGACAGAAAAATCGGATGCATCGCATAGCCAGAACGAACCGGTGTTCCGAACGCTTGGGTCAAATATAAACGCAAACGGAATGAAGTTGTAAGGGCTATAAAGAAGATAAAAGCGTCATGTCTTTCTAAAGTCCACAACCACCCTGAGAGGCAACGAAAATTCCCACATCGCTGTGGTGGAGAACTCTAAAAACATTCACTGGTAACAGGAAAGTAGTGGGAAGTCCTACTATTATCCACTTAAATAAAGCATATTCCTCAAACGTCGAGAAAGCAGATGTGTTGAACGAATACTTCTGTTGTTTCTGAACAGTTGACGATTCGAAAGCTCGTCTATCTGACCAAGCATCCCAAGCTTCACATGTTATTAATATTAACACTTTTACAATTGCCTAAGGGAAACTAAACTATAGTAATGATAACATATTTCTTAGTGACGCACAGCTGCCCGAGCGTGTGTTTAGAGGCTTCGTAGAAAACGAGGTTTATAATTGTGCACTGTCTACTTGGCCGTTCTTTTCTTTTATTGGGTTTTACAGACACTCTGGGCAGCTAGGGTCACCTCATGTCGGACAGTTTTACGGGTGGAGGAAGCCGGAGTACCCGGAGAGAACCACCGATTATCGGCGACCAACAGTCAGACTCCACTACGTCTAACTCCACACATGCTGGGTTAGCATTGGTTGAAGACAAGTGCACCATCGACGTGGGTACCGAATCGAGAACATTTCGGTTTGAAGTCTAATGCCGCAAAAACTGAGCCACCGCGCAACCACTACGCCGTTCAACTTTAAGCATCTCAATTGTCCTGATTTAACTATGAAAGGCAAAACCGTCACTGGCAACCCTTATGAACAAAAGTTTGATTTTAACCTAAACACAATTTTTTATTTTTCATTTTTTGTGTTCATTTGACAAAGACTACTCGCCCGATGGCTTACAAATTACTTTCGATGATCACAGTAAAGGATTTACACTGCATGGATTTGATCTAACTGCTATTCTTTGTGCTGATTCGCCCAATCTACATCCGAAACGGGGAGTTATGTAATGGAATTAGATTCCGAAGGAGCCGTTTACAATGAAATTACGTTGAAAATATTGATGGGTCTATCCCCAAATAATGAATATGAAGTTCTCCTATTGCTGCCATTGAACTGACATGGACGATTCTACCGTGTTTCAAAGGGTTAAACCTGTTCAACATAAATTATGTTTTCTTTGTGGTAAATATTGCCCATACTGCATATGTCATATCAGCAGGCACATACTGAACAAATTACAAGACTTTGTCTCACTCGGCATTCTCAGTGATGATATTCTCGTGAAATAGTTCAGACATATTTTCGAAATCTAACATTTGTTCAGCATAAACGAGCGAGAACTGTAATGGTTGTTTGTTTGTTTTTACAAGAACTTCCCATTTACGTACAATGTGCTCCCAAATGAAGAAAATACACGTTGAACTATATTCTCAATTTTTACATAACTGGTTGTTTTGGGGTTTTTTTTCGTTTTTTTTTATTTGTGCACCACAATTATGCATGTAAATATTTTATGTACTCTTATCTGAAATGAATAAACAATATATGAAAAAACGAAAGTGAACACGTGTACATTTAATGAAAACATATACTTGTTTTTTTTGTCTCACGGTAATTTTTGTTTCACCCCAATAATATATTTTATTACATTTGACAATAATGAACCAATGTATTCTTACCGCTTGTCTTAGTTACACTAAAATGGGACTGCAAACTCTCATTTCTGTCGAGAATTTCCCTTGACTTCCTAACAGTACCTGTTACAATTCATTGTTTGTGCGTTGTTCCCCCAACATGGCTTTTCTGGACTGTTTTGGCCATTTTTCGGATAAAAATCTACTTTTATTCGAGTTTTTTTTCTACTCCATACCAAAACGTATTTGTCCACTCCCTACTTGAGTCATAATTAAAAGACGCTCAAGTCTTAATTCAGAGATATGTAATTCCAAAATAAGATACTCTGAAACCTTAATTAAGATATACGTAAAGAAATATTAATTAAGATATAACTAAATCCTATATGAAGTCATATTTAAGAGATAATGTAATTGTTAATTTAGAGATACCGTAAGTTAAGAGATAAAATATCTTAAGAGTTGTTTAAGTCTTAGTTAACCCTTTATCCGACGCAGACGATATCAAAATTATTATTTTAATTACTATTTTCTTTAAATGTAAAAAAATGTCAACAACACCATATCATGTGACCCATCATTGGAACGAGCTCGATGAGCTCGTTCCAATGAAGGGTCACATGATATGGTTTTGTTGAAAAATTTTGAAAAAGTTATTTCTTTCATCTGCTGAATTTGCAAATTACGCGGGCAGATGAGCTTGATTCGTTAGGTAAAGGGTTAAGAAACAATAAGTCTAAGAGGTATTATGAGTCTGAATCAATAGATGCCCCAAGTCTTAATTCAGAGATTCTGTAAGTATTAAGAAAAAATAAGGCTTAATTCAGATACACATAAGTTTAAAATATGGGATAAAAAGTCCTGATTAAGACATACAGCCATTTTGAATTATGAGATACTGTGTGTCTGTCCTAATTAGATGATCATGTTAATCCCCATTAAAAGATAATAAGTTTTAACTCAGAGATACAGAAGACTTGAATAAGACATTTCAAGTCTTAATGTGGAGACGTGACGCTGTGGCGTAACAGCTTTCACGTCATCAAATGTTATGGATTGGGAGGAGTCAGCACGTTGATTGACTTTACGCCATCTTGGGGAGGGGGCAGTTTCCACTCTGAGTGGCTACGTTTTTGACTGACGATCCTGCAATCCAGTTGTATAGATATTAGATGTCGGGGCGGATCGCTGAAGAACGCCTTTCCTAAAATGACACCAAGACTGCCGACATAAACATAACTTATGGTTTCGTTAGGAAAGGATGGGAATCTTTTTACAGGTAACAAGAAAGTACAAATAAAAATAATCAAGCGATACTTTCTTCATCGATGGCCATGAAAACGGAACCCTGTACGGATAATGGCATTCGACCGTTTTTAACAGACCTTTCAAACATATTTATCGCGCCCCATTATGCCTACATTCTTCTCGAAACGTACGTAGTGAAGAGGAATATGGATCACAGAGAGTCCAGACGGAAACCGAACAAGGATCAAATGTGAAAAGAAACAGTGAAACCTGTTTAACATATTGAATAAAGCGTCGTATGAAAGCCGAGTAAGCGTCGCCATTACGAGCGACCACAGTTCATTGATCGTGCGACTACATGTATTAATTGCTGGTTAAGCAGTTGGTAGTACTGGTGTGAGAAATATGTTAGTGAGCATTTCTGACGAATTACTAAGGCAAAAAGACATTGATAAAATGTGTATAAAAACATGATTAGCTCGTTATAAAAGCATTAAACTAGAATGGGAAAGACAAAATGGTAATCACAAAAATAAATGACTCAAAAGATCTTACGCTTACGACTAAGCTGATAATTTCTATTCGAGAGCGCAATGCTTGTCGCATCTGTTCATAAGTAACGTAGAAATATAACTCGCTTCTACAGCCCATATATATACAGCGACTACGTTGACAGCGACATGACTGAAGACAAATTCAAACAGGTTTAGGAACGATTTCAAAATTCTGTTATCATCAACCTCCCAAGTAAGGAACATAATGGAAAGTAACGGAGTGGATTGGAGGGGGGGGGGGGGGGTTAACATTTCGTTATCATAAGAAAAAAGGTGTGAAAAATGGAACAATTCTTGAAACAAATCGAAGAGAACACCTTCGACAAAAAACATATTTTCAGATCGTTGTTAATATGATGAACGAGTTAAATATGGGAAAAAACTCCAAAACAGGCAGTTGCTCCTTGCCCTTCCCACGTACTCTACCTGACATGTGTTCTGTGTTTATCCTACGATTAGACTTGAACTGGGTGAATAAAGCTTCGATGCCTAAAGAAATGTCACATTCAACGGTCTGTTTACTTTCTTGCGTCACACTGTTGTTTTGTCTCAAATCATTTACTTGTCTCAAAGTAGATTTTTATTGGCTCACGCGAATCAACCAGATGCGTTGTTACTTGCTCTAGACCTGATTCTGCGCGTGGTTTTTCTAATAATTGTTTCAAATCCTGGATTCTGCCAGGTAACGTTAAATGCACACGATAATGAGAGATTAGAACACACCCCTCTGAAAATCTCCAGGACTCTGAAATTGTCACACAATGGAGAGTTTAAAAGTTTGAAAGTGTTTAACGCTTTCTTCAACCCGAATAGAAGACGACACTTGAACAAACAAATATAGAATAAATAGGTACTAGGACCGTTAATCAGATTTAAACCACGAGTAGGATACGGGTTTTCACCACCCTGTTTGCCGAGTGGTTAAAACCCTTATTCTACGAGTGGTTTAAATCTAATTACTGGCCCTAGTACCCATTTGTTTTATTTATACCATGCTCTAAATAAATAATCGACTTTGTCACTAGAAATGGAGAAAAAACGACACTCAAAACATATTTTATAACCTTCATTGAAACGAGCTTGCTGAACATGTTTCTATGAAGATTCCTAAGCTGTGTTTTTGAGACATCTTGAATTAGAACAGTACATGTTCATTATTTATTTATTTATTTATTTATTTATTTATTTATTTATTTATTTATTTATTTATTTATTTATAAGGATACGTTCACCATATTTTGCTATACCGTAGAAAGTATGACAGCCAATATTTTCATCCTGCAGACCATCAAATGCAATGAGAACTTAATATTTTCTTTTATGAGTTTCTTTCATTTTCAGGTTACAGAAGAAAAGGCAGAATGGCAAGAATCTCGAAAAAACGTTTGTTCCAATGTCTGCTCATCGCTTGCATATTTATTGCATGGAAGTTTTCAATTGGTACAACGCTTCTGAGAAAAAGCAACCTGGCAGGCAGTGTTTATAGGGTATGTTTGATTACTAGATTCCTTCTGATACTTCTTGCTGCTTCAGTGATGTACTGAACTAATTGAAGGAAGTTAAATACCATTCTTCTCTCTCTCTCTCTCTCTCTCTCTCTCTCTCTCTCTCTCTCTCTCTCTCTCTCTCTCTCTCTCTCTCCCTCTCTCTCACTCTCCGAATAACCTATGTGCATTCCAACTTTTGTAAACAGAGAAGAGAAACTACTCAACGATGCTTGAAAATATTCAACGATGCCCGGTCGGAAAAAGGAAGCATAATCCTCTAGATACTTCCAAAATTGTCTCTCCTCAAAAGGTGTGGCATCTTGCCTTTCCTGTGAATAGGTGCAGTGAGACCTATAGAAGGAGCCCGATTGTACTGCGATGCAGGATAAGACCATTTGGCGAAGAGGGCGCATCTGTTTGATTCGAAAATAAAAATTGCGCTTCCAAGCTGGTGGCGGACAGGTTTTCGACGCGTATATCCTCAGGTATCCCAAAAGTATTTGCAAAAGGTATAATGATGTGCGAAAACCTTGGATCTGTCTAGATGTCATATTACTAAAACTCTTAAAAGGTAAGCCGCGGCGGACTCTCGGCCGGGGTGTACCATTTTACGACCAGAACTGCAAAGAACTGCTGAAGATGTAATATCTACCATTAATGTGAAAGAGCTGCCCCACACCATTAAGGTATTAAAACATGTAACTTTGTACAGAGTACACGCATGCGTTAAAAGTGAATCTCCCACATAAAACAATGTGATCGCAAAGGACAAAACAAAAGAAATAACAAAGTTTTAAATATGTTTCAGTATAAAAATAATTGTTTCTTCTATCCCATCAGGTAGACAAGCATAACTGTGGGAAAATAGTACACCTCTAATTTTTGCTTAGGTACGAAGGTGGTGATGAAGGAAAGAAAAGCAGATATCCATTGATACTATAATATTAGAACGTTCCTTTTCATGTTCTATCGGTCGATTGTACCTGAGTTTGTGTGATTTCTGAAATAAAACCTGAAGCAGCGAAGCTGCTGAAGGTTTTATTTCAGAAATCACACAAACTCAGGCACTATCGACCAATAGAACATGAAAAGAAACGTTCTAATTATTTTATTATGCCGAACAAAATATGACTTTCATTGTGAAGCGTTAACTGCAACATGTCATCAATCTTGTAACAACAATGTAGTCGAATCCAAAAACATGACGTCATTTCGAACGAATGACGTCTCTTCAAAAATGAATTGTCACAAGTGCCGTCTCTTTGGGAGTTTCTATATCAACAAATACTAATGTTTACAACTGCATCATGCTGTTCATGTCATAATTCATTGTTAATGCTTGTTATGAAGCTTGTGCTGGAAATTTTCGGTTTATATCGCATAAACCGAAGGAAAACAACAGTTATTTCTTAAATATAATTGATTGAAGTCATAACTGAGACTCATATTCAGGATTCACTGAAGTGGTGAACAACACGTGAGTTTTTTAATATTTCTGATTCTTTTGAATTCATTGTTTGCAGTTAAAATTGAAAACATACCCACTGAAGATGATATATTTATTGGTAAGTTTGTGTCTACCGATGTTGAAAAAAGTTAAACGGACACGGAGCCAGCGATTGGTGTTGAGAAATTCCAATCGACGCTGATCAATGGAAGTGGCGCTTACATTTTCTTCGTTCTCTTGTCTCCAGGGAAAAACGTTCCGATAGTACCCGTGTTTTGCCCCAGAACTCCAGTACTATGACTTTTAGAAGGTGTCAAATTAACTAATCACGGATGATGTTACAAACTTGAGGCATAATAAGTACCACCGTTCATTATCAATTTAAACCGTTAGTCATGGCGGAGGTCGTCGTATGGATATAGCACTCTTTGCATTTGTATGGAGGTTCCGCAATCGCGCATAAAATTCCGATCCCCTAGTTGACCCCGCCCCCATTCACTCCGCCCCCACCCGAGACAGAGCGGGATCTAGAGGGATATATCTGAGTTTGAGGTGGGTTGATAGTAGTTAATTGTATCATTGTTGGAAGCATATACATGTATACAGCCGTTTTGTGGTAATTACTGCAGAATAACGACGTGTGTGCTCTAGCGCCGTATTAATATTGTTGCCTTGGACTCCGTATATTGGAAACTGAAAATTAATTTGCAGACCGAGCACCTCCAGTGTGAACATCTATAGAATGCGTTATGAATTTGTTTTTATACCATGATTACCTATCCTACTATATATGAAAAGACTATGACTTAAATTTTAGCTTTACACACCAACTGTGGTGAACACGACAGCAATGAAATTTCAATAGTTAAAATTTACACCTACAGTAGAACTACGTCCAAATTGACCTTTGGTGACGTCGACCTGAATGCGAACTTGTCTAAATTTATCGCACGTCGCCTCGCGAAGAGTGAAATGAAAGTGGCAATTATTTATTACGTTTTTAAATGAGTTTAACACAAAGGACACCAAAATTAACAAACATGCATTGTCTCATGTCAATAAAGCATCCATAGCTCGAAATAGTATATTATTATCTTATTAAAATGAAAAAGGCCCCGTTTCTTTTTACATTTCGTTTCGGTGATAAAATTGACAGCGGAAAATACCGCCCATCGATGCCCATGTAAACCAAAACAGATTGATTCGCACGTATGTGCGTCTGCTGGTCAGTAAAATCGAGAAAAAATAATAGCAACTCTTAATAAAGTGACGATCGTGGTATAAATAAAATATACCCAAAGTAGCTCGGTGCACCAAATGTTCACCATTCGTGGTGAAGTGGTGTTAACCGCGCGCCAAAGGCTCGCGGTTAACACCACTTCACCACTCGTGGTGAACATTTGGTACACCAAGCTACTATGGGTATATTCTATATATGTATTTACAAAACATGCAATAGTTTTTTTTAAATATTTATTAGAATAATCCACGAAATGATGTAAATCTTTCATTATTCACAGTTAAGTTTGTCGACATTGGGAAACGGGACTTCTGTCTATACATATATCTACCCGGGGAATGGGTGTTCGTCCGTACCAGCGTGTGGCCCCGAGGAGATAGGGTGGAATTGTGTACAGGGGATTTTGTCAAGGCGCGTGTGAAAGTCCTTTCGTTTGATTAATAACTCATATTTTGAAAATCTCCCGGCTCTGTCCGCTGTGAGGAGATCCACTTCATACTCCTTCCAGTTTCTACTTTTCTTGTTCAAATGATCCCATCAAGCCTCCCGATATCAAAACTGACATGGGTTTCGAAATCCCTTCTGCCTATATCACATGGATGCGTTAAAAGTTATTTTGGGCGGCCATTAGCAGCAAAATCCCCTCTCGCCCCCACTACCACGCTTCAAATTGCCTGACGACAGCACTGCCTATTATTTTGAAATACACAATCATGATTTGGTGGAGTTAAGAATGATGGTTTCTGATCCCCCGCCAGGAATCGAGCCCTAGGCAACCCCGACTGGCAATCAAGAGTACAACATCTAAACCACTAGACCATTGCACACCGTCAAAAGCGATGGCTGGAATCTACCTTTTCAGATGAAGTTCTCAGGATTACTTGGTTCACTTTCCTTACGACAGCTACACGAAAGTGTGAAACAGGCCGGCAGCCATATGACGAAAGTGTTGCAGTTGGCCCCAAATGAAGACTGGAATGGGTCTATGTGTGTATTTTGAAGGATACAATGTTCTGGAGGAATTTAGAATGTTGGTTTCTGATCCCTCGCCAGGAATCGCGCCCTCGGGAACCCAGCCTGGCAATTAGGAATCTAACACGTAAAGCGCTTGACCACTGCACACCATCAAAAATTATGGCTGGAATCTATACACCTGAAACTTACGTAAGCACCCCCTGAAATGTTTCATGACAGTGAAGTTGCTGTTATTGATTATTATATTTTAATGATTGCTTTGTCTTACAGTACATTTCATCTAGTGAAACATGATGTTTCTGGTCGATAGCGTACCCCAAAGACATCCGCTCTTCCACGTGAAGCATGCTTCCCACGAATGTCACAAAAAACACTATCATCCATATGCAATATCTGGGTGTAAAGCAGGAAAATTTGTCACTTCTTTTATCAATAAATGTTGACATGGCAAGTAGGAAACTGCCAGAGGTACTAAGATGGTAAATCGTTGGCGTGCATGCAAAAGCATGTCATTAAAAGATATTGGAAGGCAACTTGGCTGTTGCCATTCTGTCATCAGCAGTCTTGTCCGAAAACATTAACAAATCAACGATGTTAAGGACCGACCAAGGCCTGGACAACCCCAAAAGGCCTCTTCTCGGGAAGATCGGAGTCTGGCACGCCTCGTTAGAGGTGAACCCTTTGCTCCAAGTGGGGTTTTGAAACGCCTTTGCTCCCCAACAGGCTTTTGGGCAGCAGAACTGTCCGAAACTGTTTCAAAGGACTGGGCAGGAAATCCAGAAGGGTCATCAATCGTCCAGTTGTGTCCGATCAGCATCAAAGACGACGTTTGGAGTGGTGTATGCCACGACAGCATTGGAATCTCAGGACGTGGAGGAGAGTGCATTGGTCAGACGACATTAGGTTCCCTGCCTCACGTCACAGCTGGTCGCATGAGATTGTGGTGGCATAGAAATACAGCTTACGGGCCCAGGAACATAAGAACTACATGGTGCCTCTCTATTGATTGTAAACTTGATATGGTGACTGTACGTGGGAATCTCAATGGTCATCAGTACAATCCGATTGTCGTGCCTCATTTTGACAACCACCCGTTAGCTACTCGCCCTGGATTCATGGACGGCAGTGCAATGCCATATCGTTCCCATGTTGTGGGTGCATTCCTTCAGAACAAAGCTATTACAACACTACCTTGGCTTGCAATGAGCCCCGATTTGAATCGCTTAGAACACATCTGGGACTTTCTTGGACGTCGCATGCAAGCAAGGGATCCGCCTGTGCAGAATTTGGCCGATATGGAAGCTGTTCTCTCGGTAGTTCACTCTGGACTGTATCAGAAAGCTCACTGGTATCATTAGGAGGAGGGTTCAGGCTGTCACCCGGGCACGTGGTAGATACACTAGCTACTGTTGTTGTGTTCAGGAGATCACAAGTTACATTTTTGTGACTAATTACAGGCAGTGTTTCATCATGGACCGTCCCAGCACCATACTTGTCGAGAGAACATTTTTCCATCAAAAACATTAATGATAGATGTGTGTGTAATTAGCGCCATTAAAATACTGCATATTGTCATCATTGTGTTGTCTTTCATTTGTCAATATACCATTCCTTCCGCAAACAATCATCTGGGCCATCTGAAATATAGCATGAATGTAATGACAGTTTCTATTAACACTACTGCGAAAAAAAACAGGGAGTGCTTAATTAAGTTCCAGGTGTATAGCTTTTTAGATGAAGTTCTCATGACTACTTGGTTCACTTTCCTTACAGCAGCTGCATGCAAGTGTGAAACATGCTGGTTACAGTACAACGAAAGTTCTCTGGTTGGCCCCAGCCAATGACTGGTGCGACCGGTGTGTGTGTTTTGAAGGACATAATGTTTTGTGGGAATTGAGAATATTGGTTTCTGTTCCTCCGTCGGGAATCGAACCCTCAACAACCCTGCCTGGCAATCAGGAGACCAACATCTAAACCACTACGTCCCTAAATTAGGCTTAGGTTTTTTCCTTCTGTTTCTTTGATTCTGCATTAGAATTTCCATGTGCGTTTATTTGGACAATTGACTGTGTTTGTGGAATTGTAAATAGTGTTATTAACATTGGTTTAAAACTATTGAGCCATGTGACATTTCAATGATGTCACTGTTATTATTAATTTATTATTATGTTTTGGTGTTAAAGGTCATATACTTATGCACAATGGCTAATCGTGACCGTGACAGTTTCACGGGTGGAGGAAGCCGGAGTACCCAGAGAGATCTACCGAGCATCGACGAGCAACTGCCAGCTCCTCAGCATTCTAACTCTGTTAAAGCTCCGCTCAAGCAGGGTTACAGCGGTCTAAGACATGTGCACCATCGACGTGCAGTACGCCTTAGTTCACGGTGTCATCGTGCCCCCATGCAGGCAAGCGGGATAAAGTGCCTTGCAAAAGGACACAACGCGGGTCGTCCCGGACGGGGATCGAACTCGGGACCTCTAGCATAGAAGTCCAACAGTCTGCCACTGAGCCACCGCGCGCCCTATTTCACTGTTTCGTTATTGCCACATATTTTGGACGTTTTGTATTAAGACCTGGCATGGATGAAACTATATCTCTGGCCTCTCTAAAACTAATATTTTGTTCACATTTGATTTTTTGGATGTATGTTTCTTTTTTCCATACAGACAGATACTTGGAAAATGATATATGGTTGCCCTGGCAGTTTGAACAGGGGCCAATACTATAAAACTTTTATAGTTGTATTACTTAGAGTTGTATTTTCTATTGAAAGAAATAACTAATTGAAATAAACCATCAGCATTTTCAAAGGTGTGGCAATTTGCCAGTTGGCAAATTGCCACATCTTTTGAAATGCTAATGTTTCATCTCCATCATTTATATTAACTTGTAGAATATACAATTCAGGAAAATACAGTTGTAAAAGTTTTATAGTATTGGTCCCAGAGGCGACATTATTACTGATGCATGCTTAGTCGCGATTCTTGCCGCATTTGCAGCACATTTTGTGGCCTCTACATTTATCCTTGCATTGTCCATATTTCTAACAACCGAAGTAGTTTAGGGATGTATAACACCACTCTGGTGTTCATGTAATCAATTTTCAAAATTTTTGGAGGCTGCGAGGTATTAAAATTAAAAATATAGGAACTGTTTTTTTTTATCTTTGTGCCATTCTTCTTTATACTTATTCTCTTAAAGCCCGTGATTCCTTAGGGTTTAAATTCATTTGTTATTTCAGCTTCGCCAATGTCAGCAAGCTCCCCTGTAAATACAACATCTCGGCCCGTAATGAGGGTTCTGTTGGCGCTTGGATCTACCTCAAGATCCACAAGTTTGTAGTTGGCTGCCGTACCTTCAATCAAAATACCAAATTTGTCAATATTTTAACAGTTGCCACGGTTCTTTCAACTGCTTTTTTCGGGGCAAACGGATTCATCTGATTGACTTTTTTTCATTTCTCTGAGTTGAATAAATGATTATAAAATTCGTACATTTACTTGGTATTCGTCCGTCAGTTTCATTATCTGTGTCAGAGTTAGTGATCGGCGGTTCGTGCGGTATTTTATGTTTTTTTGTTGCCTTGGTGTCCACTATAGCTCTGTATAGTTTTCGCTGCCCGCATATTCTACCCCTACTTTTAGCCCTACCTGGGGGTGGGGGAGGGGAGGAGGGGCTGGGGTTATGTGGCGGATAGCCAGCGAACACCAGAAGTATGCAAAGGCAGTTTATACCATGATTACCTTATTCTAGTATGCATAAAAAGCTTATCACATAAATTTTAGCTTCACACACCAACCGTGGTGAAAACATGTATCTGTGGGGAAAACGCCAGCAATAGGATTTAAATAGTTAAAATTTACACCTATAGTGGAATTACATCCAAGTTGACCTTTGGTGACCTCAACCTGAATGCAAACTTGTCTAAATTTATCACTCGTCGCCTCACGAAGAGTGAAATGAAAGTGGCAATTATTTTTTATGTGTTCTTAGAATCATGGTGTAAATAAAATATACCCAGAGTAGCTTGGTCTACCAAATGTTCACCACTCGTGGTGAAGTGATGTTAACCGCTCGCCAAAGGCTCGCGCTTAACACCACTTTACCACTCGTGGTAAACATTTGGTTCACCAAGCTACTACGGGTATATTCTATATATACTCGACTAGCTATGATACCACTGACCGATTTTCTCACTTCAGCCATGCCATCATAGAGTAGTCGATAAACTACGGGACAAGGAATATCATTGTACAGAAAGGTGGTATTCAAAGACAATGCAGGAAATCAAATTAAAGAATTATTTTAAAAATGTACAATGACAAAAAAAGTTGGGAATTATAACAGACCGAAAAGTTTAGCGACCACCAAATGTTCCCACGTGACGTTCTTTTATGGACCCCAATTGATCATGCCGAGTGTATCGGACCATATGTCTAGGGTGAAGTAGGGTCCAAAGTTGGTGATATTACACAGTGTCCTCGATAAATGAGGATGTCCAACCGGTCCTCAACCAAACAACATCCCGTCCTCCGGGGCCTTTAGCTCGCACCTCTGGGGGTAACAAGGCACCCGCCTCCTTTCAAAACACGGGATTGAGCCCGGCTGCGGCAAAGTTTGATACCAGCATGCACATGCATCCAGAAAAAAAGAAAAAAAACATGATATGATATTGGTTAGGCATAAGCTTATGCAAACTCTCACGAAGTTCCATTATAAGAGGGTTCTTCAACTTGGGGTTGTATAAAATCTACAAAGAGGACGAAGTGCCTGAGAAAATGATAGACACTGTTCCGGTTCAGTCTAGATGTATTCGAGAGGAAGTTGTATAGTTTAAACTTCAGCTGTGAAAATAGGACTTTGATATGGTATTACAATTGTGGTAATCACGTGTAACAGCTGCTAGTGATACCTTGTCACCATTTTTAGTTCCATGTGTATAGGTTCTGTTGTATGCCCAAATTGTACACTTTACTGCGATATATGTTTACTTCACTTACATTTGAAAGAAGCAAGATCCAAACCAACAGTGGGCTGTCTTAGATGCCAAGGGGGAATTGTGTAGTTCACGGTTCTTTTTTATAGACTCTGGTTCAAATGAGTCAATTCCCAATGTTCCCAATGCAGGAATATATAGCGCCATGACCACATTCCATTTTTTTTTTAAAATTAATGACACATTTTATTTTGGTAAATATAAAAAAAACTATAAGCCTGAAAATGTTCGCATTGTGTTTTCAAAATAGATGCGTAAACCATTTATTAAACAGCATCTACTCAAATATTTATTTCCCTCGGGCTTTTTAATCTTGGGTAAGACGATGGTCTTCCAGGCAAATTATAAACGAGCTCTTTCATCGCATGCCAGAAGTTTTTGGCTTCCATCACTTCCTTCTCAAATCTCGAAATTTTCAGTTCTTCTGTCCCCCCTTTTGCATGTTCATAATAATGTAACTGGAACTATTATTGCAGAGTTCTTCAAATGACAGCGTTGTGCCTTTCTATATTGCTTAATATTGCATAAAGGCATATTTTAAAACCGACAATGGTCTTCTGTATTATTCTGCGGTTTACGTTTCATTATCTGTTTCGCAACCCGTAAATTACTGACATTCTAATACCCAAACGTTGTAAATACCATATATATTTTTCAACTCTGCGTTTATTGAAAATCAGAAACTGTTGCTACTGTTTCAGTCAGTCCAACAATCGTTTAACCCTTTACCTAACATGAAAATCAGACGACACTTGCAAAAAAAATTCTTGAATAACTAATTTTTTTCATTTTTTGTCTCAAAAACATAGGTTATGACCCCTCGTTGGAACGAGCTCGTTCCAACGAGGGGTCATAACCTATGTTTTTGAGACAAAAAATGAAAATATTTTGAAAATTAATTGGCGATTTTTGAGAATAGCGCTGGCCGGTTTTGGCCGTTACGTTGGGTAAAGGGTTAAATCCTCTGGTGAAAAGTAGATCAGTTCCATCCAGTGGGGCCAATACTAAAAACCTTTTTCAATTGTAGTTTTCAGAATTGTATTTTCTATTTATGGAAATAACTAATTGAAATGAACTATTAGCATTTTCAAAGATACGGCAATTTGTCAGCTGGCAAATTGCTACATCTTTTGAAGTGCTAATGATTCATTTCCGTCATTTAAATTCACTTGTAGAATATACAATTCGGGAAAATACAATCGTAAAAGTTTCATAGTATTGACCCCTGGTATGAAGCTCTGGATGTCGTTCGTAAAAGTGAATTGTGATTCCCATCACGTGTAGTTGTGTGTTTATTTGTTTCAAGACTTCAAACATCTCCAGTATTGTTTCAAAAAGAATATTTCTGGAATCTTGTCTAACGTATTGTGCTCATATTTGTTAAAAAATAAAATACATTAGAATTTGGGTGAAAATATTTTATAAACATGTGTCATTCACAATGGCATAGCATAGCGGGGGTTCGAACCGAGAGAGTTTCTTTCGGCACAAACCGCCTAGAGAAACTATACTAAACCACGCACACAACTCGGCCACCTACAGGAACATTCTCGGCATGAGTTCGACCGACGCTATGTTATTGTAAATAAAAACAGCGTCATTTCTTGAAAATGTGAAAAATTGCATAGAAGGGTCTATCGGTGGCTTAGTGGTTTAGTATAGTTTCGCTAGACGGTTGGTGCCGAAGGAAACTCTCTTGGCGCTGGTTCGAACCCTAAGTATGCCATTGTAAATAAAGCCAGCGTCCTTTCTTGATTCTATGGCACACGGGGAATTTGATAAAGAGACGTTCTCGCTGATTTACATGTAGTGCAATATATTGAATTAAGTAATTCAATGGCTTGACAAATAAATGTGTCATTTATTTAAAAAAATCGATGTGCTATCACTTTTGTCATGGATATGCAGAGGTTCTGAGGATGGACCACATAGTGAAGAGCCGGATGTGATGGGTTCGCAGACAGTTTAGAGTCAAATTGTAAATAAAGTTTAAACCTACGCTTCTCAGGTGAACACCAAGCTGCAATAATCAATGACTCTATAGACGATTTTCTAAATGCGCCAAGGCTAATTCTAATACAACTATTATGGACTGCAGCAGATTGTTTGAAGTGAGATATTTTGGTAGAACTGTATATCACACAACCGTAATCTAATTTCGAGTTCACGGGTGATCCATATAGATGGAGTAACATATTGTAGTCAACATCCCAATCAGTGCTACCAACCACCTTTGAAAGGTTGATTTGTTTTACATCAAACATTTATTTCTTATATATGAAAAGTGAAATCCATTTTTTTTGCCAAACTATTAACCCAGGAATTTCACTTCCTTAACAACTGTTATTATCATACTCCCATCTATTTTCAACTCCCGATCAATATGATGTTTATGTAGGTTACAAAAATGAACACAGTTTGTTTTGGTCTTAGAGAACTTGAAACCGTTTTCTGTTGTCCAATTCTAAATTATGTTTAAACACAGCTTAAGTTTGGGCTCGTTGGTATTCATTTTTTTTACCTCTATTGAAAATTAAAATACCATCGGCATACAATGAAGAATTTACCATATTCTCAACTGCGTCAACGACGCCTTTGATTTAAACAGATAGAAAACTACCGCGAGGGACACCCAATTCTTACACAATAATGTAGATCCGACACGACCTTTGGCCCTAGGCAGATATTAAATTACCTCTGGCTGATATCTCGGCCGATATGAAACTAACTAAGTAATAACCTCCAAGTATTACTTGCATTTTGGAATTTCGCCGCAATACACAGTTTCTGTACTGAAGTTAAAACTAGAAGTCCTGTCACGAACTGTGCGTTTATCTATGCGTAATTAGGAATTGCGCGCAATTGCCATATCGAATGGCATCAAAAGCACGGCAGGTTCTCCTGGTTACTCATAGCAAACACAGACAATGTTTCTGCCAAAGGACCTCCTGGTTATCCGGAGGTACATTGGCTGAAACATTGCTTGTGCACAGGCCATATGTACACAATTTGATCGTCTTACTATGGTCATAACGCGTAGATTAACGCGCAGATCGACGTGCTATTTGTGCGCATTTTATGACAGGACTTCTAGTTTTAGACATGGAATCGTATGCACTTCTTGTGGACATCAGTCCTGAAGCTGCACCTTCCCTTCCATTAGGTGCCGGCTCCTGGCAGACTTTTGCAGGAGATTAATTCTGTGTTGGCATCTAATAGGATTTTGAGCCGGAGCTAATTAACTAACTAGCTATTTTTTGCTTAACAATGTGTCATAAACAAATACTATCATAAGTGTGAACATTTTTAAATTTAAAACTCAAATGGTTGGCTGCCTCCTTCTATCCCTAAAATGAATGATAAAACTATATTTGGTAGGAGTAGACACCTTTATTGGTATTGTTACCATTACATTGAGATCACATGCTATAGTACTAGTGTTCACACTGCAGAGTGACATTTTACGCAATTGCGCTAAACGTTTTATTTGGCACTAAAAACTCTTCGTTGGCTTAAATGTTGGCACCAAAAAGTTATTTTTACTTGTAAAGGAAAGCCATTGCAATATGGAAGGGCGCGATCGCTGACGAAACATACAAAAACAAATATTTTATTACGTCTGGTACAAGGAAATTGTCAGCAGGCAATAAAGGCAGAAACATTAACAGATTTTCACGAAACACACCCACATTCGGTGATTTTGTCAGTAAGGTGTTAAAAATGGTGTTTGGACAAACTTTCAGCGGTAATTGTCAGCGAGTAGCAATGGTGTATTGTTTTTTCTTCAGTAAAATATTAGTTATGAGCTTTACAAAAGGCAGCATTCAACCCTTTACCCAACGTAACGGCCAAAACCGACCAGCGCTATTCACAAAAGTCGGCAGTTAATTTTCATTATTTTTTTTAATTTTTGTCTCAAAAACATAGCTTATGACCCTCTTTGGAACGAGCTCGTTCCAATGAGGGGTCATAACCTATGTTTCTGAGACAAAAAATGGAAAAAAATAGTTATTCAAGAATTTTGTTTGCAAGTGTCGTCTGCTTTTCATGTTAGGTAAAGTGTAAATTAGATAATACTTTGTACCGTCGCGATTGACTCGCGACGGGATAAAGTATTTACCTACGTAAATAATGTCTTTTATAAGGACTTGCGACCCACTAAGCACGGTGGATTAACTGTACTTAATCGATTGATCTGTTAGTGTATAACCGTCCTTGTTGTATATGACCGCCCTTTTCGCCTACCGAGGATTTCATCATAACTGTAAGATTTATTCGTACTATTGTCCGTTCACTTTTGAAATAATTGCCAGTTTAATTTTTAAAGCTCGACCAATTTATTTGGGTCAGACAGCAAAAAAACCCCTCCCATCCCATTAGCTGTTGCCACCAAAACGCGTTGTTTGGCACTAAAATATCCAGGATGCCTAAAATGTGGCAACAGACAGGTTCAGTCGGGCGCGGATACTGTATAGTACTTTATGATGTCAGCTCTTGGGGTCAACGAATCAGCTTGGATAAATGGTGTCGGCCTATGGGGCCATATCAGGTGATGGTGACCCCATATGAAATCAATATTAGGTGTGTCCACCATATTGTTTTTTAGAAATAAAATACAACCGCCTCGTCTCAAAAATGGCAATCTTACAGCAAACGTTTTGAATCATCCTTTGAATGTGATTAAAGTTTGATTAATCTCAATTGAACAAAAAGAAATAATCTGTTTATAATATGTGTCCCAAATTGAGAAACTTCTTTCGATCGATAACCACATCCAATGTTAATCGAAACACGCCAACATTCACAAAAACCCTTTACCTAATACGAAAAGCAGACGACACCTGCAAACGAAATTCTTGGATAACTATTTGTTTCATTTTCTGCTTCAACAAACATAGCTTATGACCCTCACTGGAACGGGTTTGTTCGCAAGAGGAATGGATCCTAAGCTATGTTTTTGAGACAAAAAAGTGATAAAAATAATGAAAATTGAAGGGTGGATTTTGTGAAATGCGCTGGCCGGTTTGGGCCGTTACAATGGGTAAATGGTTGATCGTACCGATCAATAATCACTTCAGCAAGAAACGATTGCTAGATAGAGTTACTCCCCTTACATTGTAAACTTACATCTGCTTATTTACATTTTCACAAGTACGAAACACCAAAACAATTCAAATCATAACAATGAAATGTCTCGGTTCTTCTTCGAGAAAATAAATTACCGGGACGATTAATTAAAGGGAAATACTGGATTTTGTCCACTGACATAATAAATACATTACGGGATGTTTAGTGGTCGGATATGGTGTCATGTAAGGCGAAGTGAGATCAATATTGATTTCACTTCGCCTCACATGACACCATATCCGACCACTAAATATCCCGTAACTTATAATATATCGAGCCTAGGGGCCACGGTTAGAATAACAAAGCATGTCAATTCTTCAGGATTTGTTTGAATGTGATAGCATAGTTTTTTTTCAAACAAATAGAAAAACACTGACTGTTCTATTTCCATAATAATTATATGCAATGCGAATAATGTTGTGTTATCATGAACCCGAACAGCTAGTCCCGTACGTTGAGAGACGCCGAGCAGCTGAGAGGCGATGGGTAACAGCACGGGACAGGTTGTTCAAATTCACGAAACTTGATAACTGACTTACAGCCTGTCCATTTTTCAAACAATAAAGCGTACTGGCGTATAGGCCTACTCGGTGGATCAGAGCTACCCAAGTGATGTCATTCGAATGCCAAGTCTAGTTTTCTATCGGGTATTTCAAATTGCTCGCACAACCAGAAACGACAAAAAAGTGTTAAAGGAAGTTGTAATAGTTGCCATTGGAGCTAGAGGCTTCTCTTGCACTAGAACAACCTGTCCTGGTCGTTGAGTGAAACTGAGCCTCGTGGCGACGATCTGTACAGCACGAGGTGGGTTGTTCGAATTCATGAGAATTCATGACACTTTTACCTCTGTATTATGTTCCAATGTGTTCTATCTGCCTACTGGCACATAGGACACATTGGAACTCAGGGGACGAGTTGTTAATTGAATTGCTGAGTTTCCGACTAATAATTGCTTTCATAGACGCGAAGTCGTGTAATAAACATAGAACGACACACGTGTGTGAATGGGTTAATCGATATAGAACTTCTGCCATCGCGAAAGGATACAACAAGAGGCCTGAGGTCTCTCGTTTTATCCTTCCGCGCTGGCACTCGTGCCATATCGATTAACCCGTTCACACGGGTGTGTTGTTCTGTGTATTTACTTGAATGCCCAGGCCAGACAATAGGGCCAGAGTGTAATGCATGCTTGTTGAATAATGCTTATTATAAGTGTTTCCAGGGCGCCATGCTCATCCATGCCTATTTCATGCCCACGCAGCCAGTGGTGGATCAGCAATCATCAGAGAGTCGTTGGTGCCGAAGTCAACTTCAGGTTGCACTACGAAAAATAACGTCTTTTACTATGAGAAAGCATTACTTCTCGGGTTTGCTACAAGCAATACGAGAGAAAGGTCTACAATCTGGGCATTTACGATACGAATACGTCACACTAGAGGAATAGCTATTTATTTATTTACGAACAAGCGTTTTTTTTAAGAACACATCGTGAAAGTGATGTTCGGAGGTCGGCCTCCATTTTATTCCATATCCTGGGGAAGATATGCTTTGTAAGTTCCGCGGAGAACTGGTTTCTGGACTTTTACCTCTGTATTATCCGTGACTGTCTGGTCAGGATTTCGTCAGTCGAGTGAATACTGAAGAAAATTTTAAAGGACTCAAGTAAATTCGTGGGTTTTTGTTTCAATCATGCATGGAAAGGGAAACATTGAATTTGTAAGTGTTACTGAATTTCAACATATTAGTGGCGTTGAATAAGGGATCAGTGTGACTGTTATATTCATTGCGGCTGCTGATACTAATGTCACACTTCAGGAGAGATTCTGTTTTATTACTCGTTGAGGAATGACTCCAGACATGAATAGCGTGTATTACGTGACTATGAACCAACGCATAGTACGGGAAGTTTAGAGCTTTTGTTGGAAGAACATTTTCACTTTATTTAAGCAATAAGTTTCACTTGTCATTTTTTAGCATATGGCGAATTTGCGGTACTTGAAGTTCTGGTTTTCATCAAGACATATTTCCAAGAACTTGATCACATGCTCTTGCTGAGATTGACCTACTTGGGCGAGAGCTTTGTATTATTAAGATGTATTTTCATCGTATCGACTTTGTCGGGACTATTTTGTGGATACTGCAAAATATGTTTACACCTATTGGCGTAACAATGAACTTTATTGCACCAGTTGAATATTTTGGAGAGCTCAGTATTCACTGTGGCCTCCAAAATATTCAAATCATGTCCTGTGGTACACGCAGTTGTGTAATCTGAGAATTTTATTTCAAGTTGGGCCCAAACACAGATCACTGGGGCACACCGCAATTAACTTTCCTTTGTGGAGAAAAGTGCGATTGATACTCAACAAAGATTACCAGTTCGATAAGTAAACCCCTTCATTTTTATTCGAAACCGGGCTCCGGACAGACATCAGCCAGAGATTAGTCATTTTGTATTTTTAAGGGAAGTGTACTCAATCTCTGTACTGACCATATTAGACTATTGGCTGAAACAGAGTGAACTGATACAAGGTACAAGACAGAATGATGATATATATTTGCATCATGGTGTGGGGAGTCAATGCAAAATGCAAGTCTGTGTTACCGATTGTAAGTATAAGCATCAGATGGAGACTAGTCGTATATTTTTTTCTAAATGAAAGGTATTCAGTTTCTACAGTTCACAATCATAATCTTTACATGGAAGTAGAACTGAAATGTCACAAAGAAAAAGACTGTAATATGTCTTGACTCCAGTATGTTGAGTCAGTGCGAAATGCAATTCAATATGATTGTACTGTATAAGGGAAATAGTTCTTTTTTAATTTAGCTCCCGGCAGAATCCAGCCGCAGGTTAGTGGCAGAGCTGCCTTTCCATTTCGTTTGGTGCCAGCTTTGGATAAACTTTCCAGTCGGAGATCCCTTCCATTTCAGTTCTATACAATTTTAAAGGGAAATATACCAAGGGTTTTTTGCACCTAGTATCGCATCAAGAGGGGCAAATTTAGCTTGGTTTATATCGGTGTCATATCATCCGAGTTTGAAGTCATATCTGCTGAGCTTGATGATGAGGAATTCTGGGAAAGAAAAGCATACATAATAAATAATATTCTGTCGGAACTGCAAAACAAAGCCAGAATAATGAATGTTACAGAATGTGTTGTACAAATATGAACTTTGAAATTGCCGGCCACAAATATATTCAAACGTGGGCAGAACTAGTAGAAAGAGGTAGGGCATATTATTGTATGCTAAACGATAGATTATCGAAGAAATTGCGAAAAGATAGAAATCGTATCCCCCACTGTGAAGATATAGAAATTTTCACTTTCACGATATCAATCAAAATGGCGGCTTTCAAAGCATCATTTCAAGGTGAATACCAGTCAACTTCTCACTGGAAATTATCAATTTGTTCTAGAATCGTATAAGGAAAAGAAAATCTTGTGTTTTGGAGTGGATACCGATCATTTCCAGCAATAATTCAACATGTATTCACCTTGAATTGATGCATGAAACCCGCTAGTCCAAACATGGCCTGAAAGTCCGTAATATAAGTTTTTGGTTTGGTACGTCCTTTCAAAGGACGTACCAAACCAAAAACTTATACTACGGACTTTCAGGCCATGTTTGGGCTAGAAACCTGCCAACTGAATCAGATCGCAAGACGCTATCTGTTCCGAGTATCGATCGAATCACTTCCGCGTAACAATGATTCAATGCGCTGTTTACTTTTATGCATCATTTCATGGTTGAAACGAGTGGAATTATCAGATTCTAAAAAGCGTATAATAAAAAGAAAATCTAGTGTTTTTGAGTGGATACCTAAAATTATCTCACTTGTGACCGAGATGAATGGAAATTTTCGCTCGCCCAAGCGCTCGCGAAAAATGAACATCTCTATCAGTCATTCATGAGATAATCTTTGTTATCCACTCAAAAGTACTAGATATCCTCTATTTATACAACATATCTTGAAGAAGATCAAGGAATGATGGCTCCCTGTCAACCGATTCCAACATTAACAAGATGGAAACAATATAGCTATAACATATTCTAGACAGTTAGTAAACAAAGGTTATCTTAATTAAATGAAAAAAGAAACTTATTACCTAAACATAGTTATAAACACATAGAAGATTATACAGTATGGTGAACACCGATTTACCAAGAAAAACAGGAGAACATTGGGTCGTATTATATATCAAACACAGTCATTCTGCCAGCTAATTTGATTCATGTGGTTTACCACCAACGGACGTGTACAAAGGCACAGCTGAAAATGAAAATGGACCATAAATACATTGAAGTTGCAATGCACTCTGGAAGATGTGTGTAAAGCCCGGTTCATACCTGCTTTAGATCTTCTGGCAAGAGGATATGACTTAAGTTGCTATATAAGTAAGGGAGATTCATTTACTTTGAAATTCCCACCTCTGATATTCCATAAATTCAAATTAATTATACAACAGTTATACAACAAAATAAAGATTGTGATGTATAGAACACAAAAAATATATGCCTTCAACTCACACAGTTGACAGGAGGCATCAACTTTTTTTGGAAGTCTGCTACCGTAATTGTATAAGAACTGATAATAAAATATTATTTGTGGAGAACATCTCATGGCCAAAAATGAATTATTCAAAATAGGATAAATATCAAAATATCATGATGGAACATTACAAAGAACACAAATCTTTCTAAGAATATGGAAAAAATTTTTACTGAGACTTCTCCTGAATGAGTTTGCATAAATGAGTGTGATGAAACTTATCATCACAACAGTTTTATTAAGTAATAAAAGAGGAGAGAATGGAATGATTTTGTATCCAATTCGTAAGAAGAAGATAATAAAGAGAAAAAAAAAAAAATTTAGAAATTTTTTTTTTAAAATTTAGAAAAATTAAAAAAAAAATTAAAATCGATATTATAAATATCAGTTATTAAAATGAAAAAAATAAATTCAAATTTTTAGTTTTTTACAAAGTCCTATCTTTTATTTGTATGTGAGGACTCACTTTCCCCTCTTCATTTTTGTGTAGATGCTCGATGACTATGTCTACTTTCGTTAACTTTTCCACACTTTTTATAGCTTCTTCTTTGAGTTGATGTATGATACCATTATCGATTTTCGGATATATTTTATTTTTGCCATATATCAGAGTAAACTTCTTGAAGTTGTTATCTTCTTCCTTCAGGAGTTAGTGACAGGAATTTTCCAAATCTGAAAATAAATTGACTTGATCTTCGTTCAGTATTAATACCATGCTATGATTATCATATTTATATTCAAACTTTGTTACTTTAACATCTTTCAGTTGGATTGGATTAGGTTTCAAATAAAACGTTTTGCTCTCATTGCATGAAACGATGGTTTTCCAGTCGATTTTTTTTCCATTGCCTTTTTTTCTTATTCCTACATATATATATATGAAAAAATGTTTTTTTTTATTTTAAAAATTTATTTTACTTTTTTTCCTATATATAATATGAAAAAAAATTGACTGATTTTAAATTTATTTTCTTTAAGTTAAAAATCTTTAACTTAGTGGAAAACAGAATTTTCTGTCAATTTCTCGAGAAAATGTGCTCGAAAATTACGAGAAATTACTTAAGTCGAGAAAACTGGTTTTAGTGAATTTTTTAACTTAAAGAAAATAATATTTAAAATCAGTTGAGAAATTCTTTTTTCGTGTTATATATAGGAAATAAAAAAATAACATTTACAAACAATTTATAACATTTAAAACAATTTTTAATAATTAAAAAATGTAATTTTTATTAGAAGCATGAAATCTAGCTCAATTAAAAATGAATGTTAAGAATCGCTGCATCGCGAATTTCGTCGAGTTATCAAACCAAACCACAAATGATCGGAGTCATAAAGGATGAGACCAGTGAAAAAACGATGCCAGAATTGAGATCTTAAGCATGTTGGTTGGGTTTGAAAGATGTATGGTTGCCAAATAAAAATGAGTTGATAAAATCGATCTGTGGAGAAGGAAGCAATGAGATGCGAAAGACAACAATTCAAACAAGTGGCAAGAGGAGACGAAAACAAAACATTCTAATTCAATTGGTGGAAATAAAAAAGAGAAGTAAAAAGAAGAAGCTCAACTAATGACTATTGTAAAAGCAGTGATGGTCGAATTCGAAAAAAAAAATGATGGTGACAAAAAAGAAATACTATCTAAAATCATGTGTAAACAATTGTTGACCACTCCCGTAGAATGAGAGCAGGCCATGAAGGGATTTTTCAAAATGCTTGATGTCAAGGTTTCATCCCCAAAATTTCTCGAATGAGATAAAGCCTAGCGTGTTGGATTTATTTTGTCGGATGTCAGACGTTGTTACCAAAACGAAAATGGTACTGAAGTGTTGGTATAAGAAGATCAAGCTGAACATGGATAAAGTCGGGGATAGAATGGCTTATTTTCAATATCACACAAAAAAACGTGACTGAAAGCTCTTCTGTGTCCGATATCTTCGATAAAATGAAAGAAATAATAATAAAATCTTTGGCACAGTATCAAAAGGAAGATAGCAATTGAAGATTCAGTGAAGTGTTGAATCTATAAATTCATATCTACAAGTATGACCCATTGCGAAAGTCTTCACATATAAAATTGCCTGATTTTATTGGAAGAAATAGAAGCTCTAATCAAAGTAAAAAAGATAGTCAATGCTTCAAATGGGCTGTCACATCTGCCTTATATCCCATAGAAAAACATCCACAGAGAGTATCAAAGTATGTGGAGACTTCTAAGAATTTAGATTGGGTGGGAATGAATTTTCCGACTCGGCTATGCGACATCGCTGATTTTCAAAATCAAAATCCTACAATCGCCATCAACGTTTTCTGATATGATGATTCGAAAAAACATACATTTCCTCTAAAAATAAGTTCACAATAAAATCGCGAGAAAAATATTAATTTATTATTAAATTATTAATCTCGAAAGACGATAATCATCATTATTACTGGATGAAGTATATGAGTTGATTATTGTCAGCACAGATAACCAAACACCATGGACAGAAATTTTTCTACTTCAACTGTATGAATTCCTTCCATAGCAAATAATCATTGGAACATCACGAGGAGTATTGCAACTCAAATCAATGCGTTGCCATCGACGTGCCCAGGTCACACACTTACATTAAATTTATACATCACAACAGAAGACTGAGAGTGTATTTTGTGGTGTATGCTGATTTTGAATGTTTCATGGTGAAGATGAGTTCGTGTCAGCCTGCCAATCATCACAGTTACACGGAAAAATATCAGAGGCACACACTGTCTGGATATTGTTTCTACATAATATGTTCTTTCGATGATCGACATTCTGCGGGTCCATACACCTACACAAAACAGTTGGATGATGAAGATGTGGCTCAAAAGTTTGTGGAAAATTTGGAATCTTCAATCAAAACAAAAAATTATACGAACAATTCAAAACTCCTGAGAAGATGATCATCACAGACGAGCAGATGAAAGACTATAGCAGTCACCAAATGTCTCATCTGCAGACTATCATTCATTGAAACTTCGGCGCCCAATTACAAGAAAGTGAGAGATCATGATCACTACACAAGTAAATTTCAAGGTGCCGTTCATCACAGTAATTGCAATTTAAAATATCAAGATGCTAAATTCTTTCCAGTGATATTTCACAATCAGCTGGGTTACGACAGTCACCTGTTCGTGAAGAATCTCAGTAAAATCAGCAAAAGAAAGGTAAACTGCATAGCGAAAAGTGGAGAACAATACATTTCTTTCACGATATGGATAGTGGTAGACAAAAAGAAGAAAAAATAGATGGATAAATGTCAGCAGTCGATATCAAGAGAGAAATATGTTTCATAGATAGTTTTAAATTCATGTCGACCAGTCATGAGAAACTAATCGGCAATTTAGGGAAGGATAAATTCGAGATCATGACTGCACACTTTTGAGATGAGCATCGATTGGGGAGCATATGTTCGAAAAAAGACGTGAGAGGTGGAGTGTATATACATAACATATCTAGATTCTAATAATTTGTACAGTTGGGCCATGAGTCATTCATTATCGACAGGAAATTTCAAATGGGTCGAGAATCGCGAGGAGATGAAGAATTCGAGACATTCCCAGTCTTCTGGAGGTAGATCTAGAATATCCCGATAAGTTACACAATCCACACAATGATTTTCCTTTTTTTACCTGAACAAATGAAAATGAATAAAGTCGATAAACTCGTTCCAAATTTAAATTACAAATGTAAATATGTAGCATACTGCAAAAATCTGAAACTTAACATAGATTACCTGTAGGAAATTAGTCAAAATACATCGCATCATCCGATTTGATGAAGAGCCTTGGATGAAGAAGTATATAGATCTTAACACGAATTTGAGAATGCAGGCCATGACAGAATTCGAGAAAGAGTTTTTAAACTTATGAATAATTCTGTGTGTGGAAAATTGATGGAAAACATCAGAAAAGGGACTGACCTTCCTCTGGTGACAACAGACAGTCAGGCTAGAAAATACATTTCAAAAACAAATTATAAACATCGAGCCATCTTTGATGAAAACCCAGTGGCCGTTCACATGAAACAAACGCATCTAACATTCAACAAACCGACTTTTTTGGAAACGTGCATCTTAGACATCAGCAAACAATTGATGTATCTATTTCATTATGAATACATCAAGAAGAAATACGATTTGAAAGCCAAGCTGTTGTTTACGGACACGCATAGTCTGGCTCATGAGATAGAGACCAAATATTTTTACAGAGATACATTTCTAGATGTCGATGCGTGGTTTGACATGGTCAATCACAAATCTAATATTCCATCAGTTGTGAATAAAGGTGGTGGGAAAATTCAAAGACGAGACAGGAAGAAGACAAATCACAGAATTCGTGGGTTTAAAGTCGAAAGTGTGCGCTTGTCAACTTAGATGGGAAGGCAGTTAAGAAATGTAAAGGTCAAACAAATGTTGCAGATTATGACATCACTTACAAAGAGTATAAAAATGCCTGTTTGAAAATCGAAAAGTGTATCAAAGCAACGAAAACGATTCAAAGCAACAAGCACCATCTGTACACGGAAATAATCAATAAAATTGCATTATCAGCTGATGATGATAAACAAATCATGCAACTGGATGAAATAAACACTTTAGCTTGTGGTCATTATTCCATCTAGTCGATGATTTCTCAAAATCAAGAAGGATTAGACAAGTGCATGACATTGCAAATTGATAAAGACAGAGAAAAAATCTAGAAGATACTTAATAGCAAAAGAAAAGAAAAATAAACGTATTCTTAAAAACAATAAAAAAAAAACAAAATTAAAAAGAAAATAAAATGTACAGTTGGTTTTGCCAAAACAAAAAAAAAATATTTCCAGTGTTTGTTTGGGATTTTATGTACAGAGAAGCATGAGAAGGAACTTGGGAGCAACATTGTTTGGTTTGGATGAGATTTAAGAGACCATATGAAGAGATGAATGCAACATTGAAGGAAATTATGAAAGGAAAAATAAGTAAAAGTGTCAATGAAATGGAACTGTGATGAAACAAATCATTTTTTTGGGAGAAAATAAAATTCACATAAAAAAGTAATACAAAAATAAAACTGAAAATAAATTAAATTGAAAATAAATTAAAATGGAAAATACGAACATATTGATAGAAGGTGTCCTCTTATCTAACACACCTCTGTCTAACATCGATCTGTTGGATGTGGTCAAAGCATTGAAAATAAAAAACATTTTCGTTGTGTCTTTTCCAGAGACACACTGCCCAGCAAATCGAGAGATGGAGATGAATGCGGAAATGTGAATCTAAATGATTTCACAGGTGATGGCACACATTGGGTAGCATGGTTCAAGAAATTATTTTGACAGTTACTGATCCAACCACATGAAGAAATGATGAATTATTTAAAATCATCAATTTATTACAATACTGAATGTGTGGAACCTCGCTTTCAAGTGCTTTGTGTACACTTGTGTCTCTTCGTTCTCAAGAGTTGGTCTTCCAAACATCATTTTCAAGACATCCCCAATGATTTACATTAAGAGAAAGAAGTATAACAATATTTTTCATATAAATAATAGGAAATAACAAAAATTAAAATAATAAAAAATAAAATAAATAAATTAGATGGAAAAATAAAATGACAGTCAATAAATTTGGAAGAACACTGATGAAATTGTGAAATAAGAAAGATTGCCATTGAAGAGCATGGCAGAAGGTCCGTTACATACTTGAACCATCATTTCGTGAGGAGATATGAACCTCAAAAGGAACTGTTAAACATGAATAATCACAAGCTTTATAACATTTCTGAACTGATAGATCTCAGTGATGCCGCAAGTGAAGAGTATGCAGTTCAGTCAGTTGCAGATTTTGAGAAGGATGTGAGAGATAATTACTTGAATAAAAACATGACCAATGATATAGACTTTAAATCTAAATGATTGGTGAACGTGGCATATCCTGTGCATTTGAGAGATTCAATCATGAAAGATTTTGCTGATGATTCACACAGACGTTTCACTCAAGATCTGAGAGAACGCTACATTTCAAAACTCATGGATTCTGGAGTGGATGCAAATTCTCACAAGATATCAAATCTAGGAGAACCAGAGCATCCCAGAGATGCTACCACCAAACAAAACATAGATGTCATGGAACGAAAGATCGCTGATGCTTTGAATGAGAAAAATAAATGAAAATCGATCTGAACATCGGATTTAATAAATCATTGATGATGATACCGAATCAACTGCAGTCACTAAAGTCTATGTGGATTCTACCCCCAAACCTGCCTTGAGGAGCATATGGATGATCTGTATCTCAACAAATGGTCGGGAGGAATGATCGAGTCTGGCATCGACAAGAATGGCAACAAACGATTCAGTCTTGAGGACCATCTGGAATACGATTCGACAGTTGTCAGCAGAAAATATGCGGATGACACTAAAGCCGAGAAAACCATTGATATGATGGAAGACGATCTGGACATGGGAGGAAATTCAATCACGAATCTACCTGATCCTGTGACTAAGACGAATGCTTGCATTATAATTTAGGTGATGGAGAAAATAAAATATGTGAGACAGTTGATAACCAAGGGAGCAGAAGAAAGTGGTGCATTAGATTCTGGCAAATTGGAGTGGTCCTTCGGAAATGAAGGAAATCTATGTTGATTGAATGTGATCCTTTGAATTCATAAACAGTGGGATACACTTTTTAATTGAATTGAACGTGTGAAGTACTTGAAGGAAAAAAAATAAGGAAGTTTCAGAACTTTATTAAATAAAGCCCTCAAACTTCTTTTTTTATGTTTAAGTTTTTTTAATTTTTGTTTATGTTATTTTAAGTTATTTAATGTTATTTTAAGTTTTTAAAGTTTTTTTTATGTTATTTTAAGTTTTTTGAATTTTTTTTATGTTATTTTAAGTTTTAAAAGTGTTTTTTATGTTATTTTCAAGTTTTTTTGTTTTTGTTTAATGTTATTTTCCCGTTATTGAATAACAAACATTTTACTTCCATCTGATTGAAACATCAACACTGTGTTAGATATGGCAACTGTGAAAGCTTCAGTTTGTGTAGGTACATTCCTATCAAATTGCATCTTGGTGATGATGTCCAGAATGGTGTTCTTGAGTTTCTCGCTCTGTTTGCTGATGCCAAACATGAACAGGGGATAGAATGTCTTGTTTTCGGTGGGTGCTACATTCGGATTGCTTATCAGTTCATCCAAGTGATGATATTAAGTCTGTGGCATCACTGTACTTCCTAGAAAAGTCATTCTTCTCGAATGAGGCATTGTAATCTATAGCTGGATATCTCGTGGAATTGAGAAACACAAGCAAGTTTTTCAAGCTGTGATGATTGATCAGAGATGGATTCTTTTCTTCAGATCCGATCCTGTCTGTTTGAAATCATACTATGATGAAATGTGTTTTTTCTGAAGAAGATTTCACAGACAATCTCCAATCAAACTGAGTCGGCGTTGGAAGGTTTGCAACATCACACACTGTCTCATTCTGAATCCAACAGGTGATCTGGTTTTTTGATTCAATGATCTTGAAGAGTTTCATTCTTTGTTCATCATTCGGTAGTACGTGTGGCATGAACCATGAAACCTTGCTCAGATATACCTTTCTGGCATTTGTTGCAGCAGCTCTCACAATAGCATCGTATCATTTTACAAACTAGAGTGAGATTGTATTTTAATCTGTAAATGATTTTTTTTGTAATCTTTGGTGAATCCAAATATGTGATTCTTAGGAATCCTAAATTAGAACATTCCCCTGGCAAGGATGCTTGAACGACATGTTTAAATCTCGTGGCTGCACTCACATTGTCGGCAGTCGCATCTGAGCTAGTGTCTTTCTTCCACAGTTGATTAAGTCCTTTAGATTTGGAAAAATCATCAGGATATTTCAGAAGTCCTAACATCGAATTTGCCTGACTGGGATGAAACATGGTTCCTATCTCTTGACCTGAGAGTTTATACAATATACTGTCGAAAAGATGCATCATGCCATTATGAGCTAAAGTGATGATGTCTTCATTGGCATAGTCGCTACCATCCTTTTTCGTCAATCATCCTTCTATCTGGAGATAACTTTTGTTTGGATTGAGAAGCAGATCTTGCGTTTTGATATTGAGTCTTATCTCTTCTTCATTATTAAGAATAGTTCCTGCCACAGGTAAATATTCGTGCACTTCATACTCTTTAATATTTTCATCTCTTATTATACTTTTCATTATGTCTAATATGTTTCTCATTTTTTTATTTCACTCCAATTTTTTAATTATTTTATTTTTTTTTTATTTTTTTTTTATTTCTTACTTATATATTTGTGATAAAAAAATATTGTACTCTCTTTTTTTAAATGCAGTCTTTTGCAATTGCTGTTTGTAAAACTTTCCTGTGATTTTTTCAACGCCTAATATTGCTCTCTCATAAATGATGGGATCGGTGTAGAATATTCAAACCATGATGAAGATTTCTTCTGTCCATCTAGGTTATACCCTTTTTCAAAATGTTTTTTCCACTTGTAACTTCTCACTCAATCACGCACGGCAAATTTCGGTCGTTTTGCCATCGCCGACGCCCTCTTTATGGATACAAATCTGCGTAGACTTCCTTTTCGTTTCGAGGATCACTAGCTTCAACAGGTGGCATCTTGATGGAATTATGGCGTGTGTTGTTATAGTTGTTAACCAAATCGTCTAAGACATTCAAGTATTTCTTAATTGAGTTAGCTGTAAAATACCTGTGCATTTTCTCCGTGATGGTTCTATTCCATCATTCGACCATGCTCACCTTCTCCTCATTTTCTGTAGAATAGATGGCGACGAACGTGAACTTCTAAAACTCTCAACATTTATCCACCCACAAGTTCTCAGGTTTTCGTGAAGAAGTGATGAAGATATTTTTCAAAGCTTCAGCCATACCCGTTCCCGATTTATTTTTCAATGCTGTCATCCATCTGTATTTCGAAAACACATCTATGACCATCAATAGATATTTCACACCTTCATTGTTTGTAGACAGTGATTGTATGTCCATCAGATCAGCTGCCCACACCTGATCCAATCCTTTGATGATGGATACTCTTCTCTTTCTAAATATGTGCACTATGGGCTCATGCAGTTCGTTCACTAATGCATTATTGAATTGCTTTTTTTTATTTCCAATTCTGAATTGACATTTCATGCCAATGAGTTTACTGACTAGAGAACATTCGAATCTCTCTCTCATCATGGGATTGATTATATTTCTCAAATCTGTCAACATGTTCTTATCATACACAACGTTTTGAGTCTTGAGATGTAGGAATGCTTAGCATAACAGAGATCATGGCCATAGGCAGCATGATCCACTCTGTTGATGGGTTTGCTCCACGATTTTGGTGTCAGATCTTTATTCAATCTCTTGTTCAATTTCTTGCCTGGTCCCATAAATTGATGTCCTGGCAGATGCATTTTGAAGAGAAGATTAGTGATGAGTCTGTTGATTGTTCCTTCACCTCTTTTGATGAATTGAGTTTTAGTCAAACTGCACACTTTACAAGTGCCACAAAGCAACTGCCTATTATTTTTAGTTTACACTTTTCGCAAATTATCCGTATCTATGATCCATAGATTTATTCAATACATTTTCTTTTTGTTTTGTTAATTTTTCTTTGTTTTATTTATTTAATATTTTTTATTATTTTCTTATGTATATATAATATCATTATATATTTTTATTTGAAATCTGTCCCTGTATCTTTATTTTTCCGAAGAGTTTACAAAGATTCCCTGGCTTCTTCGTAATCTTCTAACAGATTATGTCTCATCTCTGCTTTAAGATCTGATGAGGTTTTTAATCTTATACCTTCCTTCAATGCATCCAATTTATCCTTTTCAGCAAGAGTGCAGCTAAATTCCCTATCTGAAATCCTTCCATCTTTCAGAAAACTGGATATTATATTGCTTATGGAATTGACTTTTTCGTCAGCCAACACTTTGAGCTATTCATGTTTCTCAGCCTTCAATGATAATAATAATTTTTTACTCATGGATTTTCCGACCGTGCTCAAGAATCCTATCATGACAGCAATTCCCTCTATTTGAAACACAGCTAGAATGGTAGCCACAATCGATAGGAGACCCATTCCAGCAACACCCAAACCCATGGATACAGTGAGGAGAGTCAGATCCAGTCCATTCACAAATTTATTTATTCACACACTTCTTGTTGAGCAATTGACATCTGTCTCTTTCCGCCCGAAAATAATGTTGAATGTTATTGATCTTATCGATGCAAAATGCGTTGCCTCCATCTTCCAAAGATATATAATTTGATTTCAATTTTAAAATAAAATTGTTACCGTTTTAATTCAATTCCCAATTGTGCCCAAAAAAATTAAGTTATCAAAATATTTTTTGTTTGTTTGTTTGTTTAATAGATATATAAAACAGATTTTGTTTTTTTAAATTTCCCTTAGGTGAAATCACATTGTTGAACGTTCACCATGAAGATCTAACAACTCTCCATTTTAATATGTTAATTCAGTGGTAATGTATGTGTTATTGTGTGCAGATAGACTAGATTTCGTAGTCGCTTTATGATCTTGTAGCCCGGAGAAACGTCTAGAAACAAAGAGTGATAATCGGCTGTGTGCCATCATTCACATAACTTCCAGAGATCACATCCACGTTCACCAAAATGCTGTTGACAGAGAGAATATCCACCACATTTTCTGATGTCGCATGTCCTTCGTACATGTTTTGATCGAATCCCAACATCTTTCCAAAAGTGTTGTCTCCTCTAAAATCCACTCGATAACCCTCCCTCATATCCCGTATCATTTGCAGGAGTTTTGACATTGGCAGTTATGTTTATAGCAGTTCCGTCATGACCATCAATCTTCATTCTAGTCTGAATGAGTTCGTTCAGATCGACTATGCTGTAACTACCTTTGGGAATGCGATTCGTAAACCAGTCCATTCCGTTCGAATATTTGAATGTCTTATTTATCTCTGTGAGGTTAGGAAACGAATAGTATGTCTCCAGATTTGCCAGTGCCATCTCGTACTTCTTATCCCTCTTCAATTCGATCAGAGGATTTAATTTTGTCATGAATCAAGTCTTGTTGTCATGCACCATGATCAAAAAGAATCTTTTGGAGTCGTATTATCAGTTGTTCTTTCTGCATTCTCAGCCATCCTTTCTAATAATTGAGTTTCGTATTCTCACAACATTTTTTTAATATTTTTAATAATTGTATTTTTATATTATTTTTTTATTTACGTTTTTTTTACTTCTACTTAATATGATTATTTTTTTTTTATTATTAATTGCAATCATCCAGAATATAAAAATCATTGAGTCCATTCCTATATTTTCCATGGTATTTACTACTCATCAGATCAATGACCACGACATTTTAAGGTGCACAATTCCACACCAACTTACAAATCTCTTGGATTTTCTTTTGCTCATGCCACTGGCCACATGGTCATCGTAAATGTGATTGAGATCTTGACGAAACAGACACTGAAAATTCGCATTCTCTCTTATGATCTGTCTCAGCAATCTGAAATAATTTTGAGATAGAGACACTTCACATTACTGTGACGACCTCGAACGTAGTAAGATTTGCACCAATTCCGTTTCGCCAACATGAAGTCATTGAAGATCATGAGATTTCTGTGCTCTGAACTGAAGTCACGAGGATTGGGCACGTCATTTGCATTTTCATAAAATCGACGTTTTATTATTTCTGAGTTTTCTCGATGCTTCTGGCACGGTCGTTGCGAGTGATGAATTGCATTTTTCGAATTCGTCTTGGTAATCGAAGATCTTCATTATAATGTCCTTCAGTAAGTTTGCGTTCAGAGCTTTCCACAATAATTTGTATTTGGGTTGAAAGAGACTCTTGCCAAACACAAACAATCTATCATTCTCCAACCACTCCGGTTGAAACAATAGATTTGTCTTTTCACAATTCGATTTCCCACTATCAATCCTCTTATGCTTTGGGGAAAGAGTTTGTGATTCGATCTCTCAGTCTTTGTGCATTCCACCATAAATCTTTGATTTCCATTCTCGTTGTGTTTTTTCAGGTATTTTTTATGCTTTTGTAAAAACTATTTTTTTTTATTTGTATTTGTTTATTTTATTATATATAATAAATTTTGTTTTTCAATTTATTTCTGATTTTTTTTAATCCCGATTCACTGCTGCTGTTCAATGTCTTCCTGTATTGGTACAACACTAGAACTTTCGATTTTGATGGCAATTTCGTTCCTTTGGCTGGTGGCGGTCTTATCACCTTCTGAATTAAATCGACACTTCTCTTGCCAACTTCCAAAGTGATTCTAGTGCTCGCTTCCATCATGGCTTTTCTTATCCACATCCATCGCTGTATTCTTTCCAACCTTCACGATGGTTGAAGTGATCTGTTTTGCCATATCACTGGTAAAGGCATGCAACAGGAGCTCCAATCATCGAATCCAGCAAACCCAATCCTCTGTAGACGTAAGATCTCATATATCTTCTGTCCTTTATCAATAACATATTTTATCTTTCATCTTATTTTTTTATAAATAATTTTATTTTAATTTAATTTAATTTTTTTTTATTTCCAATTATATTTACTATTATTTTATTTCCTCTCTTCTTTCAATGCATTCATGATCGATTTTACGTTTCTCTATTCAACACCTTCTGTCACAACAATTCGTCGCATATGCTCACCAACTCGTTTCTCACTCCAGTATTGTCAGTTTCTCGACTTGCCATTAAGCGACCTAATCTCCCCAGCAGCACATTGGGATTGCAAGGAATGATCATGGAGGTGGTTGTCATTTCCTGTCTGGTGACCAATTAGATGAACGCTTTATTCGCATCCCATATGGGTTTCACCACATTTTCTTCCACTTCGGTCTCGTCTCCTGGAATTGTTGTTTTCTCTCGTGACATTCCTCTGAACCGGGAGATCGCCGTATGTTTGTAATCCTCTTCCTCATAATCATTAGGTTTGGCTAGCATGAGCAGATTCCACAATCCTTTAGTGACTTTATATTCTCGATCTTCGACGATCAGATTATAGTCGTTTTTTATTTCCACTCTCTTGTCACCTATGTGGAGATTGCCATCGTCTCCCTCGCGTGGGGCGCGGTGGTGTCGCGGAAACCGGTTCTCGACAGATCACCGAAGTTAAGCAGCGTCGAGCGAGGTTAGTAGTTGGATGGGTGACCATTTCTACGACCGATTCGCGCTCCCGCGTTGTGTCCTTGGGCAAGGCATTTAACCCTGATTGCCTACATAGGGCACGATGACGCTGTGTACTAAAGCGTACTGCACGTCGATGGTGCGCATGTCTTCAACCAATCTAAGCCTGCCCCTGCCGTGGTGCAGAGTTCAGATGTTGAAGAGCTGATAGCTGCTCGTCGTTGCTCGGTGGTTCTCTCCAGGTACTCCGGCTTCCTCCATCCATAAAACTGTCACCAACATGATATGCCCCTGGCTGTTAAAGTGTCGTTAAACGGCAATAAAAATAAATAAATGAATAGTCTCCCTCGCGCATCCTGAAGACAGAGTCCGCTGTCTATGGATTCGTATTATATAAATTTGCATAATCTTCGGGTTTCATATTGCTAGCATCTAGCATCGTGTCGCCGATCAGGCTCGCATTAGTAACCGTCGATAGTTCACTCTCCCAATCGGTCTCAATTCTGTCTCTCTCGGAAGGACTTGGTGGAAAGTGTTGATACTGGACAGGAGGTCGATGTGTGCTTCAATTCTAGAAATCATCGAACCGCCTCGTCTCTCAACTTCGGGTCTTTGATATTTAAAAATGACATGCTTTTTTCAAGTTTTTTTTTATTTTAAAATTTATTTTCTTCATTTATTTTTTTTTTGTTCTCCTTTAAATTAATATAGAAGAGCAAAAAACATCTGATATTTGTTTTTCACTCTTTGTGGTAATGGCGACGTCAATATTTCTCTCAACTTCGCGATGGCTCAGAAAGAGAGAACAATCTGCCGCAATTCTTCAAAATTTCCCATTGGATTTGGACTGTCGGCTGTTTGAACCCCAGTCACCATCTCTCTTACCCGTTTCTTACAATAACATAAGGAAAATCTTCTCTACAATTCTCAAAAAATTCTCATTTGAATAACACTGAGCAAAAAGGCAAGGATGGGAAGAAAATTCATTTCGCACATATTTGAGGCGACTGATCTTCGCACTTTACACATTCCTGTGGGAAATTTGTATGGAAAAAAAGGTTTTTCGAGATCGTCTATTTGAGCCCCCTTCCAGTTTATTTTCTATTTATTTTCCTAAAATAAATCCAACATTGGATTAACCTTAGACAAAATACGAGCCCAGGCGCAAATTGGGCTCATAGTTGCTGGGCTTGAAAATTTTCAAGCTAAATTCCCATTGCTTTCAAGCTTAATTTTTTGGGCGGGCTCGAAATGAATTTTTGCTGGGCTCGAACACTCAATTTTCTACTACTAACAGCGGGTGGAGGTCAGGAAAAAGAATTTGGACACTAGGCACAAAAGGTTTTTTCCGACCCTTGGGCATCCACCCACTCTTTTTTGAAGGAAAATGTTTTCCATTTTGATATTTGGTACCCACCCCTCAATAGTAGAGTAAATGGCACCTAAACTGCTTTGATTGGCAGGTGTATTTGCTGGAACATGGTTTGTCTTGTTCCAGTAACAATTCCCTACATTTAATATACCCACAAACAGGTAATGGAGATAAAACAAAATTCTCCAGAGTTTGCAACTGGAATTTGGTCCCATTTCTTATGAATTATATTTTACGAATTTATTCAAACTGTATCACAGTCATTGACAATCAGTGTATATATGGGTAATCAGGAGAGTATACAGCATATACTGGAATTCTACCTGAACAGTATTAAGCAGGAACAGGTGTACAATGGAAAATTCTGATGACCAGGTTTCAGCACTGTATTTGCTGCTATTTCTACTACATGTCTTTCTTTCTGTTTCTCCCCATTTCGACACTCGTTTTTAGTTCATCAATCTAATCTGAATTTATTAAGCATTATCAAGTGCACAATTCGTAGAGGCAGTAACCTCAATGTTGTATTGAACCTGTCAATAGTCAAGATGATGAGGGGTGATTCTTTGGTATCGGAAATCCATCCCTCATAAACTGCGCTGTAACACCTTGGCCGATATGAGTAGTGCTTCTTTTGACGGTGCGGTTAGTAAGCTTTGGTTGTTTCATCTTAGAAAATCAGATGAGAAAGTGAGAAAGAAATGGTGACCACGTTAGTTGAAAAGGTATACCCTATCTCTCCAAATTTGGTCAGGATGCATTATAGACATTTTGGGGGCTTTGATGGGTCGAGTGACGCCCCTGTGATTTATATAATATTACCTTTCACGCAATGAATGTCAGTATTATCCTATAATATATTGAAGGCTGTTCATTCAACTCAGATGCTGGAAAACTATGTGCTCAAAATATGTTACAGGACCAGTGATAGGATAGGACAGTCACTCTCCAAGTGGTTTTTACAACATTCAGCTTGATCTCACCGAAACACAATACACATGCGTATCCTTTCTGACTCAGATGATCCCAATACACTTTATTCTATGATTTAATTTTATTCTTTGTTACAGCAGACTGCTATAGTTAACTTTAAAGGAAGTTAATTTTAGTACTTTTATAAGATAACCCAACCAGATGTCTTATATGTGTTTGCAAAGTTTTCAGACCCCATATGCCAGGTTTCTGTCTAGACATCCATTATCTTCTTCAACATGTGTTATACACTATGATCCAGGGGTGAATGGCTGAAATTCATATTAACTCAACTGATTCCCTATTAAAACACTGTTTATACCATTGTATAAACAGTTTGTTAACAGGGAATCAGTTTCCCTGTTGATAAACTCTCTATCAATAAGATAAGAGTTTCCGCTGTCAATAAACCCTCTATCAATAAGATATAATGTCCTAACTATTTGATGGTTCAGACTTTTCTGGTAGTATATCACAAATTGAAGGGAACTGGTTTAAAGGCTGCCACTAAGCCTAAGGTTTGAATGATCAATAACAACCCTCCATTTTTCTCATACATGCATATGACTGAAATTCATAATTACATAATGAGATTCTGTGAAAGTAGTCATTTGCATTGGGAAATGGCATTATGCCACTTAGGATTTCTACTATTCAAGGTGAGAAGAGTCTTTTTTATTATCTGATCTGATTAGTTTACGTTATGGTTAGATTACATAAATGATAATTCGTTTAAATTACTTTAACTGTTTTCAAAATATTGAACCACTGATGGTGTGATGGGAAACGATGAACGTCTGTCCACATTCCCATGCTGCTAGCCCCTATCCTGTACTACCAATCACACCCATGTTAACACAGAGGAGGTGGGGTGGTGGCAAAAAATCTACACGGCCTTCCCTGATCAATTTGCATCACTTATGTGAAAGATAAGAGCTCATAGGATAAAGTTTCAAGGCATGGAAAAACATGTTTTCAGAGCCGCTGACCTACCCACCCACCCCCGTCTTGTGTCCGGAAAACATTTGACGACCCCCACCCCCCCCCCCATCACCTGCTACTAATGAGTTTTTAAATCAAATTTTGTTATATTCATAAATTCACCTATGGGATAGGTGGGTGGTTTATGAAAACAAATGGGGAATTATACTGCACGGATCTCTTTAAATAAAGTACGGTCGTCGTGGAAAGGTCAAAATTAACATGTGGACACGATTTTCACGTATGCGTTACCAGTGAATCTTCGACATAAAACAATAGAATCACAAATCAGATTTTTAATGAATGAGGCACTGGGTACGACCCCATTGTTCTCGCAAGTGTTTCCTAATCTCCTGGACGAAAAGAATCCCTACGATTGAAGCTAAAGAAAGAAAAAAACGAGCAGAAGAAGAATAGGTACGTCAGAAGTTTCTCCGAGATATTTCTTATGTAGCCTTTACCAATCTCGTGGAAGAAACTATTCCTAACATGTTGAGAAATAAATGTTTCGGTAGCCGATAGAACTCCGGCGCTCCGAAAAAAACACACCCATCATCATGTGTTTTTTGTCGGTATTATATTTGAACCATGCGAATGACGTGGTGAGTCGTTGGAAAGATACGATCGGGTGTGGATAGCAACCGAAACCGAGTTCCACAAGTTCATACTTCTGCAAAAAAATCCCATGATCGTGGATCAAGAGCGTATTATATGTTTATTAACGGATTTGGAATGTCTCTCATAACCATGTCAATGGGATTTGGAGTCACCGGAGATAGTCTTCTATCCGCGACAGCACACGTTCTATCGGCTATCCTCATAGAACGTATGGTCATGGCTGCTGGATTCTTCAGCACGATAAGAAAATTCTTCAGTAAATAATTATCGTTTCAAGACGAAACACACGAAATGGTCAAATCGTTAGCCAATACAAAACTCCACTCCATGTGCGACATGATAACCAAAGCAGCGAGAAACGAACGGATTTCCAATAACGAGTATTCTCACAAAGTTCGACGCTCTGAGAGAAGACATACGAATCATGACGCATCAGATTCTCAAACAGGAGATAAAAAATTACTTGATAGAAAAAGATCGACAAGAAGTTAACGAATCGTACCGTAAAATGAACGGAGTTGAAAATAATTATATTTATCTGATAACCATCGAGTATAACACCTGTTGTATATACTTGAAGTATATACATCGGGTGTTGTATATAATTATAATTTATGAGAACGGCTTTTGGCCTCGTGGTTCATTCATAAACTTCATAATACAGGTTTTATTTTTACGTTGAAGGAGCAAGTGATATTTTATCGAAATAATATGACATATTTTCTATAAGTATAAACATGTCAATTTTCTGTTTATTTTGATGAAATGAAGAAATAATTCCAACCTACTTTGGTTAAAACCTTATGTAGAAATTACTAGAATGTCAGTAATGTATAGTGCGCCATTTATAGTTACGTCTACGTCCACGGTCAAAGTACTGCCCTAATTAAAAGTTCGTCTGCTACCTGAAAAAACGTTTCGTACAAATTGTAAACAAAAACAAAAGTTGGCAATAATTAATGGAAATTGGAAACTTCTCGATTGAATACACATTATCATCGTCGCCAGGTAGAGCTGAAACAAACATGAATAAGAGATCAACTGCAAAGATTGTCCATGACTGTACAGCAACATCCAAAAGATCGCGTTATGTTGAAAGTGGATCCGACAGTGTCATTCCCGATTTGTATGTAGAAATTTCTTCGAAGAATGGATTCATATAAATGGATAATGAACGTAGTATAAACGAGATATAAAAAACACCCCTTGTATATTGTCAAAAAACTAAATTAGAAATTTTTTTTTTTTAAATTACTAGATATTTTTGAAATCGCGAAGCGAATTTCCAGAATTCAGGCAACGAAGCACGACCAACTTCAAAGCGCCCAATAATGAAAAGAAGATGGCTGTCGCCCTTTTAAGTTCTAAGCCACTCCATAAAATCGAAAAAAAGCTATCTTTTTATTTTTTGAGCTCTACAACATACTAAAATTTCAGGAACATCTGACGTATTTTAATGTGTGACCATATGACCCTCTATAACGTCATCTCAGCGTGTGGATATAGGTCGGTACCACAGTTTTAGATGTTTTTTTGCGGAGATTATATTCCCGAAGATTAGAAGAACTGACGCTCAAAATGAGGTTGATAATAAAAGGTATAACAAAACGTAAAATTGGCATCGCTGGCATCAGGTCCAGTACTTTGAAATAAAAAGTTAAAATTGCACAATATGAAATAACCAGAAAACAGAGTGTGAAGTTTGATAGCCATGTCGTTTATAAATACGAAGCTCCGTGTATGGCAAGATACATTTTTTAATGAAGACTGTCTAAAATGACTGAAATGATGAAATAATAGGCCCGATGTTATTGACGTCGTATTTTGTGTGTTAGAAGTCAGATTTTCAAAATTCCTGTATTCGGGACCCCGAGTACTAAAATGTCCCATGAGTTCAACTATGCGAAGTGAAATTTAATTTTGATTTCAACTCCATGAAGTGAATTTAATTTTGACGTTGTCCGACACTCAATAGGCATTTACGTCATAGTTTCAACATTTTTCGGACAACCTGGATAAATATTGGCAATGTTTGACTTCAATTATTCCTCTATATATAAATTTCGTGCTATCTCTTGTTGTTTTTTTGGAGTAATGTCTAGTGTGAGCATTCAAGAATCCGGCAGATATTGAACCTTAATGAAAAATGTAAAATTGACAGTATTTTGAAAGAGGGCTAAGTTGGAAATTGTAACAAATACATTTAATAGAACCATCATGAAAATAAAGACGCGAAATTTCACAGCTTTGTGTATTATTTGTACTGAGCTGTTCGCTAAATCAGTGTGTTCAATGATAAATGTGCAAAAATAACTCCGGAATTTGAAGCGACATGAAAAGGTAAACAAATGGCGATAAATGAAAACATAAGGGTCTTTATAATTTTTTTAAGTGTACAACGTATTGCAATTTCATCAAAATCGGCCATTTTTTGACGTCACGTCAATAATATCACCAGAAAATGCGATCAGAGTTCTTCAGCATTTCCAAGTCGGTACATACATTATCGCTACAGTGAAGTGATCTCAGTCGTTGTGTCACATCGAGTTGAGGAGGTCAGATCGCCGGATCAAATGAGATGCCACTGTTAGCGAGTTTGATCCGGCGATCTGACCTCCTCAACGAGGCGTGATGCGACGACCCAAATCACTTCACTGTTGCGATAAAAGGTTTATTATATGACTTATAGTTCAACATCACATGCGAACGCTAGCATTAACAATTCTCCAAACCTTTTTTTTTGGTAAATTGGAATGAAGTAAAAACGAACAATTTTTGCTTACACATACTTTTTTTAACAGGTACACACTTCAGGGGAATCTTCCAATGTGCATGAATACGATGAAAAATTATGAACACGTTAAAAAAAACCCGGACCGCCGTTAGAGCTCACACATTCCAGCTCTGAGTAAATTTCTCTCTGCGACCGGAGCAGCCGATTATTAGAATTCGAACATAACCGTAAATAGTCCGTCATACTGTAGTGATACGGAATCGGATTCCACACTGTGGATTTTCCGGGGACCAGGAAAAGATCGTTAAACAGTAGTGATATTTAGCGGTTAAATTACATAGTCATATAATAAAACATTTTTAGATATGTTTTTGTCAGAGAGAGGATTTTCAAAAATTTCAAGTTGGTAGCTCGATACAGGCCTTGATATTAAAAGATTACGAAAAACGCGTAATTTGTTTTGGCTAAAAGTTTCAAATCAAAAATCGGGCTCCATTGCTTTCAGCCCTGGAAAACCGTTATTTGTGCCAAATGTGGTGACGATAGCTTGAAAACTGTGGCCGTGATTCGGTAAATCAAAAAAAAAGTAAAAGAAAAAAAAACGAAAAATGCTAACAATCCCAATAAGTCACTCTAACTCTGTTGAATGACGTAAATATAACAACAGATGCATTGTGTAAAGAGTAAGAAGTCTATGGACAGGGTTAATATGCTTAGAGGTAGAACGAAAAATAATAAACAGATGCTTGGGGGCATCTGTAAGGTGTGCGGTTCGACAAAACCTCGTTTCGTTAAAAAAACGGGTGTGGGTGTGGTCAACAGACTCGACAAAAATCTTCCTTTCGAAATGCAGCTGCCGAGAAATGGATTCATGGAACTCCGTACGAAATTGAACAAGTGACTGAATCCCTAACTGACGCCAAAATCGGGGAGCAAACCCATCAACAGAGTGGATCGAGCTGACTGCAATCACAATTTCTGTTATGCGAGATATCCCAACTGGAAAACTCGAAATGATGTGTGTGATAGGAAGATTGTGAGAGATTTAAAAAATATAGAGTCACAGATTGCAAGAGAAATTAGATTGTCTGTAAATCCAGATAAATTCTGTCTTTTGATTGGTCAGAATGCCTTGGACAAATAGTCACGGCAAAGGGTGCACCCAACATCCAAGGTATATGGGAGTTTGCAACACCCAGGGTATATGGGCACGCGAAAATCGGGAGTATATGGTTTAAATAAAAGCTTTCGCTCTCGGTCGCCTCGATGTAGAAATCGAACCAAAAAACCTGAAAATAGTAGGCACATAGAACACATTGGATCTCAGGGGACGATATGTCAACAAAATGCTGTTTACTCGTTTCCTCACATACCCAAGGGATGTAACTCTATCTGTTGTCTTCTGCGTTTCTAAAAACAAAACAAGTCTTCACGAATTTTGTCCAACTGATTGCGGAGCGTGAGAATTGAGTCCACAAATTTGTTTCGACTTTGTTTCTATTGTGTTTCAAATGGGACAAAAACCTTATCTCAGCCAACATGTATGGTATTTGGAGATTTTTATACTTGGATGTCTCATTTAAATACCTCGCCTGTGGCTCGGTGTTTAAAAACCGACATCCAGGTATTCAAATCTCCATATACCATACATGTTGGCAGAGATAGCTTATAATGTGCTATGCTCAGCAAGATTATCGGAACAAAAAGTAAATTCGGAATGGGAAACAAAACAAATGCACTAGTTGAAGAATTACACAAACCCGTGGTGCATAAATGTCGCAAGAAAAGAGTATACAGCAAGGGATTGGATCAGAAGTGGGTATCCGATCTGGTAGACATGCACTCGTTTTCGAGACACAATGGAGCCATGAAATACATACTGATGGACAGAGACGTGTTTTCTAAATACGGATGGATGAGACCACTGAGAAAAGGGGACAAGCGTGACAGAAGATCTGGAGAGCATCTTCGATTCTTCCTCACGTAAATCTGAGAAATTGCGTGTATACAAAGCTCGAGAATTTCACAACATTCACTTTCATCGAAAACGAAGAGAAAGCATGAGTGTTAAGAACGATGTAATAAAACCACGAAGGAAAGAATGTTCAAATATTTTATGATCTTTTCGACCAAGAAATATTTAGACGTTCCAGACAAAATGGTCGACTATTATGACCGCACTCATCACCATTTGATCAAGATGGCGCTCACGGAAGGTAACGATCCATGAAACAAAAATAAATCCCTCGGGAATCGCTATCCCATGCGATTGATGGCAATGAAATGAAACCTGTTTAACTGTGCCGTGTGTGATCGAATGAGAATTTATAGTTATAAAAAAAACCATTTTGAAAAATGTTACATGCCTAGATGGACTGAAGAAATCTTTGTCATAGTTCGAGTTTTATTTACAATATCACTTACGAGACAGAAGCGATGGATGACGAGGGAATCATGGGAAGGTCTCATTAACAACAGCTGCAAAAGACCTTTGTTTTTTTTTAAAGTTCTTTCTTTATAATAATATAAGAAGATAAAAAAATATATACAATTAAAATAAAAATTAAAATAAAATAAAAACATTATGGACATATTAAACATAACAGAAGGTATCAACGAATACGAAGTACACGAATACGAGGCAGTCTCAATATTGTGATGGGGGATACAGTGAGCATTCCTAGAACGAGAACTTTCGGTTGGCGATAGAAGATGAAATCTCCTTTGGAACGACTGCGCGTCATAATAATAGGCTTTCAAAGTGACAAGGGTGGTTCTTAAGAAAAGAATTTGTCTACATTCGAGCATTTGAACGCGAGAAACATGCACGTGATGCTCAATGCCAGGAAATATCCAATCACAGATTATAACGTAGAATGTATGGCGATGCCGCAGATTTCAGATCGAAATATCATCGTTTTGATGAGCAGATAAGCAATCCGAACATCAGTTCCACAGAATACAAGGCACTTTATCATCTGTATATCTTTGAGGTCACCCAAAAGAGCGAGAGAGGCAAGACTAGCGCCTTAGACATTCATATCAAGATACAGTTCGATAGAAACCTACCCGCGTGGATGGAAGCTTTCACTCTAGTCATTTCTGGCAGACTGTTATTGATTCAATCGGATGGAAATAAAATGATTCACAATTATGTTTGGGCAAAACAAATTCACCAAAAGAACTTGATCATTATTATTTTTGTTCCCATGTATCAACCTTCTTTGATCTTCGAATAGCATTAGTAAATGTTTGCATCTGTTTTCTCCATCATGAACATTGTCGTTTAAACAATCTATTAAAAGTGGAATGTGACCTGTTTCTTTTTTTGAGATTTCTTATTTCGATTAATTTTATTTATTTTAAATTTATTTAATTTAAATTTTAGTATGTAATTTTTTTTAATTTTTCCTCAGAGGGTTGCTGAGATTGAAAAGAACTCCATCAATTTTTCTTGTTTGTTTATTTATTCAAAGGCTCATATTCGACCAACAGAGACACCACAGCAGTCGCAGCTTTAGGATTAGAGGAAACAGTCTTGAAATTAATTCTATCACCAGTTTGACTTGTAAAGGCATGGTGAACATGTTCGGACTAGAATATTGATTCTTCCCCTTCTTCACTTCTTTTAAATTTACCAAGTGTCATATTTTATTTTACTGTATTAATTATTTATCTTTCTTTTCCTATATATCATATGCACGCCCATGCCACTTTATACAATTTTTTAAAAATGATTTCATTTTTAAACCAATAAAATAATTAAAAATGATGCATGCACGCTCTCTGTATCTCTCTCTCTCTCTCTCTTTCTCTCTCTCTCTCTCTCTCTCTCTCTCTCTCTCTCTCTCTCTCTCTCTCTCCCTGTCACTCTCTGTCTCTGTCTCTCTCTCTAATGTAAATCATTGAGAATATCGCGAAAAAGATGACCATCTCAAGAGAACGTGGAAAACAGAAGAATCCACAAACATTTGACCTGGAAGCTGTACATTGTTCTGTATTGTAATAGGCAAACGATTTCAAATATTCCCCAATTCGTCAGGTGGTGCATTTCGGTAACTATCGAAATAATTTTTCTTTTTCATTTTTCTTGAACCAAACCAGCCAATGCATACTGTCGCCTAAGAAAACACTTAGATTCAAAATTCTGCATTCTCATTGTCCGCTGTGACCATGTTATACATTTCGAGAAACGACGCCTCAGAAATGTTTTATCTTTAATGTTTTTTACCACTTCTAACAAATTCGTATTGGATAAGGGTTCGTTTGGTAAAATAGAACCTTCTACTGATATGTTTCATAGTTTATTTCTTTTGCCTCTCTTTTTTCTACAATACAAAAAAATATTTTTTACTTTTTTATTATTATTATTTTTTGTTATCTTCGTGAGCTTTTTCTTTTCATCCTTATCCATTTGCAGCATTCTATACTCGTTTAAATCCTCTTGATTTTGAGGAATCACTTCTCGATTTTGTGAGTAAGGACGGTATGCTAAGATGCTTATTCCTTCCTCAAATACTATTGTTTTTTCATCTTGAGCCGAGAAGGCAATTTTATTGCTTAACTTTCAAAGAGATGTCATGTTTACTGCTTTTAATCATGCACATCGATTTGAGAAAAAGTTGATCTTTGAACAGACACTTTTATACTCTTTAAAAGTGATGCCATTTTCAATAACACCTCTTCTGACACCCTCACATTGTATACCGGTTTCTCAATCAGTTGCGGTGTAAGCATACAGTTGTGATTTCAAACCTGCAAATTCTTTGATTTGTCTTCCTCTGGTCTCATCTTTGAATTTTCCAGGCACATTTTATTCACTCCTGACAAATTTCTCAATTCATGATCGACAGGATAATTGCTCCTGCCTAACCATTCCAATGCACCTACAGATATGTCATCATATAAATCTAACTTTTCATGTCAGTGAACAAGCGCTCTGCTTTCGTGAATATTTTCTTGACATATTTGTATTGAAATCGATTTATCAAGCTCTTGCTGATATCTAAAATGCACGAGCCTAAATAAGATGGTTTATTGCTCTTCAAATGCGTCTTTTAATAAGCACGGCCACTAGACATTCATCAAATAATGGTCGATGTTGGTAAATGGGTTTAGCTACATATTTTCTAGCCATCATTTCCGAGGTGAGACAGCAAATGTCGTTCCTGTTCCTAATGTTTTCCATCAATTTGCCAGACACAGAATTGCTCATCAGGCTTGAAAACATCTCTTTCGTTCTGTCCATCATTCTTAAGTGAGTATTGTGAGCTGTGTGCTTTTTCCTCAAATCCAGATCAAATCAGAAGATGTGATATATATTGACTAGTCTCATACTGTAATCTATGTATAACTTCGGATTTTTGCAGTAGACCACGTATTTACATGTATCGATTATACTTACTACTTCTAAAAGACCTGGATCGTGTCTCGACATTTCCATCTCTTCCCGTGTTGTGACCCATTCGAAATTCCTGGCCAGTAATGGGTGACTCATAGCACAACCATATAAATGATTAGCATCTAAATATGCTATGTATGTTCCTGGTTCGTTCCAATCAAATTCTTTATGTAATGATTATTGGCTTTTGCATATCTATGATATATATTGGACACTCTGCAACTCACACCTCTTTCAAACATGAGCAACATATCCATGTCTGATAATAATTCCATTTGAATTTCAGTCAGTTTCAACAGAGCATCCCAGCCATTCCAGTAGCCATATAATACTAAGCAATATCTAGATTGTAATGTGTAAAACAGACCTTTCGAATATATTCGAACACGTCTTCTAAGAGTAGCACGTACGTTTTTAGATATAAATCACGATAATCTCTCATCAATATTTCATATCGAAAATCGCCCACACCTTTTTTGAGCATGCTCGTATTCGACATAGTAATTTGTGCAACATAGAGTCTTGAATAAAGGTCATCTCTATTAGGTAATCATCTGGATTGACTCCTTTTCTCAATATGCTATCTAATTGCTGCTCATTTCCAAAATGTTTGATCATGATTTTAAATTCATTCTTATCTAAATTGCCGACTATATTTGTTGGGATGGGCAGACATGAATTTAAAACTGTCCATGAAAAGTATTTATTAATTGATTTGTACTTCTTTTTGCAAATCTGTCCATCTATTTTTGTAATCTTGTCCACGACCATCCGTTTCGTGAGAGAAATGTATTTTTCTTTGATGTTTATGATACTTTCAATATTCCCTCCACAACCGCCACGATTCTTTATGAACAGATGCCTGTCATAACCCAACAGATTGTTAAACTAGGAAGAATCTGGCATCTTGATATTTTAGATCACATCCACTGTGTGCAGCACCTTGGAATTTGCCAGTGTAGTGATCATGATCTCTCACTTTTTCATATTTGTGTTTCGTATGTTCAGAAAACGATTGTCCACAGATGTGAGATTGTGTTGCCCTCTCAAATTCATTTTCTTGCTCTCACATGACGATCATTTTCTCGGGAGTTTTCAATTGCTCGTATAACTTTTTTATTTGAGATTCCAAGTTTTCCATGAACCTTTGAGTCACAGCCTCCTCGTCTGAACATTTCATATACATGAATGAACCCGAGAAATACTGATCGTCCAAAAAACAGCTTATGTAGAAACAGTATTCAGATGATGATGATGATATTCGTTGGTATAATTCTGACTATCATCGGGCTGACACAAATTCATTTTTATCGTGAAACATTTGAAATCGCCATACACCATAAAATGTATGCTCATTCTTTTATTGCGGTTTTTAAATTTCTCAAAAGTATTGGGTTTATGCATTTCAATGGCAACGCATTGATTTCCATTGCAATATTCCACATGACGTTCTAAATTTCTTCACAGTTGAATGAATTTAGACAGTTGAAATAAAAGAACCATTCTCCATTATCCACAGAAGTCTACTTTGATACTAAGTGACTTAAATTATTAATTTGACAATAATGTTGATTGTCATCCTCAGATATTAACATTAAATTGAATTTTTCTCTTAGTTCTTATGTGAACTCACTCTCAAGGAAAATATTTTTTGATTCAATTCACCCTATTCCAAAATGTTCATGGCAATGGTGGGATTTTGATTTTCGAAATGATCGACATTTCGTAACCACATGAGAAACTATATTACTGACCAATCTAAATCTATATCACAAGTCTCCTTATATTTTGATACTCTCTATGGACGAGTGTTTGCTCCTTCTATTGGATGTTTGTCAGACGTGATCGCCCATTTGAAGCATTGGCTGTCTTGTTTATTTTTCGCATTGATTATGGCTTTTTTCTAATATAAAAGGTAATTCTGTATATATGATGACATGTGCAGGAAATTTGGAAATAGATTCTACGTTTCCTTTCATTTTAATAAGAATATCGGACATCAAAGAACTGTCCATTATGGTCTCATTCTCAGACCTAAAATAACGCATTTTTTTCTGTTTGGTGATGTTACTGGTTGCCATATCGATTCCTACGGCTTCACACCTTAATGTTATGTGGACTTTTATACCCTTACCTAGATTCTGATGAAATAAATCCACCATGTGACATTTTGCCTCTTTCAATAAATTGTTTTTATTTTTTCTTCTCACAGAGAAGAATGAGCCTGTTCGCGTTTTTCTTCACTAGTGGTATCAGAATATTTTTCCTTCCTTTTCTTTCTGTGGATTTTTTCAATGTTTTTTCTTCTATGCCTTCCGTCTTAAATATTTTTTTTCTTTTCTCTCATGACAATTTTTTTTTATGGTCACACAGTTTTCTCCTGAATTCTTCCTCCCTCTAGTGCAAAATTTCCCATTTGATTTTGTTGATCTGGTGTCCAGATTCAGTGACTATTTTATTTTCAAAATTAGGCTTATTCAGGAAAGGATTGGTGAGGCGGAACCACCACGCCCTACAAATCTTATCATAAAAACACATTTTTCAGAATTTTCCCCAGTATCAGAGGCTGAGGTGTCAAAGTGCATTTTCTCATCACCAAACAAATCAAACAACCTTGATCCAATTCCCACGTCGCTCTTTAAGTCTGTTTCTACATCGCTCGTTCCTATCATCACTAACATTGTCCAGGCTTCACTTTCTGAAGGACATGTTCCTGATGATATGAAACTAGCCTTAGTGTCACCACTCATTAAAAAAACATCACTTGACCCCAATAACTTGAAGAACTACAGACCTGTCTCAAATCTGGCATTTGTGTCTAATGTCATTGAAAAGATCGTTGTCAGTCAACTAAATAGGCATCTATCTGTTAACGATCTAGTAGAACCCTTTCAATCGGCATACAAATCCAATCACAGCACAGAAACTGCCTTATTATGAGTACACAATGACATCATCTGTGCCTTGTCTGGTGGAAAAGCTGTTCTTCTCGTACTTTTGGATCTTTCGGCTGCATTTGATACAGCAGATCACGATTTTCCAATTGATATTCTGATTCAAAATGGGGTAAATGGGACTGTTCTTAAATGGTTTCAGAGTTATCTAGAACATCGTTCCCAACAAATTCACATTGAAAACACCAGATCCGAAAGTGAAGCATTGAATTGTGGTGTACCACAGGATTCAGTTCTTGGCCCCATACTATTTACCATATATACAGCATCACTTGGACGAATGCTGAGAGATCTTGGTGTGCCATACCATCTTTACGCTGATGACACACAGCTCTACTTAGCATTCAACCCATCTGATGCTTCTGAAACAGTTGGCACCGTGTCTGAAATGGAAAGATGCATCAACTCAGTCAGACAATGGATGTCCAGTCACCGGCTCAAAATGAACGATTCAAAAACCGAAGTATTGGTCATTTCAAGGAACAGAACAACTTTTTCCTCTCCTATTCAGTCAATCGATGTTGGTGATTCCACCACTCTAGTCACCAGCAATGCTAGGAACATTGGGGTGTTTTTATGCTAATCTCACCCTTGAGTCCCACATTAAAAAAAAATTAGTAAAACTAGCTATTGGCAACTCAGGAAGCTGAGTAAACTCCGTTCCTTCCTTAGCCGTAGAGCTCTGGAGCAACTGGTTCACTCCTTCATAACATCTCATTTGGATTACTGCAATTCTCTTTTCCTTGGTTTACCACTCATAATGCTGCAGCAGCTACAGAGAATTCAGAATATTGCTGCTCGAATTATCAGAGGTGCTAAACGCTTCGATCATATCACTCCTATCTTGAAGAATCTACATTGGCTTCCAGTCCAAAGTCGAGTGCATTTTAAAATCCTCCTACTAGTATTTAAATGCATTCATGGTCTTGCACCCACGTACCTGAGTGACCTTCTCTCTCTCCACACACCCACACGCTGTCTTCATTCTTCTGACAATTTGTCATTGACTGTACCTTTCATGAGATCAGTGCTGGCAAGTGAGCGGGCTTTCTCAGTTATTGGTCCACGACTCTGGAATGCATTGCTCCAGAATCTTCGATCACAAACAAGTTTACCCACCTTTAAAAACAGCTTAAATCTCATCTATTCAAATTACTTATTTTATAATTTACGCAAACACAATCTGTTAAGCGTTTTAGAGCACCCTAGGTGGTTTCACGCTATATAAAATTAATTATTATTAATTATTATTATTATTTTTATTGAATTCCGAAAAACCTTTATAACCCATTTCGCATTCTTCAAATTTTAATTCCGGAAGTATCTCCTCTGTGTCTCAGTACTTAAGGCTTTGATCAAAGTGGGTTTTGTGTTCAGGCTCAACACTCTTGGAATATTGAAAACTTTAGCACACTTTTCCAGGTAATTTATAATCTCGTAAATGTACCATTTTGTTTTATGAATATTGTTTTATGAATATTGTTTAAGAAACTGTTTTTTTAATGCATATTGTCTTTCATGAATATTGTTGTTAATATTTGTTATAAAAAAAAATTTTTTTAAAGAGTCTTTTTTTCCATAAATTATAAGAAAAAACAAACAAAAGTCTTTAACTAGAAAAAGTTAACAAGATAGAAATATATTTATTTTTTATTATTTTTTAATTTCTTTCATAATTAGGTGTTACTCTCTTTTGGGTTTTATACAAAGTGTCAATGACTATGTTTACTTTTGTTATATTTTCTACATTTTTGAGGGCTTCTTCTCCGAGCCAAACTATTATAAATTTATTATTATTATTATTATTTATTATTAATTTTCGGATATATGAATTTACCGTTGGCTAATGACAAGTCGTCATCATCCAAATGTTTCTCTTACTTCTTCACGATTTTACACAACTCGTCTTTCAACTCATAACACCATTCGACTTGTTCAACATTTAATTTCAATACCCTACATTAAGTCTCATATTTAAGATCCAAACCTTTCATCTCAACATTTTTCAATTCGAAGTATGTTTCAAATTGAAAAAAACTTTACTGGTAACATTTTGTTTTTAAATCTTTTTTTCTGTATGTAAAAAATTTATTCAAATAATTATTATTTTTCTTCTTAAGTATGTATACACCAATGTGATTTCTCACCAATCTTTTGAAGTATGCATCTTTTAATTCCAAGGGTTATGTTTGGACTTGACACTCGTTATACCATGCTCACTTATATTACTACCTGTTTAAGGCCTGCATGTTAAATTTTAGATTTTAACCCCACTACCGGTGTAAAGCTTCTACTGCAGTTAAAAAAATTACACCTATAGTAGGAAGTTCATCAAACTTGACCTTTGACATGACGCAATTTGCCAACTTTGATACATCTACACTTCGCGATGTTTCATTTAAACATACGGTGTTTTGTGGTATTATCTACTATGTGCAATGACTTATTAAGTTTAAAATCCCTACAATTAAATATTTAAAATAACTTTTAAGAACTGTTAATAATAATTTGACTGAAAAAGAAACGTAAATTCAATCAACTTTGACGATATGTCTAGCTGCCAATCAAGCATTCATGTATAGCTGGTAGTGCTGCCCACCGGCACAAGTGTAAACAAAACAAACCCATGTGTTTGCGATAGAAAGTATCATTTATTCTCCATTTTAAGTGACAAAGTTGATTATTTATTAAGAGCACTGTATAAATAAAACAAATAGGCACTAGGGACAGTAATCAGATTTAAACCACTCATAGAATAAGGGTTTTAACCACTTGGAAAGTCGAGTGGTTAAAAGCCTTATCCTACTGGTGATATAAACCTGATTACTGGCCCGTATTTCTTCTATATGCCATCTTCTTCCAATTACTGATCCCGTCATCTCCGTGGACCATAGCTAATTCCCACCTGTTTCTGGGTGGGAAGGTGTGTGGATTGATGTGTGTGTGTGTGTGTGTGTGTGCATGTGCACGTGCATGCTCCCCCATGTGTGCGTGCACGTCCACATCTGCATTTGTGTGTGTCTGTCTGTGGGGGTGTGAGGGTATGTGTGTGTAATGAAGATGTACGAGGGCGTGGATGTGGAGCTGATCGGCGTGTGTGTGTGCAGGTGTGTGTGTGTGTGTGTACGTCTTGAATGCCGGGTAGTTAGGAGAGTGAGAAATGATCCAATACAACAGGCGATTACTGTAATTGTATTGCAAAACACACTACAGACGTGTATATATATTCATCTCTTTTTCACTTGTGTATTGCAACTTTATTACCAAAACAATGATGAAAAGTTTAAATAAACGAAATGAAGTGAAACCTGAAACACATGGCCATGTTCTGTGGACTGACAGATGTGGTCGTCATCCCAATCGTCGTCATCAGAATTGCGTTTGCAACTGGGACATTTTCTCATCAACAGTCTGGGAATATTTTCATCCACGAGCTTGGCAAATGATCTTTAAAACATTCTTTGGAGAAACCTATGACATACTTCTTTTTTGTTTTATTATTTCTTTTATTAATTCATTTATGTTTTCCTTCATTATTTCATTATTTTTTCCATTGTTAACTTTGGTATTTCATTTAATTTAATTTTAGGTTTTTTTTTTTTGCTTTTTTATGTATATACAGGAACATATTATATATTTTAAAAAGTATATAGAGAATATCTATGCTGTTTTAATGAATATCAGGAATGATCTCCTGAGTGTGCGCCTGAAAGTTTTATTTTTCACGAGCACTTGTGTTGGTGAAAAATAATTCTTTCAGGTCCAGACGAATGAGATAATTCCCGATATTCACTAAAACAACATAGATTTTATTTTTATTATATGCTACATAACATTTTAATGCACAATATTCAGCCCAATTCGACTGCAAACAGTTTCAAGACAATAACAAAAAGCTGCAATAGTTACTTCAAGGTGACATTCATGGTGACATCATGCCCCAATGCATAACGTCATTTAGGAAGCTACTGAAAAAATTCATTGTGTGGACCTGAAAGTAGTATTTTTTCACTCACACATGCGCTGGCGAAAAATAAAACTTGGAGGTCCACACTCATGAGATAATTCCCGACACTAACTAAAATAGAGTAGATTTTCTTTTTTATGATATGCTACGAGACATTTTATTGCACAACGTTCAGCCAATTCGATGAGAAATGCATATGTTTCAAAAAATAACAAAGATCAGCTGATCGTTCCTTCAAAGCAACATAAAGCAGCGTAGCGTGATGTCATTTAAGAAGCAACTGAGGAATATCCTCAATATCTATTGAGTCAACAGATATCGAGAAATATCTTTTAGATAATTTGCGATTATTCACAGCCTTGCATATAATAAATATCTTCTATTTTTTTCGAAATATATATTTTCTAATTTTTTTATTTATTTAATTAATTTAATTTATTTATTATTATTCATTTTATATATATTTGAAATATATGTTTCTTATTATTTTATATATATTTAAATAGTTTTCCTATATATTTATGAAAAAAAGGTTTTTCCTTTTTTACCATAGTTATATTTTTATTTATTATCTCTCTCTCTCTCTTTTTCTTGATAATTTTTGTTCATATATTCGCACATATAATTCAGTCATTTTTCATTTTCTAAAATAGTATTTTTTTCAATTTTTATTTATTTATTTATTTATTTATTTATTCATTCACAAGATCTGAGTGGTAGATTCACTCTCCATTAATAAATACAAAATACTTCCTCGATCGTAGGTTGTGAGATATTTTAGCAGTTTCTGAAATTCCTTAATTTTGAAAGCTAAAGGCTTTGGTTGACCTCGACACTAAATCATATGGTCCCATATATCTTTTACCTCATCTAGCATTACTAATGCCGGAATATAATACATGATGATGTCGTCTTCGTGTTCCGCGGTCTGATATATGTGTTTCATCAGTCATATTAACAAAAAAAAATTAAAAAGAGGTTTAGCAGCACACATGCAATAACATATTTTTTTTGTTTTTCATCAACGACAACAATAACATCATTATTATTTTTTTATTGTAAATAGTCATTCATTATTAGTTCCAATTTAATTGTTTTTCATATTCTCTTAATAACTGGAGGAAATTGAAAAGGCACTTATCACTTGATAAACTTGGTGTGAAACCCCTACCCCCACTTACCCCCACATACATTGTGTACAAAGGAAGGGAGAGTGGCGGGGGCACCACACGTTCGAAATTGATAAAACAATGGAGTTTTCTAATGTAGTTTTTTTAAGGAAGATAACCCACCGATGTTTTTTATCAAACTTATTTAAAGTTTTTTTTTTCATCGACGACAATTATTATATATTTTTTATTACTTATTTAAAGGATCGCATTCGAACAACAAATACACTACAGAATTCGCAGCTTTGGGATTAGACAAAACGGTCTTGAAATTAATATCATCCCCCAGTTTGATTACTAACGGCGCAGTGAATATGTTCAAACTAGAATATTGATTCTCCACCTTATCGACGTTATAGCTTTCTTTTTCTACACCGTTCACCACAATATTGATGACTGCTCTGTTCATCGCATCGGTAGAAGTCAAGCTCATTTTGATTGATTTTTCCTTTGATCGGCATGGGAAACCTACAGTTAAAACTAGAAGACCTGTCACAAACTGTGTGCTTATCTAGGCTTAATTGCATGTAGAAATTACGTGCAATTGCCATATCGAATGGCATCCAAAGCACGGCAGGTTCTCCTGGTTACTCATAACAAACACAGGCAATGTTTCTGTCAATGGACCTCCGGGTTATCCGGAGGTCCATTGGCTGGAACATTGCTTGTGCTCAGGCCATATGTACAGACTTTGATAGGCTTACTATGATCATAACGCATAGATTAACGTGCAGCTCGACGTGCTATCTGTGGTCTTTCTCTTCTTTACAACATCGCTTTTCCCAAATTTATTGGCAGTCATTTTTCATTTAAATCCTTCTTAATTATTATGATACTTTTTTCTTTTCTTTCTTATATAATTCGAGAGCACAAAAACATTCTTTAATGTAAGTCGTTAGGGATATCTTGAAAATGATACCCTGATACCATCTCTTGAGAGAGCAGACAGACATAAATGTTTCAAATCACTTGATTTGGAAGAATTTATCATTCTGTATTGTAATAAATGAACGATTTGAAATAAGTCATTAATTCGTCAGTTGATACGATTCCTTTTTTTTCTTGAACCAAGCCACCTAATAGACTTTTTCCAAAATGGGTGTTATAGAGGTATTATACGGGTAGTGTGTCATTATCCATGTGTTGTGGTACTATGGGTTTTGAAGTGTGAAGTTTCTCGTGTCGTAATGAATAAACAACTTATAGCTAGGCCAAACTGAGTCCTTTTTGTATTTGGTCACCTACATGTAGCATATGTTATATATACTAGCGAAAAATAAACTTAAGTTTTTTTTCTTCGGTAAATATTTCAAATGTGTTATTGATGATTATTTCACTGTTTAGATTTTGATGTTATTTATTCATTACTGCTTAAATTTTTACGAGTTTTGTTGTCTTAATACAGGCAGCGTTTGCATGCATAACGTTCAAACGTGGATACTGTTCGCCATTTCCTGGTCAAAAACAATAGCGGGTGTGCCCACCCCAGGCTTCAGTCGTTGCTCTAACTCTCCTTACGATTGACCCCATCACGTTGTCTATGGACCTTTGTGTGATGTTATTCCACTACTGAAGAAGGGCCTGCGTGAGCTGAGCGATGTTGTTTGGAACATTGACGAACTTCCTGACTATCATGCCCAGCTCGACCCACAAATGCTCAATCGGTGACAAATCTGAACTGTTGGGTGGCCAATCGAGAACTTGGACATTGGTTGGGTTGAGGAACTCACGACAATCCCTAGCAACGTGCGGCCTCGCATTATCCTGCGCTGCAACGTAAGTCTACGTGTATGGATACGTGGAAAGACGCCTATGGAAAAGTGGAAGGGCTTGAGGTATGAGGACCCGATCCCGATATCTTACGACTGTAAGATTGCCCTAGATGACCACGAGAGGTGTTCTCACGCCATGAGAAATCCACCCAAACCATAACAGACCCTCACCCGAGTCCGTCGTTTTCTTTAACGCAAGCGTCAGAATATCGCACTCCTCGACGCCGATAGCAACGTGGTCGTCCATTTGCCCTGTACAGCGTGAACCTAGACTAGTCAGTGAATAACACACGACCCCAGTGAGCAAAGTGAAACCGATTTGGTACATGTGACCGCTGCCATTGAAATCGACGTTGACGTCGCCTGGGTGTAAGTTGCGGACCAACGTAGGGACGTCGTGGCCTCAAATTGAACTCCCGAAACCGATTCTTAACTCTTCTTGGACCCACTCGGCGACCATGTGTGCCTTCAACCTGACTCGCCGTCTCCGTCGCCATTTGAAATCGGTTACGGAGGTGTGAGAGACGTATGCCTATATCTTGAAGTGGCGACGTAACGCGCGGACGTCCGCTCCTTCGACGGTAAGCTAAGCTTTCCGTGGTTCTGAGACGCCCAACTAAACGATCTATCGTTTACTCATGGACCCCAAATTGCTGGGCGACGAGACGTTGCGACTGGCCCTGCATAATTAGAGCAATATCCCTACCCCTATAAACTTCGGGCATTCGCGGCATTTTGCTTTTCAATCGAGTTGAAATGAAATGTTGTGCAATCGATATGTACTGTTCAAAACGTCGATTTGATATGGTTTTCAAGACCATAGCACGTGGGAGTGCTCCGGATGCACACTTTGTCGAATAATCCGTTGAAAGCATCCAGCGTCGCACTTGGTCATGGTTGATTGACTTTTAACCAAAGACTCTTTAGACAGTGTGAGATAGCTATGTGTCAAATTTTTCTATATTTGGTCTACGGATAAAAAAAATATATTACCAAAACTGAACTTGTTTCTCTTTTTCCCCTCAGCATACAATAGCATTGACAGTTTTGTACCATTTATTGCTGTACACCGCATCATGCCGCACGGTAATATTTTGTCTCGGGAAGAGGGATGTACGAACGAAGCCAGAATAAAGACAGGTTGTCTGGTATAATTAAAGCTATAAGTGAAGATGGTGCTTTCCATTCCACTTGACAGATTACCCAAAGTATGCCGAGAGAGATGATTTTCAATATCATCAAACAAGCACAAACGCCCTGATCACTGGGTTAGCTAAAGGAAATGAAAAAAAAATTAACAAACAAAAACGTTAAATTTCAATCTAATAACCACTCTTTAATCACATGTCTCCTTTGTCCGTTAGTTGAGCCCATAATTGCATTGGTAACGCGAGGCAGAAATCCACGGAATGCCCTGCATTTCCCACCAACCACACGATACACTTTCAGATCTTTGATTCTGTACTCGATGCCAACTCTTTACTGGCTGAAAGCGTAGTTCAGTACCAGCCGATCTGGATGGTGTTGAGTATGATGGTGTGGTGTAATTATATGATAGCCTGCTGGAAATGTTGCGTCAGCCATTAAAGTCTGGCCAGCTAGAAGAGGCAAAGTCTGCCCATGTCCGGTCGTGGGTGACTGTCGAAGGCAGTCTGCATTCGACATAAGGCCGACAAAACAACAACGAAAACCCCTCGAGCATCGACTATTACTAACCAGTTGACAAAATAAAAACCCATGTACCACCTGTAATAGTGACCCTGTGAAGGATCCAGTGGTCGGTTAATTCAGATGACTGTGCAGTCTAGTATGCCAACAGCATCAGAAAAAACCTGGCATGGAACTGGAATATATTAAATTGTCTTTACTATATTTCTATTGTGAAACCCTCAAAATCATCTTCGTGTCGCCTGATTGAGGCTGTGATGGCTAATAAACACGACTTCCGGAAGAACTATAGAATATCTGTCTTAGAAATAAGTCGTAGTGTATTTTTCGTTGTCGGACATCGAACAATTAGGTCCCTGTTGCAAATTTTAGCTGCCTCACCCCACCCATTGTTAGTCGTCAAACGCTTAGCCCCCCCCCCCCCCCGCCCCCCGCCCGCCCTACCACCTCGTTGGGAACATTTGCCCTCTGTGGGATAATTCCTGGATTAACCACCCTTGTGAATTGGTGGATGGAGCGTTGCGGTTTTCATGCACGTTGAAAGATCAATAAATGTATGGCTGTCAACAGATACTCGCATCACAATATTGCCATCAACGTCAATCTTCTTATTTATACTAGAGGGTCACTGAGGATGGCTTATTCCCCGAAAAAACGCTCTATGAAGGTTCGTCGGTCAGGTTTGGGAACTTTAGTTATAAAGCGCAAAACAAGCACGCATGCGATTAATGCTGAACGTAACTGTGACATTATCCTTCAAACCCGTAGCCTCAAAATGAATAGAGCCCACCCACCCTCTCCCTATTTCATGGATTAAAATTGGCCCCGGATACTTGTAGTTAGAGAGCTGAAACCAAGTACAAGTCATTTAATGCTGGTTAATGTGACCTTGACCCTCACACCCACAGCCTCACACTGAATAAGGCCCACACTCTCCACATTCCTAACCCACATATGACGCCTAGCGTATATGATGTTCATCTTACACTTAAAGGTTTAACCCTTTACCAACACAGCTTCTTGGACAAATAAATTGAGTTTTATATTGGCTGAAGCATTTCAACAAATCGTAAGTAAAAGAAAAAAACCATCAGCACTAGAATTTTAACTAATGAAGCACCAGGATGTTGGACAGTGGTCAATCCACGGCGGCCGGACTGTAGTAGTTGCGGGAGGAGGTGTTTTCATCAACTACGACTGAACTGCAAATACGATTCAAACGAGAGTACAATTTGATTGGCCTAACTTCCAACAACCCAGTCCGAATGGCATGAGCATCGTCGCGCTTGGCTGCCTAAAGTACCACAACACACTGATAATGACATTCTGTGAGTGTAATACCCTCATAATACCAGATCTTGGAAAAAGTCCAATGAGTACAATTGCCTAAGAAGGCATGTATATTCAAAATTTCGCATTCGACTTCTTCTTGTAGAGGACCACTGCTACGTAATGCATCTCGAGAAAAGACGCCTTGAAAAATGTTCTATCTTTAATGCTTTGACAGCTTCTGACACATCTATTTTGGATAAGGGTTTATGTGATAAAATAATACCTTCTACTGATATGTTCATAACTCTCTCTCTCTCTCGCTCTTATTTTTTATTTACTGTTATCTTATAGATTTTTTTTCGATCCACGCATTTACTATATCCTTATCAATTTGTCATGACCGGTACTTTTCTAAATCCTCTTTGATTCTGAGAAATCAATGTATTTTCTCAGTTCTATTCTGTAGTTTCGTCGGGTAATGTCGGCCAGGTAACGTCTTTATTCTATCCGGTTGTTCGATCTTCTTGTCACCATTGGCTGAGAAGAAGAAAATTGTATCGACTGTCTTCACATAAATGTCTTGTTTATATCACTTTGGATCGTGTTCACCCTTTTGCAGATTGATGAACCATCAAACAAACAATGCATGTACTCTTCTAACGATATGTTTTTCAAATCATACCTTTTTGGACGCTTTTTGCATTTCTTGAAGGTTTCTCATCGATTAGTCGTGGAGGCTTACTGCTTGACTTGCAAACTAATCCATACCATGATTTCTTCACCCGAAGTTTCAAGCTTAAATTTGTCGTGTATCTTTTTGGTCGCTTCAGACACGATGTGCATTGTGTGATCAAGAGATATATTGCTCATGTTGAGATGATCCGTCACATCTTCGGTGATCTCCTCATAAAAATCGTACATGTCTATCTCGTAAGCTAAACTATCCATGTTGGTAAACAACAGCTTGACTTTCAATCCTTGTATTTTTTTCTTGACGTAATCGTAATCAAAACAACACATCAAGGTCTTGTATTATTTATTTATTTATTAATGTTTAAGGTCACATATTTATGCACAATGGCTAATCATGACCGTGACAGTTTTACCGGTGGAGGAAGCCGGAGCACCCGGAGAAAACCACCGAGCAACGACGAGCAGCTGCCAGCTCCCCAACATCGTAACTCCGCACTGCACTGCAGCACAGGCAGGGTTAGATTGGTTGAAGACATGCGTACCATCGACGTGCAGTACGCCTTAGTACACGGCGTCATCGTGCCCCCACACGGGCAATGGAGATGAAATGTCTTGCCCAAGGACACAACGCGGTTGCCGCAGGTGGGATTCGAACCGAGGACCTCTCGGCTTGCAGCCTGCACCTCTACCTACTGAGCCACCGCGCTCCCATCAAGGTCTTGTGGAAATCTAAAATGCACATTTCAAATACACTGGCTTGTCAAAAGATAATTGAATCTTTTTCATATACACCACCACCAAATGTTCCTTAAAAATCGTTCGATCTTGGTTGTGGAACTTGGTGACGTATTTTTTGTGCCCTCTTCCGATACGAGGAGACGAATGTCGGCTCGTTTCCTCACGTTTTACATTGTTTTTCCAAAGACGGAAATGTTCATCAGTCTGAAAGAAATCCTTCTCGAAATCGGTCTTGTGCAGCTTTCTCAAATGCGTGTTGTGATCTATGTATTCTTTCATCCAATTCTCATCGAATCGGATGATGTTGATGTAATGTGCCTTTGTCAATGTCGAAATCAAGATAGAGTTTCAGATTTTCGCAGTGGGTTTCGGCATGAGTTTTTCACATCGTTGATTTCTATATTCTATGTGGCTAAAGGATATTTGCTATTGAAGTCGTGTAGTTTGGAATTGGAGTCCAAATTGACCGTCAAAAGACAAGGATAATGTCCCCACTTTTCGATCTCTTCCGGTTTCATTTCCTATTTGAAATTTCCCATCGACAACAGTCGACTCGCCGCCAACCATACAGATTCTTCGCGTCTCAATATGAGACATATTTGGTCGATTCCTCTGACTTCAAGTCAAGGACTCTCAAATAATAATTATTCACTCTCGCGTATCTGTGAGACAAGGTGGATACGCCATCTCTGACACCTTTTTCGAGCATGAGAAGCATGTTGACCTCCGATAATCATTCTAGTCCGACTTCGGTCAGTTCCAACAGAGCATCCCAAGCCTGCCCGGGAGGCATGACGTATCACGTGGGATCTAGATCGTATTGAGTCGACCACAGCTCTATGAACTTTTCGAATACATCTACCAAGAAAAGGCAGTCGGTTCTCAAATATTAATCGTGATAATATCTCATTGATTTCCTGTCGAATAGTCGCCTCACTGTTTGAACATGCTCGTAATCCCCCTCCAAGAATGTGTTCGTCGTGGAGTCTTGAATAAAAGTATTCTTTGGTGCGTAGTAACGACTCATCAAACCTGCGTAAACCGTCCATGTAATGGTATGGATAGATGCCTTTTCGCAAGTCGCTGTTTATCATCGCCATTGGGGAAATGTCGAGTCATGACACGACATTTATCCTTTTCAGAATGACCAGCCAGAACTTCCAAGCTGGAAGCACTGAATTTGTAACTGTCCAACAAATGTATATCTCGAGTGATCGACAATTCACGTCCTTCTGGATTTTTGTTAACTCACCGCCATCTTTTTCATTTTCATTAACAAAATTTAATTCTCTTCGTTACTGGAAATGTACGGAATTTCACCTTTGCCAAAACGCCGAGGTTTTTGACGAACAGAGAGAATCATACCCTGGTACTATATGACAAAAATGGATAACATCTTACGTCTCTAAACTTAATATTACATTTACCTTGCGCGGTTCCCATATAAAAGCCGGTGTAATGGCCACGATCCCTATGTTTTCTTACACGGATGACAGTTTGTCACAGACTGATCCTCGAGAAATGTGGCATTCCCCACATTTCTGTAGTCTTCGTCAACGGCTCCATCTCCGTGGGTTTTTTAAATTGCTTGTAGGAACTTTTTATTTCACGTTCCAATTTGTCCACAGATATTTGCGCCACCACATCTTCCCCTTCCGATCGTTTGGAGTAAGCGGCAGGATGCACAGAGTGACAATCATAAAAAAAACACTTTATATGAAAACAATATCCTGAAGGCGTGTGTGTTTGATATTTATTGAGGCGACTGTTGCTGATGTTCGGTGGACATGAACTCATTTTTTCGGAGAACGATTCGAAATACGCAAACGCGACAAAAGACACACCCAGTCGTCTGTTGTGATTCTTGGAATTTAATAGAGTACCCATTTGTGTCTTGTTCATTTTCACGGACTGATGATCGCGACAATATCCCTCCCGTCTCTCCAATAAGTCTTGTCTTTGCAGTTAAACGAATTCAAACAGTCGAACAGAAAAATCTCCCTCCTTGGTAACCGCTAATCTAACGAGAAAGCGGCGAAACCGACCATTTAGAGTTTTAATCATTGGCAATCATTATCAAGGTAACTTCATTATCGCGGTCATTTCATTTTGAACTGATTATCAGGGGAAACACTTTATTCTCATCATCATATCCAAATACGTTTGCCTCCATTGTCAGATTCCATTTTTTTGAAACGATGGATAATCCGTAATACCTTCGCAAACTAAATTCCTGACCATTCTAAACTTTCCGAATTCTCTCGAAAGTCTGCGCACATTTCCTTCCATGGGGTGCAGTGCGGACATGACTTCCCATTTGAAGCATTACTTATCTTCGCGATAGGGAGCGCGGTTGCTCAGTGGTAGATTGTTGGACTTCTATGCTAGAGGTCCCGAGTTCGATCCCCGTCCGGGCCCTCTAGCATAGAAGTCCCCTGGCCAAGGCACTTTATCCCGGTTGCCTCATGGGAGCACGATGACGCCGTGTAATAAGGCGTACTACACGTTGATGGTGCACATGTCTTCAACCGCTGTAACCCTGCTTGACCGGAGCTTGAACAGAGTTAGAATGTTGAGGAGCTGACCGTTGCTCGTCGATGCTCGGTGGTTCTCTCCGGGTACTATTGCTCGTAAAACTGTCGTGGTCACTATTAGACATTGTGCATAAATACGTGACCTTAAACACTCATAAATAAATAAATCTTCGCGATTTACGACGTTCTTTTTAGCAGTTTTCGTCTCTTACAAGTAAGGAATTCCATATGGGATGGCGTTCGTAAGGGGTTGCATTTATCCACGTGAGTTTCTAATTCAGTTCTTCTCGGAGCGTTCAACCACTACAATGACATTGATATCTTGTGATAAATCCAATATCTTATCTTTCATCTTCGCGAAAATCTCTTCCTTGTCCTAGGTCTCTACCATAATCCTGACTTTAGATTGAAAATAAACTTCGATGTGTTCGGATCTTGTCTGTTTTTTTGTGTATGTTATTTTTCCATGCAACATTTCCATATCATATTTACCTTGATACGGCGATCCACGCTCTCGAAAAACAAATCCATCCGTCACGTTTGGTTTCATGGCATCCGCCTTGGTACTGTACTTCTCGCGAACTGGAATGTTGAACGATTTAAAATACCCTTTGATCGTTTCGCTTCATTGTTTCAAAACGAAGATCACTTTCTCTTGCATTTCGAATTCGTGATTTTTCATTTCCATTAATCTTTCTCTTCCGACATTTACCTCTATCGCAGATCTTACAACATCCAAGACATTGTCATCGCCGTATTTACGAGGATGTGTTTCCTCCCTGGCGAATCCGCAGCTGCATCGGGGAAGCTTTCCTTCTTCAGTTTACTTCAGGGTTTTTTTTCACTTTTCCCATCACAGTATTTTTTTTCTACAGAATTGTTATTCGTCGCGGTAGATTTTTGCCTACAGAATTTGTCGTTCTGTGCTTATTACACGCCTTAACGTCTCTAAAAAGCAATTATTAGGACACTCGGCTATTCATTTGACAACTACAAACAAAATCAACACATTTTATCGTCAACCAAATTTGCCAGGGAAACCCATGTTACTATTTCATCCCCTGAGTTCCAATGTGTTCTATGTGCCTACTGGCACATAGAACACATTGGAACTCAGGGTACAAATTTCAGCTATCGTTAGCCATTCAAATTGTAATTGCATTGCACGATTTGTATAAACTTCTAGTGAAATTTAGCTTATATTTAAAAATAGTCGGTCAACGATCTCCGTTCCGCACATATGTGCGGAACAGATTTTCATTTTCCGCATGGTTTAGTGTTGCTGTGGATGGGGATTACATAAAACAGGCGTGTAATGAAACGTCATCGGGTTGGATGAAAATTTCGTTTTAACGTGGAATGTTCACAGACACTGGAGATTTGCATTTTGTTTCGAGATGGAAAATGTCTGTGAGAAATCCCATATCAACTGCTTCCCGCTGTCCGTTGGGGAACCCTCAGTCACATTGCAATTGCCCATTGACCTTAGCAACTACATGCTCCAAAATCTGAGTTGGACATCAGCGTGGGATTCCCCATAGGACAAAATGAGCACAAGCGGAAATGTGGTGTTTTTCTAAGTGTTCCTTTCTGCCGAATGTCACGGGAGCATAAGTTTTAGTGGAGTTCGATATTTTTCACCGATTTAGCATACACAATCCAGAAGACATTTTCCAATTCAAAAGCAAAACTGAGATCGGAGTAAGTTGTGGCTGGCATGCCTGAGTTGGAATGCTCATTTCACCCCCACTGTTATGATATTTTCACTCCCACCCCCAGATGTTTGAGGGTATGGGGCTGACGGAGGGAGGATTGTATTTCTCCGGCCATAGTGATTGGTTTACCTAAATATAATTTGATTTACTTTTTTCCTTCGTCTTACTTCCCGTTGGCAGTTTCGGGAAATGTCCATGACCTGCTCATGCTTCCGCATGTTCTAAAATCTACGACAAAAACCTGATAACCTTGCATTATGGATGTATTAGAACATCTACACTGAAGTTACCACCACGGAACTATTGCAATTTGACAAAGCCGTATCACAGACACGTTCTCGGGCCACCAGTTTAATTGAGTAAGGATGTCGACGCTGTTATGGGTTATTTGTTTACCCACTTTTCGTGGATTTTGCGCGCAGACGACTGTTGATGTAATGTGAGATATTTTGCTCACAAAGATATACAGACAGTGTGTCGTCCCGCACTTATATATATTCCAATCAATAAGTATTTAATTTCCTTTACAAACATCAAACTATCACAATTAGTGGGACTACGCGGCACAATCATACAACTATAGTTAAAACTAAAAGTCCTGTCACGAACTGTGCGCTTATCTAGACTTAATTGCGCGTAGGAATTGCGCGCAATTGCCATATCTAATGGCACCCAAAGCACGGTAGGTTCTCCTGGTTACTCATAACAAGCACAGGCAATGTTTCTGCCAATGGACCTCCGGGTTACCCGGAGGTCCATTGGCTGAAACATTGTTTGTGCACAGGCCTTATGTACAGTATTTGCTAGCCTTACTATGGTCATAACACGTAGATTAACGCGCAGATCGACGTACTATTTCTGCGCATTTTATGACAGGACTTCTAGTTTTAACTGTACTGCTAAAACGAGTCTATCAATAATTGTTTAATAAACAAACACCTCTGATTTTATTGGTAAGTCATTAAGAACTATGTTAAATCAAGTCGCGATTGAGAACTATTTCTTAGGATGATTCAAAGATAATGGATGCTTACGGTATTGTTTAGAATCAATTGTCTGGAACATCTCATTAGAACGGAAAAGCAAATCTTCCTTTCGATGTTCGACCTTCTGAAATATTTCGGCCAAGTAAATCTAAAACATACGCGATATACTATTTAAAGGCTAGACTGGTTACAGACCATACCAGTGTCGTTTTCCTAACATAATGAGAACTTGGCAGCAAGCCTGATCTGAAGGCCTTCGTTACTTTTCAACCAATTCTCTTTCTGTCTGTTTTAGATTTCGGATGTACTTCGAACAAAAAGAACTTCGAATCACGAAGAGACTGCATTCAATGCAGAGCAATCGTGGGTAAAATACTGCGATAATAGAACGAAGATGCCTACGCCAGTTGAAATATTCCACGTGCGATCAAAAAATTTGCTGTTCTGTTCTATACCTAAGGCTGGATGTACTTTCTGGAAAAGAATAATACGCTTCGTGAGTGGTGATAAGAAAATGAAAAAGTTGAACATTTCAAATCCATTTGAAATGAGCAAATACACAGCGCATGAAGTTAGTGGCATCGATTTCAACAAGAATAAAAAGCTAATTACGAACGCATACAGATTCATGTTCGTGCGGGACCCATTTTCGAGGCTGTGGTCTGGGTACATCGATAAAATTTTTCTTCCAAATTTTTGGATCAAATATGGGAAAGATATTGTTCGCAAAACACGAAAGTCATCTTCTAATACTGTTACTTGTGGAAGTGATGTGTCTTTTGAGGAATTTCTTCGATACATAGTCATGACGAGAAAGAAGCTAGATGTCCACTGGAGGCCTATTTCCGCTCTCTGCAATCCATGTATGTTCAAACCTCATTTCGTTGGAAGAATAGAAAGTTTTCGTTCAGACAGCCATTTTATTGCACACAAATTCAACCTAACATCAACGTTCAATCTGTTTAAAGGTAACAACAATCAGGAGATGATAGATCAAATTGAGTTTGCTTTCCACTTTTTCCAAAGAGAGAATATCAGCTGTGTGTCAAAGTTCGAACTGACACGTAAATTATGGAAAGCTTTCCAGTATGTTGGCCACATTCCCCGTACCCTCTCATTTCCAGAGGAAAGGTTGGCTATTGTTAAGAATATCACTCCTAAGTTCGTTATCTCCTTGTTTTTCGAGGAAGTGAACAAAATACAGTTCCGTAAAGAAGAGGGACGTCAACAAAAAGAAGAATATTTACGGGAAGTACTTCGAAGACTGCCACTTGATCTGAAAAAGAACATTTTAGATATATACCAAAAGGATTTTGAAATGTTTTCCTACGAAGAAACATATTATTTTTCATGACACACCTTTCTTCTTTTTCTCACAGAATGGGAGATCTGAAAGGTCCAAGATGTAATTCAACATATATTAATTGACTTACCCTGAACATCATTAACTGGTAGTGTGCTGAATTATTTGAGCATAAAAATATGGTCACAGGTCTCTTCATTGTCATAATGTATGGGAAAATGCCTATAGGCACTCTTCTATAAACTGTAACAAGACAAACCCACACAGACTGAATAACATTACTTCAAAGAGAATACGAGGCACATGCACAGAATATAAAGCCTCTAAGTTGCGGTAGCTGCGCTTCAGAAGAAAACCCAGTGATGGGCTACCAGCACTCGACCAGTTAAAACAATCCACTTTACAGGACAGGTCGTCTCACATTCCTGTTTGTGTGACTTTAAACCCCAACTGGCCTGCGTAATTTGTGCTTCACTGCCGGTTCGGAGTGCTTCTTTGATGACCTGCCGACTGAGCCCTGCTATTCAAACTGAAGCACCCCTTACGAATGGGTTTGGGGAGAATGAACTGTTATGTTTTTGTCCAAGAAAGTATGTACAGACCAGCATATACCGTCGGCAGTTTTCTTCGCTGACCTGTACGCCTGTTGTTTTGGATTTTGCCAAAGCATATTAACAGCAGTGTGAGTCCTACTTTCACAAACCTGATCCCATTTTAACACCCCGTTAGATATATTTTCTTTTTATGGACGTCATAACCGTTACTTATTCCCAGTTCCTTATTCGGCATTCGTTATCAACCGATAAAATCGGTTGATAACGAATGTCGAATAAATAACTGGGAATAAGTAACAGTTGTCAAGTCCCCTTTCTTCTTTCGCTTGTTGATCTGAAATCATAATCATAATTCACATGATGAAAACTTTTTGTCTAGAAAATACTCTGCGATCAAAATATTCTTTAATGGAAATCAAAATGTCTGAGCTTTGTAGATTAGGGAAACAAACTGGTGTCCTGAGGACTTGAACTTGGTCTACAGAACTCCTTATTATACACGACACACCAAATAATCATTCACTAATCATAATGTTACTTTTTTGTTAAAAAATACTCATTGGTTAATAAATTATGTCCCGAGAAAATAAAATCTTTGATACTGATAACACAAAGAAACATACTATTCTCAGGTCCGTTGAGTTTCAACTCGCATTACGATACACGTCACATTGTCCTCTAATAGACATGTTGATATGTATTTGTTGAAAATATCCAGTGACCAACAAATATGTCCCGGGTAAAAAATGTTGACGGGCTTCTTAAAGCCCAGAGAGACAATCTTTTTTCATGTGTCCTTAAACTTGTGTGTTTACAGACCTTAGTCCCAACAATATTTTTATCACACACCTATTAATGTTAAAGACGGGATGTCCACTGTTCTGCCTGTACGACAAAAATAAGGTGCAACGCACATGTGGTGATACAAAACACGTTCAATTTCGTTTTCAATGTAAACAAAGAAGGAACCCGTCTAAATAAATCACGTCAGTCATTGGTCGAGATCGCTTGGAAATTCCAAGTTCCTCATTTACATTTGTTTACCCGGGATATTTAAACAACCAGATTCGAGCAAACAATTTACAAAATAAAAATAACATTCTGACTGCTTGTTCATTGACAAATACTTCCCACAACTTGTATATTGATGGAGTGCGCTAAACTTATTGGCTATTTAAAAACTTTTTGTTGAGTTATTCCCCGCAGATTAATCAATATTTGAAGTTCGACACAGATCGGTTTCAACTGGTTTCGACCAATTGAAAGCAGTAAAAATTAAAAAGCCAAATTTAGGGATGGTACTCCGCAAACTAACACTGGTGTCTTGTCGGTAACGAAGGAAATGCGACAATTTTCCAGTTAAAAAGTGTTTTAGTTCAATTTTTCTGTGGACTGGTTGTAACATGAGAGGTGTGTGATAAATACAAAATGCGGTTCTGTATATTTATTGAGGGATATTTCGTGAATACATTATACAGGAACAGATTACACGATTTACACCAACAATAAACGTTACATGTATTGAGTTTTACTTGGCGGTTATTACTTGCTTAGTTTCACCTTGGCCGAGATACCATCCAGAGGTAACATCATAGTCAAGGGCTCATCCCTCGACCAATATGAAACTAACCAAGTAATAACCTTTTTAAACCAACAGAAATATTCCCAGATCTGTCGCAATTTTCTAAAAGTGCTATTGTTTCTCATTCCATTAACAAAGTCTCCAAGTTCAGATATCCGAAAGTATTGGTTTCCTCGCTGGAGAAGCAGTGACGTTCTGATAGCTGAACTATTCCTTCGCCCGCTTGGCGAAATCTCTGCTTACAAATCTAAATATTAGTTTGCGTACAACTTTCTTCTTTCTTCTCTTTACCCACCTAATCCTTACTTATTGCCCAAATTAATTCCCCACCATACAAAAAAGGCTTCAAAGTGCGGCATTATCGTCGCCTGAGTGCTAGAATGTCCTATGTCCCATAAGGGACATAGGACATTCTAGCACTCAGGCGACGTTATGTCTTGTAAGTAATTCTCCTGATTGCGTTCGAAGAATAACGGTGAACAATTTTGATGTAAATAAATTGGGAACTCCTGGCAACATATTGGAGTGGTGGACTCTAACTTTCTTCATATCGGCCGAGATTGACCTTATTCAGTCGAGTTTGGAGTCATATCTGTCGCGCTTGAACATGGGCAATTCTGTAAGAGAAAATCATATCTAAAAATAACAAGTAATTATGGAATTCGACATCGAGCTCAGAGCTTATATACAATATAGTCGCCATGGACTAGTCGTAATCCACGCTTGGTCAGTGGTGCCCACGCATGCGTTTACCAGGTAATAAAAATGATCACCAGAAAAAATTTATTTAATGAAGCACCGGGTCGTACCAGGTGTTTGATTAATTAAATTTGTGATGAGTATTCCTACAATTAGTGTTTGCAATCTAATATTATTGCGTCTGTGGATATACTGACCACCCCGTCGAAAGTGACCAGTCCACGACGGCCGTACTGTAAGTCGTCTTCTCAGTTATACATTCAACATGTTCCAACAGAGGTTGGTATTCAGGTTGACGGGATAAATTCAGAAAGTAAGGTAAATATAGAATCAACGTATAGAGTTTTCAAGTAAAAATGTATTCTACGAGTAGGATTAAGAATGAAACCGACGAGCCTCTGGTGAGTTGGTTTCATTCTTAATTCTACGAGTAGAATAATTTTTTTTTCTTGAAAACACTATACTTTTATTTTGTTTATCCCATAAATCTTTTACATGGCAATCGCGGCGAAATCGTGCCGTTACTCGCTTCAAAACACAGCGAGAAGTGAGGAACAAATAGGTCCAATTCGATGACAAGCATTATTAACAAAAATAAAAAAGGCGCAGTGATACATTTCTGTCCAAAAATAATTCCCCGACAAACTTGAGCTAAACTTGCAAAAATACTTTATTAAATGAACAATGTGTAGTGTTTTCTGTTGACACTGTGTTATACTTTCAAAAAGGTTTAAAGAAAACAACAATTGAACTGGTAATTATACTACACGAATGCGGCAGAGGTCAGAGGTCAACAAGTCCGTCTCTATTATAGAAATAAATTCTTTCAGTGTTAAACCTTTGAGGAAAATTTATCACCCTACTAGGTGAATAAAGCAAACATTTATCCAAGGCTTTTATTGTTCGAATAAACAGCCATTTATGGGATAAATAATTGAAACTAGGAGAAAAGAGGGGTCAGTCTGTCTGGCTCATGGAACCCTAACTTTTAAGTAGCCAGTTGTGCGTGCGACGATGACAAATCACATTCAAAACCTCGAGCTTTTGTCATGAAAATCTACTAATATGAAATGCTAAAAAATATTCAATTGGTACATCTCGTGGGGTAACTGAGCATCTTATGTAACAATTGCGGTACAAAATAAGGCTACTGTTTGCAAAAATGTCCATTTGTATATCCTTTAGTGCGAATACGTTTAGTGGTTCCAGTAACAAGTCTTGCAGTCCGGTATGGATTTTTCGAGCTCATCAGATTCAGGGGTAGGGCAGTTGTCACAAAAAGGAGACTCATATTTCAGAGCTGGCCTTACAAAAGTGAAATATATTTTTTCAATTCAATCCCTGTTCAACCCTTTATTGAAAACTGAAGATATATGGCCGTTCCATGTACCACGACTGTTAAACGTTTAACTTAGGTACATTTGGGTATATGGTCGTCCCATGTACGACGATTGTTAAACGTTAAACATAGATACCTTTGGGAAGAGGCATTTTTGATAACTTCTTCAAAAACACACAATGGGAGGTGCGATGGTGAATTGATTATCCTCGATACTGTTAAGTCTAACGTCTTAGAGACATTAACATTCACTAGCCATTATTTGAAGTAGTTTTCAAGATTTAGTATATATATAAAATAAGCCCTGCGTCCTGAGTAAGGTTTTCTACAACAGTTGCTAGCCACATGTCGTCTACAAACATCACACGCAATTCCATCCACGATGTTGTTTATGTCGACTGATAAAAACAAATGACCTTATGTTGAGCCTCGAAGAACCCGTCAAAAACGATCGCCATTTTTGAACTTCTGGAAGCAGTCAACACCGTCTTCTTTCGCTGCGGAAAGAAACTCTTAAACAGGGCCCGCGGAGCCGGGGTGGGGATCCTGGAGGGACTTTAGCGTATATTTTAACACAACCAATGACTGGTGAAATAAGGGGCGGATCCAGAGCCTCCCTCATATTTTCGCCAGCTATGTTTCTCTCGTACTGGTTCAATTTGGATGGATTTCGAATCATTTTTTGCAGTGAGCGGCAGCAAACGCTAAAATGTATGCAGTCTGTTAAAAAATCGGTTAACTGAAATTGATCGTAATCTTATAGGCAAACAAGTAGCAAATCCACCCAAAGACAAGATTATCCACAGACAGTATAATTGCTGTTAACATCTGGTAAAGCATACAGGTGATGTCTATTTATCAGCTTTGGTCGTTACGACCAAAGCTGATAAATAGACCTCAGCTGTATGCTTTACCGACGTTTTTAAATGGCTCTCAAAGTGTGAAATCTTTCAAATACATCTCCTGAAAAATCTATAAATATCCGTTCAGATGCATGGAAATGGGGGTTTTGGAACCCTGGAATTTACAATTTTCGTACGACGGCCGGCCTGTCATACAGGCGAACATCCATCGTCCGATCCAGCCCCCCCCCCCCCCCCCCCCCCACTCTGAAAATAGTTCCGCCGCCTCTGTTAAACCAAGAAAGCAAGAGCCCAGTGATGCCTATTTTTCGAATTTGAACAACGCACCCTTGTTTCAAACTTTGTCAAATGACACGATACAAACGAGCGATTTATAGTCATTTCGAACAGAATGATAGCGTTATAGATGGTTGTCCGTTGGCATACTGTAGGATCACTGGGAATAAAGTCTGATTGAGTGATCTTAAAGAGACTGCTTTATTCGAGTAATGCAAATATCTTTTGGATGATACATTTCTCAGTAACGTTCCCAATACAACTCATGACTGAGATCAGTCGATAGTTTGAGACGAGACTCCCTTACTTAGATTTGAGTAATGATTTGCTTGTTTCCATTCAGTGGGGAAGTATGATTCATCAAGATATTTTCTGAAAATGATGGGCAATGACTCCTGTAGGGAAGAACGGTCATACTTTAAGACATAAGGACTACTATTATCAGGTCACATGGCTGGATTAACTTTCGGCGCCTCCCAAACATCATTGGGAGAGACGCTAAGGCTATCCACTGTAGGCGCATTTGGATTGAATCAAATATCTTCCACGCTGTGTAGTGTATCATCTGCACTTGATATTGAACAAAAATTGTGTATTGACGGCGTCTGCTTTCTCGACACTTGTCATGAAAACAGACATTTATTAGATACGATATTCTTTCCCGGAAAACCCATTATGAAAATCCGCTGAAAGGCCCTCAAACTTGTCTGATATGACGCCGATCTCGGCAGATATGAACCAAGTTGTCCTCATTGACGAGTTACTACAGTTAAAACTGGAAGTCCTGTCATGAAATGCGCACAAATAGCACGTCGATCTGCGCGTTAATCTACGCGTTATGACCATAGTAAGGCTATCAAATTCTGTACATATGGCTTGTGCACAAGCAATGTTTCAGCCAATGGACCTCCGGGTAACCCGGAGGTCCATTGGCAGAAACATTGCCTGTGTTTGCTGTGAGTAACCAGGAGAACCTGCCGTGCTTTGGATGCCATTCGATATGGCATTTGCGCGCAATTCCTACGCGCAATTAAGCCTTGATAAGCACACAATTCGTGACAGGACTTCTAGTTTTAACTGTAGGTCCAACCAATTAGTTTACAATAGTTTAGTTATTCGTCGCACGCAACCTTACCATGCAAAACAGTAGTTTTTGTATGCTGACAAATTAATGATGGCAAGAGGTAAGGATTAGGTGGATGAAGAGAAAAAAAGCAGAGAGTTGTACACAAGTTCCAACGCATGCTACGACAGAATTGTAAGCAATGATTCATCGAAGAGATTGACTAGCTAGTTCAGCTATCCGAACGTTGAGGATTCCCCTCTGGGGAAGCCGAGACGTTCGGATATATAAACTTGGAGAAGAGGAATGTTTGGACTTTATGAAAAGAATCAGAAAAAATAACACTGTCTGGAAAAGGCTGATATGAAGTTACTTCGGGCGGTTAATATCTCGGGCCGTGTGAAACTATTCAAGTAATAACCTCTAAATACTTCCGGTGTTTGTGTAATCGATCAAGAATTAATCGCCTCCTTAAGAGTTTTCTTGTGGTTTATCTGTTCTTCCAAGGTTATGTACATTGTAGATTTTGAAAGAGAATTCCGTCTTTGTGATACGCACAGCATTAGCATCTTCATTTCGTTTCCTACGATAGTCAGGCAAAGCAGTCGGAAGTATTACGCATGATTGTGGTTACTTGGAAGCGGCGACGTTGTCTAATAAGAAGTTGGATTTTCCAATTCACCCTTGTGTATTTTTACATGATAATTCTTTCGTATCTTTTCAAGTCCACTGCATAGCAACCTATTGGGGCTAAGGCACACATTTTCTTCCAGCCCAACCATCCATGGTTGTTCGACCAAACACTGCAGAAACTGAAGCAGAATGATTATAAGGTTCCCTCGTATTAAGTAAGTGTGGCGAATATTGGGAGGTAGTGACTAGTTAAATCAACAAAGAAAGGTTCGTCTACGCCTGAAGCCACGAGTACGAACTGGTAACTTATTAGAAGTAGATCTAATAACCCCGGCTCTCGCACTTCTCTCTCGACCTGTTACATTTGGGGGATCGTTCGTTCCTCAGCAGTAGGTGGCATTACGGATGTTTCGACCGCTCTGACGGAGGAACCTGAGTGAGATTCACATATGGTGAATCTCAAAAGAATGTGAGAGTAGTGTAGCGGTCGAGGTATAAAGGCCATTTTACCAACCAGCCTGGTTGGTGCGGATCTCTTAGTATCGTGATAAATCGTTCGCTTTGTGTGCTAGAGATAGACGGTTCGAACCCAGGCTCCCGCACTTCTCTCTCGATCTATAACATTTATTTTCGTGTAAATGAACATATTTTATTGGCAATCTGCCATCTCCATACGGAAAAGTTCTTTTCCTAAAAGAAGTGTGAAAACCCAAACCTGCTTCTAACTCTTCATTTTCATAATCGCTAGTTTTATCACCACTACGTCCTGGCTTCAACTCCCTCTTCACTACCTTCACCAGTCTCCTCTGCTTGAAGCAATTGTTTCATTGACATTCTATTAGTGCTTGCTTCAACATACCAACGCCATTGGGGCCTTTTACCTATCTGTAAGTTCTGTATTGAAAATAGCGATCCCTAGGTAACTTGAGCGCTGAAACGTGAGCAAAAAGCGTCGCAACCCAATCACACCAACAAGCCAAGAGGTGTCAAGTCAATCAATGGAATAACCCAGTGCATAACGCTTGATGAACTGAAAACTGTTACGCTCTGAATGTCGTCACAGCAAAAAGGCTTTCATTTCAGTGTTTTCCTCGCGCGAACACTGAAAACAATTGTGCACCACACACAGGGGTTATAATGGACGGTAGCACCTTGGACACGGTGAAAGCTTAATATAAAAGAACGGAAAAACGCAATGTTGTACATGCCTTGTTTCTCCTAGTCTGTATCTTTCTTATTCTGTCTTGCTTTTCCTTCCTGTTCGTCCACGGGAAAGGGTAGGAAGACAGCCAATCGGGCTACGCCTTTCCCTGCCAGTATACATTTACAGATTTATTTTATATTTTCTTATGCATGTGTTTTATTACTTTAAACTTGGATATTGCAGATTTACACACATTTGTCAATTTTGTATTTGTTTAACCCTTTACCTAACGAATCGCCCGCATCCGCCCGCGTAATTTGCAAATTGAGCAGTTGAAAAAAATATTTTTTTTATAATATTTCAACAAAACAATATCACGTGATCCCTCACTGGAACGAGCTCGATGAGCTCGTTCCAATGAGAGGTCACATGACATCGTTTTGTTGAAATTGTTTGAAAAAGTTAAAAAAGTAATTAAAATAATAAATTTTGATATTCTGTGTTGGGTAAAGGGTTAATATACTGGTGAATAAACTATCAATATCAACAATTTATCATCTTTCCAATCTTGGTACATATTTTCTGCCGTCTGTCAAATATAACTAAAATAATTATGCTGAAAATATTCTCTCAGTATTTGCCGCGAAGAATGTGCACGCCATCAACATATTCGTTTATCATAGATATAAAACTATGTTCCTTGAAAATGCGATTCTGGGGGGTGTGAAAACTGAAAATCTTAGAGAAAGTTTTATTTGTTGAGCAGTGTCTATTTATAGCAATATCTGCCCCCCCCCCCCCCCCCCCCAAGACACGTGGTCGTGACACTCCTCTGTGCGACCAATAAGCGTTCCAGCAGCCCAGTTGTATAGAGATCGGTGTTTCAAGGGCAAATCGACTACTGTCGTAGATACACCGAGTAATGAATGGCATTGACGTTTAAAAAAAACATCGACAGTAACAAGGATATCGTGACCTGAGTGCAACAAGGCGCCATCTGCAATGCAAAAGCATTGCAAATGGCACCTTATTGCACACAACGGACGATATGTGGCATATATACATAGATTCGATTTGTCTTTACAAACCAATGAAAATAAAATTACCATGCAATCTCCAAACACTGAGTGTCACCCTATCGATTTTGAATAAAATCAGTCCTTGATATGTCATCGTATGGAGGTGCTAAAGCATTGCAAATGGCACCTTATTGCACACAACGGACGATATGTGGCATATATACATAGATTCGATTTGTCTTTACAAACCAATGAAAATAAAATTACCACGCAATCTCCAAACACTGAGTGTCACCCTATCGATTTTGAATAAAATCAGTCCTTGATATGTCATCGTATGGAGGTGCTAACACAGTCTCCTGGATTCGTAATTCTGTTCTGCAAGCCTCTCATACAAGTCATCATTACACCTCTTGCAGAAGCACTAGTCAATAAATGTAGCGCTAAGATCGGCGATTATCTGAAGAAGAATATGTTGACTAATAATCGGATTTCTGCGATTAACTTGATAAATCGTCTCTTCGATTACTTATGATACTATCATTGTATTCGATTACTTATGATACTATCATTGTATTCGATTACTTATGATACTATCATTGTATTCGATTACTTATGATACTAATAATTGTATTCAATTTTGCACGGTTAGGTTTGAATGTGCCGGCCAGGGTTTTTATTTTCATTGGAATGCGAGGATGGTCTCTATTGCTTCTTTCGGGTGACTGGATTGCTAGGTGACATTTACCCGGGATGTACCAATTCAATATGTAGTTTAACCCTTTACCTAACATGAAAAGCAGACGACACTTGCAAAAGAAATTCTTGAATAACTAATTTTTTTCATTTTTTGTCTCAAAAACATAGGTTATGACCCCTCGTTGGAACGAGCTCGACGAGCTCGTTCCAACGAGGGGTCATAACCTATGTTTTTGAGACAAAAAATGAAAATATTTTGAAAATTAATTGGCGATTTTTGAGAATAGCGCTGGCCGGTTTTGGCCGTTACGTTGGGTAAAGGATTAAGATAGAAATAGACGCGCTTCCGTCTTGATTTGGCTTTACCATTTGGTATTTACAGCTTTAGCAGTCACTGACTTCATTTCCTGTTATGAAATTAGGTTCAACAATAGTTCCAGTGGTTCGAGCCCTGGCCAATAGAGCGGTTGTTGAACCCACTTTCAAAATAGGAAGATGTTACTAAGGTGTAAAGTCTCCAATCATCGGGGAGTTTATACATTAAGAACATCTTCTGAATAGCAAAGAACCAGTTGTCACTGATGGATGATTTACATTAAAGCTATAAAATATTCTATGGTGTCGATCCAGCCTTTCGTCAAGAGACAGTCAAGGCATCCGCTGTGGCTCAGTAGGGAGAGGTGCAGGCTGAACGCCTAGAGGTCCTCGGTTCGAATCCCATCTGCAGCAACCGCGTTGTGTCCTTGGGCAAGACACCTCACCTCCATTGCCCACGTGGGGGCACGGTGGCGTTGTGTACTAAAGCGTACTGTACGTCTTCAACCACTTCTAACCCTGCTTGTATGGAGTTCGTATGTTGGTGAGCTTAACAGTTGCAAGCCGTTGCTCGGTGGTTCTCTCCGGGTTCTCCGGCTTCCTCCATCCGTAAAACTGTCCGACACGATGTGGCCCTGGTTGTCGAAAGTGTCGTTAAACCCCAATAAAAATAAAATAAAATACTAAATCGTGCAATATTCCACCACTGTCTTTGTACAGCGCCACGGTACCTTCCAGTTTTGCAATACCTGCGCTATATAAATGGCTGAATCTGTCAGGTAGGTCACTGATGTATACTTTGACCCTCTTTCCAACGTAAGGGCCAAAAACGGCCAGCGCTTTTTATTTTTGTCTCAAAATCAAAGCTTATGACACCTTATTTGAACGAGCTCGTTCCAATGAGGATTCATAAACTATGTTTTTGACCCAAAAAATGAAAAAGTTAGTTATTCAAGAATTTTGTTTGCAAGTGCCGTCTGCCTTTCGTGTTAGATAAAGGGTTAAAAAGGTCGTCACTTGACATTCATCCCTGTAAAACGCTTTTGTGACTGGAAAATGTTTATGATAGATGGTTCTGCCACTTAATAGCTGTTGGTCTGTCATATTGTTTATTGAGCATCGGCCACTGAGAGTTCTTAACTCCGAATATAAAAAGTTTACATATAGAATATCCCCATAGTGGCTTAGTGTAACAAATGTTCACCACGAGTGGTGAACATTTGGTGCACCAACCTACTTTGGGTATATTTTATTTATACCATGATCGTCAGATTATGAAGAGTCGCTATTATTTTTTCTCGGTTTTACTGAGCACCAGACGTACATACGTGCGAATCTGCTTTTGTATACATGACCACAGGTGGGCGGTACTTCCGCTGTCAATTTTTTCGCCGAAACGAAATGGAAAAAGAAAGGCACAAATCACGGGGCCTTTTTCATTTTAATAACCTACTATTTCGAATTATGGGTGCTTTATTAACATGAGGCAACGCATATTTGTTAATTTTTGGTATCTTATTAGGTAAATTCATTTGAAAACGTAATAAATAATTGCCGCTTTCATTTTCCTCTTCGCGAGGCGACGAGCGATAAATTTAGATAAGTTTGCATTCAGGTCGAGGTCACCGAAGGTCAACTTGGATGTAGTTCCACTGTAGGTGTAAATTTTAACTAGTGAAATTGCATTGCTGGTGTGTTCACAACGGTTGGTGTGTAAAGCTAAAATTTATGTCATAGGCTTTTTTATATATAGTAGAATAGGCAATCACGGTATAGAAAGAAGATTGCCGATGATAACTACGTCAAATGCTATATTTCTGGAAAAACATCCTTACAGTCTGGTCTTTATTAGATAACAAATCGCTTACACACTCCAAAGAAATTCATTCGCAACCAATCTTCTACAACAGAAATATCAAAATAAACTAAAAAACTTTTCTTCAATCAGACCTGGTGCGAGAAAGGTGTATTTTTTTTAAATGACCTCTTGGCGGAGGGCGGGGGCTTCCTAACGTTTGAGGTGTTCAAAACTACTTTCACTGTCATCTAGGGGATAAACAAGGCGATTCCACGACTATGGCGGAAAAAAATCGAAAGGGAAAAAAACCCCGCTTTTGCTCAGAATCCACTAACTGAGAAACTAAAAGAAACGAAAACGGTGAACAAAACATTTTATCTACTATTCGTGCAAAAGGCGACTTCGGATGCAGACCATTCTCAAAGGAAATGGAAGGAGCGTTTGCATGTTGATCTCACGCAGGAGGATTGGAGAATGATATGCAAAAGCCCTTTCATAACCACAGACGATACTCACGATCAAACCCTGCAATACAAAATTCTAAATGGTGCTCTATTTACAAATTCTTGCCTCTTTAAAAGTAAATTGTCTGAGACTGATTATAATTATAACAATAATAATAATAAAATAATAATAATACATTTTTGTCAGAAGAAAATAATCTCGCCCTGTTAGTTCTTCTATACTGAAAGTTAATTTATTCCTGCAAGGTTAGAAGGTGTCAACCCAGCTTTCATGGTTTAACCCTTTACCTAACGTAACGGTCAAAACCGGCCAGCGCTATTCTCAAAAATCGCAAATTAATTTTCATTATTTTTTTCATTTTTGTCTCAAAAACATAGGTTATGACCCCTCGTTGGAACGAGCTCGTCGAGCTCGTTCCAACGAGGGTCATAACCTATGTTTTTGAGACAAAAAATGAAAAAAAATTACTTATTCAAGAATTATTTTTGCAAGTGTCGTCTGCTTTTCAGGTTAGGTAAAGGGTTAATTGAAGTTCTGCGCAAACACAGTGAGAATTAGAACTATACACCCTTTACATGTATTCCGAAAAAATCCCGATTAATTCACACAAGATGGGAACTTCTTAAAGCGGTCCTTTATTCTCCTACTTCAGATAATATGTCAGCCACCGGACAATAGACCTCGACTTCTTTTTTCTCTTATTTTTCAATTCTGTAGACTCCCTAAACAAGGATTCAGTCCCTCTTGCGACAATGTTATCTCTATGTGCTACCACCAGTAACTGTTACTAGGTTTTTGTTTCTGCTTCACAAACACCACATAATGAAAGCATGTTCAGATCCCAGAAAATGTTATGGAAACACAGTTCAACGCATGTAGACCTTTTATCCGTATGAAAGTGTGTGAATAATACATGTATATACCACTTCTGTGTCTGTTTGTTATTGCATATTTATATTTGTATATAATTTTATCTGAATAAAATAATTGAGAAAAAATGGAAATGCTATATATGAGGGTTGGTAGAGATCTTAATTGTTGCGACACAACTTCTCCTTTATTAACCCTTTACCTAACGAATCGGCCGCATCCGCCCGCGTAATATGCTAATTCAGCAGGTGAAAAAACATTATTTTTCCAAAAATTTCAACAAAACCATATCATGTGACACCTTCATCGAGCTCGTTCCAACGAGGGTCACATGATATGGTTTTGTTGAAATTTTTTGAAAAATTTGAAAACATGATATTTAAAATAATACATTTTGATATCGTCTGCGTTGGGTAAAGGGTTAAGGCAAAATTTTCTAGAAAAGGCTCCTTTTGTAAATCCACGGTGATTGTGCTTTGAACATCCCATTTTATTCCGTTATCCTATTCTTCACCTCAGCCCCCAAAGTCCGATGGAGACTAGATAGTAAGACTGAACCCCAACATCGAGTTTGGTGTTTCGAATTTCAAACACCCAGGGAGCGTTTACCGGAGAAGAGATTGTTCACAAGATTACTAATAACTGAAGAGAGTTCACTTCCTCGGTAGCACAGATTTTCAGCAGATAACCCACAGGGATCTAACACTTTTCCTCTCTTCAACATTTTGATCGCTTTGTGTGCTGATTTTATTAAAAGTAATAGTTTCTAAGGAAGCGCTTGCCGGCTGGTGCCGGACAATAGAATTTTAAAATTACCGAATAACCACAGCTGATGAATTATTCTGCTTTCAGTTTCTGATATCAGGATTTATTATATGCTAGCCTGTGAATTATCGCAAATTATCTGAAAGATATTACTCGATATCCATCAACTTGATGGAATATCCCTCAGTATAGTTACCTAAATGCCGTCACGCTTCGGAGCATCACTTCGCCTTCGATACTTTTACAAGCGACTCAGTGCCAGCTTTACCAGCAATACCAGAAGTTCATGCTATTCCAAGCCTAGAAGGTGATTCTATGACTGAAATATTAGATGCATAATAATAATAAAGTAAACTAATTAGATGTATAGAAAGTAACTCCGAGAGTGATATTGAGCCTTCAGCTGGGTAACTTTCCCGAAAAACATTGTTGATCGATTCGCCCTTGGAGTTGTTTGTTTGGATGAGTCGGCGCACTCAATTCCAAATTCCTTGTTGTAAATCGACATTTAAAATGTTCTAAAAATTAATATTACTGAAAAATATGAGAATATTCTCATTTGTAGTATAATAATTATTAAATTTCATATGTGAGTTGAACAATTAGTTGGTTAAATTATCGTGGGAAAGTGGGACTATTTTTTATGTTTGATTGACGAGCTATTACAGGCTTGAAAGAAAGATTAGCTGACCTATGTTATTGTTTTGAAACGTACGTGTTTGCAGTCAAATTGGGTTGAATATTACGCTGTAAAATGTCACGTAGCATATAACAAAAAGAAAATCTACGCTGTTTTAATGAATATCGGAATTATCTCAATAATTCCCGATATTCACTAAAATAGCGTAGATATCCTCTATGTACTTGATGAAAATATCATAACTGGGCAGTCTAAACCAAGTTTCTGAAAATGAGTGAACCATCCACTTAGAATATCAGTTCCACAGTAGACCATGTGTCCAGCCTGGATATCTCCGACACAGTTAGCCACTGTGCTGGTCTCTTTTCGCAACAGTTCATGAAATAACTTCATGAGAACTGACATCCATGATGTGGCAACTACTTTTGTTACAACAACCACTTTTGTTACACCTCACCACTTTTATTACAACATTTGCCCACTTTTGTTACAACTCACCACTATTGTTACAAAATCAACCACTTTTGTTACAAAATGAGCTCATCACTTTTGTTACAATCATCGCCCACTTTTGTAACAAAAAAACTCGCTCACCACTTTCGTTACAACAATCGCCCATTATTGTTACAATTTTTGTCAATGTGAAAAAAGGAGTAATCTGCAAGTAATGCGAGACCTGACGTTCTGTCATGATTATCGGGAGCACGGTTGCTCAATTGTTAGAGCGTTGGTCTTCAGATCGAACGGTTGTGAGTTTCATGCCTGGCCGGAGTAACTTGCGTTGTGTTCTTGGGTAAGGCACTTAATCTCAATTGCCCGCTTGGGAGCACATTTGCGCCATGTGCTGAGGCGTATCGCGCGTTGGTAACACAAAAGCCTACAACCAATGCTAACCCTGCTACTGTGGGATTAGTACGGTGGAGAGTTGACAGTTACTCTCCTCTGTTCGGTGATACCCTCCGGGTACACCGGCTTCCTCCACACGTAAAACTATCTTAGACACAATATGACCTCAGCTATCAAAGTGTCACAAAACAGGAACAATCCAATACTGATTATCAAACAAACCATTGTCGCGCAAGTTCAGTAGTAATGCAACATCTTTGCTTATTATTGGGTGATATAGTAACTTGCCACCTTGCGACATCATTGTCGTGGTGATATGTAGTGTATCGTGCGCATGAGCACAAGGATATCTGAAATGGCACGTGCCTATCGGTGTCAATTATAGGAGATTCCAAATCCTTGAGCCTTGGGCGTTAGTAGTATATGATGTTGACTTCTGGCCTTTTAGTAGGTTCTCATGTAGGTTTTCATCTGTCGTCATCAGTTACGTGGCCGGTAGGGGTGGGGTGAGGTCGCCATGGTAGCCCGCGTGAGCGGCCATCTTGTGAAGTCATTCCCATGGAAACACGCGGTCGCACAGCGCATGCGTGTTTCTAATGTGATGCACTCTTCCGCCAACTATTTTGACTATAGGCGCCGCCATCTTGGTTTTTAGGGATAGCACGTGGTTTCTATGGATGGGGGCCAATGGTCTTCCTATTGGACAGAGGCGTGTTCTGAGGGTGTGTTCGATTCAGCGAGAGAACACTGAATCACGCCAAACAACCCAACAACGACCCAAACCTACCCCAACGGACCTTTTATTAGACCGAATCCCCACCGAAACTTACCCAAAGGGACCTTTGAGACTTTGCCTCACACGAGTACAAGATGCCTATGAGGAGAAGCCTCAATGAGGCACTAACTCATAGGTCCCATAGCCTCCCCTGCCTCTTAGCCCCACCTCATGACCTTCCCTGACTCATGGCCCGCACCTCATGACCTCATCTTGCCCTTATAACCCTCTAGTGAACATCTCGCGTATGAGTAGAGGCCTATGACGTGAGGCCTCAGTGAGGACTAACTTTACTCCCCTCTTACTCTCATCTCGGTTCGAGTGGTCATTAGTGATCACCTATGGTGATCATTCGTGATCGCCTGTGGTGATCACTAGTGACCATCTCCCCGTATGGGGATAAGAGGGTGTGAGGGGAGGCCCGGGCCACTGGGTGGAGGAGGATCGCCTTCTGGAGGTAGAGGGAGGGCGACTGTGTCGCTCTTGGCCAGTGTGTCTGGTGCAGTGTCATTTGGATGGGTCCCCAGGACAGGTCTCCCTGAATGATGTGGGAAGCTAGGGATAGAGTCACTATGAAGGGTCATCGGGTCATACATGGATGGGATGGTGGGTAACGTGGTGATGTCTTCTGGTCGAAGTTTCTCCGCTGGGTTTTGGTCGTAGGGGAACTGTGTTGCTCGTGGTCGGGTGCGGAAGTAGGGTCCCAGGGCAGGTCTTTCTTGGTAGGTGTTGGGTCAAATGTGGAAGGTAAGGGCTTCTGGAAAAAGAACGACTGTGTCGCTCTCGCTCATCCCGGTTGGTCACCTCACCAGTGATCATTTCCCTGCATGTGGATAAGAGGGGTGTGAGGTGAGGTCTCACCTCACAGCCCCTTATCCTCATCTCAGTTCAAGTGATCACTTGTGATCACCTGTGGTAATCGCTAGTGATCATTCTCTCTGTATGGGGATAAGGGGTGAGGTGAGACCTCTGTTAAGAGGTAGTGGTAGCAATAGCAGAGTGTCCCCCTAGGGATGTATCGTTTAAGGGGTCTCGTAGGGGTTCACTCGTGTGCCACCGAGGATAACTAGGCTTGGGCGGTCTGACCTCCATGCGCTTACCCTGCAACAGGCTTATGTGTGCCTCCCTACGAGACCCCTGATATATGACCCGGAGACCACTCGTTGCAACTACTGCCTCTACCTCATAACAGAGACCTCACCTCACATCCCTTTTATCCTCATATGGGAATATGATCACTAGGCATCACCACAGGCGATCACTAGTTATCACTTGAACCGAGATGAGGATAAAAGGTGTGTGAGATGAGGCCACACTGAGGCCTCACATCACACCCTTCTTGTCCTCATACGGGAGAAGATCACTAGTGATTGCTTATGGTGATCACTACTGATCACTTGAACCGAGATGAGGATTAGAGGGTTGTGAAGTGAGGCCTCACACCGCTCTTGTCCTCATATGGGGGGAATGATTACTAGTGATCACCACGGGATGAGCAATAGCGACACAGTCGCCATTCTTCCAGAAGCCTTTCCCTTCCACATTTGACCCAACACCTCACCACCACTTCCAAGGAAGACCTACCTTGGAACCCAACCCACCGAATGAGCGATAGCGACACAGTCGCCATTCTTCCAGAAGCCCTTCCCTTCCACATTTACCACCACCACTTCCAAGGAAGGCCTGCCTTGGGACCCACTCCCGCATCCCGACAACGAGCGACACAGTTGCCCGGCGACCTAAACCCAGCGGAGAAACTTCGACCCGAAGGCCTTCCCACGTGACATACCATCCCATCCATGTGTGACCAGGTGACCCTTCCCAGTGACTCTATCCCTAGCTTTGCCAGCCATCGATTTAGGAGTTGTCTTGGGGACCCTTCCAAATGACCCTGCCCCAGACATCCTGGCCAAGAGCGACACAGTCGCTCTCCCTCTCCTCCCAGAAGCCCCATTCTCCTCCATCCAATGACCCGGGATTCACCTCGCACCACTCTTATCCTCATACGGGGAGATGATCACTAGTGATCGCTACAGGCGATCACTAGTAATCACCATAGGTGATCACTAATGATCACTCGAACCGAGATGAGGATAAGGGGTGTGAGGTGAGGTCTCACTGAGGCCTCATCTCATAACCTTTTATCTTCATACGGAAGATGTTCACTAGAGGGCTACGAGGGCAGAATGAGACCAGGAGGTGAGGGTTGTGAGGCAGTGCAGGACTTGATGTGGGGGGCTAATGGGATAGAGGGGGCCGTGAGGGCTATGAGTTAGGACCCCATTAAGGCCTTTCCCCATAGCTTCTTGTAGTCGTGTTGGGTGAAGCTCACAAAGGTTCGCTTGGGTAAGTTTCCGTGGGATTTCTGGTTAATAATAGGTTCGTTGGGGTAGGTTTGGGTCGTTGTTAGGTTCTTTGTGGTGATTCTATGTTCTCTCGCTGAATCGAACACGCCCCTTTCCAACAAAAATGTATTCCGCACCACAATAACCATGTCCTACCTTTCAGTAGATGGAAATGGGCTGGAACCCCACGAAGGGCCTTTGAATCAGGGTATTTCGCTCTACTGCAGGTATCCATTGTACTAATCCCACAGGAGCAGGAGCAGGGTTAGCATTGGTTGTAAGCATGTGTGCTATCAACGTGCGATACGCCTCAGCACATGGCGCAACCGTTCTCCCAAGCGGGCAATTGCAATTAAGTGCCTTGCCCAAGAAAACAACGCAAGTTACCCTGACCAGACATCAAACTCACAACCTTCCGACCTCAGGACCAACCCTCCAATCACTAAGCAACCGCGCTCTAGATAATCATGACTGAACGTCACATCTCGCATTACTTGCCGATTACTTCATTTTTCACACTGACAAAAATTGTAACAATAATGGGCGATTGTTGTTACAAAAGTGGTGAGCGAATTTTGTAACAGAAGTGGTTGACAAAAGTGGTGACCTGTAACAAAAGTGGGCATGTGTTGTAACAAAAGTGGTAAGGTGTAACAAAAGTGGTTGTTGTAACAAAATTGGTTGCTACACATGATCTGCTTTTCGGATTCCGCTTTCCTTATGGCTTGTTCTACTCACATTTCACGCCGAAGATATTGAATTGTCAATTTATTTTGAAGGAGAGACAGGTCGTCTTGGTCAGAAGGTCGATCCTGCAATTGTAACTGGGGAAGGCTTTCTACTTCATTTTTTCGAGTCACACATATTGCAGGAGCCATGCATTTTAAATTTTAAAGGTCGTATTCCGTCGAGTGATCCTCCTTTGTGGTATACATAATTCAACAGCAGTGGGGAGAGCTGTTTGGATTTGCTGAATATACTCTCCTGGGCCATTTGTTAAATCGCGATCAAGTTTTTACAGTTCAATCTCGACAGATTTATCAAACTCGGATTTGTCGATCTGATCCTGGTAGATCATTTTGGGTGGATCCGCGTTCCCCTGCCAGCATCATTTGCGAGAAGTAAACACAATTTCCGGAGGACAGAATGATGGTCATAGATGTTTGATATAGGTTCATTCAACTATTTTCCGAACGAATCAACCGCATCCTACCGCGTAAGAAACAAACGGAGCAATTAAACGAAAAATTCAATAAAACATATCATGCGACCTCTTAACCCTTTGAACTCTAGTGGTATATTCCTTACCAGTTCAATGGCAGCAATTAGAAGAGTCCATAGTCATTATTGGGGGTAGACCAATCAATATTTTCAAGGTGCAGCCCCCGGGGCTGCACCTTGAAAATATTGATGGTGTACCCCACACATTTACTGAACAGCCATCCTATTCAATGACTTTTCGACGTATCATTCCCTTGCCGGAAAAACGGCCTCTAGAGTTCAAAGGGTTAAGGGAACGGGCTCATCGCGATCGTTCCAATTAGGGGTCACATGATATGGTTTTGTTGCAATGCTTTGAAAAAAATGACGAAAAAATAATTAGAATAAATTTTACTTTCATCTGAGTTGGGTGAAGGATTAAGACCGTTGCAGATGTAACATTGTCCTTTATCGACACATGAAATAATAGAAAGTCTACACCAGACGAATCACAACTATTGACATGACCGAAAGACTTTTCGAGTCTTTGGGTCATAAGTTTGTGCTCCTTCAGGGCGCTGATGATACGTCGAGATCGCGTACTGCCAGCATTAACACTTCTATCGTGGTTGACGTCGCCACCCAGTATAATTTGGTGCTTCGCTGCAAATTTAACCCTTTGAACACCAGTGGTATATTCCATGCCAGTTCACAACTAAAAGAGTTCATATTCATTATTTACTGAACAGCCATTCTATATAATGACGTTATGGCGTGTCATGTTCCTGGCCGGAAAAGTGGCCGCTCGGACTCAAAGGGTTAATAATCTCATCTAACTAGGACACTCCGGATGGACAATGAACCTGTTGTAAGTTTTATACACAGTTATAATCAACCTTGGAGTATCAGGAACTTCAACACATTGTATCTTGTTGTAACCAACCGTTACACAACTTTTCAGGAGACGAACAGACGTTTTCTAAAACAACACACCGGTGGATGGGGCTGGCATATGTTGCTAAAAATAGACAATGTTCAACAATAAAACTTTTCTCCAAAGTATTCAGTTTTCCGACGCTCCGAAATCCTCGATTGCGTTTTAACCCTTTACCTAAAACTAAAGGCAGACGACACTTGCAACCAAAATTCTTGAATAACTATTTTTTTTTTCATTTTGGAGTAAAAAACATAGGTTACGACCCCTCGTTGGAACGAGGTCAATGAGCTCGTTCCAAAGAGGGGTCATAAGCTTTGTTTTTGTCACCAATAAATGAAAAAAATAATGAAAATTAAATGGTGATTTTTGTGAATACCGCTGGCCGGTTTTGGCTATTACGTTGGATAAAGGGTTAAAGAATATACTCTGATGCACATTTCCACGGCAAAGCACATTTACAGCATATTTCAGTTACTACTGACTAAAATAACAAGCTCCGATATTGAAGATTGATACTGTGTTGCATGGTTTTGTGCAAGGTGAACACCGTGATGTTTTTTGTGGTGAAAGGTGTTAACAGCCTTCAGAAAATCAAACGTCAACAATGGAAGTGGTTGATTGATTTTTCGTCATCTTGATGAAGGAAGACTGTGTTGCGACTTTTTGACAATCAAGTTGTTTGGGAATAAGCGAATCTGTCTTTACCAAAATTCTTACTTTTCAATTGTCGGTGGCATCTTCTCGTTTCTTCGGCATAATTTCAAGCTGACGTAGTTCTTTTTGTAATATAGAGTTGATGAAATGAGTTGATGTACTCCTTACTTGTATCAGCCTCTGGTAACTTCATTTTCGGAATCACGGTTCAAGCGAAAACAAATGATCGAAACAATATTGCAGTTACGATCAGTTTTCTCCATGAAATACAACATAAGTTTCAAACATTGGTTAATTATCTCCTTTGATCCACTCGGTTCGGAAAGACTTGCAAATATATATAAAAAGACAGGAGTTGCTATCATGACGATAGAGGGAGAGATTCGCTGCTAAAATCACCCTTTTCACAATACCTACTCTCTCATCGTTTTTACTATTAAATGACGCATATATAGAGAATATGACACAAATAAATTAAATCTCGCTCGCGATTAATTAAATAATTAATTTTCTTCTTTGTCTCAATGAAACGGATGCTGTTTCCGCTTTATAGGATCTCAGAATGTCTTTAACAATGACAATAGAATTACTCCTCCGTTATGTAATGTACAGAGCAAAATTATTCGGCTCCGATAAACACCCAAAAACCAAAACGGAAATGATCGAAACAATAGCACATTTTTCAAACTCAGTTTTCGGCTAATTTTTTAAGATTCGAGCCGTTCATTAAAATCGAAATTTGGGAAAATAACGAAGAAAACGTCGAAACGACACGCATTTCTTTCCAACCCACTTTTAGGCAATTTTGAAAAAAAAAGTCGAAAATTCTAATTACACACAAAAACAAAATTGAACGCGGATGCACAAAATACAGGTTTTTAAAACGTCTGTTGTCTTTCCCCATACTGATTTCAGTGTTAATGACAGGGATGTGGCGACAGGAAAGTCCTATAGTTTGAAATTCAGAGGGCAAGTCTTGTGTAGTTGGAAATTCCATCTATCTGGATTTTAGAACTTCTTTGGTGATGCTGATGTCTCCTTTACTTCCCAAAATTCCAACTCGGTTTGAAATTGGCACAAACTGCTACTGTTTACAACTACAGTGTACGCAATACCGAGCTTCATAAGTATGCATGATGTCAATCGGTACGAGATTTCTATAGTACGTTTACTTATCGTCATAAACAAAAATCCTCGAAATGCACTTCAAGAAAATCACATCGTGTAAAATCGTTATCCTGAGTTAATTCCATCATTCACAGTTACGAAATGTGAGAACTTTGAAAACTGATCATTTCTGCATAAGATGTGATTTAATGTTAAGACAGTGCGAATTGCTCAAAGTTCTGAGCTTGGGCATTTGTTTAGCACATATTCAATTCCCAGAAGAATGCCAAATAATAATAACCTGATAATTCTATCATAAATGAGTTGGCATTTCAATTACTAGAATTAATTTTATGCCCCCTTCCATGGCTTCATTTTCAAAATCTTTCTGGGTAGTGAATTTCCAACTGGGGGGGGGGGGGTGCGTGAGGGGGCTTTACCCATTCCGGTTCCACCCCAGTTGGAAATTAACTATCCTATACCCCCCTCCCCCCCCCCCACCTCGGAAACCTCTAGCCACGTCCCTGGTTAATGTCCCAATCACTTGGAACACTTTTGACACCTGTGATGTAAGATGAATTAGTAAATATCTATGGGATTCCCAAAGTGAAGGGTGGGCACGCGAGTTACACAAAGCTGTCACAAAATAGCACTGAAAACAAATACTGATTTTAGGGCATTTGGACATAAACACGGAATTTTCCACACGGAATTACAAATGTTGAGCATTTTTGGGGGTTGACCATTTTCTCGCTGAAATGAAAAATGGACAGGAATTTTTAATGTGTGAGTTAGATTTTTCTAACCCCAGTTGAAATCTAATTTTTTAAATCTTTGATACTTTTGTACGTCTTATGGCGTACGAAATCAAATAGCGCGTTGATACTTTGCGGTCATTTGTTTTGTTATTATTTTTCAATTTTTTTAAAGTTTTAACCTTAATTCCTATTTTCTCCCGAATAGTGCCCAGTGACAACCGTTGAGCCAAATGTTATCGCAGTTTAAAATATTAATATAATCCTGCTGTCAAGACTTCTTAACTGGTTGAGTGCTAGAAGTCACTATCAGGGCTTTCAAAAAATGAGGATATCAGAGTAAAAGCCAACACTTTCCTTGCTTAAATTTCAGAGTCAAACACAACTACTATTTTGTTTATATAAATTTGTTTTATTCCAATTATTGGAGTGTGCCTGTGGATACTCTCCAATAATTTGTAATAAAAGAAGTTTTGAATAACAAATTCAACCCTCAAGCAGTTAATCACTAATTTGAAAAATATCTTGTTATTTGTACTTTTCGACGTTTGACGTCGCATTTTGAAAAACTGAATTCCCAGTGACGTTTGAACGTCATGATAATTAAAGTCTCAAAGGGTTAATGTCTGGACAAAAGTAGGTGAGTCGTAACCCTCAATTCCCAAGGGGTTCGACGAACCCCACGCCGCCCCAGCGCTCCTTCTGCGCGCGGAAACTTTAGTCTTTCTCTCTCTCTCTCTCTCTCTCTCTCTCTCTCAAACAAGGCGGCGAACCAGCAGTGGACAAGCTATTTTATTACAATTGAAGCTTTTAATACTGTAAGTGTTAGCCCAATATTTTATTTTATTATTTTAATTTTCTTTTGTTTCTTTATTGTGAAGCCAGAAGTGGCAGAAATAATAGCATTTTTTTAAAGTTCTGATTAAGGTTTAATACCGGGAACGGGAATTTCAGAACTCTGTGTCTCCAGGTTCTGAAAGTCAATCACGATACTCGGGAAATTCATAGATCATGGTATCAATGATTGCATATTATAGTGTATGACATTACGGCAAATATCAACTTCTCACGGGACCAGCATCTCCGTTTGAGCTATGGTTTAATCTCGCGAACGAGAATTTCCCAGTTACCAGTTCTGAAATGTGTGCTAATGTCCGGTAAATCCATAGAATAGAATCGGGAATCAAAGGTTGCGGAACGCAACCTTTGATTTCCGGTTCTGTCCTATAAATTTCTGGGGTATCGGGACTGATATTAAGAAACGATAACCGGAAAATTCCCGATATCGTGACCAACTTTCAAAAACGAGAACCAGGAAATATTAGTTTCCAGTATGAAACCCTAGTTCTGATTGGCAAGGTACTGGAGTCGAAGCCAGAAGTTGTAAAAGACTCACGTTAATTTTATTTCACAGAGTCTGGCAGAATTATATTTATTTTACGCCTGAAGTGGCCACACTCTATATTTTTTTATGGAAATGATTTTTTTTTATCATTAATGGAGTAGGGCTCAGTTCTATTTTATTTCTCTTTGATGTTATGTTGTGAACTCCCCCCTCCCCCACCACAAACACACACACTCTCATATCTCCACCATTTCATTACACAAAACCTTGAAGTAGCTGTGTACCCAGTAGCAAATCTTTCATGGATTATAGTATAAAAAGGCTGTAAATTTTATCCTTAAACGTGAAAACACTAAGCCTTAAATAGCTGGTGTTTGCAGAATCTACCCCACCGCCACCCAAGTGTCAGTTTATTGTGCAAAGAATTATTTTATTTAACCCAGTTGGATTGTGATCCATCTCATTCATAAAACTTGAGAGCCTAACGTGGACAGGGTTTTATCTAGTAAAATGGTAATGTATTCCACCTATAGTAAGGTTTAAATTATGTCAATCTTCACTGTATCCTTCTTATGACCCTACCATCTATTTTTCTTTCCAAGCGTAAATCTTGGTTTACAAAAATTACCCCAGAAGTGGACCGTCATTAAAGCAACTTATTTTATTATACCTTCAACACCTCATGATTTGCTACAGAGTTTTCTGGAGTGATTCCAACATGGCTCTTTCCAGAGAATTACAGTGTCACAATTTTTTGGATGGCTAAGCATATATATTTCTTTTAAAATAGATCTGTTATAAAACTATAGGGACCTGTAACTAATTTTTACCCTTGTCCAGCTGCCTTGTCTAAAATTGTTGTTATACAGTTTCCTTTGCATTCTTATGCTGGTATAAGAATAATATATTCAAGTATAATTCAAGGTGAGGGTGATGGGAAGGAGAAAGTATATCTAGCTCTTTCCATCTGGCTCAGCCCTGAATAATCAATGGGGTAATATTCCAGTTGTTTTATAGTATTATTAGTTATCATGGACCCACCGTCGCAAGTTAATAATTAAAGGTTCCCTGGAGAAACCTTTTAGCCTAAAGCCTATTTCTGGTAAGTCACTCAATTGTTCCATACTATGCCATAACTCTGTCCCTCGGCACTACCAAGCAGACACCCCCGTGCCCCTTTCTATATTCCAAAAGGTTTAAATAAATTATATATCTGAGTAACAGCAGAGCGTGAAGGGGACAGAATGTGTCAGATATCTTACTGACATCAGAGCCTGAAGGGTCCAGAATCTTTATTATATACATCCGGACATAAAGAGGCCAGAATGTGTTAAAACTTTAGTGACATCAGAGCTGGAAGGGGCCACAATGTCCTTTATGCGTTCAAACTCAAGTAGTGTGAAAAAGTATCACCACAAGTTTTTTTTTACATAATTAAGACAGATGTAAAATATATGTCATGGCATTTTGAGCCAAAATGGCTTAAAATTTACGATATCCCCCTGTATGAAGGTGCATGAAATTTCCGTAATTTATTAAAAACAAACGTCACTTAGTAAGGGCTTGGGAAGCATAGTTAGCAGTGGTGATTTTATTATGCCGTGTGCCGTTCCTGAGTACCGTACTTTGTCCCTCGTGAAAGTGAACCTGGGATTATTATTCTATATTTAGAAATCTCCCCGGCCACCTAAGCATAAAATATATAAAAAACATCTGTAATCAGCTTAGTTTGATGTGTTGGTTGTTGTTGGAAGGATCTCATGCTACGGCTCTTTTCTGTCACATACAACACCTCAAACTCCACTTGGCCCATATGGTTGTAAAACATGCACCTGCAGAATGTATTTACCCTAGTTTGATGTGTTGGCTGTTGTTGGAAAGATCTCATGCTATGGCCTATTCGGCTGCATAACGCACCCCAGGCTTCATTTAGCCTATGTGTTTGTAAAACGCATACCATCAGTTAAACTGTGTTTTCCTGTGCGTGAAAATCACATATTTCCTGTTGCGTAACTCATTCAATGCCCCCCATAGAATCTTTCCACCCGTTAGTCCAGTAATTCAAGAAATAAAATTATGCCATAGCTTGAATCTACTGGAAATTGGAGATATAATTATTTGTAAATTGGTGGGGGTTTTTTGGACACCTCCTTTTATCACCCTGTACAGTTATGGAAAAAGGATGGAAAAGGGCTTTTCTCAGCATTGCACAGGGTGATGGTAAAGATGTTGTAATTATGCTACCGTATATTGTTCAACAGACTGTTATGTAGTATTCTCAAAAGTCAAAAGGAGTATGTGGGAAGATAAACTGAAGTGTTTTTGCTTCAGTTCTATCTGGTAGAACTATTTTTATATTCATTTTAAGGCACATCTGACATAGCTTAGAATATGAACGCTATGTGCAGATAATGCATACGCCAGCTTTAGGCAATCACTGTTGTAATCCGAGATTCAACAGATCTGCAGTTGGACTGCAAGTAGTCTGCGACTAACGGGATTAGTAGAGATTATCCCGATGATGAGACTTCTCTAATGGGCTCATCCTTGGGTTAATATCTACTAATGATCATCGCTCAAAATCATTCTTTGTGCAATATCCACTTGCACTTCATCTATATGTTCACTTTTATGTTGTCATGGTGTATCGATGTTGTGAAGTGTCTGTATTTGTCCTGTGGTGTTTTGTCCGGAATGAATAAGTGAGATTCACCATGTTGTAATACTGTAAATAATATTCCAAGTTCTTCACAATTAATAAATTATAAAACTGACGTAATTTCTTCTTATTTAACTTAAGTGTAAACTTAGTCTACTGGTGTCGAATCCTAACAGGAGTTGTTATTGATTTAGGCATTCATTCGATGTTTGATTTTGTAAAATCTCTTGCATTGTAACTAGAGTCACAGCGTAACACCTTTCATTTCATCAAACGTCATCGACGGGAGCGGCTGCCGCGTTGATTGGCCCGTTGGCATATTGAAGATGCGGTTGTGAGTTGGAATGTTTTATGCTGGAGGTTTCGGAGGTATAAAATGGTTTGCCATCAGTTTGCATCATCTCCCCCAAATGAATATCAGTATTCTGCAAAATGAAGGGACTTTATTCTTGATTTGCATAAGCTAGTCCACCCTTACTGCAGCAAGCAGGCTGTTGAGTGTTGATTACTGTCATTTTTTTTATCTTTAACGTTCTGCTCAGGGTGGGTCTATGTTGTTTCCAGTTCACTACTCCGTGCTGTCAGCGCATTGATGTGACATTCAGAGCCCAATCTATCCAACGTCTCTATAACTGGAATGCCGAAACGCTCATTGGTCACATATGGAAAAGTGCCTCACCTCCGGCCATCTTAGTGGGGAGTGGGTGGGGATGGCAGTTGTTGTTATATATAGACAATGTTCAACAAAAGACATTTTCTCCAAAGTATTCAATTTTCCGACGCTCCGAAATCCTCGATTGCGTTTTAACCCTTTACCTAAAACGAAAGGCAGACGACAATTGCAACCAAAATTCTTGAATAAACATTATTTTTTATTTTGGAGTCAAAAGCATAGGTTATGACACCTCATTGGAACGAGCTCAATGAGCTCGTTCCAAAGAGGGGTCATAAGCTTTGTTTTTATTAACAAAAAATGAAAAAAATAATGAAAATTAAATGGTGATTTTTGTGAATACCGCTGGCCGGTTTTGGCCGTTACGTTGGATAAAGGGTTAAAGAATATACTCTGATGCACATTTCCACGGCAAAGCACATTTACAATATATTTCAGTTACTACTGACTAAAATAACAAGCTCCGATATTGAAGGTTGATACTGTGTTGCATGGTTTTGTACATAATCAAGCATAATCAAACGTCAACAATGGAAGGAGTTGATTGATTTTTCCTCATCTTGATGAAGGAAGACTGTGTTGCGACGTTCTGACAATCAAGTTCTTTGGGAATAAGCGAATCTGTCTTTATCAAAATTCTTACTTTTCAATTGTCGGTGGCATCTTCTCGTTTCTTTGGGACAATTTTAAGCTAACGTAGTTCTTTTTGTCATACAGAGTTGATGAAATGAGTCGATGTACCCCTTTCTTGTATCAGCCTCGAGTAACATCACTTTGGAAGTCACGGTTCAAGCGAAAACAAATGATTGAAACAATATTACATTTACGATAAGTTTTCTCTGTTAAAAACAACATAAGTTTTAAAACATTGGTTAATTATCTCCCTTGATCCACTCGGTGCGTAAATACTTACAAATATATATATATAAAGAATGGAGTTGCCATCATGACGGAAGAGAGAGAGAGATTCGCTGCAAAAATCCCTCTTTTGGCAATACCTACTCTCTCATCGTTTTTATTATTAAATAATGGATAGATAGAGAATGTGACTCAAATAAACTAAATCTCGCTTCCGATTAATTAATTAATAAATTTTCTTCGTCGTCTCAATGAAACGGATGGTGCTCCCGCTTTAAGGAATCTCAGAATGTCTACAACAATGACAATAGAATGACTCGTCCGTTATATAATGTACAGAGTGAAGGAATATGCCAAGCGGAAAATCTAGAAATGATTAAATTATTCCGCTCTGATAAACACTCAAAACAAAAAAACAAATGATCGAAACAATACCACATTTTACAAACTCACTTTTTGGCTATTTTTTAAGATTCGAGCCTTTTATTAAAACCGAAATTCGGGAAAATAACGAAGAAAACGTCGAAACGACACGCATTTTTTCCATCCCACTTTTTGGCAATTTTGAAAACAAATCGAAAATTCGAATTACACACAAAAACAAAATTAAACGCGGATGCACTAAATACAGGTTTTTAAAACGTTTGTTGTCTTTCCCTATGCTGATTTAAGAGTTAATGTCAGGGACGTGGCGACGGGGGTGGGGGGGGGGGGGGTGAGGGGGTGTCACCTCTCCACAACCATGGCCAAAATTTCCTATAGTTGGAAATTCTGAGGGCAAGTCTTGAGTAGTTGGAAATTCCGTCAACCTGGATTTTAGAGCTTCTTTGGTGATGCTGATGCCTCCTTTACTTCCCAAAATTCCAACTCGGTTTCAAATCGGCAAAAATCCTAACTGTCAATATTTACAACTACAAAGTGTATGCAATATCGAGCTTCATAAGTATGCACGATGCCAATCGGTACGAGATTTCTATAGTACGTTTACTTATCGTCATAAAAAAATTCTCGAAATGCACTTCAAGAAAATCACATCGTGTAAAATCGTTGTCCTGAGTTAATTCCATCATTCACAGTTGTAAAATGTGAGAACATTGAAAACTGATCATTCCTGTATAAGATCTGATTTAATGTTAGGACAGTGTGAATTGCTCAAAGTTCTTAGCTTGGGCATTTGTTCGGCACATATTCAATCCCCAAATGAATACCAAATAATAATAACCTAATAATTCTATCATAAATATGTTGGCATTTCAGTTACTAGAATAAATGTTATGCCCCCTTTCACGGCTTCATTTTCAAAATCTTTCTGGGTAGTGATTTTCCAACGGGGGGAGGGACCCGGACGGGGGTTTTCCTATCCCGGTCCCTCCCCAGTTGTAAATTCACCCCCCCCCCCTTCGGAAATCTCTATCCGCGTCCCTGGTTAATGTCCCAATCACTTTTGACACTTGTGATGTTGGATGAATTAGTAAATATCTAGGGGATTCCCATAGTGAAGGGTGGGCACGCGACCTGTCAAAAAATAGCACTGAAAACAAATACTGGTTTTAAGGCATTTGGACATTAACACGGGATTTTCCACAGGGAATTACACATGTTGAGCATTTTGGGGGGTTGACCATTGGCTCGCTGAAATAAAAAATGGACACGGATTTGTAATGTGTGAGTTAGAATGAACATTGAAAGTTCCATAGACATCTTCTAACCCAAGTTCAAAACTAATTTTTTAACCCTTTGATACTTTTGTACGTCTTCTGAGGTAGGAAATCAAACAGCGCGTTTATATTTTGTGGTCAGTTGTTTTGTAATTATTTTTCGATTTTTTTAAAGCTTTAACCTCAATTCCTATTTTCTCCCGAATAGTGCTCAGTGACAATCATTAAGCCAAATGTTATCGCAGGTTAAAATACCAATATAATCCTTTTGTCAAGACTTTTTAACTGGGTAAGTGCAAGAAGCCACTGTCAGGGCTATCAAAAAATGAGGATACCGGAGTAAAACCCAACACTTTCCTTGCTGAAATTTTATATTCAGTCAAACACAAATAATATTTTGTTTATATAAATTTGTGTTATTGCAAATTATTGAAGTGTGCCTGTAGGTACTCTCCAATAATTTGTAATAAAACAAGTTTTGAATAACAAATTCAGACCACCAAAAATAATCTAGCCCTCAACCATTTAATCACTAATGTGAATAATATCTTGTTATTTGTACTTTCCGATGTTTGACGTCGCATTTTGAAAAATAGTGAAGAAACTGAATTCCCAGTGACGTTTGAACGTCAGGATAATTAAAATCTCAAAGGTTAAGGTCTGGACAAAAGTAGGTGAGTCGGAACTCTCAATATACACATCCCACCATAGTAAAAGTGAATATAATAGAGCTGACCATAGGACAGATGGTGGTGACATGTCAGCAGAGGTGGCCTTTCTATAGAGAGTGTTGGGTGGTACAAATGCCAGGAGCTGAATGTAGGGAACATACCTATCTTTCGATAGATATCCTCCAAAAGGTATCCAAAATGTATCCTCCAAAAGATATCCTCAAAGGGTATCCTCAAAAATTATCCTCAAATGGCATCCTCAGATAATACACCACCATGCCATAAGTATCCTTAAATACCGAGATGTGTTGTAGAGTCGCATGTGGAGTCACTCGATCGAGCAAATACTCGATAACTCATTTACTCAGTGCGGTTCTAGTCTTCCGAGCGATGCCTGTTCGTGTCATTACACTAGGGGGCTAATTCGGTATGGGTAGGTACAAATTACTGGAAAATCAAACAATCTTGCTGGTGCTTATAAGACTTGGATAAGCGCAGAGAACACGGGGTAGTCAAGAGTGGCTAGGACCAGGCAGACTACTAGGGTTAGTGTATCTAGAGTAGTGTATGTAATGGTTAGAAAACAAGCATTCAGGGGAAATCCGAGCCAGTAAAGATACTCTTATACGAAGGAACACACTCCTCCAGTCCTATTAGAGGCTTTTAGAGCCCTTGAGTAGTACGTGCTACTCTTATAAAGAAGATTATCCAGTAATTCGTACCGGTGTCGGTGAGTTTAGTCAGTTTTTTGTGATTTCAGGTGACTTTCTGGTCTAAATGGGTAATTCTACGAAGTAAACGAGTATTTGGGGAAAATCCGAGCCAGCAAACTACTCCAGTTGAATCGAACGCACTCTTCGAGCAAACTCCCTTCCTATTAGAAGGTTTGAGGTCACATAGCAACGACATGCCGCCATAGAAACGAAGATGGCGGCTTCATGTATACAAAATAGACGACAGAAGCACGTGTCACCCTGACAATACGTGCTACGCATGCACATTGACAACAGGAATCACTATGGTAATGACGTCACAAATGGACACTCCCGCTAGTTACCATAACAAACAAACATGACGAACAAAAAACAACATGGTGGCGAGCTACTGACACACGAGATGTCTGCTCCCAGTGTTTCAGTGATTTAATAGTGTAATTTTATACTTCTTAAATTAAGGATACTATGGTTAGCTTTTTAAGACAGTGGGTTTAACAAAGCAGCCTTTTACTGATGCCAACATGACTGGAGATGCTGTATATTTGCGATCTTTTAGAGAACCTAACCTACTTGAATGCTCTGTGATGTGATGACGTCATGGATTGGATATAATTGTACTGTTCACAATAGTAAACTTGAATTCTAATCACGTCCTAATATACTAAAGTGTTATTGTTAATTCACAATGTCTGGTCGAGGATCAGCTGCCAAAGGAGGTGCAATTGCAAAACCTATTAGACAATTATCTTTTTCAAAACTGGACTCCAAGACGAAAAAGCGCGATTCTGACAAGATCACCACTGGAGAACAGAACACAAAGAAGAGGAGCTGGGTCATTAGAGAATCTACCTGTTCCTACAACAATAGACGAAACGTCAACAATTTCAGGTGAGCACTGTTCAGGATCCTTGCCTGGTGATATTGAACAGAGTGCAATAATAAACATGACCGACATTGTGCTCAACACAATGACCAGAAACCGTTCATTGATAAACTTTTGCCACATCTTCCAGTACACGATTCTAGTGAACCTGCCAAAATTGACACCATCCTGGCTAGTATCATGCAGCTACAAAAGCAAATGACTGAATTATCCACGGTATCTATTCCAGCGGCGATAGAGAATGCCATGGATAGGATTATGACAACACACATAAAACCCCTTGAAGAGGAAGTGAAGCATCTTAATAGCGAAAATAAGGAACTCAAAAAACAGATAAATTCCTTGAGTGCGCGTCTAAAAAAATCCGAAACTGACATAGAGCGTAAGATGGACGATCAGGAGCAATATTCTGGACGGAATTGTTTGGTTTTTCGAAACGTACCGGTTAACACTCAAAGTGTAAGCGACATTAACAAAACTACTGATAAAATTGTGCTAGACTTATGTAACTCTCAGTTGAAAACTCCGGTTTCTCTAATTGACTTGAGTAGATCACACGTACTTGGAAAAGTGTGTACGGTAAATAACAGAAAGAGTTGCAACATTATATGTAGATTTGTCTCATACCGACACCGTCGTTCTGTCTACACGAACAAGAAAGAACTGAGAAACAACCCAGATAAAATCTTTATCACCGAATCCCTGACAGAGCGAAGAGGCACTATTGTATCGAAGCTATCCTCCCTCCGTAAGGATAAGAAGATATTCTCCTTTTGGACCAATGATGGTAGGATCTTTGAAAAAAACTCCGGATGATGCTCCTAAACTCATTAAGCATGCAGACGACATTTCCAACTTTCTGTGAAACAATTCTTACTTTTAGGAACACGAAAACTTGTGAACATTAGAACTGAGTAAGTAACACTTCACCCATCCATCCATCAAACCATTATTCTGACTATAGAACTAACACAATTTGTGCGAAATAGGAATCAGAGTAACTTTTCATCCATCCACCAATCTACCCATCCATCCATCCATTCTGTCACTCATTCAAACATCATTTTGATGTTTGAGTGCATGTGTGATAAATTGCATGTTTCAATGTGCATCTTTTCTCCAAAACAACATGTTTGTAAATAACTTAATTTCTGATTAATTCATTTGTTCATTCATTCATTCATTCTTTATTCATTTCATGCATTTTATACATCTAAATTGCTGTACTCCTTACTACATTAATTCATTCATCCACCATTCGTGTACAATTTGTCACTGTATATGACATACGTCCACCTGTACGATTTGCCACCATACGAACCCATCCATCCATTCTTATTCATCCATTCATCCATCAATTCTTCCGTCCATTTATCCCCTTCCATCCATCCATTATTCCGAATTATTGGACTAGCATACTTTGTGTGAAATAGGACTCAGAGAGTAACATTTCATCCATCTTTCCATTCACCTGACACCTATTCATCCACCCAACCATTCATCACCTCATTCACTCGATCACCATTTTGATGCTTGAGCTCATGTGTGAAAGATGGCATGACTGAATGCGCTTCCTTTCTTCAAATAACTTCAGTCTGTAAATAACTTAATTTTCGATCAAATATCTATCCATCCAACCTTCCTACCATCCATTTTTCCGACGTAAAGGACCAGCATAATTCGTGTGATGTAGGACTCGAAGAGTAACATTTCATCCATCCACCCATCCATTGATCAACTCATTCACTCGAACACCATTCCGATGTTGGAGTGCGTGTGATACAGATTGCACGACTCCATGTGCTTCTTTTCTTCAAACAACATCTGTCCATTTATTCTTTGAATGTGTGCATGACTGAGTGGGATGACGAACAGTTGATAACTTGTTTGTTCAGACTCTCTCTCTCGCGTTCTCTCCCCTATTTTTTCAACAGCCTTGCAATTAAAAGCTTTATACCAGAAACGAAAAGAAGTACCTATATGTATTAAAATTGGTTCTACTGAATGAAATGTGTCTAAATTATTGTATCTTGTAATATTGTTTGATGTGTGTTCATTCATTCATTGCATTCATTCATTCATTCGATGCATCAAATTATTGTACTTCTCATTTCATCCATTAATTTCATTCATTCATGTTGCAAATTTCATTCCACCCATTCGTCCAACCGTCCATCCATCCATCCATCCATCGTCCATCAAATCTTTTCATGTATCATTTCGTAAAATGATTTGATGGATGATGGATGGATGTGATAAATCATCGACCACAGAAACCGAATGGTAAATTAATATTGTTCTCGCCTTGAAGTTGCATAGTATTCAAATGATGAAAGGCTGTAACATATCAACTCCATTGTTCAACAATTGATTTGTTTACTCATTCACTCATTCATTTTGTGCATCTAAATTACTGTACCTCTCACTATATTCATTCACTCATTCATTCGTGTGCAAACTTCACTCATTTATTCATTTATTAATTTATTTATTCATTCATTCACTCATTCATTCATAAGTCTAACACAACTTGTGTGACAGGACAAACACAACTTGTGACAAATAGGTCTCTGAGAGTAACATTTCATCTATCTTCCATCCATCCATTCAGTTATTCTGTCACCCATTCAAACACCATTTAGGTGTCTGAGTGCCTGTTTGATAGTTTAAATGATTCAATGTGCTTCTCTTCTTCAAATAGCCTACGTCTGTAAATAACCTAATTTCCTATAATTGCGATTCATGTACAATTTGACATTGTATTCGACTCATCCATCCAGTTCCTCCATCCATCCGTCCATCCATCCATCCGACTTATAGGACTAGCAGACTTCGTGTAAAATAGGACTCAGAGAGTAACATCCATCCATTCAGCTGACACCCATCCATCCATTCGTCCGCTCATTCACTCAAACACCATTGTGATGTTTGAGCTCATGTTTGAAAGATTACACGAGTCAATGAGCTTCTTTCCTTCAAAAAACACCTGTCTGTAAATAACTTAATGTTCGATCAAAAATCTATCATCCAACCTTCATACCATCCATTTTACCGAATTAAAGGACTAGCAAAAATTTGTGTGATACAGGACTCCGAGAGTAACATTTCATCCACCCATCCATCCACCCATCGTCCATTCATCCATCCATCCACTCACCCATCCATCCATTCATCAACTCATTCACTCAAACACCATTCCAATGTTGGAGTGCATGTGTGCCAAACTGCACGACTCCATGTGCTTCTTTTCTTCAAATAACATCTGTCCATTTATTCTTTGAATGTGTGCATGACTGAGTGGGATGACGAACAGGTGATCACTGATTTGTTCATACTCTCTCTCTTGTACTCTTCCCTATCTTCCTCAACACCCTTGCTAATAAAAGCTTATATACCAGTATCAGAAATGAATAGAAGTACTTATATGTATTAAGATTGGTTCTACTGAATGTATGACTGGTATGTTCATTCATTCATTCATTCATTCATTCATTCATTCCTTCATTCATTCATTCATTCATTCATTCATTCATTCATTCATTCATTCATTCATTCATTCATTCATTCATTCATTCATTCATTCATTCATTCATTCATTCATTCATTCATTCATTCATTCATTCATTCATTCATTCACGTGTTAGTAATTTCATTCCATCCAGTCATCCAACCATCCATCCATCATACATTAAATTTTTTTATGTATCAATTCATTCACTTATTTTCGCTTTGTCATGGGATGATAGAATGGATACATTATCAACCACAGAGACCGAATGGTAAATCAATTTTGTTCTCGATATCAACTACATTACTAAACTATTTATTTGTTTATTCGTTCACTCATTCAGTCAGTCATTCATTTTATGCATTCAAATTACTGTACTTCTCACTACATTTATTCATTCATTCTGTTGCAAACTTCATTCATTTATTCATTCATTTACTCATTCATTCATAGGACTATCACAACTTGTGTGAAAGGACAAATACAATTTGTGTGAAATAGAACCCAGAGAGTAACATTTCATCCAACCTTCCACCCATCCACCCAGCTATTCTATCACCCATTCAAACATCATCTAGATGTTTGGGTGCCTGTGTGATAGATTGCATGGTTCAATGTACTTCTTCTCTTCAAATAACGTGTGTTTGCAATCAACTTAATTTCCGATTTCTGCGATTCGTGTGCAATTTGACACTGTAATCGAAGCATCCATCCATCCATCCATCCATCCATCCTTCCATCCATAAATCCATACATCCCAGATTTTCTATATGATGACCCCTGTATAATGAAGACTATAATAATCATTCATCCTCCTCTCAATCCATACTACAACATTCATCCACACACTGGGGGCGCGGTGGCTCAATTGGTAGAGGTGAAGGCTGCAAGCCGAGAGGTCCTCGGTTCTAATCCCATCTGCGGCAACCGCGTTGTGTCCTTGGGCAAGACACTTCAACCCCATTGCCCTCGTGGGGGCACGGTGACGCTGTGTACTAAGGCGTACTGCACGTCGATGGTGCACCTGTCTTCAACCAATGCTAAGCCTGCTTGTGTGGAGTTAGTATGTTGGGGAGCTGTCAGTTGCTCGCCGTTGCTCGGTGGTTCTCTCCGGGTACTCCGGCTTCCTCCACCCATAAAACTGTCGCGGTCAAGATTAGCCATTGTGCAGAAATATGTGACCTTAAACACCAATAAATAAATAAATCATCCACACACTTTCCAGATTCTTTGGACTAAAACGACTCGTGTGAAATGGGGCTCAGCGAGTAACCCACATTCAAACCATTACTTGTCTGTGATTGGCTTAATATGTTTTTTACGATCTGAGCGTTAAACAATTCTACTCACTCACCCAGTCATCATTCATTCAACCAAGAATTTGTGCATGTCTTATCGAATGGATGAACAGTAGATCTCTCTCTCTCTCTCTCTCTCTCTCTCTCTCTCTCTCTCTCTCTCTCTCTCTCTCTCTCTCTCTCAAAACCCCAAAAATTGAAATTGAATGTCCTTCTAGAATTGAATAATCATATTTATGTTGAATGTATGTTATACCACACGAGTTTATGACTTTTACAAGTCCACCCACCCATTCACTTATTCATCTCGATGACATATAAACGAGCCTATCCAGAATGACATGATTCAATTATCGATATAATTCGCCTGTCCTACTTGCCGTGATCATTGGCTTTAACCAATAACTGAGGCTGACAAACTGGATCATCCATCCATCCACCCATCCATCCATCCATTCATTCTTTGATTGTGTGCAGGGCTGAGTGGACTGAGGACCAGTGATTCATTCATTCGTTCACTTATTCACTGTAATGCTGTACGACGTGCATCTACATTCATTCTTTCATTCATTCATTCACTCATTTTTATTTGTTCTTTCATTTATTTACTCAATCATTCATTCATTCATTTTGTGCATCCAAATTACTGAACATCTCACTTCTCTCATTCACTCATCCATTCATTCAGTCATTCATTTATTCAATCATGTTACAAAGTTCATTCATTCCATCCATCCATCCATCCATCCATCCATCCATCCATCCATCCATCCATCCATCCATCCATCCATCCATCCATCCATCCACCCACCCACCCATCCACCCGTCCGTCCGTCCGTCCATCCATCCATCCATCCATCCATCCATCCATCCATCCATCCATCCATCCATCCATCCATCCATCCATCCATCCATCCATCCATCCATCCACCCACCCACCCACCCACCCACCCACCCGTCCACCCGTCCGTCCGTCCGTCCGTCCGTCCGTCCGCTCCCACTCAGAGGACTTGTGAGGTGAATTGCACGTACAAACCGGACTTGTGTGGTTTTTCGTAGTTGTGAGGTGCAACTCACAAAAAGACAACAGCTGTGAACACAATAACCCCACAAGACTCCAAATTTCAACTGCAGCTCAGAAGTTTTCGGACAAACGGACGGCCAACTTTGAAACGGCTAAGATCGTAAGCGAGAATCCTGAAAATCATTATTCTACCACGTGGTACGAGTATCCAATCAAACAGTGTTGCTAAATGAGCCAATGAAAAGGGGCAGTTTGGAAAAGGGCGTGATCAGTATTCCATATTTGGTAACTGGAGATTTTCGCATGCGGAACGTAATTTTGGAAATGTTAACCAGGGCCGAATGAATGTATAATTTTATTTTGGTAAGTTGAAAAGTCGTTAGTAGTCATTGTCCGACCAAAGCATTTTAGGTTCGTTTGTCGAACAGCAAACCTTGAAAATAATGTGTTTTTATTAACAAGCCTTCAGTTGATGCCAACGATGACGTAACATCGCGAATGTACACAACTTGTCACAAGCTAGGATCGAGCGCTATCTAATTACCACACACACCTTCACAAATGACGAAAGCGATCAAATGAATACAGGACAATCGGGCCATGTAAGATTCAGACCAGATAATTTTTGGACGATCCCATCCAGATCAGGGGTGGCGCCAACAGTGTCAGAAGAGCTGCGGCTCCCTCCCGGCCTGGAATTTTTGCCAACTCATCAGGAAGGCCACAGTTATTGGAATGGGGTCCGTCGTTTCACTCAATTTACACCCAATTAATACCCAGTTAACAACAACGTCAAAAAATTGTTTTTTGGGGGGGTGAATTCTAGGAACAAGACTATAGTGCCCGATCGAACCCGTTACTTCGTCGCACAGTTTGAGGTAAGCTGCCACAGAAAATTTAAACAACATTATAATATTTAAACATGAACCTGAAACTAAGAAAATAACCCCCCCCCCCCCCCCCCAACATAACCCTTTAGTAACTTTACCCAACGCTGATAGCAGACGACACTTGCAACAAAAATTCGTACAGAATTAAAATTTTCCATTTTTGGTCTCAAAACCATAGCTGCTGACCCTTCATTGAAACGAACACAAGAGGCTTGTTACAATGAGGGGAGCTATAAGCTGTTTTAATATAATGCAGCAAAATTGTGAAAGTGGGGGGGGGGGGGGCTCCATTTCTTTCCAGATAACCACGGAGGTGTAGGATGGAAAATATGTTATTAAGGGTACGATAGTGAGGGGGAGGGGTGGGAATTGAAGGACACTTTGTCATCGCGTATGGCACAAATATGCAGCAATATTATATGCAACTCCAGAAAGGGAGTACATGCACACGTCTTACCATAGTCCAAACTTGGACCCAAATCTGTTACCTGTATATAATTTTGACTCAAAAGGATGTACCAAACCCCAAACATATTTTCTGACTTTTGTTCCTAGTGTGGACTAGTGTTATTCTTACTCTAATAAATAATTGGGATGTGGCTCAATATGGGTGGTGGGGGGAGGGGGCGTCCTGTAGTCTGTAACATAATTTGGAGAGGTTAATTTTGTTAGAACCAATTCTATCTCACACGATCAATGTGACCATATTGGTAGTGGAGGGGTGGGGGGGGGGTGTATCATCGCGTATGTCATTAATACACAATATCTCAACATATAAAATGTACAGCGACGCTGGCAGCATTATGTTGCTAATTTTGTTAGAACCAATTCTATCTCACACAATCAATGTGATCATATTGGAATGGGGGTGAGCGGGGAGGGGGGGGGGTAGCAGAGACCGACCTGGACACACGCCAGTGCAAATTTGGCTCCCAGGCTTCATGACCTGGCTCTTAAATCTCAGGCCTAGGCTTCTTAATTGGCGCTTAACTTCTAAGGTCTTATTTCAAATTTTGGTATGTCTTAATTTTCTCTCCATGGATAATCTAGAGGTGCTTTTATTAAATATGATTATAACTTATTGTGGTTTCTGTGTACCTTAGCACTTCAATCAATGTCTTGGTCACATTAATCTTCACATTGGTTTCTGATCAAGTCTTGGCTGCCTAAATAGGCAGTCAAGACTTGATCAGAAACTAATGTGAAGATTAATGCTTGCTGTGGTGTACTAAATAAAAATGATGAGAACAGCTATCATAAAACTGCAGTGTATGTTACAAACAGCAGTGTAACTCCACATGTCAGAATCTGGCTAGTAAATTTTAAAAATAGGCTCCAAGACTGGTGTGTATTTTAGACAGTCCTGGTCGGTCTCTGGGAGGTAGGTATTCTGTTATCGCGTATGTCATGAATACACAATGAGTTCGATCGGCGCACTATAGTCTTGTTCCTAGAATTCACCCCAAAAAACAAATTTTTGGCATTTTTATTAACTGTGTATTAATTGTGTGTAATTGGGCGAAACGACAGACCGATTGGAATGGGGTCTGGACTTTTCGTCGGAAAGTCAGTTCGGTGGAACTTAAAATTTTTAATTTGGACACTCCGTCGAAAATATTTTAAATTTAAAAAAAATGACTTGCCACTTTTTAAAATCTGATTAACAGGTCAACGCCAGTCCATTGAGAAAGAAATTCAAAAATGGGGGGGGGGGGGGGGGGCAATGTTAAGAAATTTACATCGGGGTGGCTGATATTGCTAATTTGGGTGAACTGGCTATACTAAAGGGGTATTGGGGTATCCAGATGCCGAACACATCTGGCTTGAGTGCCGAAGGCACAAGCTTTTTGATGGGGTGTGGGGGTTTTACCCCCTCCCCCTGCCCCCCAGAAAAGTTTTTGAAAAGGGCAATCAAAGGAAACATTCTGGTAGCTTTTGAAGCAAAAACCTCTTGATTTTTTTGAATGTCAAAAATTGTATTTTTTAACAAAATGTTTCAAAAATCCCAATAGAAAGAACCCCATAACATTTTGGGGACGGTTCAGACAATTCATGTCAACATTCGTTGCCGACGTAAAGCAGACGCAAATTGCGATGTACATACAGGGGGGGGGGGGGGGGTCTTCCAAAAAATTCCAGACACAAGGCCGGGGTGGGTGGGTGGTCGGATGAGGGCCAAAACACCTTTTTTCCTGGAGTTGCAATTTTTTTCCTGGTGGTTTTTTTTTCAAATTATTTTCACATAACAAGGCTATATTGTTGTTTAGTAGTCTAATAGGCACCTGTTTGTCAGGTAGGGTTAGTGAATAAGGCACCACTAGGCTGATTAGGGGATTCGTTCTCTTTTTTTGTAAATTAAATTAGATGCATTAAAGAATAGTGTACTCCAGTTTGACTAAAAACAATCAGTTGAAATTTATGAATTTTAATTTGGGAATGGTTAACATAATTTTCATAGCTGAATCATCACGGCACAATTTGGATTTTACAATGAGTAGCAATGTATTTAGCAGAACATCTAAAATAATGTAAAAAATTTATGGAAAGCAATCTAAATGCCCAGTTTCTCTGAGTAGAGCTCTTGTAACCTGAAACTAATGAAAATTCTCACTGTGCATCTTTGATATAAAACCTCACTTACTCAATTCAAGCTCATAGTGATAGTACCAGGGTTTTCACAGAGGATTTGTCTGGCAATCTCGTGAAAACATGAAACAAAAGTTACAGTTAATATTTGAATTGAAAACTGACCCTGACTGAGCCAGAGTATATAGATGAGTAGCTGAGCATAATACTATGCAGCAAAAGAAGATTATTTTAATCCTCTATTTGATGTTCACAAAAATAGTCTAATTCTTACATTATATGCTGTTATATGCAGAAATCAATGCTGACATTTTTTTCGGAGACGGACCAGGATGGACAGTGAGATTTACAATTGTGTTAGGTGACAGATTTTCAGCTTTTCAACGCTATCAACTATCTTTTGAGTAATGACAATTGGCTGAAACCTCAAACCTAGACACTTAGCTTGTAGTCAGGTCATTAAAATTAAAACTTCTTCACTAAATTTAAACTGTTTCTTCAGTCTCGGAACTTAACACATGAATGATAATTATTATGAGAGCATTGAGGCCAGAACTTTCAGTTCAGCATTTGTAATTCATGCACTTCAATAATATGCCAGTATACACTATGCCATAGTGCATATAGGCATATTATTGAAATGCATGAATTACAAATGCTCAACTGAAAGTTCTGTCATCAGGTATTTGAACCACCAGAACATAAAGATGTGAAAAAAACAGTTATCAGATAAGGATTCAAATTAAGGCAAGGATTGACAACTGGAAGTTCAGTGTAATAATTTTTCATTACCCACCGTGGTGATACACTGAAAAAATATAGGTGGTGGGGTGGGTGTCCAAGTGGTCAGAGAAAAAAAAAAATTTTGCACGTGGGTGGGTGGGTGGTGGTCAAAAGGTGGAAAAACATATTTTAGGCCTTGTGTCCGGAATTTTTTGGAAGATCCTCCCCCCCCCCCCCCCTGGTACATAGGCAAACTTTTTGCCAATGCAAACTCCACTTTAGATGATCACAAATACATGTAAAAATCAGAAACTGAACAATCCAGCCAACATATAAATTGAAAATGTTAGCCCAACAATTGAATAATTTCAGTAATTGTTACGTGGCAAAACTCACATAAAAAATTACGGTAGACTACATTGTCTTTGACATTTTTTTTTTTATTCCAGACCCCTTTAATCTAGAAGCAAAGTGATCACTTTAGTTGATTTATTTACCTTTGGTGGTTTTGAAAAGTCCATTAGAGAAAAACAAATTTTCTTTTCAAACATTAATTGACAAGCACGTGTTGTCAAAAATCACCAAACAGTTGTGTGTCAGGGGTTCATGGTGGGGAAAACAGAAAAGTCTGGTGTGGAAATACAGTTAAAACTAGAAGTCCTGTCATGAATTGCGCGGAAATAGCACGTTGATCTGCGCGCTTTTTTTCGTAGTTTGGGCGTCAAATTCTGTACATATGGCCTGAGCACAAGCAATGTTTCAGTCAATGGACCTCTGGGTAACCCGGAGGTCCATTGGCTGAAACATTGCTTGTGCTTGCTATGGATAGGCAGGAGAATCTTCCATGGTTTGATTGCCATTCAATATGGAAATTGCTTGAAATTCCTACGCGCAGTTAAGGCCAGATAAGCGCACAGTTCATGACAGGACTTCTAGCTTTAACTGTAGAGGGAACAGGACGTTTCGGCCCTTTACCAGTTCGGCCCCGGGACCTTTCAGCCCGGAACGTTTCGGCATCGATATTTTTTTAAACCTAAGACGAAAAGTTACCGGGGAAAATATTGAGGCCGAAACAACCCTGACCGAAATAGAAGACAAAGTTCAATGCTGTGATTTTGTTAAACCGCACTGAACCTCATGCAGTCCAGACTGTTCCTAATTAATATTCAGAAGTTACAGGAACAAACAAAACAAAGCAGTGTTTTGTAATTTATGTGAGTGGATTTTTTTCTTTATTGATGTCACAAACTTAAACAAACATCACACAATCCTTTCATGAACACTTCTCGATTGCATTGAACATTAAAGTGGCTATATTGGCATCATTTGAGAAGTGTGAAAATTACGCTGAATGATCATCTCACCTTCCGACAATGTATATGTATATGTATGTAGGTCAGTCCCATTTCAGTCTTCTTTACCGACTTTGTTTATTCATGTTTTGGGTCACCCCAGTCCATCGTTATTTACAAAGATTTATCAGTCGAAGTATGGGGCCTGCGTCATTTAAACGTATCCACAGCAATTCGGCCTATTTTGAATGAAAATTCTGATTTATAAAAAGTGCCGACGCAAACTGTATTTTAGCTGACGTCAACTGCTTTTGGCTCGGCATTTTGATTGCCGAGTCCAATTCCCTGAATTGTAGGGGCTGGTTGGGCTATACCATTCAACAATGAACAGAGGCTTTTACATTACGGATATCCCTAATGTTGATGTTCTGATTCCAGAATCAAATCATTCACTGATTAACCCTTTACCTAACATAACGTCCAAAACCCTTTACCTAACATAATGGCTATTTTTCTTATATTTTCATTTTTTGGTTCCAAAACATAGGTTATGACCCCTCATTGGAATGTGCGCGTCACGCTTGTTCCAATGATAGGTCATAACCTATGTTTTTGAAGGAAACAATGAACATTTTTAGTTACATATGTATCCAAGAACTTTTTTATGCGTGTCGTCTGCTACTAGCGTTAGGTAAAGGTTAACCCATTATCCAACACTAGTTTTAGACAAAAAACAAACAGAACATTTTTTTCTTCCATAGTTTATGACCCCTCATTGGAAGGAGCTCAATGAGCTCGTTTCAATGAAGGGTCATAAGCTATGGTTTGGAAGCAAAAAATTAAAATATAAAAAAAAATTTAATGGCGATTTTTGTGTATAGCGCAGGCAAGTTTTGGCCGTTACGTTAGGTAAAGGGTTATTGTTGAAAAATTGTTATTCTCTCTGTTGATGCCAGTACGTGGATGTTGGATAAGTCCGTCCATAATTAGAAGGCGAAGCGCCTTATTCATTGGTCAGTGCGGGAAAGGTTGTAGATTCGATCCTGACCCACATCAGTATGTACACTTGTCCCCAGGGCTAGACACGCCGCCCCAATTTCAGTTAGTTGGAGTGTACGTTGTTGGAAGCAGTGGAGTGGCCAGCGCAAAGCAATTTGGGTGGGGCAAACAGTCTTGCTAGAGCCATTTTGATTGGGTGGGCGGGGTGAACAACATAAACATAAAACGCACGTGGACTGCACACAGCCATGTTGAATGAACAGTTTCTTTACGATTTAGGGCTCAAAAAAGCATTTTAGGTTTGTTAATTGGGTAGCAACCTTCAAAAACCTGTATATTTACAAGCATTTTGTTGATGGTATAAATTGGGGGTTGGGCCCATATCGCGCTTGACAGATGTCAACAACTTGTAACAGTCGCTACCAAATTACCAAAACAAACCACTTTGACACATAATCTAGTCTCTGAACAGTAGCATTACGGCACACCATTCGAATATGCCTTCCGTGCTGGTAACTGCGATATTTCAAGATTATTGATACTGGTGACTGAACACCGCAATATAATTAATGCTTTTGGCAAGATAAATTATGTCAACTCAACCTATGAGTCGCACTCCAGAAACTGGATGCTTCACATACAAGTTCAACAAACCAGATATATGATTATAATGACAAAAAATAAGACTACATGGCAGGGCGACCGGAGAGGAAGATGGTGCGTGGGGTCTACGGCGTCGATGTCGCGAATTTTAAGTGTATACGAATATCAACAGAAACCTTTCTCTGGATATAAACAATGGTGTTTTTTTAACACCCAACAGTGTATTCTGATTATTGACCGAAACAACCCAGACAATACACTGAATGATTTTCCCCCCAACTTTCCCGGGGGGGGGGGGGGGAGGTATTAATTTTTTTCCGATTTTCAGGTCAGATAGGGACTCACGCCATAAGCAATGGCTGTTTTATCCATTTCGTCACGCCAACATTCCATAAAATGTGTATTGCTGCATTCAGAAAGGCTCAAAGTTTAATGTAATGCAATGTGAGGAATTATTTTTGGAAAATCAGCACCAGTCAGAATTTTCAGCTTACCGGTAAGAAAGTCAGGATGAAGTTTTTGTGACTTTCAATCCCCATCAACTCTCATTCTTAAAGGATTGTTAACAACCCACCCACCACAACCCAATCCACCGCCTTAAGTTCATTCGGAAGAGTTAGATACATGTCTAAGCAGTAAACATCAGAGAAGCATGCCTGAAGAATTGGGTTCCGTCATCTTGAAGAAAAATGATCATGGGGAAAAAAATTGCAGGGCCAGGAAAAATGTGTTCTGGGTTGCTGAATCCCCCCGCCGAGTGTTGGAACTTGAAAAATTCTCCCCCCACGCCCCCCCCCCCCCCCCCCACACACCAGACTTTTCACTTTTTCCAGTCATATAGTATATGTTAGACTTAGATATAATCGGTCCTGCCTGACTCTCACATCGTGGTTGGGAATATGTAATATGATGTGTGTGTGTGTGTGGGGGGGGGGGGGGGGGGGGGGGGTACTTGATGTAATGCAATGTGAGGAATTTTTTTTAGCTTGCCTGTACTTGACAGAAAGTCAGGATTAGTTTTTTGCGATTTTTCGATCCGGCCCCCATCAACTCTCATTCTTAATGGATTGTGAACTACCCCCACCCTACCCATCGTCTTAAGTTCATTCGGAAGAGTTAAATAATGCCTGAACAGTAAACACAAGAGAAGCATGCCTGAACAATTTGACTCAGTCATTTTAAAGAAAAATGATCGCAGGGAAAAAAATTTGCAGAGCCAGGAAAAAATGTGTTCTGGGCTGCTGCCCCCTCCCCATCCCACCCCCGTCCAGTGTTCGAAAAAAAAATCAGCCCCCCCCCCCGCCTTTTCAGTATTTTTCCAGTCACATAGTATATGTGAGACTTTGATATAGTCGGTCCTACCTGACTTTCACATCGTGTGTGTGTGTGTGGGGGGGGGGGGGGATATGTAATGTGATGTGGGGGGGGAGGGGGTGTAAAGAGACTTTCCAAGACCACCAGGCTCCTAAATGTGGGGGAAGGACCATTCCCACCCCAAGCCTAGTCCAAGCTTGAACCCACGGTCTATAATATAGTTTTTTGTTGGGTACGTCCACGGGACGTAACAAAGCCAAAATTAATATTATGAGCTGTGAGTCCAAATTTGGACTATCTCATAATCTCACGCCACTCTCCACTTATGTTTTTTGTTTTGGGGTACCTGGCCATGTACCCCTCTAACAACTTTTGACTATGGACCCACGATACCATCATTTAGTTGGGTTTTTTACCACTTAATATTCAAAGACGCGGGTTTGGTTTGTGGACAACCTTCCCAAGCCTTCCATCCATTTGATGGACAGGTTCCAGTTGCAACCGGTTTCCAAATTTTGTTTTGAAAAAAAACGCTCATTTGCAGCCACTGACACAGGTAAGTGGTAGGTGTCTGACGGGCTTGCTCGTTGGAGGCCTCATGGCCATGCTACTTGCAACACTGCCAGCAGGACTGAACAGGAAAGAAACAAAAACATCGTTTGACTTCGAACGTGAGTTAAAATTACTCGCTGGACAATATTATTATCTGTGCGTTTCGGTGTGTCGATCGTTGAATAATAATATTAATAAGCCGACGGTGAACACCGAGATTTCAGCCGATAAATGTTGAAATAAATCTTGTTGGTTATGCATTTCACTCAACAACTAAAATTATGTATAATTATGACTCGATTTATTCTTTACTTGTTTGCCAAGTTTACATTTACATTTGGGTGACGTCTCGAAATGCATTGCGCACGGAGGATAGCTGATAACATCTAACATAACCATTGCACCACAGGAATTTCTGTCGGGGTAATAACCGCCATTTTAGCAAGAACTCATCAGACACGACTGCCAATCGCGGCCTACAGCCCCATTCCTAAGTCGGGTATTATTGTGTCAATAATACACAAGGGAACATCCATCAGGGTTACAGAAACAGGGTTAAACTGTCACAACTTTTGTCCAAAACTATCGACAAGGAATTACTTAGTCAGGATATCGCGGATGTTGTGATGGCCATGCCATATCTTTTGGGTCAGCGCACAACACATTGCCAAAGTATCAGGGGTGCTCAACTATTTTTCAGGTGTGTATTTGGAGGACCAAATTTGAGAACAAAGGACGTGCCCCCCCCCCCACCCGACATCGCCAATGGTTGAAAGGTCCTATTTGATGAAGTAAACATTTCTGTGTTTTATTTTTCTGTTCTTCGTCACTCCAACCAGTGGCATCACGTGGATAGTTTTCCAAGAAATGAAGTCAGGGGTTGGAATTATGTGAGAGATATCACTGCAAGGCTCAACTCAATATTATTTTCACACTTGACAAAGCTCCATGGTTTTAACTGGTCTCCATGCATTTATATTGTGCACATGCTACTCAAATATTTTGATACAACACCAACCTCCATCAGTTGTATCTGCGAATTGGAACCCATAATTCAACACATAATTCACAATAAGCGCACTATGACGTTTTCAGCCGTGTAAGCCCACAATTAGGACCAGACACCTCACAAACTATATGGACAAATGCAACTCGAAATCTCGGACAAAACGCGATCCCCACAAGTACCATTTCTACGTCCCGCACCCCACAAGTTAAAATATGCACAAGTCCACTGAGTGGTACCTCCTTGCATTTATATTTTGCATATTCTACTCAGATATTTTGATAAAATGCCGACCTCCATCAGTTGTATCTGCGAATTGGAACCCATAATTCAACACATAATTCACAATAAGTGCACTATGACGTTTTCAGCCGTGTAAGCCCACAATTAGGACCAGACACCTCACAAACTATATGGACAAATGCAACTCGCAATCTCGGACAAAACGCGATCCCCACAAGTACCATTTCTACGTCCCGCACCCCACAAGTTAAAATATGCACAAGTCCTCTGAGTGGGTCCGTCCGTCCGTCCGTCCGTCCGTCCGTCCGTCCGTCCGTCCGTCCGTCCGTCCGTCCGTCCGTCCGTCCGTCCGTCCGTCCGTCCGTCCGTCCGTCCGTCCATCCATCCATCCATCCATCCATCCATCCATCCATCCATCCATCCATCCATCCATCCATCCATCCATCCATCCATCCATCCATCCATCCAATCTTTTTATGTGTCAATCCATTCACCTATTTTCTCTTTGTCATTTGATGATAGTATGCATACATTATCGACCACAGATACAGAATGGTAAATTAATTTTGTTTCACCTTGAAGTCGCATAGTATTCTAATGCTGAAAGACCGTTACATATCAACTACATTGATCATCAGTTTGAACCTTTGGCCATGGTTATATCCACTCATTCAGATTTTCACCCTATTGGGTTGTTGGATGGGCATGTGAATGAATGGTCGGCTAGGACCTAACCGCTCTTAACCGTACAAATTGGCCAACCCATTTTTTGGTTTACTTTTTTAGTTGCCCGTTCAGCCCATTGCTAAGATACTAAATTTGAATAGAAAAGTCTTACCACCCTGGGAACTAATCGAATATTGTGAACTCCTTCTAGCCCAAACCTCTACATGTTCTGAACACCATTCCTATTTAGTGAACATCCTTAAGCGACCCACTACAAACTATACGATTATCACAGACTCTATAAACTAGTTGCCCGTTCAGCCCATTGCTAAGATACTAAATTTGAATTGAAAAGTCTTACCACCCTGTGAACTAATCGAATATTGTGACCTCCTTCTAGCCCAAACCTCTACATGTTCTGAACACCATTCCTATTTAGTGAACATCCTTAACCGACCCACTACAAATTATACGATTATCACAGACTCTATAAACTAGTTGCCCGTTCAGCCCATTGCTAAGATACTAAATTTGAATTGAAAAGTCTTACCACCCTGTGAACTAATCGAATATTGTGACCTCCTTCTAGCCCGAACCTCTACATGTTCTGAACACCATTCCTATTTAGTGAACATCCTTAACCGACCCACTACAAAATATACGATTGTCACTGACTCTATAAACTAGTCAAATACTGAGACCTCTCTCTAGCCCAAATCTCGACATGCCCAAATCTGAACCCAATCCATTCGGCGTGAGCGTCTCTACCCGAATCACTAAAAAGAAAACGCCTAACCCTAGCCATACCCGCATATTTTCATTCAAACAAATCACCAGCTACTGGACAGCAGAGAAGAATCGTACTACAAAGTATCTACTAGAAAACTGCAGATCTGAAAACTTATACAGTTGATTAATTCCCCCATAGTGTCATTTCTAGCGATGACTAATGTGGTATCTCTCGATAAAGTACAAAATTACGTCTCATTTGACTTTGTTACTCTGTTTAACCATGTGATCAACAATGTTTCCGATAATGATCCCATTACTCCATCCACTCCGATGGCAACAGCTGCAAATACTACTCACCTGAAACATTTTCCTCAACAATCGACACGAATAGGAAGTCCTTTGCCCTCCTTAACATTAATTGCAGAGGCTTAAATGCTAACTTTGAATACCTACAGAACCTTATATGTGACCTCCAAAAAGATGAAAACTTATTCGACATCATAGGGTTGATCGAAACATTCAGTGTGAAGGAAGGCGTTTCTTACGTCTTAAATGGTTACCACTCACTAGTATTACGTTCTCGCCCTGATGGCGATGGCGGTAGAGGAGGTGTCGGGGCGTTTATTAAAGATTCCATACTTTTCAAAATCAGAACCGATTTGAGTAATTTTATCCCCCATGTGTTCGAGTCATTATTTATCGAACTCACTGGAAAAACAGATCAATTGTAGGAATTATATATCGGCCCAATACTGCACCAAAAACTGACATAGACTTGTTTTTATCCGAATATTCAAATCTACTTGACAAAATTAACTCAGAGAATACAACAACCTATCTTATGGGTGATTTCAATATTGATCTGCTCAATTTTAATCAACATTCCAAAACTAATCAATACTTAGAATCGTTATTTACTACTGGATTCCTCCCTAGGATAACCAAACCGACAAGAGTTACTAGCCACTCGGCAACAATAATTGACCATATCTTCGGCAATAAGGCAAGTCATAACACTACTGGAATAATCAGTGCAGATGTTAGTGATCACTTTGCCACTTTCTGTATAGAAAATCTCCAAACGACCCATCTCAAAAACATTACCTGTCCTCCTAAAAGAATTTTCAACACTAGGAATATGAATACATTCAAACATCTGCTCTCCGAATCAGATTTCAGTAATGTATCGCTAGAGTCCAATTCCAATGAAGCTTATGAGAAATTTCTCGAAACCCTCAACACAGCGTTTGATCAAGCCTTTCCATTGACGTCGTTAAAAATCCCCAACAGATACATAAAACGAGAACCTTGGATGACCTCCGGACTTCACCAATCTTCAATAAACAAACAGAAATTACTTACTAAGAAATACAAATTCCCAGCTGACGAGAATATTACTCGTTACAGAACTTATTGCAAAGTGTTCAACCAACTTTTACGAAAACAAAAGAAAAACTATTATAGCCAGTCCATAATAGAAAACAGGGGGAACATTAAGAAACCTTGGGAAATTCTTCGCAAGGCAATAAAAAAGTCAGACACCCCTCCTCCTCTACCATCATCATTTACTGATAATAAAGTGGCGTTATCCAACCCCAAACAGATTGCTGAAAAATTCAATAACTATTTCATAAATATTGCTAAACGAGTAAACCAAAACATGGAAGGACCAACACACCACTTTTCTGAGTATCTTAAAAGTAGTGTTTCCAACTCATTTTATATACTACCTACATGTACCGATGAAGTGATATCCGTGGTTAGATCCTTGCCTACAAAAACATCCACTGGCCTGGATAACATTTTCCCCAAACTACTTAAAGGCATAATACATGAGATAGCCGTTCCCTTGACACATATTTTTAACGCTTCATTTTTAACAGGACTTGTACCATCCAAAATGAAAATTGCTAAAGTAATACCAATTTTTAAAACTGGTGATAGGCAGGCCTTTGCAAATTACAGGCCTATAAGTATCCTCCCCTCTTTCTCTAAAATTCTGGAAAAGTTAATGCACAAAAGGTTAATGGACTTTTTAGATGCAAATGACATAATCTACAATTTCCAGTTTGGTTTCAGAAGGGGCCATTCAACTGTTTACCCGATAATGCATCTTATCAATTACATTTCAACAACGAACAACAAAGTAAGCAAGTACTGCATCTTCTCCATATTCCTTGACTTCTCAAAAGCATTTGACACCATTGACCATGAAATACTCGCGCGTAAACTCGAACATTACGGAGTTAGGGGCATAGCAAATGTCTGGTTTCAACACTACCTATCAGGAAGGTCTCAATTTGTTCAATTTACGAATGAATCCTCCGATCTGCAAAATGTTACGACCGGTGTTCCCCAAGGTTCTGTACTCGGCCCACTCTTATTTGTTCTATATATCAATGACTTATCCCAATCGACTGATATGAATGTTTTGTCCTTCGCGGATGATACAACTGCTTATACATCAGGAAATAATCTTAACTGAGAGGACAAACGACGAATTAACGAAAATCAGTGACTGGTGTCTTGCCAATAAGCTTTCACTGAATGCTAACAAAACCAATGCTTTACTTCTTCATTCACCAAATGATAATTATAATTATAGCCATGTACAGACACAAATACTAATAAAAAATAAAAACATCACAGTAGCAGGTAATGATCGCGAAATGAAATCAGTAAAATTTTTAGGTGTTAACATAGATGAAAATCTCAAATTTAATCACCACGTGGCAGCTGTTCGTATAAAATTGTCTAGAGCTATTTATATCCTGAATAAAGTGAAACAATGTTGCCAGTTGACACTTTACGTGTACTCTATTTTACGTTATTCCAAAGCCACTTAATTTATGGAATCACTGGTAACACACCTGCAACAAAACTAATTCTGAACTTGCAGAAAAAAGCAGTGCGTATAATAGCAAATAAAAAGTTTAACTCTCATACCGATCCTCTCTTTAAACATTTGAAAATTCTTAAATTCACTGATCTTTACAAATTACATTCACTACTATTCATCTACGATTGGACAAAACAAACTCTCCCTGTCAGTTTTAGTAATACATTCCAAGTGTACGAAAACCCTTTAGGCATAAATACCAGTCAGTGTGGGAATCTAACCACACACAAACCCCGCACTCAGTTCTCAGCCGTTCTTATCTACTTCTCTTTCCCGAAATTTTATGGAATGACATAGATTCAAGATTAAAACTCCTCCCCGCGTGTTATTTAAAAAAAACACTGACCAATCAGTTCATAAACGCTTATAGTGACAACATAAATTGCTCAAATCCGAGATGTTCCGACTGCTCACATAACTAGTTCGTCTATGGGGGGGGGGGGGGGGGTCTTACTTTTCCCGTCCCCAAATGTCTATGGTTCGTGCAACTGTACATATTCTAATCCGTACTTCTAAAATAGAGGAATAACGAAATTTATTTTTCACGTTGGAAACAAAGTTGATCACAATGGTCAGAATAACAACTAATCTAACATTGGAGCTAAAATGTCAAAATAAATCAACAAAGAGTTCAAAGGGTTAAGGGAACGGGCTCATCGCGATCGTTCCAATTAGGGGTCACATGATATGGTTTTGTTGCAATGCTTTGAAAAAAATGACGAAAAAATAATTAGAATAAATTTTACTTTCATCTGAGTTGGGTGAAGGATTAAGACCGTTGCAGATGTAACATTGTCCTTTATCGACACATGAAATAATAGAAAGTCTACACCAGACGAATCACAACTATTGACATGACCGAAAGACTTTTCGAGTCTTTGGGTCATAAGTTTGTGCTCCTTCAGGGCGCTGATGATACGTCGAGATCGCGTACTGCCAGCATTAACACTTCTATCGTGGTTGACGTCGCCACCCAGTATAATTTGGTGCTTCGCTGCAAATTTAACCCTTTGAACACCAGTGGTATATTCCATGCCAGTTCACAACTAAAAGAGTTCATATTCATTATTTACTGAACAGCCATTCTATATAATGACGTTATGGCGTGTCATGTTCCTGGCCGGAAAAGTGGCCGCTCGGACTCAAAGGGTTAATAATCTCATCTAACTAGGACACTCCGGATGGACAATGAACCTGTTGTAAGTTTTATACACAGTTATAATCAACCTTGGAGTATCAGGAACTTCAACACATTGTATCTTGTTGTAACCAACCGTTACACAACTTTTCAGGAGACGAACAGACGTTTTCTAAAACAACACACCGGTGGATGGGGCTGGCATATGTTGCTAAAAATAGACAATGTTCAACAATAAAACTTTTCTCCAAAGTATTCAGTTTTCCGACGCTCCGAAATCCTCGATTGCGTTTTAACCCTTTACCTAAAACTAAAGGCAGACGACACTTGCAACCAAAATTCTTGAATAACTATTTTTTTTTCATTTTGGAGTAAAAAACATAGGTTACGACCCCTCGTTGGAACGAGGTCAATGAGCTCGTTCCAAAGAGGGGTCATAAGCTTTGTTTTTGTCACCAATAAATGAAAAAAATAATGAAAATTAAATGGTGATTTTTGTGAATACCGCTGGCCGGTTTTGGCTATTACGTTGGATAAAGGGTTAAAGAATATACTCTGATGCACATTTCCACGGCAAAGCACATTTACAGCATATTTCAGTTACTACTGACTAAAATAACAAGCTCCGATATTGAAGATTGATACTGTGTTGCATGGTTTTGTGCAAGGTGAACACCGTGATGTTTTTTGTGGTGAAAGGTGTTAACAGCCTTCAGAAAATCAAACGTCAACAATGGAAGTGGTTGATTGATTTTTCGTCATCTTGATGAAGGAAGACTGTGTTGCGACTTTTTGACAATCAAGTTGTTTGGGAATAAGCGAATCTGTCTTTACCAAAATTCTTACTTTTCAATTGTCGGTGGCATCTTCTCGTTTCTTCGGCATAATTTCAAGCTGACGTAGTTCTTTTTGTAATATAGAGTTGATGAAATGAGTTGATGTACTCCTTACTTGTATCAGCCTCTGGTAACTTCATTTTCGGAATCACGGTTCAAGCGAAAACAAATGATCGAAACAATATTGCAGTTACGATCAGTTTTCTCCATGAAATACAACATAAGTTTCAAACATTGGTTAATTATCTCCTTTGATCCACTCGGTTCGGAAAGACTTGCAAATATATATAAAAAGACAGGAGTTGCTATCATGACGATAGAGGGAGAGATTCGCTGCTAAAATCACCCTTTTCACAATACCTACTCTCTCATCGTTTTTACTATTAAATGACGCATATATAGAGAATATGACACAAATAAATTAAATCTCGCTCGCGATTAATTAAATAATTAATTTTCTTCTTTGTCTCAATGAAACGGATGCTGTTTCCGCTTTATAGGATCTCAGAATGTCTTTAACAATGACAATAGAATTACTCCTCCGTTATGTAATGTACAGAGCAAAATTATTCGGCTCCGATAAACACCCAAAAACCAAAACGGAAATGATCGAAACAATAGCACATTTTTCAAACTCAGTTTTCGGCTCATTTTTTAAGATTCGAGCCGTTCATTAAAATCGAAATTTGGGAAAATAACGAAGAAAACGTCGAAACGACACGCATTTCTTTCCAACCCACTTTTAGGCAATTTTGAAAAAAAAAGTCGAAAATTCTAATTACACACAAAAACAAAATTGAACGCGGATGCACAAAATACAGGTTTTTAAAACGTCTGTTGTCTTTCCCCATACTGATTTCAGTGTTAATGACAGGGATGTGGCGACAGGAAAGTCCTATAGTTTGAAATTCAGAGGGCAAGTCTTGTGTAGTTGGAAATTCCATCTATCTGGATTTTAGAACTTCTTTGGTGATGCTGATGTCTCCTTTACTTCCCAAAATTCCAACTCGGTTTGAAATTGGCACAAACTGCTACTGTTTACAACTACAGTGTACGCAATACCGAGCTTCATAAGTATGCATGATGTCAATCGGTACGAGATTTCTATAGTACGTTTACTTATCGTCATAAACAAAAATCCTCGAAATGCACTTCAAGAAAATCACATCGTGTAAAATCGTTATCCTGAGTTAATTCCATCATTCACAGTTACGAAATGTGAGAACTTTGAAAACTGATCATTTCTGCATAAGATGTGATTTAATGTTAAGACAGTGCGAATTGCTCAAAGTTCTGAGCTTGGGCATTTGTTTAGCACATATTCAATTCCCAGAAGAATGCCAAATAATAATAACCTGATAATTCTATCATAAATGAGTTGGCATTTCAATTACTAGAATTAATTTTATGCCCCCTTCCATGGCTTCATTTTCAAAATCTTTCTGGGTAGTGAATTTCCAACTGGGGGGGGGGGGGGGTGCGTGAGGGGGCTTTACCCATTCCGGTTCCACCCCAGTTGGAAATTAACTATCCTATACCCCCCTCCCCCCCCCCCCCCCACCTCGGAAACCTCTAGCCACGTCCCTGGTTAATGTCCCAATCACTTGGAACACTTTTGACACCTGTGATGTAAGATGAATTAGTAAATATCTATGGGATTCCCAAAGTGAAGGGTGGGCACGCGAGTTACACAAAGCTGTCACAAAATAGCACTGAAAACAAATACTGATTTTAGGGCATTTGGACATAAACACGGAATTTTCCACACGGAATTACAAATGTTGAGCATTTTTGGGGGTTGACCATTTTCTCGCTGAAATGAAAAATGGACAGGAATTTTTAATGTGTGAGTTAGATTTTTCTAACCCCAGTTGAAATCTAATTTTTTAAATCTTTGATACTTTTGTACGTCTTATGGCGTACGAAATCAAATAGCGCGTTGATACTTTGCGGTCATTTGTTTTGTTATTATTTTTCAATTTTTTTAAAGTTTTAACCTTAATTCCTATTTTCTCCCGAATAGTGCCCAGTGACAACCGTTGAGCCAAATGTTATCGCAGTTTAAAATATTAATATAATCCTGCTGTCAAGACTTCTTAACTGGTTGAGTGCTAGAAGTCACTATCAGGGCTTTCAAAAAATGAGGATATCAGAGTAAAAGCCAACACTTTCCTTGCTTAAATTTCAGAGTCAAACACAACTACTATTTTGTTTATATAAATTTGTTTTATTCCAATTATTGGAGTGTGCCTGTGGATACTCTCCAATAATTTGTAATAAAAGAAGTTTTGAATAACAAATTCAACCCTCAAGCAGTTAATCACTAATTTGAAAAATATCTTGTTATTTGTACTTTTCGACGTTTGACGTCGCATTTTGAAAAACTGAATTCCCAGTGACGTTTGAACGTCATGATAATTAAAGTCTCAAAGGGTTAATGTCTGGACAAAAGTAGGTGAGTCGTAACCCTCAATTCCCAAGGGGTTCGACGAACCCCACGCCGCCCCAGCGCTCCTTCTGCGCGCGGAAACTTTAGTCTTTCTCTCTCTCTCTCTCTCTCTCTCTCTCTCTCTCAAACAAGGCGGCGAACCAGCAGTGGACAAGCTATTTTATTACAATTGAAGCTTTTAATACTGTAAGTGTTAGCCCAATATTTTATTTTATTATTTTAATTTTCTTTTGTTTCTTTATTGTGAAGCCAGAAGTGGCAGAAATAATAGCATTTTTTTAAAGTTCTGATTAAGGTTTAATACCGGGAACGGGAATTTCAGAACTCTGTGTCTCCAGGTTCTGAAAGTCAATCACGATACTCGGGAAATTCATAGATCATGGTATCAATGATTGCATATTATAGTGTATGACATTACGGCAAATATCAACTTCTCACGGGACCAGCATCTCCGTTTGAGCTATGGTTTAATCTCGCGAACGAGAATTTCCCAGTTACCAGTTCTGAAATGTGTGCTAATGTCCGGTAAATCCATAGAATAGAATCGGGAATCAAAGGTTGCGGAACGCAACCTTTGATTTCCGGTTCTGTCCTATAAATTTCTGGGGTATCGGGACTGATATTAAGAAACGATAACCGGAAAATTCCCGATATCGTGACCAACTTTCAAAAACGAGAACCAGGAAATATTAGTTTCCAGTATGAAACCCTAGTTCTGATTGGCAAGGTACTGGAGTCGAAGCCAGAAGTTGTAAAAGACTCACGTTAATTTTATTTCACAGAGTCTGGCAGAATTATATTTATTTTACGCCTGAAGTGGCCACACTCTATATTTTTTTATGGAAATGATTTTTTTTTATCATTAATGGAGTAGGGCTCAGTTCTATTTTATTTCTCTTTGATGTTATGTTGTGAACTCCCCCCTCCCCCACCACAAACACACACACTCTCATATCTCCACCATTTCATTACACAAAACCTTGAAGTAGCTGTGTACCCAGTAGCAAATCTTTCATGGATTATAGTATAAAAAGGCTGTAAATTTTATCCTTAAACGTGAAAACACTAAGCCTTAAATAGCTGGTGTTTGCAGAATCTACCCCACCGCCACCCAAGTGTCAGTTTATTGTGCAAAGAATTATTTTATTTAACCCAGTTGGATTGTGATCCATCTCATTCATAAAACTTGAGAGCCTAACGTGGACAGGGTTTTATCTAGTAAAATGGTAATGTATTCCACCTATAGTAAGGTTTAAATTATGTCAATCTTCACTGTATCCTTCTTATGACCCTACCATCTATTTTTCTTTCCAAGCGTAAATCTTGGTTTACAAAAATTACCCCAGAAGTGGACCGTCATTAAAGCAACTTATTTTATTATACCTTCAACACCTCATGATTTGCTACAGAGTTTTCTGGAGTGATTCCAACATGGCTCTTTCCAGAGAATTACAGTGTCACAATTTTTTGGATGGCTAAGCATATATATTTCTTTTAAAATAGATCTGTTATAAAACTATAGGGACCTGTAACTAATTTTTACCCTTGTCCAGCTGCCTTGTCTAAAATTGTTGTTATACAGTTTCCTTTGCATTCTTATGCTGGTATAAGAATAATATATTCAAGTATAATTCAAGGTGAGGGTGATGGGAAGGAGAAAGTATATCTAGCTCTTTCCATCTGGCTCAGCCCTGAATAATCAATGGGGTAATATTCCAGTTGTTTTATAGTATTATTAGTTATCATGGACCCACCGTCGCAAGTTAATAATTAAAGGTTCCCTGGAGAAACCTTTTAGCCTAAAGCCTATTTCTGGTAAGTCACTCAATTGTTCCATACTATGCCATAACTCTGTCCCTCGGCACTACCAAGCAGACACCCCCGTGCCCCTTTCTATATTCCAAAAGGTTTAAATAAATTATATATCTGAGTAACAGCAGAGCGTGAAGGGGACAGAATGTGTCAGATATCTTACTGACATCAGAGCCTGAAGGGTCCAGAATCTTTATTATATACATCCGGACATAAAGAGGCCAGAATGTGTTAAAACTTTAGTGACATCAGAGCTGGAAGGGGCCACAATGTCCTTTATGCGTTCAAACTCAAGTAGTGTGAAAAAGTATCACCACAAGTTTTTTTTTACATAATTAAGACAGATGTAAAATATATGTCATGGCATTTTGAGCCAAAATGGCTTAAAATTTACGATATCCCCCTGTATGAAGGTGCATGAAATTTCCGTAATTTATTAAAAACAAACGTCACTTAGTAAGGGCTTGGGAAGCATAGTTAGCAGTGGTGATTTTATTATGCCGTGTGCCGTTCCTGAGTACCGTACTTTGTCCCTCGTGAAAGTGAACCTGGGATTATTATTCTATATTTAGAAATCTCCCCGGCCACCTAAGCATAAAATATATAAAAAACATCTGTAATCAGCTTAGTTTGATGTGTTGGTTGTTGTTGGAAGGATCTCATGCTACGGCTCTTTTCTGTCACATACAACACCTCAAACTCCACTTGGCCCATATGGTTGTAAAACATGCACCTGCAGAATGTATTTACCCTAGTTTGATGTGTTGGCTGTTGTTGGAAAGATCTCATGCTATGGCCTATTCGGCTGCATAACGCACCCCAGGCTTCATTTAGCCTATGTGTTTGTAAAACGCATACCATCAGTTAAACTGTGTTTTCCTGTGCGTGAAAATCACATATTTCCTGTTGCGTAACTCATTCAATGCCCCCCATAGAATCTTTCCACCCGTTAGTCCAGTAATTCAAGAAATAAAATTATGCCATAGCTTGAATCTACTGGAAATTGGAGATATAATTATTTGTAAATTGGTGGGGGTTTTTTGGACACCTCCTTTTATCACCCTGTACAGTTATGGAAAAAGGATGGAAAAGGGCTTTTCTCAGCATTGCACAGGGTGATGGTAAAGATGTTGTAATTATGCTACCGTATATTGTTCAACAGACTGTTATGTAGTATTCTCAAAAGTCAAAAGGAGTATGTGGGAAGATAAACTGAAGTGTTTTTGCTTCAGTTCTATCTGGTAGAACTATTTTTATATTCATTTTAAGGCACATCTGACATAGCTTAGAATATGAACGCTATGTGCAGATAATGCATACGCCAGCTTTAGGCAATCACTGTTGTAATCCGAGATTCAACAGATCTGCAGTTGGACTGCAAGTAGTCTGCGACTAACGGGATTAGTAGAGATTATCCCGATGATGAGACTTCTCTAATGGGCTCATCCTTGGGTTAATATCTACTAATGATCATCGCTCAAAATCATTCTTTGTGCAATATCCACTTGCACTTCATCTATATGTTCACTTTTATGTTGTCATGGTGTATCGATGTTGTGAAGTGTCTGTATTTGTCCTGTGGTGTTTTGTCCGGAATGAATAAGTGAGATTCACCATGTTGTAATACTGTAAATAATATTCCAAGTTCTTCACAATTAATAAATTATAAAACTGACGTAATTTCTTCTTATTTAACTTAAGTGTAAACTTAGTCTACTGGTGTCGAATCCTAACAGGAGTTGTTATTGATTTAGGCATTCATTCGATGTTTGATTTTGTAAAATCTCTTGCATTGTAACTAGAGTCACAGCGTAACACCTTTCATTTCATCAAACGTCATCGACGGGAGCGGCTGCCGCGTTGATTGGCCCGTTGGCATATTGAAGATGCGGTTGTGAGTTGGAATGTTTTATGCTGGAGGTTTCGGAGGTATAAAATGGTTTGCCATCAGTTTGCATCATCTCCCCCAAATGAATATCAGTATTCTGCAAAATGAAGGGACTTTATTCTTGATTTGCATAAGCTAGTCCACCCTTACTGCAGCAAGCAGGCTGTTGAGTGTTGATTACTGTCATTTTTTTTATCTTTAACGTTCTGCTCAGGGTGGGTCTATGTTGTTTCCAGTTCACTACTCCGTGCTGTCAGCGCATTGATGTGACATTCAGAGCCCAATCTATCCAACGTCTCTATAACTGGAATGCCGAAACGCTCATTGGTCACATATGGAAAAGTGCCTCACCTCCGGCCATCTTAGTGGGGAGTGGGTGGGGATGGCAGTTGTTGTTATATATAGACAATGTTCAACAAAAGACATTTTCTCCAAAGTATTCAATTTTCCGACGCTCCGAAATCCTCGATTGCGTTTTAACCCTTTACCTAAAACGAAAGGCAGACGACAATTGCAACCAAAATTCTTGAATAAACATTATTTTTTATTTTGGAGTCAAAAGCATAGGTTATGACACCTCATTGGAACGAGCTCAATGAGCTCGTTCCAAAGAGGGGTCATAAGCTTTGTTTTTATTAACAAAAAATGAAAAAAATAATGAAAATTAAATGGTGATTTTTGTGAATACCGCTGGCCGGTTTTGGCCGTTACGTTGGATAAAGGGTTAAAGAATATACTCTGATGCACATTTCCACGGCAAAGCACATTTACAATATATTTCAGTTACTACTGACTAAAATAACAAGCTCCGATATTGAAGGTTGATACTGTGTTGCATGGTTTTGTACATAATCAAGCATAATCAAACGTCAACAATGGAAGGAGTTGATTGATTTTTCCTCATCTTGATGAAGGAAGACTGTGTTGCGACGTTCTGACAATCAAGTTCTTTGGGAATAAGCGAATCTGTCTTTATCAAAATTCTTACTTTTCAATTGTCGGTGGCATCTTCTCGTTTCTTTGGGACAATTTTAAGCTAACGTAGTTCTTTTTGTCATACAGAGTTGATGAAATGAGTCGATGTACCCCTTTCTTGTATCAGCCTCGAGTAACATCACTTTGGAAGTCACGGTTCAAGCGAAAACAAATGATTGAAACAATATTACATTTACGATAAGTTTTCTCTGTTAAAAACAACATAAGTTTTAAAACATTGGTTAATTATCTCCCTTGATCCACTCGGTGCGTAAATACTTACAAATATATATATATAAAGAATGGAGTTGCCATCATGACGGAAGAGAGAGAGAGATTCGCTGCAAAAATCCCTCTTTTGGCAATACCTACTCTCTCATCGTTTTTATTATTAAATAATGGATAGATAGAGAATGTGACTCAAATAAACTAAATCTCGCTTCCGATTAATTAATTAATAAATTTTCTTCGTCGTCTCAATGAAACGGATGGTGCTCCCGCTTTAAGGAATCTCAGAATGTCTACAACAATGACAATAGAATGACTCGTCCGTTATATAATGTACAGAGTGAAGGAATATGCCAAGCGGAAAATCTAGAAATGATTAAATTATTCCGCTCTGATAAACACTCAAAACAAAAAAACAAATGATCGAAACAATACCACATTTTACAAACTCACTTTTTGGCTATTTTTTAAGATTCGAGCCTTTTATTAAAACCGAAATTCGGGAAAATAACGAAGAAAACGTCGAAACGACACGCATTTTTTCCATCCCACTTTTTGGCAATTTTGAAAACAAATCGAAAATTCGAATTACACACAAAAACAAAATTAAACGCGGATGCACTAAATACAGGTTTTTAAAACGTTTGTTGTCTTTCCCTATGCTGATTTAAGAGTTAATGTCAGGGACGTGGCGACGGGGGTGGGGGGGGGGGGGGTGAGGGGGTGTCACCTCTCCACAACCATGGCCAAAATTTCCTATAGTTGGAAATTCTGAGGGCAAGTCTTGAGTAGTTGGAAATTCCGTCAACCTGGATTTTAGAGCTTCTTTGGTGATGCTGATGCCTCCTTTACTTCCCAAAATTCCAACTCGGTTTCAAATCGGCAAAAATCCTAACTGTCAATATTTACAACTACAAAGTGTATGCAATATCGAGCTTCATAAGTATGCACGATGCCAATCGGTACGAGATTTCTATAGTACGTTTACTTATCGTCATAAAAAAATTCTCGAAATGCACTTCAAGAAAATCACATCGTGTAAAATCGTTGTCCTGAGTTAATTCCATCATTCACAGTTGTAAAATGTGAGAACATTGAAAACTGATCATTCCTGTATAAGATCTGATTTAATGTTAGGACAGTGTGAATTGCTCAAAGTTCTTAGCTTGGGCATTTGTTCGGCACATATTCAATCCCCAAATGAATACCAAATAATAATAACCTAATAATTCTATCATAAATATGTTGGCATTTCAGTTACTAGAATAAATGTTATGCCCCCTTTCACGGCTTCATTTTCAAAATCTTTCTGGGTAGTGATTTTCCAACGGGGGGAGGGACCCGGACGGGGGTTTTCCTATCCCGGTCCCTCCCCAGTTGTAAATTCACCCCCCCCCCCTTCGGAAATCTCTATCCGCGTCCCTGGTTAATGTCCCAATCACTTTTGACACTTGTGATGTTGGATGAATTAGTAAATATCTAGGGGATTCCCATAGTGAAGGGTGGGCACGCGACCTGTCAAAAAATAGCACTGAAAACAAATACTGGTTTTAAGGCATTTGGACATTAACACGGGATTTTCCACAGGGAATTACACATGTTGAGCATTTTGGGGGGTTGACCATTGGCTCGCTGAAATAAAAAATGGACACGGATTTGTAATGTGTGAGTTAGAATGAACATTGAAAGTTCCATAGACATCTTCTAACCCAAGTTCAAAACTAATTTTTTAACCCTTTGATACTTTTGTACGTCTTCTGAGGTAGGAAATCAAACAGCGCGTTTATATTTTGTGGTCAGTTGTTTTGTAATTATTTTTCGATTTTTTTAAAGCTTTAACCTCAATTCCTATTTTCTCCCGAATAGTGCTCAGTGACAATCATTAAGCCAAATGTTATCGCAGGTTAAAATACCAATATAATCCTTTTGTCAAGACTTTTTAACTGGGTAAGTGCAAGAAGCCACTGTCAGGGCTATCAAAAAATGAGGATACCGGAGTAAAACCCAACACTTTCCTTGCTGAAATTTTATATTCAGTCAAACACAAATAATATTTTGTTTATATAAATTTGTGTTATTGCAAATTATTGAAGTGTGCCTGTAGGTACTCTCCAATAATTTGTAATAAAACAAGTTTTGAATAACAAATTCAGACCACCAAAAATAATCTAGCCCTCAACCATTTAATCACTAATGTGAATAATATCTTGTTATTTGTACTTTCCGATGTTTGACGTCGCATTTTGAAAAATAGTGAAGAAACTGAATTCCCAGTGACGTTTGAACGTCAGGATAATTAAAATCTCAAAGGTTAAGGTCTGGACAAAAGTAGGTGAGTCGGAACTCTCAATATACACATCCCACCATAGTAAAAGTGAATATAATAGAGCTGACCATAGGACAGATGGTGGTGACATGTCAGCAGAGGTGGCCTTTCTATAGAGAGTGTTGGGTGGTACAAATGCCAGGAGCTGAATGTAGGGAACATACCTATCTTTCGATAGATATCCTCCAAAAGGTATCCAAAATGTATCCTCCAAAAGATATCCTCAAAGGGTATCCTCAAAAATTATCCTCAAATGGCATCCTCAGATAATACACCACCATGCCATAAGTATCCTTAAATACCGAGATGTGTTGTAGAGTCGCATGTGGAGTCACTCGATCGAGCAAATACTCGATAACTCATTTACTCAGTGCGGTTCTAGTCTTCCGAGCGATGCCTGTTCGTGTCATTACACTAGGGGGCTAATTCGGTATGGGTAGGTACAAATTACTGGAAAATCAAACAATCTTGCTGGTGCTTATAAGACTTGGATAAGCGCAGAGAACACGGGGTAGTCAAGAGTGGCTAGGACCAGGCAGACTACTAGGGTTAGTGTATCTAGAGTAGTGTATGTAATGGTTAGAAAACAAGCATTCAGGGGAAATCCGAGCCAGTAAAGATACTCTTATACGAAGGAACACACTCCTCCAGTCCTATTAGAGGCTTTTAGAGCCCTTGAGTAGTACGTGCTACTCTTATAAAGAAGATTATCCAGTAATTCGTACCGGTGTCGGTGAGTTTAGTCAGTTTTTTGTGATTTCAGGTGACTTTCTGGTCTAAATGGGTAATTCTACGAAGTAAACGAGTATTTGGGGAAAATCCGAGCCAGCAAACTACTCCAGTTGAATCGAACGCACTCTTCGAGCAAACTCCCTTCCTATTAGAAGGTTTGAGGTCACATAGCAACGACATGCCGCCATAGAAACGAAGATGGCGGCTTCATGTATACAAAATAGACGACAGAAGCACGTGTCACCCTGACAATACGTGCTACGCATGCACATTGACAACAGGAATCACTATGGTAATGACGTCACAAATGGACACTCCCGCTAGTTACCATAACAAACAAACATGACGAACAAAAAACAACATGGTGGCGAGCTACTGACACACGAGATGTCTGCTCCCAGTGTTTCAGTGATTTAATAGTGTAATTTTATACTTCTTAAATTAAGGATACTATGGTTAGCTTTTTAAGACAGTGGGTTTAACAAAGCAGCCTTTTACTGATGCCAACATGACTGGAGATGCTGTATATTTGCGATCTTTTAGAGAACCTAACCTACTTGAATGCTCTGTGATGTGATGACGTCATGGATTGGATATAATTGTACTGTTCACAATAGTAAACTTGAATTCTAATCACGTCCTAATATACTAAAGTGTTATTGTTAATTCACAATGTCTGGTCGAGGATCAGCTGCCAAAGGAGGTGCAATTGCAAAACCTATTAGACAATTATCTTTTTCAAAACTGGACTCCAAGACGAAAAAGCGCGATTCTGACAAGATCACCACTGGAGAACAGAACACAAAGAAGAGGAGCTGGGTCATTAGAGAATCTACCTGTTCCTACAACAATAGACGAAACGTCAACAATTTCAGGTGAGCACTGTTCAGGATCCTTGCCTGGTGATATTGAACAGAGTGCAATAATAAACATGACCGACATTGTGCTCAACACAATGACCAGAAACCGTTCATTGATAAACTTTTGCCACATCTTCCAGTACACGATTCTAGTGAACCTGCCAAAATTGACACCATCCTGGCTAGTATCATGCAGCTACAAAAGCAAATGACTGAATTATCCACGGTATCTATTCCAGCGGCGATAGAGAATGCCATGGATAGGATTATGACAACACACATAAAACCCCTTGAAGAGGAAGTGAAGCATCTTAATAGCGAAAATAAGGAACTCAAAAAACAGATAAATTCCTTGAGTGCGCGTCTAAAAAAATCCGAAACTGACATAGAGCGTAAGATGGACGATCAGGAGCAATATTCTGGACGGAATTGTTTGGTTTTTCGAAACGTACCGGTTAACACTCAAAGTGTAAGCGACATTAACAAAACTACTGATAAAATTGTGCTAGACTTATGTAACTCTCAGTTGAAAACTCCGGTTTCTCTAATTGACTTGAGTAGATCACACGTACTTGGAAAAGTGTGTACGGTAAATAACAGAAAGAGTTGCAACATTATATGTAGATTTGTCTCATACCGACACCGTCGTTCTGTCTACACGAACAAGAAAGAACTGAGAAACAACCCAGATAAAATCTTTATCACCGAATCCCTGACAGAGCGAAGAGGCACTATTGTATCGAAGCTATCCTCCCTCCGTAAGGATAAGAAGATATTCTCCTTTTGGACCAATGATGGTAGGATCTTTGAAAAAAACTCCGGATGATGCTCCTAAACTCATTAAGCATGCAGACGACATTTCCAACTTTCTGTGAAACAATTCTTACTTTTAGGAACACGAAAACTTGTGAACATTAGAACTGAGTAAGTAACACTTCACCCATCCATCCATCAAACCATTATTCTGACTATAGAACTAACACAATTTGTGCGAAATAGGAATCAGAGTAACTTTTCATCCATCCACCAATCTACCCATCCATCCATCCATTCTGTCACTCATTCAAACATCATTTTGATGTTTGAGTGCATGTGTGATAAATTGCATGTTTCAATGTGCATCTTTTCTCCAAAACAACATGTTTGTAAATAACTTAATTTCTGATTAATTCATTTGTTCATTCATTCATTCATTCTTTATTCATTTCATGCATTTTATACATCTAAATTGCTGTACTCCTTACTACATTAATTCATTCATCCACCATTCGTGTACAATTTGTCACTGTATATGACATACGTCCACCTGTACGATTTGCCACCATACGAACCCATCCATCCATTCTTATTCATCCATTCATCCATCAATTCTTCCGTCCATTTATCCCCTTCCATCCATCCATTATTCCGAATTATTGGACTAGCATACTTTGTGTGAAATAGGACTCAGAGAGTAACATTTCATCCATCTTTCCATTCACCTGACACCTATTCATCCACCCAACCATTCATCACCTCATTCACTCGATCACCATTTTGATGCTTGAGCTCATGTGTGAAAGATGGCATGACTGAATGCGCTTCCTTTCTTCAAATAACTTCAGTCTGTAAATAACTTAATTTTCGATCAAATATCTATCCATCCAACCTTCCTACCATCCATTTTTCCGACGTAAAGGACCAGCATAATTCGTGTGATGTAGGACTCGAAGAGTAACATTTCATCCATCCACCCATCCATTGATCAACTCATTCACTCGAACACCATTCCGATGTTGGAGTGCGTGTGATACAGATTGCACGACTCCATGTGCTTCTTTTCTTCAAACAACATCTGTCCATTTATTCTTTGAATGTGTGCATGACTGAGTGGGATGACGAACAGTTGATAACTTGTTTGTTCAGACTCTCTCTCTCGCGTTCTCTCCCCTATTTTTTCAACAGCCTTGCAATTAAAAGCTTTATACCAGAAACGAAAAGAAGTACCTATATGTATTAAAATTGGTTCTACTGAATGAAATGTGTCTAAATTATTGTATCTTGTAATATTGTTTGATGTGTGTTCATTCATTCATTGCATTCATTCATTCATTCGATGCATCAAATTATTGTACTTCTCATTTCATCCATTAATTTCATTCATTCATGTTGCAAATTTCATTCCACCCATTCGTCCAACCGTCCATCCATCCATCCATCCATCGTCCATCAAATCTTTTCATGTATCATTTCGTAAAATGATTTGATGGATGATGGATGGATGTGATAAATCATCGACCACAGAAACCGAATGGTAAATTAATATTGTTCTCGCCTTGAAGTTGCATAGTATTCAAATGATGAAAGGCTGTAACATATCAACTCCATTGTTCAACAATTGATTTGTTTACTCATTCACTCATTCATTTTGTGCATCTAAATTACTGTACCTCTCACTATATTCATTCACTCATTCATTCGTGTGCAAACTTCACTCATTTATTCATTTATTAATTTATTTATTCATTCATTCACTCATTCATTCATAAGTCTAACACAACTTGTGTGACAGGACAAACACAACTTGTGACAAATAGGTCTCTGAGAGTAACATTTCATCTATCTTCCATCCATCCATTCAGTTATTCTGTCACCCATTCAAACACCATTTAGGTGTCTGAGTGCCTGTTTGATAGTTTAAATGATTCAATGTGCTTCTCTTCTTCAAATAGCCTACGTCTGTAAATAACCTAATTTCCTATAATTGCGATTCATGTACAATTTGACATTGTATTCGACTCATCCATCCAGTTCCTCCATCCATCCGTCCATCCATCCATCCGACTTATAGGACTAGCAGACTTCGTGTAAAATAGGACTCAGAGAGTAACATCCATCCATTCAGCTGACACCCATCCATCCATTCGTCCGCTCATTCACTCAAACACCATTGTGATGTTTGAGCTCATGTTTGAAAGATTACACGAGTCAATGAGCTTCTTTCCTTCAAAAAACACCTGTCTGTAAATAACTTAATGTTCGATCAAAAATCTATCATCCAACCTTCATACCATCCATTTTACCGAATTAAAGGACTAGCAAAAATTTGTGTGATACAGGACTCCGAGAGTAACATTTCATCCACCCATCCATCCACCCATCGTCCATTCATCCATCCATCCACTCACCCATCCATCCATTCATCAACTCATTCACTCAAACACCATTCCAATGTTGGAGTGCATGTGTGCCAAACTGCACGACTCCATGTGCTTCTTTTCTTCAAATAACATCTGTCCATTTATTCTTTGAATGTGTGCATGACTGAGTGGGATGACGAACAGGTGATCACTGATTTGTTCATACTCTCTCTCTTGTACTCTTCCCTATCTTCCTCAACACCCTTGCTAATAAAAGCTTATATACCAGTATCAGAAATGAATAGAAGTACTTATATGTATTAAGATTGGTTCTACTGAATGTATGACTGGTATGTTCATTCATTCATTCATTCATTCATTCATTCATTCATTCCTTCATTCATTCATTCATTCATTCATTCATTCATTCATTCATTCATTCATTCATTCATTCATTCATTCATTCATTCATTCATTCATTCATTCATTCATTCATTCATTCATTCATTCATTCATTCATTCATTCATTCACGTGTTAGTAATTTCATTCCATCCAGTCATCCAACCATCCATCCATCATACATTAAATTTTTTTATGTATCAATTCATTCACTTATTTTCGCTTTGTCATGGGATGATAGAATGGATACATTATCAACCACAGAGACCGAATGGTAAATCAATTTTGTTCTCGATATCAACTACATTACTAAACTATTTATTTGTTTATTCGTTCACTCATTCAGTCAGTCATTCATTTTATGCATTCAAATTACTGTACTTCTCACTACATTTATTCATTCATTCTGTTGCAAACTTCATTCATTTATTCATTCATTTACTCATTCATTCATAGGACTATCACAACTTGTGTGAAAGGACAAATACAATTTGTGTGAAATAGAACCCAGAGAGTAACATTTCATCCAACCTTCCACCCATCCACCCAGCTATTCTATCACCCATTCAAACATCATCTAGATGTTTGGGTGCCTGTGTGATAGATTGCATGGTTCAATGTACTTCTTCTCTTCAAATAACGTGTGTTTGCAATCAACTTAATTTCCGATTTCTGCGATTCGTGTGCAATTTGACACTGTAATCGAAGCATCCATCCATCCATCCATCCATCCATCCTTCCATCCATAAATCCATACATCCCAGATTTTCTATATGATGACCCCTGTATAATGAAGACTATAATAATCATTCATCCTCCTCTCAATCCATACTACAACATTCATCCACACACTGGGGGCGCGGTGGCTCAATTGGTAGAGGTGAAGGCTGCAAGCCGAGAGGTCCTCGGTTCTAATCCCATCTGCGGCAACCGCGTTGTGTCCTTGGGCAAGACACTTCAACCCCATTGCCCTCGTGGGGGCACGGTGACGCTGTGTACTAAGGCGTACTGCACGTCGATGGTGCACCTGTCTTCAACCAATGCTAAGCCTGCTTGTGTGGAGTTAGTATGTTGGGGAGCTGTCAGTTGCTCGCCGTTGCTCGGTGGTTCTCTCCGGGTACTCCGGCTTCCTCCACCCATAAAACTGTCGCGGTCAAGATTAGCCATTGTGCAGAAATATGTGACCTTAAACACCAATAAATAAATAAATCATCCACACACTTTCCAGATTCTTTGGACTAAAACGACTCGTGTGAAATGGGGCTCAGCGAGTAACCCACATTCAAACCATTACTTGTCTGTGATTGGCTTAATATGTTTTTTACGATCTGAGCGTTAAACAATTCTACTCACTCACCCAGTCATCATTCATTCAACCAAGAATTTGTGCATGTCTTATCGAATGGATGAACAGTAGATCTCTCTCTCTCTCTCTCTCTCTCTCTCTCTCTCTCTCTCTCTCTCTCTCTCTCTCTCTCTCTCAAAACCCCAAAAATTGAAATTGAATGTCCTTCTAGAATTGAATAATCATATTTATGTTGAATGTATGTTATACCACACGAGTTTATGACTTTTACAAGTCCACCCACCCATTCACTTATTCATCTCGATGACATATAAACGAGCCTATCCAGAATGACATGATTCAATTATCGATATAATTCGCCTGTCCTACTTGCCGTGATCATTGGCTTTAACCAATAACTGAGGCTGACAAACTGGATCATCCATCCATCCACCCATCCATCCATCCATTCATTCTTTGATTGTGTGCAGGGCTGAGTGGACTGAGGACCAGTGATTCATTCATTCGTTCACTTATTCACTGTAATGCTGTACGACGTGCATCTACATTCATTCTTTCATTCATTCATTCACTCATTTTTATTTGTTCTTTCATTTATTTACTCAATCATTCATTCATTCATTTTGTGCATCCAAATTACTGAACATCTCACTTCTCTCATTCACTCATCCATTCATTCAGTCATTCATTTATTCAATCATGTTACAAAGTTCATTCATTCCATCCATCCATCCATCCATCCATCCATCCATCCATCCATCCATCCATCCATCCATCCATCCACCCACCCACCCATCCACCCGTCCGTCCGTCCGTCCATCCATCCATCCATCCATCCATCCATCCATCCATCCATCCATCCATCCATCCATCCATCCATCCATCCACCCACCCACCCACCCACCCACCCACCCGTCCACCCGTCCGTCCGTCCGTCCGTCCGTCCGTCCGCTCCCACTCAGAGGACTTGTGAGGTGAATTGCACGTACAAACCGGACTTGTGTGGTTTTTCGTAGTTGTGAGGTGCAACTCACAAAAAGACAACAGCTGTGAACACAATAACCCCACAAGACTCCAAATTTCAACTGCAGCTCAGAAGTTTTCGGACAAACGGACGGCCAACTTTGAAACGGCTAAGATCGTAAGCGAGAATCCTGAAAATCATTATTCTACCACGTGGTACGAGTATCCAATCAAACAGTGTTGCTAAATGAGCCAATGAAAAGGGGCAGTTTGGAAAAGGGCGTGATCAGTATTCCATATTTGGTAACTGGAGATTTTCGCATGCGGAACGTAATTTTGGAAATGTTAACCAGGGCCGAATGAATGTATAATTTTATTTTGGTAAGTTGAAAAGTCGTTAGTAGTCATTGTCCGACCAAAGCATTTTAGGTTCGTTTGTCGAACAGCAAACCTTGAAAATAATGTGTTTTTATTAACAAGCCTTCAGTTGATGCCAACGATGACGTAACATCGCGAATGTACACAACTTGTCACAAGCTAGGATCGAGCGCTATCTAATTACCACACACACCTTCACAAATGACGAAAGCGATCAAATGAATACAGGACAATCGGGCCATGTAAGATTCAGACCAGATAATTTTTGGACGATCCCATCCAGATCAGGGGTGGCGCCAACAGTGTCAGAAGAGCTGCGGCTCCCTCCCGGCCTGGAATTTTTGCCAACTCATCAGGAAGGCCACAGTTATTGGAATGGGGTCCGTCGTTTCACTCAATTTACACCCAATTAATACCCAGTTAACAACAACGTCAAAAAATTGTTTTTTGGGGGGGTGAATTCTAGGAACAAGACTATAGTGCCCGATCGAACCCGTTACTTCGTCGCACAGTTTGAGGTAAGCTGCCACAGAAAATTTAAACAACATTATAATATTTAAACATGAACCTGAAACTAAGAAAATAACCCCCCCCCCCCCCCCCAACATAACCCTTTAGTAACTTTACCCAACGCTGATAGCAGACGACACTTGCAACAAAAATTCGTACAGAATTAAAATTTTCCATTTTTGGTCTCAAAACCATAGCTGCTGACCCTTCATTGAAACGAACACAAGAGGCTTGTTACAATGAGGGGAGCTATAAGCTGTTTTAATATAATGCAGCAAAATTGTGAAAGTGGGGGGGGGGGGGGGGGGGGGCTCCATTTCTTTCCAGATAACCACGGAGGTGTAGGATGGAAAATATGTTATTAAGGGTACGATAGTGAGGGGGAGGGGTGGGAATTGAAGGACACTTTGTCATCGCGTATGGCACAAATATGCAGCAATATTATATGCAACTCCAGAAAGGGAGTACATGCACACGTCTTACCATAGTCCAAACTTGGACCCAAATCTGTTACCTGTATATAATTTTGACTCAAAAGGATGTACCAAACCCCAAACATATTTTCTGACTTTTGTTCCTAGTGTGGACTAGTGTTATTCTTACTCTAATAAATAATTGGGATGTGGCTCAATATGGGTGGTGGGGGGAGGGGGCGTCCTGTAGTCTGTAACATAATTTGGAGAGGTTAATTTTGTTAGAACCAATTCTATCTCACACGATCAATGTGACCATATTGGTAGTGGAGGGGTGGGGGGGGGGGGGTGTATCATCGCGTATGTCATTAATACACAATATCTCAACATATAAAATGTACAGCGACGCTGGCAGCATTATGTTGCTAATTTTGTTAGAACCAATTCTATCTCACACAATCAATGTGATCATATTGGAATGGGGGTGAGCGGGGAGGGGGGGGGGGTAGCAGAGACCGACCTGGACACACGCCAGTGCAAATTTGGCTCCCAGGCTTCATGACCTGGCTCTTAAATCTCAGGCCTAGGCTTCTTAATTGGCGCTTAACTTCTAAGGTCTTATTTCAAATTTTGGTATGTCTTAATTTTCTCTCCATGGATAATCTAGAGGTGCTTTTATTAAATATGATTATAACTTATTGTGGTTTCTGTGTACCTTAGCACTTCAATCAATGTCTTGGTCACATTAATCTTCACATTGGTTTCTGATCAAGTCTTGGCTGCCTAAATAGGCAGTCAAGACTTGATCAGAAACTAATGTGAAGATTAATGCTTGCTGTGGTGTACTAAATAAAAATGATGAGAACAGCTATCATAAAACTGCAGTGTATGTTACAAACAGCAGTGTAACTCCACATGTCAGAATCTGGCTAGTAAATTTTAAAAATAGGCTCCAAGACTGGTGTGTATTTTAGACAGTCCTGGTCGGTCTCTGGGAGGTAGGTATTCTGTTATCGCGTATGTCATGAATACACAATGGGTTCGATCGGCGCACTATAGTCTTGTTCCTAGAATTCACCCCAAAAAACAAATTTTTGGCATTTTTATTAACTGTGTATTAATTGTGTGTAATTGGGCGAAACGACAGACCGATTGGAATGGGGTCTGGACTTTTCGTCGGAAAGTCAGTTCGGTGGAACTTAAAATTTTTAATTTGGACACTCCGTCGAAAATATTTTAAATTTAAAAAAAATGACTTGCCACTTTTTAAAATCTGATTAACAGGTCAACGCCAGTCCATTGAGAAAGAAATTCAAAAATGGGGGGGGGGGGCAATGTTAAGAAATTTACATCGGGGTGGCTGATATTGCTAATTTGGGTGAACTGGCTATACTAAAGGGGTATTGGGGTATCCAGATGCCGAACACATCTGGCTTGAGTGCCGAAGGCACAAGCTTTTTGATGGGGTGTGGGGGTTTTACCCCCTCCCCCTGCCCCCCAGAAAAGTTTTTGAAAAGGGCAATCAAAGGAAACATTCTGGTAGCTTTTGAAGCAAAAACCTCTTGATTTTTTTGAATGTCAAAAATTGTATTTTTTAACAAAATGTTTCAAAAATCCCAATAGAAAGAACCCCATAACATTTTGGGGACGGTTCAGACAATTCATGTCAACATTCGTTGCCGACGTAAAGCAGACGCAAATTGCGATGTACATACAGGGGGGGGGGGGGGGGGGGGTCTTCCAAAAAATTCCAGACACAAGGCCGGGGTGGGTGGGTGGTCGGATGAGGGCCAAAACACCTTTTTTCCTGGAGTTGCAATTTTTTTCCTGGTGGTTTTTTTTTCAAATTATTTTCACATAACAAGGCTATATTGTTGTTTAGTAGTCTAATAGGCACCTGTTTGTCAGGTAGGGTTAGTGAATAAGGCACCACTAGGCTGATTAGGGGATTCGTTCTCTTTTTTTGTAAATTAAATTAGATGCATTAAAGAATAGTGTACTCCAGTTTGACTAAAAACAATCAGTTGAAATTTATGAATTTTAATTTGGGAATGGTTAACATAATTTTCATAGCTGAATCATCACGGCACAATTTGGATTTTACAATGAGTAGCAATGTATTTAGCAGAACATCTAAAATAATGTAAAAAATTTATGGAAAGCAATCTAAATGCCCAGTTTCTCTGAGTAGAGCTCTTGTAACCTGAAACTAATGAAAATTCTCACTGTGCATCTTTGATATAAAACCTCACTTACTCAATTCAAGCTCATAGTGATAGTACCAGGGTTTTCACAGAGGATTTGTCTGGCAATCTCGTGAAAACATGAAACAAAAGTTACAGTTAATATTTGAATTGAAAACTGACCCTGACTGAGCCAGAGTATATAGATGAGTAGCTGAGCATAATACTATGCAGCAAAAGAAGATTATTTTAATCCTCTATTTGATGTTCACAAAAATAGTCTAATTCTTACATTATATGCTGTTATATGCAGAAATCAATGCTGACATTTTTTTCGGAGACGGACCAGGATGGACAGTGAGATTTACAATTGTGTTAGGTGACAGATTTTCAGCTTTTCAACGCTATCAACTATCTTTTGAGTAATGACAATTGGCTGAAACCTCAAACCTAGACACTTAGCTTGTAGTCAGGTCATTAAAATTAAAACTTCTTCACTAAATTTAAACTGTTTCTTCAGTCTCGGAACTTAACACATGAATGATAATTATTATGAGAGCATTGAGGCCAGAACTTTCAGTTCAGCATTTGTAATTCATGCACTTCAATAATATGCCAGTATACACTATGCCATAGTGCATATAGGCATATTATTGAAATGCATGAATTACAAATGCTCAACTGAAAGTTCTGTCATCAGGTATTTGAACCACCAGAACATAAAGATGTGAAAAAAACAGTTATCAGATAAGGATTCAAATTAAGGCAAGGATTGACAACTGGAAGTTCAGTGTAATAATTTTTCATTACCCACCGTGGTGATACACTGAAAAAATATAGGTGGTGGGGTGGGTGTCCAAGTGGTCAGAGAAAAAAAAAAATTTTGCACGTGGGTGGGTGGGTGGTGGTCAAAAGGTGGAAAAACATATTTTAGGCCTTGTGTCCGGAATTTTTTGGAAGATCCTCCCCCCCCCCCCCCCCCTGGTACATAGGCAAACTTTTTGCCAATGCAAACTCCACTTTAGATGATCACAAATACATGTAAAAATCAGAAACTGAACAATCCAGCCAACATATAAATTGAAAATGTTAGCCCAACAATTGAATAATTTCAGTAATTGTTACGTGGCAAAACTCACATAAAAAATTACGGTAGACTACATTGTCTTTGACATTTTTTTTTTTATTCCAGACCCCTTTAATCTAGAAGCAAAGTGATCACTTTAGTTGATTTATTTACCTTTGGTGGTTTTGAAAAGTCCATTAGAGAAAAACAAATTTTCTTTTCAAACATTAATTGACAAGCACGTGTTGTCAAAAATCACCAAACAGTTGTGTGTCAGGGGTTCATGGTGGGGAAAACAGAAAAGTCTGGTGTGGAAATACAGTTAAAACTAGAAGTCCTGTCATGAATTGCGCGGAAATAGCACGTTGATCTGCGCGCTTTTTTTCGTAGTTTGGGCGTCAAATTCTGTACATATGGCCTGAGCACAAGCAATGTTTCAGTCAATGGACCTCTGGGTAACCCGGAGGTCCATTGGCTGAAACATTGCTTGTGCTTGCTATGGATAGGCAGGAGAATCTTCCATGGTTTGATTGCCATTCAATATGGAAATTGCTTGAAATTCCTACGCGCAGTTAAGGCCAGATAAGCGCACAGTTCATGACAGGACTTCTAGCTTTAACTGTAGAGGGAACAGGACGTTTCGGCCCTTTACCAGTTCGGCCCCGGGACCTTTCAGCCCGGAACGTTTCGGCATCGATATTTTTTTAAACCTAAGACGAAAAGTTACCGGGGAAAATATTGAGGCCGAAACAACCCTGACCGAAATAGAAGACAAAGTTCAATGCTGTGATTTTGTTAAACCGCACTGAACCTCATGCAGTCCAGACTGTTCCTAATTAATATTCAGAAGTTACAGGAACAAACAAAACAAAGCAGTGTTTTGTAATTTATGTGAGTGGATTTTTTTCTTTATTGATGTCACAAACTTAAACAAACATCACACAATCCTTTCATGAACACTTCTCGATTGCATTGAACATTAAAGTGGCTATATTGGCATCATTTGAGAAGTGTGAAAATTACGCTGAATGATCATCTCACCTTCCGACAATGTATATGTATATGTATGTAGGTCAGTCCCATTTCAGTCTTCTTTACCGACTTTGTTTATTCATGTTTTGGGTCACCCCAGTCCATCGTTATTTACAAAGATTTATCAGTCGAAGTATGGGGCCTGCGTCATTTAAACGTATCCACAGCAATTCGGCCTATTTTGAATGAAAATTCTGATTTATAAAAAGTGCCGACGCAAACTGTATTTTAGCTGACGTCAACTGCTTTTGGCTCGGCATTTTGATTGCCGAGTCCAATTCCCTGAATTGTAGGGGCTGGTTGGGCTATACCATTCAACAATGAACAGAGGCTTTTACATTACGGATATCCCTAATGTTGATGTTCTGATTCCAGAATCAAATCATTCACTGATTAACCCTTTACCTAACATAACGTCCAAAACCCTTTACCTAACATAATGGCTATTTTTCTTATATTTTCATTTTTTGGTTCCAAAACATAGGTTATGACCCCTCATTGGAATGTGCGCGTCACGCTTGTTCCAATGATAGGTCATAACCTATGTTTTTGAAGGAAACAATGAACATTTTTAGTTACATATGTATCCAAGAACTTTTTTATGCGTGTCGTCTGCTACTAGCGTTAGGTAAAGGTTAACCCATTATCCAACACTAGTTTTAGACAAAAAACAAACAGAACATTTTTTTCTTCCATAGTTTATGACCCCTCATTGGAAGGAGCTCAATGAGCTCGTTTCAATGAAGGGTCATAAGCTATGGTTTGGAAGCAAAAAATTAAAATATAAAAAAAAATTTAATGGCGATTTTTGTGTATAGCGCAGGCAAGTTTTGGCCGTTACGTTAGGTAAAGGGTTATTGTTGAAAAATTGTTATTCTCTCTGTTGATGCCAGTACGTGGATGTTGGATAAGTCCGTCCATAATTAGAAGGCGAAGCGCCTTATTCATTGGTCAGTGCGGGAAAGGTTGTAGATTCGATCCTGACCCACATCAGTATGTACACTTGTCCCCAGGGCTAGACACGCCGCCCCAATTTCAGTTAGTTGGAGTGTACGTTGTTGGAAGCAGTGGAGTGGCCAGCGCAAAGCAATTTGGGTGGGGCAAACAGTCTTGCTAGAGCCATTTTGATTGGGTGGGCGGGGTGAACAACATAAACATAAAACGCACGTGGACTGCACACAGCCATGTTGAATGAACAGTTTCTTTACGATTTAGGGCTCAAAAAAGCATTTTAGGTTTGTTAATTGGGTAGCAACCTTCAAAAACCTGTATATTTACAAGCATTTTGTTGATGGTATAAATTGGGGGTTGGGCCCATATCGCGCTTGACAGATGTCAACAACTTGTAACAGTCGCTACCAAATTACCAAAACAAACCACTTTGACACATAATCTAGTCTCTGAACAGTAGCATTACGGCACACCATTCGAATATGCCTTCCGTGCTGGTAACTGCGATATTTCAAGATTATTGATACTGGTGACTGAACACCGCAATATAATTAATGCTTTTGGCAAGATAAATTATGTCAACTCAACCTATGAGTCGCACTCCAGAAACTGGATGCTTCACATACAAGTTCAACAAACCAGATATATGATTATAATGACAAAAAATAAGACTACATGGCAGGGCGACCGGAGAGGAAGATGGTGCGTGGGGTCTACGGCGTCGATGTCGCGAATTTTAAGTGTATACGAATATCAACAGAAACCTTTCTCTGGATATAAACAATGGTGTTTTTTTAACACCCAACAGTGTATTCTGATTATTGACCGAAACAACCCAGACAATACACTGAATGATTTTCCCCCCAACTTTCCCGGGGGGGGGGGGGGGGGAGGTATTAATTTTTTTCCGATTTTCAGGTCAGATAGGGACTCACGCCATAAGCAATGGCTGTTTTATCCATTTCGTCACGCCAACATTCCATAAAATGTGTATTGCTGCATTCAGAAAGGCTCAAAGTTTAATGTAATGCAATGTGAGGAATTATTTTTGGAAAATCAGCACCAGTCAGAATTTTCAGCTTACCGGTAAGAAAGTCAGGATGAAGTTTTTGTGACTTTCAATCCCCATCAACTCTCATTCTTAAAGGATTGTTAACAACCCACCCACCACAACCCAATCCACCGCCTTAAGTTCATTCGGAAGAGTTAGATACATGTCTAAGCAGTAAACATCAGAGAAGCATGCCTGAAGAATTGGGTTCCGTCATCTTGAAGAAAAATGATCATGGGGAAAAAAATTGCAGGGCCAGGAAAAATGTGTTCTGGGTTGCTGAATCCCCCCGCCGAGTGTTGGAACTTGAAAAATTCTCCTCCCACGCCCCCCCCCCCCCCCCCCCCACACACCAGACTTTTCACTTTTTCCAGTCATATAGTATATGTTAGACTTAGATATAATCGGTCCTGCCTGACTCTCACATCGTGGTTGGGAATATGTAATATGATGTGTGTGTGTGTGTGGGGGGGGGGGGGGGGGGGGGGTACTTGATGTAATGCAATGTGAGGAATTTTTTTTAGCTTGCCTGTACTTGACAGAAAGTCAGGATTAGTTTTTTGCGATTTTTCGATCCGGCCCCCATCAACTCTCATTCTTAATGGATTGTGAACTACCCCCACCCTACCCATCGTCTTAAGTTCATTCGGAAGAGTTAAATAATGCCTGAACAGTAAACACAAGAGAAGCATGCCTGAACAATTTGACTCAGTCATTTTAAAGAAAAATGATCGCAGGGAAAAAAATTTGCAGAGCCAGGAAAAAATGTGTTCTGGGCTGCTGCCCCCTCCCCATCCCACCCCCGTCCAGTGTTCGAAAAAAAAATCAGCCCCCCCCCCCGCCTTTTCAGTATTTTTCCAGTCACATAGTATATGTGAGACTTTGATATAGTCGGTCCTACCTGACTTTCACATCGTGTGTGTGTGTGTGGGGGGGGGGGATATGTAATGTGATGTGGGGGGGGGAGGGGGTGTAAAGAGACTTTCCAAGACCACCAGGCTCCTAAATGTGGGGGAAGGACCATTCCCACCCCAAGCCTAGTCCAAGCTTGAACCCACGGTCTATAATATAGTTTTTTGTTGGGTACGTCCACGGGACGTAACAAAGCCAAAATTAATATTATGAGCTGTGAGTCCAAATTTGGACTATCTCATAATCTCACGCCACTCTCCACTTATGTTTTTTGTTTTGGGGTACCTGGCCATGTACCCCTCTAACAACTTTTGACTATGGACCCACGATACCATCATTTAGTTGGGTTTTTTACCACTTAATATTCAAAGACGCGGGTTTGGTTTGTGGACAACCTTCCCAAGCCTTCCATCCATTTGATGGACAGGTTCCAGTTGCAACCGGTTTCCAAATTTTGTTTTGAAAAAAAACGCTCATTTGCAGCCACTGACACAGGTAAGTGGTAGGTGTCTGACGGGCTTGCTCGTTGGAGGCCTCATGGCCATGCTACTTGCAACACTGCCAGCAGGACTGAACAGGAAAGAAACAAAAACATCGTTTGACTTCGAACGTGAGTTAAAATTACTCGCTGGACAATATTATTATCTGTGCGTTTCGGTGTGTCGATCGTTGAATAATAATATTAATAAGCCGACGGTGAACACCGAGATTTCAGCCGATAAATGTTGAAATAAATCTTGTTGGTTATGCATTTCACTCAACAACTAAAATTATGTATAATTATGACTCGATTTATTCTTTACTTGTTTGCCAAGTTTACATTTACATTTGGGTGACGTCTCGAAATGCATTGCGCACGGAGGATAGCTGATAACATCTAACATAACCATTGCACCACAGGAATTTCTGTCGGGGTAATAACCGCCATTTTAGCAAGAACTCATCAGACACGACTGCCAATCGCGGCCTACAGCCCCATTCCTAAGTCGGGTATTATTGTGTCAATAATACACAAGGGAACATCCATCAGGGTTACAGAAACAGGGTTAAACTGTCACAACTTTTGTCCAAAACTATCGACAAGGAATTACTTAGTCAGGATATCGCGGATGTTGTGATGGCCATGCCATATCTTTTGGGTCAGCGCACAACACATTGCCAAAGTATCAGGGGTGCTCAACTATTTTTCAGGTGTGTATTTGGAGGACCAAATTTGAGAACAAAGGACGTGCCCCCCCCCCCCCCCCCCACCCGACATCGCCAATGGTTGAAAGGTCCTATTTGATGAAGTAAACATTTCTGTGTTTTATTTTTCTGTTCTTCGTCACTCCAACCAGTGGCATCACGTGGATAGTTTTCCAAGAAATGAAGTCAGGGGTTGGAATTATGTGAGAGATATCACTGCAAGGCTCAACTCAATATTATTTTCACACTTGACAAAGCTCCATGGTTTTAACTGGTCTCCATGCATTTATATTGTGCACATGCTACTCAAATATTTTGATACAACACCAACCTCCATCAGTTGTATCTGCGAATTGGAACCCATAATTCAACACATAATTCACAATAAGCGCACTATGACGTTTTCAGCCGTGTAAGCCCACAATTAGGACCAGACACCTCACAAACTATATGGACAAATGCAACTCGAAATCTCGGACAAAACGCGATCCCCACAAGTACCATTTCTACGTCCCGCACCCCACAAGTTAAAATATGCACAAGTCCACTGAGTGGTACCTCCTTGCATTTATATTTTGCATATTCTACTCAGATATTTTGATAAAATGCCGACCTCCATCAGTTGTATCTGCGAATTGGAACCCATAATTCAACACATAATTCACAATAAGTGCACTATGACGTTTTCAGCCGTGTAAGCCCACAATTAGGACCAGACACCTCACAAACTATATGGACAAATGCAACTCGCAATCTCGGACAAAACGCGATCCCCACAAGTACCATTTCTACGTCCCGCACCCCACAAGTTAAAATATGCACAAGTCCTCTGAGTGGGTCCGTCCGTCCGTCCGTCCGTCCGTCCGTCCGTCCGTCCGTCCGTCCGTCCGTCCGTCCGTCCGTCCGTCCGTCCGTCCGTCCGTCCGTCCGTCCGTCCGTCCGTCCGTCCGTCCATCCATCCATCCATCCATCCATCCATCCATCCATCCATCCATCCATCCATCCATCCATCCATCCATCCATCCATCCATCCATCCATCCAATCTTTTTATGTGTCAATCCATTCACCTATTTTCTCTTTGTCATTTGATGATAGTATGCATACATTATCGACCACAGATACAGAATGGTAAATTAATTTTGTTTCACCTTGAAGTCGCATAGTATTCTAATGCTGAAAGACCGTTACATATCAACTACATTGATCATCAGTTTGAACCTTTGGCCATGGTTATATCCACTCATTCAGATTTTCACCCTATTGGGTTGTTGGATGGGCATGTGAATGAATGGTCGGCTAGGACCTAACCGCTCTTAACCGTACAAATTGGCCAACCCATTTTTTGGTTTACTTTTTTAGTTGCCCGTTCAGCCCATTGCTAAGATACTAAATTTGAATAGAAAAGTCTTACCACCCTGGGAACTAATCGAATATTGTGAACTCCTTCTAGCCCAAACCTCTACATGTTCTGAACACCATTCCTATTTAGTGAACATCCTTAAGCGACCCACTACAAACTATACGATTATCACAGACTCTATAAACTAGTTGCCCGTTCAGCCCATTGCTAAGATACTAAATTTGAATTGAAAAGTCTTACCACCCTGTGAACTAATCGAATATTGTGACCTCCTTCTAGCCCAAACCTCTACATGTTCTGAACACCATTCCTATTTAGTGAACATCCTTAACCGACCCACTACAAATTATACGATTATCACAGACTCTATAAACTAGTTGCCCGTTCAGCCCATTGCTAAGATACTAAATTTGAATTGAAAAGTCTTACCACCCTGTGAACTAATCGAATATTGTGACCTCCTTCTAGCCCGAACCTCTACATGTTCTGAACACCATTCCTATTTAGTGAACATCCTTAACCGACCCACTACAAAATATACGATTGTCACTGACTCTATAAACTAGTCAAATACTGAGACCTCTCTCTAGCCCAAATCTCGACATGCCCAAATCTGAACCCAATCCATTCGGCGTGAGCGTCTCTACCCGAATCACTAAAAAGAAAACGCCTAACCCTAGCCATACCCGCATATTTTCATTCAAACAAATCACCAGCTACTGGACAGCAGAGAAGAATCGTACTACAAAGTATCTACTAGAAAACTGCAGATCTGAAAACTTATACAGTTGATTAATTCCCCCATAGTGTCATTTCTAGCGATGACTAATGTGGTATCTCTCGATAAAGTACAAAATTACGTCTCATTTGACTTTGTTACTCTGTTTAACCACGTGATCAACAATGTTTCCGATAATGATCCCATTACTCCATCCACTCCGATGGCAACAGCTGCAAATACTACTCACCTGAAACATTTTCCTCAACAATCGACACGAATAGGAAGTCCTTTGCCCTCCTTAACATTAATTGCAGAGGCTTAAATGCTAACTTTGAATACCTACAGAACCTTATATGTGACCTCCAAAAAGATGAAAACTTATTCGACATCATAGGGTTGATCGAAACATTCAGTGTGAAGGAAGGCGTTTCTTACGTCTTAAATGGTTACCACTCACTAGTATTACGTTCTCGCCCTGATGGCGATGGCGGTAGAGGAGGTGTCGGGGCGTTTATTAAAGAGTCCATACTTTTCAAAATCAGAACCGATTTGAGTAATTTTATCCCCCATGTGTTCGAGTCATTATTTATCGAACTCACTGGAAAAACAGATCAATTGTAGGAATTATATATCGGCCCAATACTGCACCAAAAACTGACATAGACTTGTTTTTATCCGAATATTCAAATCTACTTGACAAAATTAACTCAGAGAATACAACAACCTATCTTATGGGTGATTTCAATATTGATCTGCTCAATTTTAATCAACATTCCAAAACTAATCAATACTTAGAATCGTTATTTACTACTGGATTCCTCCCTAGGATAACCAAACCGACAAGAGTTACTAGCCACTCGGCAACAATAATTGACCATATCTTCGGCAATAAGGCAAGTCATAACACTACTGGAATAATCAGTGCAGATGTTAGTGATCACTTTGCCACTTTCTGTATAGAAAATCTCCAAACGACCCATCTCAAAAACATTACCTGTCCTCCTAAAAGAATTTTCAACACTAGGAATATGAATACATTCAAACATCTGCTCTCCGAATCAGATTTCAGTAATGTATCGCTAGAGTCCAATTCCAATGAAGCTTATGAGAAATTTCTCGAAACCCTCAACACAGCGTTTGATCAAGCCTTTCCATTGACGTCGTTAAAAATCCCCAACAGATACATAAAACGAGAACCTTGGATGACCTCCGGACTTCACCAATCTTCAATAAACAAACAGAAATTACTTACTAAGAAATACAAATTCCCAGCTGACGAGAATATTACTCGTTACAGAACTTATTGCAAAGTGTTCAACCAACTTTTACGAAAACAAAAGAAAAACTATTATAGCCAGTCCATAATAGAAAACAGGGGGAACATTAAGAAACCTTGGGAAATTCTTCGCAAGGCAATAAAAAAGTCAGACACCCCTCCTCCTCTACCATCATCATTTACTGATAATAAAGTGGCGTTATCCAACCCCAAACAGATTGCTGAAAAATTCAATAACTATTTCATAAATATTGCTAAACGAGTAAACCAAAACATGGAAGGACCAACACACCACTTTTCTGAGTATCTTAAAAGTAGTGTTTCCAACTCATTTTATATACTACCTACATGTACCGATGAAGTGATATCCGTGGTTAGATCCTTGCCTACAAAAACATCCACTGGCCTGGATAACATTTTCCCCAAACTACTTAAAGGCATAATACATGAGATAGCCGTTCCCTTGACACATATTTTTAACGCTTCATTTTTAACAGGACTTGTACCATCCAAAATGAAAATTGCTAAAGTAATACCAATTTTTAAAACTGGTGATAGGCAGGCCTTTGCAAATTACAGGCCTATAAGTATCCTCCCCTCTTTCTCTAAAATTCTGGAAAAGTTAATGCACAAAAGGTTAATGGACTTTTTAGATGCAAATGACATAATCTACAATTTCCAGTTTGGTTTCAGAAGGGGCCATTCAACTGTTTACCCGATAATGCATCTTATCAATTACATTTCAACAACGAACAACAAAGTAAGCAAGTACTGCATCTTCTCCATATTCCTTGACTTCTCAAAAGCATTTGACACCATTGACCATGAAATACTCGCGCGTAAACTCGAACATTACGGAGTTAGGGGCATAGCAAATGTCTGGTTTCAACACTACCTATCAGGAAGGTCTCAATTTGTTCAATTTACGAATGAATCCTCCGATCTGCAAAATGTTACGACCGGTGTTCCCCAAGGTTCTGTACTCGGCCCACTCTTATTTGTTCTATATATCAATGACTTATCCCAATCGACTGATATGAATGTTTTGTCCTTCGCGGATGATACAACTGCTTATACATCAGGAAATAATCTTAACTGAGAGGACAAACGACGAATTAACGAAAATCAGTGACTGGTGTCTTGCCAATAAGCTTTCACTGAATGCTAACAAAACCAATGCTTTACTTCTTCATTCACCAAATGATAATTATAATTATAGCCATGTACAGACACAAATACTAATAAAAAATAAAAACATCACAGTAGCAGGTAATGATCGCGAAATGAAATCAGTAAAATTTTTAGGTGTTAACATAGATGAAAATCTCAAATTTAATCACCACGTGGCAGCTGTTCGTATAAAATTGTCTAGAGCTATTTATATCCTGAATAAAGTGAAACAATGTTGCCAGTTGACACTTTACGTGTACTCTATTTTACGTTATTCCAAAGCCACTTAATTTATGGAATCACTGGTAACACACCTGCAACAAAACTAATTCTGAACTTGCAGAAAAAAGCAGTGCGTATAATAGCAAATAAAAAGTTTAACTCTCATACCGATCCTCTCTTTAAACATTTGAAAATTCTTAAATTCACTGATCTTTACAAATTACATTCACTACTATTCATCTACGATTGGACAAAACAAACTCTCCCTGTCAGTTTTAGTAATACATTCCAAGTGTACGAAAACCCTTTAGGCATAAATACCAGTCAGTGTGGGAATCTAACCACACACAAACCCCGCACTCAGTTCTCAGCCGTTCTTATCTACTTCTCTTTCCCGAAATTTTATGGAATGACATAGATTCAAGATTAAAACTCCTCCCCGCGTGTTATTTAAAAAAAACACTGACCAATCAGTTCATAAACGCTTATAGTGACAACATAAATTGCTCAAATCCGAGATGTTCCGACTGCTCACATAACTAGTTCGTCTATGGGGGGGGGGGGGTCTTACTTTTCCCGTCCCCAAATGTCTATGGTTCGTGCAACTGTACATATTCTAATCCGTACTTCTAAAATAGAGGAATAACGAAATTTATTTTTCACGTTGGAAACAAAGTTGATCACAATGGTCAGAATAACAACTAATCTAACATTGGAGCTAAAATGTCAAAATAAATCAACACTGTTCTGAACTATTCAAATTAGCCATCTATTGTCCAGATTCGCCTTTCTTCTAAAAAATTGTCATTCGCCGTATTTGACATTTATATTTTGTTTAATTTTGTTTTATATGCCATGTTTTTTTCTGTTTTTTTTTTCTGTTTTTTTCGAGTGGATGACAGGAAGACAGTCGCAAGACTATGTCATTCCCCACAGTATACATCTTAAAACGTACTGTATTTGTATTCTGTGAAATAAAGTGAATTGAATTGAATTGAATTGACGTAACTGACTCATGTAACTTTAACGTTAGACAAGAACCACCGATGAGAACCGTCTAATGGGCCCTGAAAGGTTCGAGCACAACTGCTGACACTCACAACTCAATGTATCCAATATCTATATAACTGGAATGCTGGAACGTTTACAGGTTATGGAAAAGTGCCTCACCTCCTGCCATCTTAGTGGGGAGTGGGTTGGGATGGTAGTTGTTGTTATAAATAGACAATGTTCAACAATAAACATTTCTCGAAAGTATTCAATTTTCCAACACTCCGAATCCTCGATTGCGTTTTAAAGAATATACGCTTAGATTCTTACCACAGTCGTGATAATCTGCACAACGTCGTATGAAGGTCGTTTTGAAGGTTACGTAAGGTCGTGAAAAAAAGCCGATTCAGGGCGATGTTTAAAACAAAATCGCTGTCCGTCGTGGCAATGTCAATTCGTGGCTATTCTTGGACATTCGTATAAAAAAATGAAAGATGTGGCCGGGGCTTTACCCAAGTGTTATACAAATTTGTGTGCTAACGACCATTTATGTAATTAGTTGTGTCTTTACTTACAGACATATAATGTATTCTTTCCTGGCGCAGTTACAGATATTCCAATCAATAAGTAATTAATTCCTCTTAAAACATCAAGATATTAGCATAATTTGTGGATCTATCGGGTACAATCATAATACTACGGTTGTGGTGAGTCTTGTTTCTAATTGTAATGGCAGAAAAGTGTCGATTAAATTAGGTATCGATTGAGCCACATTTCGTGTTATGGTTTTCGTTTAGATTTAATCGCCCAAAATGTATTAGCTGGTTGGAAAAGAGAAAAGTAAATTCGCTTTTCCAACCAAATGAAATATTCCAGACGAGTGAATCTAAACACAGGCGATGACCTATTTGAGAGTTAAACTCGTACCGGGCCAAAAAAGTCGAATTTCTTGTATATACTTCTCAAAGTTTGCTGAGCACGAAGTATATCCAACTACCTGTTTTACGTTTTAGTTGAAATAATGTTATGAAAAGTGTTTATGTTTGTTATTTAATTATATCTTTAATGATTTAAGTACAGAAATTATGATTTTGTTTGACATTATTTTTTAGCTTTTGAATACGATGACCATGGAGAATGGATATTATTGGTAAAAGAGGAAATTTTTCAAATTTACCAAAAAGTTGACGGAGCGAACTGGTATGGGTTCAGTATCGAGTATGAGGTCCATTACGGTTAAATACAGCTTGACAACTACTTCTCATGCTCCCAATCAGGTTGCAGATGGTTCTTTGTGGGATGTTGTTCCATTCTTGGACCAGCATAGCACCAAGAGTAGTAGGACATGTACCCGATCGTGCCCTATTGGGGGAAGGAATGGGGAGGGGGAAGTGATGTCATAGTCACGTGACCTGGTGGCGCCATGTTGTGTTGTCATGGTAACCCGTGTGAGCGGCCATCTTGTGACGTCATCTCCATAGAGATACGTGGTCCTAGTGCGCATACGCAGCGCGTGTTGTTAGGGTGATACGTGTTTCCGTCGTCCATTTTGTATAATGGAGGCCGCCATCTTGGTTTCTATGGTAGCACGTGGTTGCTATGTGACCTAAAGTCTTACAACAAGACAGGGGTATGTTCGGAGGATGTGTTCCTTTGTAGAAGAGTAAATTCCCGCTTCGTAGAATTACCACATACAACCCGACAAGTTGTACTATTTCGAATTCTTTTAGAATTCTCTGCTTCTATCTATATATACAATAGTTTTCGTCTATCGGGGCATGTTCCTTTGTCCTGAAGTATACTCCAGTAGCGTAGAGGAGCCTATTAACTGGAACATATTACCTTATTATTACTATATTTAGCAATCGCTGGTCTATTCTTGTTAGTTCTGACCCTATTCCAAGTACTCTTGTAGTTCCCTGTATCTAGATCATTTATATAGATTATAACTAACCGATCAGATTGCTTGATTTCCCATAACCTATACGTAATCGTACAGAGTTATCTCTCCTTATTACAGCGAAGTTGTATCCGATTCTCATCACCTCTATATCTAATGGCAATATCCCCGGGCACCCCAATTTCGGCACCCCTTTTGTGAAAAACATATGACCTTCAGCACCCCTTTTTGTCGTATGTGCTTATGTGAAAAGGCACAATGTGACACAATGTGCCCTAGCACACAGGTACATGCTTTATGTGCCGATATGTGCTTATATGTGCTTATGTGAAAAGGCACAATGTGACACAATGTGCCCTAGCACATAGGCACATGCTTTATGTGCCGATATGTGCTTATATGTGCTTATGTGAAAAGGCACAATGTGCCCTAGCACATAGGCACATACGGGTATTTGAGGATACCTATGCCCTGGTATTGTATTATTCGAGGATACCTACTAGAGAATCCCTTTTTTGTCATATGAGCTTATGTGCAAAGGCACAATGTGACACAATGTGCCATAGCACAAAGGCACATGCTTTATGTGCCGATATGTGCTTATATGTGCTTATGTGAAAAGGTACAATGTGACACAATGTGCCCTAGCACATAGGCACATACGGGTATTTGAGGATACCTATGACCTGGTATTGTATTATTCGAGGATACCTACTAGAGAATCTTTTTTTTGTCATATGTGTTTATGTGAAAAGGCACAATGTGCCATAGCACAAAGGCACATGCTTTATGTGCCGATATGTGCTTATATGTGCCTATGTGCTAGGGCACATTGTGTCACATTGTGCCTTTTCACATAAGCACATATAAGCACATATCGGCACATAAAGCATGTGCCTTTGTGCTATGGCACATTGTGCCTTTTCACATAAGCACATATGACAAAAAAAGGGATTCTCTAGTAGTTATCCTCGAATAATACAATACCAGGTCATAGGTATCCTCAAATACCCGTATGTGCCTATGTGCTAGGGCACATTGTGCCTTTTCACATAAGCACATATAAGCACACATCGGCACATGAAGCATGTGCCTATGTGCTAGGGCACATTGTGTCACACTGTGCCTTTTCACATAAGCACATACGACAAAAAAGGGGTGCTGAAGGTCATATGTTTTTCAAAAAAGGGGTGCCGAAATTGGGGTGCCCGGGGATATTGCCATTAGATATAGAGGTGATGAGAATCGGATACAACTTCGTTGTAATAAGGGGAGATAACTCTGTACGATTACGTATAGGTTATGTGAAATCAAGCAATCTGATTGGTTAGTTATAATCTATATAAATGATCTAGATACAGGAAACTACAAGAGTACTTGGAATAGGGTCAGAACTAACAAGAATAGACAAGAGATTGCTAAATATAGTAATAATAAGGTAAACTGTTCCAGTTGATAGGCTCCTCTACGCTACTGGAGTATACTCAGGACAAAGGAACATGACCCGATAGACGAAAACTATTGTATATATAGATAGAAGCAGTTAATTCTGAAAGAATTTGAAATAGTACAACTTGTCGGGGTGTTTGTGGTAATTGCACGAATCGGGAATTTACTCTTCTACAAAGGAACACATCCTCCGAACATACCCCTGTCTTGTTGAAAGACTTTAGGTCACATAGCAACCAGGTGCTACCATAGAAACCACTATGGCGGCCTCCAGTATACAAAATGGACGACGGAAACACGTATCACTCTAACAACACGCGCTGCGCATGCGCACAAGGACCACGTATCACTATGGAGATGACGTCGCAAGATGGCCGCTCACGTGGGTTACCATGACAACACAACATGGCGCCACCAGGTCACGTGACTATGACGTCACTTCCCCCTCTCCCATTCCCTCCCCAATAGGGCACGATCGGGTACATGTCCTACTACTACCAAGTTCCTGGTCACTTCTTGGCTGGACTGGGCAGGCTGAAATTGCAAGCTGCAACTCATTCCAGACATGTTCGATTGGATTAAAGTCATGGGGTCTTGCTGGCCAGTCCATACGCTCAATTCCCTCCCTCTGACGCTACTCCCGGACAGAAAGGGCAACATGAGGACGGGCATTATCGTCCATCAGAATGAATCTATCACCCACTGCGCCTGCATACAATCTGACGTGGGCATCCAGAATCTCATCAATATACCACAGAGCAGCCAATGTACCACGTTCAAGGACATAGAGCTCTGTACGTCCATCCCTGCTGATGACGCACCAGCCCATTATTGACCCTCCACCACTGCAGTGATGCTCTGTACCAACCACTTTTGCAATACAACCACTTTTGCAATAAAATTTATTACAAAAGTGGTTATCGCGTACCAACCACTTTTGTAATAAAACCACTTTTGCAATAAACTAACCATTATTTTAATAAACTCATTTTGGTGATAAATCACGGACGTCCATTTTATAGTCGGACATTGGGGTTGGGTGAGGGACTAGTTTCCCTAAAAATGTTTGTGTGTCGTTCATTGGAATAACATGTCCATTCACGTATTGGAACTTGGTAGTGACTGAAGAAAGTACGCAAGCACTTTTACAATAAACTTTATTACAAAAGTGGTTATCGTGTACCAACCACTTTTGTAATAAAACCACTTTTGTAATAAACTAACCATTATTGTAATAAACTCATTTTGGTGATAAATCACGGACGTCCATTTTATAGTTGGACATTGGGATGGGGTTAGGGACAAGTTTACCAAAACATGTTTGTGTGTCGTTCAATAGAATAACGTGTCCATTCCGTTCACCTGTTGAAACTTGGAAGTGACTGAAGAAAGTAAGTAACCACTTTTGCAATAAACTTTATTACAAAAGTGGTTATCGCGTACCAGCCACTTTTGTACTAAACTAACCATTATTGTAACACACCTATTTTTGTGATGAATCACGGACGTTCATTTTATAGTTGGACTATAGTTGGACATTGGGGCGGGCTGAGAGCTAGTTTACCTAAACATGTTTGTGTGTCGTTCAATGGAAAGTACGCAAGCACTTTTACAATAAACTTTATTACAAAAGTGGTTATCGCGTACCAACTACTTTTGTAATAAAACCACTTTTGTAATAAACTAACCATTATTGTAATACACCTATTTTTGTGATGAATCACGGACATCCATTTTATAGCCGGACGGTGTGTTTGTTTGGAGATGGGGTAGCACAAAGTAGCGTCAAAGCTATTCCCAAATTTGGTGGGCGCTAAAATCTTACTGCACACGGATGGATGGGGAAAGCTGGGTTTGACGTCTATCGTTTTTGATATGTCCGCCCGAATTCCTCCTACGGGCGCAGTTTTTCTTAAACCCCGTAGTTCCTATCGATCTTGTTGGCCCTTTTATAGGTCGGGTTGAATTCTTCCGCACAATGTTAACCCCAAATGAGGCGAGAAAATTAGAAATTCTATTACACACTATTTGCTGGTGTTAGTAAATTATCACAATACATGTGGGCGTGCATCAGCCACCAACATCGCTGAAGTTAAGCTCCCTTGAACCCGGTTAGTCTGTTAATGGGGTGACCATTCAGTGATTGAAATGGATTAACACTTCGTGCCCTTGGGCAAGGTACTTTACCTCGACTGCTCGCATCTGCAGCGGGTGGGGAAGCTGACGGTGTGCTGAGATGGACTGGTGTGCACGCGTCTAAACCTTAATTATCTTGACTGCGTAGTACCAATGTACAGTGCGTAGTGCAGTCTTGGATTATGTGACGTTGAAGAGATTATAGGGTCTCGTCGCTGCTTGGTGGTTCTCTTGTAGTACATCGGCTTCCTCCACTCATAAAACTGTCACCGACACAAAATGACTCGGACTATATAAATGTTGTTAAATGCCAATAAATAAACAAATAAATAACTAGACCCACTGAATACCCCTTTTCGTCGTATGGAACAATGAATGTTGTGAACATGAGCACTTTGCGCGCAAAATCATATGTCTCAAAATGAAGCTTATGAAAATGGGTTCAATGCGTGCAAAATCATATGTATCATAGCCTCATTTCGATATTTTTGGATCCACCGAGTCACTCTCTAGGACTCATTAAATGGATTCTAAGGGAAAATCATTTTACATACAGGCACTTTCTGCTTTCAATGGAGATAACTCTTGTTATATTTTTAAACAATAAACAATGAGGGAAAATGGAAGGAGAGGAACTTCCGTCGCTTCTGGCGCCCCTAGGCCCCCGGTCTCTGCTACCCGATCGCCCCTGCCCCTTGGCATCCCTACCCCAAGAGCTTCTGGTTCCCTGCCGCCCCTGCCACCTCACCCCAGAGCTTCTGGTCCTCTTTGCCCCTGCCGCCGCTGTCCATCGTGTCTGGAAGACTCGATATTTTCAGAAAAATGTCTATTCACGGATAGTTTTTTAGACATTGTCAAGCTGTTTTGGGTAATTCTATATCTAATATCGATCGTTTGGGGTAATTCCATGTTTTTCCAAAACACACTCCGTACAAATATTGGATCCGGAACATTTCCACGTCCCAGCTACAACATTAACATGGTTACCAGAGTAAAATCCACTAAAATACACGAACGTCGGGTACTTTTGTGTAATTCTATATTACCGGAACATACTCCCCTCGAATCAAACATACCCTCAAAACATACCCCCGATCTTATACCAAGAGGTGAGGTTTCGTCACCAGGCAATCACGTGACACTTGAGAAACCAATATGGCGCCCCTATACACAAAATGGGCGACCAAAACACGTGTCCCCATATACACCCAAGCTGCGCACGCGCATTCGAACCTCGTATCGCTATGGAAATGACGTCACAACATAACCACGCACATTGGTTACATGTCAGCACAACATGGGCGCCCGTAGTCACGAGATATGGCGTCACTTCCGAGATCCATCTGAATTGCAAGAAGGTGCCTTTGGCTGGTGTACTGCTCTACTAAACGGCTGCTCTTACGGATGTGGTAGCAGGTCTGACTCTGCAACCGTGAAAAGGGGCTCACATCATATCACTTCTGACACCTGAATCTAAACATTTGCCGGTTTTTTTTTTTTTTGAATGAACATAACAAATATAACAAATATCGAGTATTCAGTAGTAAACTCAACTCAACTGCACGTTATCTCTCTGGTCTTGTCTCCCCGCGTGCCACAAAACAACAACTAAAACATGCCCCTTAGCTTTTTGGTACACGAAAGAATGGCGCAACTTGGACGCTGGTGATAAACTGGATTCAACTTTGATCCCCTTGCATCCATGAAAAGGATTCATTACTGGTCCGATTGCTTGCTCTGAAACGGAGTAATAAATTACGTGCAGTCGCTTACGTAATCTTGTCAAACATCTGAGTCTGCACTTTCATGAACCTAATTTGACAATATAACAATTGATAACGGGCCGACTGTTATATTGCCATACCGGAAGGATGAGTGTTTCAGTTGACGATATAACAGTTGGCAAATGTATAGTAGTCAAAAGAAATTTATTGACTCTGATCTAGTCCTTCCACATAACACGAAACAAGTCATGCATGCCCCAAATCTTGTGCTGCATGGACGGACTGCGCAACGGTTAACTTATCCGTAGCAATAATCGTGTCTGAACTTGCATCGTTCTTGAAAAGAAATAACCTATGCTTAATGCAGAATAGTAACGGTGACCACTCATGGTCAATCTGACGCGACCCCTCCATGTGCTATCAACCAATTGAAAATCTTGCTTTATATGGGACATTGACCCCCGAATGCAAAGTGGATGAGCGCATCAAAACCCGTGACCAGCTATAAAAAAGATGTTCATTCTATTTTAGGTTAATATTATTAAACGTAACAACCTATTATGCAGTAAATTTATTACATTATCGGTTGCTTTGGATGACAAACCTAACCTATTGTGCAACAAATTTATTACATTATCGGATGCTTTGGATTACAAACCTTACCTATTGTGCAATAAATTCATTACATCATCGGTTACGTTGAATGACAAACCTAACCTATTATACAATAAAGTTTATTGCAAAAGTGGTTGCTTAACTTTCTTCAGTCACTTCCAAGTTCCAGCAGGTTAATGGACATGTTATTCCATTGAACGGCACACAAACATGTTTAAGTAAACTCGTCCCTCACCCCACCCCAATGTCCGACAATAAAATGGACATGCGTGATTTATCACCGAAATGAGTTTATTACAATAATGGTTAGTTTATTACAAAGGTGTTTTTATTACAAAAGTGGTTGGTACGCGATAACCACTTTTGTAATAAAGTTTATTGCAAAAATGGTTGCGTACTTTCTTCACCCACTACCATGTTTTAACTGATGAATGGACACGTTATTCCATCGAACGACACACAAACATGCTTAGGTAAACTAGTCCATCACCCAACCCCATTGTCCGACTATAAAATGGACGTCCGTGATTTATCACCGAAATGCGTTTATTACAATAATGGTTAGTTTATTGCAAAAGTGGTTTTATTACAAAGGTGGTTGGTACGCGTTAACCACTTTTGTAATAAAGTTTATTGCAAAAGTGGTTGTGTGCTTTCTTCAGTCACTACGACGTTTCAACAGGTGAATAGAAACGTTATTCTGTTGAACGACACACAAACATGTTTAGGTAAACTAGGTCTCACCCCACCCCACCCCAATGTCCAGCTATAAAATGAACGTCCGTGATTTATCACAGAAATGAGTTTATTACAATAATGGTTAGTTTCCTACAATAGTGGTTTTAGTACAAAAGTGGCCGGTACGCGATAATCGCTATTGTAATGAAGTTTATCACAAAAGTGGCTGTTCCACAATGCTTACTTTAGATCAAATATATCTTTCCTCTATACATTTGAGTAATGTTGTGAGTTTGTTTGTCTGTTCTCTAAAGAATCGAAACCGACTGGGCAGATCGGGACGAAATTTGGCCTGGGTGTGTAGTTTGGGCCAACGAAATGTTTTGGTAATTCGGACCTAGGGTGAATTGGTGTGGGGGTGCTTCTTCGCGCATGCACTGTAACGATCTCGGAAAGTACTGTGCCGATCACGACGAAACCTGGGATTTAGCACTGTCGGCTACAGGGTGGAGTCAATCTGTACGCATACGCAGTTACGATCTTGGAAACTACTGCCCGGACAAAGTCGGTCCCCCATCTAGTCTATTATATATTTAAGTTCGTTTGTCTGCGTGTGTGTCTGTTCGCTATAGACTAAAACACAGCTGGGCCGAGAGGGACGAAACTTGGAATTGCGTGAGTAGTTTGGTCCCGGGAAGGTGTTTCCTTTAATTGGAAATGGGCCCATCCTCGCCTATGCGAAGTAACGATCTCGGAAACTACTAGGCAGATCGGGACGAAACTTTAGATTTGTATGTAAGATCCACCGGGTAGTGATTTGCCACCGTCGGGTGTGTGATGGGGCCGTCTTCGCGCGCATGCGCAGAGACGTTCTCGGAAACTACTGGGCCCTCGGGGAGAAACTTTGTATTACGGTCCGTCAGGTGATGATTTGCCACTATCGGCTCTTGGGTAGGGGGTCAGTCTTTGGTCATGCGCAGTGATGATCTCGGACACAACCAGCCAGGACGAAGTCCCCCCCCCCTCCAATCTAGTGTAAATATATATTTGAGTAATCTTGTTTGTTTGTCGCTTCTCTATAGACTCGAAAACGGATGGTCCGATTGGGAAGAAATTTGGCATGGGTGTGTAGTTTTGCCCCGGGAAGGTTTTGAACTTTTCAGACATGGGGAAGGTAATGGTCCGTTTTCGCGTATGTGTAGTAACGCTCTCCAAAGCTACTGGGCTAATAAACACAGACAGAGAGACATACATGCAGACAAACAAGATTACTGTAGTATATACACAGACTAGCTGGAGGGCCGGATTCGTCCGGGAATTAGTTACATAGGCAGCTGAGCAGAGCACGAGCAATTTGAGTTGCCCAGAAGACCACTGGATGAAACATACATACAGATCCCAGGTTTTGAGTCCATCGGCCTTGTAGCTTCCGAGATGTTATCGCGCATGCGCGAAGATGGGCGAAAACCAATACCTGATGGTGACCGATTACTACCCGATAGACTATACATAACAACCCAAGTTCTGTTCCGGTCGGCCGAGTATTCTCCAAGATGGACACTACGCATGCGCAAAGACGGTGCCACACCCCATGCTCGTATATCCATGGCCCTTTGGAACCCAAACTCCACACCCATGCCAAGTTTTGTCCCGATAGCCGTTTTCGAGCCTATAGAGAACAGACAAACACAAACAAGAGTACTCAAATACATATATAAATACTAGATGGTGGTGTTCGACTTTGTCGGAGCTATTGTCTCTGAGCATGCGCAAAGATTGACTCTCACCCCTAATCTCAACGTCACAATGCAATTAAAACTGCAACAAACACTTCCAGATCAAACGTTTACATTCACACTTCATTCCGAGCATTGTAAAAGACTGAAAAAGAGTAAGTGTTAATAATAAAAATAACATGACTTTATCTGGTATAACGGTTCTACTGGAGGCAAATGATTAACTTCCCTCTGTCTTATTAGCAGCTGTCGACTCCATCTCGGACCACTCAAAATACTTCCTGCTGTTAATCACTCCTGTTGGAACGCTAATGGACAGTAACGCCCTTGTAAATCATGTTATTGGTATATTGACCCATTTTATTCTTTCGAATAATTGTAATTAAATTTGATTCAAAATCATACAACATCATACAATTATGGACTTTTGTGGTGGTGAATATGATGTGATGTATGAACCTAAAAAACTTATATTTACCGAGGCGTTAGCCGAGGTCAATATAAGTTTTTTAGTTGAAACAATATTTTTATTCAATAAGTGTTTGTTACATAATAGAGACATCGGTGTATTATCAACTTAAAAATAAATAAACAGTAAGACAATATAACACAATAAGCAGTTAGATGATACAAGGTAAATGAGGGATTTAACAATGTTAGTCATCTCCCAAAACTAGACATAGACAACTTAGGAATGTGGTATAAAAGAGTGTAATGATTGAATATTCTGCCGCATTGGGCTCATGGCTACGTTTGTTCTTTAATCAGCACCCCGGTACCAAAACAATTCTGCGCAGCTCGAGTAGCTTAAGATTCTGAGTCGTGAGGTAGGAGAACCATGTCAGAAAGTTCTGGGAATGAGGAGCCAGACCCCAACACGGCAATATATCATATTGTTTAAACCTTGTTTGTGCACAAAGAGATGTGGAAAGCAGCGAAGAAAAGCAAGAAGAGAACAGGTCAAAGAAAGCCAGCTTCAGAACATGACAAAATGCTTTTAGATTCACGACAGTCATTTGTGGGAAAGCTTATATATACATGTACATCCAAATAAGCGACAAGTTGAGGAAAGCCTTTTGTTGTAGGCTACAAGAAGGAAACTTGAAGAGGGACAAAGCAGATAATCTTCCTAGTGGAGTTAGAAGGTTAGGTTATTTATTTGTATTTGTTTTTTAGGTTCATATCACATCATATTTACCACCACAAAAGTTCATAACTGTTTAATTATATACACCATCCTCCAAAAACCAATCTTCTGTTTGTCAATTCAAAGTTCAATTATAAAAATAAACAATATTATAGAGATTACGTCGATTGAAAAGAACTAGAGAGGGGATTCCAAAAAGCTATTTTTAGAAAGTTGATAATCACTGGAAAACCGATGTACTTGGAGTTTTGAGTACCAGTCACGTGTATAAGATCCAGCCAATAGAAATGTCGTTATTTATAAAGTATTTAATAATTTTTATTATTATTTGACCAAATCCTTTTTCCTGTTATTCACCCTTTAATCCCGATAGACCGCTTTGCCTGTCTAGGAACACGATACGTCATAATTTCGATAAATAATATGGCTGCTAAGTGAATGTGGTGAGCAGACCAGTTACTATTTTCAAAGCGCGTCCTTGTGGCTGCACGTTGAAAATATTAATGGTTATACCACCAATAATGAATGTTGACTCTTCCAGTTGCTTCCTTTGAACTGACATGGGAGATACCACCACTGACCAGGCTTCAGAGGGTTAAGTCAGCTCATTAAAAATTGTATTGTGGGGACATGCATTCACAGAAATAGCGCCGGGAGTACTTTGAAGTGTATTTTGCGAGGATTTTGGTTCATATAATCAATAGAATCTTCAACTCGTCCTTAGCTGTAATTGAAATTTACAAAACTCGTCCAGTAAATTAGTTTAAACAATATTTATTTAACAATTGAATGCAATTTTTATAATCTTTATTGGAGTATGAACATGTGGGAATGGGTACAAATTATGTATGAATCCCGAAGGGATTCATACAATTTGTACCCATTCCCACACATTCATACTCCAATAAAGATTATAAAAATTGCATTCAATTCTTATAATTACATTCCGTAACTGTTTAAACTACTTTTACCAAACAACAAAGCAGAAAGACGAAATAAAACATGTACGAACAAACGAGGCGAAAAACCAACCTCACACAAAAGACAAAGCGCACAACTCTGAGTTGAGCGCCGGTTTTCGGCATTGACCCAAATTTGTCAAATTGCCGTCTTTTTCAACGAAACTTGGAATGTTCAAAACAATTTATTTAACATATCAGTAAAATATAATCAAAGATCACTGCGAGAGGCGCTAAAAGTTAAAAACACGCCCGAATTACATTCTGTCAACTGCGGTCTACCGTAAATGTGGGTCAAAGTTCGACCAAATGTATTCATTGGAAAATGAATTACATTTGGTCATGACGTTTTCATCCAGCTGACCAATGGGAATTGCGTATTTGGACCCAAAACGTATAACTACATTAACAATGTAATTATTTACTAATATATTTAAGAATACTATCTTAAATTACAACATCCCTGATATATCATCTTTCAGCAATATCATTTTATAATAATCAGTCAAATATCAACACCCATGAAATGTCATCTTTCAGCAATATCATTTTATTTTTATCAATGCAAATTTCAACACCCTTGATATGATATATCATTATTCAGTAACATATTTAATAAGAATATCTCAAATTATAACATCCCGATTTGACATCATTCAACAATTTAATTTTTTAAAAATCTACCAAATTACAAATTAATATATTATCATTCTGCAATGTAATTTTATAATAACCTGCCAAATTAATAAATAACCTATAAAATAACAAGCCTTTGTTTTGTTATTATTCAGCAATAATATTTTATAAGAATCCATCAACTTATAAGACCCATGGTATGTTATCCTTCAGTAATATAATTTTAGTTTAAACAATATTTATTTCCAATTATCAGAGAAAAGACATACAGCAACGAAATGTGTGTGGATTCCACATTAAGATGGAAGCTGACAACGGTCGTTTCCACCAAAGGTACACTTTCTGCTGTGATGGCACGAGATATTAATTAAATGACTTCTGTCACCCAAACATTTACCATACATAGCTTCTGCTATGTCAAGTGTGTTCTATTCAATATGATATCAGAATGCAGTCATTTTGAAAACAAATATTACTGCATTGGTTTTCAAGTTGAACAGAGTGAAGCAGTTAGAACAGATGGAAGAGATAGTACTGATGAGTTACAATTTAAGAGGCCTCAACAGTTCACCGGGTCGAAGGCGAGCAAGGAGAGTCCAGGACAGATTCTATGGGTGTATATGACCAGCGGGATGAGTAGTTGTGGGACAGTCGTCGATAACTGTTTATCGGTATAGGTCGGATACTTGTATACATTTATAAAGGCATTAGTAGTGGCCGTTAACCAGGAACCCCATTTTAAGTTCTAGAACCGTCATGGTATGCAATTTATCCTGCATATAAATTCTGAAGTCGACGGAAAAACACAAGTTATTGTTTTGTTGAATTGAGTCTTGGTAGCATGACTGTGCCAATTGCAATATTATGGTATTGCAGCTGGGATCGACGTGTCCCCAAGGGTCATGGTAGTGCTATTCATTGGAGATTCCAAAAGGACAAGAACTTATACCGAATCACAGCTGCTCGGTATTTATCTTTAAGTATCGGTAGCAACATCAAGGTATTGCAAGGTTTTTGTGAAAGTTTTATGCTGAACGCCATAGTTGCCTGCCCGTAGAGAGACGAGTCAGTTGGGTCTGGTCGAGTACAGACTTTTATAACAATCTGCTCTCTGAATCAGCCTGATATGTCATCATTCGGCTATATAAGTTTATAATAATCTGTCAAATTACACCACCCCTCATATGTCATCTTTCAGAAATATAACTGTAAAATAACCTAACAAATACATCGCCCGTTATGTCATCATTCGGAAATATTGTAACAATCTAACACATTGCAACAGCCCTGGTGTATTATCACTCAGTGATATAATTTATACCACCCTGACAAATTACAACAACCCTGATATGTTATCATTCAACAATATAATTATATTATAATTTAACAAATTATAACACCTTTTATATCTGACCATTAGCAATGTAATTTATTGATAATCTCTTAAATCACAACACCTATCAAATTACAACACTCTCGATATGTCAATATTCAGCAATACAATTTTATGATTATCCATAAAATTTCAATTCCATATATATGTCATCATTAAGTAATATAATTTCAAGATAATCTACAAATTACAATACCCGGGTCATCATTCGGCAGTGTCAATTTATGCATGTTCATCTGTATCCAATGGTGTAGTACACTTCGTATTTTCGAGTTGTCGCCCGTGAATATATCCACTTCAATGCACATGCATCTCATTTGACTGCTTATTTTGTTAGCAGCTAATTAAATTGAACCATATATTATTGTATTTGCTGTCTCTCGCTAGCTGTTTATCGTTAATTAGTCTCGAGAACGATATCCACTCAAATGATTTATTCCAATGACAGGACATATCCCTTTTACTGTTAATCGGGTCGTTGTGGGTTCAACCTCTGGTAACAAAAAAGATAAACAAAAATTTCAGTGAATGCCTTTATTCAATAAAATTTTAAAACTTTAACGTTCAATATGTAACAAATGTTTTTACTCAGATATCTCAAATATATTAAAGAACAGGCGAATACACCATGATATTTGATTAACCTTTTACCTTACACGGCATTTAATTAAAAATTCAATTCTATTTTTTGCGAAAATGAAATCTCAATTATTCAATAAAAGCACACAAATATGGATATGGTTAATTTTCTTGCAGTTTTTGGTCACCGTGTTAGGTAAAGAGTTAAAAGAAACAATGTATATGTGTACGGGTATATCACATGCCCGCATGCATGTGCCCGCGTATGTGTATTATGGCAAATGCCTACGATCGTTAAATTTATAAAATTACTGAACTTGTCAGACAGCTTATAAACTTACTGGTTTACTCATTCAGACAGTTTATAAACTTCCTGGTTCACTCAGTTAACAAGTCGATTAAAAGACAATTTAAAACTGACAGTGATTTTTATTACAAGCACTCGAATTTATTAACACTTCAATTAATCCCCACCTCGGCACTTTTAAATCATTTGGTTTTATAATTCTTCCATATTATAATGTCACATATATAAAACTAAAATTTAAAATGCTCTATCTCCCTTGCAAAAACACTCTCTGACTCTACATATTTGTTGCTGGATTTCTATTCATACTACATATACGTGACAACCTGGCCCTATTGTAGAACAATTTAGGTGATTTCGGCTGCACATTCCCAAAGTTGGGTTGGGACAATTTCAACGACTTGAGTGGTTTATGCAGGACTCCACATCACCCATTGGGTGATTGTTGACATAGAAAAACTCTCTCGCTCTCTCCCTCTCTCTCTCTCTCTGGAGAGAGAGAGAGAGGTGAGCTTTACTACAGGGAGAGAGAGAGAGAGAGAGAGGGGGGGGGCGAGATTTACTACATATTTGTTGCTAGGTAAATGGAATACTGGGAGGACCAAATACATGTGAGCTATGATGTATTGTTCTAGTGCATAAATTCACTTTCCGGTATGTTGTAGTAAAAGGGAAAAGAGCTTCTCCTTTTTCCTTAGTTTCGTTTGAATGCCCGTTTCTTATAATTCTTTCTTCAGTTCGTCTTCAGACAAACTGTATACATTTGCTGAACATTCCGACTCATATGTTTTATCAGCGTCTTGCATCTCAACAGAAATGCGTTGTTTTCTTGTTGACGTGTTCACTTGTATTCGATCCGCCCAGTATACCATTTTTCTCTTTTCATATTTACGCTTTACACGAGAAAAGCCTCTTGATTGGAGGTGTTCCAATCTTTTCTGCATCAACAGTTGCGTCAAATTTATTTGATTTCTTTTGATGTATAGTTTTCACATCGTCATTAACTTTCTCTACGCCTTGGCCACTGAAGTTAATGAGCGGGCCATACTTCGTTACAAACTACAGTATGTGATACACCAAAATGTGGATATAAGGAGTCACAGAGGCATAACCGTGGCGAGATAAACACAGCTCACAGTATAAAGAACCCAAGTTTTAGTTTTTTCAAAAACGTTATCTAGCTGAACACACTGTTTGATATCAATTGTTAAAAGTTGTATAAACTATAAAAATCTTGCCACAGCCTAACAGTTCTCTCATGTGAGTCGTGGTGTATGCTAAATAACAGTCTATAGGGTAGTTTCTCGCACATTTTTTTATAATCCGAACCTGTAAGGGATGTCCATTCCATTTCGCCGCCTGTACCTTTTTATGTCTAAATATTAAACGATATTCCACAATCCCTAATTTTTTCAACCAGCTCAGTGAGTCATTTTACCGGCTCATTTCTGACTTTGTTTTTGTCATCTAACGATTTCGCATCAAAAATAAGATTTTTCAAAAGTTTGTCTGAAATTCTCAGTAGGCGGTGAAGTTCATCTGGTACAATGTGATCAGGGTTAATTTTAATAAGAGGGGGATTTTTTACACCATGTGATTTGGAACATGCATTATTAATCACGTTCTCTGTAGTTCTAAATAATGGTGGTTTGTGATAGGAATCACTAGCTTTGGTAAACTCATCTCTGTCGCCTTTATTCACCTTACACCAGGGACATGAATATGTTGCGAGATAACTGTTCATCCTTAGAATAATTTGAATAAATGTGACATCACCTCCTAAAAGAATTCCAGCTCAAATGTTTCACCTTTTACAAAAATTTCACCCTTTTCAATAAGTGTGTTAATCTCATTGAACACATGTTTGCAAGCAGAAGATACATTTTCATAATCTTCAGAACAGTTTACTATACAAAATACATTTTGGTCTAAGGATGATAATGCACGTTCTTCTTTAATTGCAGAAAATGACAGCACTATAAAATTTGAAATTCTGTTAACTTTTGACCCGTCACCAGATAATTTAATTTTTAGGCTTCTGGAGCCGTCAAACAGACACCAATTGTCTTCTATAAAACAACTGATTTCTATCTGAATGCTCACATAACACCCTGGTATATTTCCAGACGTTCTTTCAATATGATACAATGTATTAAGGTTTTCCCGACGTTGCACGATAAGATACTTTCTAGGCAATTGATCGAATAACATTGTTTTTTAACTATAGGACACGTCGATGAATTTCAACGAATTTATATGGCAATGCACGGGAATAAATTGTGAAAAATTAAAATAAAATTGGAAACGTCTAAATATATTTTAATCAAAAAGTATTTGATACCATATTAAAGGGAATTTTATATAGAATTTGGCCATACGTCCGTCTATGATGAGAAAATTTATCTTTTCTAGAAAATGGAAATTTATTATTTTTCTCCATTGATCACTTCAGTAAATTAGATGTTTGTATCAACGGGGTTTTGGGCGCATGCGTATCCCGGGGATGGAAAATTGTTCAGTATGAATAATCTATCAAATCACAGCAACTCTGGTATCTTAACATGTAGCAATATAATTTGATTATAATCTGTCAAATTACAACTCGCCGGATATGTCATCAGTCAGTAAGATAATTTTATAATAATATTTCAAATTACAAAAGTACCAGTACTGACATGTCATCAGTTTTCAATTTCGTTTGGGTAAATTCCTATCCCTTTACCTACATGTACAGTACGGCCACCGTGGACTGGTCACTTTCCACGGGTGGGCAATGTGTCCATGGATACAATAGTATATTACATTCCTAACACTATTTATAGGAATAATTAGCAAAAATTTCATTAATGAAGCACCGGGTACAACCCGATGCTGTAACGAAATGCCCTCCATGGGACACATCGGGTTAATATCACTGCACTTGGGAGTCTCGGTTCCCTAAGTGTTAATCAGAGTGGCCAAGTCCTACTTGGTAATAATTCTCTGTTGAGTAAACTTTAATAAGTATAAACGCTGTTCAAAGGCACGGTTATGTAATCGTGGTATTTTATTAAATATTCCTAGTCTAATTCGAATTGCATAACATCAGTGCAACTGCCCTACAAGTTCTCTGCACACTTGGTGCAGAAGTAGAACATGAGACACGAAAACTAGACAATAGTCTGACCTATAGTAACCTCACTAAGGTGTTTTTGACAGAATTTGATATTATGATTGACATAATTAGCTAGTATAAGCTTAATCTATGATAACCCCATCAGAATGTTTTTGGCAGATTTTAGCATTGTATACTGACCCGGCCTAACCTCAACACACCCAGTATCACTTTCAGCTCTGCGACCAACTACATGCCAGTGTCCTTTTGAATGTGAGAACGCATACTGTTAGCACAGGATACCCACAGGATACCCCACTATCCCAGAATGGAAGTGAGGGGTTAAGAAATACCTCTCCGCCATCTTGGGGTATAAGTGGTGTTCTGTGGTGTTTTATGACGTCAATTGGAATAAGATATGCACGAGTATGCACGAAAAGTCACGTCCGCAAACTGAATATAAACCGACGGAAACACCCGAGACTTCATTTCTCTCTTTGGTCTTCCTTTGTACACAGAAGTCACTCTCCTATTTTCGTGGAAGAACGCTGCCGAACGCTGCCAGGCCAGACAACAGTTCCAGACACAGGACGTGATGAGAGCGATGCGATAGTTTCGACTTAATCTCATTTCGTATCTGATATATTTTATAAATTTACCAGAGAGAGTATTTATTGACAGTTCAAATTGTAGGACTTATACTTAGGGTTTGAATAAAACATAGAAAACTGTAAGTAAATTTTATGTGTTTTGAATTCACCCTTTCGCTGCGGCTGCAGTATCAAGAACCTTTGCAGACTCCACAGAAATTGGTTGCCTCCTTGATGGAACATTTGAATTGTCCTGTGGCCATTTGCCACGATTGAAGTCCTAACCTAAATCCACTAGACGATCATTTTTCCGGGGTACTTAATCCTGCTATGCCACAGGCCAGTTTATATGGTGCCATGACCAGGATGTGGACTTTGACTTCTAACTGTCTTGAGATGATCGGGTGAACATTCTAGAAACATCTATTAACCCTAACGGACCCAGTGAAGCCGAAATTGACTCAAAACGTTGCCGCTGGGGAGCACAGTGAACTTGTGAGAACTTTTTGATGTTATTTATGGGAGACAGACATCCCTTAATTTACTGGTAAATTGAATGCCTGGCAGCTGAAATTTCTAAGGCAGCAGACACAGACAGTGCCCTCTGAATCCAAAACTGGTACAACTCCATGGTGGAACTGGTTGCATGTCCAACGTGCCATTATTTACACTGACGCCGACTGCCAACTGCTATCACATCCAAACCACGCTCGAATGGTCGCACCGAGCATTGCTCATCAAATATATTGAACTTTTGACTGAACATCAGAGAAAAACGGAAACTCAAGGAACTGTGAAAAATCTCGAGGAATTCCGGGAAATTCTGAAAAGACAACTGCGGGTGTTTCAACAGTTATAGCACTAGCAAGGTAGGTGCAATTTTCTTCATTTTACATTCGTTAACAGCAGAAAAATTAAATTGAAAATTACTTTATAGTAATAAAATTCATTGAATAATTGAAAATGACCACGCCGCCGACAGATAGAGAGCTGCGGTTGATGGATGAAGTTACTCAAGCAAAACAAGAAAGGGAAGGTCTTGTGGGTCAGTATGAACTGTAACTTGCTGAACTGAGCACCCAAGCTCAGAGCTTGTCGCAGCAGCATGCTGCCTCACAACAAACCCTTCAACAAACGCAAACAGCCCTCGCCCAAGTTAAGGCGGAACTGATACAGCAGAAAGCTGATTTAGAATTACAGTTAGCTACTGAGAAAGCTGGTACCCAAACAAAACTGCAGAGAGCACAAAGAAAATTGGCAGAAGCTGAAAAGAAAGCCAAGGACCCCACGTCTTCAGCCATTATCGACCTGCATGAAACCGTGCGCCAAAGTGAAAAGAGTAATGCAAAGACTGCTAACGCCACTCAGGCCCAGTCCATTCATTCCCATATTAAGAAATTTGACGGGAACCCCCTTAATTTTCGGGGTTGGATAAAATTTTATTATTTTAAGAACAATGAAGAAAAAGCCTGAAATGCCTTGGTCCGAACTGTATGGCGAATTGAAAAGTCGCTATAGCGCCACTATGGATAACTCCATGGCCACCAATCAGTTGTGCCATATGCGACAAGGGAAAAATCAAACCCTTGTCTCATATGCTGAGCAACTGCTTGATCTTGCAAAAGACGCCTTTGATCAGGAGATTGATAACCCCCACCATCCAGAAAAACCTCTCAGATTACTTTTGTGACGGGTTGTATGACAACGATGTTCGGATGAAACTAATCCGTCGCATGCCCAAGATGCTAGAAAACGCTGTTAGTCAGGCATTATTTGAAAACGCCGCGAAAATCAAATTTTGCACCCGCTCTGAAGCCGCCAAAGGAAAAGCGCCCTTTGGGAAGGCTTTTGACCGACAATATGAAGAATATGAGCGCTATCGGGACCCTGTATTTCGCGATCCCATGGACGAACAGGAAGAACATGTAGATCTCCCTTTGGAGACGAGAGACGAGACTCCCATGGACATAGGTGTGGCACGCCGACGCCATAAGGTTAATATATTAACGAAAAACTACAGTGGAGGTTATGCGCGACCTCCATATCAGAATGAGAACAAAAATCAGTATAACAATCAATACCGAAATAGGGGAGGTCAAAATTACAACAGATACCAGAAACCGACACGATTTTCACAACCGGTTTGCAATCGCTGTAACCGCGTTGGTCACGTGAAACGTGATTGCTACGTAAACTTGACCAAGCAAGTGAGAACACTTGATATTCAGCCAGCAGGTGAGAGGTCACCAGGGGCGACCTTTTGCTGCTTTCACTGCGGGAAGCCAAACCACTTCGCTCGCGATTGCCCAGTAAATTTAAACGAAGGGAACTCTGCCCATATGGGGCAATGAGCAGAGTTAATGAGAAGTCACATGCTCCCAACAGAAGTGAAAATGGAAATCACCAGGGAGACGTGATTAATAATGTACAAAATGAATGTATGAATATGTGTAAAAATAAAAATGTAAATAATAAGACAGGTGGAAAGACGGGTAATAAAACATGTAATATAAAGCCAAGTACTCAGTCTCAAACAAGGAGAACCAAAAATGATTCTCCTCCAGTGAAAAGTAAAACCATTCAATGCACAAGGTGTGGTCAGACCACACATAATAGGAAAAATTGTACAGTAAAATTCACAACCATTCCTTTGACTGGTAGGCCCAAGAAACTCAAGGCCAACTCACAAAATGGCTGCCCTGCAAAGGACAGTCAGCATGCAAAATTTACTTCACAAAATTGTTTCAGCTATCAGACCACCAGTGGTCTGGAAGTAAAAGTATACAGGACTGGTATAACTCAGGTAGCTGCTGACACTATGGTGAATGCGGCTAATAGCCAATTGACCCATGGCGGAGGTGTTGCCAGAGCTATAGCTCTTGGAGCTGGTCCAGCCCTTGAACAAGAATGTCAACAATATATTCAACAACATGGAGAACTTCCAGTAGGTGAGAATATGACTACCACTTGTGGAATGTTGCCATGTTTAAAATTGATACATGCTGTGGGACCACGTTGGAATGACTACAGTGATAAAAATAAATGTCTCAATGTCTTATACAGTACTGTGCAGAAAGTATTGCAGGTATGTGATAACAAAAATTTCATAAACATAGCCATCCCACTGATTAGTAGCGGGATATATGGTGTACCTAAACAGAAGTGTGCAGATGTTTATGTTAGAGTTTTACAAAACTTTACTCCTAAACAATTAAAAGAGATACATATTGTAGATGGAGACCCTGATATTATGATTTATATGAAGAATGCTTATGAAAAGCAAACCATGAAAAAGACTTATGATAATCAACCAGGTGAGCAGGGTTGTATTGAAATAAATCAGCAGAAACAGGAAGTAATTGAATCAGGAAATAGGAATCCACGAATAAGGAGCCAAAAGAAATCACTTGGGAAAAACCCAAAACAACAAAACAGGAAAAACCCAAAGGGAAGTAATTGGAAAAACCCATGTCAACAGGAAGTGAAACACTCTATGGAAACCAAGGGAAATAACTTAGTCAACAATGATGATTACCCAAATGGGGAACAACAGCAACAAAAACTTAGAAATTCTCAACCGGAAACCATAACCATAAATTATGGGGCTGCTTCTTTGAATAGTGTCTTAGTGAACATCAAAGGACAATGAGTACGTGCCTTATTAGATACAGGGGCACAGACAAGTTGTATTAGTACAAAATTTTGGAAAAATCTTAAACACCGACCGAAATTAGTTGGTGACAAAAATTCTCTGCCTCGCATTGCAGGTATTACTGGGAATGACACTCTCCCTCGAGGAAAAGTTAGACTTGAATTTTATATTCAAGGAATTTATCAGGTGCATGAGTTCTTAGTAATAAATGAATTGAATTGAAGCATGTTGTTAGGAATGGATTGGATTAGGCGCAATCGAGTTAATTTATATTGGGAATTTCATAAATTAAGATTAGATGGTCACTATGTACCCATTGTTCAAGATATACAGGTGAGTTGTCTTTCTCGACTGATTAATCAGGTTGAACTTAAACCGCAGTCCACTTGTTTGTGTACAGCAAAAGCCTCCGGTGCAAAATCTGTCTTTGACACTAAATACTTAGAACATCATGGATTGACTAAAGGTCATGTGGCTGAACAGCCTGGCCTCTTAGTTAGTAACAGTATAGTAACCAATGGAAATGAAACCATACCTGTACTGTTGGTGAACAGTACCAACAAACATCACACCTTGAAGAGGGGATGTTTAATTGGAAAACTTGAGCCAATAGAACAGGAAGAAAAAGTCTTAGAAGTTAATCAGATCCTAACTCAAAATACACCCGAAGACCAGATCACAGATGCTGACATACAGGTGCCTGAAGACAAACGGCACCTGTTGATGCCAGTCATCAATAATAATAAAGACTTGTTTGCAAAAACTGATAAAGAATTAACCCAGACAGATACAGTTAAGATGCGCATTGACACAGGTGATGCACCACCAATAAAAAGTAGAGCATATAAAGTTCCATTACTTAAGAGAAAAATTATGGATGAAGCACTTGAAGAAATGCTTCAATCCGGAATTATCTGAAGATCAAATAGTGCATGGAGTTTTCCGTGCTTGCTCGTGGACAAGAAAGACGGCTCGAAATGCTTCTGCATTGATTTCTGCAAGCTCAATGAAGTCACGAAAGTTACGAACTGGCCGCTTTCATTAATTGATGACATCTTTACTTTATTGAATGGATGTCAATACGTCACCACCCTTGACATGAAGTCAGGTTACTGGCAAGTCAAGATGGATGAAGAAGACAGACCTAAAACGGCCTTTGTTTGCCACAAGGGCCTTTATGAATTCAATGTGATGGCCTTTGGTCTCGTTAATGCGCCCTCTGTGTATCAATCACTCATGACAAGCGTCTTGGAAGGTCTAGAGGATTTTTCTCTGGCCTGCCTTGACGATATTTTGATTTTCAGTCGTGACATAAAATCTCATACTGACCGCATTAAACAAGTATTTGGTCGACTATGAAAACATAAATTGAAACAAAAAGCTAAGAAGTGTTCCTTCTTTTAATCTGAAACATCTTATCTTGGTTTTGTAATTAGTAAAGATGGAATTAAACCTGAGACTTCCAAGGTAGAGGTCATTCGAAAATTAAGTCCACCAAAAACGGTAACGGAAGTGAGATCTTTTATGGGCATGACTTCATACTACCATAGATTTATTCCTCAGTTCAGCGAAATTGCTCAACCGCTATTAGAACTGACAAAGAAATATGCAAGATTTCATTGGCGTGATACACATCAAAAAGCCTTTCAAGAGTTGAAAGATTGTTTAGCTCAAGTTGCTCATTTGTCATATCCAAATCCAAGAAAGCCTTACGTGCTTTACACAGATGCCAGTGGCCGCTGTGTCGGAGCGGTTTTGGCACAACCATGTGATGACGAAACAGGTCAACTACCTGGAGAACCTGATGAAAAACCCATTTTCGTCCTATCTCATAAATTGGGTGAAACCCAACAGAAATGGTCGACATTTGAGAACGAAGCTTTCGCTGTCTCATATGCTTTGGATAAATTCAATAGCTACTTACAGGGAGCAGAGTTTGTTATTAAGACAGACCACGCCCCCTTGCAGTATTTGTTGAAAAGTCTGCAAAACAATGCCAAAGTACAATGCTGGGCATTGAAGATAGCTAGCTACAATTGTAAGATTGAATATTTACCAGGTAGAAAGAATACATGTGCTGACCTACTTTCTCGTTTACCTGAGGGAATTGCGAATGCTGACCCCGGGTACGAGATGGATAATGTAGAAAATCAGAAAGCATTACAAATTGGAATTATAAATAGTAACAAAATTGATCCTCAAAGATATGTACATGTCATCACAGATGAACCTCAGGTTCCGCCCGAACCCCAAGCAATTAATTACAAAGATTTGGACATGAAGGAAGAGCAACAGAAAGATGAAAAGATAGTAGAAATCATTAAGAAGTATCAAGGTAACAATACCCCTGCACACATTAGTAGTAGATACCTCATGATTGAGGGAGTATTATATTACATTAGTACAGTTGACGATAACCCACGAGTGCGCTTGTGCATACCGGAACAATTACATGCAGATGTGTTGAAACAATACCATGACGAATTAGGTCACCTTGGCATAGACAAAGTATACAATAATATCAGTAGAAAATATTATTGGAAAGATTTATATAAACATATTTACAAACATGTAGAAAATTGTCTTGTGTGTCAAGCTCGTAACACCAGAGCTCACACCCTGCCATTGCAAGAGACTGATAGACCTCCATACCCTTTTGCTAAAATAGCATTGGATATGAGTGGTCCACACCCTGAGACTTTATCAGGAAACAAATACATTGTGACCTTTATAGATATTTATTCTGGCTGGCCTGAAGCGTTTCCAGTGCCTGATAAAAAGGCAGAAACAATTGCTAACTTGATAATAGATCAAATTTTTCCAAGATTTGGGTGTCCTTTAGAAATATTAACAGACAATGGATCTGAAAATATAAATGCACAGACAATGGATCTGAAAATATAAATGCAGTAATGAAATACTTAACTGATTATTTCAAGATACATCATGTAACCACTTCCTACTTCCATCCACAATCTAATGGGAAAATGGAGAGGCTACATAGAATGCTGAATGACATCTTAGCGAAACTAGCTCGAGAAGAATTAGAAACATGGGATTTATTCCTAAACCAAGCTATGGCAGCCATCAGGTTTAATGGTAGCAAATCTTCTGGATTCTCTCCATTTTATCTGGTGTATGGCAGAGATGTGGTTTTACCACTCGACAATATACTTAAACCTCGAGAAAAATATGTAGGTGAAGAACCTCATAAGATAGCCATTCAGGAACAACATAAAGCATTCAGAAAACAACAAGCTGCCCAAAAGAAACGAGTATTAAAGCAACAAAGATTACATGATATTACAGCAAAGGATATCACCTTTGAAGTAGATGAACCTGTCTTATACTCATCAGGTAAATCTAAAGGAGAATTAGAATCGAAATGGGACTACCCATTTCGAGTCATTGAGAGAACAGGTCCAGTGAGTTACAAGATACAAGATCAATTAACTTGCAGAATAATAAAATGTCATGGAGAAAGACTTAGTAAAGCGCCTCAAGAATGGGAGGTGCCTCAACCTGTCCAGCCTGTCAGAGCACGACGAATACAACATTACACTGCTCCATTAGAACAGTCGACTACTGAAGACAGTAGCAGTAGTGACAGTAATGAAAATGACGATATGCAAGGGATTCAGGAGAAACACCCCTTGACTGATTAAGAATAAATGACAAAAACGAGAACATTCTTCTTCAGAAGAAGATGGTGTTCCATTAGCAGAATTAAGACAACAACTACAACAGGTACAAGATTACAAGAAACATATGAAAGAGCTTCGAGCTCCTTCAGCTGATCAACAACCATCACGGTTCATTGCTGACAATCGAAACAATCAATTAAATGATTCAATGATGGAAGTTGATCAATTACAAATAACTAAAGAAAAAGGCCAAAGTAGTGAGCCTCAACCAAAACAACCAAGTAAAGAAATAACTGAGATGAGCTCTTGCATACAAGCTGTGTTAAGAGATCATAATAAGATTAAAGAACCAGGTGAGAAATTAGAATTAGGAGCAGTTATGATACCTCCTACTACCTGGAGTACTAGTGATTAAATGTTACCACAAGATTAGTGATAACTATACATAACACATAATGGCAGATGCCTCTCCTTAAGTTTGAGAGAGATGAGAGAAAGTGTAAATTGAGTAACAAAATTGTATTGAGTTACGATTTGTTCGGAACGAAACTATAGGTGAGATCTTGTCAGCCTCGTGAACTGACTGAGACTGTCTTATAATTAGATTAACCTTCTGTCCTTTTACACCTGGGAAGTAAATCGTCAGAGTGAAAGTAATTGAATTGCATATTACTCATTGCGCTAACTCTTGCTTCCTTTCTCATTGTAGGAGCAAGATGTTGCGTTGGATGTTATTAATTGGTCTTTTGACTACAATAATAGATGGACATACTATTATTAGAAACAATGTGATTTTTAAGAAAGTGAAAGAAGTAAGTATGGTAACTAGTGATTGGAGTACAATGTTTGTTTATGAGCTTCAGCCCTTTATACAATATGCGCGCAGACTTGATCAAAGTATGAAATATACCAATGGTTTGTATTCTGCTACAACTACAGCTTTCCGACAAACTTTTGTAGAAATAAATGGTGAAAACTCTACTCTTGCTGTTGCATTAAGATCGATCATAATGGATATACACCAGGAGATCAGATACGTAGATAATCGTGTTACACGAGTACAAGAGGATCTGAATGATTACCGCAGATTACATGGACATACAATCATCTTGTCTCGGAAGAGACGAGGGTTGTTCGACTTTGTAGGTGAAGGATTGAGTTTTCTCTTCAGAACTGTATCCCAGTCAGATTTAGATGGGATAGCAGACAATTTAAGACGTTTAAGTACTAATCAAGCAATGATTCAACATATTCAAAGACAAAGTTTAACCTTCATTAAGATGAATCATGAAGCGATTCTTAAAAACAGAGAATTTATGTTAAATATATCGCACGAACTGATGTTATTTCAAGGCCGAGTAAATCAAGTAGTTCAGAATCATGAAGATCGAATACTATATGTTGAACATTTCACTCATGCTTATCATCAGCTTGAGTTTGTAATGAGTCGATTGGAATCAATGATAATTGCCACAGAAACCACTCTACGGGAATTACACAATCAAATGGATATCCTAGCTGATAAGAAGTTATCACCGAAAATAGTGGATCCTTCACTATTGACCTCAGTATTAATAAGTATTAAAGTTCAATTAGATGATAAGTCAATGTTGCCGCTAGATCTGACAACAGAACTATGGCAATACTATCATTTGCTCACGACGGCTGCCATTTATGATGACGATAAACTGGTGATCTTTATGAAGATCCCCTTATGTAATTCGAACTTGCAATTTGAAGTGTTCAAGGTGCAGGCTTTGCCTGTACCCTTTGTCAATGTAACCAAGAACGCGTCGCGAGTTGCAAATAAATTAGTAGCAATATATACCCTTGAATCTGATATATTAATTATTAATAAAGAAAGGACGAAGTATGTCCCAGAAATAGGACATGACCAATGCGTAGATAACAATAAGTTGTTTTGTCCTTTAGTAGGTGCCGTATGAATGATACATACGACGACAAGTTGTATGTTAGCCTTGTTTCTAAACATGAAATCAGAGATTCTGAAATTATGTCAAATGGAAGTTCGATTGAATATCGACCTCCCGTTTAGTACTAGAATCGGTGAGGGAATGTGGTACATCATGGCAGATGTCCCACTACGATTCTCAATTACGTGTCCGAAATGAAGAAATCCGAAACCAAAACGGATTCTTCCGCCAATTGGAATTTTGGAATTAAAACCGTTATGTATGGCATCGAGCGGTCAATTAATGTTACCTAGTTATTTCCATAAAAGGGATAATTCTACTTTTCGAATTGTTACAAAGACAGTGTTACCAAATTTCTCGTTGTTAGAATGACAGATGTGGAAACCTCTCACAGAGAGAGTGAACATATCGACTTTTACGATACCGAAAGGAATAGAACACTTAGATGACTTACCCATGGATGACTTAATTCATGAACTTGACTCGCTAAATTTACAAATGATGGAATCATTTGAAGTCCCTAAGTGGGCTTATGCTCTTGCAACTGTTGCATTAATAATAGGATTATATCAGCTTTGGAAGTGCTATCGAACCGATAGACACAAACAGATATACAAGTGGTTAAGAAACCATAAACGTAAACTGACTTTTTCTGCTGTTGATGATAGTGAAATGTCTAATTTTGCATTTGCCGATGATGAAATCTATACTAATATGGGACCTAGACCACAGCCTTCAGCTCCTGTTAATCCAACTGGAGCACAACAACAACAACAACAACCACAACAACCTCCTAAGAGTATTAGAGATATGATGAGAAAAGCTGTTCAAGACCTTCTCCTCAACCTAATAGGAAATCAATATATCCCTGTGTACAACATGATGTGGATTCTGCCAATGTCCACATAACTATGTTCGATACAGACAAAGAAACTGAAAAACAGTAGTTCACACACTGTGTGTTTTTGTTTCAGTGTACAAATGGCAGAATCTGATTCTAGTGTTGACAGTGGGATCGACGATTTCCCTGATTACCAGAGTTATTATAATGATCGTGACAATTTATATGATGATGAAACTTCAAGTACAGTTAGTACTGGAACTGACAGTAATAGTACCGTTTCACGAGAACTTTTCCAAGACACTCATTCATCTAGTATGGACGTAAATATAAATAGCAATTCATCTGATAATTGTGTATCTGTATTGACATCAATAGAAGCATCACCATCACCTTCTATAGCATCTTCCGACCTTTTGTCGACCCCTCCAAGTAGTGTTCAAACCCCTACTGATTCTTTTTTACTATATTCACCTGAACGACTTCCACCTTATTCGCCTACGGATACCGTGGAAACGTTAGTTCTTCCTCCAAGGTTACCTGTGAGAACCCATGATGCCATTATTCACCGTGACCCCGAGAACCAAGATGGACTCGGTGGGTTTGTTTATGACATTACAGTAGGGTCACATAATTCTTCCAGTATGACCACACCCACGAGTGATTCTATGCCTAGTGATTCGACCACTGTTCTGGAATCTGATGTAGCAGAGTCCAGTATCAGTGTGATACAGAACGAACTTGCACGAGCTGATCTTGAATTAGAAATACACACTCCTCCTTTAAGTGATGTAGAAGCAAGACAATTTACTCCGTTACCCACTAATGTTGTCTCGCAACCTATAGTTGATATTCGACCGAGACCGTGGGAATGGGCAAGGAGCGAGTTTTTTGGGACACCTCGCCCGCTGGCCTCTCCTCATGAATTTGATTGAGATATCATATGACCCAATACATATGAACAAGATTTTATGAAAGATACAGATCTCTTAGGCATTGAGGATGAATTTGGATGTCAATATTTTGATTTTGATTTGAATATACTATATATAGAGGTTGAGCGAGAGTTGATATATTATTATGACAGTGCTATTGATACTCATTTAACTTTTGCAAATAGGTCTAGATATTTAGTGATATACAATTGCCCTGATTTACAATATCCAAAAATAAATAAGCAGGGTGAGGTATGTGAACCTCTGCGGTATTATAGTCACCGGGTGGCTACTACCAGCAGTGTACATCATCGATTTCACATGCCAAGGAATGTAGCAGAATTTACTCCCTTCTGTGCAAGATATCATGACTACAGTCGTCGAAAACGAGCACGATATCACTCAGATGGACGACCGAGGAGTTTTCAACCCTTTGTTGTCTATCGACAGTACCACCCAGATTATGTTGGACATTTCACAGGGTCAACGTTTGACTACCAAACAGGCCCAAATACTGTGTATCGACATTATCAGTTGCCAACACGAAATGAAAACCTTCAGAGTGAAGATTGAGAAATGCGTTATTATTAATATTATAAGCAGAAAAGTCTAACCAGACTATACACATAGTGTATATAGTGTATATTTGTATATACGATTTTCATGGATCTGGTTTCCCAATTTATGTATAACCCTTGATTGGAAATCTGATACATGACGATCACGGGTCATCTGTGTTTGTCTTGATTATTAGTCAAAATTCTTACAAGGAGTTAGTAATTCTGTTATAACAGTGTAACAAATTTATTATAAATTCGGAGTTCCTGGAGTGTATTAGATAAGTTACACACAGCACTCCAATAATCAAGGCATACAAATTTGAAAGTTGGTGGAAAGAGTGTTGATTGAGTGCACCAAGTGCAGACGAACCCAGGGGAGCATATTATTCAAGTGTAAATTTTAGTGTAGTATAACATAATTCTATTTTCATATAGTGGTTTTCTTTGAGAATTATTCTTATATTTTCTTTTATTGATTACTTTGCTTGTTGGAATGGCTTCCATCAATATATTAGAATTTGAGGAATTTGAGGAAGAGCAAGTGATGTTTGAGTCACATAGACGTGAAGCCTTCCAGCATGCAGTATCTTCTTGTAATGCCTTCCATTTATTTTTTCCGAAGGATTTATGGAGTTGTCGCCGCGTAAGGTTCATTCGTTTATGGAACATGAGACATTACAATCCTGCCACTGGTCAAACGGAGATAATACAACATCAGCTTTGCTATCGTTTTTATCTCTCAGAGGAAAGAAAAGTAATTTTTCCCCATCTTCTGTATCTCCCAGAGTTACCAATAGTAGTTGAACCCCATGAGGTCAGTGGTCCCGGTCCTGACGAGGTCATTCATTATTTCAATGATCCCTGTTGGAATGGCCGATATTATGACCATCGACAGAATCAATTGGACGCTGAATTGAACCTGATAACCAATCCTGGTTTGGTTCGACCGTTCAGAAGTCACGAAATCTTCCCTGGTAGTACATATGACGCTAGTGAAGATACTGATGATTCATATGCATTTTACCAACATATCAGTAAACCTGCGTGATTCTTTCCCCCAGGTAATGTACGGACAACTTACAATTTAGAGAAACAACAAAAACAATATCGTCTCCTTCGTGAAGCTCTTATCCGACACGAAGAAAGACGATTACAACGATTTAGTATTCGAAATCAAATCATCAAATATAATGAGATGAGGGAGGTACAAACTCATTATAAGGGTCTTGGAGACTCTTGCTGTATTTGTTTAATGGAAATTTCTCAAACTTGGCAGGATTTATTTATGTGTGGCCAATGCAAACAGCAAGTCCACTACTCCTGTGGTATTGCATGGGCCAGGTCGAAAGCAGGTGCACATGAGCAAGCTGCTTGCCCGCACTGCCGTGCGCCCATGAAATGGGGTATTGGCAACAAGCCTAAGCTTCCCGTACCACCTGAAATGGATCCTCATCAGTTTTAATTACAGAATTTGAGAATACGACTCCCTACAGCTCGTGCCGTCGGGCACTGTTGTCATCTTTGGACGTCCTCTTAGATAATTTTCTTATTTCTCAGGCAAAGAAAGTACTCCAATTAACAGAAAAGATAATCAAAATTACATAGTGACATTCTAGATGTGACTCCTAGTTTCGTCACTGTCGACAACAGAATAAAAACTAACGAAGAACCGTTAACGGGGAAAGTAGAATTGTTCATACAGCACAGCTGTAGCATAGTGTAATATAGTTTTTGGATTTTGAATTATAAATATTGAGTATAATCAGTCACGTTTATTTTGTTTTAAATTCGAATATTGCACTCGGTATATAGTGATATAGTGATACAGTTATTTACAGTTTTTCATAGTTGATATAGTTTTTAGTCGTAGTCGTAGAAATAATAATAAGTGTAGTATTGCAGAATTAAGTCTTTGAAAAATGGCCTCTGCATATGCATACCGTATAGTTAACCCAATTTCGGACGATTTCTTCTGGAGCAATTAGAGTACTGGACACAGAGATTCTGCATCCCTGTCTCCATGATCTTTCACCATGGAACTTCCGCTTTTCAGCGTAAAATCCGTGTATGGGATGTGGTACAGTTAAATGAAGTCACCGGTCACCTGGAATTGATTAGAACTCAAGTCTTGTACCGGTATTGTCTCCATACAATGGAAGTAGGACGAGAACTAGTGATGCCTCACATAGTGGTAATCGAACATGACGCCCGATTAGCAACCCCTCTGGAGGCAGCACGATCAAGCCGTACAAGTGTCATTCATTATTGGAATGACCAATGGTGGGATGGAACGTATTATGATCAATGAATCCCTTATGAAACGGAGGATGGGATTGATACATTCATCACATCTACTCCGATCCATCCATTTCGACCTAGCGAATATAGTCAAAATCTCTGTACCCGAATTACCCTGTGAATACTGTATGATAATTGGTGAAACGTTCCATCATGTGCAGGTGGAACATACTTATGAATGGGAAAATGCACAATATAGTTATCAAGTCTTGCAATCCGTGCTTGAATTGTATGCAAGCCTTAGAATCTTTCAAGCCAGACAAAATTTAGTTGATGGAGATGAGAGACAATGTGCGATATGCTTGGTGGACATCGTTGGGCCCCGTGCAGCATATCGTTGTCCTCGTTGTACTCAGATAGTGCATATCTACTGTGGGTTAACTTGGATGCAGCAAAAGCAAAGTTGTCCTCTGTGCCGCTTTGGCCTCCTATGGGGAACCCCTTTGAAGAAGCAAAGCTTTGATTACACGGCCTTCTATTACCAATTTTTCCCCACCAATCGAATAATGTAGGAAACCTAGAAACATAAGGTATTGTTATAGGTGTCAGTTAAATTTATTTTTGTTTAATGTAATTCCTTTAGAGAAAAAGGTGATTCCTGTTGTCTGGAGGTGTTCCGGTATTGTCAATCGGTAACAAATAGAATCCATGTAGCGCATTTCTTATCCCTTAGATCGGTAGTGTCTGATCCTGGTCACGGGTCCCCATCACAGTGTTCTGACCATGATGTTGTTTACGCATCCTGGTCACCACATGTGATTGGTCATCCTGATTCCATGGGTCATCCTGGTCACTTTCATAAATTTTGGAGTTCATCCGATCCAGACTCAAGCTCCGATAAATTTACCGGACCTCGCATCTTGGTTGGGAGGATTGTAACGAAATGCCCTTCATGGGACGCATCGGGTTAATATCACTGCACTTGGGAGTCTCGGTTCCCTATGTGTTAATCAGAGTGGCCAAGTCCTACTTGAAAATAATTCTCTGTTGAGTAAACTTTAATAAGTATAAACGCTGTTCAAAGGCACGGTTATGTAATCGTGGTATTTTATTAAATATTCCTAGTCTAATTCGAATTGCATAACATCAGTGCAACTACCCTACAAGTTCTCTGCACACTTGGTGCAGAAGTAGAACATGAGACACGAAAACTAGACAATAGTCTGACCTATAGTAACCTCACTAAGGTGTTTTCGACAGAATTTGATATTATGATTGGCATAATTAGCTAGTATAAGCCTAACCTATGATAACCCCATCAGAATGTTTTTGGCAGATTTTAGCATTGTATACTGACCCGGCCTAACCTCAACACACCCAGTATCACTTTCAGCTCTGCGAATTGTGCAAGATAGTACGTTCAATTGGCGTCAATAGCGGTGGTGAAGTTATAAACCATCTACATGCCAGTGTCCTTTTGAATGCGAGAACGCATACTGTTAGCACAGGATACCCACAGGATACCTCACTATCCCAGAATGGAAGTGAGGGGTTAAGAAATACCTCTCCGCCATCTTGGGGTATAAGTGGTGTTCTGTGGTGTTTTATGACGTAAATTGGAATAAGATATGCACGAGTATGCACGAAAAGTCACGTCCGCAAACTGAATATAAACCGACGGAAACACCCGAGACTTCACTTCTCTCTTTGGTCTTCCTTCGTACACAGAAGTCACTCTCCTATTTTCGTGGAAGAACGCTGCCGAACGCTGCCAGGCCAGACAACAGTTCCAGACACAGGACGCGATGAGAGCGATGCGATAGTTTCGACTTAGTCTCATTTCGTATCTGATATATTTTATAAATTTACCAGAGAGAGTATTTATTGACAGTTTAAATTGTAGGACTTATACTTAGGGTTTGAATAAAACGTAGAAAACTGTAAGTAAATTTTATGTGTTTTGAATTCACCCTTTTGCTGTGGCTGCAGTATCAAGAACCTTTGCAGACTCCACAGAAACTGGTTGCCTCCTTGATGGAACATTTGAATTGTCCTGTGGCCATTTGCCACGATTGAAGTCCTAACCCAAATCCACTAGACGATCATTTTTCCAGGGTACTTAACCCTGCTATGCCACAATGTTTCATTAATTAAAATTTTGCAAATGATGATTTTTATTGCCTGGTAAATGATTGCGTGGGCATAACTGCCAGAGCGTGGATTACGACCAGTCCATGGCGACTGTATTGCAACATAACATTAAAAGTAGTCTGTCCCACAAGAGTAATAATAATAACGGTCCGCTGATTTGTCACGGTCCTTTAACGAGGAGGCCTACACTAACCCTGTCCCCAGCCGGGCTATTCTTCCTTCACTCTTCCTCCTAATCATCCAGCATTCAATCAAAAATGCTTCATAATTCTTCCAATCGGCGCTTTCTCGATTTCCCTAACTATAAATTTCCCTCATGTCATTCTCCATCCACTTATCCTTCATGTTTGAGTCCCATGTTTCCATGCGGTTTCTAAGGAGTCTTATTCTACCCGGCACATATCTGAGGCATTCTAAAATTAAATGTTCCAGGGTCTCCGTTACACATAAAGTACACATTTGGCACATTCTTTACTCACCTTCCCCGATTTTCTTCCATCAACTCCAGTGATGACAAAGACCCCCCCTCCCCCCCCCCCCCCATAAACCTCTTTTTTGTACAACCCATCAAAAGAGGTCTTGGTCCTAATTCCAGCTCGCCGGTTTCTATTGCAATTCTCGGGCACCCTTCCCTTGATAAGGCTACTCCCCTGCTTTAGTCCTCTACATAGTAATTCCCCATTAGCGCACTCGCTTGCCTTAACCACTCTGTCTGGATGTTTTGAGGTTTACCAGATAAGATATCAGGTAGCATAATTGTCCAATATCTATTCTATCGTTAACCATCATCCAACCGAGTTCCTCTCTGACTGCTTCCAGCGCGGCTGCGTTACTTAGTTTAAACAATATTTATTCTGCAAGACTGATATTATACAATCTACAATGTAAGTTCAAACACAAAATCAAAGACATATGCTGATAAGTAAGTTATCGGTGATATCGTTACTGTAGATAAGAAACAGCGGTGGCCCAAGGATTAACCCTTGGGGGACATCAGAGTTAATAGGGCTACAAGCGGATATCTCAGAGGCTATCGAGTCTCGTTGATATCTATCAGAGATGTAGGATTTCACGAAGAGGAGTAGATCCCCTGCAATACCGATCCTCTCGAGTTTGCAATTAAGACAGACATGCCGCACCTTGTGGAATGTTTTACTGACGTCACAGAGCACCTCTCGAACTGCTTTGCCTTCATTAAGAGCAAGACAGAACTCGTCATAAATATCCGTTAGTTGTAGGACCGTTGAATCGCCTTGTGTGAAACCTAGTTGAAATTGGCTAAAAATGTTATGTTCAATCAAATACTTCCAAAGTCGTTTAAAAATGCATTTTTCAAACACTTTACCAACGCAGCTAATCGGTGAAATTGGACGGTAATTCGATACTATGATTGAAGGGCATTTTTTCAAGACGAGTATGACGTTGACTTTTTTTCAAGTAGAAGAAAGGTATGAATTATTCAGAAAGATTTTGAAGAGGACCGAAAGTGGTTCGCTCAGGGAACGACTACATTCTTTAGGAGACGTGGACTTATCAAATCGGAACTTGATGCTTTGCATGTTTTGATTGATTTGATCGCTTTGTGGATTTCGCTAATTTGAAGGCATATACTGTTAATTGTTTGTGGAACACGGGCCAAGGAGTCTGGCAAGGAGGGATTAGAGTCATCAACAGAAGAGATGGATCAGAAGTACTCATTAAATGCTTCATTTTTTTCTACGTTGGCAGAGTACATATTGTTCAAATGGTGAATAGTCGGAATCCCTGAGACATTGTTACCAACGAATGTGTTCAGGGTTTTCTACCAATGGGACGAAGGGGTATCAGGTCTACTCCGTGTGTTCTGAACTGTTGATATATACGCGGCTTTGATCTTCCTAACAGCTGATACAACTTCATTCCGTTTGTGGATTTAATTCGCCCAGGTATGTGGTAGAGCCGAACACTTAGCTACACGATATAAACGTTTCCTCTGTCTTATCAATAGGAGTATGTCATTGTGCATGCATTTAGGCTGATTTGTCCTTACATTAATGAATTATTTGGAATGTTCTTGGATGCTGTTTCAAGGAGCTTAGCATTGAAGTCAGAAACTATGGTATCTAAAAACAGCTTATCAAAGAGAGTGTCCCATTGTTCGTTACTAAAGGCCGTGTTTAAATCCTCGTAAATCCCTTGAAGAAGCGACCAAAAAACGCCTCTTGAAGCTTAGAGGCTGTGGCTTTGTAAATGCAATTTCAAAAGAAGTTGGACGATGGTAGCGAATTAGGTCAGATGTTATTTGGTCTAGCACGTCACATCCTAATACATTGATGGAGCTCCTAACAGGAAAGAGATCAATTAGGAAAGCAGACGACTCGATAACACATGTCGGTTCATTACAACCTGTCTTAAGTTAAAATAATCAGTTATATCCTTGAAATGGCTTCTTGGAAAGTTGTTTTGGTTATCGTTAAAAGCACCGGTTACAACTAAATCAAAAATTGACGTATCTTTTGCTTTTTCTATGGAAGCAGAAATAGTATCCCACATGTCTGCGGGGCTATTGGGCGGACGATAGAAAACACTTAATAATAGTGATCTCATTTGCTTTGTAAACACTTCTGCCCAAAGGCATTCCGTGATTGGCATTTCAATTCATCTGTCTTTAATACAAATGACGAAACCACCTCCTCTCGACGGGCGATCGAACCTCAAGGATTCTTGGAACCCGTGGATCCTGATATCAGATTTTAAGTCAGAGCTTTGCAGCCAAGTCTCGGTGAAAGCTAATATAGCGACGTGGTGATTTAGACTGCATGATAACTAGTTTGGGTTTTAGGTTCTGTATATTGAGATGCAAGATTTTTAGTGTATTCGACGTGTTTACTAGGTTTAGGTACCTTGGGCAGGAGTTAGTTTCGACATCGCCTGACACAAGCGAAATCATACTCAGGACTGTAGCTTTAGGCGACAGCAAGTAGACATCACGGGCCCTGAGCATTACTTTAGACAGAATATATTGTACTTGACTTCCTCCCCCCCCCCCGTGTTTTTCGTATATCTTTATCTCTAATGAGGTTACTATTCCAGATTTTCCTATTTTTGTCCTTGATTATATTCACTTTTGTTCTTGCCTCTTGATATCCTTTTTTGGAACTTTTAATGGCTATAGCATTTACCCCCTTACGTTTTCTATACCTTCTAAATGCAGCACATTTTCTTTCTCACCCATATTGCCGGTTTGAGCTCATTATTTACCCTATATATATCCAAGTTCATTTGTCGTTACTCTACATGAAAAGCAGACGACACTTGCAAAAAAAATTCTTGAATAACTAAATTTTTTTCATTTTTTGTCTCAAAAACATAGGTTATGACCCCTCGTTGGAACGAGCTCGACGAGCTCGTTCCAACGAGGGATCATAACCTATGTTTTTGAGACAAAAAATGAAAATATTTTGAAAATTAATTGGCGATTTTTGAGAATAGCGCTGGCCGGTTTTGGCCGTTACGTTGGGTAAAGGGTTAAATCGGCCAATTCCAGAACGTTATCTGCGGTTGCCACATTTTCTTGCTTTGATATTAAATTCTCCTCAAAGTGCCCCAGTCTGCTTCTTTTCCGCCCTTCCCTTGGTATCGTCTTGCCCCTACCCCTTCTTGTTATCAGGTTGTGATCATTATTTAACTCAGAATTGCCTTCGCCGTGTATTTCCATGTCTATGACCTCTCTCTATAGCGCTGGGTCAGTGAGTACCAAGGCGATTATTGTCTTTCTGTCGTTTCTTGCCCACGTCAATTTACCTTTACACTTTGCATCCCTATTCAAAATCTTCAGGCCCAGTTCATTTATAAACTCTAAGAGTTTCCTCCCATTTACGTTGATTTCCGTGACCTCATCCCACTATCCCCTCTCCGCCGTCCGCAATGTGTCCATTAAAATCCCCCATTAATACAATATGGAACTCCCCATTTTCCAGTTCTGTAACATTGGATCTGGGAGTCATATATATTCCATCATTCCACTCAGGCTTGCTCCTTTCAACCCCAACTGCGACTCTTCTGTTTTTCATCTTGATTTTTTACCATATTTGTTGTATTTACTTTTGATAGGTCTGTGATTGTCACAGGGCCTTACTCATCTTTGATATACATACCTACACTCCTTCCCTTTTCTGGTCTATTGGTCGCCCCAATCCAATCCACACATTCCCTTGACCTGGTCGTTCCTTTCCTCCTGTCCAATCCACTGTCCCACTGAGGCCTATCAAATTACAATTCTCTTCCTCCACCATAATTTCGCTTACTTTCCAACAGAGAGTTTAAATTTTGCTTCCAACTGTCCACTTTGTGTCCAACTCTTCTCATTATGACAGACTTGTCTGTTGGGCGATAGTATAGTCTGCCCGACAAACGTTAAACTTTATTCTCAACTGTTATAATTAAAATAAACTCGTCAGCCGGGTGATAACAGTCTGTTCGACAAGAGCTTACCTCAGTGTCGAACTGTTTCAGTTGTGGTAAACTCGTCGATTGGGTGACAGTAGTCTGTTCGACAAGGCAAAGAAGTTAAAGGTTTTTAGGGGGTGGGGACACAAGACACCGCTCCTGACAGAAAACTACTCTGCTCGTCAGATTCCTGGCTGGACGCAGGCCCTGATGTTATATATATATATACTTAAATTGAAAAGGGGCAGTGGAAAGCAAATGTCGAGGTTTTGCAATAAGCCTATGTTTTTCAGTTGTAGGCCTATATATTCTCCTGTGATGACTCGAGCTATAGATGCCTAGTCCTAAGCTGTATCACAATGATGGACCCTATCTATTTTATGATGCCACAATTGTCACGTCCACTCGGTGAACCTTTTCAATAGTAAGAGAAAAATATTGTACCTCTTGCTGTGTCCAGAGGAGAACATTGAAAAGATTCGTAGACTGCTGAAAATCAAATACAGATCATAGTGAATAGTTAGTGTGGTGCTACTATTATAACCCTATGAATATATTTCTGGAAAAGAATAATAATACAGATTGAATGCATATTCATACACGCATTAAGCAACCCAACACCCGTCCTCTGCTTTGCCTCATAATTGCCGTGCGTTCCACCTGGTGTTCATTCCTAATGTCTTGGTTCTAGGACACATCGCACCTATACCACATCACCGTGACCGGACGGAGGCCACTGTTGACTGGTGGAGATTTCTTCCTATCTTCCTACTGTGCCTTTTATTGACAAAGACTCAAGTGCAAGCCCAACATGGGCTAACTGGAATTATCGGACCGTCTCTATGTTTGGACTCCCACTTGCAAGCATAAAGCAATAAAGTGCATCTCGCATCTGGGAATAATACATGGTCCGTCCCCGAAGGTTGTCGCTAATGATCGATGAAAGTATAATTCATCACCGGAGAGTTAAGTGTTGTATGTACCACTGGGACATGGAACACATTGGTTTCCGGGCGCCGAAATCTATTTATGCTACTACTGTTTAACTGTGAAAATCCACCAAAATATGCTCAGAATTATTGTACCAGAATTATTGTTAGATAAACTAACTCCCGGTCATTTCCCCCACTAGAGTATATGTTCTTTTGATAGTCCAACAACGTTAAAATTTAGAATTCGCTTGTTACAGTATCAAGTTACAACATGGAGGTGGTTCGGTTCGGATTAGGCGCTCCTTACTCTTTCTCTTCCTAAGAACTGTACTTCTATCTTCTTGCTCTATATCAGTTAGGGAAATCTAACCAATTTGTATCTGTTTATAGTATTTTCGATTTTTCTTTATTAGCGAATTATTTGTGTCAACAGGTATCTTATTGTACACGTTCTTGATAGAAGGAACTGGTCTCACTGTCTTCTCGTTTGCTACCTGTTAAAATTACTATGAGTGGAAACGACCACAGATAAGCTAGCAGCTTACTGTCGAATCCACACCCAATGATAATGTAAGCTATGTATTACCATGGAAATTCTTTTGAAATAAATACTGTTTAAAATAAATACTTGAACACAGAAAACAAAAACAAAACAAAAACCTGGTTAGACCTAGAGTACGTGGAGAGTGGATTGTAACTAAATCACCCATGGAGTGGAGTTATCACCCAACTATAACTTTCCAATTTTGTATATATCGACTAAAAACACAAGCAATGTTTCAGCCAATGGACCTCCGGGTTTAACCCGGAGGTCCATTGGCTGAAACTCTGCTGGTGCTTGTTATGCTTTGCAGCAATTTTGCAATTATTGCTTGGGTGGGATCTCCACTCTGTGGGTGATTTAGTGATAATACACTCTCCACGTACTGTAAGTTTACCACCCCAACCCCTTGTTTCACTACTGTTTCAACTCTTCGTTCATAATAACTTATTTGGTTGGCTTATGCAATTCATGCTCGTCAGATTCACTCAAACCTCTCCCTTCACGTGGTACCATCTCCAACTACTGAGCACTACCAGATTCTCATAACGCTAGAACCAAAATATAATGTCCATTCAAACTGTATATCCAAAATGTGAACTTCAGAGAAATAGCCTATTACCCGCTCACTGAAATGAGCTCATTGAGCTCGCTTCCGTGAGAAGTAGGCTGATTTTGAAAAGGAAATAAATATAATAAGAAAAGAAAAGAATTAGCAATATAAAAAAAAAGAAAAGCAGATAAGGATAAAACGGAAATTACGAATTTTTAAGGAAAAATGCCCGCTATGACTGTCGCCCCTCAAGATGTGAAACATAGATGGTTAACCCTTTGAGGGTGAGAGGTCGCTTTTCGGTCTAGGAACATGACACGTCATACTCATAGTATGTAGGACGGCTTCTATGTTGAAGTGTGGTGTAGACGAATCAACATTTTGAACGTGCAGCCTCAAGGCTGCACGTTGAAAATAATAGTTGGTCTACCCCCAAATAATGAATATGGACTCTTGCAATTGATTTCACTGAACTGACGTGGAAGATACTACCGAGGGTCAAAAGGTTAAAATATAAATGTAGGCGTACTTAACTGAGAGAGTGCTAGAAGCCACTATCAGGGCTTTCAAAAATGAGGATGTCAGAGCAAAAGCCAACATTGTTCCTGCTCATGTTTCATATTTAGTCAAATGCAAATAATATTTTGTTTATATAAATTTGTTTTATTATAAATTATTGGAGTGTTTGATAATTAATAATAAAACAAATTTTGAATAACAAATTCAGACCACCAAAACTAATCTAGCCCTCAACCAGTTAATAGATACATTTAATAACTCGTCAGTTCAGGAAATAGATAACAACTTTAATGCGTTATATGCGATTGTTTTCTTGTTGTCGTCGATTACTGCAAATAAATTTTATATGAAACCGAGTGCGTGGTGATGTCTGCTCATCATTGGACAAAACATTGTTGAAGTTTCACGTCGTGTGTCGTTATCTGAGCTGCTAGAATTTTATTATAAGCTAATTAGCATGGCAACAGGAGGCAAAGGCATTGAAAGTCGCATTGAAGAGGGAACCGGAGTGGCCACTCAGCGCCGTATACCTCATGTTAGTACAAGAGGTAGTGATGATAACCGATGTATGTCCAGAACTCCTACCATCATCAAAAATGTTGGAGAGGAAATTTCAGTGGTCGGTCGGCGCTGTATACCTCATAACAAGCCTGTCGTCTGGTACTGTAAAGACGAAGCCATTGAATGTTGTGATGAATGTTGGGAAAAGAAACATCGCCGGTGTCAAGAAGTTAAACGTATCGTCGACATCCAAAGTGATTTTGGAAAATGCGCTCAACGTTTAGATCGCATCAAGTTTGAAGTCATGCAGCAAGAAAAAAATATGGTTTCGTACAAAACTCAGCTATCCGAACATATCAGACATGGTCGGAGAGAAATTCAGAGCTGTTATGATGACCTTCGTCATCAAATTGATGAGGCGGAAAAGAGAAGCCTTAGAGAACTGGAGACCATTGAAAAAGTTGAATTGGCCAAATTATATGAAAATTCCGAGGCACGGAGAGCTATAGACGCTGAGATTGAAGAGTTGGAAAACAAAATACAGCAACTGCATGAACAAGCATTTTCTGGTACCTATCACTCTCCGTCGTCTGATTCAGCATTGTCCGACACCATCAGATTTACATCAGACACCAGAGGGAATTTTACAAGAATGGAAGATAATTTGCAATACCTTGGTGAGTTTGAAAAATCCATTAAAAGGGATTTTATTCAAGCAGAAACTGGTACTATTTCACATATCTTTGAAAATGTTGTAAAAATATCATCTCTGACGTATTATTCGGTGAAACAGTTTGTAAGAGCTGGGCAGTTCACATGTAATGGGGGTAACATCCATAGTATAATTTATATTATGCCATACACGGACGGGGAGATGGCTGTAACAACACAATTACCAAATAAATTACATAAAATAACAAGTGAAAGTAAACTCATAACATCAACAGATTTATCAAGTCCACCAGTTGACCTGTGTGTTTATAATGATCTGTTGGCCATAACACTTCCTTTTGAAAAACAAATAAATATTTATAATGTCAGCAATTTGTCGCAAAAATCACAAATTCAATTGAAAAATTCGTGTCATGGAATCTGTAGAATCAATAATATATTTTATGTCAGTTCCTGGGATGAGGGTGTAGTTAGAATGATATCAGATAAAGGCTCAATAATGAAGAGATCTGATAAAATATTCAATCATCCATATTATGTGAGAGGTTCTACATGTGGTAAACATATATTTATTTCTGAAGTTTATAATAACAGAATAGTTGCATTAAGTTCCAATAATTTACAACATCTTTTCATTATAGAACATACAGATTTAGTGTCACCATCAGGCTTATGTATTAATAATGTGGGTGGTTTATATGTATGTAGTTACGATAACGACTGTATTGTTGAATTCAGTAAAGATGGTAAGCATGTATCTACCATTCTAAATAATCAAAGCGGAATACACAGACCCCGAGGTATATGTTATAATGGTTATAATAAAACTCTAGCTGTAACAACCCGCAGAACAGATAAAATAAATGTCTACAAACAACAATGACAATTTATTTCTTTATTATTTATTTATTGGGGTTTAACGGCACTTTCGAATTCCAAGGAGACCTCATGTCGGACAGTTTTACGGGTGGAGGAAGCCGGAATACCCGGATAAAACCACCGAACAACGGCGAGCAACTATCATACTCAGCAACGTACTACCTTCACATATGGTCATGATTAGCCATTGTGTAGAAATATGTAACCTTAAACATCAGCAAGTAAATAAATAAATAAATACTACCTTCACACAAGCAGGTTTAGCATTGGCTGGAGACAAGTGAATCATCGACGTGTAATATGCCTTAGCAAACGGCGCCGCATTGCCCCCATGTGGGCAATCGGGATTAAGTGCCCTGCCCAAGGGCACAACGCAGAACAATGGAAATTTACGATTTCAGCAGTCATTGTCAATGTGGAATAAATATTTATATATTTTGAAATACAATATGTGATACATCTGTTTGAAATAGCCAATAGGCCAGCTCCAATAAACTACAATAAAATAATTGATTTTAACAAAAAGTCTGCAATAGACTTCTCTAAAATCTCAATTAAGGTTTGTTGTCAGTTTACTGGCATTAAGCCACACGAGTGGCAACAAAACACAAATAGCGGGCCACACGTATGGCGTTTCTTACGATGAAAGCCGGTTTAATTTTTTTACAGGATGAGTCAAAATAAATTGGTGAACTTCAAATAAATAACTTCACCTTGATTTTTTTTTGTTCATTGATATTACTGATAGGGTTTTTATAAAGCTCCTTTAAGTGATTGTGATGAGATGGTATCTGAGACTGATTTGATTATTTGTGACAACAACACAACATAAATTTAACTTTTTTTGTGACCTTTTATCGAACATAACAGCCAGTTTTGACAAGGATTATTCATAAGTATTTCCATATAGATTTTACTTTTCAATGTTTCCCTCATAAACATAGGTTGTGGTCCCTCTTGGAACGGGTTAAAGCAAAGGTTATGCACAGCAGCCTCATTTATATAGAATGGCATGCCGTTTACATCTTAACCCTTTACCCAACGCACACGATATCAAAATTTATTATTTTAATTTTTTTTCAAAAATTCTCAACAAAACCATTTGTGGCCCCTCATTGGAACAAGCTCGACGAGCTTGTTCCAATGAGGGGGTGTCACATGATATGTTTTTTTGTTTCCATTTTTTTAAATATAATATTTTTTCAACGCCTGAATTTGCATATTACGCGGCAGATGCGCCGATTCGTTAGAAAAAGGGTTAAACAAATTGCGCCAAAATATTTAGCAACAACTAACTCGCCACCTCTACAAAGCGGGATCGCGCGTTCGTTGTTGCTCTTTACTTTTTTTTCGGAAAGTCTGTCAAGACGTAAGCATCAGTAGAAAAAAGAACAGGGAAGGCGGTAGTGCATCACACTCATTTTTCCTACAGGTTGCCACCGTACAATAAAGCATAAACTGCTAATGGTTTACGGTATAAGCTCTTTATTTCCAGGCTCTGGTTAATCACAAAAAATGAAACTTAGGAACAAAAAATTAAATACAAACGCAGGATCCTTGATGGGGTGGGGAGGAGGGGTTCGTGTCGCCACTTTTTTCCAGAATTAGTTGCGAGAGACTGACAGGGAGAAATGAGGAGACGGGAGAGAGAGAAAGGGAGAGAGTGGGAGACAGACTCATAGATAGATGGGAAGAGAGATGAGGGAAAGAGAGAGAGGCAGAGTTCATGCCCTCGTTATCTTTACCGACCCGCCAATGCATTGTAAATTGGTAGGAAGAGGCACACACATGCATTACACTTTAGATGTATACAAAAATTCTCTCGTTTGATTTATCACTACTACGACTTTTGAAGCCGTGGAAAAAAAACACATTTTGGGCTCTATATTCAACAATTTCCCCCATCGGGCCGTTGTGTCGGCCCGATAGAGGAAATTCGTTAAATATTAAGCCAAAATTGTTCATATTCTCAATGTTGAGGTGTGTGGGTCTCAAGCAGAGTAACATATTGTAGGCAACTGTTGTAACCCTGTAGGAAACGTGTTGTGACGCTGCTTCACCTTCTCTGTTTTTTTTACTACGCTAGGCATGCTGTTTATGTCTTAACACACTTTGCGAATGAATAATTATCATATGGTATAGTAACAGTGTATTGTATTCTTACCATGCAACTAAGATACATAGGCCGGGAGGGAGAGCGGTGGCTCAGTAGGTAGAGATGCAGGCTGCAAGCCGGGAGATTCTCGGTTCGAATCCCAATTGTGGCAACCGCATTGTGTCCATGGGCAAGACCCTTCATCCCACTTGCCCACGTGGGGGCACGGTAGCGTTGTGTATTAAGGCGTACTGCACGTCGATGGTGCACATGTCTTCAACCAATGCTAACCCTGCTTGTGTGGAGTTAGTACGTTGGGGAGTCTGACGGTTGCTCCCCGTTGCTCGGTGGTTCTCTCTGGGTTCTCCGGCTTCCCCCACCAGTAAAACTGTCCGACACGAGGTGACCCTGGCTGTCGAAAGTGTAGTTAAACCCCACTAAATAAATAAATAAAATAAAGTACATAGGCCACATTTGGTAGGATCAATGGCGAAAAATTTGCAAATAGGCTAAAAAGACCATGAAGATGATGAAAATAGTAGCGTCAGACAAAAATAAAATGCGTCCAGGCCGCTGAGTGCTTGAAATTTACGGAATTAGAACTGCGATCCTTGATTGACAGTTACGTATCTTTGTCGAGTGACTAGACCGCGTGGAAGCAACGTGGATCGAGTGGAAACCGAGCGGACGATTCGTCCATGCTTAAGAATAGTTTGTATTTGAAGTTCTGTTGAGACCGACAGGTCTATACGTGCAGAGCTGTTCGGTGCAGAATGTTTTCCGGGCGTTGCGCTCAGTTTTTATCCAGTCGGACTTAGAATCAATGATGAAGGCCTGAAAAAAGTAAAAGGGTGATCCGTTGACATGCAGTGTCGTGTAATAGCACAGTCACGCTGCATTTTTTGGAATGACCGGTGGTTATTCTCACGTATGTGAAACGGGGTGCAAGTTTCGTCGACACACTGGATTTGACAAATTCCGCATTGAAGTGGATAGATCACATTTGAGCTTTTGCGGGTGCCGCGGCAAAAAATTCTGAATGATTCCTCAGTACTGGTTTTGTTTACTCAGTACTGGTGCTTGTAAACATGAGTACTTTATCAAACTTTACGTCTGTCCTTTTAATTTTAACTCTTTCAACACGAGAGGCCGCTTTTTCGGTCCAAGAACACGATGCGTCATAATTTCATTAAGTAGGATGACTACTAAGTAAACGTGTGTGGTAGAAAAATTAATATTTTCAACGTGCAGTCTGAAGGCTGCCCGTTTAAAATATTAATTGCTCTACCCCCAAATAATGGATATGGACTCTTCCAATTTCTGTCATTTAACTTGCATGGACGATACCACCACTGTTCAAAGGGTGAACGTGATTGTCGTGCAACTATCTTATAAATACTCCGACAATAGCAGACATGGCACACAATATTGCTCCCAAACCACCGTTACGGTATGTTTTTGTCGGATTCATCGTGAAACAGATGGTATTCATCCGCAGAAAAAATACAAGAGAGAAATATTGACTGTATTATATCTAAATTTGGTCCTTTGGGTGTATCAAGGCGGCACCTGCAATGCCAAAGCATTGCAGATGACACGTTGATGCACTCAAATGACAATTTGTAAATTAGCTGTGACATTTTGTATATATTGTCATTATAAATATTTTATTGTCATATTAGATGTGCTATTTTCAATGTAAATTTTGTTTACATTTTGTTGAGCTTTTTGTGCTTTTGTATTTTTCGTGCGTACTTAATTTTAATATTGATGATATGATATGATATATATTTATTCACCAGTACACTATAGATTACAATAAGATTGATAATTCCACATATATTTATCGTATTCATATGGTACATAACAACTATTATACATATAGGATAGACAAGTATACTGTAGGGGAAAGGATAGCCAGATTGGCTGTCTTCCTTCATTGATTAGATATTCAAATTTCAGTGCCAGTATTGTGTAACACATGTTCAGTTTGTTTATTGTCAAATATATAAATGATATATTCAGTAACCTGACTTACTAAAGTGAAATGAACTATAAGTCATAACCTTTGATCAAGCCGATGGAGAATCAATTAACAGTTCCCCATTGCATACAAAATTTCTCTACTTGAATTAAGAAAGTAGGGCAAAGGGTTGTCAGTTAGTAAAAATAACTTGGGCTAAGTAAAACGTATTAAATGGTTCCAGGTTACCCAGCTGTCCCTAATTTTCATGCCCGACCCTAATCTTTTTATAAGGATTAACCAAAAATGTTCTGTCTATTTGAAATGATGTCGGTAGATAGGTAACGACCGGACCACAAATACACGCGCAGCTCAAAAATAGGCCATACATTTCAACACTTCACCCCTCCCAATTAGAGACGGTACTTTAAAAAAGATGAATAACTAAATATTATCAATTTTTTAGACAAAAATTTAAAAAGTAATAAAAATTGAATGGCAATTTTTAAATAGCGTTGTATGGTTTTGGTCGTTGTGTTGTTTAACTGGTTGAGTGCAAGAAGTCGCTATCAGGACTTTTAAAAAATGCGGGTACCTGGGCAACATCCAACAGTGTCCTTGCTTGTATTTTACATTGAGTCAAGCGTAAACAATATTTTGTTTATATCAATTTGTTTTATTACAAATTATTGGAAAGTGCCTGCAGACACTCCCCAATGTTTTGTAATAAAACAAATATCGAAAAACAAATTCTGACCATAAAAAATAATCTTGCCCTCAAGTAAAAGGTTAAGCGACTGTCTGAGAAAATGAAATAAAAAAAATTCCGACCGACCGGCCCTATTTTTCTACTGCGGGTAACATTGACCAAACGATTGATTTTTGGTCGTCTCATAAGCAGATAAATATTTTCTTATCTCTTTCATTACCGGCTCGTTTGTTTGTGTGATTAATTGGGTTTAACGACATTTTCAACAGCCAGGATCGCATCATGTCAGACTTTCATCACCTGAATTTGACCAAAGGAAAAATTGGAAAGTTGTCAAAATGTCAATACAAATGATTGAAAATTATAATTAAGTATTAGATTTTATAAATGCACAGGTCATTGCTCGAAAACATTTCTATGAAAACAGCTGGAATTGAAGACTAAGACATCTGTCCCGTCTTGCCATTAATATTGTTCTTTCTGTTGGGACGAGAGTTGATACTTGGAGTTATGTTCTCACACACAGTTGGTCATATACAAATTGAGGTCTGTAGCACTCGATTCAGGCTTCTGGTGCCCAGGGTGACCTTTTTGAGCGCCGGCACTGCAATTGTTAATTAAATAAGAAGTTACGTGACCACTAATATATGTATATTTTAATTTCTCACTAAAAAATATTCGAGACGTCTTGAGTGTTTTAACTATGATCCCGATGGACTAATATTCCAACTACATCATCCAGGAAGGCCTTCGACGAAGACATGCATTTTGATGATGCGCTCTAAACCAATTGGGTTCATATTAACTCAATCCAGTTGATTTGGGTTGATTTCCAACCCAACTGATTTGTGCGTGTGCAGTTGGAATATTAGTCTGCCGGGACATGAACCATTACAGGCGGGGCAAATCAGGTTTATTCTGCGCTCCACCCCCTCCTCAATCGACGCCCTGAGTTTTGCCACCCCCGTAGGGAAATCTTTCGAAGAGTCAACGTTTTGACTATAATCCCGATTGACCAAAATTCGACGAAGACATGCCTTTTGATGATGCGCTTTAAACCTAGTTGGGTGGAAAATTAACCTAAATCAGCTGTGGTGAGTGAATATGAACCCAATTGGGTTCATATTCACCCAACCCAGTTGATTTTCGATTGATTTGTAACCCAACTGATTTTAGCGTGCGTAGTTGAAATATTAGTGTATCGGGGCTTGAATCATTACGGGCGGGGCAAATCAGGTTTGTTCTCCACCCACACTTCAATCGATACCTCTAAGTTTAGGCACTTCCGTAGATATGGGAAAATCATTTGAAGAGTAAACGTTTTAACTATAATCCCGATTGACTAACACTTTCGCTACCGAAAGCGATTATTGTCACTTATTTTATGATGGTTATCATGCGCAGATCAAACCTACCATCTGATTGATTGTTGGAAAGGGCTCAGAGAGCCCTTCCAACAATTAATCAGATGATAGAATTTCAAGTAAGGCATAATTTTTATTAAACTTTCTCGTATAAAGGCGTACATAGAGGTCCTCCATATATGGATAAAGTGGGCGTGGCAGTGAAAGGGTTAATATTCCAACAATATCATCCAGGTATGCCTTCGACGAAGACATGCCGTTTGATGATGCACTCTAAATTCAGCTGGGTTAAACATTAACCCAAATCAGCTGGGTTGAGTTAATACGATCCCAATTTGGGTTCATATTCACTCAACCCAGTTGATTTTTAACGCAACCATGTGTAGTTGGAATATCAGTCTGTCTGGACTTGAGCCATTACAGGCAGCCAAACCAGGTTTATTCTCCACCATCCCCCCAATCGACGTCCCTTTGTTTAGGCACTAATGCAGATATGTGAAAATCGTTTGAAGAGTCGAAGCCTCACAAGGAACTTGTTGCTATAATTGTATTGTTATAATTAAAATGCTTGCATTGTCTTTTATAATATCTTTACCAACTGGTATGTGTGTACGCTTTATATGCAGCGTGTCTCACATAAATGAGGTTTCCTTAATGAAACAACCTTCTTAAATGCATATCAGTTTTTCAAGCAGCAAACAATTTACCATTCCTTTCAGTTTACATTTACTATAGGGTTAATTGCATACAGATCACATCTGTGTTGATTGAGTATAAACATATCGTGATATTTTAAACATCTACTGGCCACCTTCGAATTGACAAATATCACATACATACATTTTTTTTGTTTCAGTACTTACAATATTAAGAAGGTTAGCAATTTAGCATTTATTCTATTATATCCTGTTCGCAAGAGCTTGGCAAACTAGATGTATTGGAATAAATACTCTATTTATCACCAGAATGAAGAAAGATAACAAAACTATGCTTATTTCAATATTCCTCTTAACTGAATATTTTTAATGGCAAAATGGCTACCGGTATTTAATTAACCTTTACCCAATGCACGCATCTCAAGATTTCTTTTTTTATTTATTTTTTTTAAAATTTTTCAAACAATTTCAACAAAACCATATTATGTTACCCTTCATTGGAACGAGCTCTGCGAGCTCGTTCCAATGAGGGGTCACATGATGTGATTTTGTTGAAGTTTTTGGAAAAAATATATTTTTTCAACTGCTTAATTTGTAAATTACTCTGGTGGATGCGGCCGATTCGTTAGATTAAGTGTCAATAGGGTCCCTCTGCACTGGTATACTGTGTCCGTACAAGTATTGTCTGCCATAATTCCCAATTCATTGGGTAATTACGGGTGTAAGAAGTTGTTGTAGATTTATTATATTACCTGATTAATTACATCTCCGCAGTATTTTGCTGTACGACCGGTTAGTGAAGTTGGTCGTATTACTGGTTTGGAAGATGGGAATACCTGTCCATCTGTTTGTCCGCCCATTTTCTGTAACTTGTCCAAACATTAGCTTTAAAACTATACGGAGAAAAGTTCCCATTTTTATGGAGTATTATTTAGGGTTTAACATATTCCCGGTTTTCTATAGTAGCCGGAGCGGGAATGAAATTCCACTCAGAGCCGGAAACAGGGAAATGTCCTGGATAATATAAAGTAAATTTACGACAATAACAAGACACATTTATTTTCGTGAAAATGAACATATTTTATTGGCAATCTGCCATATCCATACGGAAAAGTTCTTTTCCTAAGAGAAGTGCGAAAACTCAAACCCGCTTCCAACTCGTCTTCATTTTCAGAATCTCTAGTTTTATCATCACTACCTCCTGACTTCAACTTATGGTTGCAATACACTTTAAGATTTTCATTGGCGACAATGTTAACATTTTCCTGTCTCCTAAGCTCATCAGGGTCATTTGGGGGAAACGGTCCTGAATCCACATAGTATACCATCTCATTAAAAAAATGAATATGAAAAACTATATGTCACCGTGTGTCTTTTGTGTTCAAATTTGACGATTCACCAACTACCGTTCAGTTTCACACTCAACTGAAAAGGCATCTTCAACTTGTTCCCCTCACCTTATTTTTCACCTCTCACAATTTTGAAAGGACAGCCAGTGCAAAATATGTTCAGTCTTTTCTAAAATAGATACTGTGACAATTTTATTGAGGATTTCAAAATCAATAAATATTGCCCCAATCAGCTGCTCTCCTTCATTTTATACTCTTTAAAATGTTGAGGTAAAATCCGTTAGGGGCGCGTTTGCCTCTATGTAGTGTATTGTAACTAAGTGAGTGATACCAGTGCTTCTGAAAATGAAGACGAGTTTGAACTTTGAAGCGAGTGAAGATCTTGCTGCTGAAGGGAGGAGTCGTCCTAAACTGATTGAGAGCTACAGTGATTTGGTGAGAAAGGTGAGAAAGGTCCTTTAGGAAGCAGGATTGTAAAGAGTTCGGCGTGGATGGGCTGAGGAAATCTTACAAAGTTACGTTGGGGCACTTTTTTAATTTAGAAAACTTCAGTTCAACACACGAACAGTGCCATGCGTGATTCCGGTTCCGTGCTACAGATTTCACGAGGTATCATAACTGGCTTTCGAGCCGGGAACCCGGAAACTCCAGGTCTTGGGATTAAACCCCTGCATTATTATCCCACCACATAATCCCTTTATGATCTGTGATCTAGATAAATAATCCTCGTTTTATCATGTATCTAATATGATCGAACACATTGTATCACAAAATGCACACTTCTCATGCAGCACGTGAGGACATTCCTTTTAGACGCATGTCTCACTTTCTTGTATCTAACTATGACTGTAGAATCTGTTGTTCATTGCATGTGCTTATGTGATATTACATTTTGTGTATTTGTGACACGATGTGTACACACGCACTCAGCATACGCACACCCTGTCACATTCCATCAAACTATAGTTCCAAATTCTGTGGAATCTCTTTCTAGGACCCGAATATGCTTGAGGGATCCATTTTCCCAGTATGAGTTGAAGAGTCGCAAGAGCAAATGGCGTTAACCCTTTGCCCAACGCAGACGATATCAAAATTCATTATTTTAAATATCATTTTTTTTTAAATTTTTCAAAAAATTTCAACAAAACCATATCATGTGACCCCTCGTTGGAACGAGCTCGACGAGCTCGTCCCAACGAGGGGTCACATGATATAGTTTTGTTGAAATTTGTTGAAAAATAATATTTTTTCAACTGCTGAATTTGCATATTACGCAGGCGGATGCGGGCGAATCGTTGGGTAAAGGGTTAAAAGACATAAGTCCAACAATGTTTCTCGCAAACCTCACTATCAATAGAATTAGTGCTCAGTTACATAGGAAGCATTTCAAACTTAGGGGATGGATACAGCCACACATATATCTATCAGTGGTGGCCAATGTACGTAGAGGCTACATGGGAATACAATGCACAAAGCTTTGTTGGGAATTCACGCACTTCTATACAATGAAAAACAATGCACATTTTTGTACTCCATATTTAGCATACTTCTCGATAAATGTTTCGGCTAGTTGGGAAAATTTGTCCAAATTGTGTATCTTTCAACAAATGAAACTAAATAATTTGATCGGTTTATGCACAAACACATGAACACCATTTAGTCTGTTTCTACTGGGTCTTGCTATTCGGATTTTCGGTTTGTCGCAAAAAACCGGAACCGAACCGAAAAACCGAAAATCCCAAAAATACCCAACTCTGGTATTCGGAACCGCGTGTATTAGTTTAAATGGAAAGTAACAAAACTGTCGTGTGCACAATAGTTGAATTGATTGTAATGCCATTAATGACGAAGTCTTCGGCCGCGTAGGCGTACATTGTAATACAAGCAAACATTCTGAATGAAATTATAAGAATTAAAATAAATTATCTGTCGCTTTATCGGAGTATAAATATCGGACGAGTGTGTTTAGTTTCAACACGCCCATCCCGCATTCATACTCCGATAAAGGGAGATAATATTCATTTCAATTCCTATATGTTCATGTCACAAATTCATTCATAACCGAACAATATTTTGTCCATATGGTTTTGTTGATTTATATTTCTTGTCTAAGATTTCTTCAATAATTTGTAACAAAATATATCTCGAACAAGATCACAAATAAAAAAAATCTTCCCCTGTATGGGCCTTGAAAAAAAGCCTTGAATGTTTTCCCTGCATTTCTGTATTAACGCTGGAACATAGAATCTCGAACGCATCGGGACTGGCTCGTGATTAGGTTGAATTTATATTTATCAAAACTCGAGGTACTGGCATATAAGGGCATCAGATGCAGAAAACAACCCCACTTTTTATTACAGCACCGTATAAATCTGTACAACTATGTCATGATATACCCCCGATTGATGGCAGAAAAACTAAGGGCTCCATTTGTCTGCTGATGACGTGATGCATTGTGGTAACTGTCTTCATCGATCGACCAGTGTGCCATATACAAATCATAATAAAACCAATTTAAAAATTAGGAACTTTCTACTAATACCAGGCTCTTCTCACCAGTCGCGTTATGGAGTATGATTTCTTATCAATTTCATTTCATGAAATGATGGGTGGAGAGTGAATGTGGGAATATGGAGAGCCAGGTTGTATAGAAATGAGAGGTTCGGCTTCGATATGGCATCCGATATTCACACTACCAATATGTCTCCAAGCAACTGCATTTCTAGAAACGCTCACTGGTCACATATATACAGGAACGTGTCTCAAGTGTCACCATCTTATTAATTGCCTAGATTGGAATGTTGATACACTATTACTAGTTTTCTTGCCTGCGACATGCCTTGACATTTGATGAAGAGAACGCTGTTATGTGTGACTACTGTCACAGCGTTACAGTTTTCACGTCATCAAGCGTCACCGATTGGGAAGAATTATCGGGTTGATTGACTTGACGTCATCTTAACGACGTTTATCTTTGACCATCATATAATGCACCTGCATAGATATCAGTGACCAATAAAGGTTCTAAATGGTATTTTTGGAAAATTGTCAAGTTTTAAGTTATCGTTAGTGGTAGGACATATATCCGAATGTCCCACGTGACCGAAGAGAGAGCCGTGAGAAGTGATGTGATAGTCACGTGATCTAGTGTCGCTATGTTGGGTTGCCATGGTATCCCACATGGGCGAGCACATTGCGGCGTCATCACCATGGAGATACGTGATGTTAGTGCGCAGGCACAGTGCTCGTTATTAGGGTGACAACGTGTTTCCATCGTCCATTTTGTTTTCATGAAGCGGCTATGTTGGATCATGGTGGTACGTGGCTAGATACTGAGAATGCACCTATTCCACTATCAACTCACGATGATGACAAAACATGGTAAATTTAACCCTCGGTACACTGATGTCGCCGCAGTTTCAATCAGAAGATTTGATCCACAAGGAAATTGAAATTTAACTGAATCAGTCTTCATTCAGAAGAGCTCAGTGAGATCTGTCAAACAAGACAGAATTGCGTAAGTCCGTAGTAGCATTATGGGAAAACTGCGTGGCTTTGAATCTTTATATTTCGGAATCGGCGTGAAACGGGTTAACGGATAATGAATGCCGTATTTGTTATATCGCTGAAAATACCACAGACACTCGCCATCAATACTGTTATTTTAAAAAGAGATGTGAGAGAATTACCCAACCGCGTATTTTCTCTAGACTTTCTAACTGATATTAGTACATATTTTCGTAATTTTCAAGAGCAATGCATTTAAACATTTGACACGATGTGTGTTTTCCTATGACGAAAATACATGTATGCCTTAATACATTGATCCCCACGCGACCCCGGCGATGAAATATAGTATATTTGAGTCTTTAAGTACGTACATTAGATCCAATGATAGCTTTGTGATGAAGTAATATTGATTTATTTATTTTCACTTGTATTATTTCTTTTTTATTTTGTTTGGCATAGCACACGGAGCTCTATCAAACAAGATATAGTAGATTAAACGCCTGTATTGAATATACTGAGGTCAAATAGGTCTATAAATAAGGTGGATTCAGCGATTGTCAGGGTAGTGTCTCGACAGTTTACTCTATAACCTATATGCAATATAGAGGTAAAATTTGTACTGGAGGTATGATAAATAGCTCTGTGTTTTTAAAATATATTCCATTAACAGGGTTATTCAATTAAGAGATATTCAGTTAAGTGGTCTCCACTGTATTTCAATTTCTGCCCTGTTCTCTGAGTACGTATACTTAGTACTTTGTGATTGCTCTGCAACGAATCTCGTCAGAAACATTATGCTATTTCGAGTTTCAGAGCGAAATTTGTATTTATTACTTCAATGCATCGCGTCAAGTGTGCAACTACCTAAGAAACAACTGCATGCCCTTGAGATGTAAACTTAACAAATCAATATTCAGGTTCATTTATAAAACTGCCCCGTGATAACCCCGTGCATGTTTACTGTTCGTCCCATGAGTTCCAATGTGTTCTATGTGCCTACTGGTGCACTGAAGACATTGGAACTCAGGAGACGTGTTGTAAAAAAGTTCTGTTTTACTGGTAAAATAGAACCCGGTAACCAACACCTGAGGATGCAGTCTTCTAAAGTCATATATGTTGCGGTCAAGATGTGGCCATAGACGCTCAAACTGACCTTAAACTCGAATGAATAAATGTTGATAAAACTGTAAAATGGTTATCATTGACATTGCTCATGCTTGAATATCTTTTAGGCCGTTTTGTTCAGTTCGTTGCTTGTAATCTAAAAGACAAAATAGTGTTTCGATTATGTAAATAAAAAACAACTGAATAGATAATTTGGTATTTGTGCATATCTTGTGTTTTTGATATGGAACAAATATAGCAAGGATAACTTGCTACGGATAGTCAGGGCTGCCGGGAGCGAGGATGAGCCTCGGGGCAATGTGTAAAATGGGCGTTTCAGGCCCTTCGAGAGACGAAGGCGCTCTCAGGGTCCGTAACGCCCGTCCTACAGAGCCCGTAACCCCAGTGATTTTAAAATTAGTGCTAGGAGAAACATTCTCCATCATTTTCTTGACAATATCTACTCAATTATTTCCTTACAATTTAGGTAATTTATTTCCTGTATTTCTGTGTGCATGGTGCATTTTTTCTCCAAAGATAATCGTGACCACCACATTGAAGGAAAGAAAATCAACTAACTGGAATAAGTGGGGGTTTTAAATGAATGGAACCTGAGGCTACTACTATAGAACCTTTACAATTACCTTTACAGTTATGACTTTAAATGGATTGAAATGAACTATTAGCATTTTAAAAGTTGGCAACTTGCCATATCCTTTAAAATGCTAATGATTTATTTTAGTCAGTTTTTTTAATGAGTAGAAAATACAATTCTAAAAAAATAAAATTGTAAAAGTTTTATGGTATTGGCTCCTTGTCAGTAATGCAACTACGTACTCTTTCCACCTCCACCGGCGTCGGAGGCCCGTATTAAAAGGCTTCCCATGACTTTAAGCTCAGACGTGTCGATAGGTTAACCTACATTTTTTTAAAACATCAAAAATCTCGGGGCTTACACCCAACCGCCTCGGCGCTAGTGTATAAAAAAAACAAATGTATAGATAATTTGGTATTTGTGCATATCTTGTGTTTTGTGATGTGGAACAAAATTTGCAGAGATAACTTGCTGCGGATAGTGATACACAAGCCATCTTTGTTAGTTGTGTTACGTAAAAAAATAATTGTGTAGATAATTTGGTATTTGTACATATCTTTTGTTTTGTGGTGTAAATTAAAGATATAACTTCCTATGTAGATATGCGTTTTGTTATTCTATTGATCACACGGACGTAGGGACCTGAGGGAGGGATGGGGGGGGGGGGGCACAGTGGGTCACCTAATCTCACTCCCCAAATTTCACCGAAATCGTTGAGAGAGAGGGGAAATAGACTTAATGCCAGCAGTAACCTTACCAAACTGTCATTGCAACCTTGTTAGAAATTGCCATGGTTGGGATGCACAGACTCGTTACTCTCAAGATGTGACCACAGCTTCCCTCGTTGGATTTGGATCTTTTACGGACTCTAAAGTCAGGGAAAATGCACATTTTTTTCTCCATATTTAACAAATTTCTCCATCGGGAAATTTATTAAATATGGAGAAAAGAAAATGTGTATTTCCGTCAAAGTGGAGATGCGTGATTCCCGAATATAGCATTGTGTATTGTATTCCTACCTTACCACTAATGCACATGGGACAACAATGATATATATCATTGTGTGGGTATCCTTGTATTGCCCCCCCCCCCCCTCCCCCCGCCCGAGTTTGAAATGTTTCCTACGTCCCTGTTTGATAATTTGGTTAAAATATCGGTTTATACGCATATGTTGCGTTTCGTATCGAAAACCAATAAGTGTAGATATATCTTTATATTGATTAGTCTAAAGCATCCTTGACCTATATCGTCATGAAAATGGACTTTCGATAAAGTTATCTTCCTTCAAGTTATTAGACTCGCGAGTAAAATACAACCAAGATGCAAGTAATTGTTGTGCAAACACCTATGACATCAGTGGAAAATAAAGCCAAGTTTCTGTTTGTTCTTTTCCATAAACGAAAGCAACAGATAGCTCTCAGAGCTGTCTATTGTTTTCGTTTTTTAAAAGTAACAACAGAAAACTTGGCTTTTATGGCAAGCTAATTAGAAGCGACCAGCTCACAGATAATCCACCATTAAAAATATATATCAGCATTACATCTACCAACACTAAGCGTCCACTTTAGCTCTTTGTTTAGCGAATGTGATTTTACAGCAATTTGGAAGTTTTTATTCTTTCTCGGAATAAAATTATAAAATCTAATCTTCTAGACTTTTATATGAATGGAAAGGAAATGTTTGTATATAAAATGTACCCATAGCAGCTTGGTGTACCAAATGTTCACCACGAGTGGTGAATATTTGGTACACCAAGCCACTTTGGGTATATTTTATTTATACCATGATCGTCAGACTATTGAGAGTTGCTGTTATTATTTCTCGATTTCACTGAACAGCAGACGTGCATATGTACAAATATGTTTTTGTTGACATGACCACCGGTGGGCGGTACTTCCGCTGTCAATTTTATCGCCGAAACGAAATGGAAAAAGAAACGCGCAAATCACGGGGTCTTTTTCATTTTAATAAATTAATAACACACTATTTCGAGTTATGGATGCTTTATTAACATGAGACAACGCATGTTTGTTAAGTTTTGGTATCTTCTGATGTAAACTCATTTGAATCGTGATAAATAATTGCCGCTTTCATTTCACTTTTCGCGAGGCGACGAGCGATAAATTTAGACAAGTTTGCATTCAGCAAAAGGTCAGCCTGGATGTAGGTCCACTGTAATTTTTAAGTACTGAAATCCCATTGCTGGCGTGTTCACCACGGTTGGTGTGTAAAGCTAAAATTTATGTCATAGGCTTTTTATATACAGTAGAATAGGATATCATGGTATAAATTATATTTCACGATGTGCACGCTGTTACTATTTATTTATTTATTTATTTATTTATTTATTTATTTATTTATTTATTTATTTATTTATTTATTTATTTATTTATTGAGATTTAATGAAACTTTCGAGAGCCAGAGCAACCTCGTGTCGGACGGTTTTACGGGTGTAGGAAGCCGGAGTACACGGACAGAACCACCAACAGCGAGCAGCTGTCAGACTCCCCAACGTACTAACTCCACACAAGCAGGCTTAGCATTGGTTGAAGATAAGTGCACAATCGACGTGCAGTACGCCTTTGTACACAACGCCCCACAAATCCCGATTAAGCACTATTGATATAGTGAACAGAATAAAAAATACAGAACATCAACAAAAGATGCTGAAAACGTCGTTTTGGAGTTTTTTGGGGGGTTTCAACAGAGAATAATAGTGAAACATTTCAACTTATTAGTAAAAAGCAAGCTTCTGTATTTTAATACTATTCTACATGAAAAAGCCTGAAGTTTATGAAATAACGCGCGCATCGATGATACAAATTCGCTAACATTTCGAAATTTCAGTTTTTACATGAAAGTCTCATACCGGTAGTGTTAAATTTACTGACAGCTGTAGGAAATTAAGGGGAGCTAACTTTCTCGTAAATCTCTTCCAATGACAAAAATTGTCAGCCATGGGCTTTGTTCAGTCATCCCTCATTTGTGCAGGATAAAGAAACACTGCCCACATAGTGATAGCGCAAAGTACGCGTATCTTTGTTGGTTCACTGGGGTGAAACGACCCTTTCAACAGCCAGGATCATAAAGTGTCTGGCAATTTTAGGCGTGGCGGAAGGACAGAGTGAGCTTCCCGAAATAACCTAGTAACAGCGAGTAACTGTCACACTCACGAACTTTCTACCTCGGCACGATAATGCTTAGCTTCGGTTCTGGATGAAGGCAAATGTACCTTCATCCGTTACCGTTCCCTTCGCCTTTGCACACACTACCACTGTATTCTCACATAGGCATTCGGTATAAAGTGTTTTGCACAAAGACACAACACAGCTAACGCGAGTTAGGATCGGACAGTCGGCCTTTCGATCTCAGGTCCAGTGAGCCACCACGCTCCCTACACGGAGCGTGGATAATAACTAAAACCCTAGTGGAGTGGGTTTTTGGGGGGAATATATTGGAATAGGATTTGCAAACAACAAAAAGTGAGTCAAAGTTACAGCCAATGTTCCACCTGGTTCACCCCCTAAAAAACTGGCTTGCCACCCCCCTCCCCCTATTAGCATACTGCGTCACCCTACTCCTGAGCAATGGGAATTATAGGGTAACTTTATCTTGGTTGACTGAGCGCATTCGCGTGACAAACAGATAAAGAGAGTATGATTAGGGCTGCACGATTTTTTAAACTGAAAACACCGGTATATCGAAAGACTGTTCAGATATCTGAACATATGTATCACAATTGGGACTTGAGTCATCACAGTGGAACGAATAAGCATGCCTTGAGGATGCATTTCGAATAACCCTTTACCCTACACAGACGATAATTTATTATTTTAAAGTTTTTATTTCTTCCTAGGAAACAAATTAGAAAATCTGAACTTCAAAACTTTTATATTAATGGAAAGGTAATGTTTGTAAAAACAATACACCCATAGTAGCTTGGTGTACCGAATGTTCACCACGAGTTTGAAGTGGGGTTAACCGCGAACCTTCGTCGAGTGGTTAACACCACTTCATCACAAGTGGTGAACATTTGGTACACCAAGCCACTTTGGTTATATTTTATTTATACCATGATCGTCAGATTATTAAGAGTCGCTATTATTTTCTCTCGATTTTACTGAGCAGCAGATGTGCACACGTGTGAATCTGTTTTTGGTTTACATGAGCACCGGTGGGCGGTACATCCGCTGTCAATTTTATCGCCGAAACGAAATGGAAAAAGAAACGCGCAAATCACGGGGCATTTTGCATTTTAATAAATTAATAAAATACTATTTCGAGATATGGATGCTTTATTAACATGAGACAACGTATGTTTGTTAATTTTTGGTATCTTCTGTTTATAAATTTTTTCCAACAATTTCAGCAAAACAATATCACATGACTCCCTCGTTGCAACGAGCTCGATGAGCTCGTTCCAAAGAGGGGTCACACGATAGGTTTTGTTGAAGTTTTTGGAAAAAATATTTTTTCAACTGCTGAATTTGTATATTACGTGAGCGGATACGGCCGATTTTTGGGATAAAAGGATATTATTATTCATTCGGGACTATAGAGTTAACCCTTTACCCAACGTAACGGCCAAAACCGCCCAGCGTTATTCTCAAAAATCGCCAATTAATTTTCACTATTTTTTTTCATTTTTTGTCTCAAAAACATAGGTTATGACCCTTCGTTGGAACGAGCTCGTTCCAACGAGGGGTCATAACCTATGTTTTTTGAGACAAAAAATGAAAAAAATTAGTTATTCAAGAATTATTTTTGCAAGTGTCGTCTGCTTTTCACGTTAGGTAAAGGGTTAAAACTCAAGGCACCTTGAAAATTAAATTGCGAGTAAAAACATATTGACGATAAACCGCTATTTTTGGAATTACATTGGTATTCAATCGATACTGGTTTGAATACCGGTATGTATCGGCTTATCGATATACTGCGCAGCCCTAGACTGGTCTCACTTAGCTCTTTGTAACAGGTCCTCATATAACACCATTCTATAATAAGAGAAAATATCTGAAATAACTCAAAATATCAAAGACTGCTTGAATAAGTTCTAGCATTAAGATTGAAAAGTTTTTTTCTTCTTTCTTCTTTCTCATTTTGTTATTTCTTTCTTATTTTTTATTTATCTATTTTTAATGGTTTCAGACAGGAACAACAAGACATTGATTGACATTCATCTTGGCACGGAACTGATTTTGTCTATTGCTAACAAGGACAATAACTAGAGATGACGGGAGATCAATAAGAGTATGTTGTTGGGGAGTGGGAACAATCTCCTATTCCATAAAGCACTAAACTTAAAATGTTTCCCGCGGTGGGAATATAATGAAAATTGATTCAGGTAATTGCCATTCCCTTGATTCCCATCAGTGGCGGCCTATGGGTGTTTGGAGTTGGGGAAGACAAGAGCCCAGACCCACCGGGTCGAGCATGGTTCGATCCGGTATGAGAAAACTTTGATTTTCAGGTATGAAACTCGCCAAATCCTTGATTCTAGGCCATTTGGAAGGCTTGTGTATAACATCCAAATTTTAAGGGCCCCGCCATGAAGTAGGGTCCAGCAAGCAAGTATTGTAACTACGGAACACATTTCGTGTGTTCCTTGAGAGACTAAATGGAGTATCATGGAGTATTAGGGCGCCCCATTTTAGCATTTTTCTCAAATCAGAAATGGGAAACAGTCCCTCAGTTGGAACTCCAATTTTGCGGGGAGGTACGTCCACACACCCATCGAAGTTCCCCTGGCCACGCACCTGGAATAATTAAGAAAGTTTAGTAATGATTTATTCCTACGGCCCCCATGGGCTGTAAAATTATATCGCTGCTGAGCCTCCTTACAAGTGGACGGAGTACTATAGTCAGTATTGGATACTGGAACTCAAGGTTCACATGGAATAATAGGCCTCTGTGAAGAACGCGCTTTACTTAAGCGATTGTCTGTTTGATCAAACCTTATGCGAAGATATCGGGGTTTCTCTAATATGAGAAGGGCGCTTTCAGTTCACCGTTTGTTCCCCGAAGACAATGGGTGTGGGAGGGGGTCGCTACCCCGTTTAAAATGTGGTTCCAGCGCCCCTTCAGACTACATTTCAAAATGAAATCCCGACTGCCGACAGATTACACCCCACAGGCTCTACTCAGTATATCATATTTAAACATCTAGACGTTGCGTGCCTATCGCTACCGATCCCCATCCAACCCTGTTTCCCTCTCAGCGCCACTGTCAACACTTTGTAATGGGTTCTTCGAGAGTTTGGGGAGTTGTCGTAGAGATAAGCACAAACCATATTAAGATAAAATAGACAAAATGGGTTGAAGGGCTACATTGACTTGTTGTGAATAACAGGATGCATGTATATACAGAAACGGAAAAGCTCCTCCTAACGAAATGATCTGAAACAAAGCACTCGGATGTACATTGCTGTTCACCAGACAATAATGGTTGATTCACTCTTTCGATGTCATGTTTTATTCTGGAATGGAAAGTATGCGTGTATCTTTGTTCCGTCTGTTTCTCTGCTATACATTGTTGGAAAGAGCTCTCAAAGTTGTTTAAATCTCGCGAAGTTTACATAATCAATCAAATGTTTTTCGCCATTCTTAACCTTTTCAACGCTATGTTTTGCAGGTTGAATGATCACAGACAGATTAGATGCCGTCTTGTCCTCCCTGTAGATGATAATTTGATAGCTGCACACCAAGCGGACACTATTATTATCCTGAATGGGTATCTGGGTGGGATGGAGAAATCTCACCCGAGGGTGGGATTTCCCCGTCCCACCCAGATACCCATGAGGATGATTGTTCCTCCCACCATTTTAGGGATGCGACGCCATTAATAAGAATATACAATATTTTCCAGATAAAAATAATTCTCAGTGCGTTCATTCTTGGAGAAAACCAATAAATTCGGAAAGCTTGTTGAGAAGTATGGTATTAAAAGGTATGTACTTCAAAACACGCAGACTAACACCGCACGTTGAGGGTTAATGCACCGAAGTGACCTCAAATGAAATCGACATGTCTGCACACGTCGACATGTACTTCCGTTTGACAGGGCGTTATGGTAGAGCAATTTGAGGTTAGTTGAAGTTTTTCTTAAAAATATTCTGCTTTCTATTTTCGTTTATAAAATCAGTTGTATTTACGGAAGTATTTTGTTTGTTTATACATGTGCAGACGTGATTTGCGATGATTAAATAGTTGCGACGCTACTTAAATATGCAGATAGGTTGGTCACGTGGGTGGGGAGAGATAGCTGTTACGTTGGTGGGAAGAGACAGGCATATCTCTCCCAGCTGTCTCACACGACTTTATATACACTGAGTCAAAAAAGAAGGTATAATAGAAACAAATGTGAAAAAATAGCATAAAGGGTGAAATATAATAGTTCTAATGTTGCATGTTTGTGGACAAGAAGGCGTTCAAAGAGTTAAATGACATGTTGCTGTCCACCCAACCGTATAAATTTTGCTTCGCATTTCAAAATAGCACGTGCTACCCGAGAATGTCAAATTGAATAGGTGACCGACGATTTTCTTTGCGTTATGTTGTGTCTGAGACCCTGGGTTATTGAGAAAACACGCTAGTTTTTGTCTTCTGACATTTTAAAAAATGCCAAGGTTAACCGAAAATCAGAAGTTGCGTGCCATTGGTATGCATGAGGCTGGGATACCTCCAGATGAGCTCGCTGCTGAGTCCGCAGTCACTGTGGCCACTATTTACCGTCTCATTGGAAGGTATAGAACAACTGGATCTGCTGTCGACCGACCGCGTTCAGGTCGACCAAATGTTACAACCCCTGCGCAAGACCGGCACATCAGAACGTCTCACTAGCGGGATCGCTTCCTTCCGGCGACGAGGACAGCAGCAATTACTCCTGGTAGAACTAACAATAGAATCAGTGCACAAACTGTCCGCAACAGACTCGCTGAAAACGGCATCATCGAAAGTAGGCGTCCATACCACCGACCAATCCTTACCCGGCGTCATCGTACCGTCAGAATGGAATGGGTACGTCGGCGTGTTCGCTGTACTCAGCAGCGTTGGGGCACAGTGCTTCTTAGTGACGAATCACGCTGATGGTAGAGCAAAAGTGTATCGCCGACGAAAAGAACGGTTTTCTGATGCTTGAATGTGGGAATGCGACCGTTTCGGTGGGGGTAGTGTAATGGTTTGGGCAGAAATTTCCTTGCACCATCGAACGCAGTTGATCTTCATCGATGGTAATCTGAATGGACAGCGATATAAGGACGAAATTCTTAACGCTGCTGTTGTCCCGTTTTTGTTTTTGTTTTTTTGTTTAAACATATTTTATTTGTCAAAATAAACAAAAAGGATTGGACAACAAGTGCTCAACACTTAAAACACGAGCTTTCCTTTGTATACGACTAACAAGTAAATGCAGCATTTTTTTCAATATTAACACATCATAATAAACAATACGCTATTCAAGATTGCAATGGTGTTAATATTCAGCGAAAGAAAGGAGAAGGAAGAAAAGAGGGGGACTGATACCTTGTACTCATCAAACAAATATCAAATATCAAACTGTCTCCAGCCAACTCACCAGGCCGCATCGCCCCAGAAAAGCCCCACCACTGCAAGGTGCATGCAGTGTTTTGTCATCACATATAAAGAAGGTAAGCTACGTCTAACGATATATCGTCATCTGACAACCACAATGCTCTCTCTTCCACCGGAAGATAGAACCCCATGGTTCTCAAGTGACAATAGTATATTCGTGACACTAATATATATGATCAGTACCAAAATGTGCAGCTATTTCATAAACACGGTACGGGTAAGTCAAGATCCTCCAATCGTATTTAACACCTTACCCATCAAGAAAGGCAGAGGGAATTTGCAACTAAACCTCTCGAATAACTGTCTCTTTTCCATCCTCTGTACCAAACACACAGCTCATGATTCCTCATTGGAACGAGCTGAGCGAGCGAGCTCCAATTAGAAGACGCAAGCTATATTTTGAGGTTAAAAAGAGAAATTAGTGATTTTATGAATTATTTATTTATTTATTTATTGGTGTTTAAGGTCACATACTTATGCACAATGGCTAATCGTGACCGTGACAGTTTTACGGGTGGAGGAAGCCGGAGTACCCGGAGAGAACCACCGAGCAACGACGAGCAGCTGTCAGCTCTCCAACATCGTAACTCTGAACTCTGCACCGCAGCACAGGCAGGGTTAGATTGGTTGAAGACATGCGCACCATCGACGTGCAGTACGCCTCAGTACACAGCGTCATCGTGCCCCCATGTAGGCAATCGGGGTGAAGTGTCTTGCCCAAGGACACAATGCGGTTGCCGCAGGTGGGATTCGAACCGAGGACCTCTCGGCTTGCAGCCTGCATCTCTACCAACTGAGCCACCGCGCCCCCGATTTTATGAATAGCGCTGGCAGATTTAGACCACTACTTCCGGCAAAGGGTTAATCAAGCCAGTCACTATAAACGACTTGCGCACCACTCAATGGCTACCAGAGCAATTTTTCCAAAGATGCGACACTGTCCACCATAGTAGACCAGTACTACATTACATTATTTTCCGGGGGCCTGGAAACATAGAACTAACTACCTCCTGAATGAATATTCTCAAAGGTATTGAATCGATTGGTTGCTTTGATATACTTTTGTATTACTCGAAATAGATGGTCATTTGCAGATGGTGACATGTTAGGGATACCGTAGAGGATATCCGTAACAGAATTAATTGTGATGTTGGCCAGGTCCTGTTGTAGTATTAATCTTTCATTGGTATACCTTGGGCAGACAAAAAAGTAGTGTGATGCGTCTTCCAGGCCGTTGCCACACGAGCAGTTTGCTGTGTCGTGAATATAATTTTGAAATTTGTCAAAATTTAAATCACTGCATGCATTACGTAGTCTGCAATGCAATATGTTCATCTCTCTTGAACCGATTCCAAAATACGATGGTGGCCTACATACCTCGCTTTTGAAACACTAAGTAAATTCACTTAAATATTCCAGGTTCTTTATATCCATAGGAAGTGAGTTCCACTCTGAGATACAAGAAGGGATGAAAGAATTTTTGAATAATTCAGTGTGCATCAGAGGAATTTTGAAATTCGAACGAGCACGTGTGTTATATGGCGAGTAGTCCTGGAATGACTGGGGCAATAGTTCAAGGAGGTATTTTGGGGCATCCCCATGGATAATTTTGAAGAAGGTCACCATCTTATGCAATTTTCGTCGTTGTTCTAGTGTTTCCCAGCCGAGTTCGAAAAGTACTCTCGAAGACGGTACCGACCTAGTGAGTCCAGTTATTATCCTCCCGGCTTCCGTGAGTATTTTATCTGGTCTAGAAAGTAAGTAATCGGGGGCTCCGGCCCATACTACGTCTGCGTACTCTATTATTGGAAGTATAAAAGACTTGTACATTATTTCAAGAGTTTTTCTGCTCAGTGTAAATTTAAGTCTTCTCAACTGGGAAGCCTAGAGTTAGCTTTCTTGCATATGTTGGAAATATGTGTATTCCAGTTCAAGTCAGTTTGTAATGTTAGTCCGAGGTGTGTATGTTCAGTTGTGAGATCCAGAAGTGTCCCCCCAAATCTCACACCTGGACTCACGGCTACTGGTTTCCTGGTAAATAGCATAACCTTGGTTTTTGACGGGTTAAAATTTACGAGCCACTGCTGAGCCCATTCTAATACAACATTAAGTTCAAGATTAATATCTATACTGAGCTGATCAAGATCAGAATTGTTTTTGTTATACATGTTTCATCTGCGAATAGCCTACACGAACCTGCAGAGGACATATATTCAGAAATGTCATTGATGTAAATCAAAAAGAGTAGCGGTCCCAGCACTGATCCCTGCGGTACCCCACACTTAACGGGGAGATAGTCAGAATAAGCAGAATTTATTATTAGTCGTTGTTGACGTTTTTCAGGTATCTTTCGAACCATTCCAGGATGGATCCTGTAATACAATATTGCCTCAATTTAACAATAAGCCCCTTATGCCAGACCCTATCAAATGCTTTTGATATGTCACAAAAAACCTCTAGTGAGAAGAGACGGTTGTCATAGGCTAAACATAGGTTGTGGTAGATTTTTAGTAGCTGGAATACAGTACTGTGTTTCGGTAGGAAGCCAGATTGGTATTTAAAGAACAGATTATTGTTGTGAAAGTGGTCGAATACTTTCTTGAAAATAACCTTTTCCATGACTTTACTCACAAAACTAAGAAGAGAAACGGGCCTATAGTTGTTAGGGTCGTGGGTGTTGCCTTTCTTGAAGATTGGTACAACTGTCGCCAGCTTCCAGTCTGATGGATACGTGCGAGAAGTAAGTGACTGCTGGAATAATAATAGGAGTGGCTTGCATAATGTTTGCCGTGTCTCCTTCAGCATTCGATTACTGATGCCGTCATGGCCGGCTGCTTTATTGATTTCTAGCGAGCACAGTATCTCGTAGATGTCTGCTTCCGTAACATTAATGTCGGAAAGAATTTCTGGGCTCTTGGAACGGAACGTAAGCAAGCCATGCCCTTCCTCGTGGATTTCGCTATATTTCAGAAAATTTGTATTAACCAAGTTAGCCATTTGTTGATCACTGGATACAGTTACCAAATTTCCAGCGTCAGTCACAGTTTCAAGGTGCTGAACTTGAGACTTACTATCAAAATTACATAATAGTTGTTTAACGGTATGCCAAAACGTTTTCGGGTCGCGATTTATAGAGAGAGAAGTGTCTAATTTAGAGAAGTACGTAGATTTAGCCTTTTTCTTCATATTATTTACCTTATTACGGATATGTTTATGTTTTTCAAAAGTAGTGGAATTATTACTTTTTAGGGCTCGTTGCCTTAAGCGGTCTCTCTTCCGAATTTCCCGACGCAGTGCAGAACTGAATCATGGCTTATCAGAAGGGCGAACAGTAATACCGTAGCACGGTATACATTCTTTTGCAATTTCGAGAAACCGTGTCAGAAAGTTGTGAAGTGAAGTGTCTAGGCTGTTGTTACTATTAATTATTGTTTGCCACTCTGTCTGGGATATAAAATTATTCATTTTAAGAAAGTTGGCTTTGTTATAATTCCATACCTGTCTTGTCGTTGGTTTCTGTTTTGTAATACCAGTCTGAATTGTCATGGAAACTGCCTTGTGGTCGGAGACCCCGAGGTCCAGTACATCACTGTTCAAGACTTTGACATTATCACTGACTATCATTGGGTCAAGTAAAGTGCTTGAGTGAGAAGTGGTGCGCGTCGGTTCGGTTCTGGTGTTTCTTAAGTTAAATGTATCAATAACCTCGTTGATTGCACTTGATGGATCGAGAAGATCGCTATTCAAGTCACCAGTAATTACCAGTGATGGGTTAGTACAAAATGAGTCCTCAATTGCGCGTTCAAGTTTCATCCAGTAGCCCTCGGTAGAAAACTGAATTGAGCGATAAGCTACGCATAACATAAGTTTCATTTCGGTAGTGATTTCGAACCAAAGCATCGATTGATCAAACTCTAACCGAGGCATTCGTTTAAATTTGACTTGTTTAGAAAAATAAACGGCCACTCCCCCACCGTGGTGGTTCCGGTCTTTTCTCACTGGTGGAGAAAAGCCAGGGATCAACACGTTGTCGGAGCTAAAACTGGGATCCAGGTGAGTTTCGGTAAAACAGATTACATCAGCATCATCAACATCATCAACTGTTAAACTTAGTTTGTTTCTAATACTTCGAATATTATAGTGAATAACAGAGAGCGTTGCTATCTGGGTTGGGTTTGGGGGACCTGGGTTAACTTCTATGTCACCTGATATAAACAGAACACAGAAGATAATACACGCAAGCAACTTCAGAAGGACCTCGATTTTCGGTATTTTGTAGAACAACTTTTTAGCAGAATGTTTTTTAACAGTGAGCCTACTCTTGAATGCAAGAACGTTGCAGTGATATCCAACAACCGCTCTGTACTGCTCTATACTGATCGCCATAGTTGTGTTAGCAGTTATTTGAAGAGTGAGGTGGCAGAGCAGCTGGAATTTGGGGCACGGCGGAAACTCTACGAATGGCGACTAGCGAGAGACAGTCAGGTGACATGGTGTTATGTGGTGACATGGTATCAACGAAATGAGGGAGCAGAGAAAGGCTGTAGAAACAGACAATCAAATAAAACGTATTTACAAAAACTACCATAAAACAATAAAACACAACATTATGGCGTGTGATACGAACCTGACGATATCGGCTAAGTGAAATGTATTGCAGAAGTTCGTTTATCATTGAGTTGCCTAGTTTGGGCACCAGTTTCAACGGCTGTTTTACCTACAGGGCCATATAGTAAGGTGAGAGCACGGAACTTCGTGCTTTCCAATACAGTACGTGGACATTGTCCCACAACAAAAATCACCCCCTTGGCGTTTCCACTCAGCCAATAACTGCAAATTTGTTGCAAAGTACAACGATCACAAGCAAAGCTTCAGCCAGTGGACCTCAGGGCTGTGCCCGGAGGTCCACCGGCTGAACATTGCCCGTGTTTCTGTCCATATGTACATAACTAGAAAGTGACACCTTGGGTGATAACACCACACCGCCGGCGAACCAGCTACAACACATCCTCCACGAACTGTATATCGACTTTTTGTAGAACATTTCAACAGAAATATATCAGTTAGGTGTCCAACTATAAAGCGATGATAATAGTAGCATAGAGCACAAAGGGGCAATTAGATGTTAATTGTCAATTGTTTTTCTGCAAAATAAATTTTGTCTCCGGACTGCATAGAGCACAAAGGGGCAAGAATATGTTATCCCTGGTTGATATGTAAAATACTTGTAATATACCTCTGTATTACATTATAAGTCCGAAAACCCGGGCTCCGGATACATTAGAAAACATAGGCTGTCTGCAGCCTGGAGCTACATAGTAAGAACTTCTAAATTAGCTTTACGTGAGAGATAGCTCATTTAATAGAATCTTCATTCAAAAATATAGATCAGGGGACAAGATCCAGTCTTGCAACGACCGGTTGGAAAGAGCTAAGCTTAATTTCCAACCAGGCGTCACAAGACTGGATGCTGTCAATTGTTTTTCTGCAAAATAAATTTTGTCTCCCGATTGTGTTTTTTTTTTATGAAAATTAGGAACGAAAATAACAGGTGGGGATTCAGACTTGAAATGCCCTGCTGGAAATCACAACAGGTGATTTCCATCCACGCATCACATGAATCGATTAAAATGCAAAATATGTAAATATGCCTTACCACCGACGGGCGAACCGACACCAACTCTCGTTCGACAATGCAAAGTTCGGGTTCGGTGCTCTTTCTTAACAAGCAGATATCTTGAATGAGGGAGAGTTTATTTATGTGTATTTGAATTCAGATTTGCAAGAGTAATATGACAACGCCAAGCCAGGAAAATATAAGGCACCCATGGGGTACATTTCCCTCTCGACAAAAATTTCACCTTTTTGGTCAAAGCTAAAGGATCACAAGAGGCCACTTCTGGTGGGCTACCGAATTAGGACGGTGATCCATCAACTGAAAACCCTCTGGCAGTTCTCATGCTTGTCTTCATAAATTATTAAATTAAGATATTGTGACAAAAAGCCGGATGACATGAGCAACAACTAAAACCAAATTTGTTACTTCCAAATTCTGACAATATGGAAGGGAATGATTGTTTGAATTGGAACCTCTTGTAGTCGCTTCGCTGTGTACTGACCCCAATTGAATAGTGAGTGAACGCTTTTCTTACCGTGGGCAGCTGCTATGAAGGTTGGACGTTTCTGCCTTCAGAAGGTGCTTATTAGATTTGGAGTTGCTGATCAATATGACCCAGTAAGTGGAGAAAACTATTTATCACATTCTTCAGTACAAATCGCACCCTGAATAATACGTGAGCGTCTTCACCCAACCAATGCAAGGGTGAACTCCAGTCATCCAAATACAGACCGGAACGAATTTAAAACGCCTTCCAGTCAAACTTCGAAAACAAAATGAGACATTAATCAATCAAGAAATACATGTTTTGTTTATTTGTCAGCAATTCCGGGATTTAAAGCATTGGTTCTAGTGCATATGGGAAGGGGAGGGAGGGGGGGGGGGGTGTCTCTGTAATGACTGTAAAGAGAAATGTAAATTCTCCTATCACCATCCCATTTATTATACAAAGAAGACTAAAAAGGTTAGAAATCTTAGTCTTATCCGAAATATATAGGAGGGGTGTATAAAATAAATCTCATTAGGTGAGCATTTGCTTTGCTTGGCTGGATATTTCTGAACGCCATTTCCTCCCAAACATCACAACAGCGGATACTGCCACTAGCTGATGCTCGAAGACATATTTATCGGAAATTAGTGGGAGGCTGAAGATATTGTAGTGTATAGATATATATACTCTCACACACAAATATATGATGACCCTCCATCCACCCCCATACATACAAGTTCTCAAGCGCGTACGTACGGGGGGGGGGGGTGGCTTTCCTTGTTGTCCCGTCGTTCAACGCTAACGTCGGATTGCAGTTATTCCAGCAAGACAATGCCCGATGTCACATGGCGCATATGTGCGTGGCTTTCTTGAGGAGCAGAGCATCGAACTTCTTCCCTGGGCCCCACTTTCGCCATATTTGTTGCCAATCGAGAATCTTTGGGATCAACTGGACCGTCGTGTACGACTTCATGATCTTCAGACGTTAGGCGATTTACGTAATGTTCTAGGGCAGGAGTGGAACGCAATACCACAGGGTGACATACAGAGACTTATCATGTACATGCGCCGTCGATGTCTTGCCATCCAAGAGGCAAACGTTGGACATACACGCTATTGACTGCATGTGCGAACTTTTCATTTCTCCCCATGTCTGAATTGTGACGTCCCGACGTGACGCTGGCAACAGTAAGAACATGAAATTATGCAAATCCATACAGCTAGACTTGAAATATGAATTTACAATAGTTTGTTTAGGATTAAAGTCGATAATACTAAAAAAATACTCCTCAAAGTTTATTATACTTTTTTTTTTTGACTCAGTATATGTCTCAGTACCTTAGTGTTGGGAGAATAGTGGTGTCATATGCATACATTGCCATATAGAGTAATTTAGACGCTTTTTAATTTCCAATTTTTAAACTAGAGACACACAAGTAGGATTTTATCCCCTATTCCATTTCCGTTGTTAACCCTTTGAACGCTGGTGGTATCTTCCACGCCAGTTCAGTGTCATGAACTGGAAGAGTCTATATTCGTTACTTGGGGGAAGATCAATCAATATTTTCAACGTGCAGCCTTGCGACTGCACGTTGAGAATCTTGATTGGTCTACCACACAAATTCACCGGGCAACTGTCTACTTAATGAAGTCAGATTCCTGGACGGGGAAGCGGTCTTTCGTCTTCAAAGGGTTAATTCATTGAGAATTGAAGACCTACTCGGTAAAATATCCATTAAACGTTTGACAGTTCCAGTGCACCCAGTGTGACATACGCAATGTGAACAAATTGGATGGTTTAGAGCTTATCAACAATGTCAGTGGAGCTAACCGACACCGTCCTAAGCACATTATGAGGCTTGGGAAAGACTCTTGTTATTCTTCTTTTAAAAAATTTTCTTTCATCATTTTATTTTTTTTTTTTTAGGCTTTCCCAGACTCTTGTTATTCTTCTTTTTCAAAAATTCTTCTTCACTATTTTTTTTCCTCCCTCAATTTTGTCTGTTACACAGTAAAAACAAGCTGTACGATTTCAACCAAATTTGGCATACTCATGTAATGTCATAAAATCTAGTGAAATGCGATATCGTCAAATTGATGAAAAGCTTATTTTCAAAATATTCTTCCAAAACTACCAAAATTTCACCATTTTTCAAAAGTCTCAAAATTGTTTATAGTTATTTAGCTCCAATGTATTTTCCAGATATTTAGAGCATAACATGATACAACAAAATCACCACACAAATATTTCAAAATTAACCCATATGGCCAAAAACGACATGAATATAGCATTTTGTTTTCAAAATTGACCAACTTCAAGGGCAAATTTCTCTAATTGCAAGGTTTTTGTAACAATTTTTTGGTATCGATAGATGCAACAATAATTTTTGAAGACAGAAACTACTTACTTTTTAATCCCAGATTTAACCCTCAAGCACAATGGGGGTGAGAATAAGAGTACCGTTTGAAAATGCCAAAATTTGCCAACTTTGGTCGCTCTTTTCTATCATTTTGGAAAGGGTTAATTTCAAACACGTTGCTTTGCTGTATGCAGAGATGCTTAATGAAAAAATACGCTATTGTAAGTTATGCTCTGGGGCTTTACCCAACTTTCGCTTTGGCCACTTAAAGAATAGTACTGTCCGAAAAAAAAATATGTTTAGTGAATTTTGCAAATTTCTATACTCATAAGTCATTTGCCCAAAAACAAAAATGAAAGATCTCATTGTGCTTTCCATAACTGCATTCAAAAGTCAATGGGGAACCAATTTTGTGCTATATGATTTGGTGTCCCGCTTTATCCAATATTAGTTTTGGCCGTTAAAGATTAGAACCGTCAGACAAAATTCATTTTTCGATTAATTTTGTACTTTTCTGAACTTAGTTTCCCTGGGTATGATTGGTATAGTCTATTTTCCTTTGCATATCTGCATTATATGTTATAGAGAAACAAATTTTCTGTGATAAATTTTGGTCTCACACATAATTCAACACATGTCTTGACGGCATTATCCAGAAAAAAAATATTTCGTGGATTTTACTGCATTCTTTACTCATTTTTTCCTGTCATTAAATCTAAACCCAAATAACTTGATTTCCCTGATATGGCGATTAAAGTAACTAACTGTTTGCCGGAACTGTTTTGCACATGTAGAGGAACATTGCTGTTCACGTTTTAGTCTCGCATTTAACCCCCATTGACTCTGATTGCTATAAAAATAGTATCATTTGATGGTTGCTACTTTCTATCAATTTGGAAAGGGTTAATATCAAATAACGTGTTTAGCTGCGATTAGAGATGCTCACTGAACAAATCTTCTGATGTAAGTTTTTCTCTGTGGCTTAATTCAACATAACTTGGCTTTGGTCACGTAAAGAATAGTACAGTTTGAAGTATTTTGATTTTCAGTGATTTTTCAGTTTTCTATACTTATTTTTTCCAAAACCAAAAGTACATAGCCCAATATGCTTTCTATAACTGTAGTGACTAATTATTGGGGAACAAATTTTGTTCTATATGTTTTAGTGTCCCGCTTTATCCAATATCTGTTTTGGCTGCATGTTTTGCAGCTTTCGGTACATATTTTCCCTAAAACAGAAAAAACATAGCTCGTTTCGCTTTCTATAATTATATTCAGTGATTATCGAGAAACATATTTTGTATTATATGCTTTAGTGTCCCGCTTCATCCAATATCTGTTTTGGCTGCATACAAACTACTAGCATCACGAAAACTTTGATTTTCACTGATTTTTTTTTTGTTTTCTGTACTTATTTTTTCAAAAGAGACTAGCATCTCAAAGGTTCCATAAATTTAGAGCAAAATACGGTACACCAAAGTTACCACACAAATATTTCAATGTTAATCCCCACGGCGACAAACGACGTGAATGCAGTGATTTTGGGTAAATTTGAATGTCTTCCAAATGCCATTTACCGTTACAGTGAGCATTTATTTATTTATTTATTGGTGCTTAAGGTCACATACTTATGCACAATGGCTAATCGTGACCGTGACAGTTTTACGGGTGGAGGAAGCCGGAGTACCCGGAGAGAACCACCGAGCAACGACGAGCAGCTGTCAGCTCTCCAACATCGTAACTCTGAACTCTGCACCGCAGCACAGGCAGGGTTAGATTGGTTGAAGACATGCGCACCATCGACGTGCAGTACGCCTCAGTACACAGCGTCATCGTGCCCCCATGTAGGCAATCGGGGTGAAGTGTCTTGCCCAAGGACACAACGCGGTTGCCGCAGGTGGGATTCGAACCGAGGACCTCTCGGCTTGCAGCCTGCACCTCTACCAACTGAGCCACCGCGCCCCCACAGTGAGCATCATGTGTCAAATATTTTGTTTTGACTATGTGCAGCAATGACAGTAGACCATCTTTACGACTAAGCTTTTTTTCTGTCTGATTTAACCCACCGGTAACCTAATAAACTAGAACGAGTACAGTTTTAAAATACTGACATTTGCCCGTTTTTGTTACTATTCTTTATTAGTCTGGTGAGGGTAACCCTTAAACTCTTTGCGTCAAGTGCCTACTGAATAACGTTGCTGTTATAATTTTTGAATTTGGGACGACGCTATCTGTTGAAAGTGTCATTAAATCCAAATATATCAATAAATAAATAAATACAACATATTTTTTGCACTATGAAATTGAACTTTCTCTTTATGGCCTTGTATGCATTTTCCCCGCTTCATGGGAAAAAAACTGTGAGGAAAAATGGAAAATGCAAAGTTATTAATGTTCATTTGGCAGCCAAAAGGTCAGTTTTTGGAGTAGCTAACACCATAACATCTAAAAAGGAATTTGTAGTTTGTATTACATATATTTCATTTAACGTGCGTGCGCGGGTGTATATTGGGACGATAATTGCCCCAGATCATGCAGTAGTGAATTCACATTTCGATTGAATTGACTTGGAAAACAGTGAAAAATGGAACAGCATATATACAGGATCCACTAATATGCGGAATTCGTTATTTAACTGATAGACCGGCTCCCAGATGAGGTAAGTATCACCGGAAAGGGAAGAAATTCTCATGCTTATTTTCAAAAAACAGTGATATACAGGGGACGTGAAATACTGAGGTATCTGGGCCAAAACTGGTGGAAAACATATTTTTTTCGATTTTTTATGGAATTGCACCCCAAATTTACCTGAAAACAGAAATGTTGACTTATAGAAGTCAGATTGGGATAAAAATGTTCAGCAATACATCCGGTTTGATGAGGTTGGATAGAGTATCCATAAAAAATCGGCTAAAGATATAGAGGATATTCACGAAAATTTGATGAATACCGAAAATATCTCGTGAGTGGCTACAAAGAAATATGAGGATCTTCACGATCGACGTAGCCACGAACGAGATATTTTCGGTATTCATCAAATTTTCGTGAATTTTCTTTTTATTTAATGCTCTACGACTACAAACTCTCCAATTTGTGGCCTTTATTTGCCATTAAGGCGCAAAATTTATGTGCCGAACCGGCGTCCATACAAAAATTACAACAACCAAACTCCAACCATTGGAATGTGTGAATATCCGCACAAAAAGTAGTCCCGTCTTATTTCTCCCCTAACTTTACGATTTACCAAGGCTGGCGAATTGAAATAATCGCAATGTGTTTCGAAGAAATAGAACAATAACAAAAAACACCACTTTCTTATTTTCAATAACAAGACACGTCATTTTATTTTTTTTGAACTCAATGCACTGAAGACGTGTGAAGTTGAACTGAAGAAATTTGAAAGTGATTTCGGCTTTTCGCTGGAAGGTGAATGAGAAAGTCAAACTTTGAAACCGCTGATTTAATGAATTGATTTAGTCACTGTCACTATCAATTATTCGAATTCGTTTGTATTTGGGACTCTGGAATTCATTACTGATGTGCTAACTCTGTGATGATTGCATGTAAATGTTTATCGGCCCATTAAACGTGCATAAATACGTAGAATTTAAAGTACATGTCATTCGTCATCCGAACCTACGATGAAATATCGATTTCTAAATATCATTTTGATATTTCGTTTTGCCGACCGACAGGGGAATATGACTTAATTTTTCAGCGTGAATTGATGCCTGAGCATTAAATAAAACGTGTTATCCTATTTTTTGGTATTTGTGAAAAATAACGCAATTCTGGCCCATTTTTCCGGTTTTATTTCAATTTTTTCTGGAAAAATGTTCATAAAATCAACATTTTGCTTACCAGGTTATCATTTAAAATCTGCCCGAGTGTATACTAAAGATGACAGCACTTTAAAATTGGACTTAAGATAAGACATAAATACACAAAGTGTAAAAACTTAACCCTACCCCCAGTGTAGCATTTAGGCATTTGCAGTACTCAGCAACCACAAGAACAATAAAAAAGTAAAATGGAGTAATTATAACTAAATTTAAATGGATTAATTTGTATAACTGAAGAAGCCAATTTAAAAAATAGTATTTTGGTCCAGATACCTCAGTGTTTCAAGTAGTCATATATAGTTGTTTATGAATAAAACATGGCAATTTCTCCTTTTCCTGGAGATACCTACATGTACCCTCCTCTCTGCAGGGCAACAAATCGAATATAGTGATTTGAACCAAATCAATGAAGTGATATCAACTATAAGAGCAGTAGAACCAGAGCCGGATTAGAACATCTTGGGATCCCTAAACCATTATTCCATACAGTACAGTATATTAAGGTACCACCAGGGTTATGCCAAGGTTGACCCATCATGACCAACTAAATATCCGTTTAGGAATTGTACCGACAGTAGTAAGTAAGGAAATTTACCAACAATGCCAAGGAATCTTTACAATAAAACTATACAAATATGGATGTCATATAGGAACCGGTGAGCCAGATCCTATATGACATCCATATTTATATGGCGACATAATGACATAATTATTATGCTATACGGTAACTGTAAATAATGTCAATTCGCAAGTCGCAACACATGTCACAGTGGAAGAAAAGTGTGCTGATGAAGGAGAGAGAGAGAGAGAGAGAGAGAGAGAGAGAGAGAGAGAGAGAGAGATTTTGGTTAGCCTGGTTATAAAAGCTTCATGATGTTCTGATGGGGCCCATCATTAGTGGGGCCCTAAGCCATGGCTTAGTTGGCTTGATGTGTAATAGGGCCCTGGGTAGAACTATGCAAATGTGGATGCCATAGGAATCGGCTCCTTGAACTGGTTTAATAACATCCATGTGTGAATAGTTCCATCGCAAAAAATAAATGACATTTTAGGCCCTTCTGTTTTGTATATCTCCCTGCATTTTTGCCACACCATGTAGATTACAGGTAACCAGAGTGTTGAGATTTACCTTCTAGAGTGCTGAAAGTGCTTATCCGGGTGCTAAGCTAAATGCTGGAAGCCCATACTTGGCCTTTACACTTCCCATAAGTTGTTTTCATAATTATTGTCAGATACGCATTATTGAAGAATGCCTGTGGGCATTTTCCAAAAATGTTTACCTGAACAATATTTATGAACACACACACAAGGTTCAGAGTATTAGCGTACCCAAACTAGCAGTTTATAAATAAAAAGTAAAATAAAACTGTCGTATTTCAAAGCGTAAGTTGTTTTCATAACTATTGTAAGATACGCATTATTGGAGAATGCCTGTGGGCATTTTCCAATAATGTTTACCTGAACAATATTTATGAACACACACACAGGGTTCAGAGTATTAGCGTACCCAAACTTGCAGTTTATAACTAAAAAGTGAAATAAAACTGTCGCATTTCAAACGACGATACGAGATAATTCAGCACTCTATCAGTTAACGTGTCATTCGGAGCATGTGGATACTGAAAAGTGTTGACACACTGTCAGTGTACCAGCAAATTAGACTCTGTCGTCATCATCTGTGCCACTCTCACTGGATTCAAATTCTGCATCACACATTAGTAACACACTCTCCACATCTTCTGGAAGGACAGGCATGTCAAACTGAGGCTGAATGTCACTGGTCCAGCCATGAGCTGTGACGTCCGGAATAACCATTTGGCCGTTTTCGCTAGCTTCCATTGTCTTATGACCATGTTAGCCCTCATTGAATGCAGCAACAATGTTTCTTTACATGGTGGCAAAATAGACAAATCTACAATTTTGTTTTCACTCTGGAACTTGTTTTCAAACATAGACCACCTTGCTAAACCAACAGATTTAACACTTTTGTCCATACAGGTCACATACAAATTCTTCTTCATCTCTTAGTTGAGCAGTATTTAATTCCCATTCACTGCCTAAAGATGCCATGAGCTTCATGTGTTTGTTTCTTGTTTCCAATAGTTTCCAACACACTTTCTGCCCCTTTCGGAAAAGGAATGAAATATAGTCATTTGCAGTAATTGAATGAAAACCAATAAGTGCTTCTTTCTGCAACTCTGACATCTCAACATCACCAACACGAATAACACGTCTACATTTTCCCCTACTGGAATCAATGAACACTCTATCGTCATCAGCAATGAAATGAGACAGACACAGAATGATGATGTCTATGTCACTTGAATGTGATCGTATTATGACACTGCCTTCAGGTTCACTTTCTAGAACCTTACTAGCATGAAGTACAACTTTAGTATCAGCCTCTTCTTGGTTACTAGCTGGAGGTTCATAAATTTCAGATCTAGTAGGCGTTAGCGTTACACATTTCTCAAAGCTGGAGATAAATAATTGCTGAGACCCTAGCTGCAAAAGAAATTTTTCCTTTTCGCTTTCAATAACGTCCATAAGATTTTCTGTCAGACGGGTCTTGTTGTCTCCATTTTTAAGAAGTCTTGAAAATTTCTTTTTTTGGAATTCTCAGAACTAATAATAACCTTTTCACAAAAGCCCCTTTTATTTCTTTCAGCCATTTTGAAGCTTTCTTTATTATAACTGTCTATCACAATGTTTACTGTCTTATTCCCTTTTGGAAGTGCTGAAATAATGGTGTTTGCTAGCTCCTTATAGGTGGCGATCTTATTCCCTTTTGGAAGTGTTGAAATAATGGTGTTTGCTAGCTCCTTATAGGTGGCGGACATTTTAGTCAAATTTCTGATCACAGTCATTAAATTAACAATGTAAGCAATAACAGTTGCTTTCTTTAGCAAAGAGACATTGGTATCTGAGTTGTATTCCTGTATAGTTTCCATAACTGCACATTTTTGTGTAAAACGCTGAGAACCATCGGGGTGGAACTAACTGAGCGGTTTGGCTTTCAAAGGATATTTTAGTGCCTTTCATAAGTCAACAACTGTTTGATGTTTTGATGATATAGCAACAAGTTTTCTAAGACTGTCACTGCTGGCCTCAATAGCTTCATTCTTTCCACCGCGTTTCACCGACACAACGCCTCCAAGGACAGCAAAGTTTTCTTTAACGAAATGGAACTCACCTTGGTGAATGTGAACATTCTGAAAAAGAGTTGGATAGTTCCAAACGATTTTAAATGCATTTATTGCTGCACCAACATCAAATGTTACATTCACATATGGCATATTAAGTGACTTGGCAAGATCCTTGTTTTGCAGAGTACTAAAAATTGTCTTTGGTTCAGTAATTGATGTTGGCTTTGGAGGTAGATATGTTTTCAAAGTTTTTTCAACATGCTTAACACGATGCTGTCTCATTGTCAATAGCCATCCGGACAATGAAGGCATGATAGGGTCACCTGAAGTTAGAATGCTACCAAGACACCTCAAATGAATCATCTGTAATAAATCTGAGTTAATGAGAATGTTAACGCTTTGTTTATGTTGTGGCACATATTTGACAGACGATGCTGGTGGTTCCTGCTTCGGATTGAATTGAATATTGTCAAAGATTTCCTGCGATGAAATCATGGAAGGTTTACAATTGGTTTGGGGAATATTTTTGTCTATTCGAAGTATTTTGGAAGATTCAGTTTTTGTGTGAAACGCCACCACATGTGTATTATCAATGAATGCGTTTTTCACAAGGTGTCATGAGCCAAATTAACGTTATCTGCTCAAAACACTGTAACAATTGTTTCACCTCCAGAAGGTTGTAGAATCAAATTTGATTGTATTTCTGCCTCTGACTGTGCAGCCACAGCCTCCGCAGTTTCGATCTCACAAACTTGGTTGTCGCTGATTGAATGACCCAAAGTTGATAACATTTTCACTGGAAGTGTTTGGCCAGTTGTGTTATGCATCCCTAGCCCAAGGAGAAAGTGTTTGAGGGTTAAATGTTTACCCTTACTAAGGCTGTACACTACATCGTTGCTAAATGAAGTCACCAGTTGTCTTGTATGTTCACCAGTTTTGGGCTTGTCGGATGTCTTCAAAAGATTACCAAAGAATAATTCAAGTGACTGTGGGAACCTAGCCTCTTAATCCTTCAGTTTATCAATGGAAGGCGGGAACCCAACATCAGGTTAAGAAGACAAAAATAATTCAGTACCATCACGTAAGTACTCAGCTGCCAACGAAATTACATTCTCAACACCTTTTACTATCGTTTATGCACTTAGAACATTTGCATTCACAACAACCCCAGACAAATTTCCACGAGAAGGTTTCAAGAACACTGGCCTCTCCGGAAATGAAGTCTCCAAAGTTTTCTTAAGCTTGCCTCTATATCGACAGTCACCCATCATCATACAACTCGTGCTACTATAATATTAGAACGTTTCTTTTCATGTTCTATTGGTCGGTAGTACCTGAGTTTGTGTGATTTCTGAAATAAAATCTGAAGCAGCGAAAGTGCTGAAAGTTTTATTTAAGAAATCACACAAACTCAGGTACTATCGACCGATAGAACATGAAAAAGAAACGTTCTAATTATTTTATTATGCCGAACAAAACAAAATTGCTTTCATTGTTAAGCGTTAACTGCAACGTCATCAATCTTGTAATAACAATGTGGTCGAATCGAAAAACATGACGTCATTTCGAACGAATGACGTCTCTTTAGCAGTTTCCAGATCACCAAATTCGAAAATGACTTGACACAAGTGCCGTCGCTTTGGGAGTTTCTAATCACCAAATGTCAGTGTTTACAACTGTATCATGCTGTTCATGTTACAATTCATTATATTAATGCTTGTGTGATAAGTAGTATAAATTAATGGAATATAAATTCATGTTTCTTGGACGACGATAGTTGTTAGAATTAAGCGGAGTGAAACAATTTATTTAGAACTATCGGGAGTTCCAGGCATTGGACAATGTTGTTTCCTTGAATAGCCACACCCACGAGGGCCTTTTAGAAGCAAATGAACTCAGAATGACATAAGGTGGGGAAAACCTACACCAAGACAAGTGCAAGTCCGTTCCTATTATCGTTGATGCAAGAAGAAATTCACACTCATAATATCAAAACAAAGGCCAAGAACGGTGAACCTACAACGGATGAGTCAACCCGGAAGACACTTCGCCAGAAGAGACGGAAGTCTGACAATGTTGATTTGTTTCCTCCCGAGTGTTTCTTTTGCAAACGCATGAAGCAAAAAGCTTCTTCCTACAATTATGAATACAGTAGACTTCTTAAAACGCGTGACGCAACAGACAGAATTCAAGAAGCGGCGGAACAAAAATCAGATACTGCCTGCTAATTTATATTAGAGGTGTTGATCATCTAGCAAAAGATTTTTGTGTTCATGATCAATGTTATAAAGAATACACAGGGGATCAGAAGGCTAAAGGTGAAGTGCCATCAATTCTGACCAGACCTGACTTATCTAAGAATTTTAAAACGATATGCAATTTTGTTACGGAAAAGGTTATAGCTATGTGCCAAGCTGCTTCTATAAATAATTATTATGCCTCACGTTTGTAACATCAGCCGTGATTGGTTAATTTGCCACCTTCTAAAAGTCATAGTACTGGAGTTCTGGGCCAAAACACGGGTACTATCGGAACATAGGCTCAGTGAGGTCGAGGAGTACTAAACTTGTGAAAATATAATTGATTGAAGTCATAACCCATGTTCAGGATTCACTGAAATGATGAACAACACGTGATTTTTTAATATTTCATATTCTTTTGAATTCATTGTTTGCAGTTAAAATTGAAAACACACCCACTGAAGATCACATATTTGTTGGTAAGTTTGTGTCTCTCGGTGACGAAAAACGTTAAACGGACACGGCGCCAGCGTTTGGTGTTGAGAAATTCCTATCAGAGCGTGCGTAATCGACGCTGATCAATGGAAGTAGAGCTTACATTTTCTTTGTTCTCTTGTCTCCAGGCAAGAATGTTCCGATAGTACTCTTGTTTTGGCCCAGAACTCCAGTACTATGACTTTTAGAAGGTTTCAAATTAACCAATCACGGCTGATGTTACAAACGTGAGGCATAATAATTATTTATAGAAACAGCTTGGCACATAGCTATAACCTTTTTACGTAACAAAATTGCCTATCGTTTTAGAATTCTCAGATATGTCAGGTCTGGTCTGAATTGATGGCACTTCACCTTTAGCCTTCTGATCCCCTGTGTATTCTTTATAACACTGATCATGAACACAGAATTTTTTTGCTAGATGATCAACACCTCTAATATAAATTAGCAGGCAGTATCTGATTTTTGTTCCGCCGCTTCTTGAATTCTGTCTGCTGCGTCACGCGTTTTAAGAAGTCTACTGTATTCATAATTGTAGGAAGAAGCTTTCTGGTTCGTGCGTTTGCAAAAGAAACACTCGGGAGGAAACAAATCAACATTGTCAGACTTCCGTCTCTTCTGGCGAAGTGTCTTCTGGGTTGACTCATCCGTTGTAGGTTCACTGTTCTTGGCCTTTTTTGATATTATGAGTATGAATTTCTTGTTGCATCAACGATAATAGGAACGGACTTGCACTTGTCTTGGTGTAGGTTTTCCCCACCTTATGTCATTCTGAGTTCCTTTGCTTCTAAAAGGCGCTTGTGGGTGTGGCTATTCAAGGAAACAACATTGTCCAATGCCTGGAACTCCCGATAGTGGACCACACATTCTAAATTTGGCTTGGTGACTGTATCTGCCACGTCCATACTATGCTATTCCTGTAAAAGTTTAAAAGTAATTGAAGCTTGAAAAGTGCTTCTGTTCTACTTGACTGGTCCTCAGAGTGGGTAAATATCGCTGGAAAAGGGGTAATTTAAGGAAGAATTTTTATGCTTATTTTTACAATAAGTTATATATAGGAGACCTGAAAAACTGAGGTATCTGGACTAAAACATAGATTTTTTACTTTTTTTTAAAAAAAATTTGCTTCTTCGGTTATATAAATTAATCCATTTAAATTTAGTTATAATTACTCCATTTTAATTTATTATTGCTTATGTGGATGCTGAGTGCTGCAAATGCCCAAATAATGCATTAAAATGTGAAAATCAAAAATTTTGAATAATTGCTATTTTTGGGGGTAGGATTAAGTTTTTACACTTTGTGTGTTTATGTCTTATCTTAAGTCCAATTTTAAAGTGCTGTCATCTTTAGTAGATACCTGGACAGATTTTAAATGCCCTACGGATAACCTAGTACGCAAAATGTTGATTTTATGAACATTTTTTCAGAAAAAAATTGAAATGAAACCGGAAAAATGGGTCAAAATTGCACTATTTTTCACAAATACCAAAACATATGATAACACATTTTCTTTAGCATATTTTTTATGGATACTCTTTCCACCCTCATCAAACTGGATGTATTGCTGAACATTTTTATCGCAATCTAACTTCTTTCAGTCAAAAGTTCTGTTTTCAGGTAAATTTGGGGGTGCAATATCGTAAAAATTCGAAAAAATATGTTTTCCACCAGTTTTGGCCCAGATTCCTCAGTGTTTCAGGTCCCCTGTATATCACTGTTTATGAAAATAAGCATGAGAATTTCTCCCCTTTCCGGTGATACATACCTCATCTGGGGGCCGGTCTATGAGATTTACCGTATTCAATGTTATCACTATTCGTGGTGTGTTATGCCACCTTCAAACTTAGAAATACTTTTAAAACCATTTTTGTTAGGATACATCCACCCTCGATTATATTAGATGAGATGTCTACGTGAATATCCCCCCTGTCCAAATTATTTTGTGTGGAGTGGTGGGGTAGTTTTCCAAGTTTTTTTTCGACTAGAGATCTTAACCCCCATGTGTAGCCACCCCCCCCCCCCCCCCTTCCTTGTCCAAAAAGCTGGAAATTCTTTAAAAACAATTTTCGAGATCACCACTGACTATACTTGGAGATGGTGATGGAGCAGTTTCTCTCAAAATCACCTCGGCACGGGTGTTTTGTCCCACGTCGAGTTTCGTTCCGGGACGATTAGACCAAAAAAACCTGAGGGGTGACCTTTGATTTCTTGTGAATCACCGGTCACAATGCTTTGAAATGTTGTATTCACCTTCTTTTAGTGAAACTGATTCAACTTTGTTCACAGAATGATTCTTGTTTATGTTCCGATACGAAGAGATTGCGTGATACATGTACAAAATATAAGAGTGTTTCATGGGCATCTTCTTCCTCGCTTGTGCTTGCACAAAACGTTTTTTTTTTTTTTGTCTTATCTGAAACAGATATGTTGGAGAAATTGTGAAATCGTCGGCGAGGGAAACTTACCCTCTTTTGCTGCTATGTACCACACATTTACAAACACATAGAATGGTAGAAAATAAATTAATTATTGGTATTTAAAGCCACTTTCAGCATCTATCGCTATGTCATGACCACAACATAGGTATTTATTCAAGTTTAACTATTCGTTGACACTTGATGCACACCCTGTTTTGTTGGCATGTCTCACACATTCACAAACCGACAGAATGGTAGAGAATGCATTATTGGTATTTAACCCTTTGAACTCTTGTGATATCTTCCATGCCAGTTCAGTGAAGAACTTGGAAGAGTCCAAATTCATTATTTTGGGTAGACCAATCAATATTTTCAACGTGCAGTTTCGGGGCTGCACGTTGAAAATATTGATGGTCTACACCACACATTTACTGAACAGCCATCCTATATAATGACGTTACGATGTATCATGTTCCTGGCCGGAAAAGCGACCGCTAGGGTTCAAAGGGTTAAGGTCAATTGCAGCATCTATGGCTATATCATGACCATAACACCTGAGCTGCATACTTCAGACGACTTTCTCCCCAGGCGTTGGTTGGTGGGTCCTGTTTTACCACAATAACAAAGAATAAATTCAGTATCCCATTGTTTTTTAAATTGGCTTCCAATCGATCTTTCGTTTCTGTTCATTCCCTAATGATTTGCTGGATCTCTGTTTCTATTGTCTGCCTGTAGCTTTTAACTCAAGATTCACCCTGTCTGTTCCGAGGATGCTGCCTCCTTGAAAAAGCTGAAGTTTTTTATTATGCCTCACGTTTGTAACATCAGCCGTGATTGGTTAATTTGACACCTTCTAAAAGTCATAGTACCGGAGTTTTGGGGCAAAACACGAGTACTATCGGAACGTTCTTCCCTGGAGACAAGAGAACAAAGAAAAAGTAAGCTCCACTTCCATTGATCAGCGTCGATTACGCACACCCTGATTGGAATTTCTCAACACCAAACGCTGGCGCCGTGTCCGTTTAACTTTATTCGTCACCGATAGACACAAACTTAACAACAAATATGTCATCTTCAGTGGGTGTGTTTTCAATTTTAACTGCAAACAATGAATTCAAAAGAATCAGAAATATTAAAAACTCACGTGTTGTTCACCACTTCAGTGGATCCTGAATATGAGTTATGACTTCAATCAATTATATTTCCACAAGTTTAGTACTCCTCGACCTCACTGAGCCTCCGCCTCAAGTTCAAAATAAATTGTTTCACTCCGCTTAATTCTATCAACTGTCGTTGTCCAAGAAACATGAATTTATATTCCATTATACCACTTATCACACAAGCATTAATAATGAATTATAACATTATAACATGAACAGCACGATACAGTTGTAAACACTGGCATTTGATGATTTTGAAACTCCCAAAGCGACGACACTTGAGACAAGTCATTTTCGAATTTGGTGATCTAGAAACTCCTAAAGAGTCGTCATTCGTTCGAAATGACGTCATGTTTTTGGATTCGACTACATTGTTATTACAAGATTGATGGCATGTTGCAGTTAACGCTTCAAACAATGAAAGCTATTTTTTGTTCGGCATAATAAAATAATTAGAACGTTTCTTTTCATGTTCTAGCGGTCGATAGTACCTGAGTTTGTGTGATTTCTGAAATAAAACCTTCAGCAGGTTTTATTTCAGAAATCACACAAACTTAGGTACTATCGACCGATAGAACATGAAAAGGAACGTTCTAATATTATAATAGAATTGACTCCCGGCGAAGCAAAAGGACGTACGGCGGAGCAATTGGCTAAACTAGCACCTGACGGTGTGAACGCTACTCGTACTCAGAGTGTAGAATCTACGCTTCAAGATGAACAGCGCATCACTATCATCTGCGTTAGATTTCCTTTTGTGTATCCAGATAGTACAATCGGAGGCACTGTTCACGATGGTCCAAATCTGTTTGGCGCCATTTTGAATATTTTAGGGCCCCCAAAAAATATCTTTGTACCAAAACGCGGGACCAATGACCGGAGGGGGCAATGACCGAAGGGGGCAACGACCAGATAGTCTTAGTTAGGACTAGCCCCTACCCCCTAACCCTACCCCCACCCCCACACCACAGAGTGCAAAATTTAGTGCTCTAAGAGCGAATCTGTAGCATATGTAGCCCTTATAGATATATATATAATTGGCGACCATTTTGGGGCTCTATACTTTATGAAACCTGCATTGGGCCAATATTTGGAAATTTTAGGGGGTCCAAGAACCACCTCCCCCCCCCCCACCCCCCACCAAGTAGCTTCACCGTTAGTCTTGAGTCAGAAAGTGCCATCTCCTTTTTTCTAACTTACGAACGGTTATTGTTTCCGCTTTTTTTGCTAACTAACGATCTCGTTGTGCTATAAATAATAAAATACCTTTTTGTTCTTCCTCGATTGCACTCTCCACTTCTACAATGGTAGGATGTTCTTCACAAATGAAAGGAAAAAATCTTCGGTGCCACAATTTTATCCAAACGAGATTTTTTGCTGTCAAATCAAATGTTTTAGTGCAACTGTTTAAATTGGAACCTGACAGCGTGAACACTATTATAGGAGATGAAAAGAAGATATGATTCACCGTATCCATGCACAAACTCTCAAAACAAGGAAAGACAAAAACAAAGAACAATAAACAAACTAGAGAATTGTAATTTGTTGCACAAATTACAGGCTTTCCCAACATTTTAAAGTGAACAGGCAGACTGTATTGCACACGACACTATCAATCATTTCGATTATCTTTTGTATTTTCTAGGATTGTATTTTCTAGTTATGACTTTAAATGGGTTGAAATGAACCATTAGCATTTTCAACAGAGGCGGAATGGCCGTAGGGTCAGTCTAGTCTGCTATTGATCAATAAGATGCTAGAAAACAGCGTTCTTTCGGTTCGAAACATCAAAAGTTTCTCCATTGGGTCGAACTATGGTCGGTGTGATAAGTCCGTGGCTCCGTTTGGTGCAACCATTTTGCCAAATGAGCAACAAAGATGATACAGAAATGCTGTCAAAAATGCCCTCTACGAGGACTGTCTTTGATCCATCGTATGCAAGGAAGAAGCGTTCTTTTGGTTCAAAAAATCAAAATTGTGTGCGAGGCCCTTTGGTACGTATCCCGGAAACATTTCGCGGCGCAGTCCACCCCTGATTTTCAAAGATGTGACAATTTGCCAGTTGGCAGATTGTCATATCTTTTAAAATACTAATGATTCATTTTAGTCAGTTATATGAATAGGCAGAAAATACAATTTTAGAGAATACAACTGTAAAAGATTTATTTTAATGGTTCCAAGTTCATTTTAGGCAAATGAAGTGAAAGGCCGAAGTCTTCACCGAACGAACCCTGGGCCATGTGATCAATTCAGTCGTGTCTTGTTCGTTTTTATCTTTCAAAGGAGGTGGAGGCCGGTGGTGAATGCGCACCAATCTCTGACATAATTGAGGTTGTTCGATGTGAGGCCGATCAAATACAATTGCGACATGAAATTAAAATCCTTTTCTCATATTTTGTGAAATAGATGGCCAGATTATGCTCCCAATCACTGTTAATTATTCACCCAACACGAATAGAGACGACGCTTGCAAAATAGTTATTTAGTTATTTATCTATGTTTAACGACACTTTCGACAGGCATGTTTAAGTGGTGTTGGATAGTTGGACCGGTGGGGGAAGTGGGATACACGGATACAACCACCGAGCAGCGGCGGGCAAATGGCACACTCACCAACTCCACACAACCATTGTTAGTACACTGCAAAAAATATAGGTTCTCTTTAGAACCAAAACTGGTTCTAATCTTGTCCCTGAGATGGAACCAGTTCTGTTTAAACAGTATTTATTTCAAATCAAATATATTTATAAAGATTAACATTAAATATTAACAGAATTAAACATAAATTGAGGGGGTTTCAGTCGTAAGTTTAGAGCTTATACGAGGTTGTCTCAAATCATTATTAATCAACGGAGATATGAACAGTTGGCATATCGAACCAGTTTTGGTTCTTTTCAGAACCAAAACTTGTTCGATATGCCAACTGTTCATATCTCCTTTGTTTCAAATTGTTTGGCGACTGCGTTGAATAAGCTCCAAGTTTAGTGCTGAATCTACTTCAGTTCATGTTATATTCTGTTAAAATTGAATGCTAATCTTGGTAAATTTATTTGATTTGAAATAAATACTGTTTAAGCAGAGCTGCTTCCATCTCAGGGACAAGATTAGAACCAGTTTTGGTTCTAAAGAGAACCTATATTTTTTGCAGTGTACTGGTTAAAGACAAATGCGTCATTAAGTTCAGTATGCCTTGGTACACAATGTCACCGTGCTCACGCGCGGACAATCGGGATTAGGTGCATTGCCCAAGGGCAGAACGCAGTTACCGCTGGTCTGGATCGAACCGTGGACCTTTCGGTTTGAAGTTCAATTCTTTAACCAATGAGCCACCGTGCTCTCGGCTCTCTGTGAGACGAGCGAAGCGTCAATTCTCTAACCAATGAGCCGCCGTGCTCCCCGCCCTCTGTGAGACGAGCGCAGCGTGCTCAGCCCAAATAGGGATCTTGAGCTATGTTTTAGGAAAAAAATGAACAAAATAATTAAATTCTAATGTCGTGTTTCTGTGATTTGTGCTGGTTGTTTATTGCCGCCATGTTGGGTAAATTACTCGCCACTGTTCAGTTCTTATCACCGGGCTACTCCGATTTCCTCTAACCACAAATCGTCCCCTGAGTTCCAATGGCACATAGAACACATTGGAACTCAGGGGACGAAATGTCTAATACGATATTAGTTTGGCTGTTGAAAGTGTCGTTAAACACCGATAAATCAACATACAAGTAAACGTTCAGTAAACGGGTTGATGAATGGTTTCACTTTAAAACTTCATTTGCACATGTTTATATAGTACTGTGAACACAAAAGCGAATTGAGATCTTCGACTGGGTCGCGAACCGGTCGAAATTATCCTTTCGCTATCTTTCCACCTGAGCTGTAGAAAGTCACCGGTCGGAAAAAAAACTCTGCCATTTCGTTTCTTTTTTCTTGATTTGGTCTTAACTTCAAATTATTTTATTTATGAAATCTCAATCCCAAGGCTTGCATGTGCGTCGCGATTCGAACGCGATCTAATCGAGATCACAGTATTGTATTATTATGTCTTTGAGCTGACTGGCCCATTTCTCTGTCCATCACCGTGCTTTGAAACTAGGGACACAACATGCTGTGACCTATCCGGACTATGAGTCATATTGCACTGGAATCCACAGGTACGAGCGCAAGAACGGGCCTAATTAAAATGAGTTCCGAGAGACTGACGACTTTAGTTCGATTTGTCTGAGGACACTCCATATCGTTGGCCTCCCACTCTCACCGGAAACCGAAATTCATAATCGGAATAGAGGTTTCTTGATGGCCTACCACTGGTTGAAGATAATATGGTCTTTCATATGCTGGGTCAGCAAGTGATATCGAGGGCACGGCGAATCACGAGTCTTTGCTCGAATTGAATCGAATCAGGTAAAAGGTTCGAAACCGAATCGAATCACGAATATGCAGAGGATGTCTACGCTGTTTTAGTGAATATCGGGAATTATCTCATGAGTATGGAGTGAAAGTTTTATTTTTCACGAGCGCTTGCTCGTGTGAAAAATAATGCTTTTAGGTCCAGACGAATTTTCTTTTTTGTACTGAAATTTTACTGCGCATTATTCAGCACGATTCGAATGCAATCAGTTTCAAGACAATAACAAAAAGCTACTAGTCGTTCCTTTAAGCGATTATTGTGACGCAAACCACTGTTGGGGAGGCTCTGTGAGATCCTTCCGTCAGTGCATCGCAGCACATCAATGCTCCACGAGAAAAATCGTGAGGTAATCTGCATTTCCCTTTTGCCTTTCTCTTTGTCAAAAATCAGAGAATAGATTACCTGAAAAGGTCGCCTAAATATAAGATGGCCCGTTTTACATGTCGCCTTATCATCTAATTTCCTGATTTATAACATATTATAATTTCATTAATAATTTCAACCTGTAGTTTCATCAACCTTTACATTGAGTGTCATTGATTTGGACAACTCCTGTCTATCTGGGCAGATTAAAAGTCAGGAACAGTCACTGTTTTCTATACTAAATATAGCTGGGTTGCTGGAAGGCTCATTGGTCAAGTACACAAAAGTGTGTCAGCCGCCGTCATCTTTGTGGATAGAGTGTTACTCTGAATAAACATGCTCATCAAAAAAGAGTTCTCAAAAGTTTTCAATTTTCCGACGCCTCAGTCGCCATCGCCGATCGCGTTTTAAAAAATGTACTTTAAAACCTATGAAAAGTGAATATGTTGATGATGTGCAAATTTTGTCAACATAAATGTTAAGTTGAATATTTACAACATTGTTTGGTTATTATTGACACAAAATAGGTCCTGAGATTGGAAAGTTGATACACTGTTACTAATTTACGAGTCGGGCAAAGACCATGACTTTTGATGAAGTGAAAACTGTTACGCTGTGACTACAGTCATAGCGTAATCACAGCGTAATTGTTTTCCCGTCATCAAACGTCATCGAGTTGATTAAGTTGACGACATCTTATGATGTTCCATCAATCCAGTCAGATAAGTGGGTATTGTATTATGATTACCAAAGCGGAGAAGTGTAAAGAACAAAATCACCTTTTAGTGGAGATAGACGAGAAGTTGGCCTATGCATTCTGAATGGCTTTGGTGTTGAATTATCGCGTAAGCTCACCACGAAAGCATTGCTGACTTGAACTTTCTGTTAGTGGATAGTACAGTACGCATAACCATTTGCGTAAAATAAGCGGTGCTGGCGAATGTGTGGAGGGGATAACAGGGCGTACTAAACTGTGTGGGAGAATCCGTGATGATCCAATCAAATGCTAGACTGGACGGGAGGATCCATGGTAGTTCAACAGTATAACCCGACAAGGCTGTAGGGTCGAACCAACATCGAGTCTCTCTATTAGATAGCTTACATAGCGAATGCCAAATTGAGCAGGAGTATCCACTGAACCTCCCTACTAATACCGACTTGCACTGTTCTAGGTCTAATAGTACAGTATGACAATATGAAATCCTAAATCAAAACAAACTAAAAACCTCAATTTAATAATTGATGTCGATACAATTTTTGTTTTTGTATAGCCTTTTGTGTACAACTGTAGTATGGTTTATAAGAGAAATAAATAAACGAAACGAAACGCCAAAAAAACCTGAAGCCTTGAAAGGTTTTAAAACGCAAGTGTGTATTGAAAATTATTTTCACTGTTCAACTGGTGCAAGACTGGCACCACTCTAAGGTTGCTGTTATTGAAAATGTTTGGAATCATGATTATCAGATAACTTGAAGATTTCACATTATTTGCGTAAAATTTAATTTTATATAATTAAATCCAATTTGCTTGCATAATGTCGAGGTGAGTTTTTTACAGCTTGATGAAACTTTGAATGTATTTGCTCTGTCTCGCCCACTTGTTCAATAACAAATTGTGGGCGCATCCAACGGCGAAATTTAACAATAATTGTTTCAGATGGGCTGTAAGTCGTATTCACGTGGGTTGTTCACACTACTTTTTCTCTTCAATATTTGGTAGAGCTCGAAGGTTCGGAGTTTTCAGATTAGATTTCGGGTTCCGTTCGTTTTCGGGAAAAAACCTCGGTTTCGGTTCGGTTTTTCTCTGTGTCAAAAGCATATAACTAGATGACACGTCACTCTCCTTATCGAGACAAAAGTCCGCTATAGTTTGTACGACACCACTCACCACAAAAATTCATGTCTGTAAATATCTCCATTGGGTCCAGTCTAACTTCTGCTTGATCACTTTAACCCTTTACCCAACGAATCGCCCGCATCTGCCCGCGTAATATTCAAATTCAGCAGTTGAAAAAATATTATTTTTCAAACAATTTCAACAAAACCATATCATGTGACCCCCTCGTTGGAACGAGCTCGTCGAGCTCGTTCTAACGAGGGGTCACATGATATGGTTTTGTTGAAATTTTTTGAAAAATGTGAAAAACTGATATTTAAAATAATATATTTTGATATCATCTGCGTTGGGTAAAGGGTTAAGGGTTCCAGGGGATCAGTTGCAACTGAGTGATAAAATAACGTAAATTGGAGTAACAAATGAATAAAGGTTCATCTAATTTATGCTGTGATCTCTTTGTCACATTTTATCCCTTACTGATTCGCCCGGCGGACGAGTCAATATTTAATAACACTTTGGCCGGCCGCTGATTTGTCGCGGTTCTCGGGTGAGAAGGCCTTGGTTACCCCTGTACTCCCAACTGCCTCCCTATTCCCACCCTTCTTCTCTCCTCCCAACACTCTGTGACGAACTCCTTGATGACATCTCTTGCCCCATTCTTCCCAATCTCTCCGATTAGCAAATTAACCCTCTCCTTTGAGTCTCAATAAGAGATATAATGTGACAATGAGAATACGGAGTACTCGCCCCTTTGCCGGGTAGACTAACCAGTGAGAGTCCACAGGGGGCACTAGTCCAGTTCTCTTCCAGTAAGATAGTTCGATCGGCTTATGCACAAACACATGAAAACCGCCCGGTCGGTTTTTCCTGGGTCTTGCGGTTCGGTTTACCGGTTTGTCGCAAAAGCCGGAACCGAATCGAAAAACCGACCAACTCTGGTATTCGGAACCGCCCGTATTAGCCCATGTTGAAAGTAATAAAACGGTCGTGTGTACAAAAGTTGAAATGACTACAATGGCATAAATGGCGGAGACTTCGACCGCGTAAACGAACATTATAATACAAGCAAACATTCTGAATTAAATTATAAGAATTGAAATGAATTATGTGTCGCTTTATCAGACTATCAATGTCGGATGGGTGTTTTCAGTTTCAACACGCCCATTCCGCATTCATACTCTCATAAAGGGAGAGAATATTCATTACAGTTCCTATATGTTTATTTTATATATTCATTTATAACCAAACAATATCTTATTCATACGATTTTGTTGTGTTTCAACTTTTTGTGTAGGGTTTCTCCAATAAACTGTAACAAAATAAACCCCCAAGAAGATCTAACTACCAGAAATAAAACAAATCTTTCCCTGTATGGGCCTTGAAAACACTTCAATGTTTTCTCTGCGTTGCTGTATTAGCACTGAAATATAGAATTTCGAACGCATCGGGACTGGCTCGTGATTCGGTCGAAATTATATTTATCAAAGCCCGAGCTACTGATGTTTTAGTGTGCCGCGACCGCGAGGAAAATAAACACTTTGTTTCACAGTAAAGTATACAACTCTGTAATAGTGTCATGAGTTCCATGATATACCCCTGATTGATAACAGAAAAAAACTTTGTGTACCATTTGTCTGTTGATGACATGATATAGTGTGTTAACTGTCTTCATCGATCGACCCGTTTGTCATATATAAATAATAACAAAACCAATGCAAAAATAATGAATTTTCTAGTAATACCAGACTCTTGTCCCCGATCGTGTTATGGAGTATTATTTTTGTATCATTTTTATTACATGAACTGATGGGTGGAGAATGACTGTGGCAATAAGTAGAGGTAGGTGGCATATAAATTTCAGATTCCACATCGGTATTTTGGGAATGATTTTTCTCGGTATCGCTACGGCATACGATATTAACAGAATACCAGCATCTGTCTCAATACAACTACATTTCTGGAACGCTCATTGGTCACATACAGAAAAGTGCCTCAAACGCCGCCATCTTTTGAATTGCCGAGATTGGAATGTTGATACACTATTCCTACATTTCGGGGGCGCGGTGGCTCAGTTGGTAGAGGTCCAGGCTGCAAGCCGAGAGGTCCTCGGTTCGAATCCCACCTGCAGCAACCGCGTTGTGTCCTTGGGCAAGACACTTCACCCCATTGCCCACGTGGGGGCACGGTGATACTGTGTACTAAGGCGTACTGCACGTCGATGGTGCACCTGTCTTCAACCAATGCTAACCCTGATTGTGTGGAGTTGGTATGTTGGAGAGCTGACAGTTGCTCGCCGTTGCTCGGTGGTTCTCCCCGGGTACTCTGGCTTCTCCCACCCGTAAAACTGTCACGGTCATAGTTAGCCATTGTGCAGAAATATGTGACCTTAAACACCAATAAATAAATAAATAAATTACTACATTTCGTGTCGGCTGAATGTCATGACGTTTGATGAAGTAAAAGCTGCTATGTTGTGACTACTGCCACAGTAAAACAGCTTTCGCGTCATCAAACGTCATCGATTGGGAAGAATTATCGGGTTGATTGATTTGATGTCATCTTAACGACGTTTATCACCGACGATCATGTAATACCCCTGCATAGCTATCAGTGACCAATACAGGTACTAAATAGTACTTTTGGAAAACTGCCAAGTTGAAAGTCACCGTTAGTAGTAGGACATATGCACGATCGTCCCACATGACCGGACTGAGAGCCACAGGTGGAAGTGACGTCATAGTCAAGCGATCTAGTGACGTTATATTCGTCATGGTATCCCACATGAGCGGAAACATTACGACGTCATCATCATGGTGCTATGTGATGTCAGTGCGCTTGCGCAGTGCAAGTGATCAGGGTGACACGTGTTTCCATTGTCCATTTTGTTTACTTGAGGTGGCCATCTTGGTTTATATGGTGGCACGTGGCCAGATACTCAGAATGCACATATTCGATTATCAGCTCACGATGATTATAAAACATGGCAAACTTAACCCTCTGTACAATGATGTTGCCGAAATTGCGAACAGAAGGTTTGATCAATAAGGAAATTGAAATTTAACCCTTTACCCAACGTAACGGCCAAAACCGGCCAGCGCCATTCTCAAAAATCGCCAATTAATTTTCACTATTTTTTTCATTTTTTGTCTCAAAAACATAGGTTATGACCCCTCGTTGGAACGAGCTCGTCGAGCTCGTTCCAACGAGGGGTCATAACCTATGTTTTTGAGACAAAAAATGAAAAAAATTAGTTATTCAAGAATTTTTTTTGCAAGTGTCGTCTGCTTTTCACGTTAGGTAAAGGGTTAACGAAATCAGTATTCGTTCACAGAACTCAATGAGATCTGTCAAACAAGACCAGGGACGTGGCGACAGGGGGGGGGGAGGTGTGTCACCTCCCCCAACACCGCCCCACCACATCTTGGCCAAAATTTTCTATAGTTGGAAATTCGGAGAGCAAGTCATGAGTACTTGGAAATTCCATCTATCTGAATTTTCGAGCTTCTTTGGTGATGCTGATGTCTGCTTTACTTCCCAAAAATTCCAACTCGATTTCAAATAGGCAAAAATTTCAACTGTTACTATTTACAACTACAGTGTACGCAGTATCGAGCTTCATAAGTATGTATGATGTCAGTGGGTATTAGATTTTTATAGTACATTTACTTATCGTAATAAAAAGAATCCTCGAACATTTCAAGAAAATCACATCATGCAAAATCGTTATCCTGAGTTAATTCCATCATTTACACTTGCAAAATGATGATTTTTATGCCCCCTTTCATGGCTTCATTTTCAAAAGTTTTCTCGGTAGTGAATTTCCAACTAGAGGGAGGGACCGGGAGGGGGTTTCCCCCTCCCGATCCTCACTCTAGATGGAAATTTACTACACTACACCCCTCAATCGGAAACCTCTAGCCAAGTCCCTGAACAAGACCGAATTGTCTAACTGCCTAGTAGCATTATGAGGAAATTGTGTGGCTTGGTATTTTGATATTTCCACATCGGTGGGGAGCGCGGTGGCTCAGTAGTAGATTGTTGGACTTCTATGCTCGAGGTCCCGAGTTTGATCCCCGTCCGGGACGACCGCGTTGTGTCCTTGGGAAAGACACTTTATCCCGGTTGCCTACATGGAGGCACGATGACGCCGTGTACTAATGCGTACTGCACATCGATGGTGCACATGTCTTCAATCGCTGTAACCCTGCTTGAGCGGAGCTTGAACAGAGTTAGAATGTTGAGATGCTGACAGTTGCTCGTCGATGCTCGGTGGTTCTCTCCGGGTACTCCGGCTTCCTCCACCCGTAAAACTGTCACGGTCACGGTTAGCCATTGTGCATAAGTGTGTGACCTTAAACATCCAATAAAAAAATAATAAATAAATTCCACATCGGTGTGCAACGGATTAACGAATAATGAATGCAGTATTTGTTAAAATGATGAAAATATCATGTGATTCGCTACAAATCTTATGCAATAGAAAAGCTGAGAGAGAATTACCCGCCCATCAATGGACCCGACGCGAGCGCTGCGATGACATACAATATATACTACTCAAAGTTTGCTAAGCACCAAGTATATCCAACTACCTGTTTTACGTTTTAGTTTAAATATTGTGTGATGAAAAGTGTATATATTTTTTATTTAATTATATCTTCAATGATTTAAGTACAGAAATTAAGATTTTATTTGTGTTTGACATTATTTTTTAGCTTTTGAATACGATAACCATGGAAAATGGATATTATTGGTAAAAGAGGAAATTTTTCAAAAGTTGACGGCGCGAACTGGTATGGGTTCAATATCGGGTATGGGATCCATTACTGTTAATTACAGCTTCACAAAGCCTTCTCATGCTCCCAGTCAGGTTCTTGGTGGTCCTTTGTGGGATGTTGTTCCATTCTTGGACCAGCATGGCACCAAGCTCCTGGACACTTCTTGGTTGGACTGGATGGGCTGAAATTGCAAGCTGCAACTCATTCCAGACATGTTCGATTGGATTGAAGTCAGGGGATCTTGCTGGCCAGTCCATACGCTCCCAATGTCGGTACCCCCCGACAGCATGGGCAACACGAGGACTGGCATTATCGCCCATCAGAATGAATCTATCACCCACTGCACCTGCATACAATCTGACGTGGACATCCAGGATCTCATCAATACCGCTATGTAGTCAATGTACCATGTTCATGGACACCGAGCTCTGTACGCCCATCCCTGCTGATGCCGCCCCAGACCATGATTAACCCTCCACAATAGCGATCATGCTCAGCAAAGTTGGCTGCATGGAATCGCTCTCCTGGTCTTCTCCATATCCTATAACGCTTATCTGTGTGGTCTAGTGGTCTAGGCAGTACCTTGACTCATCTGTATAAAGGACAGGTCGCCAATCTTCTCTGGTCCATCCAACGTGGTCCATGGCCCATTCATATCGTGCCTGCAAAATTAGATGTATAATAATAATAAAATAATAAAGTAAAATAATTAGATGTGTCGAAAGTGACTCAGAAAGTGATATTGAGCCTTGAACTGGGTAACCTTTCCGAAAACTCTTTTTGATCGACTCACCCAGGAAGTTGTTTGTTTGTTTTTTTTGTTTTTTTTTTTATGATTCGGCGCTCTCAATTCAAAATTCCTTGTTGTAAATTGAAATTTAAGATGTTCTAAAAATTAACATTAATGAAAAATATGAGAATATTCTCATTTGTGGTATTATAATTATTAAATTTCATCTGTGAGTTGAACAATTAAATGGTTAATTATCGTGGGAAAGTGGGACTATTTTTATGTTTGAGTGATTTGGCTAGTACAGGCTTGAAAAAAAACCACCAGCTGATCTTTGTTACACTTTTGAAACGAACATATTTGCAGTCGAATTGGGTTGAATATTGCGCAGTAAAATGTCACGTTGCATATAATAAAAAGAAAATCTACGTTATTTTAGTGAATATCGGGAATTATCTGATGAGTGTGGATCTGAAAATAGTTAAAACTTTCTGGTCCACACTCATGATATAATTCCCGATATTCATTAAAATAGCGTAGATATCCTCTATTTGTTACTTCAGTGCATCGCGTCAAATGTGTAACTTCCTAAGAAACTACATGCCCTTGAGAAGTAATTTTAACAAAACAATATTCAGGTTCATTTATAAAATTCCCCGTGGTAACCTCGTGGCGTGGAACAGTGCATGTTTACTGTAGTAAACAAGTTCTGCTTTACTGGTAAAACAGAACCCGGTAACCAACATCTTGGGTCGCTGTCTTCTAAAGTCGTCGGTATCATGTGTACGAAAGAGTGGCTAAACCTAGCTTGATACCCACACGTATCTTGCTGTCATGATGTAGCCAAAGACGGGGAAAGTGACCGTGAACTCCAATGAATAAATGTTGATAAAACTGTAAAATGATTATCATTGACATTGCTCATGCTTGAATATTTTTATGCCGTTTTCATCAGTTCGTTGTATGTAATCTAAAAGACAAAATATTGGTATATATTATGTACATAATGCTTAGAAAATTTGGTATTTGTACATATTTTGTGGTCTGTGATATGGAACAAAAATTACAGGGATAACTTACAACGGATAGTCAGGGTCGACGAGAGCGAGGACGGGCCCCGGGTTAATGTGCAAAATAGGCGTTAGGGGCCATGCGAGCCCAGAATGCGCTCGTGTGACTCGTAAGGCCCGTTTTACACGGCCCGTAACGAATGTTGTCCAGTAACCGCAACGCCCGCTCTACAGAACCCGTAAGGCTCTTTTCTTTTGTTGATTTCGTGCTAGGAGAAGCATTCTCTTGCGTTTTCCTCACAATATCGACCCAATTATTTCCTTACAATTTGGGTACTTTATTACGTGTATTTCTGTGTGTATGGTGCTTTTTTTCTCCAAAGATAATCGTGACCACCTCGGGGCATGAAAGACCGGTGGAAAAACAACAAACTGAAACAAGTGGGGGTTTAAAATGAATGGAACCTGGTCAGTAATGCAACTGCGTCCTCTTTCCACACCCATCGGCGTCGGAAGACCGTACCAAGAGACTTTCCACGACTTTCAGCTGAGACGTATCGACAGGTTAACCTACACTTTTTAAAACATCAAAAATCCCGGCGTAGCAGTTGCACCCCTCCCCACGTCCCTGCCCACCCTTACCCCCCCCCCCCCCCCCCACACACACACACACACTCCCTGGCGATAGTGTGTAAATAAAAAAAACTGTGTAGATAATTTGGCATTTGTGCATATATTGTGTTTTGTGATACGGAACAAAAGTTATAGAGATAACTTGCTACGGATAGTGATACACAAGCTGTCTTTATTATCTGTGTTTCGTGAAAAAACAATTGTGGATAATTTGGTATTTGTACATATCGTTTGTTTTGTGATGTATAACAATCATTAAAGTTATTTGTCACTTTCCAAAGTGTGATTTACTGGGATTTCCGGGTTTGCTTATAAACGATAACTTCACAAGTGAATTATGCAATCAACAATTGGGCCATGTATCCGTGCGCGCAAACGAAGATGCTTTGCCGTGGGTGTAATGGGAACTTCATTGTATTTTTTTTAACCCTTTACCTAACATGAAAAGCAGACGACACTTGCAAAAAAATTCTTGAATAACTATTAGTAGGTATAAAAGGCCGATTCACGGCCACATGTACAAGATTTCGTACATGTACACGTACATCGATGTACACCTCCATAGGATTTAGTGTTAAATTCGTGTACAGGTACACGATTTGTCGTTTTTTATGGTGGCCCAGAATCAGCTTTGCCGATTCTACACCACTGGATTCTATATACACATCGCTCAAGAGTGAAAAAATGTATGAAATTTTAAGGAAAAAGAGGTGTATCGTCTGGCCCAGAATCGGCAAATGGGTTTCCCCCATAGGATTCAGTGTTAAAGATCGCGAGCAAAATCGTGTTGCCGTTTCTGGGCCAGCGTCGAAAAGTGGTTTGCCGATTCTGGGCCATCCGTGTCCGTACACGATTTTAACACCGAATCCTTACGGAGGCGTACACGGAAATCCATTTGTGGATTCTACATCAGAAATCGACTCGTGCACGGTACACGGAAAAGAGGTGGCGCTGAAACGGCAAACCCACTGCCACGATGAGAGTAAAACTGAAACTCATGTTTTTTGTTGTGGTGTGAATGAAGGTTTTCGTTTAAAAGAGTCGACTATAAATATGAGTGTCAGTTTTTTTTTTTTGTTTCTGGCGTGAATGAAAGGTTTTCGTTCAAAAGAGTCGACTATAAAAATATGATCTGTAAAAATAGACATTCATGTTTTGTTTCAGTGCAACGAAAAAAAACACTGAGTTTAGAAAAATTAGAAAAAAATCAGAGGTAAAAAATCGTTTGTTCGCGTTTCGTCACTGTTAATTTGTGAAGTAAATCTTAATAAAACACTTTATGGAATGTTTGATCAAATTGACACTCATGTTTTTGTTGTGGTGTGAATGAAGGTTTTCGTTCAAAAAAGTCGACTATAAATATGAGTGTCAGTTTTTTTTTGTTTCTGGCGTGAATGAAAGGTTTTCGTTCAAAAGAGTCGCGTGAATGAAAGGCTTTCGTTCAAAAGAGTCGACTATAAAATGTGATCTGTAAAATAACTGACATTCATGTTTTGTTTCAATGTAACGAAAAAAATTAAGTTTAGAAAAATTAGAAAAAAATCAGAGGTAAAAATCGTTTGTTCGCGTTTTGTCACTGTTAATTTGTGAAGTAAATCTTAATAAAACACTTTATGGAATGTTTGATCAAATTGACACTCATGTTTTTGCTGTGGTGTGAATGAAGGTTTTCGTTTTTAATGGATCGTTTTAATAATGGATAATAAAACGCATTTTTCCACTCAATTATGTTTGAGTGGTAAATTTTTAATATATTCATGATAATGTTCGGAGATGTGAATGAATCCTTTTAACGTTAAATTAGAAACCGGTTTCTTTATGTGCTAAAAAATTTTTAAACTTCTTAATTCACCATTGAGTGAATGGTTTTGATATATGAATGAAAATTCCTTTTAACAAACGTAAATTATTCTCAAATGCGTTAAATCAGTAACTGGTTTGTCATGTGCTTAAACTTTTTTTCAAACTTTTTTCAAGTTTTTCCCAGTTCAACACTGAGTTGAGATATGAATTTTTTAGTTATTATATTAAAGACAGAAAATTTTTATTAACTTAAAACATAAAAAAATAATTATATATTTAATTTTGAAAATAATAAATAACTCACATTAGCATACTCAAAGGAACATTAACAATTAAAAACGAAAAATGTTTTTACAGATGGATTCTAGACGTCGAGATCAAATTTTAGGCGAATATGAACGTGCTGAGAAGGGCATTCAATCGGTTGACAGAAGCAGACGTCTCGGAGAGATGGATCTCAGACGCGAAACCACAAAAATTTTTAAACCTGTGACGGAGGTTCAAGAGCGAAGCAAGAAGGAGATAGTCGAAGAATTGAGACCCATAAAAGAGAGTTCTTTGAGAATGGGTTCGTTGCCCGGTAGTTTTGGAAATCGATATTCCTTTCAATCTACGCCGGATTACGTTCCCACGGGAATTCAAACCGATGTGAGCGACGATGCAGTTTCGGCTATCACTATTTACGCATGTCCGTGGTGGAGTGAACGGTTGATTTTTACCTCCCTCAAAAAATTGTGATTTAGAAACTAATATTTGTATAATACTTGTACTATAATGTGATGAAAGGGATGTAAATAGATGCTATATTTGAAGTGTGAAAAGATTTCTTGAAAATTTATAACAATGGAGCCGAATAATAAAAGGAAAGCTTCGAAGGAACTCACACCGCCAGTAGCAAGATCAAGGGAATTAATGGCGGACATTGATGGGTTCCCATTGTCACCACGATTAAGATCACCTGGCCTTAAAGACCTGCCTTCAACTATCGCAGACAGCTTGCGAATTGTGAGTAACGATGACCCAGAGCAGGAATATCGGGAATTGGGGAGTCAATCATCCAGGGATGTGAGTATGAACTTTAATAACAATTTGGCGATAATTCACCAGAGTGAGAAACTGCCGTTTCATGAACTCGATTACGAGAAACCAGATGTTTATTTTGATGAGAACTGTAGGGGAGGCAGCGAGCCAGGGCCATTCGACAAAAGTCACTTCTCGACATGTTCTGGGTGCTCATCTGAGCTGAGCAAAATACATGATTTACTGAGAAAAATTACTGTTAAATTAGGTGTTGTGGACGAGATCAAGTCAGAATTCAAGCTTGTGCATGAAAAACTGAGCAGCATAGAAATATCTGTGGTAAATCTCGGTGAAAGAGTCTGTTCAGTTGAACAAGAGTGTATTAGTAATAAAGCCGAAATAGCTGAACTAAAAATCAATAATGCAAGCATGGGATCAGCTGTAAACTGTTTGAAGGGCAATGAGAATCATGTTCGTGAATGCTTGTCAGCAGTTCAGAAAGACAATGCTTCGGTCAGTGAATCCCTCATTGACCTTCAGATGCAGTCCATGCGGGACAATCTTGTTTTTTCAGGAATACGTGAGATAGAGACCGATAAAATAACTTCGGAAGAGATCCTCACTGACTTTATTAAAGAAACAATGAAAATTGATAGGCCCGTTTATTTCGAACGTGTTCACAGACTAGGCAAAAAAACACCAAATAAAATCAGACCTATTGTAGCCAAATTTACTTACTATAAACACAGAGAGTGTGTCCGGAACCGCTCGTATATACTGAAAGGCACAAACTTTTTTGTGAGTGAACATTTTCCAAAGCCAGTTGCAGACTATAGGAAATCTGTTATCTTACCTATATCTAAAGATGCTAAGGCAAAAGGGAACAGGGTTAAAGTGGTTGCAGACCGGTTGTATATAAATAATAATCAGTTCTTCCCTTCAACACCACCACCCTACCGTGTGCTACACCACCCATCCACCCTTGCAAATAGAGGCGATTTAGACCACAACAACTAGGATTGCCGGAGAAGGTTAAACTTAAGATTTCTGTCCCTAAATGTGTGTGGGCTCATGTCGAAACTTAGAGACCCCGAATTCCTTGATTTTATCTCAGCCTTTGATGTTCTTTGTTTCCAAGAAATAAAGACTGACGAGGTAGATATAATAGATATTGACGGCTTCCACGTTTTTAAACCGAAAATTCGACATAAGTTAACGAAGGTCAGATCGGGCGGTATATGCACGGCGGTTAAGCAGTCACTCAAAAGGTTTTTCTCGGTCATATCTGATGACGATGAAATTATCCAGTGGATACAATTTAGATCCGGAAAAAACGAGCTTCTTTTCGGAAACGTATATTTACCATTTGAAGGATCGAGATATGACACGGGAAATCAACATGACAACCTACATATTTCGATTATAGATAAACTCAATAGAACTAGCTCCATAGCAATTATGGGCGATTTTAACTCTCGGATTGGACAACTCAATGAGTTATCTAATGACGTGCGTGAACAAATTGCCTACCCCGAGTCCCCCGGCATAGCAAACGAAAGGAAAACCATGGATATAATGACAAATAATTTTGGGAGAAAGTTGGCTGAAGTGTGTAACGCTAACAACCTCATTATTGTCAATGGAAGATTTGGACAGGACAGAGATATTGGTGCTTTCACCTGTAAAGGCGTAAGCATCATAGATTACCTGATCTGTACCCCCCAATTCAGCCGGTGCTTGACCGATTTCATGGTTGAAGAGTTCAGTGAATTATTCTCTGATGTCCATTGTCCGATTGTTTTCACTATTGATTGTCATGTTGATCAAACAACTGACTCTGTTTGTAATACAGAGCAATCAATGACACCAGATAACGGTATCACCTCCGACTGCGATTATAATAGAAGAAATGCCGTTAGAACTTGTGTTAACATCTGCATGGCAAGCACAGATAGAGTGTCAATCCGATGGGATCCCCAAAAAATAAGCCAGTTCCAAGAAAACATAAATAACTCCGATATAATAGAACTAGAGAATAAACTTTTTTCTCTGGGAGTAAGCAGTCTTACCCAACAAGAAATCGATGAAATAAACCAAAATTTGTGTCATATATATTTGCGGGCTGGTGAAACAACGTTTGGCATAAACTCGAAAAGCAATCCAACAGGTGGTAAACGACATAAAACGCAAGGGAACCACATGAATAGGAAGGCATGGTTCAGTAAGGACTGTCTTGGGGCCAGAACTAATTTGAGGCGTTCCAGGAAATTTTTTAGACTGAACCCCACCATAGAAAATAAAAATACGTTACTAGAATATAGACGTAAATACAAAGCCGCTCTCCAAAATAGTAAACTATGTTACAATAACCAATTGAGGGACAAATTACGACGCGTCCAAAAACATAATAGTAAAGAGTTCTGGAAGATATATAAACTATTGGACAAAAAGAAAAGCGAAAATAAAATGCCATCCGTAACTGAGTTTTATGATTATTATAACAAATTAGAAAATGACACACCCTCTAACTATGTAGCTGAGGTAAACAGCGATGACAGTCCACCTAGCCGAACGGTAAGATCGGCTGAAAATATTGATAAAACGGTACTTAACGATTATATTACAGTTGACGAGATAGAAAGAGCAGTCAAAAGGTTGAAAAATGGAAAAGCCCCGGGACACGACGGGATAAGTAACGAGTTTATTAAATCAACCTTCCCCCACTTTAGTAAGATCTATTTGAAACTCTTTAACATAATACTAAACACTGGTATTTTCCCAACCGAATGGACAATTGGAGTTATTAAACCCATATATAAAATAAAAGGGCCCCCTCATCAACCTGACAGTTACCGTAAAATTACGTTACTGAGTAATATATCCAAGTTATTCACCAGTGTTCTTAGTGCAAGGATATCTATTTTTCTGAAGGAGAATAACTTATTAAGTGAAACACAAGCAGGATTCAGAGGAGGTTATTCTACGGTTGATCACTTGTTTTCACTCAGGGTCATAAGGGAGCTATTACGGGCGAACAAACATAATTTGTACTGTGCCTTTATTGATTTCTCGAAGGCGTTTGATAAGGTCTGGAGAGCAGCTCTGTGGAAGAAATTGTTTGACACACATATAGATGGAAAGGTACTTCGAGTAATTAAAAATATGTATAGCGACATAAAATCTATTGTTTCTGTTGACGGACAAATGTCTGGCTCTATAGCGAGCTGCACTGGGGTCAGGCAAGGCGAAAATTTATCGCCGATACTTTTTGCGTTGTACCTGAACGACTTAGAGAATTTTCTGAGTAATAAAAAGTGTAAGGGATTACGTATTGACCATCCCTCACAGTTAATGGATGGAAGTTTCCTTTACTTACAACTCTTGATACTGTTATATGCAGACGACACCGTTCTACTATCTAGTACCGGGAAAGACCTGCAACATACATTGAATATTTTCTACGAATACTGTTGTAAATGGAAACTCGATGTAAACATAAGTAAAACCAAAATAATGAAATTCGGAGCGCGAGTTGGAAAGAATGAAACATTTCTGCTAGGAGGGAATATTATTGAAACAGTGAACAAATATAAATATCTGGGCGTGACATTCTCGAAAAGTGGAAAACTTTCTTTAGAAATAAACAATAGGTGTTCAGAGGCTAAAAAGACAATGTACTCAATGATAAGTAAAATGAGACAAAATAACTTGACAGTTGATATTATGTTAGAAATATACGAAAAATCGGTCGTCCCAATCTTAACTTATGGATGCGAAATATGGGGTTGCGAAAACATTTCAACGATCGAAAAACTTGAACTATGGTTCCTTAAATTCATTTTGAGACTGAAAAAATCAACTGGAAGTAATTTCGTATTTGGTGAATTGGGACTGCTACCAATAGGAATTAAAATAAAAACACGTATGTTAAATTTTTGGGCTCTTCTTGTGTCGGGTAACGAGAATAAAATCTGAAATTCCTTATACTTAGTTCTCTATACGAATTATATCAATGGTCTGTATACAAGCCCTTGGATTGAAAATATTTCCTCCCTCTTAAATAAGTTGGGTATGACATGTTTGTGGACTAGTCAAAGCATTGTTAACAGAAAGTACTTTGACTTTGTTATTAAACAAAGACTCAAAGACACATTCATACAAGATTGGCGAGCAAATATGTCAGGCTCAACGAAGTATCAATTCTATAACGCGATAAAATCGAATTTCTGTTTTGAAGATTACCTTCGTAAACTACCCATTTCGTTGGCCACACCCCTTCTTCAGTTTCGAGTCAGAAATCATAGGCTCCCAGTCGAAACTGGTAGCTGGACGTCAGTGGAATTTTCCCAAAGAAAATGTAACTTATGCCATGCAGATCTCGGGGATGAATTTCATTATATCTTTGTTTGTAACAAATTGAAAGAACTGAGAAAAAAATACATAAAACCTTACTATTGTCGAAACGTGAGTATGTTCAAAGCACAGAGTCTCTTTGCTAGTACAAATATTAAGCAACTCTGTAACCTTGCAAAATTTGTTAGAGCCCTAAAAGCAGTCGTAACTACCTTTCCCGGCTGAAATTAAATACTCCTCTCCCCAACCGAGATGACTGAACCCTGTCAACCATGAACCCGGATAGAGCTCCCCAGTAGCTCCCCATTATACCACAGCTCATGCCCTAAACCACCTCCCGATGATGAAGTTAAGTTCCATATTTCACCGTTCTCTCATGTAATGAAAGCTATGAACTGCCCGAGGTGGTGGCCCCCAGTCCTCAATAGAGATAACAAACACTCAATAGATTTATCAACAGGTCTATCGTTGATGCATATTTTACATATTGTTCAGCTCTGAACCGTCCGATACCGCTTGTCTAACAAGAAGTGATTTATCTGTATGTACAACACAAAGCTGTATAGAGTCATGTCTGCTACGGTACGTGAGGGTGTGAGTGTGTAAGTTTGCGTATGGGGGAGGGGTGTAGAGGGGAGGGTGCTTAACTCGAATGAATATCTGCATGCATATATGATTGTGTATACCGAAAATATTTACTATGTTTATATGCAACGTATAGATTGAAAGTCTTAAGACACTCTCCTCCATGAAGAAGTCGGTGAAAATTGGTCAATTATCCGATAACGCGTCCATGAGTTCAACTGTATATGCATAAATGTTGTAAATATAAAAGACTCTTCGTTAAATTACTTGTATAATATCGGTTTATATTAACGGAAAGTAGGCTTATATGCCCAATCTGTAAGGATATAAAAATTAATATTGAACCCACACCGCCTACTTGCATTGTGTATTTATGTATGTATATAAGACTTTCAGAGACGTATTTACATTAATAATTATACGCATGTGTAGGCGCACATATATAGCTGTGAATTGACTAATATTTCCCGGACTATACGAGATGCACCCCATAAAGGTTTACTCACACAGCCTGGGTTGCGCAAATCCAGTAATATTAGATATACTTTCCAACATCTAGCGTTCTCTGGTTAATTAGTTCTCTGGCGGAGAGTCTGGCGGATGCCCGCCGCTGCTCGGTAGTTCTCTTCGGGTACTCCGGCTTCCTCCACCCGTGGGTCTGCTCGATACGATATGACCCTGGCTGTTGAAACTGTCGTAAAACCCCAATAAATAAATAAATAACAACATCTAGCGTTCCCAGGCTCCGTAAAACCCCAATAAATAAATAAATAACAACATCTAGCGTTCCCAGGCTCCCTCTCTTGCAAGCTTACGCACACCTAGATTTTTCGATGCAAGGGGATACCCCCTTGCAACTTTCGTAGGGTGTGCCCTGCAAGAGTGGGAGGTCCTGGGTAAACGCTACATGCCGACCTCTAATGATGGGCATAATTTGCACCTCGTCCGAAAAAAGTGTCAATTCGTGTGGAGATTCGAAACCAGAAATTAGAATGCAAATTATTGCCCAGACATGTATTTTTCATAGTCACCGACCCTCATAGTGGCCCATGGTGCCGAATACTCTAAATACATTACAGTACGATCGTTGAGTGTTCATTAGTTTCCCGACGTTCGTTACAGATGAACTGTCCTGCCCCGCCCTGCTAAGGGGGTGGGGAATGGGGCAGACTACCCGTATTCCTGTATCTACAGAGCTGCACGATTACTCCCCCCCCCCGAGACTCAACGGCGATGCTCCATGAATCCTATGCAAACCACCACCACCACCCTCCCCCACCTTCGCATCATATGAGAGAGAGAGAGAGAGAGAGACACACACACACACACACACACACACACACACACACACACACACACACACACACACACATTAATTTGTAGTAAGCACCCGCCACGGACATGTATTATAATTCTATGTACATTGCATGTATCATTGCTTTACTTTACTCCATGTAAATGGAATAAGTACTGAATAAAATCAAATCAAATCGACCACTGATAGCGTCGCGTCGTCCGAGGATGGTGGTAAGAGAGATCTGTTGTATGGAATTTATAAGGATTCTGAGGGCAGAACTTTTGTTGGCGACATAGAAGTGGAAATGGATGATGAAGATTTAATTGTCGGTTCGAATAAATATAAAGTAACTGATGCACTGCGCAAATTGCTCCTTTTCGACAATCCTGTAGATTACACGGATGGGGATTTCGACAATTACGGCGACATTCTGGTTCAGACACACGCCATGCTGAGAAATAACGATGCCAGAGAGACTAGACCCAAAGCCAACAGAGGTTACAAGTGGACGAAAGTGGTGAAACTCATATGGGATTCGCATAAGAAGTACGTCGAATCGGTGACTGGCAAAGGGGTGAAAACTACTTTTCTTCCGAGCGATTCTGACGCTCTGTCTCAGAGATTGAGATTGTTGATGGCGAGTAGATGGGCTGGTAACAGAGGATTACATAATGAGATAGTTAGCATATGTGACGAATTGTTAAGACAGAAGGTTTTGAATAAAAACCATTATAAAAGGCTGATGAACGAATTGAAGGATTGATGTATATATAATAAGTAGAGAGAAACAAACAAACAAACAAAAATATATAAAATAAAAACAGTAAATTTTTACACTAGAATAATAAAAGTATTTAAACAACAAAACGATTTACCAGTGAAAAAACAAAATATATTATAAAAATAAAAATATGTTGGTGATAAAGAACAGGGGATACGTCAGAACTTACGTTCAAGGCGGTTCTGGCATCGTTGATTCTATAATGCGAGCGTTCACGAGCGATGCGGGTAGAAAACTCGCACCGACCGCGTTAGAGGTCGGTAAGAATACGGCTTTGGATGCTGGTAAGAAAGCCGCTTCCGAAGCCAGTGGTAGGATAGCTTCTGTGGCTGGCAAGAGGGCAGCCGACCCGTTGATCGACAAGTTGATCAGTCCACCGGCGAAGCGAGCTGCGTTAGAGCGAACGTCGAAAAGTTGGAAAGGTTTTAAGGATGCTGTGGTACCCATACAAAATTTAGCCAAAATGACGAGTGGATCCGAACTGAAGAGAACTCGCGACGGTGTAATATAAATAAATAATAATATTAAAACAACTGAGTTTGAAAAAAACATAAAAGTTGTGTTTGAACGAATCTAAAATAACAAACAAAAAAATAAACAAAGATGAACATTAAAGATATGTCTTGGAACGACGCCGCGATCAAGAGGTCGAATAACGAGTTCTTTCCCAAAAGCATAAGAGGCTTGATAGTGGGAAAATCGAATTGTGGAAAGACCAATCTGTTGATGAATCTGTTGTCCCGACCCGACTGGTTGGATTACGACAGATTGTTTGTGTTTGGCAAGAGCTTGTTTCAACCCGAATACAGATTGCTTCGAGAGTGCATGGATCGTAGATTGCCCAAGGACGTCATAGCCAGAATCTTTGACAGTAGGGAGGAATTCGACAAAATTGAAGCTCCTCTTTCGACCATTTTGGATGGTGCGGCGATGGAACTGATGAAGAGAAATGCATCTTCGAACGTCGAGTGTCGATTTTATGAGAACGCTAGCGACGTTCCGGATCCTAGATAATTGAAATCGGAAGATAAGAATCTCATGATTTTCGACGATCTGCTTTTGGAGAGACAGAACCGATGCGAATCGTATTACGTTAGGGGTCGACACAGCAACGTGGACTGTTTCTACCTGTCGCAGAATTATTTTCGATTGCCCAGACAAACGATAAAAGAGAACGCTAATTTTCTATGTCTCTTTCGCCAAGATCTCAAGAATCTCAATCACATCTACGGCGATCACGTCGCAAACGACATGAGCGTGGCGGAATTCAGGAGATTCTGCAAGTGGGTTTGGGATGGAGGACTTTACAATTTCGTCGTGATCGATTTGACTAGCGAATTTAATCGCGGAAAATATCTGTGCGGATTCGACAAGTTTTATGTTTCTGATGATAATAAGATAGAGCGTGAAAATAAAAAAAAATTTAGAAAATAATAAATCTTCAAATAATTAGTTTTGAAAAAATAAAAATAAAATTAAAATATAATGTTCGAACAAGGAGAATTGTTAGAACGGATAGCCGAGAATACGGCTGCAAAACAATCCATTCAAATCGTGGTGAATGGCGATTCGACTCGATTCGCTACGAAATTCGAACCTTCCATCGAACTGAATAGAGAGAAAAGATACGAGATGGCGTTGGTGAATCTGGAGACTTATTATTCCTTTCCCAACGTCACCGAAAAGAATAACTCGTTCAAGTATTCCGACGGAGTGGATTGGTTGGAGATTCGAATTCCCAAAGGAAGTTACGACATAGACGATTTGAACAATTACATTCAGACGCGAATGAAGACGGATGGAAAGAGAAGCAACAAGATCAGACTCGCTCCCAATCCTAATACCTTACAGACGATGTTGGATTTGGAAGATAATTTTCGAGTGGATTTCCACACGGATGATTCTATAGGCAAGATGTTGGGATTCGATCGAAAGATGTATCGAGACCACGCGGCATCTGAAAATACGGTCGACATTCTTGCAGTCAATAGCATTCTGGTGAATGTGGATGTGATTGCTGGAAGCTACGTGAATGGTAGCGCTCAACTGACGATCTATTCCTTCTTTCCAAACGTGTCGCCGGGTTATAAGATCGTGGAGCGACCTCGAAATTTAGTTTATCTACCAGTGATTTTAGACACGTTGTATAGTCTCAAAACCACGTTGACGGATCAAAATGGTGAACTGTTAGATCTTCACGGAGAGAGGGTGACGATACGATTTCACATAAGAGAAATATAAAAGCAAAAAAAAAAATATTGTGTATATATATATAAATAACAAAAATAAACACAATATTAATTTTACAAAAATTATTTAATATAAATAATTATCATTAAAACAAGAAAACAATTGAAGAAAATATATTTTAAAAAAAGAATTATGACAGAATACGTGACTAAAAACGTGAACATATCCGCAGGACAGAGGAAGAAACTTGAGAGAGCGTTAAGAACTCGAGGCGAGGTGGTGAAATTCAAATTCACTCACGAAGATCTGACGAGAGGCGGTCAGGATTCGATCGCCTGGACCAGAAATCAAATCAAAAGGATGGAGAAAGCGATTCGTGATGGAAGAGGGTTGACGGTGAGATTGAGTCCCCGCTCAATGGAGATACAATTTGAGAATGAAAGGTGGTTTCATACCGTTATTGGCAGGAATCGCCGCAAAAGCATTACCCTTCGCCGCAAAGGCACTACCCTTTCTCGGAAAGACTCTCGGCGTGGGAGCTCTCACGGGACTCACGAGTTTGGCAGTTGAGAAATTAATGGGTGGCAGCGGACTGTTTTTGAAGAAAGGAGGAGCCGTGTGTCGCATCCACGTAGACGACAGCGGTAAAGGATTGTATCTAGAACCCGCTAGAGGTGACAACTCTTTGAGTGGAAACGGTCTCTAGCTGAAGAGTGGACGGAACGTTGAGCGACTCGGCAAGGGTTTGTTGTTTGGTGAGAATTCGCCATTTAAGAATATACCGATTTTAAATATGTTATTATAATGTAAAAAATTATATAATTATATAAAATATAAATCATAGAAAGTATAAAATAATATATAAAATGGATAAAAAGGTGGAAAAACAATTAGACGCTAAGGATGAATATCGCGAGATAGAGTGCGAAAAAGATGTGGAAAAACGATTAGACGTTAAGGATGAATATCGCAAGATAGTGTGGGAAAAAGATGTGGAAAAACAATTAGACGCTAATGATGGATATCTTAGGAAAGAACTGATAAAAGAGCGGGATATATGGTTGAAATGGGAAAAAGATGTGGAAAAACAATTAGATGCTAATGATGGATATCTTAGGAAAGAACTGATAAAAGAGTTAAATAAAGATCGGGATAGGCGGTTGAAATTTGAAAGAATGAGACGTTTTCCACCGTTAACACTGAGACGTTTTCCACCGTCACCACTACCTTCTGAAGAGAATGGTAATGATGCGAGTGTTACCAAGAGATGCACAACATTCGTTCATAATTATGATTCGGATAAACAAATGTGTTGTTATAAAAACGTAGCATATTACAAAAAAAAGAAAAAAAGAAAAGAAGAATCGACGCTGAAATTTAAGAAAAAAGGAAACGTTATTATAATATATGGGTAATAGTGAAGAAGGAAAACAAAAAAAAAGTAATGAGATCTAAAGATGATCTCATTACTTTTTTTTCCTTCTTCTTCGCTAAAAAAAATCAATCTCTCTATTGTTTATATTTCCAAGTCCGTTATTAGCATGTTGACACTCGTGTATTCTCCTTTTTCGAAAATGTGTTGAATGTTTATCTTTACTTTTTTGAGTTTTTTTACATCGGTGAACGCGCTCTCACCACCCGATTTGTCCTCGAGTTCAAGTGAGATTTTTGGATATATGTAACTTCCATAGAACAACGACAAATCGTCCTTGTCGAATTCTTTATCTTTAGCGATGATGATTTTCTGTAGATCACTTTGGTACTCGTAAAACAAATCGAGCATGGCTTCATCCAATTTCAAAGACATCTTATATTTGTTGTATTTATACTCTAAGTCCTTCATCTCGACCTCGTTCAATTCGATGGGATCGTGTTGTTGTAATGTATAGATTTTATAACCGAATTTCTTAACGTTTCGACTCGTTTCAATTTCAATTCGCATCTTTTAGATGTTGCTGTCATGATCGATTATTTAGTTTTTTTGTTTTATGAATTCTTGCAATAATGTATATTTTAAATTTTGTATTTTAATAATTTGTTCAAAAAGTTTTGTTTTTTTTTTTACTCTTTATATATATATAAAAAAAAGTTTTTTAATTTTAATTTTCTTTAATGTGAAATTTTTTTTTGTAAAAGTTTTTTTCTCTTTATATATATATAAATAAAAAGTTAAATTTAACATCCTCTTTTTTTCTCGTATTAATTCAATTTGTTTCACGTTAAGGAACATAAAAAAAATTGATTAATTTCATCAAAAAAAAAAAAAATTTTCACATTAAATAAAAAATTGAAATTAAAAAACTTTTTTTATATATATAAAGAGTAAAAAAACAAAACTTTTTAACAAATTATTTTAATACAAATTCGAAAAAAAATTGTTCTTACAAATGCAGCAAACAGATAAAAAAATGGAAAATTTAAATGAAAAACCGTACCTCAGTTAAACGAGATTTGTAAACTATTAAAAATTTTACATTTCAGAAATCATAGAACTAAATAAAAAAAAATTGAAGTCATACAGAAATATTTGTGAAACGATGTTAAGGCAAACGAAATGTCGATAGCAACAACATCAAAAAATGCATCGGTTGTGAAAAATGAGAAGAAGAAGAAAAAGATAGTAAAAGGAATCGAAATGCAGACGTCAAAAAAAACCAAAAACGTTTCGATTGTGAAAAATAAGAAGACGACTAAACGAAAAGCCGTTGAAGAACTTAAAGTTTCAAAAGAAAAGAAAAGAAAAACGAAAACGAGTGATGCACTTCAGATTCTAGACAAACGAGATATATCGAGCAAAATTCGACAAGCAATGAACGAAGGGAAAGGAGAAGAATATCTAGCACGACTTGCCATGGAACTATTCCAATCGAAGCCCGTAGAACAGGAGAGTGCGATCAAAGGCATTTTTAAAACTTTTGATGTGGTTCCCTCGTTGAAGAAAATCGATCCGAAATTGTTCATGGAACGGGTGAAGAAAAAAGTATTGGATTTGTTTCACAAACACATGAACGTGGGACTAAAAATTAAGATGATACTCCATTGTGTGATGAATAAAATCGACATGAAGTCCGGAGAGAGCATCGTGAAAAATGCATATTTCAGATCTAACGTCGAACCCGTATTTTGAGGTTCAGATTTATCAGACGTTTTCGAAAAGATGAAAGACAAGATGTTGACGTCTCTCACGAATTATCAACATGAAGGTAGTAATTGGACATTCGATGAGGTGTTCAAACTCGAAATTCATATAACTAAAAACGATTCATTGAAAGGATCTTCCTACATGGAATTACTGTATTTCTTAGCTAAAAAACACTCCGTGGACAATGTGAGAAATAAAGATGATCAGTGTTTTAAATGGGCAGTCACCTCCACTTTATACCCTGTCAAAATGCACACCTATAGAGTTTCTTGTTACGAGGAGACTTCTAAAAATCTCGATTGGACCTGAGTGACTTTTCCAACAGAGTTAAAACACATCGAACATTTCGAGGCTCAAAATCCCACCATAGCGATGAACGTCTTGGGATACGACGATGAAAAACGAACGATCTATCCTCTCAGACAGACTTCGTATCTCGAAAAAGAAAAAACGATTATTTTATTATTGATTTCGAATGCTGACAATCGTCATTATTCTTGGGTTAAACATCCAAGCCGATTACTGTCAAGACAAAATAATAAACATGAACATAAGATATGTTTATGTTGCAACTGCATGAACATGTTTAATAGTGAAAAATCGTTAGCGAAACATCAGAAATATTGCAACGAAAATCAAGGTGTCGCTGTCGAAATGCTCAAACCCAACACCATCGTGAAGTTTGAAAATCACAATAGAAGGTTAAAAGTACCATTCGTCGTGTACGCCGATTTCGAATGTTTCACCGCAAAAATGAGTTCCTGTCAAACCAACGCTCTTCAAAGTTACGTCGAAAGATATCAAAAACACATACCTTCAGGCTATTGCATTTACATGAAATGGGCTTTCGATTCGCAACATGACATGGGTCCCTTCACCTACATGAAACAGTGCAAAGACGACGACATGGCTCAAAGGTTCAAATGTTATATGACAAATTCAAAACTCCGGCGAAAATGATCATCACGCAAGAGCAGCAGGACGAAAATAAGAGAGCCACCGAATGCCACATATGCAGACAATCATTCAACGAGAATTTGGAGGAAAATAAGAAGGTCAGAGACCATGATCATTACACGGGTCTGTATCGTGGTCCGGCTCACAGCAAGTGTAATTTAAAATATCGAGATGCCGTTTTCTATCCGGTGATATTTCACAATCTCTCGGGTTATGACAGTCATCTGTTCGTGAAAAATCTCGGCACTTCCCACGAAGAATTAAATTGCATCGCAAACAGCGAAGAAAGATACATTTCCTTCACAAAATGGAAGCTCATGGAGAAAAAAAGAGTAATCGACGGAGAGACGTTGGAAGAAAAAACGAAATTCATTCATAGAAGCATACGTTTCATCGACAGTTTTAAATTCATATCGACCGCTCTGGAAAAATTAGTCGATAACATGAACAAGGATAAATTTAAAATCACGAGCAAACATTTCGGAGAACGAGTAGACGTCATGTTGAGGAAAGGAGTCTATCCTTTCGATTACATGAATGATCTAAAGAGATTCGAAGACACTGCACTACCTTCGAAAGAAGATTTTTATTTGAAATTATACGAATCCGACATTTCCGACGAGAATTACGAACATGCCAAAAACGTGTGGAAATCATTCGATATGAAAACCATGAGAGATTATCACGATCTCTATCTGAAGACCGACGTTCTGCTCTTGGCAGACGTGTTCAAAAATTTTCGAGACGTCTGTCATCGAAATTACGATCTGGATCCCGCTTGGTATTTCACCGCACCCCGGTCTGGCGTGGGACGCTCTGTTGAAGACCAGCGAAGTCCAATTGGAATTATTATCCGACATGAACATGTTGCTCATGTTCGAAAGGGCTGCAAGAGGTGGCGTCTCGATGATCTCCCACAGATATTCTGAAGCTAACAATCCCTACATGAAAGAAGGTTTTGATTCGAAACGATCAAATAAATACATACAGTATTGGGACACTAATAATCTGTACGGTTGGGCTATGAGTCATCCGTTACTGATTGGAAATTTCGAATGGGTGACGGAACTGGAAGAGATGCAAAAATGGAGAGACTATCCTTGCATTTTAGAAGTCGATTTGAACTATCCGGAAGAATTACATGATCTACACAACGATTATCCGCTGGCTCCCAAACGAATGGAACCGAATGAAGGAGATGAGGAAAAACTCATTCCAAATTTATTTAACAAACGTAACTACGTCATCTACAGCGACAATTTGAAACAATACGTCGATTACGGGATGAAATTAGTTGACATACATCACATCATTCGATTTGACGAAGAGCCTTGGATGAAAAAATACATTGATCTCAACACGAATCTCAGAATTCGAGCCGAGAACGATTTCGAAAAAGATTTCTTCAAACTCATGAACAACTGCGTGTACGGTAAATCGATGGAAAACATCAGGAAGAGAACCGACGTTCGACTCGTCACGTCTGAGAAAAAAGCTAAAAAATTAGTGGCGAAACCCAATTACAAACACCGAACCATATTCGACGAAAATCTAGTGGCCATTCACATGCAAAAGACGCACCTGAAGTTCAACAAACCATATTATCTCGGACCGATCATCTTAGATATCAGCAAGCGATTGATGTACGAGTTTCACTACGATTATGTCAAACGAAAATTTGGTGATAAAGCCAAACTACTGTTCACCGACACGGACAGTTTAGTTTATGAGATAGAGACGAAAGACGTCTACCGAGATATATCTCCGAACGTAGCCACGTGGATCAACACGAGCAATTATCCCATTGATCACCTGTCCAACATTCAATCGAACGATAACAAGAAGGTGTTGGGTAAATTTAAGGACAGAGTGGCGGTAAAGAAATCATCGAATTGGTAGGCTTGAGACCCAAACTGTATGCTTATCATCTAGAAGATGAAGAGATCAAGAAGTGTAAAGGGGTTAAAGTGTGCATGGTGAAGAAAAACATCTCTTTCCAAGAGTATAAAGATTGTCTGTTAGGAGGTGGTCCGGTGTGTAAGACTATGAAATCGATTCGAAGCGAAAACCACGACTTGTATACCGAAATAGTCAACAAGATTTCGCTGACAAGCACTTTGGCACTCAGACATTGGACTTTGGATCTAATTAGAGACGATATGAATGTGGTTGATAAGATTCTAGATATGATTGTGGATGATAAGATTCCAGGTATGATTGTGGATGATAGGATTCCAGATATGAGTAAGGATGATAGGATTCCAGAAAATCAAGAGGAATTAGACGGATTCGAAATTATGGAAATCGATAGAGACATCGAGAGAGTTAGTTTAAAAAGAAAAAGAAAAAAATATAAAAAAAAATAACGTCATTTTAGTGAATTATAATAAAATAAATAAATAATAAAAAAAAATATATACGCATTTATGAATAAGAAAATAGAGATATCCGTAGAAGGTGTCGTCTTACCTAACGAACCCCTATCCAACATCGATCTGTCGAAGGTGGTGAAGGATTTGAAAATCAAAGATTTTCTAGGTGTGTTTTCCAGAGATGCCTTGCCGAAGAGAAGACCTCGACAATCGGAATGCGGAATTTTAAATCTAGACAATTTATCGAGTGAAGGCACTCACTGGGTGGCGTGGTTCAAGAACGGGAAGAAGAATTATTATTTCGACAGCTACGGAATCTCGCTGCTGAAAGAAATAAAGAACTATTTCAACAAATTGATGGTTCGTTACAACACGGAACGAGTGCAATCACCAGATCAAGTGTTTTGCGGTCACCTGTGTCTCTACATTCTCAAGAGATGGTCTGAAGGAGATCGGTTTCAAGACATTCTCAATGATTTACATTAGACAGAGATTTTTTTTTTATAGTATATATAAAGATAAAAAATTTTTTTTTTTAAATTTTAATCGAATAAAAATGAAAAATAAAAATAAAATAATTCATTTTTTAATAAACTGCGTTTTGAAATATATTTTTTTAAAAAAAAACAAAAAATCTCAAAACAACATGCCAGTCGATAAATTTGGTAGAAGTGACGACGAAAAAGTCAACCTAAGAAAGAAGAGGAAGACGTTCGAAGTCAACGATGGTTATGACATTGCCAACTTGGACGAACGTTACGTTCGGAGATACCAACCTCGAGAGGAACCTTTGAACATGAACGATAAGAAGCTCTACAATCTTCCCGAGCTGATAGATCTCACAGATGCTGCCACTAAAAAATACGTCGACAGGGGGAACGCCGATTTCGAATGAATCATGCTAGATAATTACGTGGATAAAACCATGACTGATGATCTCGATCTGAAATCCAAACGTTTGGTGAACGTCGCGAATCCCATAGATCCCACTGATGCTGTGACCAAGAAATATGCGGACGACTCTCACGCGAGATTCAGCGAACACCTGAGAAATAGATACGTTCAAAAAACGATGCACTCGGAATTGAACGCGAATTCTAACAAGATAACGAACGTGGCCACTCCCACGAATCCCAAGGACGTGGCGACCAAACACTACATAGATCTGGAACAGAGAAAGTCTGAGAAATGAAATCGGATCTGAATGCGGGATTCAACAAGATATTGAATCTGTCGAAGGTCGATGACACGGATGCGGACTCAACCGCGGTCAACAAGGGCTACGTAGATTCTGCCGTGTTGCAATTTCAAGGATACATAGAAGCGAAAGTGAATGATCTCTACCTGAACAAAAGATCTGGTGGAACCATGGAGGGTGGCATCAACATGAACAGTGAGAATTTATTCGGACTCAGTCACGATCCCAAATTCGATTCCAGCGCAGTCAGCAGGAAGTACGTGGCTGACAACTCGGTCTGGAGGAAGGGCGACATGGAAGGTAAACTAGACATGGGTGGACACGCGCTCACGAATCTACCGGATCCCATGAACATGACGGATGCCTGCACCCTGATTTCGGTGGTGGAGAAAGTCAAATATGCTAGACAATTGATCTCCGTGTGGGCCAAGGAGGCCGGCACCTTAGATGAGGGAAAAGCTGAGTGGTCTTTCGGAAATGGAGGTAGCGGATCGAAACATGGTCAGGTGGGATATCCCATGCCGCTGGGAGGTGAAATCCTTCGAATGAGTCTGGCTTCCTCGAATTTGAATAACAGAGCGGTCGTCAATCTCATGGTGAATGGAGTAGAGAGCGATAAGAGATACAGCGTCAAAAAGACTGAGAATCAACACGCAAATGTTAGCACGTTTGGCACGCCTCTCAAAGTGAACGCCAGAGACAGGATTAATTTCGTTATGAAAACCAATAATCCCGAAGGCGCCACTTCCGTGGTGAGTCTACTGATCGAACTAGTTCCTTTGAACAAACAGTGAATGTGTGAAAAATAATCAATTAAAAAAATAATGTGTGATTATTAAAAAACAAAAAAAAAGTAATGAGATTTAAAAAAGATGTTCAATCTCTCTAGATCTCATTACTTTTATTTATTTTATTTTTTTTTATTTTGTTTTACGTTATTTCTCATAATGTTTCATCTTGTGAAATTGGATCACTTATCTCGAAACACGCGTCGACATCTATTTTAGCATTTCGAAGAGCTTTTATAAATTCTCGAAAAGCAGTCGGTCCTCTATACGTCAACGTCTCTAAAAGTTTTCTGGTCTTATCTTCTAGCAAGATTTTACTTTCGATTTCACGTCTCATATAATCAGTCAATATCAAAGGTTTTGTTTCGACTAAAGTGTCTAGAATTATTGCTAACGAATCTTGAAAAATATTTTTAATCAAAACACGTCTGTTTCTTCTTAAGTATTCTCTTTCTTCATCATTCATTTTTATAATAATTTTTTTAATTTTTATTTATATATTTTTATTTTTTTCACACACGTCTCTCATCGAATGATCGACATCTTATTTCCATATGATTCGAATTGTAATTCTCTGTCCAACAGGACCAGGGCAAAGGCTTCGGTTTTTCTTAGCACGTTCCTATCAAATTGCATCTTGATCTGAATGTCTAAGACGCTACTAAGACGCTACTCTTGAGTCGTTCACTCTGTTTACTGACGTCGAATACGAACATGGGATACATCGACTTGTATTCGCCGGGAGATATGTTAGGGTTGCTCATCAATTCGTCTAGACCGTGATACTTCTTTCTAAAATCAGCGGCGTCACCATACAGTCTGCAAAAATCGTTCTTGTCGAACGACGCATTGTAATCGATTGCTGGATATCTCGTGGCGTTCAGAAACACTTGCATGTTTCTCAAATGGCAGTGATCGAATAGCGATGCATTCTTTTCCTGAGACCCGTCCCTATCGGTCTGAAACACAACCACGATGAAACGCGGTCTCTCGGAAGTGGATTTCACCATCAATCTCCAATCGAAGTGATTCGTGGAGAGAGGAATGCTAGCCGTGTCGCACTGTCTCATTCTAAATCCCACGGGTAATTTACTCTTGGATTCTATGATCTTGTAGGGACGCGCTTTTTCCACGATCGAAGGCTCCACGTGTGGAACGAACCACGATATCTTGTGTAGAGTTATCTTACCCGCATTGGTCGCAGTGAGTCTCACTATTGTGTCGTCATCTCCTTTTCGAATCAATGTCAGATTGTGTTTGAATCTGTACATGATCTTGTTGTAATCGTCCGCAAATCCGAAGATATGTTTCAAAGGTATCCTGAACGAAAACGTTCCTTTAGGTCTGGACGTCTTGACGACGTAGTCGAATATCAAGGCGGCGCCGGCGCTAGCAGGGCCGACGGTGCCTTTCACCCACAACTGATTAAGTCCTCTGGATTTCGAAAAATCATCAGGATACGTCAAGAGTCCGAACATCGTGGTGGCCTGACCGGGCTGAAACACAGATTCTATCTCTTGTCTGGACAGCATGTATTTTATATTACTGAATAGATGCATGATGCCATTATTGGCTAGAGTAACCGTGCTGTCGTCGGCGTAGTCGCTCCCATCTTCTATGGTGAGACGTCCCTGCACCACTATGTAACTCTCGCTAGGATGTATGAATAGATCTTGAGTTTCGACGTTGATTCTTATCTCTCCCGCATTGTTCAAACTCGTTCTGGTTACCGGTTCATATTCGTGAACCTCATATTCTTGAATACTTTCATCTTTCACTACGCTTTGTGCTATATCTAGTATATTTGTCCTTTTTAAAGTATTTTTGTTTTTTTGTTTATTAATTAGCTTGCTTTTTTATCTAAAAATAGTTTTTAATTATTTTTTTATTATTATTTTTCTCTCCTATATATATATATGTGTGTAAACAAGAAAATGTTAAAGAGAGTAAATAAAAGAAATTTGTTTTCTTATCAAAACTTTGTCTTCTGTAATTGTTGTTCGTAAAACTTTCCGATGATCTCTTCTCCATCCAAAGCTTCGATTTCGTAAGTCACCGGATCAGTGTGAAATATTTTGATTATCACGAAGATTTCCGAGGTCCATCGAGGAGTATAACCCTTTTCGAAGTGCTTCTTATAAGCGTAGATTCTCACTCGAACACCGACCGCAAATTTCGGCGTTCTAGACTTCTTCCTAATCTTAGATCTTTCAGGATATAGATTCGCGTAGACCCGTTTTTCATTTCGAGGATCGCTAGCTTCCTGGGGAGTCATCTTGATCGATCTGTGTCGCGTGTTGTTGTAATATTTGACCAGACCGTTCAGGGCGTATATGTATTTCTTGGTCGAATTCGCCGTGAAGTATCTGTGCATCTTTTCCTTCATCGTTCGATTCCAACGTTTCACCACGCTGGCTTTCTCTTCATTTTCGATCGAGTAGAGGTCGACCAATCGATGAACGTGCTTGTTGTAGAATTCCTTTCCTTTATCCACCCACAATTTACTCGGTTTTCAAGAAGACGAGTCGAACACGCTCTTCAGAGCCTCGGCGACGCAAGGTCCCGATTTATTCTTCAAATCTCTGATCCAACCGTATTTGGAAAACACGTCGATGACCGTCAATAGATATTTGACACCCTCGTTCCACCTCGAAAACGATCTCATGTCGACCAAGTCGGCAGACCAAATATCATCCAAACCTTTTACGAACACCCTTCTCTTTCGGAATTTAGGCACGATGGGTTTGTGTAACTCCTCGGCCAATTCGCTCGTCAATAATCGTTTCTTCTTCTTTTCAGATGCGCTTTTTTTTTGAACGCCCCATCCGAATCGACGTTTTGCACCGATCAGATTGCCGACCAGCGAACGTTCTATCTTCTCTCTCCTGGTCGGATTCGATATGCCTCTCAATTTCCCCAACATGTTTTTATCGCAGACGTCGTTGCGAGTCTTGGTGTCGGGATGTCCGGCGTAGCACAGATCGTGATCATACGCGGCCGCGTCCACCCTATTCACAGGTTTACTCCAAGATTTAGGAGTCAGATCGGCGTTGAGTCTCTTGTTCAATTTCGTTCCGGGTCCCGTGAAACTGTGACCAGGCAGATGCATTTCGAAAGGTAGATTATTGATCATTTTATTCACGATGCCTTTACCTTTGCTCGCGTTCTTTTCTTTGACAAATCGAGTCTTGATAGGACCACACACGTCGCAAATTCCGCGAAGCATCTGTCTATCGTTTTTAGTTTGTACTTCTCGAGAATTACTCGTCTCGGTAACTCTCTTACACTTTACGCAATACATTTTTAAGAGTTATTTAAATTAATTTCGTTTTTATTTTATATAAAAATTTAATATTTTTTTTTTTTAAATTCTGTTCTTATTATATATATTTTTTTTTTCAATCGCTGCTCTTGAGTTCTATCATCTTACTGAATTCCTCCCTGGCCTCTTTCCTCCCTTTTTCCACGAGGGAATCCTTCGTATCTTCTTTGATGATCTGACGAGTCTTGATTCTCACGGCTTCTTTCATGGCTTCGTATTTCGTTTTCTCACCCAATATAGCGAAGTATTCTCCGTTCGATATCCTACCGTCTTTCAACACCATCGAGATCATTTCGGATATCGTGTCGATCTTGGAGTCGGCCAAGACGCGAATCTTGTCGTGTTTCCTCGCCTTCAGATATAATTTCCTACTCAAAAAGTTTCCGAGCGTGCTAAACAATCCGGCGGCGAGAGCCACTCCTTCTATGATTAACACGATCGGAATGCCGACCGCAGTCGACAACAATCCTATGCCGGCCACGTGTAAACCCATGGAAATCGTGATGAGTGTCGTGTCGATCGCGTTGACGAATTTCACGAAACGCGAATACTTCTTCTTGAGAGAACGGCGAGAATCTCTCTCTCGAGTTAGATACGCTTGGATTCTACTGATTTGATCGATGCAATACCTCTCTCCTCTTTCTTTTTCTTCTAGCGACGGTGCCGTCGGCAAAACGCCGTTCGGCTTCTCATCCTCGTCGTCATTTAACGTCGGATACAATTTATTTCTGGTTCTCATTTTTGTGGTTTTTTTTTCTTTCTTTCTAATATTAGATAAAAAATTTATGTGTGTATTTATTTTTATTTTCTATTCTCCCTTATTTTATCTCAACGAGAAAACAAAGACGTATGCTTCATTGAACAATAATTTCATGACGCATCCCTTGTCTTCTGAAGTCATACTTTTACGCGCCAATTTCAGTTCTTCCGAAACTGTGGGCTTGCTTCGATCCTTACAGAAGAGTAATCTCTTCCAAAACGCGATCACTTCGTCGATTTGAACGCGTTCGAACGCCGGTTCGAAATACTTGACGACCATATCTTCCCTTTCCATCGACAGACACGAATGATTCTCGTGATCGAAGTCTAGGTGATCCTGACATCCGACACATCGTTCTAACAAGAGGCGACCTAGTTGTTCGTTCATGCAGAATGCGTAGGCTCTCATCAGCACTTTTAAAAGAAACCTTGCTCTAATAGTCTGTGAAGCGCTCATGATTTATGTATTTTTTATTATTTATTCGATTTGATATATTTATTTTTAAATAACTATTTATTTTTTTCTCTCTCCTATATATATCAATCACTTTTTTTATTTCCTCTGGAAACGTGGCAGTGGGTTTGCCGGTTCAGCGCCACCTCTTTTCCGTGTACCGTACACGAGTCGATTTCTGATGTAGAATCCACAAATGGATTTCCGTGTACGCCTCCATAGGGATTCAGTGTTAAAATCGTGTACGGACACGGATGGCCCAGAATCGGCAAACCACTTTTCGACGCTGGCCCAGAAACGGCAACACGCTTTTGCTCGGGTTTTTTAACACTGAATCCTATGGGGGAAACCCATTTGCCGATTCTGGGCCAGACGATACACCTCTTTTTCCTTAAAATTTCATACATTTTTTCACTCTTGAGCGATGTGTATATAGAATCCAGTGGTGTAGAATCGGCAAAGCCGATTCTGGGCCACCATAAAAAACGACAAATCGTGTACCTGTACACGATTTTAACACTAAATCCTATGGAGGTGTACATCGATGTACGTGTATATGTACGAAATCTTGTACATGCGGCCGTGAATCGGCCTTTTATACCTACTACTATTATTTTCGTTTTTTGTCTCAAAAACACAGGTTATGACCCCTCATTGGAACGAGATCGACGAGCTCGTTCCAATGAGGGGTCATAACCTATGTTTTAGAGACAAAAAACTGAAAAAATAATGAAAATTAATTGGCGATTTTTGAGAATAGCGCTGGCCGGTTTTGGCCGTTACGTTAGGTAAAGGGTTAAATAATATAATTATCGTTAATAATGAAAAGTAATAAACAGAGTAATCGCTTGACTGGACTGCTTACGTGAAATAATTCATTCGAGGCGAGGGACTATATTGTAAACACTCGTGCGCATTCGCGGACTCGTGTTTGTACAACGTCCCTCACCTCTCATGAATTATTTCACGTCAAGCGATTACTCTCTATAACTTCCTATGTAGATATTAGTATATGTATTTTGTGATGGAGAACTACAATTGTGTTGTTCACGCGGAAGTAGGAACCGGGGGGGGGGGGGCACAGTGGGTCACTTAAACCAACTCCCAACTTTTCGTAGAAATAGTTGAGAGACAGAGGGGAGAGGAAGAGAGACTTTATGCCAGCATTATCTTTACCAAACCGTCACTGCAACCTTGTTAGAAATTGCCAAGGAGGGGGGGGGGGGGCGGGGGGGGGGGGGGTGTACAGACGCGTTACTCTCAAGGTGTGACCAAAGCTTCCCTCGCTGGATTTAGTTATCCTAACGTTCAAACGTCACTAGGAATTTAATTTCATCAACGTTTTTAAAAAGCGACGTCAAACATAGGAAAGAACAAATAACAAGATATTTTTCACATTAGTGATTAACTAGCTGAGGACCAGATTATTTTGAGTGGTCAGAATTTGTTATTCAAACGTGTTTTATTACAAATTATTGGAGAGTGCCCACAGACACTCTTCAATAATTTGTAATAAAACAAATTTATATAAACAAAATATTTGTGTTTGACTGAATATGAAATATAAGCAAGGAAAGTGTTGCCTTTTGCTCTGGTATCCTCATTTTTGAAAGTCCTGATGGTGGCTTCTAGCACTTAACTTATAAGAAGTCTTGAAAGCAGGATTATATTATTATTTTAAGCTGCGATAACATTTGGCTCAACGATACTGAGCACTTTTGGAGAAAATGGGAATTGAGGTTAATGCATAAAAAAATAATAACAAAACAAATGACCACAAAGTATCAACGCGTTGTTTATTTCGTACGTCATAAAACGTGCAAAAGTATCAAAGGGTTAAAGTCAAGCAAAATGCACATTTTTTGTCTCCATATTTAACAAATTTCCCGACGGGGAAATTTGAAGATAAAAATGTGAATTTCTGTCAATGTAGAGATGCCTGATTTCTGAATATACCTTTGTGTATTGTATTCCTACTATGCCACTAAAGCCCATGTGCCAACAATGATATAATATTAGAACGTTCCTTTTCATGTTCTATGGGTCGATAGTGCCTGAGTTTGTGTGATTTCTGAAATAAAACCTGAAGCAGCGAAGCTTCGCTGCTTCAGGTTTTATTTCAGAAATCACACAAACTCAGGTACTATCGACCCATAGAACATGAAAAGAAACGTTCTAATTATTTTATTATGCCGAACAAAATATGACTTTCGTTGTTAAGCGTTAACTGCAACACGCCATCAATCTTGCAACAACAATGAAGTCGAATCCAAAAACATGACGTCATTTCGAACGAATGACGTCTCTTCAAAAATGAATTGTCAGAAGTGCCGTCGCTTTGGGAGTTTCTATATCAACAAATGCCAATGTTTACAACTGCATCATGCTGTTCATGTTATAATTCATTGTTGATGCTTGTTATGAAGCTTGTGCTGAAAATTTTCGGTTTATATCGCACAAACCGAAGGAAAACAACAGTTATTTCTTAAATATAATTGACTGAAGTCATAACTGAGACTCATATTCAGGATTCACTGAAGTGGTGAACAACACGTGAGTTTTTTAATATTTCTGATTCTTTTGAATTCATTGTTTGCAGTTAAAATTGAAAACATACCCACTGAAGATGATATATTTGTTGGTAAGTTTGTGTCTACTGGTGTTAAAAAAATTTAAACGGACACGGAGCCAGCGTTTGGTGTTGAGAAATTCCAATCGACGCTGATCAATGGAAGTGGCGCTTACATTTTCTTCGTTCTCTTGTCTCCAAGGAAAAACGTTCCGATAGTACCCGTGTTTTGCCCCAAAACTCCAGTACTATGACTTTTAGAAGGTGTCAAATTAACCAATCACGGCTGATGTTACAAACTTGAGGCATAATAATATATATTAGTGTTTGGGTAGTGGGTACCCTTGGATTGTCCCACCCTCGCCCCAGTTCGAAGTGCTTCCCACGTCCCTGGTTTATAATAGGGTTAAAATGTCGGTTAATAGTGTATATACATGTAACACGTAACGAAAACCAATACCTGTGTAGATATGTCTTTAGGCCTATATTGTTTTGTCCAAAGCATCTCTGACCTTTACCGTCATGAAAATGGACTTTCGATAAAGTTTTCTCCCTTGAAGTTACTAGACGCGCGAGAAAAATACATCTGAGATGGAAGAAATTGTTGAGCAAACACCTATGACATCAGAAGAAAATGAAGCCAAGTTTCCTTTTGTTACTTTTTATAAACGAAATCAACAGACAGCTCTCACTTTGGCTCTTTGTTTAGCGAATGTGAACTTTACAATAATCTAGAAGTTTTTATTCTTCCCCGAAAAACATTTCGAAAATCTCACGTCCCAGAGAACCACCGGGCAACGGCGAGCAACTGTCAGACACCCCGAAGTACTAACTCCACACGCAGGGTTAGCATTGGTTGAAGACAAGTGCATCATCGACGTGCAGTACGCCACATCGCCACCATGCCCACACGTGGGAAATCAGGATTGAGCACTGCTGATATAGTGAACAGGAACAAACACAGAACATCAACAAAAAATGCTGAAAACGTCGGTGTTTTTCTGTTTTTTGTGGGTTTCAACAGAGAATAATAGAGAAACATTTCAACTAATTAATAAAAAGCAAGCTTCTGTATTTTAATACAACTCTTCAGGAAAAATCCTAATGTTTATGATTTAATGCGCGCATCGATGATACAAATTTGCTAACATTTCAAAATTTCAGTTTTTAAATTAAAGTCTCATACCCGTAGTGTTAAATTTACTGACAGCCTTAGGAAATTAAGGGGAGCTAACTTTCTCGTAAATCTCTTCCAATGACGAAAATTGTCAGCCATGGGCTTTGTTCAGTCATCCCTCATTTGTGCAAGATAAAGGAACACTGTCCACATATTTATAGCGCAAAGTGCCTTTTATCTTTGTTGGTTCACTGGGGTGAAACGACACTTTCAACAGCCAGGGTCATAAAGTGTCAGGCAATTTTAGGCGTAGCGGAAGGACGGAGTTGGCTTCCCGAAATAACTTAGCAACAGCGAGTAACTATCAGACTCACCAACTTTCTGTCTTGGCACGATAATGCTTAGTTTCGGTTCAGGTTGAAGGGAAACGTACCTTCATCCGTTACCGTTTCCCTTTGCCTTATCGCACAATACTACAGTACTCACACATAGCCATTCGGGATAAAGTGTTTTGCACAAAGAAACAACACAGCTAAGGCGAGTTAGGATCGGATAGTGGGCCTTTCGATCTCAAGTCCAGTGAGCCACTACGCTCCCTACACGGTCCGTGGATAATAATTAAACCCCTATAGACCTTCCCTCCCCCAGGTGAGGTAAGTATCTTCGGAAAGGGAAGAAATTCCCATGGTTATTTTCATAAACAGTGATATACAGGGGACGTGAAACAATAAGGTGTCTGGGCCAAAACTGGTGGAAAACATATTTTTTCGAATATTTATGGAATTGAACCCCCAAATTTACCTAAAAACAGAAATTTTGACTTACAGAAGTCAGATTTGCGATAAAAATGTTCAGCAATACATCCAGTTTGATGATGTTGGATAGAGTGTCCATAAAAAAATAGGCTAAAGATAATGAGTTATCATATGTTTGGGTATTTGTGGAAAAATAGGGCAATTTTGGCCCATTTTTCCGGTTTAATTTCAATTTTTTCTGGAAAAATGTTCATAAAATCCACATTTTGCGTACTAGGTTATCCATATGGTATTTAAAATCTGCCCAAGTATATACTCAAGATCACAGCACTTTTAAATTGGACTTTAGATAAGACATAAACACACAAAGTGTAAAAACTTAACCCTACCCCCAAAAATGACTATTTTAAAAGAAATTTCATTTTCACATTTTAATATATCATTTATGCATTTGCAGCACTCAGCAACCACAAGAACAATAAAAAAAAAATAAAATGGAGTAATTGTAACTAAATTTAAATGGAATAATTTGTATAACTGAAGAAGCCTATTTAAAAAAATAGTATTTTGGATCAGATACCTCAGTGTTGTAGGTAGTCATATATAGTTGTTTCTGAATAAAACATGGAAATTTCTCCTTTTTTCCGGTGATGCCTACATCTACCCTCCTCTCTGCAGGCCATTAAATGGAATATGGTGATTTGAACCAAATCAATGAAGTGGTATCAACTATAATGCCGGTAGAACCAGGGCCGGGTTAGAACATCGTGGGATCCCTAAACCATTATTCCACATGGGACCCTGAATGAATGTCAAGTTCAAAACAACCGTACTGCAAAAAACCTGCCACAAACATAATTACAGTATATTAAGGTACCGCCAGGGTTATGCTAAGGTAGATCCATCACCGCCAACTATATATCCCCTTAGGAATTGTACCGACCAAAACAAGTAAAGAAATTTACCAACAATTACAAGGAATCTTTACAATAAAACTGTATAAATATGGATGATATATAGGAACCAGTGAAGCAGTTCCATATGACATCCACATTTGTATGGCGACATCATGACATATGCTATACGGTAACAGTAAATAACGTCAATTCGCGAGTGGCAACACAAGTCACAGTGGAAGAAAAGCGTGTTGATGAAGGAGAGAGAGAGAGAGAGAGATTCTGGTTTGCATGGGTCCCATCATTAGTGGGTCCCTAAGCCATGGCTTAGTTGGCTTGATGTGTAATCCGGCCCTGATTAGAACTATGCAAATGTGGATGCCATTGTACTGGTTTAGTAACATCCATGTGTGAATAGTTCCATCAAAAAAAAAAATGACATTTTAGGCCCTTCCGTTTTGTATGTATCTCTGCATTTTTGCCACCATGTAGATTACGGGTAACCAGAGTGTTGAGATTTAACTTGTAGAGTGCTGAAAGCCCTTATCTGGGTGCTATGTTAAATGTTGGAAGCCCATACTTGGGCTTTACACTTCCCATAATTTTTTACCTTTCATATGGTATAAGTTGTTTTCATAATTTTTGTCAGGTACGCATTATTGGTGAATGCCTGAGGGCATTTTCCAATAATATTTACCTGAACAATATTTATGCACACACACAGGGTTCAGTGTATTAGCGTACCCAAACTAGCAGTTTATAAATAAAAAGTAAAATATAACTGTCTCATTTCAAACGATGATACGATATAATTTAGCACACTACCATTTAAAGTGTCATTCTGACCACGTGGATATTGAAAAGTGTTGACACACTGTCAGTGTACCAGCAAATTAGACTCCGTCGTCATCATCTGTGTCATTGTCATTGGATTCAAATTCTGCATCACTCATTTGTAACACACTTTCTACATCTTCTGGAAACACAGGCACGAAGAACTGAGGCTGAATATCACTGGTCCAGCCATGAGCTGGGATATCCGGAATACACAATTTAGCCATTTTCGCTAGCTAAATTATTGGAAAATGCCCACAGGCATTCTGGGAAGTGTAAAGTCCAAGTATGGGCTTCCAGCATTTTACATAGCACCCGGATAGGTCTTTCTGCACTCTACAAGTTAAATCTCAACATTCTGATTACCTGTAATCTAGATGGTGGCAAAAATGCAGAGTGATATACAAAACTGAAGGGCCTAAAATGTCATTTATCTTTTTCGATGAGTAGTAGTTAATTCCCATTCATTGCCTAAAGATGCCAAGAGCTTCATGTGTTTGTTTCTTTTTCCAATAATTTCCAAAACACTTTCTTCCCCTTTCCGCCTAATAGCTCTGAAATGCATGCACCTCCAGTTTGTAACCAAGAAGAAGCTGATACTAAAGCTGTACTTCATGCTAGTAAGGTTTTAAAAAGTAAATCAATAAGGGAAAATGTAGACGTGTTCGTGTTGGTGATGTTGAGATGTCAGAGTTGCAGAAAGAAGCACTTATTGGTTTTCATTCAGTTACTGGAAATGACTATATTTCATCCTTTTCCGAAAGGGGAAGAAAGTGTGTTGAAAATTATTGTAAAAAAGAAACAAACACATGAAGCTCATGGCATCTTTAGGCAATGAATGGGAATTAAATTCTGCTCTACTGAGTAATATAGAAGAATTTGTATGTGCCTGTATGGACAATGTGTTAAATCTGTTGATCTGGCAAGGTCGTCTGTGTTTGAAAATAAGTTCCAGAGTGACAACAAAATTGTAGATTTGTCTCTTTTGTCACCATGTAAAGAAACAGTGTTGCTACATTCAATGAGGGCTCACATGGTAGCAACACAATGGAAACCAGCGAAAATGGCTAAATGGTGCATTCCGGACGTCACAGCTCATGGCTGGACCAGTGACATTCAGCCTCAGTTCTACATGCCTGTGTTTCCAGAAGATGTAGAAAGTGTGTTACTAATGAGTGATACAGAATTTGAATCCAGTGATAGTGACACAGATGATTACGACGGAGTCCAATTTGCTGGTACACTGACAGTGTGTTAACACGTTTCAGTATCCACATGGTCAGAATGACGCTTTAAATGGTAGAGTGCTAAATTATCTTGTATCATCGTTTGAAATGATACAGTTTTATTTTACTTTTTATTTATAAACTGCTAGTTTGGGTATGCTAATAGAGTGAACCCTGTGTGTGTGTGTGCATAAATAATGTTTAGGTAAATATTATTGGAAAATGCCCACAGGCATTCTGGGAAGTGTAAAGCCCAAGTATGGGCTTCCAGCCTTTTACATAGCACCCGGATAGAGCTTTCAGCACTCTACAGTTAAATCTCAACATTCTGGTTACCTGTAATCTACATGGTGGCAAACATGCAGAGAGATATACAAAACAGAAGAGCCTAAAATGTCATTTATTTTTTTCGATGGAACTATTCACAGGTGGGTGTTATTAAACCAGTTCAATGAGCCGATTCCAAAGACATCCACATTTGCATTGTTCTACTCAGGGCCGGATAACACATCAAGCCAACTAAGCCATGGCTTAGGGCCCCACTAATGATGGGCCCCATCAAAACACGAAGAAGCTTTTATAACCAGGCTAACCAGAATATATATATATATATATATATATATATATATATATATATATATATATATATATATATATATATATATATCTCTCTCTCTCTCTCTCTCTCTCTCCTTTCATCAACACACTTTTCTTCCACTGTGACTTGTGTTGCGACTCGCGAATTGACGTTATTTACAGTTACCGTATGGTATCTGTCATTATGTCGCCATACAAATATGGATGTCATATAGGAACTGCCTCATCTGTTCCTATATGACATCCATATTTGTATAGCTTTATTGTAAAGATTCCTTGGTATTGTTGGTAAATTTCCTTACTTGCTATGGGAGGTACAATTCCTAATGGGATATATAGTTGGCCTTGATGGGTCAACTTTGGCATAACCTTGGTGGTACTTAATATACTGTAATTATGTTTGTGGCGGGTGTTTAGCAGTACGGTTGTTTTGAACTTGACATTCATTCAGAGCCCCATATGGAATAATGGTTTAGGTATCCCAAGATGTTCTAATCCGGCCCTGGTTCTATGATTTGGTTCAAATCACTACATTCGATTTATTGGCCTGCAGAGAGAGGGGTGCATGTAGGTATTACCGGAAAAGGAGAAAGTTCCATGTTTTATTCATAAACAACTATATATAACTACCTGAAACACTGAGGTATCTGGACCAAAATACTTTTTTTTAATTGGCTTCTTTGGTTATACAAATTAATCCATTTAAATTTAGTTATAATTAGTCCACTTTACTTTATTATTGTTCTTGTGGTTGCTGAGTGCTGCAAATGCCTAAATGATGCATCAAAATGGAAAAAAGAAATTTTTTGAAAAATTGACATTTTAGGGGGTAGGGTTAAGCTTTTACATTTTGTGTGTTTATGTCTTATCTTAAATCCAATTTTAAAGTGCTGTCATGCAAAATGGTGATTTTAAGAACATTTTTCCAGAAAAAATTGAAATAAAACTGGAAAAATGGGCCAAAATTGCACTATTTTTCACAAATATCAAAACATATGATAACGCATTAATTATCTTTAGCCTATTTTTTATGGATACTCTTTCCAACCTCATCGAACTGGGTGTATTGCTGAACATTTTTATAGCAATCTGACTTCTATAAGTCAAAATTTCTGTTTTTAGGTAAATTTGGGGGTGCAATTCCATAAACATTCGAACAAACATGTTTTCCACCAGTTTTGGCCCAGATACCTCAGTGTTTCACATCTCCTGTATATCACAGTTTATGAAAATAGGCATGAGAATTTCTCCCCTTTCCGGTGATACTTACCTCATCTGGGGGCCGGCCTACTGGTGGAGTGAGTTTTTCGTGAATATATTGGAATAGAATCTGCAAACAACAAAAAGTGCGTCAAAGTTACAGCCAGTGTTTCACCTGGTTTACCCCCTAAAAAACTGGCTTGGATACCCCTTATTAGCATATTGTGTCACCCTTCTCCCATTTGGGTAATTAGAATTATGAGGTAACTTTATCTTGGCTGACTGAGCGCATTCGGGTGGCAACAATCTAAAGAAAGTATAGTCTTGGGCTGCACGATTTTCTAAACTGAATACCGGTATCGGTATTCAATACCGCGGTATACCGGTACATCGAAAGACTGTTCAGATATCTAAACGGCGGCGCGTTGGCGCGGTGGTGCGGTGGCGTTGCGGCGTTGCGGTAACCGGTTCTCGTCAGATCACCGAAGTTAAGCAACGTAGAGCCCGGTTAATCCTTGGGTTGGTGACCGTCTGCGCGATCGATTCGGACTCCCGCGTTTTGTCCTTGGGCAAGGCACTTCACCCCGATTGTCCACATGGGGGCACGATGACGCTGTGTACTAAGGCGTACTGCACGTTGATGGTGCGCATGTCTTCAACCAATCTAACCCTGCCTGTGCTGCAGTGCGGAGTTACGATGTTGGGGAGCTGGCAGCTGCTCGTCGTTGCTTGGTGGTTCTCTCCGGGTACTCCGGATTCCTCCACCCGTAAAACTGTCACGGTCATGATTAGCCATTGTGCATAAGTATGTGACCTTAAACACCAATAAATAAATAAATAAATAAATAATGTCTTCAACCAATCTAACCCTGTCTGTGCTGCAGTGCGGAGTTAGTATGTTAGGTAGCTGGCAGCTGCTCGTCGATGCTCGGTGGTTCCCGCTCTCCGGGAAATCCGGCTTCCTCCACCCGTAAAACTGTCACCGACACGATATGACCTTGGCTATTAATGTGTCGTTAATAAAAATAAAAAATAAATAAATAGATATCTGAACATAAGTTTCACAATCGGGTTTTGAGTCATCACAGTGTAACGAATAAGCATGCCTTGATGATGCAGTTCGAACAACTCGAATAACTCTTTACCATACGCAGACGATATCAAAATTTATTATTTAAAACATTAGTTTATCAACAAATCAATATCATGTGACCACTCATTGGAACGAGCTCGACGAGCTCGTTCCAAAGAGGGGGCCACATGATACGGTTTTGTTGAAGTTTTTTTGAAAAATATTTTTTAGCTGCTGAATTTGTATATCACGCGGGCGGATGCAATAGATTCTTTGGGTAAAGGGATAATATTATTCCATCGGGATTACAGTTAAAACTCAAGATACCTTGAAAATTAAATTGTGGGAAAATAAATATTGACGATAAACCGACATTTTTGTAATTACATCGGTATTCGATCGATACTGGTTTGAATACCGGTATGTATCGGTTTATCGATATACCGTGTAGCCCTAGTCTGGTCTCACTAAGCTCTTTCTAACACGTCCTCATATAACACCATTTTATAATTGAAATAACTCAAAATATCAAAGACTTCTTAGATAAGTTCTTGCGTGAAGACTGAAAGTTTTTTTTTCTTCTTTTTCATTTTCTTATTTCTTTATTATTTTTTTATTTATACAGAAAGTAGAAAAAATTAAGAATAAATCGCTTGGCCCTATTCTCCCGACCGATAGAAATCCAATTTTTTTTTTTTCACTGAAAATGTTAAAGATATTAAACATACCAGAAGGGGACTCATCAAACCCACGTAAACGATCCAAATACAATTTTTTTCTCATTGGGCCAAACTCTTCAAATTACAATTATAAATTCACAATCGGGGAATTTCCATCTCACCAGTCACTTTGCACGAGTTGCCAGTGGCGGGGGGCAGGTACATTTTGTAGGTATGCCACTTACACTACGCCACCAGCGACCAAGAATAGTTGAATGGTCATCTGACAGTCCGATTCCAGTGTTGCATGATTTAATCTCCAGGAGTCGACAGGTTGATAGCCAATCTGGCTACGCCGTCTCCTTGTGGTATACACGCATAAATAATCTCTTTGTGTATTGTATGTAGTTATGTGTATATTTACATTGCTGTACATTGCTGAATAAAAATTCATTCATTCATTCATATACATTTTTAATGGTTTCAGACAGGAACGACAAGACATTGATTGATATTCATCTTGGCACTGACTGATTTTATCTATTACTAACAAGGACATTAACTAGAGACGACCGGAGATCAATAAGAGTATGTTGTTGTGGAGTGGGAATAATGTCCTATTCCATAAAGCACTAGACCTAAAATGTTTTCTTCGGTGGGAAAATAACGAAAATGGATTCAGAAAATTGCCTTTCCCTTGATTCACATCAGTGGCAGCCGGTGGGTATTGGGGAGTTGGGAAAGTTTGGGGTCCCAGACCCACCTGACCAACCATGGTTCGGTCCGGTGTGAGAAAATTTTAATTTTCAGGTATGAAACTTACCAAATACGTGACTCTGGGCCTGTTGGACCTCTAGACCATTTGGAAGGCTTGTAACTAACACCAAAATTTTAGGGCCACCACGTTCGGAGTAGGACTCCGCAAGCAAGTATTGTAACTAAGGAACACATTTTGTATGTTACTAGAGAGACTGGATGAAGAATCATGAAATATTAGGTCGCCCCTTTTTATAAATTTTTTCAAATCACAAATGGGAGATAGTCACTCAAGTGGAACTCCAATTTTGCGGGGAGGCGCGTTCGCACCCGTCGCACTTTCCCTAGCTACGCGCCTGGAATAATAAATGGGGATCAATAATAATTTATTCCTAAAATCTTCTTGGGCTGTTGGATTAAATCATTGCTGAACCTCCTTGCAAGTGGACGGAGTACTGTGGCCGGTATTGCCAACTGGAACTCAAGGTTCAAATGGTTAACTCATGGTAATAGGCCTATGTAGAGCAGGTGTTTTAATAAAGCGATTGTCTGGGTGATCAGGCTTTATGAGAAGAGATCGGGGCGTCTCTCTTGTAAAAAAATTTCTGACTTCGTTTGTTGCCCGAAGACGGGGGTGGGGGGGGGGGGCTACGCCCGCGTTGAACACTTGGCTCCCACAGGCTCTACTCAGTATATCATATTTAAACATCTAGACGTTGCGTGCCTAATGCTACCGATCCTCATCCAACCCGGTTTCCCTCTCAGCGCCTCTGTCGAGACTTTGTAATGGGTTCTTCGGGAGTTTGGGGAATTGTCGAAGAGATGAGCACAAACCCTATTAAGGTAACATAGACAAAATGGGTTGAAGGGCTACATTGACTTATTGTGAAAACAGGATGCATTGCATGTATAGAAACAGAAAAGCTCCTCCCAATGAAATGATCTGAAATAAAGCACTCGGATGCACATTACTGTTCACCAGACAATAATGGTTGATTCACTTTTTCGATGTCGTGTTTTATTCTAGAATGCAAAGCATGCGAGTATCTTTGTTTCGACCATTTCTGTGTTAAACATTGTTGGAAAGAGCTCTCAAAGTATTTCTCGACGTTTGCATTAATCAATCAAATGCTTTTCCTCATTCTTAACCCTTTCAGCGCTAAGTTTTAGAGTAGATTAGAAGCCTTCCTGCCCTCCCTATATATGGTAATTTGATAGCGGCACATCAGACGGACACTAATGATATATTCTACATACCTTTCCATACAGACTAATTTATTAATATAGAGACACACAAGTAGGAGTTTTCCATTTGGCCATTTTTTGTAAAATTGCATGTTGGCGGTCCTTTTTTATTTCATTTTTTATTTTTGTAATTATTTCTCTGCCATCAAACGTTCATGTCCTTGGTTTGTTTTATGTTTAGCACTCGTAATCTACAGAATAGCATGGGTGGTGGTGCAATTCGTCCTTCGAGTGCACTCAAGGGACATTTTATTAACTTGGGTACAATATGAAACATAGCCCATTTAATTTTTATTCTTTCTTACTTTGCATTGGTTATAAAAAGAAAGCATGCGGCATTCTGATTTCAGAGAGCGAACACCTAATCATGGAAATACCTGATAGATTGATGAAGACAATTACAGCCTTGGGTGTCTCTCGTCCTATCACCTGGACTGTCCAGGAGATAGGAATGAGACTCCACCTGACTCTGGAGTTCCAAGTTGAAGATGAGAAAACATCACCGCCCTCCTCGGGGAGAGGTAGTACCTTTATTGAGAGAACCTCCTCTCGCACTGGTCCTCATCCGAAGAGGGAAGGGGGCCCTGAGAAGAGGAAATCAAAGAAGAAGAGGCCGGCCACCAAGCGGAGCGATTCCCGACGCTTGGAGGCTTTCTTGGAGAAGAAGAAAGAGAAGAGTGAAAAGAAGAAAAGGGGAAGCCGTAGACAGTCACCACTTCCACTCCTACTCCCACAGAGGCACCCATCTTGCCTCCAGCTTCACAGCTGGAGACGCCAGATGTGGACAACTCTGTGGAGACTGAGATGGAATCGGAAGCTGTCTTCGCGCCTCTTCCGGAACCCCACTCACCTCTCCCTTCAGAACCAGAAAGCCAGACCGAGACCACCACCGAAGACACTCCACCAACAGAAACCAACTACTACAAACTAAAACAGCTATCCATATCCACAGCAGAGACAATGAGAAAAGTAGACGAGTACATTCAGATGCACAAACAAACAAAAGAAGCAGAAGAAGCCAATAACAGTCCTCAAAAACTACCATCAGTTAAAACTATTCCAACTACTCCAACAGCCACTATATCACCGACACAGTCTCCTCCTCACAAGAAAAAAATCAAAAAGCACAAGCGCCGCTAAACCTGCTCCTTCCTTTTCCTCCTCCAACACGTCAGGACATGGTCAACTACTATACAGTCAACGAGGGTCGAAAGGGGCTTGTTCCCCATACCGTCCCCGCGCGCCATCGGCGCGTGAAACCATTTCGTTCAGCCAAAAGGACCACGCAGGAAGGCCTGGGAAACAGATTTTTAACTGTTTAGGCCTTTCCGTTGTTAATTCCTTGTGAAGAAAAGAACTCGGTAAAACATCTATTAAACCTTTGACAGGGCCGTGGTACCCAGGATGCCATACACAATGTCAACAAATTGTACTTCTATGATGGTTTAGAGCATACCAACACTCTCTGTGGAACGTACCGACACCGTTCTTAACACATTATTTAGAACGGTTTAGAGCTTACCAACACTATCCGTGGGACTTACCAACACCGTTCTCAGCACAGTATTTAGGATGGTTTAGAGCCTACCAACACTGTCCGTGGAACTTACCGACACTTAGTATGGTTTAGAGCTTACCAACACCGTCCGTGGAACGTACCAACACCGTTCTTAGCACATTATTTAGGATGGTTTAAAGCTTCCCAACACTGTCCATGGAACTTACCAACACCGTTCTTTGCACAATATTTAGAATGGCTTGGAGCTTATCAACACTGTCTTTTACTTACCAACGTCGTTCTTGGCACATTATTAGTTTATTGTTGTTTGTTTTTATCTTTCAATATTTTGAGAGATTGTCGAGGTGATAGCTTGAATTTTCGATTTTGTTGTTTAAAAGAGTATATATCTTTGATAACTTTTCTCGTTCGGGCCAAAGGTATAGGAATGTGCGTTTGTATGATGAACTTGTATGATTTGTCACTTAAACAGACCAGCGATAAGTCATGCGCTGCTAATTAAGCGCGGAATTTTAAGGCCATTACCGCGATTCTGTTGAACGTCATAATGAGATGTGTGGAGAAATATGAAACGGAGTGGAAGCCAGTGTTCTCCTGCAGTCGTTATCTGTGTAATTATGTTCAGTTAATAGGTAATTGTTTTAAAAGCCGTACATCCCACAGATTCTGAACACATACCCATATTACGCATCTTGCGTGTCGCCGAATGTGAAGATACACCAAAAATCGAGACTTTCAAAGGAACTTAAAAGTGAATATTAAGTAAAGATAGATCTAAGCCGCCAAGTTCAAGTGAAGCAGTTAAAGTGGGCATTAATGTCCTTGCGACTGCCATAAGAGTCGGGGGTCTTCTCGAAAATTTCATTCCAGAAATTCCAGTCGGAAGGCGTGTAAGACTGTGGGTCGTAGGAGCTGGGGAAGTCCCGTGCTACATGTTGGAGGAGGTGTGTCATCGGCGCGAAAGTAAAGGCACGTTGTGATATAAGGGAGCCACAGAGCTCATATTTAGAATAGGGGCAGTTACGGACCAAGTAGGTGGCCATATATGAGAATAGGATCAGAAACACGAAGATAAATGGAGGGGAGCGTTTAACCCCATTGGTGGCGACTGCTTGAGTGAAAAGCGTCCAGTGAAGTGATAGTAAACTAGTGGCCGTGCGACTGCAGTGGTAGAGTGACATTCCGTCACTTGTTGGAGGGAATGCGATATAGTGAAGTGACAATACGTTAGTGGCCGTGCGACGGCAATGGTAGAGTAACATTCCGTCACACGGTAGAGCTAAAGCGTCCAGTAAAGTGACAATACGTCAGTGGCCGTGCGACGGCCGTGAAAGAGTGAAGTGAAAAGGCGGCCAAGGATCAAACACTAGCGGCCCGGAAGGGAAACCAGTGACAGCAGAGGATGCGGACCCGCAAATGACTCAAAAACTGTGTAGGTGGGGTATGATTGACGTTTTGTGTTTCTTATTCATTGGATTTCATATAAGTCAAAAATTACCATACATATATATATATATATATATATATATATATATATATATATATATATATATATATATATATATATATATATATATATATATATATATATATATATATATATATATATGTGTGTGTGTGTGTGTGTGTGTGTGTGTGTGTGTGTGTGTGTGTGTGTATTTAAATTGTTGTTTTCACTGAACCCCTGTTGGTTTATGCTTTTTGAGGAAAAGTCATTGAACCCTCCAGGATAAGAACCTCCCCAACAAAAACGAAGACGGGCGGGTTCATTACGGTGAGACATACGTTCACGGACAGGTTCAGGCGACACTCCTTGAGTTTTGGCTGAATACGCGGTGTAAATCTATTTCCCCCAGCAACAAACAAAGCCCGGTTTCCGACAGAGATTATGCATGGATACCGTTAATCATATTATTTTTTCATATCCTATAATAGTGTTCTCGATCTCGGGCTCCAATTTAACCAGTTGCACTAAAAACTTTGATTTGGTGTCAAAAATCTCCGTTGGCTAAAATTGTGGCACCTAAGAATTTTTTCTTTCACTTGTGAAGAAAATACTGGCATTGGAGAAGTGAAGAGTGCGATCGAGGACGAAACCAAAAAATATTTTATTATTCATAGTACAACAAGATCGTCAGCTGGCAACAAAATCAGAAACAATAGCCGCTCATCACTTAGAATTTCTGGACATTCTTTTTTAAAACGTAAAGTTAAATCAGGTGAAATTCTCTCTAAATATGGGATTCGAGAGTACTGGTGAAGCTACTGGGGGCGGGGGGGGGGCTTGATCCCCTAAAATTAACTCTGCCCCTCCAAACATTGGCCTAATGCAAGTATCTCACAACATAGAGTCCCACATGGTCGCCAATGTAGGGACTACACACTACAGAATCGCTATTATACCACTAACTTTTGCAACATTTTCTCGTGTGTGTGTGTGTGGGGGGGGGGGGGTGGGGGGGGGGGGGCTAATCCTCACTAGGACCGTCTGATCGTTGCCCGCTCCGGTCGTTGCCCCCGTGTTTTAGAACAAAAACATTTTTTGTGCCCTAATATATTCAAAATGGCATCAAACAGTTTTGGACCAGCATGAAGTGTCTCCGATTGTAATATCTGCATAAAGGAAAGGAAGTCTTACACAGATGAAGGTGATGCGCTATTCATCCTGAAGCGAAGATTCTACATACTGTGTACGAGCAGTGTTCACACCGTCAGGTTTTAGTTTAGCCAATTACTCTACTGTGCGTCCTGTTGCGTCACCAGGAGCCAATACTAGAAAAATTTTACAGTTGTATCTTCTAGAATTGTATTTTCTAGTTATGACTTTAAATGGGTTGAAATGAACCATTAGCAATTTCAAAGATGTGGCAATTTGTCAGCTGGCAAATTGCCATATCTTTTAAAATACTAATGATTCAGTTTAGTCAGTTATATGAATAGGCAGAAAATACAATTTTAGAAAATAAAATTGTAAAAGTTTTAAAGTATTAATTCCAGGTTCAATTTACGCATAAGAACTGAAATGCCCAAGTCTTCTGAGAAAGAACTATAAGATTTGTCTCCCTTGGACCATCTAATCAACTCAGTCGTGTCTTGTTCGTTTTATCTCTCAAAGGAGACAGAGGTCGGTGGCGAATGGCCTCTCCAATCTCACACATAATTGAGATAACCCGACGTTAGGCCGATCCAATGCAGTTGTAACATGGCATTAAGATCCATTTCTCATATTTGGTGAAATAGATGGCCAGATTATGCTCCCAATCATTGTTAATTATTCACCTAACACGAATAGAGACGACGCTTGCAAAATAATTTAGGAATAAATAGAAACTTTCATTTTTTGCCTCCAAAAGATACCTTATGACCCTCTTTGATTTATTTATTTATCTATGTTTAACGACACTTTCGACAGGCATGTTTAAGTGGTGTTGGATAGTTGGACCGGAGGGGGAAGCCGGAATACATGGAGAGAACCGCCGAGCAGCGGTGAACAAATGTCACACTCACCAACGTAATAACGCCACACAAGCAGGGTTGGTACTGGTTGAAGACTATTATTATCTCTGATGGGTGAGGCTTGTTGAGTGTCTGGACCAAATATCTTGTCCCGATGGTGAGACTTCCCCATCTCACACCCAACCCAATCAGGGATAATTTTTCTTCGCCGTCAAAACACCCCGACGGGTTCGAATTAGGGCTGCACGATATTCAAAACTGAATACCGGTATCGGTATTCAAAAAAATACCGCGGTATATCGAAAACTGTTCAGATCTCTGAATATAAGTTCCACATTGAGACTTGAGGCACCACAGTCGGGACAAATCAGCATGCCTTGATGATGCGATTCGAAACACCTTTACCCAACGCAGACGATACCAAAATTTATTATTTTAAATAATAGTTTATCAGATTTTTCCAAAACTTTCTACAAAACAATATCATGTGTCCCCTCATTGTAACGAGCTCAGAAAGCTCGTTCCAATGAGGGGTCACATGATATAGTTTTGTTGAAAATTATTTTTTCCACTGCTAAATTTGTATATTACGCGGGCACATGCGGACGATTCCTTGGATAAAAGGATAATATTATTCATTCGGGGCTACAGTTAAGATTAAAGACATCTTGAAAATGAAATTGTGGGTAAATAATGACGATAAACTGATATTTTTGTAATTACACCGGTATTCAATCGATATTGGTTTGAATACCGGTATATATCGGTTTATCGATATACCGTGCAGCCCTAATTCGAATGAGTGGGTGGGTGTGCTTGTGGGTTTTGGAGTGGGCGCAGACGTCGTATAGGTGAGTATTTGTGTGTTGTGAGCGTACGGTCGACATTGAAAACATACAAATGAGTACCGTCCAAACCAAAACATACAAATGACACTGATGGTGCAGCAAGGTAACGTGAAGGTGTGTGTGTGTGTGTGTTGTGTGTGTGTGGGGGGGGGGGGGGGTAGTGAGTCCTTACCGTTCCTACACATTCCCAAAATGTTGACATCTCAGATATTCCATAAAAACACATGGCCTGGTCACTAAGACCCCCATCTTATTTCTATGACTGCTACAAGGCATAACCCCTCTCCAGTTGAGTGGCGTAGCATCATAAAGCTCTGAGATGATGTATCGCAGATTGGGCTCTCGGCTTGCTCGGTTTTCTTTATCAGACCTGGTTGAAGACGTGTAAATCTCGAAACTTAAAACATATGCAGTATGTATACCATAGATATAAATATATGAATACTCAGATGACCTCGGAGGGATCTGACTCCGGGACTAATTTCCGTTGAACATGTGTACATTTCCAAACCTGATAAAATATACAGCATGTATATTTAGATATATAGATATGTATACCATGAGGACGTCGGCGGAAATCTCATTCTGGGGCCAATAACAGATGGGCACCTACTTGTTGGGATTCGGGCAGAGACTAGGTAACAGGGTTGTTTATTTATATGTACATATGTACGTGATTGTATTTCGCTCTATCTGCAGAACTGTCCTATTTTTGAATATGACTTCAGATCCCTTCATACCTCACTCATTTTTCATTGCACCACATCTGATTGACATAGAAACTTAACTCTCTGTGTTTTGAAGAAATTTTAGCACACATGTGTATAGAATCCAGAAATAATAACACACTGCTGGAGTATTTTAACTATTTGTAGGCATGTTGAGTACCAAGAGTAATGATCTAACGACGAGCTTGTTTATATCATTAGCCCTGCTGAAATCAAAACATTACAAGAAAGTGGCCACCTCGGTCCCTGGTTTCGTCTAGGGCGAAGCGCCAAATATACTTACAGAGCAGACAATTTGTAGATGCTCTCGGGGACTGTGCTTCACACTGCTGTTCTCAATGAGGGATTACCATTCTACTCGAATCTCTCAACCAGTCTTGATTAGAATGCTATATCCTCCCTGGAGGGTGTCAGAGGGCCAACGGGGGGCATCAGCATTTCCGTTGGAACCCTGATGCTTTCCAGGGACGATGATGTATGTACATCGAATAACCAATTACTCTTCTCGAATCACGCAGCCAGTCTTGGTAGCTTGTTATGTCGTCCCATCAGAGCATCGGGGAGCCAACTGATGTGTTGTGGCACTCCGTTGGCGCATCGATGCTGTCAAGGGACGACATGTACATGCATAAAATAGTCCCATTTTGGTTTTATCTTTCAGAGCCATTATAATCTTGTGTAATTGCAACGGCCAAGTATTCTCTTACATGAAGTCATTGTTTATAACCTTCACAATCATGAATAGTGTATACATCGCATTAACCCTTTACCTAAAATGAAAAGCAGACGACACTTGCAAAAAAAATTCTTGAATAATTAATTTTTTTCATTTTTTGTCTCAAAAACATAGGTTATGACCCCTCGTTGGAACGAGCTCGACGAGCTCGTTCCAACGAGGGGTCATAACCTATGTTTTTGAGACAAAAAATGAAAATATTTTGAAAATTAATTGGCGATTTTTGAGAATAGCGCTGGCCGGTTTTGGCCGTTACGTTGGGTAAAGGGTTAATAACACTAAACTTTTTTCCAATTTCCTTTGCCTTTTTTAACTCTTCTATACTCTACTTATTCTATCTCTGGGAAAAGCTCACCTGACTTATTACAAGGCTGTGAAATCTGAACAAATAAGTCTAGAATTCGAATATATTATCAAACATTCAATTTGTAAATACAAACCCCTTCACTCTGTAGGATACCACAGATATCGGTTTGAAATACCCTTGGAAAGTGAGCCACCGACGTTAACCCTTTTGCAGAGAGATAGTCATTTTGCAGTTAAGAAAAAATATGGCTACCACAATTGAACAGTATAGAGCTGCGGTTGGGGTTTTTGCCGGTGGCGTCAAGTGTTTCAAAGGGAAATCTTTGAGCCCGCTCTCTCGTAAAATTAGAAAGACAAGGCTCCCGAAAATGAGATTTCTGTTACTATTTTGCGCGCTTTCTTTGTTACTTTCCGGTGGCATTGAGACAAACCCTGACCCGCCCGACACAAGAAACAACCTTCCTAGTTCCCTATCTATCTTTCACTACAACATACGTAGCATAAGACACAATTTCAGATATTATACATGACTTCACTATTCTCTGTATCACCGAAACGCACCTCGACAGTTCAGTGCAATCTAGCAGTTTCAAATTACAGGGTTTTTCTAATCCCATCAGGAATGATAGAAATCAGTATGGGGGTGGTATTGCCGTATACTTTGATCAAAGTCTTCTGTATTTTCGTAAAACCAAACTAGAATTCGACACATCCATCATGTGATTTGAAGCCACTTCTATATCTAAAACATTTCTTCTAGCAGTTTCCTACAGATCGGTACAGTATGCACCGAGTGATTACTGGAACCTATTAGATAGTTTTGTGGAAACGGCACTTGATGCAAATAAACCCCTTGTATTGCTAGGTGATTTTAATTCGGACCTCACAAAACCTACTGGGCGTCTCAGCGAAATTACAACACACTATAGTCTCCGCAATTTCGTAACAAAGCCAACTCGTGTAACTGCTACTACCGAAACACTTCTCAATCCCATTTTAGTAAGTGACCAAACTGACGACACAGAAAGCGACACAATAGACCTTGAAGTGTCTGATCACCTTGCCGTTTACTACTGTATAAAATCTGAATACTCACTTAATACCCCATACTTCAGAACTGTTCGGAATTACAAAAAATGCTAATTTTGAACTAGCAAATACATTAATTCTTCAAACTGACTGGACACACTTAATCTAAAATGCTCCAAACATAAACACCGCCACGAATAATTTTACAGAAAAGTTCCTTGCTATCATTGATAAGCGTATTCCAAAATCAACAGTTCTTGTACGCCCAAAAGACAAGCACTGGTTTACCTCTGAACTCAGAAAGGAAATTCGACAGCGCGGCAGGCTAAGTAAAAAGGCAACTAAATCGCATTTATCATGTATTGGACCAAATACAAGAAACAAAGAAATACCGTTAACAATATGATAAAATACACAAAAAATCAGTTCGAATCCAACCTTGAGCACACCCTTTTAGATCAACCTTCCCCGAATTATTTTGGCATGGAATCAATGAGCTTGTCGATAAAAATAAATCTAAAAGGATGCCACCTCTCTATATAACAAATAAAGACAACCCCGATATGATTGCATTTACAGACGAGGAGAAAGCTAATCTGCTCAATGACACATTTATATCTAACGGAGTTATCGACGAAACAGATCATATACTTCCAACGTTCTCAGTATACATTTAGCTGAAATCCCTTTTGAAATAAACGACATTATGGAAGCCATCAAATCTATGCAGTCAAATAAAGCCCATGGTCACGATCAAATTACCGTCAGAATGTTAAAAGCCACTGCTGCCAGTATCTCATCACCCCTAAAACTATTGTTTGAATATTCCTTCCGGTCGTGTAAATTTCCAGAAGAATGGAAGAAGGCAAACGTGACCCCATTTTTCAAGGAAGATGACCCTTCAGACAAAAACAGCTATATACCCATTTCACTTTTACCCTGCCTTAGTAAAATAATAAAAGTAACCCTTAAACATATTCTTTCGCATTTCATAGAAAACAATCTCCTGTATAAATACCAGTCTGGCTTTATTCCTGGACATAGTACAACCTTCCAGTTAATGGAATTATATCACACTCTATGCAACTCCCTGGACAATAAACTACTAGCCTGTTCAGTTTTTGTGATATATCAAAAGCCTTCGAAAGAGCTTGGCACAAGGGTTTGGTTTTTAAACTTAGAGAGAATGGTATCACAGGAAATCTACTTTTGTGGATAGAAGATTATCTAGATAATCGACAGCAGAGGGTTTTAATTAACAACGATTTCTCACAGTACAAGACAATGAAATCGGGAGTTCCACGGGGGTCAGTACTGGGCCCCTTTCTATTCCTAGTCTACACAAACGATATCGCTGACCTACTCGAGTCACATGCTCGGATGTTTGCGGATGACAAGTGCCTGTCCACCAGTAAAAATAACCAAGTCGACCTAACTTATGTCTTAAACGCCGATTTAGAAAAAAATAACACCTGGGACAATCAGTGGTTGGTCTCATGCAACCCATCCAAAACAAAGTCAGTTTACTTTTCATTTTCTCCAGGCATAACTCCACCTGTAATTTACTTTAACAATCCCATAGTATCTGGATGTGATCGCCACAAACACTTAGACATTTATCTATAAAGTAATCTTAAATGGGATGTTCAAATAAATGAAATTTGTAAAAAAAAAAGTGTCGTCCCGATTATCGCAACTCCGCAAACTGAAATTCCTGCTCTCTCGCAAAACATTGGAGAGAATATATGTATCGTACATACTCCCTATAATGGATTATGGAGATGTGCTATGGGACTCAGACCCCCTCCTATCTTCTCAAAAGACTCGAACGATTACATCTCGATGCAGCCCGAATTATCACAGATTTAACGAGATCGGTATCGTCAGAAAACATCCTTCTTGAGCTTGGCTGGAATTCGTTGACACGCAGACGTGAAATTCACAAAATGAGTATAATGTACAGAAAAGTTAACCACGAAGCACCAGAATATCTTACGCGTTTACTACCCCCGCGAATTTCACAATCCACTTCATATAATCTGCAACGTGCGGAACAATTTTCCACATACAAAACACGTACTGAACATTTTAAGAACTCTTTTCTGCCAGCCACAGTTTCAGCCTGGAATCAAGTACCCAGTTATATATCACAATCACTATCCCTTGTAGAATTCAAAAAAAAATACATTAACCTGAATCCTGTAACGAAACCACCAGTTTATTTTGCTGGCGGGAAACGAATGCTAAACATCACACACTGTCGTCTATGAAACCAGTGTAGTGACTTAAACGCCGATAAGTTTGCTAATTATATCTGCGAAGCTCCTATCTGAAGTTGTGGACATGAACTTGAAAATGCCCAACATTACTTCTTAGAGTGTCCGTTATATGCAACGCAGCATAATACTCTGAAAAGGCGGCTTTCTAGTTTTATAATGGTATCATCGAACAATTTATTGTCCGGAAATCCAAATCTATCAATCTCACACAACCAATTTATCTTTAAGTGTGTCCAGTCCTTTATTTCAAGCACTCAAAGATTTAATTATTGAAAATTTGGAAACGAATACACTTTTGCGTTTGAGCAAAAATACCTTCAATTTGTGTGGATGGACTGTCACTGGGTTGCGACGGGATGGTTTCTCCAACCTACAAAAGCTGATGATTTTCAAAATAATACTGGAAAATATTGTGTTTTCAGCTCGTGGATCACGGAGTGAAACCCCATGTTCCATGGGCGGTGGATCTACTCGTGCTCTTCGTTCCTTGTTTTCTGAAACTGTACAGAGAGTATTCGGGGGAGAGTCAGTAGGTAATAAATGCGGATTCAGTATCACTTGTACACGATTTCGTACATGTACACGTACATCGCTCAGAGTGAAAAAAATGTATGAAATTTTAAGGACAAAAAGGTGTAATGTCTGATACAGAATCCGCAAATGGGTTTCCCCCATAGGATTCAGTGTTAAAATCGCGAGCAAAAACGTGTTGCGGATTCTGTATCAGCATCAAAAAGGTGGTTTGCGGATTCTGTATCATCCGTATCTGTACACGATTTTAACACTGAATCCCTATGGAGCGTACACGGAAACCCATTTGCGGATTCTACATCAGAAATCGACTTATGTACGGCACATGGAAAAGAGGTGATACTGAACCCGCAAAACCACGCTCCCATTTCTGACGTAAGTGGGGGGAATACCCATAGTGGATTTTTTCTAAACTTAACAGACTACTATTGGGCGCTCCCATTTCTGACGTAAGTGGTGGGAATACCCATAGTGGGATTTTCCAAACTCAACAGAAAAAAAAAACTAAGTTTTTTGAAAATCCGGTTTTCGTTCAAAAGAGTCGACTATAAAATTGAATCTGTAAAAATAGACATTCATGTTTTGTTTTGGTGTGAATGAAGGTTTTTCGTTTACATTGAAAAAAAATTGAGTTTAGAAAATTAGAAAGAAAAAAAATTGAGTTTAGAAAATTAGAAAAAAATGAGAGGTAAAAACTGACACTCATGTTTTTGTTCTGGTGTGAATGAAGGTTTTCGTTCAAAGAGTCGACTATAAAACATGAGTGTCAGTTTTTGTTCTGGTGTGAATGAAGGTTTTCGTTCAAAAGAGTCGACTATAAAACATGAGTGTCAGTTTTTGTTCTGGTGTGAATGAAGATTTTCGTTCAAAAGAGTTGAATATAAATTGAATCTGTAAAAAAAAAATAGACATTCATCTTTTGTTTCAATGTAAACGAAAAAAAAATTGAGTTAAGAAAATTAGAAAAAAAAAATTGAGTTTAGAAAATTAGAAAAAAATGAGAGTAAAAACTGACACTCATGTTTTTGTTCTGGTGTGAATGAAGGTTTTCGTTCAAAAGAGTCGACTATACAACATGAGTGTCAGTTTTTGTTCTGGTGTGAATGAAGGTTTTCGTTCAAAAGAGTCGACTATAAAACATGAGTGTCAGTTTTTGTTCCGGTGTGAATGAAGGTTTTTGTTCAAAAGAGTCGACTATAAAATTGAATCTGTAAAAAAATAGACATTAATGTTTTGTTTCAATGTAAACGAAAAAAAAAAATTGAGTTTAGAAAAATTAGAAAAAATCGGAGGTAAAAAATCGTTTGTTTACGTTTTGTCACTGCGAATTTTGTGAAGTAAATTTTAATAAAACACTTTATAGAATGTTTTATTCAAATAAAAATAGTTCGTAGAACTGACACTCATGTTTTTGTTGTGGTGTGAATGAAGGTTTTCGTTTAATGGATCGTTTTAATAATAGATAATAAAACGCATTTTTCCACTCAATTAGGTTTGAGTGGTAAATTTTTAATATATTCGTGATAATGTTCGGAGATGTGAATGAATCCTTTTAACAGACATAATTATTCTCAAATGCGTTAAATCAGAAACCGGTTTCTTATGTACTAAAACTTTCAAACTTTTTCAAAGTTCTCTCAGTTCGACACTGAGTGAATGATTTTGAGATATGAATGAAATCCTTTTAATAGACGTAATTATTCTCAAACGCGTTAAATCAGAACCGGTTTCTTATACACTAAAACTTTCAAACTTTTCAAGTTCTCCCAGTTTGATACTGAGTGAATAATCGAAGATGCGATTTTTAAGGCGTTCAGAGGCAAAACGCATTTATATAGGTTTTATCGTGTAAAATGTTTTTTCTCAACTGGTTTTTTAGTTATTATATTAAAGACAGAAGATTTTTATTTACTTAAAACATAAAAAATAATTATACATTTAATTTTGAAAATAATAAATAACTCACATTAGCATACTCAAAGGAATATTAATAATTTAAAAATGAAAAATGTTTTTACAGATGGATGCTAAACGTCGCGATCATATTTTAAACAAATATGAACGTGCCAAGAAGAGCATTCAATCGGCTGACAGAAGCAGACGTCTTGGAGAGATGGAATTGAGATGCAAAACCACAAAAATATTTAAACCCGTGATGGAGGTTCAAGAGCGAAGCAAGAAGGAGATAGTTGAAGAATTGAGACCCATAAAAGAGAGTTCTTTGAGAATGGGTTCGTTGCACGGTAGTTTTGCAAATCAGTATTCCTTTCAATCTACACCGGATTACGTTCCCACAGGGATTCAAACCGACGTGAGCGAGAGCGACGATACAGCTTCGACTATCACCACTGATAGCGTCGCGTCGTCCGAGGATGGTGGTAAGAGAGATCTGTTGTATGGATTTTATAAGGATTCGGACGGTAGAACTTTTGTGGGCGACACAGAAGTGGAAATAGATGATGATGAATTAACCGTCGGCCCGAATAGGTACGAATTAACTTCCAGACTGTGCAAATTGCTCCTTTACGACAAGCCTAGTGATTACATGGAACAGGATTACAACAATTACGGTGACATTCTGGTTCAGACCGACGCCATGAAGAGAAATAACGATGATGGAGAGATGAGACCTAAAGCCAACAGAGGTTACAAGTGGACGAAAGTGGTGAAACCTATATGGAATTCGCATAAGAAGTTCGTCGAATCGGTGACAGGCAAAGGGGTGGAAACCACTTTTCTTCCAAGCGATTCTGACGCTCTTTCTCAGAGATTGAGTTTGTTGATGGCAAGCAGACTTGCTGGTAACACAGGATTAGATAATCAGATAGTTACTATATCTGACGAATTGTTAAGACAGAAGGTTTTGAATAAAAAGCATTATAAAAGGCTGATGAACGAATTGAAGGATTGATGTATATAATAAGTAGAGAGAAACAAACAAAATATATAAAATAAAAAATAGTAAATTTTACACTAGAATAATAAAAGTATTTAAACAACAAACGATTTACCAGTGAAAACAAATATATATTATAAAAATAAAAAATATGTTGGTGATAAAGAACAGGGGATACATCAGAACTTATGTTCAAGGCGGTTCTGGCATCGTCTATTCTATAATGCGAGCGTTCACGAGCGATGCAGGTAGAAAACTCGCATTGACAGCATTTGAGGTCGATAAGAAGACGGCTTTGGATGCTGGTAAGAAAGCTGCTTCCGAAGTCAGTGGTAGGATAGCTTCTGTGGCTGGCAAGAGGGCAGCCGACGCGTTGATCGACAAGTTGATCAGTCCACCGGCGAAGCGAGCTGCGTTAGAGCGAACGCCAAAAAGTTGGAAAGATTTTAAGGATGCTGTGGTACCCATACAAGATTTAGCCAAAATGACGAGTGGATCTGGATTGAAGAGAACTCGCGACGGTGTAATATAAATAAATAATAATATTAAAAACTGAGTTTGAAAAAACATAAAAAATTGTGTTTGAAAAAAATCTAAAATAACAAACAAACAAAAAATAAAACAAAGATAAACATTAAAGATATGTCTTGGAACGACGCCGCGACCAAGAGGTCGAATAATGAGTTCTTTCCCAAAAGCATAAGAGGCTTGATAGTGGGAAAATCGAATTGTGGAAAGATCAATCTGTTGATGAATCTGTTGTCCCAACCCGACTGGTTGGATTACGACAGATTGTTTGTGTTTGGCAAGAGCTTGTTTCAACCCGAATACAGATTGCTTCGAGAGTGCATGGATCGTAGATTGTCCAAGGACGTCATAGCCAGAATCTTTGACAATAGGGAGGAATTCGACAAAAGTGAAGTTCCTCTTTCAACTATTTTGGATGGTGCGGCGATGGAATTGATGAAGAGAAATGCATCTTCAAACGTCGAGTGTCGATTTTATGAGAACGCTATCGACGTTCTGGATCCTAGAGAATTGAAATCGGAAGATAAGAATCTCATGATTTTCGACGATCTGCTTTTGGAGAGACAGAGCCGATGCGAATTGTATTACGTTAGGGGTCGACACAGCAACGTGGACTGTTTCTACCTGTCGCAGAATTATTTTCGATTGCCCAGACAGATGCTAAGGGAGAACGCTAATTTTCTATGTCTCTTTCGCCAAGATCTCAAGAATCTCAATCACGTCTACAGTGATCACGTCGCAAACGACATGAGCGTGGCGGAATTCAGGAGATTCTGCAAGAGGGTTTGGGATGGAGGACTTTACAATTTCGTCGTGATTGATTTGACTAGCGAATTTAATCGCGGAAAATATCGGTGCGGATTCGACAAGTTTTATGTTTCTGATGATAATAAGATAGAGCGTGAAAATAAAAAAAAATTAGAAAATAATAAATCTTCAAATAATTAGTTTTGAAAAAATAAAAATAAAATTAAAATATAATGTTCGAACAAGGAGAATTGTTAGAACGGATAGCTGAAGAATATGGCTGCAAAATGATCCATTCAAATCGTGGTGAGTGGTGATTCAACTCGATTCGCTACGAAATTCGAACCTTCCATCGAATTGAATAGAGAGAAAAGATACGAGATGGCGTTGGTGAATCTGGAGATTTATTATTCCTTTCCCAACGTCACCAAAAAGAATAACTCGTTCAAGTATTCTGACGGAGTGGATTGGTTGGAGATTCGAATTCCCAAAGGAAGTTACGACATAGACGATTTGAACAATTACATTCAGACGCGAATGAAGATGGATGGAAAGGGAAGCAACAAGATCAGACTCGCTCCCAATCCTAATACCTTACAGACGATGTTGGATTTGGAAGATAATTTTTGAGTGGATTTCAATACGGATGATTCTATAGGCAAGATGTTGGGATTCGATCGAAAGATGTATCGAGACCACGCAGCATCTGAAAATACGGTTGACATTTTCGCAGTCAATAGCATTCTGGTGAACGTCCGACGATCTATTCCTTCTTTCCAAATGTGTCGCCGGGTTATAAGATCGTGGAGCGACCTCGAAATTTAGTTTATCTACCAGTGATTTTAGACACGTTGTATAGTCTCAAAACCACGTTGACGGATCAAAATGGTGAACTGTTAGATCTTCACGGAGAGAGGGTGATGATACGATTTCACATAAGAGAAATATAAAAGCAAAAAAAAAAAATATTGTGTATATATATAAATAACAAAAATAAAATAAACGCAATATTAATTTTACAAAAATTATTTAATATATATAATTATCATTAAAGCAAAAAAACAATTGAAGAAAATATATTTTTAAAAAAAAAATTATGACACAATACGTGGTTAAAAATGTGAACATATCCGCAGGACAGAGGAAGAAACTTCAGAGAGCGTTAACAACTCGAGGCGAGGCGGTGAGATTCAAATTCACTCACGAAGATCTGACGAGTGGTGGTCAGGATTCGATCGCCTGGACCAGAAGTCAAATCAAAAGGATGGAGAAAGCGATTCGTGATGGAAGAGGGTTGACGGTGAGATTGAGTCCCACTCAATTGAGATACAATTTGAGAATGAAAGGCAGTTTCCTACCGCTATTGGCAGGAATCGCTGCAAAAGCATTACCCTTTGCCGCAAAGGCATTACCCTTTCTCGGAAAGACTCTCGGCGTGGGAGTTTTCACGGGACTCGCGAGTTCGGCAGTTGAGAAATTAATGGGTGGCAGCGGACTGTTTTTGAAGAAGGGAGGAGCCGTGTGTCGCGTCCATGTAGACGACAGCAGTAAAGGATTGTATCTAGAACCCGTTAGAGGTGACAACTCTTTGAGTGGAAACTGTCTCTATCTGAAGAGTGGATGGAATGTTGAGCGACTCGGCAAGGGTTTGTTGTTTGGTGAGAATTCGCCATTTAAGAATATACCGATTTTGAATATGTTATTATAATGTAAAAAAAATTATATAAATATAAAATATAAATCATAGAAAGTATAAAATAATATATAAAATGGATAAAAAGGTGGAAAAACAATTAGACGATAATGATGAATATCGCAAGATAGAGTGCGAAAAAGATGTGGAAAAACGATTAGACGCTAATGATGGATATCTTAGGAAAGAACTGATAAAAGAGTTAAATAAAGATCGGGATATGCGGTTGAAATTTAAAAGAATGAGACGTTTTCCACCATTACCACTATCTTCTGAAGAGAATGGTAATGATGCGAGTGTTACTGAGAGATGCACAACATTTGTTCATAATTATGATTCGTATAAACAGATGTCTTCTTATAAAAACGTAGCATATCACAAAAAAAAGAATGAAAAGAAGAACCGATGCTGAAATTTAAGAAAAAAGGAAACGTTATCATAATATATGGGCAATAGTGAAGAAGGAAAACAAAAAAAAAAAAAAAAAAAGTAATGAGATCTAAAGATGATCTCATTACTTTTTTTTTTTCTTCTTCTTTGCTAAAAATCAATCTCTCTATTGTTTATATTTCCAAGTCTGTTATTAGCATGTTGACACTCACCTTTTCTCCTTTATCGCAAATGTGTTGAATGTTTATCTTTACTTTTTTGAGTTTTTTTTACTTCGGTCAATGCGCCCTCACCACCCGATTTGTTTACGAGTGCAAGTGAGATGTTTGTAAATATGTAACTTCCATGGGGCAATGACAAATCGTGCTTGTCGAATTCTCTATCTTTGGCGATGATGATATTCTGTAGATCTCTTTGGTAGTCGTAAAACAAATCGAGCGTGGCTTCATCCAATTTCAAAGGCATGCTCTATTTGTCGTATTTGTGCTCTAAGCCCTTCGTCTTGACCTCGTTCAATTCGATGGGATCGTGTCATTGTAATCTATAGATTTTAGAACCGAATTTCTTATACGTTTCGACTCGTTTCAATTTCAATTCGCATCTTTTAGGTGTTGTTGTCATGATCGATTATTTGGGTTTTTTTTGTTTTATGAATTATTGCAAATAATATATATTTTTAAATTTTGTATTTAAATAATAATTTGTTAAAAAGTTTGGGTTTTTTTTTTGCTCTTTATATATATATATAAAAAAAAAGTTTTTTTTAATTTTTAATTTTCTTTAATGTAAAATTTTTTTTGTAAAAGTTTTTTTCTCTTTATATATAAAATAAAAAGTTTAAATTTTAACATCCTTTTTTTCTCGTATTAATTAAACAATTTTTTACATTAAGGAACATAAAAATTGAATTAATTTCATCCCAAAAAGAATTTTTCTCATTAAAGAAAAAAATTCAAATTAAAAAAATCTTTTTTATATATAAAGAGTAAAAAAAACAAAACTTTTTTAACAAATTATTTAAATACAAAATTCAAAAAAAAAATATTCTTACAAATGGAGCAAACAAATAAAAAAATAGAAAATTTAAATGAGAAAACCGTACCTCAGTTAAACGAGATTTGTAAACTATTAAAAATTCCACATTTCAGAAATCATAGAACTAAATCAAAAAAATTGAAGTCATACAGGAATATTTGCGAAACGCTAGAAAGGCAAACAAAATGTCGATAGAAACGATGTCAAAAAATGCATCGGTTGTGAAAAATGAGAAGAAAAAGATAGTAAAAGGAATCAAAATGCCGATGTCAAAAAAAACCAAAAACGTTTCGATTGTGAAAAATAAGAAGACGACTAAATGAAAAGCCAATGAAGAACTTCAATTTTCAAAAGAAAAGAAAAGAAAAACTAAAACGAAAACGAGTGATGCACTTCAGATTCTAGACAAACGAGATATATCACGTGAAATTCAACAAGCAATCGATGAAGGGAAAGGAGAAGAATATGTAGCACGACTCGTCACGGAACTCTTCCAATCGAAGCCCGTAGAATGGGAGAGTGCGATCAAAGGCGTTTTTAAAACTTTCGACATGGTTCCCTTATTCAAGAAAATCGATCCGAAATTGTTCATGGAACGGGTGAAGAAAAAAGTATTGGATTTGTTTCACGAACACATGAACGTTGGACAAAAAATTAAGATGATACTCCATTGCGTGATGAATAAAATCAATGTGAAGTCCGATGAGAGCATCGTGAAAAATGCATATTTCAGATCTAATGTTGAACCCATATTTCGAGGTTCAGATTTATCAGACGTTTTCGAAAAGATGAAAGACAAGATGTTGACGTCTCTCGCGAATTATCAACATGAAGGTAGTAATTGGACGTTCGATGAGGTGTTGAAACTCGAAATTCATATAATTAAAAACGATTCGTTGAAAGGATCTTCCTACATGGAATTACCGTATTTCTTAGCTAAAAAACACTCCGTGGTCAATGTGAGAAATAAAAATGATCAGTGTTTTAAATGGGCAGTCACTTCTGCTTTATACCCTGTCAAAATGAACTCCAATAGAGTTTCTCGTTACGAGGAGACTTCTAAAAATCTCTATTGGACCGGAGTGACTTTTCCAACAGAGTTAAAACACATCGAATGTTTCGAGGCTCAAAATCCCACCGTAGCAGTGAACGTCTTGGGATACGACGATGAAAAACGAACGATCTATCCTCTCAGACAGACTTTGTATCTCGAAAGTGAAAAGACGATTATTTTATTATTGATTTCGAATGGTGACAATCGTCATTATTGTTGGGTTAAACATCCGAGCCGATTACTGTCGAGACAAAATAATAAACATAAAGGAAAGATATGTTTATGTTGCAACTACATGAACGCGTTTCACAGCGAAAAATCGTTAGCGAAACATCAGGAATATTGCAATGAAAATCAAGGTGTCGCCACTGATATGCCCAAACCCAACACCATCGTGAAGTTTGAAAATCGCAATAGAAGGTTAAAAGTACCATTCATCGTGTATGCCGATTTCGAATGTTTCACCGTGAAAATGAGTTCCTGCCAACCTAATGCTCTTCAAAGTTATGTCGAAAGATATCAAAAACACACGCCTTCGGGTTATTGCATTTACGTGTAATGTGCTTTCGACCCGCAACACGACATGGGTCCCTTCACCTACATGAAACAGTACGAAGATGACGACGTGACTCAAAGGTTCGTGGAAGAGTTAGAATCGAAAATTCAAATGTTATATGACAAATTCAAAACTCCAGTGAAAATGATCATCACGCGAGAGCAGCAGGACGAAAATAACAGAGCCACTGAATGTCACATATGCAGACAATCATTTGATGAGAATCGGAGGAAAATAAGAAGGTTAGAGACCACGATCATTACACGGGTCTGTATCGCAGTCCGGCTCACAGCAAGTGTAATTTAAAATATCGAGATGCCATTTTCTATCTGGTGATATTTCACAGTCTCTCGGGTTACGACAGTCATCTGTTCATGAAAAATCTCGGCACCTACCAAGAAGAATTAAATTGCATCGCGAACAGCGAAGAAAGATACATTTCATTCACGAAATGGAAGCTCATGGAGAGGAAAAGAGTAATCAATGGAGAGATGTTGGAAGAAAAAACGAAATCCATTCGTAGAAGCATACGTTTCATCGACAGTTTTAAATTCATGTCGACTGCTCTGGAAAAAATAGTCGATAACATGAGCAAGGATAAATTTAAAATCACGAGCGAACATTTCAGAGAACGAGTAGACGTTATGTTGAGGAAAGGAGTCTATCCTTACGATTACATGAACGATCTAAAGAGATTTGACGACACCGCACTACCTTCGAAAGAAGATTTTTATTCAAAATTATATGAATCCGACATTTCCGACGAGAATTACGAACACGCCAAAAACGTGTGGAAATCATTCGATATGGAAACCATGAGAGATTATCACGATCTCTATCTGAAGACTGACGTTCTGCTCTTGGCAGACGTGTTCGAAAATTTTCGAGACGTCTGTCGTCGAAATTATGATCTGGATCCCGCTTGGTATTTCACTGCACCCGGTCTGGCGTGGGACGCTCTGTTGAAGACCACCAAAGTCCAATTGGAATTATTATTTGATGTGGACATGTTGCTCATGTTCGAAAGGGCTGCGAGAGGTGGCGTCTTGATGATCTCCCACAGATATTCTGAAGCTAACAATCCCTACATGAAAGAAGATTTCAATTCAAAACGGTCGAATAAATACATACAGTATTGGGACGCTAATAATCTGTACGGTTGGGCTATGAGTCACCCTTTACTGATTGGAAATTTCGAATGGGTGACGGAACAGGAAGAGATGCAAAAATGGAGAGACTATCCTTGCATTTTAGAAGTCGATTTGAACTATCCGGAAGAATTACACGATCTACACAACTTTTATCCACTGGCTCCTGAACGAATGGAACCGAACGAAGGAGACGAGGAAAAACTCATTCCCAATTTATTTAACAAACGTAACTACATCGTCTACAGTGAGAATTTGAAACAATACGTCGATTACAGGATGAAATTAGTCAACATACATCGCATCATTCGATTCGACGAAGAGCCTTGGATGAAAAAATACATTGATCTCAACAGAAATCTCAGAATTCGAGACGAGAACGATTTCGAAAAAGATTTCTTCAAACTCATGAACAACTGCGTGTACGGTAAATCGATGGAAAACATCAGGAAGAGAACTGACGTTCGACTCGTCACATCTGAGAAAAAAGCTAAAAAATTAGTGACGAAACCCAATTACAAACAACGAATCATATTCAACAAAAATCTAGTTGCCATTCACATACAAAATATGCACCTGAAGTTTGACAAACCGTATTATCTCAGACCAATCATCTTAGATATCAGCAAGCGATTGATGTACGAGTTTCACTACGATTACGTCAAACGAAAATTTGGTGATAAAGCCAAACTACTGTTCAACGATACAGACAGTTTAGTTTATGAGATAGAGACGAAAGACGTCTACCGAGATATATCTCCGGACGTGGCTGAGTGGTTCGACACAAGCAATTATCCCGTCGGTCACCCATCCAACATTCAATCGAACGACAACAAGAAGGTGTTGGGTAAATTTAAGGACGAGAGTGGCGGTAAACAAATCCTCGAATTCGTGGGCTTGAGACCCAAACTGTATATCTTATCGTCTAGAAGATGAAGAGATCAAGAAGTGTAAAGGGGATAAAGCATGCGTGGTGAAGAAAAACATCTCTTTCCAAGAGTATAAAGATTGTCTGTTAGGAAGTGGTCCGGTGTATAAGATTATGAAATTGATTCGAAGTGAAAATCACGACTTGTATACCGAAAGAGTCAACAAGATTTTGCTGAAGGCCGATGATGATAAGAGATTCGTGTTAGACGATAAAATAAGCACTTTGGCACATGGACATTGGACTTTGGATCTAATTTTAGATGATAGGATTTCAGATATGATTGTGGATGGTAGGATTCCAGATATGATTAAGGATGATAGGATTCCAGAAAATCAAGAGGAATTAAATGGATTCAAGATTATGGAAGTCGAGGAATTAGACGGATTCAAGATTATGGAAGTCGATAGAGTTAGTTTAAAAAGAAAAAGAAAAAAATTTTTTAAAAAAAATGTCATTTTAGTGAATTATAATAAAATAAATAAATCAAAAAATATATATATATACGCATTTATGAATAAGAAAATAGAGATATCCGTAGAAGGTGTTGTCTTACCTAACGAAACCTTATCCAACATCGATCTGTCGAATGCGGCAAAGGATTTGAAAATCAAAGATTTTCTAGGCATGTTTTCTAGAGATGCCTTGCCGAAGAGAAGACCTCGACAATCGGAATGCGGAATTTTAAATCTAGACGATTTATCGGGTGAAGGCACTCACTGGGTGGCGTGGTTCAAGAACAGGAAGAAGAATTATTATTTCGACAGCTTCGGAATCTCACCACTGAAAGAAACAAAGAACTATTTCAACAAATCGATGGTTCGTTACAACACGGAACGAGTGCAATCACCAGATCAAGTGTTTTGCGGTCACCTGTGTCTTTACGTTCTCAAGAGATGGTCTGAATGAGATCGGTTTCAAGACATTCTCAATGATTTACATTAGAGAGAGATTTTTTTTATAATATATAAAGGTAGAAAAAAAATTATTAAAAAAATTTTAATCGAATAAAAACGAAAAATAAAAATAAATAAAATAATTCATTTTTAATAAACTGCATTTGAAATATATTTTTAAACAAAAAATCTCAAAACAACATGCCAGTCGATAAATTTGGTAGAAGTGACAACGAAAAAGTCAACCTAAAAAAGAAGAGGAAGACGCTTGAAGTCGACGATGGTTACGCCGTTGCCAACTTCTATGAACGTTACGTTCGGAGATACGAACCTTGAGAGGAACCTTTGAACATGAACGATAAGAAGCTCTACAATCTTCTCGAGCCGATAGATCTCGCAGATGCTGCAACTAAAAAATACGTCGACAGGGGGAACGCCGATTTTGAATGAATCATGCTAGATAATTACATGGATAAAGCCATGACCGACGATCTCAATCTGAAATCCAAACGTTTGGTGAACGTCGCGAATCCTCTAGATTCCACCGATGCTGCAACCAAGAAATACGCTGACGACTCTCAAGCGAGATTCAGCGAACACCTGAGAACTAGATACGTTCAGAAAACGATGCAATCGGAATTGAACGCCAATTCTAACAAGATAACGAACGTGGCCACTCCCACGAATCCCAAGGACGTGGTGACCAAACACTACGTAGATCTGGAACAGAGAAAGTCTGACAGACGTGAAATGAAATCGGATCTGAATGCGGCATTCCACAAGATATTGAATCTGTCGAAGGTCGACAACACGGATGCGGACTCAACCGCGGTCAACAAGGGCTATGTAGATTCTGCCATGATATGATCACAAGAATACGTGGAATCGCAAGTGCATAATCTCTACCTGAACAAACAATCTGGCGGAACCATGGAGGGTGACATCAACATGAACGGTGAGAATTTATTCGGTCTCAGTCACGATCCCAAATTCGATTCCAGCACAGTCAGCAGGAAGTACATGGATGACAACTCGGTCTGGAGAAAGGGCAACATCATGGAAGGTAAATAGACATGGGCAGACACGCGCGCACGAATCTACCGGGTCCCGTGAACATGACAGATGCCTGCACCCTGATTTCGGTGGTGGAGAAAATCAAATCTGCTAAACAATTGGTCATCGTGTGGGCCGATGAGGCCGGCACGTTAGAGGAGGGAAAAGCTGAGTGGTCTTTTGGAAACGGAGGTGGTGGATCGAAACATGGTCAGGTGGGATATCCCATGCCGTTGGGAGGTAAAATCATTCGAATGAGTCTGGCTTCCACGGATTTGAATAACAGAGCGCTCATCAATCTCGTGGTGAATGGAGTAGAGAGCGATAAGAGATACAGCATCGAAAAGACTGAGAATCAACACTCGAATGTTAACAGGTTCGGCACGCCTCTCAAAGTGAACGCTGGAGACAGGATTCATTTCGTTACAAAAACCAATAATCCCGAAGCCGCCACTTCCGTGGTGAGCATACTGATCGAACTAAATTCTTTGAACAATGAAAATATTAATTAAAAATAATGAGTGATTATTAAAAAAAAAAAACAAAAAAAAAGTAATGGGATTAGGAAAGATGTTCAATCTCTCTAGATCTCATTACTTTTATTTTTTTTTTTTTTGTTTTTTTTTTTTAATAATTACTCATTACTTTTTTTATTTTTGTTTTATTTTCTTTTTCACACATGTCTCTCATCGAATGATCGACATCTTATTTCCATCTGATTCGAATTGTAATTCTCTGTCCGACAGGACCAGGGCGAAGGCTTCAGTTTTTCTCAGCACGTTCCTATCGAATTGCATCTTGATCTGAATATCTAAGATGCTACTCTTCAGTCGTTCACTCTGTTTACTGATGTCGAATACGAACATGGGATACATCGACTTGTATTCACCGGGAGATATGTTAGGGTTGCTTATCAATTCGTCTAGACCGTGATACTTCTTTCTAAAATCAGCTGCATCGCCATACAGTCTGCAGAAATCGTTCTTGTCGAACGATGCGTTGTAATCGATTGCTGGATATCTCATGGCATTCAGAAACACTTGCATGTTTCTCAAATGGCAGTGATCGAACAGCGACGCATTCTTTTCCTGAGACCCGTCCCTATCGGTCTGAAATACAACCACGATGAAACGCGGTTTCTCGGAAGCGGATTTCACCTTCATTCTCCAATCGAAGTGATTCGTGGAGAGAGGAATGCTAGCCATGTCACACTGTCTCATTCTAAATCCCACGGGTAATTTACTTTTGGATTCTATGATCTTGTAGGGACGCGCTTTTTTCACGATCGAAGGCTCCACGTGCAGAACGAACCACGATATCTTGTGTAGAGTTATCTTACCCACATCGGTCACAGTGAGTCTCACTATTGCGTCGTCGTTTCCTTTTCGAATCAACGTCAGATTGTGTTTGAATCTGTACATGATCTTGTTGTAATCATCCGCAAATCCGAAGATGTGTTTCAAAGGTATCCTGAGCAAAAACGTTCCTTTAGGTCTGGATGTCTTGACGACGTAGTCGAATATCGCGGCGGCGCCGGCGCTAGCAGGGCCGACGGTGTCTTTCACCCACAACTGATTAAGTCCTCTGGATTTCGAAAAATCATCAGGATACGTCAAGAGTCCGAACATCGTGGTGGCCTGACCGGGATGAAACACAGATTCTATCTCTTGTCTGGATAGCATGTATTTTATATTACTGAATAGATGCATGATACCATTATTGGCTAGAGTAACCGTGTCGTCGACGGCGTAGTCGCTCCCGTCTTCCTTGGTGAGACGTCCCTGCACCACTATGTAACTCTCGCTAGGATGTATGAATAGATATTGAGTTTCAACGTTGATTCTTATCTCTCCCGCATTGTTCAAACTCGTTCTGGTTACCGGTTCGTATTCGTGAACCTCATATTCTTGAATACTTTCATCTTTCACTATGCTTTGTGCTATATCTAGTATATTTGCCATTTTTAAAGGGTTTTTGTATTTTTGTTTATTAATTAGCTTGCTTCTTTTTTATCTAAAAATAGTTTTAATTATTTTTATTATCATTTTTCTCTAAACAAGAAAATGTTAAAGAGAGTAAATAAAAGAAATTTGTTTTCTTTATCAAATCTTTGTCTTCTGTAATTGTTGTTCGTAAAACTTCCCGATGATCGCTTCTCCATCCAAAGCTTCGATTTCGTAAGTCACCGGATCGGTGTGAAATATTTTGATTATCACGTAGATTTCCGAGGTCCATCGAGGAGTATAACCCTTTTCGAAGTGGTTCTTATAAGCGTAGATTCTCACTCGATCACCGACCGCAAATTTCGGCGTTCTAGACTTCTTCCTAATCTTAAATCTTTCAGGATATAGATTCGCGTAGACCTGTTTTTCATTTCGAGGATCGCTAGCTTCCACGGGAGTCATCTTGATCGATCTGTGTCGCGTGTTGTTGTAATCTTTAACCAGACCGTTCAGAGCGTATATGTATTTCTTGGTCGAATTCGCCGTGAAGTATCTATGCATCTTTTCCTTCATCGTTCGATTCCAACGTTCCATCACGCTGGCTTTCTCTTCGTTTTCGATTGAGTAGAGGTCGACCAATCGATGAACGTGCTTGTTGTAGAATTCCTTTCCCTTATCCTCCCACAATTTACTCGGTTTTCGAGAAGACGAGTCGAACACGCTCTTCAGAGCCTCAGCGACGCAAGGTCCCGATTTATTCTTCAAAGCTCTGATCCAACCGTATAAAACACGTCGATGACCGTCAATAGATATTTGACACCCTCGTTCCACCTCGAAAACGATCTCATGTCGACCAAGTCGGCAGACCAAATATCATCCAAACCCTTCACAAACACCCTTCTCTTTCGAAATTAATACACGATGGGTTTGTGTAACTCCTCGGCCAATTCGCTCGTGAATAATCGTGTCTTCTTCTTTTCAGATGCGCTTTTTTTTTGAACGCCCCATCCGAATCGACGTTTCGCACCGACCAGATTGCCGACCAGCGAACGTTCTATCTTCTCTCTCCTGGTCGGATTCGATATGCCTCTCAATTTCAATCGCTGCTCTTGAGTTTTATCATCTTACTGAATTCCTCCCTGGCCTCTTTCCTCCCCTTTTCCACGAGGGAATCCTTCATCTCTTCTTTGATGATCTGACGAGTCTTGATTCTCACGGCTTCTTTCATGGCTTCGTATTTCGTTTTCTCACCCAATATCGCGAAGTATTCTCCGTTCGATATCCTACCGTCTTTCAACACCATCGAGATCATTTCGGATATCGTGTCGATCTTGGAGTCAGCCAAGTCGCGAATCTTGTCGTGTTTCCTCGCCTTCAGATTTAATTTCCTACTCAAAAAGTTTCCGAGCGTGCTAAACAATCCGGCGGCGAGAGCCACTCCTTCTACGGTCAACGCGATCAGAATGCCGACCACGGTCGACAACAATCCGATGCCGGCCGCGTGTAAACCCATGGAGATCGTGATGAGTGTCGTGTCGATCGCGTTGACGAATTTCACGAAACGCGAATACTTCTTCTTGAGAGAACGGCGAGAATCTCTCTTTCGAGTTAAATACGCTTGGATTCTATTGATTTGATCGATGCGATACCTCTCTCCTCTTTCTTTTTCCTCTAGCGACGGTGCCGTCGGCAAAACGCCGTTCGGCTTCTCATCCTCGTCGTCATCTAACGTCGGATACAATTTATTTCTGGTTCTCATTTTTGTGGGTTTTTTTTCTTTCTAATATTAGATAAAAAAATTTATGTGTGTATTTATTTTTATTTTCTATTCTCCCTTATTTTTATATCAATGAGAAAACATAGACGTATGCTTCTTTGAACAATAATTTCATGATGCATCCCTTGTCTTCTAAAGTCAGACTTCTAAGCGCCAATTTCAGTTCTTCCGAAACTGTGGGCTTGTCTCGATCCTTATAGAAGACTAATCTCTTCCAAAGCGTGATCACATCATCGAATCTAACGCGTTCGAACGCCGGTTCGAAATACTTGACGACCATATCTTCCCTTTCCATCGTCAGACACGAATGATTCTCGTGATCGAAGTCTAGATGATCCCGACATCCGACGCATCGTTCTAACAAGATGGGACGTAGTTCTTCGTTCACGCAGATTCCGTATGCTCTCATCAGCATGTTTAAAAGAAACCTCGCTCTAATAGTCTGGGAAGCGTTCATGATTTACGTATTTTTTTTTATTATCTATTCGATTTGATATATTTATTTTTTTAAATAACTATTTTATTTATATTTTTTTTCTACCCTATATATATCAATCACTTTTTTTATTTCCTCGGGAAACGTGGCAGTGGGTTTGCGGGTTCAGTATCACCTCTTTTGCATGTGCCGTACATAAGTCGATTTCTGATGTAGAATCCGCAAATGGGTTTCCGTGTACACCTCCATAGGGATTGGCTGTTTAAAGTGTCGTTAAACATCGATAAACCAACATACAAACAAACGTTGAGTTAAAGGGTTAATGAATGGTTTCAATTTAAAACTCCATCTGCACATGTTTATATAGTACTGTTATCACAAAAGAGAAAAGAGAATTTCGACCAGTCGCGACCCGGTCGAAATTATCCTTCCGCTTTTTTCCACTTGTGCTGTAGAAAGTCACCTGTCCGAAACTAAACTGCCAGTTTCGTCTGTTTTTCTTGATTTGATCTTAATTTCACATTATTTTATTTATGAAATCTCAACCGCAAGGCGTGTATGTGCGTCAAGATTCGATCAATCTGATCGAGATCACAGAACTGTATTATTTTTTCTTCGATCTGACTGACCCATTTCTCTGTCCCTCACCGTGTCTTGAAACTAGGGACACAACATGATGTGACCTATCCGGAATACGAGACATATTGCACTGGAATCCGCAGATACGAGCACAAGAATGTATCTAATTAATAAGAGTGTCGAATGGGGTCCCAGGACAGGAGAGACCGACCTTAGTTCGGCTTGTCTGATGACACTCCATATGGTTAGCCTCCCACTCTCATCCGAAATCGAAATTGATGGCCAACCACTGGTTGATACAGATTACTGCAACAGTCAATTGATCTGTGTTATAGTATTCCATCTCGTTGATGAGATGAGATCGGCCAGATCAAACGCGACGCCGCTCATCTCGTCAACTCGTCAACACAGATCAAATGAATGTTGTAGTAATTTGTTTATTATATGACAGTTGGTATTTTAAACTGATCACAACACCTCAAACTTCAAATACAACAAGAATTATATTAGCCAAATAACCATTAAGAAATTATGCAATTGACGTATCCCAAACGCGTAGTAATATCAAACGTTCGGGTCAAACATGAAACTTGAAAGTCAAAACAATGGAGGCCAAACTTGAATTTCAATCGTAATCACTTTCGATAACACAGATTCTCCTACGTTTTGTTGAATTCGCATCGTGAAAATAGTTGTTAATATTTATTTTGCAATTGTTAAGCACGTCATTTTCAAATAGACCTCGACTGGAATGTTTGTCAACGAAGTTTAATGAGGAGACACTCGTGTTTATGTTCTGTGCTTATGATCTATATTTATTTATAGGTCACTGGCAGAAATAGTCCGTTCACGTGCGCCTAGTTTGAGACAGGCATGATAACGATCGAGTATTTTACTCGAACGAGTGACTTTCAAAATACGACCTTAAAGGTGGATTTTAGTGATTTGGAGGGATTGTCGGGTCTATTTAGGTAACTGTTAGTACCCTAGTTCAATCGAACTCACCCGGGGCCCCTCGGTACTATAGCACTACGTGCTATACCAATAAAATGGGGAATCCGTATCAAATAAAGTAGTTTTTGGTGATTTGGAGAGATTATTGGGTTGTTTGTGTTAATTCTACGAATCGGGAAATTACACTTGTACATAGGAATATACCCTCCGAACATACCCCTGTCTCGTTGTAAGGGTAACATAGCAACCACGTACTACCATAGAAACCAAGATGGCAGCCTCCAATATACAAAATGGCCGACGGAAACGCGTATCACCCTAACAACACGCGCTACGCATGCGCACTAACACCACGTATCACTATGCGGATGGTGTCACAAGATGGCCGCTCACGCCGGCTACCATGGCAAAACAACCTGACGTCACTAGGTCACGTGACTATGACGTCACTTCCGGGGTCCACGGCGGGTTCCCCCTTGACTTTGGCCCACCAGTCGCTCTCCTACTACTATCATACATGGTTATTCGAGATTTATGTGTCTTGTTTGAAGTCATTTCTTCTAGGTCATGTCTTGTGTATATGGATATGCACAAATATACGTGGATCGTAGCGTGTACACGTCTTTGTGTGTGGATGGTGTGCTATATGCTGGTGCCTTGTCGGGATTCTATGAAAGGGGAGCCCTAGCCAGTTGTTTTGTGGTTTGTTTGGGGTTTTTTTGGAGGGGGGGTCAAGGATAATATTTGAAAGGCCGTGAGTGTGGTTTCGGGACCTCCCCTAGTCTTAACTAGGACCCTCCATTCGTCAATCACACCGATCGTCAAAGGAATTGGCTACGATCAGAGGGTTCTAGTTTGGACTAACCCCCCACCTACACCACAGCCCGAGAAAAGTTTGCATAATTTAGTGCTCTAAGGGCGAATCTGATGCATTTGTAGTATATGTAGCCCCTATATTGAAGACTATTTTGGGCTGTGCGTTGTGTGATAGATGCCAATGTTTTGGGGGAGGGGCAGCGAAAGGGTTAAGGGGACAAGCCCCCCCCCCCCCGACCCCTCGTTGCTGCGCCACGAGGTGTATGTGCGTCTCCGCTTGAGTAGTATGTCACGTATGGATCAATTGTCAGCGGCAATAGTGGCGCCAGATGCCTGTTTGATTGAAATGAAGCAAGGGCGAGACTGGTTCGACACAAGGGACAGTAGATTTGTGGGAAGTGTTGAGATAAGGCTTTTTCAGTGGGAACTATTTAGCATTCAGAGCAGTCTTCGATGATAAATCCAGAGATTCTATGGACAATACTGATATATTGGTTAATTTATTATAATATGACGATACGTTAGACGTAATGAAGGACTCTACATAACGTACACATATATGTTGACACAAACACGTAATGCAAATACAATTTCCCAAATGAACACGTCCTTTATTGCACGGTTAAGTATTAGAAAATATGTAATAAGTTTCAAAGATGTGATAGGTTGTTTTGAAAAATTTCTCTGAAACAAATTTACCAATAATTCAAACAATGAAGGGTAAATCTAATTTCCCCAAATCCTCGGTTACTTCCTATTTTCCTAGTTCGAATTCTTTCGGTATTCTCTGCTTTTATCTTTGTGACTCTACGACTACGTTTCTGTCTACACAATTCTATTCGTTTGATCTGGAGTATCCCCCAGTAGCTTAGAAGTGCTTTTCGGCTGGGACACTTGAGCTTATTGTTACTGTATTTAGCTTCTGTCGTCTGTTCTGGCTTGTTCTAACCCTATTCCGGGTACTCCTGTTGTTTTTTTTTTGTTTTGTTTTTTTTGAACAACAGAAGTCATGTTTCGTTTATCCAGACAATCCAGTCAGTTCATTTTACTACAACTAACTAAACAATCAGATCACTCCTTTCCTTTAAACACACTCTCGATTCATACGCAGTTATCTTCCATTGTTGATACGTGTGGTTTCTAACTTGTCAGATGAGCTAAAGAGTCACGAGAGTAATTTCTCCATGAGTAAATGCTCTTGCGATTCTTCGAATCATTTTGGAAAAAATGGATTCCATGGAATGGTGGACAGTACGTTGGTGGAATGTGGCTGTGCACTATAACACGTTGTGTCATAATGTGTACACATAGCTGAATGTGCCGATATGTACTTATGCACAATGTGCGCACAACACATGCAGCACATAGGCACATACGGACGGGTATTAGAGGACATCTGTGATATGCTGATGTACACTTGGAGGATATATAAGGTATAAAAGGGTGTGGGCTGGGCTATCAGCTCATTTGTGTCCTGACCGTCGGCGAGAGAAGACGTGCGAAATTCCCGACTCTGTAGATATTGTTTACCCGAACAGACAGCAGAAAGAAGCACGAAGATCATTACTGTCCACGAAGATAGGTGATCATTCATGAAGACAATTCTCGGAGAGATGCTGAAAACCTCCTGTTGATAAAGAGAAATATAGGAGGCTTGGAATTTTTAGGTGATGCAGACAGAAAAGGGGACAGATGATGTTCTACAGGCAGTCTGTGGAGATTTGATTACGCGTTTCTGTAGATGTGCAGTACGCATCCTCGTAGACAGCATATTGCAACGGAAATAGAAAATTTGTGCTATTTCTATCTCACGCCGACCGACACAAAACCAAGACTGTGATCAAGACAACTGATGACGATTCGATAAAATGCATAAATTATGTGACTGAGCAGCAACACTTTGGATTATAATGTGCCAATGACCAAATCCGTTAGATCCCAACTGACTCCTGACAACCACCATATCAGGATAACCTAACCAAATGATAAACTATCTTATCGAAAAAAGTAAAGAATCGCACCGAAAGGAGGATTTTTAGAGAAAAATTTCGAAAACCCGCCGTCACTGTATTTTCAGATATTCCCCGGGCTATCCTCGATATACTCGGCCTATAACCGGGCGTGCTCGTAACAAATTTGTCATTTGTAATCATGACCTTCAAAGACAGCGGACGCAATGCAATCCCGTCGTCATTGTTCACCAAAAAAACTATTCACTAATGGAAGATTCAGAATTCGATGATTCGTCGTAACTATGTCAAGAAGAATCTGAAGAGAAGGAACCTGTGGACGATTCAAGGGACGTATCGTCGGAAGTACCCACAATGATTACCAATAAGAATTTGAAACAATCATGGATATAGGTCTATCAAGGATGGAATGAATAAAGAATACGCAGTCAAAGAGGCAGTCAAATCACTTGAAAGCAGTGTCAGAGAAGCCATCGGCGTGAAGTACATTAACCATTTACCTAACATGAAAAGCAGACGACACTTGCAAAAAAAAATTCTTGAATAACTCATTTTTTGTCTCAAAAACATAGGTTATGACCCTCGTTGGAACGAGCTCGACAAGTTCGTTCCAACGAGGGGGTCATAACCTATGTTTTTGAGACAAAAAATGAAAAAAATAATGAAAATTAATTGGAGAGTTTTGAGAATAGCGCTGGCCGGTTTTGGCCATTACGTTGGGTAAAGGGTTAATATACTTGTGCACATTACGAATTTTTGCAAGAACACAACTCAAAAGAAAGTTCAAGAGACTGAGGCTTCGTGAAAAAGAAGAATATGAAAAGCGTCCCAGAAAACAATGAAATAAAAAGAGAAAATTTCTGTTTGATGACCTCTTGGTAAAATATTCATTCGAAGGGGAAGGTAGTGATGACGACGACGAAGATTATGAGCCAATGAGAAAAGGACTTGCCGCCGGACGAAAAGTATAAAAGGATTGTTCGTATGAAAAGTAATTCATTTGTGTTTTGCCCTTCGAAGAGTAAAGATGTCTGTCCACGGCAGTTCTAAAAGTACAAGATGACTTACACATACAGATGGTCAAGAATGACGTTGTATTGAAGCTGACCTCCTAGGAGTTGGCCCAAGTAAATCGAGTGGTAGGTGGAGTCAAGGGAAGAAACTTAGACCAAATTCCAGATTCCAAAGGCAGCTCCCAACAAGAACGACTTGAAGAAGAATGAAGTTAAGAACAACGAAGTTTCCACTCAAACGACAGTGAAAAATTGTGTTCAGAAGAATGATGTTACTACTCAAACTACAGATCAAAACAAGAACGAACTGAAAAAAGACTGATGTTGGCACTTAGAAGAATGAAGTTTCTTCCCAACCTGCAGCTCAAATGAAGAACGATGTACAAATGAAGATTCAATGCTGGCCCATTAAAAAAAAGAACGGTGCTCCAAATCACGAAGTGGTGGACTTACCAGCCTACAACACGTCACAAATCAACCAACAAAGTCAAACGGCCAGTTTTCAACAAGCGAATACACAACATGAAGAACGCAGCCAGAGTATGGCAGGAAGATCCATTATAGAACAAAAAAAAGTTTTTGATCAGATGGTTATCAGCCTCTTCAGAAAGAAGAGGGCCGAAGAATTACATTCCCCTCAGAGATAACACTGGAGAACATCTTCCCACCACCTTTTGTGCACAGACCAACTACATCTGACCCCAGAAATCTAAGATGACGGCATCCATCAAGCAAAATGGACGCTTGCTATCTTGACATGTGTCATGCGTGTGAACCAACATCACACATCATCATGCGTATGGCATTTTAACATGACCGAATGCACTGCGGATGATGTCGATTACGTTATCAGTCAAACCATGCAGGCACTATCCATACATGACATACTACTCATTCGCGTGCGTGCGTGCGTACGTGCGTGCTGCGGCGGCGCCATGAGAGGGTATGGGGGGTACTTACCCCTCCACTTTTTTCGCCAAGCGTAGTAAAAAAATACTATCATTTTAATTTTTGTATTGAACGTTGCGGTGTAATGGTGGGTATGCTTAATTCCATATTCCCAAGTGCACTAAATCAGAGAAGTTTTAAAATTATGTTTGTGTGTGCACCCCCCCCCCCACCCCCACACCCCTCCCCCACCCCCACACACACAGATTAGCTGCAAACAACAAACAAGAGTCGAGGGCCCAAATTGCAACAAGGCGTGCCGCGTTCAAATAGTCTGAAACATACCGCTTAAGAGTATTCGAGGAATGCTAGAATCGAGAGCGTGCAACGCACCCGTTTGGAATGCAGCCTATTTTTATTTTCGATTTGAGTGTCGTTTGGTGCTTTGTGCTCGCACTTTACAACATCGTTCTTCCGTTAAAATGTCACCATGTACGACGTTTTCTGTAATCAATAAGTTTCAAAAGGATAAAACTGTTTTAATTTAATGGTCTGAGAATGCTCCAGAGAACACCATTTACAACGTAAGTTTTAAAATTTTTCTCAACTTCCGGAGGGGACACCCCTCCCGAAACCTACCCCGGCTAGGCGCAGCGCGGCTGGCAATACCCAACTGTACCCCCCTCACTTCTGTAACTCTGTCGCCGCCACTGCGTGCGTGCGTGCGTGCGTGCGTGCGTGCGTGCGTGCGTGCGTGCGTGCGTGCGTGCGTGCGTGCGTGCGTGCGTGCGTGCGTGCGTGCGTGCGTGCGTGCGTGCGTGCGTGCGTGCGTGCGTGCGTGCGTGCGTGCGTGCGTGCGTGCGTCCTTTTTAATTGCTTACATCATAACTCAAAAAACGACACAGAATATTGATGAACTTTTTATATATGTATAAAACAGTTTACAGAAATAGATTTATATAAATAATATACAATCATAAATAGATAAACTCTTTACCCAACGCATAGGATATCATAACTTATTATTTTAATTATTGGAGTTTTTATTAATTTTTCAAAAACTTTCAACCAAACCCTATCATTTGACCTCTCATGGGTCGAGCTCGTTCCCATGAGGGGTCAAATGATATGGTTTTGTTGGACTTGTTTGAAAAAAAAACATTTTCGACTATGTAAATGATAAATTACGCTGACGGAAGGATGCGGATGCGGTCGATTCGTTGGTTAAACAGCTAGATAAAAAAAGAAACCTATTTTTTTGGCAGCATTTTACACGATTTATTATCGCGTCTGATTCGTTGGTTAGTTATTTGTTTATTGGGAATTAACCCCCTGCCTAACGTAACGAACCCATAATTGTAAGAGTTTTTTCATTTTTACCTCAAAACATAGCTTATACATTTTTTATAGTTATTCGAGAATTTTTTTACACTTCCAACAGCCATGTGATCTGGGGAGTCCTGGGCCCTCTAAAATCAATTGAATTTCATGGGGGTTTAACGACTCTTTCGACAGCCATTGTCACCTCGTGTCAGGCAGTTTTACGGGTGCAGGAATCCGGAATACCCGGAAAGAACCACTGTGCAGCGGCGAGCAGCTGCCAGACTCCCCAACGTACGAAGTCCGCACAAGCTGGATTAGCATTGGTAAAGACAAGTGATCCATCGACGTGCAGTACGCTTTAGTACACAGCGTCGCCATTCCGCCATGCGGGCAATCGGGATTAAGTGCCTTGCCCATGTACACAACGCAGTTACCCCTGGTAGGGATCGAGTCGTGGACTTTTCGGTGTAAAGTCCAGTGTCCTCACCACTGAGCCACCGAGCTCCCTGTTTAATAGTAAAAGCAGATTTAAAATACTGATAAATTAATCCTTTGAGACTTTAATTATCCTGATGTTCAAACATCACTGGGAATTCAGTTTCTTCAATGTTTGGCAAAATGCAACGTCAAACGCCGAAAAGTACAAAGAACAAGATATTTTTCACTTTAGTGATTAACTGGTTGAGGGTTAGATCATTTTAGTGGTCTGAATTTGTTATTCAAGACTTGTTTTATTACAAAGTAATAAAAGAGGCACGGGCCTCTCCAATAATTTGTAATAAACAAATTTATATAAGCGAAATGAAATGAAATATAACCAAGGAAAGTGTTGGCTTTTGCTCTGGTATCCTCATTTTTTGAAAGCCCTGATAGTGGCTTCTAGCACTCAACCAGTTAAGAAGTCTAGACTGCAGGATTATATTAGTATTTTAAGCTGCGATAACATTTGGCTCAACAGTTGTCACTGAGCACTATTCGGTAGAAATAGGAATCGAGGTTAAAACTTTAAGAAATCGAAAAATAATAACAAAACAGATGACCACAAAGTATCAAAGCGCTGTTTGATTTCGTTCGTCATAAGAAGTACACACTTATCAAAGGGTTAATAGGCAAATTATTATTCACGTGGGCTGTTCGAACTAGTTACTGTATTGTGATCACAAAAGCGGACAAAGAATTTCGACCGGATCTTAACTGAGTCGCGATCCGGTCGAAATTAACTGTTCGCCTTCCTCTCGTGGATTACTGTCGAAAAGGAAATGCGAGAACATTGAATCTGGGATGGAATTGTCGTTTGTCTTTTCGTTTGTTTGTTTTATGCGGTTTTGATATCGCAGCATTTTATTGACCAAATCTCGACCACTCGTGTGTGTCGGGATCGGATCACAATCGGATCGCGAAAAAGACCTCTTTGGGGATCACGGTAGTGTACCTCCTAGTATATTTGGATACGTGTATTAGCCTAGGTTGAAAACCATATAACACTCGTCTATATAAACATTAATCCCACTCATTCAGAGTCCATAATGTACTACATAGTTTGAGGTTTTCACAGTATAAATGTCAGGGATTTCGGCCGCCTCGGGGTTGATTTTCCTTCATTACAGTTCAGTTTGTTTTAATATCCATGCATATTACACATCTAATTGAATATATCTAAATTGAATTACCCTGCAAAACACAAAACCATTTACCATACCCTCAGTACAAATTTGACATGTTAACTGCATGTAGGTTATAAATCCAAATCCGGTTAATTGGAAAAAAAGTATTGTATTATGTCGAGAAGTTGGCGGGCACTATATTCCCCTTGTTTTCATACCTATTTGGCATCAGTGCATCTAATGCGGGCATTTAATCTTTTATATTTTGTTTGTCAGATCTCTATGTGCCGTGTCAAACAAGATAGTATCAGTTACACAGTTTGTTGGTGGCTTAATATGGTATATATGGTGTCAGTTAATTTCATGTTGGACGAGAGCGAAGCTCGAGTCCAAAATGGAATTAACTGGCATCATATATACCATATTAGGCCACCAACAAACTGTGTAACGAATATATCATACCGACTGCTGCATCGATGCACAGAACTAATAACAACAGTGATCAAAATTAAATGAGAGAATTCTCACAATGTGTTCAAGTGTCTTTGCTTTGTTACAATTTATGGGAGAGTGCCTACAGGCACTCTCCCATAAATTGTAGCAAGGCAAATTCATACATACCAAACAGTTTCATTTCGAAGGTAACATGACACATATCCACAGAATATGAAGCCTTCTAAGTTGCCTAACCTGCACTTCAGACCAAATATGGGCTTCCAACACTCAATCTTTCAACTTGAAGCGTTTATCGGCTGCCTCCATTTTGAATAATCAATGAACAAAGGGGAGATTACCCATAGCTGTCAGCGTATATTGATGTTGACAGGCAGTATATAGTTTTATATGCAGTCTGCATGTGACCTCTTTGAACCAATGAAATTCCCAGATAGGAGGTAAGATATAATAGAATAAAAGCCCACTTTTCTCTGGAGTACGAGGAAGTGTATAAATGCCCGTTAATTGAATACTCCTGTAATTGGATAATTTCCACTGGCAAAGTGATTATTCAATCAACAAGTTTCCACTATACTAGCAAAGTTCTACAATTAGTAGTAATACTCGACTATTAACACGAAGCTTATAACCATGACTGATCAACGTGAATGAACATTTCGACGGCACTCTGAAATGTACGGCAGCGTATTAGCGCCATTGAAATGTAATATTCCAAATTATTAAACTGTTATAACAGCTTAAAAAACTGTCATAGAACAGTTTAGCTAAACTGTTATAACAGATTACTAAACTATTATAACAGCTTAACATATTAAATTACAATAGTACCAATGCGCTGCCAGGTTGGTTATTCTGTTATAACAGTTTACTAAACTGTTATAACTGTTTACCTAAACTATTATAACAGTTTAGTTAAATTTAGAATATTAAATTTCAATGGCACCAATACGCCGCCCTAGAAAATTAATGTCAGTAAAAAGTTTTGGTTCTTCATTCACAGAAGTCGTCGAATGTTTGTCGTAGTGTTTTCTTAAACTACGAGGCATTTTTAGCTTGTTTTAATAGTTCGTGTCTTAACTTTACCTACAACAATTCAGAGGGCGCTGGAATAAGACAGAAAATAACGACGGTGAAGTACGAAGGACAGGAATCAACAACCCGAGTTAGAGTTTTATTACACGCCTGTTCTATGCAACCTCCATCTACGGCAACACTAAACCGTGCGGAAAATGAAAATCTGTTCAGCACATATGTGCGGAACGGAAATCGGTGACGGACTATTTTTAAATAGAAGCGAAATTTCACTGGAATTTTCTACAAATCGTGCAACGCAATTACAATTTGAATCGCTAGCGATAGCTGAAAATCGGCCCCTGAGTTCCAATCTGTTCTATGCGCCATGATGCACATAGAACACATTGGAATTCAGGGGTCGAAATAGTAACACGGGTTCCACTCGCAAATTTGATTGGCGATAAAATGTGTTCTTTGTGTTGATAGTTGTCAAATGAATTGCTGAGTTTCCTTCTAATAATTGTTTTTATAGACGTGAAGGCGTGTAATAAACACAGAACGACACACGCGTTTGAGTGGGTTAATCGATATGGCACTTGTGCCATCGCCGAAAAATTAAATTCGAGGCCTGTGGCCTTTTGTTCTATCCTTCCGCGCTGACACTCGTACCATATCGATTAACCCATTCACACGTGTGTGTCGTTCTGTGTATTTTCTATATTGCAGGAAAAACTCCAACAAGGAAGATTGATTCCTCTACAGTGTACTCTACTTGAGTTGTGTTCTGTATATATCCCATGATTAACCATGAATACAGTGAATGAAAACTTTCAAAGAAAAATATCACCTTAAGAGTTCGACGGTTTGTTTACTTTTTTGCTGTTATTTCGTATCGAAGCATTTCAGTGGCTAATTCCTGTACCGTCAGCGGAATACGCAACGACCTACAAAATGCGTTCTTACATGGATTATACGCGTGGTTTTAACACATTTTTCAATTCCTGTATTCTATCGGGTAATATTAAATACACACCACAGGAGAATATACACATCAAAATATTTTAAAATGTACAATAACATGCGAAATTCACCTCGGAGGAGGTGAAAACCGCCGCCATTTTGCCTATGTACAAAGAAATTCTGGCGATCTCTCATGACACCGGTTTAATTTTGTTCGAAGTTCGACGCGGACTAGAACCAATCTTGCCCTTAAATAGTTCATCACCGATGTTTAGAGTCAGTCGTCGGGATTATTTCAGTTTGTTAGAAAAGCGAACCTGCAGTTCGCTTTTCCCGACTAAATGATATGCTCCAGACGACTGAACCTAACAAATACCATAAGCATTCATATTCTTTGAAACAACGCAAGAAATGTTGCTCAATCGGTGCGTGATTTGACCGGCATTATCATTATGAGTGGAGACTCACCGCTGAAGTTATTATTACGCTGCGCAGTTCCTCTAAGCTTGTTAAAATAATGTTTTCACGGTGAATTAAATACTTATTGATTGGAATATCTAAAACTAGAGCACAGAAGAACATATACATGTCTTTGTAAGTGAATGAGATCGCATTACATCAAAGGTCGTCTGCGTGGAAATTTCCACAAGTGGGTAAACAAACAGCCCAAACAAACAGCGTCGAATTTCTTACAGAATTGGACTGGTGAACTGAGCGCTTGAAACTTCGAGTGATAACGCACATTTCCATTCACGTGAGTTTCATGGTCCGCATAAGCAGAGAATTGACTCTCCTGTTTGGAAACAGACATATATGAAGTAATTTCATTGGGGGGGGGGGGGGGGGGGGTGTTTGTGGAGGTGTTGATTGATGAATGTATTAAAACGTAACACAGTGATAGTGCAGTTGGGTTGTACTTATATTTGATAAACAATTAAGCAAGAGGTGTCGTGGGTGGAGGGCGTACATCTGATAGGCCTATGTAGAGGATATCTGCGCTGTTTCGGTGAATATGGGGAATTATCTCATGAGTGTGAACCTGAAAGTTTTATTTGTCACTAACGCTTGCGCGAAATAATTCACGATATTCACAAAATAGCGTAGATTTTCTTTTTATTATATGCTACGTGACATTTTACTGCGCATTATTCAGCCCAGTTCGATTGAAAACAGTTCCAAGGCAGTAACAAAGATCTGTTGATCGTTCCTTCAAGGCGACGTTCAATGCGACGTCATGCACCGAGGCGTGTGGGCCTGAAAGTATTATTTTTCATTTGCGCAAGCGCTCGTGAATAATAAAATTTTCAGGTCCACACTCATGAGATAATTTCCGATATTCACTAAAATAGAGTAGATTTTCTTTTTATTATATGCTACGTGACATTTTACTGCGCTTTATTCAGCCCAAGTCGACTGCAAACAGTTTCAAGACAATAACAAAGATCTGCTGATCGTTCCTTCAAGGCGACGTTCAAGGCGACGTCAGTGGGTAACAATAATACCAAGTTCCATTAATATCAATTGAGACATTCAAAAGTTCTGAGCCGGACTCGACTTGTTATAGTTTGATTTGGATGTGGGGATATGTAAACTTGAACTAAGTCTGTGACCTTGACCTTGTAGACAGGTATTCCAACCTTATTCGCGACACACCCTCTGGTGGTGGGCAACTTTAATACCACGTATCGTTAATATCCTCCAAGGCCATCAAAAGTTCTGAGTCGGACACGGCTTGCACAGACGGACGGACGGACGGACGGACGGACGGACGGACGGACGGACGGACGGACGGACGGACGGGGACAGACGGACGGACGGACGGACAGACAAGTGATTCCTATATAACCCCCTGAACTTCGTTCGCGGGTGTATTAAAATTTCCATAGTGTTCAATGTTAAAATGGTGGTGGGGGGGGGGGGCTCTAGGTCCAGCAATGGCATTTTCCGCCTGTTTGGTTCAACTCCACCTGAGGATACTTTATAACAAATAAGAGGCAGTTTGGGGTAATATGGGCGTTCGACATTTCATTCTATTTTTAGCCCGCGGAATTTCTTCCAGAGCGCGCAGGAGCGCGGAGTATTTTTTTCATAAGTCAAATACAGATCAACCAATAACAATATACATCAACACTTGGCTCAAATAAGCCTAGTTCTGGCAAAAAGAGAAAATTGGGTCGGGGCTACAAAATAATGCCCCTCACACGGGGGGGGGGGGGGGTCAGGAAAAAATTTCGGACATAAGGCGCAGAAAGTTTTTTTTCCGACCCTGGGGTACCCTTCAACCCACCCCCTTTTTGAAAGAATTTTTTTTTTTCATTTTGAAATTTGGTAAACACCCCCCCCCCTCCCCGATTGCTCTCGTGATATCCTCGGCCAAAGCAATCTCATGCGATAATTCTTAATCCATTCAAACGTAAGTGCGGTTCTGTATATATCAAATATGGAAGGTTTTGTAGCAAGTGTGTTAGAGAAGATGTGTTTTGAATGTTTTACTTACTACCCACGGAGTTAAAATGGTAAACCCCAGATGGTGCCTATTAATAAGGCCGACCAGCATTTTATTGATCATTTTGATTATAGTCCCCCTAACTATGTTTCATCCAAAAAATAAATCGTTTGTGAGTTATAGTTTTTGAAAAAAATTCGTTTGAAATTCCGGTCTATTTTTAGCCTGCAAAGGTAGCGTGCGTAATTCTTTTGCCATAAAGTATGTCACTCAGCTGTAATGGGCTCCAAATTTCATTCAGATCGGCTGAGGGGTTCAGATAGTTGAAAACTCGCACGGAACCAAAAATCTTCCCCTCTCAAAATAATAGAAATATTCTCCCTCAAACTTCCTTTGAACAAGAGTGGAATACAAAATATTTTAAGTAATTCCATTAATTGGGTCATGAGATTATTTTTTTTTTAAATTGAAGGGATTTCCCCTCGAAAATCAAAAATACGATGTTATAACAAACAATTATCTCAAATAATACAGAAACCAGTCTGGATGTGTTGGAGACGAGTAGTCGTTAATAGCATTCTCACGGACGAAGGACGCTGAACGACAGGCAGACGGACGACGGACAAAAACTCTAGCTTAATTCGACTTTCAGTCAGTTGCACTAACAAGGTGATCATTTACTCCAACTTAAATTATTAGAACTGAAATGAGGATTGTGAAAGCGGAAGTGATCACTCATGCTCATCGTGACGTTCAAGTAAGGTGAGTTTACAAGGTAATCAACTACTCTAAATTAAATTAAAAGTACTGAAATGAATCTTCTGTCGCTTTATCGGAGTATGATTCCAGGATGAGAATGTGAAGTTGTATGAAGTATGTAGGATATCCCATAGTCTCTATTCGAATAAGAGACAGATAGTTCATTTCATTTCTAATATGCATTATCAGTGGCGAAGGAACCGGGGGTGGTGGGGGGGGGGTGGTGGGAGGGGGGGGGGGTTAAGTATGTATTTATCCCCCCCCCCCACAATTTTTTCCAAAACTTTGTAAATCATATCTAGTATCTACACGAAAATAACCACATACATCTGCATATTCTACATCACACAGGCGCACATAAAAACTGTATGATCTACACCATTTGCGGTGCATAGAAAAGTTGGTAGCCGATGTCACTGACTGATTTGACGCTCAACAGGTTAACATCTTCCTCTCTGACATACATCCTCCTTTAACCCTTTACTCAACTTAACGGCCAAAAGCGGCCAGCGCCATTCTCAAAACTCGCCAATTAATTCTCATGATTTTTTCATTTTTTGTCTCAAAAACATAGGTTATGACCCCTCATTGGAACGAGCTCGTCTAGATCGTTCCAATGATGGGTCATAACCTATGTTTTGGAGACAAAAAATGAAAAAAATTAGTTATTCAAGAATTTTTTTTGCAAGTGTCGCCTGCTTTTCATGTTATGTAAAGGGATAAACACCAAAAATTAACAGCAACGATACCTTGATTTTTTCACTTGAGAAGCGAGGAAATGAGCTCTCAGTAGTTCATATTTCACAAATTTTCCTGGTATCCCCCTCCCGCACTCTCCCCCGTGTTTGGCTACGCAGAGCGGTCCGCCAAAGGCGACCGTGCTGTCGACTACAAGTTCCTGTTTACAATACACCCCCCCCCCCCCCCCCCCAATATTATAAGCTTCCTACGCCCCTGTGCATTGTTCATAGCGAAAAATGAATATAGCAGTCAGTGAGAAAACGATACAATAATCAGCAGATAGACAAACGGTGTCAGCAATTATTTAACCCAGACAGATTTCTGATGTTCCCTACAGAATCAGAATAGAGTATTCCGTTTGCATCGGATCGGAGCGCGGTGCCTCAAACTCAAATGACCACGATTCGATCCCCGCAAGGGGTAACTGCTTTGTGTCATTGAGCAAGGCACTTAATCCCGATTTCCCACGTTGTGGCAAGGTGTCGCTGTGCACTAAGGTGTATTGCACGTCGATGTGTACTTCAACGAATGCCCTGCGTGTGTGGAGCTGGTATGCTGGGGAGTCTGATCTTTGCTCGACCTTGCTCGGGGGTTCTCTCGGGGTACTCAGGTTTCCCCAACCCGTAAAACTGTCAGATACGTGACCCTGCTGGCTGCCGAAAGTATCGTTAATTCGCAATAAAAAATAAATATTCCATCAGATTTATTTGTCGCCACTTTGACCTTTTTACGTTACTCCAAAATTTAGCCTATTTTGACATATTTCATTAAAACGCTACCTTCACGTAGCTCTCTATTTATAAATGACACAGGTATGAAACTTCACACGCCTTTCTCTGGACATTCGAAATTGTGCACACCCATTTCTGGAATTAAAATGTCGCTCTTGATTCTATTGAAGCCACTTTTATGGCATTTTCTAAAACTTTTAATTTCAGCCTCATTTTGAGGCTTGGGCTTACGATATTTTGGAAATATAATCTTCCACAAAAAAACGTATTTCACTAAAATGTAGTGCCGTACTGAGACATTCCAACCGTTACAGTCGAACTCTTGATATGACGTCATAAAGGGTTGTTATAAGGTCAAAAATTAAAATGAGTCGGCTTGTTTTGAATTTTAGTATGTTTTAGAGCTCAAAAGATAAAATGAGCCATAGCTATTTTTTGTTGTTGTATTTTCATTTAGCCCTATATTGACGTGTTTATATGTCACAACAAAAATTTAGCCTATTTTTAGATATATTTCATTAACCCTTTACCCAAGGTAACGGCAAAAACCGGCCAGCGCTATTCTCAAAAATCGCCAATTAATTTTCATTATATTTTCATTTTATGTCTCAAAAAATAGGTTATGACCCCTCTTTGGAAAGAGCTCATCGAGCCCGTTCCAATGAGGGAGGGGTCATTACCTATGTTCTTGAGACACAAAATGAAAAGAAATTAGTTATTCAAGAATTTTGTTTACAAGGGTCGTCTGCTTTTCATGTATTGTAAAGGGTTAAAAACGCTACCTTGTGCTTCCCGTAGCTCACTATTTATAAATGATACAGCTATGAAATTTCATACACTGTTTTCTTCTCCTTTGAAGTTGTGTGAATTTATATTTTTGTTTCAAAAGTACGCACGAGATGTCAGGGATGCCAATTTTACTTTTTTGTGAATACCGGTAGCTTTTTTACTTTCAACATTATTATGAGGTTCAGTCTTTCGAAACTTTGTGAATATAATCTCCACAATAAGCCACATCTAGAAGTGTTTGCTAACCTTCAAAATTCCCAGCTGTGGTGGCCGAACTTTAGGATGACGTAAGGGGAGGTCATAGGGTCAAAATTAGAATTCGTCGGATGTTGTTGAAATTTTAGCATGTTGTATAGTTCAGAAAATTATGAGGTAGCTGTTTTTAATTTTCAGATTTATCGCCATTTTGACGTTTTTGACGTCAGTGCAATTTTTTGTCATACTTCTTCCAAAACGAGCGACGGCGTACGCCTTATCCAGTGGTTTGGTACGCCAAAAGGCGACAAACACGTTCTCCTAGCTGTTGGGCGATTCGCCGTTGGCCGTGCTTCGTAGAATGACTTCTGGAAATTCGCTTCGCGATTTCAAAACCATCTAGTTAACCCTTTACCTAACGAATTGCCCGCATCCGCCCGCGTAATATGCAAATTGAGCAGTTGAAAAAATTAAATTTTTCAAAATATTTCAACAAAACCATATCATGTGACCCCTCATTGGAACGAGCTCATTGAGCTCGTTCCAACGAGAGGTCACATGACATGGTTTTGTTGGAATTTTTTGAAAAATTTGAAAAAATTATATTTAAAATAATAAATTTTGATATCGCCTGCGTTGGGTAAAGGGTTAATTCAGCTCTACTTTCGAAAGCAACTCGCCATGTTACGACGCCGCTTGCACATAAGGCGTCACATGTTCATTTGCCTGTTAAGGACGACATTTCCGCAAGACCTATACTTCATCGAGATTGTGTGAAACACACACAGAGATCGGATCTCCGTGCATTCGAGAGTCCATTCAGTTTGCTCTTGAACACTTAAACTGGAATAACACTCTTCAGATTTTGGATTTGTTTCACAGTCTCATTTCCGTTATAAAATCATAACTCTTCGACGTTCACATCAGCACAGTTTCAGTTTGCTAAAAGATCATTTTCTTGTTTTACAGTTTTTCGTAATAAAATATTCCCCAACATTTGTTTGTGGATCAGTACATCTTGTGGAAAGCGGTTAATATCATTCTTTATTACGCCAGTCGGATGTATTAACCAAAGAAATGTCATAACTTGTGGCCGAGGACAGATGAACACAACGACAATAATGACCAATAGTGGACCCATATTAATTGAAAACGCCGACGCCGGCTGTAAAAATTAATTGTCACTGTCCGCCATTTCGTCTTTATCGCAAACATGGCAGTCTGAAATCAGTTAATTGGCTCTTTTGAAAGTTACGTTCAAAAACGTCGAAGGGAATAAATCAATAATTTTCTTAGCGATCAATGAAATGTCGGTTTACTCCCGTTGTATTCCATCGCTAGTCGTCTGTTTTATAAGCAAATGAATGTCGGTAGGAAAATTTAACGAAAACAAGAAACGGATTGCAAACACTTCGAGGTCTGGCATAATAAATACGTTATGGGGCATTTAGTTGGTGGATGCGATGTCACATGAGGCTCAGTGAGAACAATATAAGGCTCGGCCAATGACTTGCCTCATATTGTTCTCACATCGCCTTATGTAGCAACGTATCCGCCAATTAAGCGCCCCGAAACTCATTATATACAGTTGGCAGAGTAGAATGTTATAGCACTCGATCTGTCTGGCGCCATTTGGCGTTGAGCGCATAGCAAAGAACGGCAGAGTGGACCTGGTCTTAAATTACTTCACCAAATATATTCGGTGGGATAATATCCTACCTAATTATTGCATTTTCTGTATTTCTTGTGTACAACAGCACGACTGTTATTGGCCAGGAGGGTTGCTGTATTCACCTGATGTGATAAAGTTGGCAAAGGAAGCGGAAAGAGACACCCTTCTTTATACAAAATTCAAAAGGGATGGATCCAAGGGGCCACTTGTTGTCTATGACGGGAACTGTGCAGCAGCTGATGTCCTGTGGAATAAACGCATATAGAGACGTAATGACAATACTCAAAGATTCTGTAAGGAGGGGTGCTATCTATCATTCTTCTGTTTAAATATTTAAACCCGCATGCCAATGTATGCTACAACAAACTCCATTCATTTTAGAGCCAAACTAGGAACCAGGAACGTAGGTAGCAGAGAGGACACAGAAAAGGTTGAGACAGACAGACAGAAATATTGAGAGAAGGACAGACAGACAGACAGACAGACAGACAGACAGACAGACAGACAGACAGACAGCAGGCAAGGCAGGCAGACAGACAGATAATTTAGGCTAAACTTTATCGTACAATATTATTTACACCATAATGCACTATCTGAGAATCAAGGTTGGGGTGTGAGTGCCTCAGGTCACAAACGTAGTCATTTGAAGCTTGTGTTTCTCTTTTGAGTTCGCATCATTGTAATCATATTGGCCGCAGAGCCCCCCTACCACTTGTTTCTACGACCTTTAAAGTCGAGAAAATTGCATATTTTTGCTCCGGATTTAACACTGTACCTAACATGAAAAGCAGACGACACTTGCAAATAAAAATTCTTGAATAACTAATTTTGGGCCCCAAAACATAACTTACTGTATTGTATTCCTACCTTGCCATCAATGTACATGGACAACCACTGATATATATTCAGTGTATGGCTGCCTTTCTATAGCCGCTCTACTCCACCCGCTCGAGTTCGAAATACTTCCTACGCCCCTTCCAGTAACAAACGTGGAGGTCACAAACCAATGTAGATTTTGAGGCAGTTTTCATCATCACCTATCATATTTGTTTTTCTTCTCTCAGTTGGTATCATTCCACAAGATGATATAAACGTGTATTTGGGAGTTGAAAGAAAAATACACCTGTTGCGAAATATCTTTGGAAACTGCTATTGGAACTCATACCAATGATTTGTAATAACCGACGTGTTTTAAAACATCAAAATAATATAATATACTACTCAAAGTTTGCTAAGCACCAAATATTTGACACTTCATTGTGAAATTTGCTTGTGACATATTTGCGATATTTTTGGTGGATATGATTGGGAATGTATTGAGATGGTCCCCAGTGTTTACATTAGCTCCCTTGACAGGCAGACTTTTCGTGACAGTCATGGAAAGCGTGAACCCCTGGATTTTCATGTTTTCGTGTACTATCTACATGTACATGACATGTGTAGGGTATTCAGTCTTCATTTCAACACACTGATTTGACGGGCTGTAGGGATGGTGGAGCAAGGGGCTACCCATCGTCAGGTTGGTGAAGCCCTTGGTGTGCACCATACGGTGATCACATACGCCTGGGCAAGATTTCAGCAGTATGACACAACCGTAAGACGGCATGGTGATGACAGAGGCCCGTAGGAACCGCTTTGCCACAGCAACTCAGCTTCGCAGTGACCTTCAGAATGCATCCGAGGTAAATGTTTCGACGCAGACTATCCGGGCAAGGTGGCACGCAGGTGATCTCCGACAGAGAAGACCACGTATTTGCATTTCGCTGTCCCAGAACCACCACAGGCACGATTTGAATGGGTTATGGACCACTTTGGGTGGACCAGAGAAGATTAGCGTCCTGTCCTTTTTACAGATGAGTCAAGGTCCTTCCTAGAGGACACAGATAGGTGTTCTAGGTTATGGAGAAGACCAGGAGAGAGATTCCATGCAGCCATCATTGCTGAGCAGGACCGCTAGGGTGGAGGGTCAATCACGGTCTGGGGCGGCATCAGCAGGGATGGACGTACAGAGCTTTGTGTCCTTGAACGTGGTACATTGACTGCACAGCGGTATATTGATGAGATCATGGATGTCCACGTCAGATTGTATGCAGGTGCATTGGGTGATAGATTCAATCTGATGGACGATAATTCCCGTCCTCATATTGCCCGTGCTGTCGGGGAGTACCGACAGAGGGAGGGGGGTTGGCGTATGGACTGACCAGCAAGATTCCCTGACCTCAATCCAATCGAACATGTCTGGAATGAGCTGCAGCTTGCAATTTCAGACCGTTCTGTCCAGGTGTCAAGGTGCTTGGTGCCATGCTGGTCCAAGAATGGAACAACATCCCACAAATGATCACCAGGAACCTGATTGGGAGCATGAGAATGCGTTGCCAAGCTGTGATTAACAATAATGAGTCTCATACTCGATATTGAACCCATACCAGTTCGCTCCGTCAACTTGAAATCTTTCCTCTTTTACCAATAATATCCATTTTCCATGGTAATCGTATTCAAAAGCTACAAAAATATGTCAAACACAAATAAAATCTTAATTTCTGTACTTAAATCATTAAAGATATAATTAAATAAAACATATATACACTTTTCGACACAATATTTCAACTAAAATGTAAAACAGGTAGTTGGATATTCTTTGTGCTTGACAAACTTTGAGTTGTATATATATGATACTGAGGAACACTCTGCAGTTAGAGAAAAATACCAGCCCCGTATTTTCTTGATATAAACATTTCATCCTGTAATTATTTACGACATGCACGATAACATTCAAAAGCCTGAAAACTGACATCTCTGGCTGGAGATGAAGCAGCTACCAAGCATGCTTGTTGAAAGTCAAGGTCAGAAGTCATCAGTATAATTATGTAAGGAAGTCGACGTTGTTATGGCATAGAACCAGTCTAGTCATTAACTCTTAACCTGCTGAGTATTTACAAAATATGTTTCCCAAATCTAGTCATAGCTTCTGAGAAGCTGCCTGTACTAAATTTGATGAAACATTCATCTAAGTTTAACTAAAGAAATTATTGCCAACAAGTCTGTTCAACTTCAGGAGAGCAATTTGATTAAATGTGCCCAACTACACTTATTTCAGTGATAAGATAGTTTGTGTCCACACAGGAATATCCGCCAACAGCGTGCAGGGAGTTGAATAGTCCATCGCCTGTGTTGTTGATTCTATCGTCTGGAATATGTCAGTTGATCGGAAAAGCGAACCTGTGGTTCGCTTTTTCGACCAGCTGAAATATTCCAATGGATTGGATCTAAAATTATCAAACAAATTCATTTTCTTGGAATCAATGCAAGAAATGTTTCTTTGGTCGAGAATTGATTTGACCGAAGCTTTTGAACATGTTAAAAAACTAAATACTTGTGAATGAAGACTCATTCAAATAACTTTATGATTGCGCCCCTTTTGATGTCTTCAAGGCGAAATACATATTTATTTATTGAAACATTTTTAACTGGAGTACGAGAGAAAACAATGTATCTATATATATGTGAGAATAAACGAACACCAAATTCAATCAACACCGTAGTTTTTGCGCAAACTCCCTGAAAAGTAGTGAAAGCAAACAACTCCTAATGACGTCGAATTCCTTACGGAATTAACTCTCCGCACGCTGATGTTAAAATACCAAAGTTTTCAGCAGCACATTTTTCCCACGATGCAACTGAGAACTTAAAAGTATATATATCTTGTCTTTACAGAGCTCATTGAGCTCTATCAAACAAGATATAATTTGTTAAAGTTTTCAATACGCATGTGTTATAAGGAGTCAGTCACGGAAAATGTGAATGACTACCAACGTGCATGGAGTTCAACTTGTAGCCTGAGAGCTTGGGGTGGGCAGGGGGATATGTTTTTTTACTGCATTACATGAGACTAATGGCATGGTGTAAATCTGCAGTTGCAAAGTGCCATTCTATCTGAGCAGCGCATCAAAATTTCATTTTTCTCTTTCTTTCTTTTTGATTCATGTTAAATTCTGTCTCTCTAATAAAAAAGTATTTATCTTCATTTCATATATTTCTTGTATAAGAACACTTGCGCAACAATCATACCCACCGTGACAACAATTACTAAAGACGCGCCGAGCATCACCGTTACCACTTTATATTTGACGATAAGCTGTTCTAAGTATTTCATGTGTGTCAGATTGGTTGGTTTACAAATTTCTGTCACAGCCGTTTCTGCGTTAGCGATAACAAAAGTACCATTAATACGCGACGTTGGTTTTTCCAAGCCATCATTTATTTTGGTGACATTGTTTTTAGTCGATGATGCCTTTGCAGTGCCAATTGTTGGCTTCATGGATTCGGCTATAAGATATGTTCCGTTGATATATGGTGTTGGTTTTGTAGCTGCGGTAATTTTTATGTATTTGTTAACAGCTGTGGTTTGTTCTATATCTCTGTTTGTAGTCGTTGGGTTTAAAATGTCTATAGATATTGTTGTTTGTTCTGTGTTTGTCTTTGCTGTGGTATCTTCTGTACTTTTCCCGGTCACTATAGGACGTTCTGTGTTTTGCTTGGTTACTGTAGTACCTTCTGTGCTTTGTTTGGTTACTTTTGTACGTTCTGTGCTTTGTTTTGTTACTGCAGAACGTTCTCTGCTTTGTTTGGTTACTGTAGTACGTTCTCTGCTTTGTTTGGTTACTGTAGTATGTTCTCTGCTTTGTTTGGTTATTGTATTATGATATTTCTTTTTATCTGTTAATGCAGTGTGTTCGGTATCGTTTACAGTAGCGGCGGCCTGTTTTGTATATTTGAACGTGGATGTAGAGACTGTTGTGAATGGAGTGTTAGATGTTGTTGTTGATGATAGTGTTTGTGTTGCAATAGTGCTGGTAGTTGTCGTTTTACTTTGCTTTCGAAGACATTCACATGGAATTTTATCGCGTGTTAGATCCCATCCACCCACGTAACCATACGTGGCAAAATTAACAAAGCCATAGATCTGCAGTCCAAACGAAATTCCATTTTGATGAGAAAAACGCAACACACCGCTTTCTAATGAAATGGAGGTGAACGAGAACTCTGTTCTTGGTACTTGATTCCAGGAAATATTTCTGGTTGACCCATTGATCTGAATTCCATCAGTTTCGTTTGATAGTACAACAATGTTTGCATAATTATTATACTGTTTGTAAAGTGCATGTGTAGGTGCCATAACATCATAGGCACTCAAGTAGGAGTCTACGGGTGGAACAAGTACCATGAAGGGATTTGTGTAGAGTGGAGTTGCCCCAGAAGATTTCCAGAGCTGTACAACTAAAATGGGATGTGTCGCAATAACCAAACCTGGTTTATCTGACGGAATGTCAATTTCTTTGAATTCGGAAGCATTCAAATAGAAGGTTTTTTCATGAAACGTCACTTTCGTCCCATCGTAGGCAGCAGTGATTTTAAATATATCTCCACCTTCTCTTGCAGCAAACGGCACGGTTATATATCGCAAGCCCCATGTAGACGTGGGAGGAATTTGTTCAATGAGATGGCTACACGTATCTCTGGAGTTTGATGGAACATATCCACATAAACTTCCTGAAAGTACCGAAATGGGAGAATCACTCCTGATTTCTGTTCCAGTTAAATCATAGTAAAAACTTTCGATATGGAATACTTCATACTTGTTTAGAACAACATGTATCGTCTCCAGACTTCTGTACGTTTTGTGATCATATGCCATAGCTACGACGTGATTGGGAAAAGTTATCTCCAGCGTTGTATTGCTATGGAGTGGAGCAATAACCACATTTACTGGATAATACATGTGCGGCCTTGGTGTCACGACAAGGTATCGACATGCGCAGAAGTTACTCACTGAAAAGGCCAGAAACGCGTCTCCATAATCAGTGTTCCTATCGAATACGATTAGTGTAAAATTGGATGTTGAACTAAGATACATTGCTTTTCTTTGCTTACTTGTGCCATGATCCACTTGTAAAGAACTTTTAACTTTCAGCGACACTCCACTGCCGGCTTTCACATTCAGTGATTGGTACTGTACTCCAGAATTGAGGGGTTCTGATAGTGATATAGAGGCGTCGAAGAAGGATAAAATGTATAAACTAAAGTTAAAGTCATACAGCTGTTTCATGAAGCCCAATGTGTATACCGTATCAACTGAGTCAGTCTGCCGACTACCTGAAATTAAACAAAATTAGACTTAATTTCAGCCATAAACCTTCAGCAAACACGACCACAAAATAGCAAAGCTCTGGCAAAACGTATAATCAAGGATTTACCAAGTGCTATACAGAATACGGTTATGGGCAGTGATGCTGTGAGCAACAACGGGTCACATATAAATGAGCTTGGCGGGCCACGCATGCTCTTTTCGAAACAATGAGTGGCAAGAAAGGGCTCCTAGGTATTCTATTTACCACATCTACACAATTATTTATATACAGTTTTGGTCACACATCACCCAAGCTTCAGTGTTCACGCTAGGGGGTGCCCATGGTGCCAGTTGCACTAAACTAAACAAATTCGTACGGCACCCAAAATACAGCATTCGGCACCAAAATGTGGCACCAAAAATATACTTTTGGTAGGCCTCAAAGGCTTTGTGGTTTATTATTTCAGCGTGTCCTTTTCGATATATTCACAGAACGACGCGCGAGTGTGTGACTGGGTTAATCGATATGGCACGAGTGCTAGCGCGGAAGGATAGAACGAGAGGCCGCACAAGTGCCATGTCGATTAACCCATTCACACACGCGTGTCGTTCTGTGTTTATTACACGTCTTCACGTCTGTAAAAACAATTATTAGAAAGACACTCAGCAATTCATTTGACGACTATCAACACAAAGATTAGATTTTATCGCCAACCAAATTTGCGTGGGGAACTCGTGTTACTATTTCGTCCCCTGAATTCCTATGTGTTCTGTGCGCCTACTGACGATTTTCAGCTATTGCTAGAGATTCAAATTGTAATTGCGTTGCAGGATTTGTAGAATATTCCAGTACAATTTCGCTCCTATTTAAAAATAGTCCGTCAGCGATTTCCGTTCTACACAGATGTGTGGAACAGAGTTTCATTTTCCGCATGGTTTAGTGTTGTTGTAGATATGGATATCATAGAACAGGCGTGTAATAAAATCGTACAGAATTTACGCCCGTCAAGTAATCTGCAGGTATTATGCCTCCTTGTTATGGATCAACTGAATTAACAATTTGTCCCTTTAAAACCCTTTGATACTTCTGTACGTCTTGTTACGTACGAAATCAAGCAACGCGTTAATACTTTGTGGTCATTTGTTTTGTTATTAGTTTTCGATTTTTTAAGGTTTTAACCTCAATTTCTATTTTCTCCCGAATAGTGCTCAGTGACAACCGTTGAGCGAAATGTTATCGCAGCTTAAAATACTAATATAATCCTGCTGTCAAGACTTCCTAAATGGTTGAGTGCTAGAAGCCACTATCAGGGCTTTCAAAAATGAGGATACCAGAGCAAAAGCCAACGCTTTCCTTGCTTATATTTCATACTCACTCAAACACAAATAATATTTTGTTTATATAAATTTGTTTAATTACAAATCATTGGAGAGTGCATGTGTTCACTCTCCAATAATTTGTAATAAAGCAAGTTTTGGATAACAAATTCAGACCACAAAAAATAATCTAGCCCTCAACCAGATAATCACTAATGTGAAAAGTATCTTGTTATTTGTACTTTCCGACGGTTGACGTCGCATTTTGAAAAACGTTGAAGAAACTGAATTCCCAGTGACGTTTGAACGTCAGGATAATTAAAGTCTCAAAGGGTTTACCAATTCTTATCAATACATTTCTTTGTTACTTGATCTCAAAGCTATCTGGCTTAAATGTTTCATCTGGAAGATTATAAATTATTTGCAACTAGTTTATTTGGAGTGAATAAACAAGGAATAAATAATAATCTCAAAATTATTTTGTAAACGTCAATAATAATGTAAAACAATTTTATTATTTAATTTTTTTATCATTTGTTTTTGGGGTTTTTTTGCAACTAAAATACTAAAAAGAGGCAGGTAATACTAAATTAAAATATCGTACTTTGAGTGCAACAATGCACCATCTGCAATGTTTTAGCATTGCAAGTGGCGCATTGGTGCACTCAAAGGACAACACATGGTTAATTTGTTCGCATTTAAATCAGATTTCATTTGGCATCAGGGAAATTAATTTAGCACCTAACAATAATTCGACTTGGCACCTTAAACTTTCGGGCCAGCGTGAACAGTCGTTATTTCGTGTATTTCACCGCCCAAATGTTAGTGTACATTACGGTAGAGGGAAAAATCAATGGAAAACCAAACTGGTTGAGCCTCGTCAACCACTGTGGCTTCTACCAATAGTTTATCTTTTTAACATGAAATCCAAAGTCCGTGTTTAACATTACAATACTCACATTACAGTGGTGGTTCATGCTATTAAACGCCTAGCAGCACACAGTGGCGGCGCCAGAAAATGTTTCAAGCGGGGCGGGGGCGGGGGGGGGGGGGGGATACGGGCACGTCCACACGAAGAAGAGAAAGTCCACCAGTGGCGTTTTAGGATCATAACGTTACATTCAGATACCATAGTAAGGCAATGAAATTCTATACATATGGCCTGTGCACAAGCAATGTTTCAGCCAATGGACCTCCGGGTAACCCGGAGGTCCAATAGCAGAAACATTACCTCTGTTTTCTATGAGTAACCAAGAGAACCTGCCCTTCTTTGGATGCCATTCGATATGGCAATTGCGCGCAATCCCTACGCGTAATTAAGCTTTTTAATTTTTTCGAACATTCCACCAAAACCATAATCGAGTTTGATTTGTCGACCTACGTCACATAATACTAAAACTGCAGCTGAGGTAAGTCTCCATTCATAAATATTTAGTAAACAACCTTGGTTATTTATTATTTATTTATTGGGATTTAACGACACTTTCAACAGCCAGGGTCAAGTCGTGTCAGATAGTTTTACGGGTAGAGGAAGCCGGAGTACCCGGAGAGAACCACCGAGCAACTGCCAGACTCCCCAGTGTACTACAGTACAGTTACCGTGGATTGGCCATAATCCACGCTCGGGCAGTTATGTCCACGCATGCATTTACCAGGTAATAAAAATCAGCATTTGTAAATTGTTATTTAATGAAGCATCGGGTTGTACCCGGTGCTTCATTAATTAATTTTTTTGATAATTATTCCTATAAATAGTGTTAGGAATCTAATATTATTGTATCCGTGGACACATTGCCCACCGGTGGAACGTGACCAGTCCACGGCGACAGTAATGTAACTCCACACAAGCAGGTTTAGTATTGGTTGAAGACAAGTGCACCATCGACGTGCAGTACGCCTTAGTACACAGTGCCACCGTGCCCCCACGCGGGGAATCGGACTGAAGTGCTTTAGCCAAGGGCACAACGCAGCTACCTCTGGCGGAGATCGAACCGTGGGTCTTTCGGCTTGAAGTTTAATGCCGTAATCACTGAACCACCCCGCTCCCAAGAAACTTGTCTCGCGGTATCAATACAGTCATTTGAGATTTGGTCGCATCAAGTCTCCATTGAAGAAACATTTCTCACGTTGCTTCAAAGGAAATGTTTATAATATTGTCAATATTACTATATTAATATTAATGAAATTCAGATTCATTAGCCTGGAATATTTCACTTGGTCGGAAAGCGAACCTTAGGTTCGCTTTTTTGACAAACTGAAATATTCCAGACGAGTGAATCTAAACATAGGCCATGGAGTATTTTAGGATCAGACCAAGCCATAACCGCGTCGACTTCCTAACAGAATGTGGCTGGTGACCTCTGAGCTTCAATATCAGGCTTAAGAAATTAGAAAGGATTTTTTTGTGGTTTCCCAACAGCATATTTCAGTGATATGAAAGGACATTTTAGCTGAGTAGTTCTCTCAACTTCAGTGTTCGACAAAACCGTCTACTTTCATACCACATGTGTTTGAGTCCATGTTTGTTGTATTGGTGCATAAACATACATCGAAGAAAAATATAGTATATACCCACAGTAGCTTGGTGAACCAAATGTTCACCACGAGTGGTGAAGTGGTGATAACCGCGAGCCTTTGGCGCGCGGTTAACACCACTTCACCACGAGCGGTGAACATTTGGTACACCAAGCTACTATAGGTATATTTTATTTATACCATGATCATCAGATTAATAAGTGTTTAAATGTTGAATAAATCAATATACACACTTGCGATTCTGTTTTTGTTTACATGAGCACCGGTGGGCGGTACTTCCGCTGGCAATTTTATCGTCGAAACGAAATAGAAGAAGAAACACGCACATTACGGGGCTTTTTCATTTTAATAACATAATAACATACTATTTCGAGTTATGGATGTTTTATTAACATGAGGCAACGTATGTTTGTTAATTTTTGGTATCTTATGAGATAAACTTATTTAAAAGCGTAATAAATATTTGCCGGTTTCATTTCACTCTTCACGAGGCGACGAGTGATAAATTTAGACAAGTTTGCATTCATGGCGAGTAGTAGGAGAGGGATGGATCGTGCCCATTGGGGATCTCAGGGGGATCTCATGTGTGACGTCATAGTCACGTGACACAGTGGCGACATGTTTGGATGTCATGGTAACGCGCGTGCGCGGCCATCTTGTGACGTCATCCCCATAGTAATACATCGTCCTAGTGCGCATGCGCAGCGCGTGTTGTTAGGGTGATACGTGTTTCAGTTGGCCATTTTGAATACTGGAGGTCGCCATCTTGCTTTATATGATAGTACGTGGTTGCTATGTTACCCAATTTTTGCTACCATAGAAAAAAATGGCGCCACTGGGTCATGTGGTTATGACGTTACATATGAGATCTCCCATGAGATCCCCCCAATGGGGCACGATCCATCCCTCTCGTACCACTAAGGCGAGGTCACCAAATGTCAACTTGGATGTAGTTCCACTGTAGGTGTAAATTTTAACAACTGAAATCCCACTGCTGGCCTGTTAACCTCGGCTGGTTTGTAAAGTTAAAATTTATGTCATAGGCTTTCTATATATAGTAGAATAGGCAATCATTGTATAAATTAGGGTAACTCATAGACACACTGCGGCTTCTATAATTTAGGTAATCATTGTATAAATTGGGGTAACTCACAGACACACTGCGGCTTCTATAATTATTTAATTGACACACTCAACAAGGGAAAAAGAAAACATTCTTATATATAGGACATTTTAATATTGACCTTGTGAAAGCTGCGTCACACTCCAAAACAGATCTCTTCTGAGATGTAATATGTTCAGTGAGGGATTTGTCCACCACACAAAAGGGCAACGGGTCATTCCGCAATGCTTAAATTTCAAAAAATGTTGCAAGCTGCTTCAAATCCGTAGTAAACCTTACTGATGTACCTGGTCATTTTATAATTTTCGGTGCTTAATTATCAATATTACAAACACAATAGTTCAAAACCATTCATTTTAGGAAATAAACTCTTCCCTGATTGACAGTTCAAGTGACTGATGTATAAATGTCATCGTCCTCTCTTTATATAGAAGCAAAATGTCCCAAAGCAGCCTACGAACATTTTTCAATATACATATTTTTTTGCTTGCTTTTGAAACAGTATTTCTTTTGTAGGGCCAAACACAAAATAGGAAATACATAAAAACAACAGGTTTGGTTGACAAAACATTAGTCTAATCTCAGGTGGCAATAAGAATAAATGTTTCAACAAGAAATTAAGATTTCTCACAAAATGTAATGTTAGAAATTACAAAAAAAACAGAGTTAAAAAAGCAAAGCAATGTACTGTGTAAAATGTTTCTTCGACAACAACGATCACATGGGAAGAACATCGCAATCTCAACTGGTTGAGTGCTCAAATTATTTTTAATGGTTTGAAGTTGTCGATCAAATTTATTTTATTACAAATTATAGAAGAGTACACACGGGCACTTTCCCATAATTTGTAATAAAATGAATTCATATAAACAAGATATTATTTGCGTTTCACCGAGTATGAAACTTAATCAAGGAAAATCCTGGCTTTTGCTATGATACCCTCTTGTTTTTGAAAGCCCTGATAGTGGCCTCCAGCACTCAACCAGTTAAATAATGTTATATAATGGCGCTGCAATGGGGGGCAGGGGGAAGCCGCCCTCTGGCCCTAATACTAGGAGACAAGCAGGGCAGAGCGTGCCCATTTTCACCAGAAATATACAAGTGGAAAAGGCATTACATTCCAAGAACTACAGTACAAGTCAAAATAGGTTGTAGCATAATTGCAGTAAACTAAGTATACTGCTGCTCCTGCACTAATAAGATCAGAATCTGACATCAGTTTCTGGAAAGCTCTCATTGAGAGCTCTCCAGAAAATGATGTCAGCTTCTGGTCTTATCAGTGTAGGAATAGAAAGATACATAGTTTATAGTAGTTATCCTACAACTTATTTTGACTTGTACTGTATAACTAAGAAACTCGAGTATTCGTTTCGAGCGTATTTCCCGTGTGCCAAAGCAAAATGGAGGTGTATCAGGTATAATGTCGGATTTTGGTCGATAAACACCAAACAAAGAAACTATCCAATCGGCGGAATAATTTCTAAATCTTTTTGTCCCTATATCCCGATAAATTCTAATTTTTGATTGGTCAGAATGCCTTGGACAAATAGCCATGGCAAAGGATGCACCCAACATCCAAGGTATAAGAGAGCGTGCAACATCCAGGGTATGGTATAAGCGCACGCGAAGCATCGGGGGTACAATTGTGGTTTAAATGAAAGTTTTTCGCTTCCACTCGCCTCGGTATAAAAATAGAACCCCAAAACCTGAAAATAGTCACAAATATAACAGATTTCCGACAGTTCTATCATATTTAGCCGTTATAAATTAAATAGCCGAGTAATTAAATGAAACAAATTGAGAAAAATAAAATAAGAGCAATTATCATCCTCTGAGTTCCAATGTGTTCTATGTGCCAATAGGTGGACGATATGTAAACAAAAATACTGTTTACTCGTGTCCTCAGTCTGTACGCTTGGTGACATAAAACTACATATTCCAAACATCTACGCCCAGAAATGCTACAATTTTTTTACAAACATGGGAAATGAGATCTCAACATTTATAGCAAGCCTCGTAAGTACTTTTACGATTTCATAGAATCCCCAATGCTACATAACTTATTTATTACACTAACGTAATTTTTCGATATTATCAATATTGATAATACAATGAAACCTTAATTAAGCCAGGACTGTGAAAATTTCACACCCAGAATCCGTAAAGTTCAATAAATCTAGTGATCAATTCACCACTCGCATATATTATGCAAATTCCTTCACCTAGGTTATAATCTCTGGCAATATGCAATTCGCAAACCTAATCCAAGTCTACAAATTTGGGTGATGAAAACAATTTCACAAATTATAGACCAATCGGTGTTTTACCCGTCTTTTCCAGGATTCTGGAGAAAACTTACGTTTACGTTTTCATGACTCATGAAGTTTTTGATCGATTTGATATACTTTAGTACCATCAATACGATTTAAGAAAGCATGAGAGTACACCACAGCCAGTTACGTAGTTTTAAAATATGTAGCCGGAGAAAACTGTTTTCTGAACCTCCCGAATATTCTTGATCCAATAATAAGCCACGAGATACTACTCCAGAAACTAGCGTATCACAGGAGGTAACGCTATAAACTGGTTTAAGAGTTACCACCAGAAGCGGACTCAATATGTTTGTTTTTTGGCTTCTGTAAATATAATCAAGCAGATCTGATGTGTAGGGCGACTTCCGGCAAAACACAGAAAATTACTCCAACATATTCATTGACGCGGATCCACAACCCGCAACCCTGCGTCTTATTTGAGATAGTGGTGTAACGACATTTCAAATTGCAACTGATCCATATTAAGGCCCAAGAACAACACCTCACCACACTTCTAAACCGTGAAGAAATATCCTGAATTCAGGATTCATCGCACCTCGCGTACCACTCGCTTCATAACCTGAAAGTACAATGGGATTACAATCGGTGTAGTCAAGCACCTGTACTCGACGTGTGTGGAGGAACACGTTGTATAAAATGGTAACTGTCCCTCAATTTCGGTAATGTACTCTCGGTGGTAATCCAGCTAAAAAATACAACAGCAGTAAGTGAATGATGATCATTTTTATTGAGCAAAGCCTTCCAACATCACCTAAAACACTATCGGGTAACGGAGACATATCTATATCATCGGAAGTATGTCACCAACGACCTATTTCGAACATATTTTTAGGCGTTGGATTGTGTGTGATTTGTCCCCATTTATTGGGATGTGTTTTCTAACATCAAATTACAATATAATAATAATTGATTTTCTAGAGCGTCAAACCACAAATATTGCTCTAAAACGCTTGACAGAAATAAAAACACTTTTCTGAAATAAAGAGTCACATCTGTTTCGGTTGCCTCTTAGAGAGGTTCAGGAGAATGCTTCAGTAAATAGGAAAGCTTCAAGATTTCTTTTGAAGACATCGAGAGTTTCTGAAATTCTGATACTAATTGGCAGGGAATTCCACAATCTAGGTCCCACGATGGAGAACATACGATCATTAGCCAGATTAGATCTGCTAAAGGGTACAACTAGTTGAATTTGGTTTTTAGATCTGAGACTGCGTGATGGTGTATATACAGTGAGGAGCTCTTGCAGGTAAACTGGAGCCGGTTTGTGGATACATTTGAATACCAAGATCAATATTTTTAAATCACTTCTCAGTTTAACTGGATACAAATGTAGTTGTCTTAACAGGTTTTATGCGTTCAGACCGTTTGGTACCAGTAATTTTCCTAGCAGCAGTATTCTGAACGTTTTGAAGCTCCTGAATCAGGCACTGGGATATCCCCACTACCACTGAATTATAATAGTGTAGTTGTGAAGTGATGAAAGAGTACACACGTTTTTCAAGTGCTGACTGGTTAAGATAAGGTCGCAGTCTTCCAACATTACGAAGCTGCCAGTAGCATTTTTGACATATTTTATTGATATGGATGTCTAGTTTTAAATTTGAGTCAATAATCAGTGCAATATTCCTGGCCGATTCACTTTTTACAGTGATGTTGTTTACAACCAGACTTGATGTAACAGAGGGTGTGGGCATGCGAACCCCGGATATCACTAAGAATTCAGTTTTAGAGTTATTCATTTTCAGTTTAAAGTCTATCATCCATTCCTGCACGAGATATATGCAAGTTTCCATGTTATTGACTGCGGCGAATGAGTCACTTGGAACAGATGGGTTGAATGTGGTGTACAGTTGGGTGTCGTCTGCGTACAGATGATATGATATGCCATGCTTTTTAAGAAAGCAACCTAGAGAAGAAGTGTACAGAGTAAACAAGAGTGGCCCAAGAACTGAGACCCGAGAAACACCACACTTTCACATTCTGCTTTCTGAACCGATCTTATTGATATATATTTGTTGACTGCACCCTTCAAGATATGATTCAAACCACAATAAGACAGTTCCACATATGCCATGCTGTGTCAATGCCTGCGTGAGAATATCATGGTCGACTGTGTCGAATGCTACTGACAAGAGAACAAGCAGTGCAGCCTTACCCTCAGACATTGATTTAACACTGCCATTGTTGACTCGCAGTAAGTCTCTTTCTGTATTGTGGTTGACTTTTTATGGAGGCTGAAAAGGCTCTAAAAGATCATCTTCATGCAGATGATTTTTGAGTTGTAAAGTAACAACTCTTTCCAACAATTTAGACAGGAAAGAGAGGTTCGATACTGGTCGATAATTCTTCAGGTTGTCAGGATCAAGAGATGGTTTCTTGATGAGTGGAGTAACAAGTGTTTTTTTTCAAACCCCTCATGTAGGGATGCAGATATAATAGATGTTATGGCTGACAGAAGATAATCAATTGTCTCTTTCAAAAGGAATGTTGGAATTTGACCTGGATCATTGGATTTGTTGGATGATGATCAAATCATTTTTCGAATACCTTCTTCTGAGACAAAGTGAAAATTAGAAAAATTTCTTTTTATGTCAAGATGATCAAACTCTGGTGATTCACATGATGGTATACTATCCAGGATTATTTGAATTTTAGTTATGAAATAATCGCTGAATTTTTCCAGAATTTCTTCAGTATTTAGATAATCTGGGAGAATGACTTTTTGTTCTTTGCCAAGGAGACTATTGGTTGCCGAGAACAGCACCCTTGTATTAGATGACCCCTCAACCATAGAATTGTAATACCCCCTCTTCGCCTTTTTGATGATCATATTAGTTGTATTTCTTTGGTGGCAGAACATCTGCCGGTGAACCTCAAGCTTCGTTTTATTGTGAAGACGCTCAAGTCTGCGACGCTGTTGTTTAGCAGCTCTAACATCTTCTGTAAACCACTCCACATTTTCCCTATGAGTTATAATTTTTGACTTGGGTGGTGCATGTTCAGCTATGATGCCCGTAAGAGTTTCTTCAAATAAAGACAGCAATTGCTCAGATGATTCATGACTACTACAAAAATAATAATTCGAACACAGAATTGATGAACTGATATCCATTTTCAAGGCATCAACAATTATGGATTTTTATTTGCGAAAAGTAATTTTCTTGGAAGGAATTTTTGACAATATGAAAATGACATAATTTGCGTGATCTGTGTGGTGTGCTATTTAGAATCATGATTCTTCTGTCACTGTCCAAAATGTGCGCAGTATATGATCATTAACCCTTTACCTAACATGAAATGCAGACGACACTTACAAAAACAATTCTTGAATTACTACTTTTTTCATTTTTTGTCTCAAAAACATAGGTTATGACCCTCATTGGAACGAGCTCAACGCGCACGTTCCAATGAGGGGTCAGAACCTATGTTTTGTGACAAACAATGAAAACAATAATGAAAATTAATTAGCGATTTTTTGAGAATAGCGCTGGCCGGTTTTGGTCGTTACGTTAGGTAAAGGGTTAAACCTTCTGTGAGGGTATATTCTATGTCAGTTCAGTGGCAGCAATTGGAAGAGTCCATATTCATTATTTGGAGGATAGACCAATGAATATTTTCAGCCTGCTGCCTCAAGGCTGCACGTTAAAATATTGTTTGGCCTACTTCACATATTCACTAAGCAGTCTTACTGAATGAAAGTTCAAAGATTCGATAATGAGTTTCCATCTTAGGTACTCTTTAACACATGCAGTTCATTGTGGCTCCTTAGGCGCGTGATTAGACGGCGAAAGTGCAACCAATGGATGATTACAGAAATTAATATGTAATTATTATTATTATTAATATAATAATAATAATTATTATTATTATTATTATTATTATTATTATTATTATTATTATTATTATTATTATTATTATTATTATTCTCCGCAGGAGTGCTATGTCGGTGGTAAGAGCTGAGCGCGATAGTAAAAGTATTATATATAGTAGTGGCAATGATGATGGTGGTAGTTGTAGTAATAGTAGTGGTAGTTATAGGAGAAACGGAAGTTTAGTGTTATAGGAAGTGCAACCCCTCAGTGCAGCGCCTAGGCGACCCGTGTCTTGGAAAATCAAATTGACAAAGACAGAGTCAAGGTGCAAAGGGACATCAATTAATCAATCACATTTCTTTTTCTTCTCTCTCTCTCTCTGTCTCTCTGTCTCTCTGTCTCTCTCTCTCTCTCTCTCTCTCGAAGTTAGATTTTCTTGTATATATTTTTTACATTTCTCCTATTGGTTTGTTTCGCCTTTCTATTCATTTTTTGTATCATGTTAAGGGAACGGAGGTTACACTAAATTGAAAGCACTTGTCCTCCTATCCCAATTTGCAAACTATTTTTGGCAAATAAAAATATGTTTAACCTAACCTAATGAAATTATGTCGTATTATATCATGTTCCTGGACAGGAAAAGCGGTCGATCGGGTTCAAAGGATTCAAACTCCAGTACTGTACAATTTTTTCTGCCAATCGTGTCAATTGTGCACTATACAAGATTATATTTACATTATATGTGTTAAGCTTATTCTTAATTCAAGCGCTTGAGGTGTTTATTGCTAAGAATGACATATTTTTAAAAAAAACGTTGGCGCTTATTTATCGAACACTCGACATATGTATACAATGACTTATACAATATGAAATTTCCGAGTGCTTGGGCATCACTTTGGGAATGTGAATATAACCAGATCAGGGAATTTAATTACACAAGTAGGTTCAGATATCGAACCCTCCAAAATAATATATAGCCCCCCCCCCCCCCCCCCTCTCACACACACACCTCTTTTAAAAAGTCGGCTTATCAATAACAGATCATAAGCCTGTCCGTTTTTTCCAGATCCGTCTATCAAAAACGTTGGTGATTTAGTAAGACAGCTTTATGACAGAAATATGTGTACCGAACGGGAGGTGGCCATCTCCTTTTTTTGAAGGAATCAGATTACTGATAATTAGTCTGTGTGAAACACACAGACTATTGTTTTTGTACGTTTTTTTTCTTCTTCTTCTCCTGTCTTCTGTCTTCTCGTCACTTTTTTGTCCGCAAGCTAACTCGAAAACGAATTGCCCTATCTCGTTGAATTTTGGCACGCTAATAGACAGTCACAAGTTCTCGGTCGCCTATGTTTTTCAGATTCCTGGGGCATTATTGATGTCTGTAGGGATGTTTTGAAAGTGGGTCACGCCCATATCTCAGGCGTGGTATGACGTATGGCCCTGGGACAAAACCAAATGAGTCGACACTCGATGGAGATTTAAAATATGGGTCAAGGTCAAGGAGGTCACCTAGGGGTCATGAAGTGTATGTTTCAGAATTGTTGGAAATCACATTTTTTGACTCCAAAATGCATTCCCGCAGTTCGTACATGCACTTTTACTCGACAAAAAGTGGGCGTGGCCAAACATTTTGAAAGTGGGTCACGCTCATATCTCAAGCATGGTATGACGTATGGACCTAGGACCAATACCAAATGAGTCCACACTCGATGGAGATTCAAAATATGGGTCAATGTCACTGAGGTTATCCAGGGTTAGTAGGGTGCAACGGAGGGTCAAAGCCCACCAAATGTTTTGTCTCGATCGCACCTCACCAAAACTTAGTTTTTTTCTAGCAAATCGCGTTCGTCACGGTCGAATTGTAAGAATTTGTTCGATGCGACACGTCCACGTTCACGACGTCACATTTTCCTGATTCTTACAGTGGGTGACAGTAGATGAGGTGCCGTGGGTTTGATGTTCGATTTCTCTAACGGTTAACCTTGGGCTGGCTAAACATTTCGACGGAATTTTAACAAACTCTAAAAATTCCCTCTCTTAGAAATTCACTTTTTGGTGGGCTCGTAAAATCTGACACGACCGTTCTCGGGAAAACACTCGCGTTTTCGCAGAGGTAACACGGGCCGCCATTTTACGTGAATTTTTTCGACAGAATACCGCCAAAAAAAACACCACCGGCGCGGATGGAAGACTAACGATCCAACGTCGATTCCCGCGGAAAAACGGAGTCCGAATCGAGCGGCGAATTTATCGGTGAGCCCGAATCAGCCATCGATGACGTAGAGAGGTTTTTGGCAAGGAGAGAGAGATAGCTCGCGGAGTCTAAAACGCGTGAGGTGGGCCCGCTCCGGTCCGCGATTATGTAGATATTACGAGTTGTGAGATGGATGATAAAAAATTGTTTTTTTTAAATATATATATAAACAACATTAAAAAAATAAGAATACAAAAGATATATATATAAAACAACATTCAAAAAAAATAAATAAGAATACAACAAAAATAACTATTTTTTTATTGAAAAAGAAAGAAAAAAATAATAATAAATAAAAACAATGTTTCTACACATCGGAGATTCGAAGCGAAGGGACGAGCAGATTCGCGAATTAATACGAAGTAAGGAGAATATTCAAGCACAGGATAGGGCCCGACGATCGGGAGAGATGGGATTGAGACGAGAGGCGACCAAGTTGTTCAGACCGTCACTGAGGTTCAGGAACGAGCAAGGAAAGAGATCGTGGGGGAATTAATACCCATAAAAGAAGGTTCTCAGAGGATGACTGCTTTGATTCAATGTACTTTAGCACCGAGAACTTTCTCTGATTTCATTCCGACGGGAACCAAGACCGATTCTCGTCGGATAGCGTCCATAGCGACGCTACAGATGCTACCTCGATGGGAATAGAGACCGATCCAAGTACCGTCGATAGTAGCGACGCTTCGAGCATTTTTGGCAGATTTGACGATGGTAGTGGAATCGTGAAAGATTCGATGTACGGATTTCGTGACGATGGCGATAAAATGTCCGGGGGTGACACGGAAGAATCATCGCTTGAAGATCGTTATTTCATCGTCGGTCCGAATAGGTACGAAATGACTGATGGATTGTATACTCTGCTCACTCACCAGAGACCCGAAGATTACACCTAAGAGGATTATAAAAATTACGGAGACATTCTGGTTCATACTCACGCCATGAAGAAGAACAACGACCCCAAAGAGACGAGACCTAAGGATAAGAGAGGTTACAAGTGGAAGAACGTAGTGGAACCCGTATGGAAGGCGAACGAGTAAATCGATGACTGGATAGGGAATGACCGACACGATATTTCTTCCGCGCGATCCCGAAGCCTTGTTGGGGAGATTGAGTTTGTTGATGGCAAGCAGAGAGGATGGTAACACCAGAGTTGAGAACGAGATAGTGAGCGTGTGCAACAAATTGTTGAGGCAGAAGGTCTTGACTAAAAAGGATTATCAAAAGTTAATAAAAATATATATATATATATATATTTTAAAAAAAATAATAATAATAATTGAAAAAAAATGTTAGTAATAAATAACAGGAGATACACTAGATCTTACGTCTATGCCGGATCGGGCATTGTGGATTCGATGATGCGATGTTTAACTCATAATTCACCGGCGATGCCGCAAAACAGATTGCATCAAGCACTCTCAAAATCGGAAAGAAAACTGCGATCGATGCGGGTAAGAAAGCTGCGACCGAAGCGAGCGGTAGAATAGCTTCCGAAGCCTGTAAGGGAGATGCCGACGCTTTGGTTAATAAATTGATAACTCCACAACTTGCCAAACGATCGAGAAACGAACCGAAAAGTTGGACAGATTTCTATGATGATGTCGTGCCGATACAAGACTTTGCTAAAATGATGAAAGGATAGGGATTGAAAGTGATTTATAAATAATAAAAAACGTTTATATATATATATAAAAATAGAAATTAAAATATAAAAAAAAATTAGAAAAAAACAATTCAAAACATAGTAAAAAAACAAACTAGAGAAAAAAATGAATATCAAAGCCATGTCTTGGAATGACGTGATGACCAAGAGGTTGAACGACGTGTTCTTTCCCAAGAGCATAAGAGGTCTGATAGTGGGAAAATCGAATTGTGGAAAGACCAATCTCTTCATGAATCTATTGTTGCGACCTGGTTGGTTGAATTACGACAGATTATTTGTTTTTGGCAAGAGTCTCTTTCAACTGGAATACAGATTGATTCGAGAGTGCATGTTGCGTAAATTACCCAAGGATGTTATGTTGAGAATCTGACAATCGAGACGAATTTGAAAGATATGAAACTTCGAATGTATTGAAATGAACGGCGAGAGAATTGATCAAGAGAAACTTGGAGTGTTCCAACGTGGAATGTCAGTTTTACGAGAATGCTGACGACTTTCTTGATCCTAGACATTTGAAGTCAGAGACTAAGAATCTCATGATCTTCGACGATCTACTGTTGGAGAGACAAAATCGATGCGAATCGTATTACGTTCGAGGACGTCACGGCAACGTGGATTGTTTCTATTTGTCTCAGAATTAGTTTGGACTGCCCAAACAGACGATAAGGGAGAATGCTAATTTCTGTGTCTTTTTCACCAGGATCTCAAGAATCTCAATCACATCTATAGAGATCACGTGGCCAATGACATGAGTAGGGAAGAATTCAGGAGATAATTTTCGAGTGGATTTTAGTGTGGATAATTCGATCAGTAAGATGTTGTGATTTGATTGAAAGATGTATCGAGGTCATGCCGTGTCCGAAAATACGGTCGACATTCTCGCGGTCAATAGCATTTTAGTGAATGTCAATGTGATCTCGTGAAGTTACGTTGATGGTAGCACTCAGCCCACGATCTACTCGCTTTTTCTGGGCGTTTCTCGAGGTTAGAAGATCATGGAGCAACCTCAAAATCTCGTCTATCTACCCGTGATCCTGGACACGTTGTATAGCATCGAAACCACACTGATGGATCAGAATGGAGATCTGTTAGATCTTCGCAGAGAGAGAGTGACTATACGATTTCACATCAGAGAGATATGAAACAAAAAGTAAATAAAAAAAATAAAATAAATATAATTTGAAAAAAAAAAAAAATGATTTTTTTTTCATTCAATAAATTTTTTTTTTTTATATATTTATATAAGAAATAAAAAAAACTAAAAAAAAACATATAATATTTATAATAATTAAAAAAAAAATCACCAACTTGTAATATTTATAATTAAAAAAAATGTATAAACTAGTGAAAAAAACAACAAATATGAGTAGTAGTCGATATATCATTAAAAACGTGAACATATCCGAAGGCCAGAAAGCTATTCTTTGCAGAGCATTGAGCCATCGAGGTGAGGCAATTAGATTTAAATTCAATTACGAAGATCAGGTGAGTGGCGGTAGCGATCGGATTGCCTGGACTAAAAATCAAATCAAAAGGATGGAGAAAGTGATTTGTAATCGAATGGGAATGATGGTGAGATTGAGTCCCGCTCAATTGAGATACAATCTGAGAATGAAAGGCGGTTTCTTACCGCTGTTGACGGGACTCGCTGCTAAAGCATTACCCATTCTCACGAAGATGGTGTTGCCAGCTCTGGACATGGGAACTCTCTTGGGACTCACTAGTTCGGCAGTCGACAAATTAATAGGTAGAGGATTGTTTCTGAAGAGAGGAAACAGATTATTTTTGAAGAAGGGAGGAGCCGTGTGTCGCGTAGACATCAAAGGTAAAGGATTGTATCTAGGACCCATGAGAAAAGGTGGCAATGCTTTCAATGTAGACAGTCCCTATTTGAAGACTGGGGAGAATGTGGAACTGATTGGTAAAGGTTTATTTTTCAGTCTGAATTCATCGTTTAAGAATATACCCATTTTGGGTATGTTATTATAAAAAAAAATAATGATTAAAAAACAAACAAAAAAAATAATGAAACAAAAGGAGAGAAATCGACTTCCAACAGACGTATTCACAAGATGTTTGTATTATGAAAAGCTTCTAGATTTTTTACAATCTTTACACTAGTATGCATTAGAAACAATTCAATCAGAATAAATCATACACAATGTGTGTTTAAACTGGTACGGAACGTTGTTTTCTTTAATATTGTTACTCATTTTCCTAAATCTAATCTATTTCGAAAATATAGAAACAATGAAGTGTGAAGAAAATGTGTCTTACCAAAATTATGGCATGGTTATAGATTTCTAGATCATTTAAAATACGATGTGACATTTGTAGAACGTTAAAATTATGGGAAATATCATTATGTAAATTTTTTTTGCGCGAAAAACAAGGTTAACATATTCGATCATGGTGGTGACGAAAATATTGAGAAATCTATTCGCGAATGTGTCAAATTTATTCACAGGTTACACTTGTTTGCATTAAATAGATCGTGGATTGAATTTGCTGAAAGGTTAAAAATCATTATCGTTTATTTCCCATATCAATCTGACGACGAAGATGAAAAAAATGATGGTTTTATCGAAATACGAGAGGCATAAACTCCAACTTTCGAAAAAAAGTTGTCTCTTTCCAATAATAATATGCACAATCATAATAGACGAGAAGTATTCATTCAGTCGTTTAATGAAGAGAAGAATGGATGTATTATTATTAAAAAAAAGTGTAATAAATATAAAAGAGAAAAAAATATAAAAAAAATAATATTAAAAACAGAATATTAGAAAAAAAATAAATAATAAGAATAGAAATATTTTTTTATAAAATAATTATGAGTAAAATGAACGATTCCATGGAATTGAGGCATTGTGTAGAGCTTATGCGATCTGCATGAAAGAACAATTTCCTCATGTCATGCACGAAAGGTGCCTCGGTTGTCGAGAGGAGAAAACATTTAATCATGTTGATCATTTGTGTCTCATGATGGAATAGGAAGACATCGTCACCATGTATTTCATGCCTGCATTGGAATATGTCTGACGTGACGACGTGATCGAATGTTGGAGACAATTAGTGTTTGGCATTGTAAAACCCAAGCCCACTAAATCGGAAGAGTTGAAGTTAGCGCATCGAAGTCTCACCAATGAAGACAGAAAATGCGTTTTTGAATATTTGTTGAAAAGGGAAGACCACAAATTTTCTGACAGGAATCGTATTTTTTATGAATTCCATGTTTAAGGGAAGAAAACATTGAAAAAAAATGTTTTTGGTTAAATAATAAGGAGGTGAAAAATGAAATACATAAAATATATAATAATAGATATACAATAAAAATAAAATGAAAATGGAACATCAAAGTAAAAAATCTATCCATCATTAGAGAAGGTGGAGCCCACGGCACCTCTTCTACCACCAGAAAGTAGTGACGACGAGGCACAGAGGTATCAAATCGAACATATCAATAGAATTTAATCGTATCTGATGTGAGAGAGAGATTCTCGTTGTTCGCTCAATAAGAAATATTCGAGATTAGAGAAATTTGTGAGTGGTGTGGATTTGACTCTCATCACGGTCTCTATGGGTTTGAATGTTGCCGGAATCAGTCTATTGTTGACTGCCTTCATTGCTCTTCCGGTTGTGTTGGCCATAGAAGGATTGGCTTTCGTCAGTATGATCAGAAAATTTCTCGCTAAGAAATCATCTGTGAAGGCCAAGAAACACAAAAACATGAGTGTTTTAGCTGATGCAAAGATCGAATCCATGTCGGATAAGATCTCTATGGCATTGAAAGATGGTAGGACTTCTGATGGTGAATTCGTCAACATATTGAACGAAAAACAAAAATACGAAGTCATGAAAGTGATGATAAGAGTCAAGAGTAATCAGATTCTCAAGGAAGAATTGAAGGATTCTCTCATGGAAAAAGGTAGGGAAGAATCGAGACAATCGTTTCGTAAATTAGTGGTTCCCAAAAAGATTCCAGAAGTAATCGATTGAAAAAATGTATATATAAAAGAAGAAGAAAAATTATATATAAATTAAAAAAAAAAAAATATTTAAAATATATATAAACGAAAAAACAAAAAACAACAAAATGTATTGCATCAAATGCAAGAAAGTTACCGATACGGTTAACGTTAAAAAAGTACTGACAAAAAAAAAAATATGCGGAACGTGTAAAATGTGCAGTTCGACAAAAACGAAATTCATCAAATGCGGTGCCAGTCTGATGAATAAATTGATTAATAATCTACCCGCCAAAATGCATCTTCCAGGACATCAATTCACAGGACCTGGCCCGAAATTAAATAAGAGATTGAATCGAAATCTGACACCTAAATCTTGGAACAAACCCATCACGCATAAATTTTGAAGAAGAAGGGTATTCGTAAAGGGTCTGGATCAGATTTAGTTGGCCGATCTGGTTGACATGAAATTGCATTCAAAACGGAATTAGGGCATTAAGTACATACTGACGGTCATCGACATGTTTTCAAAATATGGATGGATGAGACATCTGAAGAATAAATCGGGAGCTTGAGTGGCCGAGGCTCTGAAGAGCATATTTGCAAATCTTCTCAAAAACCGGATAAACTGTGGGTGGACAAAGGGAAGGAATTTTACAACAGTCTTGTTTGGTCGACCTCTATTCCATAGAAAACGAAGGGAAAGCTAACATGATCGAATGGTGGAATAGAACCATGAAGGAAAAAATGTACAAGTATTTCAAGGTCAACAAGACCAAGAAATATATCGACGTTCTAGACGAACTGGTTGAAGAATACAACAACACAGGACATAGATCGATCAAGATGACTCCCGTGGAAGCTAGCGATCCTCGAAATGAAAAACTCGTCTTCACGAATCTCTATCCCAAAAAGATCAAGATCAAGAAGGAGTCCAAATCACCAAAATTTGCAGTTGGTGATCGAGTGAGAATCACTTCTTATAAGTCACTGTTCGCAAAAGGTTACACTCCTCAATGGACCGAAGAAATCTTTAAGATCATTAGAATATTTTACACAGATCCGGTGACTTACAAAATAGAAGCATTAGAAGATGATGAAGATGACAGCAGAGAAATCATTGGAACATTTTATGAACAAGAATTGCAGAAAACGACATTTTGAAGAACCAACCCTTCACTTTTATTTTTTTTTGCATATATATAGTTAAAAGGAGAAAAAAATAATAAATAAAATTAATAATTAAAAGAAAAACAATTAATAATAAAAAAAGTGAATTAAGACACACAGACAACAAAAAACAAACATGACGAATATATTAGATATAACCGAAGGTATATTGAGAGATGAAAGCATTCAAGAATATGAAGTTCACTAGTACGAACCAGTGGCTAGAACCAGTCTAAACTATGCCGGTGAAATAAGAATCAAGGTTGAAACTCAAGATCTGTTTGTTCATCCCATCGAAAGTTACATAGTGATACAGGGGTGCCTCACCAAGGAAGATGGAAGCAATTATGCCGATGATAACGTGGTCACTGTAGCCAATAATGGTATGATGCATCTGTTCAGTAATATAAAATACATGGTCTCGGGACAAGAGATATAATCCGTGTTTCATCCTGGACAAGCCACCACGATGTACGGACTCTTGACTTATCCGGACGATTTTTCGAAATCTAAAGGACTCAATCAATTGTGAGTGAAAGACACTGTTGCTGACATGAGTGCAGCCAATACTGGTGCCGCCCTGAGATACGACTACGTCGTCAAGACATTGAGACCCAAAGGAACGTTTTTGTTCAGGATACCTCTGAAACACATATTCGGATTCGCAGAAGATTACGATAAGATTCTCTATGGATTCAAACACAATCTGACGTTGATTCGAAAAGGAAATGACGAAGCCATCATGAGACCCGCTGTGACGGAAGCCAGTAAGACACATCTGAACAAGATATCTTGGTCGTTCCACACGTATTGACTTCAGTTGCAGAGAAAATACGTCTCTACAAGATCATAGAATCGAAGAGTAAATTACTGGTTGGATTTAGAATGAGACAGTGCGACATCACTTCGATTGGAGATTGACCATGAAATCTGCTTCGGAAAGACCACAATTCATCGTAGTGGCATTTCAAACCCATAGTGATGGGTCTCAAGAGAAAAAATTCTTCCCTATTCGATCATTGTAACTTGAGAAACATGCAGGTATTTCTAAATGCCATGAGATATCCGGCCATCGATTACAATGCCTCTTTAGATAAGAATGATTTCTGCAGACTATACAGTGATGCCGTGGATGTCAGAAAGAAATATCATCGACTGGACGAATTGATGGGTAATACTAACATCACTCCCACCGAATACAAATTGATGTATCCCCTGTTCGTATTCATCATTAGTAAACAGAGCAGCGACTCAAGAGTAGCGTCTTAGATATTCAGATCAAGATGAAATCCAATAAGAATGTGTCGCATAGAACCAAGGCTTTTGCTCTAGTCCTATCTGATAGAGAGTTAGAATTCGAATCAGATGGACAAAAAATGTCTATCGTTCGATGGTATAATATAAAAAAAATATAAATTAAAATACCCCCCAAAAATATCGATAAAATATAAAAAAAAAAAAAATAATAATAAAAAAAACCTAAAAAATTAATAATCAATATAGAGAATATTTGAGACGAAATCGGAGGCATTTGGTAGATAACACAGATGAGAGAAATTTATTAAATATATTAGATCGACTGGAAATGACAACACCCATAATATTGACTTCGGAAATGGTAGAATGAATTAAAAAAACAGGGAACAACCATGAAAGATTGCATGAGAATTTACTAGATACATTAACGTATAGAGGAGAAACGGTTTTTCAAGAATTTATTATTGCTATGTTGGATCTTGGTTTAGACATGGACGTGTGTTTTAAGAATGGTAAACCAAAACAAATAACAATATATGTAAGTTCGGAATGTCAAACCAAAACAAAAATAAAAAGTAATAAATAAAAAAAAAAATATAATTGGATTTTAAGAAATTGAATATTCAATCTCTTAAAATCGAATTATATTTTTTTGGAGTTGTCTCCCTTACATCACAAAAAAGTGATTATTTTCAATTTTTTTTGCACTCAGTTTGTTCAGAGGATCCAGTTCGATCAACAGAGAGACCACTAAAGTGGCAGCTTGGGGATTATTCGTTTTCATCTTGAAATTGATCCTATCCCCATCCACACCTTGAGAGATGTACTGAAGATGCTTGTGTTCGAATGTTGCACCTTCATCTTTTCGACTCTGTAGCTCATTTCACACTCCACACCATTCACCACGAGATTGATGATTACTTTTTCGCTCAAGTCCGTAAAAGTCAGACTCATTCGAATGATATCATCCCGCAGGCATGGAATATCCTATCAGACTGTGCAGTGGTCCGTTACCTCCGTTTCCGAGGACCATTCGGCTTTTTCCACATCTAACGCACTGCTCTCCTCGGCCCAGATGGTGATCAATTGTCTGGCGTATTTTATCTTTTCTATGACGGAGATCAGATTGCAAGCATCCATCAGGTGAGTGGGATCTGGTAGATTCGTGAGTGCACACCCTCCCATGTCCAGTTTACCTTCCATGCTATCACCTTTTCTCCAGACCATATTTTGGTCCAAATACTTTCTGCTGACTGCGCTGGAATCGTATTCCGGGTCAGCATTGTGACCATCCATGTTGATACCGTCTTCCATGGTTCCTCCAGATTTTTTGTTCAGATACAATTCATTGACTTGAGATTCCAGATAGGATTGAGAATCCAGTAGGGCAGAATCCACATAAGCTTTGTTGACCGCCGTCGAGTCTTTGTCCACATCGGTGATATGGGATAGATTCAATATCTTGTTGAATGCCGCATCCAGATCTGATTTCATTTCCAGCTCATCAACGTTATTCTTTCTCAGTTCCAAGTCTACATATTGTTTAGTCGCCACATCGTTGGGATTCATGGGAACAGACACATTTATTATCTTGTTAGAATTCCCATTCAGTTCAGACTGCATCACTTTAGGAACGTATCGATCTCTCAGAAGTTTACTGAATCTCCCGTGAGAGTTGTCCACATATCTTTTAGTGGCGGCATCGCTCGAATCTCTACGATCCGCTACGTTCAGCACTCATTCAGATTTCAAGTCGAGATCATCTGTCATGGTTTTATTCATGCAATTATCTCTCAACATCTGCCAAAAATTTTTATCTCCTCTATCGACATATTTTTTAGTCGCCGCATCCGACTGATCGATTGGTTCGGGAAGATTGTAGATTTTCTTATTGTTTAAATTTAAAGGTTCTTGTCGAGGTTCGTTCGTATCTCTGAACGAATCGTTTGTCTAAGTTGGCAATGTCACCAGCAATTTTGACTGTGTTTCTTCTTTTCTTTCTAGAGGAACCTTCATTATCATCAGCGCGACTGAATTTATCGACTGTCATGTTTTTTTTTTTGTTTTTTTATTATTTAAAATTATATATTTTTTTTATTATTTTAATTAATGCAACCCCAAACTTTTTTATTTATATATCTTTCTCTATATTTTTATCAAAAAAAAATTTGTTTTTATGTAAATCATTGAGAATATCTTAAAAGTGATCTCCTTCTGACCATCTCTTGAGAACGTAGAGGCACAGGTAACCACAAAACACTCGATCCGGCGCTTGCACTCGTTCGGTATTGTAAATAACTGATGTTAAATAGTTCCTTATTTCTATCGGCGGTGAGATTCCATAGCTATTGAAATAATAATTTTTATTCCAATTCGAAAACCACGTGACCCAATGCATGCCCTCACCTCCAATATCGTCCAGATTTAAAATTGCACATTCCAAATTGTAGTCTTTTTTCTTGGCAAGGCATCTCTCGAAAACACACCTCGAAAATGTTTGATTTTTTAATCTTTCGTCGCTTTCGATAGATCAATGTTGGATAGGGGTTCGTTGGGTAAGATGACACCTTCTACGGATATGTGTTTTATTTTCTTATTATTCCTAATATATTTTGTTTTTTTATTTTGTTTTTTTATTTATTTTTTTTTTTCTATTCTAGAGTTTAATTTATAAACTCGCAAGTTTTTTTTAAACTTACGACATTTTGATGTCTTCAGTCATACTCCATTCATCATCCTCTTGATTTTGTTGAAATATTGCAGAATAATGTCTGAGTGCAAAAGTGTGTATTTTATCCTTGCATATAATTCTCTTATCGTCGTCAGGCATCAATGCAATCTTATTGATTTCTTTGGTGTATATCTCATGCATTTCACTTTGAATCATAGCCATCTTTTTATACACCGTCAAATTTTCGAAAAGACAGTGTTTATACTCTTCGAAAGCGATGATTTTATTCGTCACACACACTTGAATGCCTTTACATCTCTTGATCTCTTCACCATCGATGAGATAAGTGTACAATTTAGGTCTCAAACCCACGGTTTCAGTGATTTGTCTTCCACCGCTCTTGTCTTTAAATTTACCTAACACCTTTTTATTGACACCCTTTGGAATCTTAGACGGGTCATCATCGGGATAATTACTCGTGTCGAACCATTCACTCACGTCTGACGCTATGTCCAAATAGATGTCCCTAGTCTCTATTTCGTAAGCTAGACTGTCCATGTTGGTGAACAATAGTTTAGCTTTCGAATCGAATTTCGCTTTGATGTAATCGTGGTGAAACTCATACATCAACTGCTTGCTAATGTCTAAGATGATCGCTCCTAGAAAACAGGGTTTATCAAACCTTAGATGCGTCTTTTGCATGTGCACAGCCACTAGATTTTCATCGAATATGGTTCTATGTTGATAACTGGGTTTCGCGATTAATTTTCTAGACTTCTCTTAAAACGTGATGAGTTGAACGTTAGTTCTATTCCTAACATTTTCCATAGATTTCCCAAACACGCAGTTGTTCATGAGTTTGAAGAAATCTTTTTTGAAGTCGATCTCGACCTGCATTCCCTAAATTCGTGTTGAGATTGATGTATTTTTCATCCAAGGCTCCTGATGTAATGTTTCAGATTTTCGCAGTAGACCACATACTTGCATTTGTGATTTAAATTAGGAATGAGCTCTTTGATGCCGTTCACTTCTATTCATTTGGGAGCTAGTGGATAATCGTTTTGTGAATCATGTAACATTTCCAGATAGCCCAAATCAACCTCTAGAACACAAGGATAGTCTCTCCATTTTTCTTTTCCTTCCAACATTTCGACCCATTTGAAATTTCCAATCGGAAAAGGATGACACATGGCCCAACCATACAAATTATTAGCATCCCAATATAGTATGTATTTACTCAGTTTTTCTGAATAGAAATCTTTTCCCATGTGATAGTTATTAGCTTTAGCATATCTAGTGGAAATCATAGAGAGACCACCCCTTACAGCCTTTTCGAACATGAGCAACATGTCTACGTCCGTTAATAATTCCAATCAAACCTCAGTCGTTTTCAAGAGAGCATCCCAAGCGAGTCTGGGTTCTGTGAAATACCAAGCCAGATCTAGTTTGTAATGTCGACGACACACTCATCAAAAATTTTCGAACACATCAGCCAAGAGAAGCAGGTCAGTTTTCAAATAGAGGTTGTGATATTCTCTCATGGATTTCATGTCAAATAATGTCCACACTTTTTGCACATGTTTGTAATCATCGTTGGAATTGTGAGACTGGTATAATTTTGAATAAAAATCTTCTTTGGAAGGTAGAGCGACGTTGTCGAATTTCTCGAGATTGTTCATGTAATCGTAAGGAATGACGCGTTTCCTCAACATCATGTCCACAAATTCTTGTCGATCATTAAAATGTTTTTACTCATGATTTTAAATTTCTCCCTATTCAAACCGTTTACTAATTTTTCCAAACTGGTTGACATAAATTTATAACTATCGATGAAACGTATCTCTCTATGGATGGACTCATTTTCTCAGTCAAACCATCGATGACTCTCTTTTTATCGACGACTTTACATTTAGTGAATGAAATGTATTTTTCATCACTTTGTGCGATGCAGCTCAACTCCTCCTCGCTAACACCCATATTTTTCATGAACAAGTGACTGTTGTAACCTGAGAGATTGTGAAATATCACCGGATAGAATTGAGTGTCTCGAAATCTTAAATTACATTTGTTGTGAGCAGCACCACGAAACAGACCTGTGTAGTGATCGTGATCTCTAACTTTTTTTATTATTTTCAAACTGATTATCGAATGATTGTCTACAGATGTGACATTTGGCAGTTTCATTGTATTCTCGCTGTTGCTCTGACATGATGATCATGCCTTTAGGTTTTTCAAATTTGTTGTATAATATTTGAATTTTCGATTCTAACTCTTCTACGAATCTTTAAGCCACGTTGTCGTCATCTGAACGTTTAGTGTAGACGAATAGACCCAACGATTCTCGACCATCGAAAGAACATTTCACATAATAACAATAGCCCGAAGGTACGTGCTTCTGATATTTTTCAACATAACTCCTACGCTCATCAGGCTGGCAAGAATTTATTTTTGTGGTGAAACTTCGAAATCGGGGTAGATAACAAATGGTGGTTCTAATCTTTTTTTGTAGTTGCAAAAATCCATGTAAGTATTAGGTTTAGGCATTTCGATGGCAATGCCTTGTTTTTTGCTGCAATATTCCTGATGATGCGTCAACGATTCTTGACTACAGATCGAATTCATGCAGTTAAAACAGAAAAATCTCTCGCACTTATGTTTACTAATCTGCTTCGACAACAATCGACTCATTCATTTAATCCAGCGATAATGTTGATTGTCACCCTCTGAAATTAATAACAAATTAACAATGTTTTCTCTCTCTTTGTGTGAAGTCAGTCTGAGAGGATAGACTACTCCTTTTTTATCGTCTACCTCATATCCGAAGACATTCACGGCCACGTTGGGATTTAGCTTTTCAATATCTCCGATATCTTTCAACCGCGTCGGGAAAGACACTCCCGTCCAATCGAGATTTTCACAAGTCTCTGAGTACTTGGCAACTCTCTGAGTATGCTTTTCTATGGGATACAAGGCCGATGTAATCGCCCATTTGAAACACTCGTTATCATCTTCATTTTTCACGTTGATTACAGCTTGTTTTTTAAATATGAAATTAGGTAATTTTATGTAGGAAGATGCTTTCAAAGGATCATGTCTATCCACGTGAACCTCAAGATTCAATATCTTCTCGAACGTCCAATTTCTTCCCTTGTTTTGAAAAGTAGCCATAGATTCCATCATCTTGTCTTTCATTACTTTATAAACGTCAACTAATTCGTCATCTCTGAACACAATCTCATTTTTAGATCGGAAATAGGCATCTCATTCCAGGATCTTACCCGTTTGAGCGTCGACCTTTTTCATCAGACAATACAAGATCATTCTTATTTTTAAACCCTTATCTAGATGTTTTTGAATTATGTCCAACACTCTACCATTCACCCGTTCCATGAATGACTGAGGATCGAGTTTTTTGTGAGACCGGGCTTCACGTCAAAAGTTTTAAACCATCCTTTGATGGCTTCATCTCATTCTAACAAAAGCAAATAGTGACTTCAATGCTTCGATCATGATATCCATTATAGCATCGAGACCCTTTTTTTCATTCACCGCTCTCTTGATTGCGTCCATCATTTTTTTTCTTCTAACAAATCATCATCTCGAAGGGCATCACTTTTCATTTTTTTATTATTCTCTTTCAAAACCTTCTGTTGCTCTACCACTTTTCGTTTAACGGTCTTCTTCAACTTCTTCTTCTTAGTTTCCTCTACCTTCGTTTGTTGACGTTGTTTTGTCATCGCTATCTTCTCATCTTTTTTGTTCACAATTTGAGTTGTTTTTGTCACTACCGCAGATCTTTCATCCATTCCCTTTTTGTCGAGCAAATGATTTATGCATTCGTCTTTTTTCATCTATTTGATATCTTTCAATTTCAACAACTGACGCACTTTGGCTTGTAATTTCACCAGTGATAGATCACAAGTCTCCTCACGCATGGCTTCAATCAATCGTTCTTTAGTTTTGTAACGGTTATAATTTTTAATTCCTAGATTTCTACAGTACTTTTTCAACTCAGATTTGGTAGAAAAATATAATTTTTTTTTCACGATATACTTTTTTATTTTTGTCATTTTTTATGTGTTAAACTTCTTATTTAATATGTATATATAATATTTATTTTAAGTTTTCAAAAAAAAAATTTGTGAATTGTTAAACTTCTTATTATATATATATATTTTTTTGTTTGTTTTTGTTTCTTTAATGACAAAAAAATAGACAAACAAAAGAAAATAGAAAAAATGAGTACTCCTTCATGATAAATACTTTAATAAGCTTTTCGAATTGAGATTTAAAATCTATGTATAATGAACTAACTCTCTCTTTTTTGATCATATTTTCGCGTTCGTTATGAGCATGTTGACTTTAAAGCTATCCTTTTCCCAAGCGCTATCCTTTCCCCACTGAAAAATCCATTGGAAAACCAGATTCACACTCTCGAACATTCATTCTTCCCCGATGACCAGATTCAATTCGTCGACCACTTCTTTAGAGATGTTCGGATATATATTACTCCCATAGATTAGAGACAGATCGTCTGCATCAAAAATTTTTACATTTTTCTTGAGAATGGTTAATAGATCATCTTGACATTCGTACATTAAATCCAAGGCAGTCTCATTCAATTTCAAAGGCAATGTATATTTCTCATATTCATCTTTCAATCCAGTCGTCTTCAAGTTCTTCAATTCGATGGCATCGTGCAACTGTAGTCTATAAATTTTATTACCGTATTTCGAAAATCTCTCGACTCTCTTCAATTTTAATACAGATTGTTTAGGTATTGACAATGTCATGACTGTTTTTTTTTATGATAATAATTATTAATTGTAAAAAATATTTTTTTATTTTTTTTTCTACTTCTTATTATATATGTAAAAATAACAACTTTTTTTGAACAAGTTTTTTTCTTTAATGACAAAATTTTGTGAATGTATATATTTTTTGGGTTTTTTTCTACTTATTATTAAAATATTTTTTGTGATTTGCAAAAAAAAATTTGTGAATTGTTAAACTTTTTATGATAATAATTATTAATGGTAATTTTTTTTTCCTACTTCTTATTATATATGTAAAAAATAACAACTTTTTCAGTTTTTTTTTCTTTAATGACAGCAACGGTTATTAAATTTTATGATGAAAATAGAATGAAGTCGATGCTGATTGATTGATAATTCTGTTATTTCGTTGGTCAAAACAATTTTTTATCATCCGTCTCATAACTCATAATATCTACACAATCGTGGACCGGAGCGGGCCCACCTCACGCATTTTAGACTCCACGAGCTATCTCTCTCTCCTTGCCAAAAACCTCTCTATGTCATCGATGGCTGATTCAGGCCCACCGATAAATTCGTGGCTCCGTTTTCTTTGCGGGAATCGACGTTGGATCGCTAGTCTTCCATCCGCGCTGGTGGTGTTTTTTGGCGGTATTCTGTCGAAAAAATTCACCTAAAATGGCGGTCTGTGTTACCTCTGCGAAAAGGCGAGTGTTTTCCCGAGAATGGTCGTGTCAGATTTTACGAGCCCATCAAAAAGTGAATTTTTAAGAGAGGGAATTTTTAGAGTTTGTTAAAATACTGTCGAAATCTTTAGCCAGTCCAACGTTAACCGTTAGAGAAATCGAACCCACGACACCTCATCTACCGTCACCCACTGTAAGAATCAGAAAAAAGTGACGATGTGAACAGGGAATTTTCGCATCGAACAAATCCTTACAATTCGATCGTGACGAACTCGATTTGATAAAAAAAAGAAGTTTTGGTGAGGTGCGATCGAGACAAAAAATTGGGGTCATTGAGTGCATTTCTTAGAATTGCTGGAAGGCACATTTTGATCCGCTTAATGCATTCCCAAAACCCGTACATGCATTTTTACATGAAAAAAGTGGGCATGGCCAAACATTTTGAAAGTGAACACACTCATCTCAAGCATGGTGTGATGAATGGACCTGGGTCCAACAACAAATGAGTCGACCCTCGGGGGGGGGGGGTTAAAATATGGATCAAGGCCGCTGAAGTCACTCTGGAGTCATTGAGTGTACTCTTCACAATTGCTGGAAAACCCATTTTTGCCCCCTAATGCATTCCCTTGATCGAATCCTTTTTGCTCTGTACATATCTGCCTTTTCTGGTTTCTTGGAAAAATGTATCCAATTCCTGAATGAATATCTTTAAATACTGTTAACGAAAACCTATTTCTGATTTCTTTAAAATTATTTTATCCTTGAAAATAAGCCTCCAAAGTATTCCAATTACATTCATAGAAGGGACTCCATGGCTCAGTAGGTGGAGGTGAAGGCTGCAAACTGAGAGGTCCTCGGTTCGAATCCCAGCTGTGGTAACCCTGTTGTGTCCTTGACATACTTCACCCCCATTGCCCACTTGGGGGTATGGTGGCATTGTGCAATAACGCGTACTGCACGTCGATGGTGTACTTGTCTTCAACCAATGCTAACCAGCATGTGTGAAGTCACTCTGTTGGGGAGCCTGACAGTTGCTCGCATTTGCTCAGTGGTTCTCTCAGGGTACTCCGGCTTCCTTATTGTCAATATTGTCGTTAAGCCCAATAAATAAATAAATAACATTCATAGAAGGTATGCCTTGATAGTGTCATTGTAATATTTGTCAATGCGATAACCTAATACAATCAATCCTATCTTAATGTTTTGTTATACTGATAGACTGCACATGCAAATGAGTTCACTGAAGTCAATATAGCCATTATTTAAAACTTGATAGAATCTCATAAACAAAGTGGTCAGAGAGAATGCTGTAAATTTTACACCCAATAGCATTGTATATTTATTTAATATCATGTTACAAAATTAACCATGTTGAAAATAGAACACTTCACATTTCGAAAATGTTTTAAGATTTATTTATTCTCAATCATAACTCAACAGATTTCGGTATGGAGTGGTGTGTGGCTTTCTCAAAACACCTAGCATAATTATAAAGTAATGAAATGGAATATTTGAATGGTCTGTTTTTAACCCTCTTAATACTTCAGTGTGAGTACAAACACCCTTCATATAACTCATTGCTACAGAATGTTTTTACGCTTTCCTTTCTGTAACATTTAATGCTACATGGAATGCGACACCTTTCCAGGCTTACCTTCCAAAGTAAGGCATTCTTAACCCTTTCCACAATATTATTCACTGCAATTTCCAGTCAATTTTCATTTCGTTCTTGCTTGAAAAACATTGCTGAAGACCTCTCATGGAGATGAGCTTATTTGTAAAGGGTTAAATGGAGTATTTAAAGGGATTATTTTAACCCTCTCAATATCTTAATATGGGTCCCCAAATATTTACTTTTGCAATGCAGGAATAATGATAACACTTTCTGTTCTCCCAATGATGCCCTAAACACGCATGGGCTCTTGGGGGCAGTTTACCTCTATATTCCAACATTACTGAATTCTTTTACTCGCAATATATTTTCCAGGGGTATCATGTACCTTAACTTTTTCTTGGTAATATGAATATTTTCAATCATCTATAAACATGGCATATCCGGAGTTGATGGAGCTGACATTTTTAAAGTGGGATATGCTTATACCTCAGGTTTGGAATGACCTATAGACATGGGACCTACACCGAATAAGTTGTAACCTTCTGGGTGTTAAAAATGTGGTCTACCTCAATGCGGGCAACAGAGGTCATTAAGCGCATATTTTTCAGAACTATTATGAATTGCATTTTATAACAGCTAATGCAATGCTGAAGATTATCCATGTATCACATCATTCAAATAATTAGCAGAGCCAAAAATGTCCATTTCTGATTCGTGCATCGAACCCTTTGATTGCTGGTCACATTTATGCCTTTTCTGGTTTCTTATAAAAATTGTTCTGATTCCTGCATGAATATCTGTAAATACTGTTAACGAAAATCCATTTCTGATTTGTTTAAAAATATTTTACTCCTGAAAATAAGCCTCCATAAATTCTCTTTCTATATAGTTTTTAACTGATTCTTTAACCCTTTTTACACAGACTTGAATTTACTGGTAGCAGTAAATTCTGTTTTTCTAGTTGTACCGTTTGTCTTTGTCCGCTGTAAATATCCGAGGCGTCAACATGTATATTACAACTTTGTGAAATTTCATTATTCTTGTTGAAAGACTTGAAAGGTTTATGTGAACCCAGGAGTGAGCAAACATGCATTCGTTCACTGATTCGTGGGCGCCTAAAATGTATCTTAGTTCATAAATTCGATACAGCTGTGGGTTCTGAAGCATTCCTGTTGTTTTCCTTTTTGCATGACAAAACATTCGATCGAGGTGAATTTAGATATATCGGCGTTGAAGTCTTGTGTTTGCTGTTGATTCGAGCAGTATGCAGAAAAATGGAAAGTTGTTAAAGATGACAAACCATGAGGATTCTTAGCCAAAGGTGAGTTACTAGTTTTGTTTACATTGGCATGGCGGGGGTTCGAACACACGACGAGAGAGTTTCCTTCGGCACCAACCGCCTAGCGAAACTATACTGCACAACGGTGTACGTTGTTCAGTATAGTTTCGCTAGGCGGTTGGTGCCGAAAGAAACTCTCTCGGCATGAGTTCGAACCCCCGCCATGCCACCTCGTGGTGTGCGTTGTTCAGTATAGTTTCGCATTCGCTAGGCGGTTGGTGCCGAAGGAAACTCTCTCGCCGTGGGTGCGAACCCCCTCCACGCCAATGTAAACAAAACCAGCGTGTCGCTGATTTCTTCTGAGGTGCAGTTCGTAGATCAAGTACTTAGATGAGTTACTTGTGTTTGTTAACCCTTTACCCAACGTAACGGCAAAAACCGGCCAGCGCTATTCTCAAAAATCGCCAATTAATTTCCATTATTTTTTTCATTTTTTGTCTCAAAAACATAGGTTATGACCCCTCATTGGAACGAGCTTGTTCCAATGAGGGGTCATAACCTATGTTTTTGAGACAAAAAATGAAAAAAATTAGTTATTTAAGAATTTTTTTAGCAAGTGTCGTCTGCTTTTCATGTTAGGTAAAGAGTTAAATCCGATACAACTGATAACATCCACAAATAAATTTTAAACGGTATACATTTTGGCTATGGTGGGTTGTGGGATCGGGGAAGGGGGTCGAACTCCTTTACCAATAGTAACTGGATTTGCATGTTGTGTATTGTCCAACTGCCAATTTGATTTCTGTGGATAAATTTTCAAAAAGCTCAAGCAAGTTGAAAGACAACTTCCTTCCACGATTAAAATCTGCGAGTGCCTCTTGTACTTTAAGAAATAGAGAATAATCGCTTAACTGAACTGGTTACGTGAAATAATTCATGAGAGGTGAGGGATGTTGTACAAACACGAGTGCGCGAATGCGCACGTGTGTTTTACAATATAGTCATTCGCCTCGAATGAATTATTTTACGTAACCAATCCAGTCAAGCGATTACTCTGTTTATTAGTTTTCATTATTAACGATAACTATATTATTTTACCCTTTACCTAACGTAAGGGCCAAAAACGACCAGCGCCAGTCTCAAAACTCGCCAATTAATTTTCATTATTTTTTTCATTTTTTGTCTCTAAAACATAACATAGGTTATGAACCCTCATTAGAACGAGCACGTCGAGCTCGTTCCAATAAGGGGTCATAACCTATGTTTTTAAGACAAAAAAAATGAAAATAATAGTTATTCAAGAATATTGTTGGGAGTGTCATCTGCTTTTCATGTTAGGTAAAGGGTTAAAAAAAGCCACAAAAAAAAAATCCCCATAACACCCACGGTAAAGCGTCTTCGTTTGCGCGCACGGATACATGACAATTGTTGACTGCATAATTCAATTGTGAAGTTATCGTTTATAATCAAACCCGGAAATCCCAGTAAATCACACTTTGGAAAGTAATAAAATTTAAATATTTGAGGGATGGAAAGTTCCCATCGTTTGGATAAATAAATAAACATTAATTAAGTTTTAGTCATAACCGAAAACTCTATCAATTACTAAACGAGAAAAGTGAAAAAAATCTATTTGTACACCAAGGGGATAATTTGGGAATTGTCCAAATATATTAAAGCACAAATGAAAAACTTTCTACCGAAAGCAATAAGGTTGCCACCGTAACATGTTTGAAAGACTGAGCTTAACAAAAACGAAATTTAAAGTGGAAAAGGCTGAAAAAGGAAATTAAAGGTAAAAGCGAATGTCTACATTGAAGTAACTGGAAAACACGTGTGGCACAGAGCGATACGTGAACAGAAAAATATAAATGAAAATTGTGTCAAAATAGGTTATTTGTTCGTATTTTTAAGAAATTAGCTGCAGTTATCCGAGAGATATTAGCTTCAATTCAAAACTTTAGTGTTGTAAAATCATTCGCCATTTACAGAATAAGTTTAATTTCGTTATTTTTTCTGGATTTGAACAAATACATTTTCCAACTGACATTCGATTTCGATTTATTGGCTGCCACCGCAGCTTGCGAACTGATGTCACAATGCAACCTTTCGATTTGCCGATTAGGAAAATAGGCGGAGTTTACTTCTTTTGGTGGATCCATGAGGTCAAGTGGAAAAATTGTCCGGAACAAGTGTTCCATACGGATTTGAAAATATAGAACTGCAGGAATAGCATAGAACGACACACGTGTGTGAATGGGTTAATCGATATGGCACGAGTGTCTGCGGCCTCTCGTTTTATCCTTCCACGATGAACAAGTGCTATATCGATTAACCCATTCACAAACGCATGGTCGTTCTGTGTTTATTACATGCCTTCGTGTCTATAAAACCATTATCAGAAGGACACTCAGCAATTCATTTGACAACTACAAACAAAAGGAACACATTTTTATCGCCAACCAAATTTGCGAAGAGAACCCGTGTTACTATTTCGTCCCGAGTTTCAATGTGTTCTATGTGTCTGCTGGCACATAGAACACATTGGAACTCAGGAGACGATTTTTAGCTATCGCTAGCGATTCAAATAGTAATTACGGTGCACGATTTGTGGAAAATTGCAGTGAAATTTCGATTCTTTATAAAAATAGTCGGTAAACGATTTTCATTTTCCACATGGTTTAGTGTTGATGTTGATGGGAGTGTCATAAAACAGGCGTGTAATAAAAATAATAGGCGTGTAATGAAACTTATTCATGTGAGGTACTGGCAGCACCTACATTCCATGGGCTGAAATAGTTGGCAACGCTACAACATGCGAGCAAGGGTCCCAATAGCGATCATTTAAAAAGACTGTCGGAATGCCAGAACGTGAGGTGATTTCCAGACAAACATTTCTGTCTGAAAAATTATGTTTGGAAATCATCTCTCATTATGGCAATCCGATAGTCTTCACGACTGCCTCGCCATTGGGGTACAGAGTTAAAGGCGGGAATCTCAATGGATAGCTCTTTTAGAACAGCTATACTACTCAATGTTTGCTAAGCACCAAATATTTGACACATCATTGTGAAATTTGCTTGTGGCATATTTGTGATATTTTTGGAGGATATGATTGAGGAATGTATTGAGATGATCCCCAGTGTTTACATTAGCTATCTTGACAGGCAGACTTTTTGTGACAGTCATGGAAAGCACGTACCTCTTGATTTTCATAATGTTTTCGTATACTGTCTACATGTACATGACATGTGTAGGGTATTTAATCTTCATTTCAACATAAACCCTTCTGATTTAATGATTGAATATGGCAAATGCAAATGTAAGAAGACATTTGCCTGAAGTAGAAATGTGGCGGGCTGTAGGAATGGTGGAGCAAGGGCTACCAATCATCAGGTTGGTGAAGCCCTTGCTGTGCACCATACGGTGATCACCAGAACCTGGGCAAGATTTCAGTAGTATGGCACACCAGTCAGACACATGGTGGTGGCAGAGCCAGGGCAACATCTGCAACTGAAGACCGGTTTTTTGATCATTCAGGCCCATAGGAACCGCTTTGCGCACAGCAACCCAGCTTCGCAGTGACCTTCAGAATGCATCCGGGGTAAATGTTTCGACGCAGACTATCCGGGCAAGGTTGCGCGAAGGTGGTCTCCGATCGAGAAGACCATGTATTCGCATTCCGCTGCCCCAGAACCACCACCAAGCACGATATGAATGAGTCATGGACCACGTTGGATGGACCAGAGAAGATTGGTGACCAAAGCTCTGTGTCCTTGAACGTGGTACATTGACTGCACAGCGGTATATTGATGAGATCCTGGATGTCCACGTCAGATTGTGTGCAGGTGCCGTGGGTGATAGATTCATTATGATGGACGATAATTCCCGTCCTCATGTTGCCCATGCTGTCGGGGAGTACCTACAGAGGGAGGGGGATTGAGCCTATGGACTGGCCAGCAAGATCCCCTGACCTCAATCCAATCGAACATGTCTGGAATGAGTTGCAGCTTGCAATATCAGCCCGTCCAGTCCAGCCAAGAAGTGTTCAGGAGCTTGGTGCCATGCTGGTCCAAGAATGGAACAACATCCCACAAGGGACCACGAGGAACCCGACTGGAGCATGAGAAGGCGTTGTCAAGCTGTAATTAACAGTAATGGGTCTCATACTCGATATTGAAGCCATACCAGTTCGCTCCGTCAACTTTTTGGCATATTGAAAAATTCCCTCTTTTACCAAAACATCCATTTTCCATGGTTATCGTATTCAAAAGCTAAAAAATAATGTCAAACGCAAATAAAATCTTAATTTCTGTACTTAAATAATTAAAGATATAATTAAATAAAAAGTATATACACTTTTCATAAGAATATTTCAACTAAAACGTAAAACAGGTAGTTGGATGTACTTGGTGCTTAGCAAACTTTGGGTAGTATATTTATACGGTGTACATCCGTTCTCGTAAGGAAAATGATTATGTGGTATTGTGCTCAGTAATATATACCACCTGTTGGTTTCTAAGAGTGACCGCATATGATTCATTTGACGTCAGTATTTTAAAAATTTTCTTACACCATGAGGCAACATGGTCAGCTCGGTGCGTTTGTCCCATGAACCCCATATAAGCTAAGACCAGGGGACACCGGCGACCTTCGGCCTCCATTGACAACCATAAAAATCAATAGTGAAGTTCTAACATTATCGGTTAAATTGTGGAGCACTATCGGTTAGAAAAAATTATAACATTATCGGTTTATTTTTTCTAACACTATCGGTTGATTTTTTATGATACTATCGGTTAAGAAATATTGGAAAAGAATGTAACATTATCGGTTGATTATAACATGATCAGTTTTTTTTATTATATGACAATCTATTTATTTATTTATTTATTTATTTATTTATTGGTGTTGAAGGCCACATACTTATGCGCAATGGCTAATCGTGACCGTGACAGTTGTACGGGTGGAGGAAGCCGAAGTACCCGGAGAGAACCACCGAGCATCGACGAGCAACTGGCAGCTCCTCAACATTCTAACTCTGTTCAAGCTCCGCTCAAGCAGGGTTACAGCGGTTGAAAACATGTGCACCATCCACGCGCCGTACACCTTAATACACGGCGTCACCGTGCCCCCATATTGGCAACCAGGATATAAAGTGCCTTGCCCAAGGATACAACGCCGGTCGTCCGGGACGGGGATCGAACTGGGAACCTCTAGCGCAGAAGTCCAACAGTCTACCACTGAGCCACCGCACTACTACATACGACAATCTAATTTAACCGTTAAATGTCACCACTCTTTGACGATTGTTTCCTTGTCCCCGAAAATCCACAATGTGGAATCCGATTCCATGTCACTACAGTATGACGGACTATTTTCTGGTGTGTTCGAATTCGCATAATTAGCTGTTCCGGTCGCAGAGAGTACTTTACTCCGAGCTGGGTGCGCTCGAACGGTGGTCCGGGTTTTTCTTATCATATTCATGATATTATTTTTATTTTATAGTATTCATGTGCATCGGGGGGGGGGGGGGGGGTCCCCAAAAGTGTGCACCTGTTACAAAAATATTTGTAAACGAAAATAGTTCTTTTTTACTTCAATCCAATTTACCAAAAAAAGAATGGGGGAATTTTTAATGCTAGTGTTGGCATCCAATGTTGAACTATAAGTCATATAATAAACCTTTTATCGCAACAGTAAAGTGATCTGGGTCGTAGCTGCCTGCTCGTTTGATCCGGCGATCTGATCTCCGCAACTTGAAGAGATACGACGACCCAGATCACGTCACTGCAGCGATAATATGTATATATACTATTAAAAAAAGTGTGGGCTATTAGATAAAAGTTAAATAAACGAAGAAATATATTTGTAGTTTCATCAAAAAATAGTTAGCATTGCACTGTGACATCTGGTGAACGGCTTCAGCGATAGTTGGGTGTCTGACAAGCTCACATTCCACGTACTGAGCTGTAGAAGACATGGACGGTCAGTCAGAGAATTTACCACATTCAGTCCAAGACCTCAACATCTTGTAAATCCTCCTCGGTTTGCGAGACAAGCGCGGATTCGACATGGCATACTCCTCATCAAACGTCCAATATCAGCTTGACGGATGTTACTCCATACATCCTGCAGGGCAGCAGCGAGTTCCTGGACATTGGTGGGGGCTGTTGACGTTGTCGTACGCGCCTGCCAAGCATATCCCAGATGTGCTCGATTGGTGAAAGGTCTGGACTTAGTGCTGGCCAAGGCAGTGTAGTTATATTCTGCTCCTGAAGGAACTCTGAAGCGACACGGGCCCTGTGTGCTCTTGCAATGAATCGACGGCCGTGACGTCGCGCAAATGGCACCACATGAGCTGCTTACATGTTATCACGGTAGAACTGCCATGTGACACGCCCTTGGATGACATGTAATGCTGTTCTGCTTGTCATGGTTATGCCTCTCCACACCACAACCGATCAACCACTAAAGCGATCGTGCTGCCTAACGGTTACGTCATGGTATCGTTTATTCCGCCGCCGCCGCCACACTCTGTTTCGCCTGTCGTAGAAGTCGAGATTGAACCTCGATTCATCGGAAAACATGACGTTGTTCCACCGCCGATTTTTCCTGCGCTGTCTTGTTCCACACAATTACGCCTTGCTGCGATGTGACGTTCAGTCAAACATGGAATTATTCGAGGTCGTCGAACGTACACATTCCAGCTGTGTTTGCGATTTGGGATGGCCCGACCAATGACTCGTACATCTGTCGCTCGGTGCAGCTGCTGTTCAATCTCTGAGGCACTTTGATGACGGTTACGTAATGTTGTCGTTCTTCAGATGAAACGATTCTGGTTAGCAGTTGTGGCCCTTGGACGACCTGACCGACGTCTGTCATCAACTTTGCCTGTCTGACGGTAGGGTGACCACAACCTGCTAATCACCAATTGAGTAACGTTAAGAATTTGAGCCACTGCAGTCTGTCTATTTCCAGCTTCCAACATTCTAATCCACAGCACATAAACGTTCGTCACGTGACAGTCTTCGCATACCTTAAAAGTTACGTTTCGACCAGAAACTATTGATGAACGAGTTTATGCCAAGAAAAGAACGATGGGACCTCCGAAAAAGCCCGTCCAATACAAATGAAATTTTTTTTTCAAAACATACCCCACAGGTATTAACGTGGCGCTCGTGCGAGAAACCTGCACGAAGTTTTCGTGGGCCGGTGACATTCATGATCCACACTAAACTTGGTAACATATTGATGTGTCCAATCACGCGTATCGAAAACCATTTTCCGAAAATATTAACATCAGTTTGGATATCTCCTACTTTTTTAATAGTACCTCGTTTATTTCATAACATCATTGGTTGATGTAACTTCACCGATTGTTGTAACATTATCAGTTGTAGCAGCGCCTTACTTTTAATTATACATATTCAAAATACGTATTGCAATAGATTCTGCTATTCCAACAATCGAAACATGCAACGAAAAAAGCACCTGTTACAGTTACAGTATTTTAACCCCTTACCTAACGAATCGGCCACATCCGCCCACGTAATATACAAATTCAGCAATAAAAAAATAAAAATCTCGAAAAATTTTTACAAAACCATATCACGTGACTTCTCATTGGAACGAGATCGTCGTATTCGTTCCAATGATTGTCACATGATATGGTTTTGTTAATTTTGTTTTGAAAATTTGAAAAAATGATATTTAAAATAATGATAAATTTTGATATCGTACGCGTAGGAAGAAACGAAAGTATTTTTTAATATGGATTAAAACATAAAAAAATATCCTCATAGCATGCTGCTGACGTTTACTGAATATTTTTGAAAGTTTAAGGAGAATTTCTCTCTGGCCAAGATAAGAAATTTGGGGGTGTGAAAACCCCACCCCAGTCACCAAGTTTCTGAGAACACTTGTAAGGTTTTAGATAATGGACGTCACCAGAGAATCCGGTGGTCGGTTAGCTGAAAGCTCGTGCGTTCTTCTCATACTTTTCTTAGAAGTTGCAGACGTTTGTTTGGGTGAAAATTATACGTCGCGTGTGTTGTAATGATAATCCTCTCTTCATTTTTTGTAACTAATCAAACCCCTCAAGTTCTGGCAACTCAAATATATGCGAATTCGTTTCATAATCTTACGCAGTTAAGAGGGTGGTAATTGTGAGACATTACAGGTGCCTTACGCGCCATGTCGGATCCCAGTAACGTAAACATTCTCTGTTTCGATAAAAACAGCATGCCGATAGGTCAGACGGGGTCACAACTGCAAGTTAACGAAGAAGACAGACGAGTCTAACGCCAGCACAATGACCTGCTAGTTCCACAAGTTAACATACCGTTATGCGTATCAGATAGTTTATACCATATGGTTCCCAGATAAACACGCGAGTATACCAAACATAACTGGGTATTAGACAGAAAATCGCTGCATTGCCTTCCTTTCGAATTTGATAGTCTAGTTCGTGGAATGGTATCCCAAATAATTCAGTCAGCATGCAATAATGATAAAATGTCAAATCAATTAAAACATTCATCAATGTTGCTCGCTTCTATCATTTTAAAGTTGAACCACGCAGGTGAGAGCTGCGAATGACAAGGCCATCAACAGATTTTTGATAAATTATCTCCCGATAACCGTATGGTGTGGATAACCAGATGAAGTTTAACACCTTAAACACGGAGCTCCTGGGTGGCAGCTGCGTAGAGAATATAATTTAAAGCAAAGTGGTCTATTCCATTTTGTATTCATTTGGAGGTTCAGTAAAATTTGAATCATCCCTGACTTACCTCGTCATGAAAATCGACTTTTGGCAAATTTATCTCCCCTGAAATTATCAGACTAGAGAGAAATGTAGTATTTCAAAGCGTGTAATTGTTGAGAGACCACCAATGACATCAGTAGAAAATAAAGCGAAGTTTCATTTTTTTAACTTATAATAAACGAAAGCAACAGACAGCTCTAAGAGCTGTCAGTTGTTTTCGTTTATTAAAAGTTACAAAAGGAAACTTGGATGTTTATGGCAACCTAATTTGAAGCAACTGAGTTACTGTCGACTTTGCCTCTTTGCTTAGCGACTGTTTTGTTACAGTAATTTGTACCTTATTATTCTTCCCAGGAAAAAAATTAGCAAATCTTAGCTTCTAGACTATTATGTTAATGGAAAGAATAGTGTCTGTACTCTATGTCACAATATGCGCACACTGTTGATATAATGAATAAAAAAGCAAGTTACAGAACATCAAAAGATGATGAAAGCGTCGTTTTCTTTATTTTAAATACGTTTAAACAGAGAATAATAGTCAAACGTTCAAACTGATTGGGAAAAATCCTAAAAAGCCAGCATCTGTATTTTTATGGCACATCCATTAAACTTTAAACCCTTGTATTTTGCGGAATCGCCGCTATGACATAAATGTTTCTGTGTTTAACTGGTGATAAACAAGCTGCATATAAAACCATATTCTCCCTGTCAACATCAATATACGCTGACAGCTATGGGTAATCTCCCCTTTGTTCATTGATTATTCAAAATGGCGGCAGCCGATAAACGTTTCAAGTTGAAAGATTGAGTGTTGGAAGCCCATATTTGGTCTGAAGTGCAGGTTAGGCTACTTAAAATGCTTCATATTCTGTGGATGTGTGTCGTGTTACCTTCGAAATGAAACTGTTTGGTATGTATGAATTTACCTTGTTACAATTTATGGGAGAGTGCCTATAGGCACTCTCCCATAAATTGTAACAAGGCAAAGACACGTGAACACATTGTGAGAATTCTCTCATTTAATTTTGATCGCTGTTGTTATTAGTTCTGTGCATCGATGCTGCAGTCGGTAAGATATATTCGTTACACAATTTGTCGGTGGCCTATATGGTGTCAGTTAATTCCATATTGGACTCGAGCGAAGCTTGAGTCCAATATGGAATTAACTGACACCATATATACCATATTAGGCCAACAACAAACTGTGTAACTAATAGTATATCACGATTACCGTGTGTAGATAACGTCACTCAAAACAATACTGACATTGAGAAATGTGCTTGATACCCCACGCGTGCAATCTGGCCAACGTTTAATAAAGTCTTATACAAACGCATCTGATTGGTCGTCACGCATCTGGTTGACGTTATGACGAGAATAAAATTCTTTGACACACAAAAAAGTTTCAAGCTAGAAAGTGAACAGGCCGCTGAAGAGCTGTAGATTAAGTTTATTGCTGGCTCTTCCTCGCCAGTTTGTGTTCATTGTGTCGTCCGAACACTGAACGCTAAATTCAACTTTGCGCAAACATCTGTTAATACCATTTTGAAAGGGTTGAATGTTTCCGTTTATCGCATATTATTCAATATGTTTGCCATCAAGTGATATTGATAAATATTGAATTAATTTCTTACTTGGGAATTCCACACTATTGAAACTATTATCATGTGGTTTCCATCAAAGATTATAAAAGAAAGGCCAAATTTACACAATACTACACAAACAAAATTCCACTATCAAACACAAACATTCTTTTCGCAAGATGTGAACAATCATTTACAAGTTTTGATGCTTCTGAATCCTGATTCTGTAATCTTAATGGCTGTCATTGTTGTTTTTCGTTGTCGTTACATGTTTGGTGTTGTTGTTGTTGTTGTTGTCGTCCTGTCCCCTGTCCTTATTATTTTGGTACAGATGATGAGCGAGTCGGGTTTCCCCAACAGAGACCGGACTTTAAAGACCAGACTTTAACCCTTTACCTAACATGAGAAGCAGTCGAAATTCTTGAATAACAATTTTTTTTTATTTTTGGCCGTTACGTATGGTAAATGGGTAAGCTTACCATCTGCTCTAAGCTCACAGGCCACCAGTCTAATTCCGATTAGAATTCGACGCTGTTATGGGCTTTTTGTTTACTCAGTTTTTGTGGAAAATTGAAGCAGACGACCGTTGGTGTAATGAAGTGTGCCTTCACTTACAAGAGATACGCGGATATTCTTTCCTGTCCCAGATATACATGTAGATATTACGATCAATACGTATTTAACGCTCCTCGAAAATATAAAGATATTAATGTAAGTTGTGGAACTATACGCGGCGTAATTATAATGCTACGGATGTGGTGAATCTTCACTTCTGGTGGTAATGTCATCAAAATCTCCATCAAATCAAGTTTCGATTGAGCAGTATTTTTAGCTTTGATTTACAGAAATGAGATCCAATCGCACGGAAAATCAGTTGGTAGGAAAAACGAACCGTAGGTTCGCTTTTCTAGCTAACTGAAATATTTCAGACGAGTTCATCAAAACGTGGACGATAACATATTCAAGGGCTTGACAAAGTCAAAGCCTAAACAGCGTAAAATTACTTACGGAATTAGAGTGGTGGCCAGAGAGCTTCCATTAGCCATTTAGGGGCGTAGATGCAGGTGGCCTTGGCGGCCCCACCAAAAAAGCTTTGTCAGAAAATTGTAGGTCCACTCGAATTTATTTTCCTGCTGGAAGACGAAAATGATTGCTGCAGGGACGAGCGAATCACACATTTCTGATTCTCAGCCCATTGTCGACATTGTTTGGAAACTTTAAATTTGCTTTCTACAGTGGTATTGTCTATCTCGTGGGGCTGGAATTAGCGTGGCTGTTGATGCTACTTAAGTTAATAAAGCGGAAATTACACCCAGTCTTTATTTTTAGCATTATGTGCGTACAGTTTCCATCTGGAATATACGTTTTAAGGAGACTTGGATAGCTAACACAAAGGTATATTCACGTGATAAGAATCGAAAGGAAACGAATCGGGCAACTGATTTCGAATTGAATCGACTAGCAATTCAAGATTCAAAATCGAATCGAATCTCGACGGTTTAAGGGTCCCACGTTGCTAACATCCAGATCCAAGGAAACTGCGCATTTAGATTCCAACTATAAATTGCTTTTCATTGTTACTTCTTGTTGGAAAATTTGTGGTGTTTCCACTCCTCTGGAAAAATGCTAACTACGCCTCTATAGCTGGCGGCCCTTACGGCTCCATATAATCAGCTCGTGCAGAAAATGTGTAGACTCTCTTTTATAATACCTCTTTTGAGATTTTCGAACCGTGTGAATGGCTCTATTTCAGTGGCGGCGACAGAAAAAGTTTCGGGGGGGGGGGGGGTTATGCAAGTAGGGGACAAGCTCACTGTGAAGGAGGCAAGTCCGCAAGTTGCCTTAAGCTGTCGAGCTCGTTCCAATGAGGGGTCATAACCTGTGTTTTTGAGACAAAAAATTAAAAATATTGGCTATTGAAGAATTTGTTTTACATGTGTCGTCTGCTTTTCATGTTAGGTAAAGGGTTAAGGATCATACCATTATAGCATTTCATTCATAGGAGGATTGATTGAGGGTGTTTTCTAGGGAGGGTAAGGGGGAGGGGTCTACTCCCGGAAAAAAATTGAATTGTGCTTTCGAATACAGCCTTCTGATGGCTTTTGCACGAAATCATATGTACGTCGTTAAAAATGAAGAAACACGAGTACGATCACGCAATTTTCACATAAAGATCGGGTTGTTGGTATGAGGCACGGCAGGACTCCGGGTTAGCTCAGAGGTTTGGGGCCCAAGCTCACTGAGACAACTTCTCTTCTCATACATTTACGTGCAGAAAACATGTTGCAACATGCAGGGTATTGGTGGTCTTGCTGATGTAAATTACAGTACCGTGGCAATGATGTCTACTGAAACTGCTTATATAGACAGCCAAAACTTCACAGACACCACTGCTAAGTGATGTTTTGTCACCTTATTGTGAGGATGCAAAGAATAAGAATTCTTCTAGAGTTTTAAAGCCACTTTTAGAATCTTGGACAAGAATCAAATGAATATTTCGCGCGAAGAGTTTCTCGTTGTTTTTATTTCGAGAATCATTTGCGATAATCGATTTTTATTCGCGCATGTATTTTAAATTCTGCATCTAAAAACGGATGTCATCAAAAACGAAATCCCAAAGATAGATGAAGATGGATGAAGTGAAGAGCGGAATCATATCAAGAGATCTGTGGTGTTCGAAGCAACGAACGAATCTCAAAGAACGAAAACTACCAATCAATAATGAAGACAGGACAAAAATGAGCAGCAAGAAGAAACGAAAACTACGAACAGATGGTTATTTAGCATTCCGGGACGCCGCGGACAAACAGCAAATAACTACATACCACTCCGAGATATATTCAACAAAGACCCCAGATTCCTTGGGTAACTGACTTGCGTGTACCGCGAACAATGTTCACTGAGGAATTTATACTGTAATAAGATAAAAATGAATTGAATTGTATAGACTCTTTTTTCTAATTGTGCATTAAGTACCCGGATATATTGTCCCTCTCTGAGCTGTCTATCGAAAACCAAATCCGGATGTTGGGGGAATGCCCTTCTACTACCCATGATCTCTAAACAACTGTGTTGCTGGAATGTCAAAGACCCCCCCCCCCCCACACACACACACACACACTCACACTCAAGATAGCATCTGAGGCCATCCACAGCACTTTCGTCGTACTGTAGCCAGCGCGTTCCATACTTTCATGCTGCTGCCGAAAGGAAGATGAACCAAGTAATCATGAGGACTTCATCGAAAAAGCTGGATTCCAGCCATCGTTTTTCGACGGTGTGCAGTGGTCTAGTGGTTTAGGTGTTGTGCTCTTGATTGTCAGGCGTTGTTGCCGAGGGTTCGAATCCCGGAGGGGGATCAGAAACCAACATTCAAAATTCCTCTAAAACATGATTATGAGATTTGAAAAACACACAAGATAGCATCAAATTGAACAAAGCGGTAACATCCCATCGGTGGTGTTTGGCGATGTGAAAGCCGCTTCGCTAAAATTGTGATATAAAAGCGTAACAGCTTTTATATCGTCAAACGAGAGCGTAGCACGAAAGCTGGGGGGGGGGGGGGGGGGGGGTTTGTTTGCCTGTTTCGAAAGGTATCTTCATGTTAATAGATCACATCAGATCACACAGAAACTGGGTCATCCCTCAATGATATACTGCTTTCCAATTTCTATAGTTTTGATCCCATATTCTGTGAAATAATGGCCATGCATAACCGGATATTATCCGGTTATAGCCGCCGGTTAGTCGGTTACGAAAATGAGACAACCGTTTCAGCCCTACTATTTTTGTGTGTTTTTACTGAATCTTATCAACAACGTTGATGTCAAAAGTGAACTTGATCGATGAAGAAGCTATGCAATGACTGAAACGGGATGGGCGGGTTGTTGCACTCTGTAACGGATTGAAAGAGAAGTGCGGGTGCCAAGGCTCGAACCGTCGACCTATAGCACACAAAGCGGTCGATTTACTACGAGACTAAGAGAGCCAGACCAACACGGCTGGTTGGTAAATGGTCCTTATACCTCGACCGCTACTCTACTCTCACATTCTTTGAGATTCACCCACGGTGAATCCCACCCCAGCTTCCACCTTTGAGCGGTCGAAACATCCATCAGTCTTCAACACAACGTCCACAATGCCACCAACTGCCGAGGGCTGGTCACGGCACCAATGTAACAGATTGAAAGATAAGCGCGGAAGCCGAGTCTCGAACCGTCGACCTCTAGCACACGAAGCGGCCGTTTTTCCATGAGACTAAGAGATCCGAACCAACCAGGCTGGTTGGTAAATGGACCTTATACCTCGACCGCTACTCACTCTAAAATCAGTTTAGTTACAAATCAACCCAGATAAACTGAGTTGAGTGAATATCACTCAACCCAGTTGATTTGAGTTGATTTTTTAACCCAACAGATTTTAGAGTGTGGGCTCTCTGGGTCATGGAGATTTTGTGATATTAGTCTGCTAAAGAAATATGTATAACATCATTTCAGAACAAAAAAACACCACCTAGTTCGGAATGTACAGAGTGATTATGTACCACACACGAAGGGTTGAACATCCAAAACATGATTATGTACTTCCAGATATACATCTTCGTCTGTGGCCAACCAAAGAGCTTTCATTGTACCATACCCAATGCGTTTCACACTTTGATGTAGCTGCCATAAGGAAATGTGAAACCGTGTAATCATAACTTAAGCGAAATACTAGACACTAGTGGTTCTAGTGATCGTTTTTGACGGTGTACTTTGATTTAGTGGTTTAGGAGTTGGACTCCTGATTGTCGGGTGGAGTTGACGAGGTTTCCGTTTCCGTCAGTTGATTAGAAATCATTATTCTAAATACCTCTGAAACATCACCTGGGGCATCTTGAGTAGTACGTAGTGCTAGGGCGCAAATAATGTGGGTGTGTCCATCGATAATCCAGTGAGAGTGTGTCGAAATACCACAAAACGTTCAACAACTAGAATTACCGAGACGACCTGAAAAAAATTGGCTCTGATTTTTCCCAGAATTCTCGTTGCAACAACTCCTCCTTAAACACAGTCTTTCTGTTAAATTCAGAACCTATTCTTATTATTCTGGTTGCATCCATTCTCCCCATTTCTTACCTAATGTCAACTTATGGCTGCTCCTGGAACTTACCTCTGAACTCTGTCTTCGACCAACGCTTCGTAGATTCTGTCAGATGGCACCATCCACCCTAGTCATGACCAGTAAAAATCTATGTGGTGTTCTCATCTTAGTCGGAGCCCTGTTAGTTGATCTTTTCCCAGGGGTCATGGGAAGATTACGTCTTGGTATTGTGGAATTACCGCTGATTGTACCAGCGTTTCCTTCAAGCTCTTATCTACATTCACTGTCTCTGAGTAGTAACATTACTAACACTTCTGCCAATCTCTCGTATTTCGCCTCGAAAAACTCAAAACTCATCAGGCCAGCCAACGGTGCAAAGAGACGCCCTCGAGCACCCCTGTCGCGGATGTCGGTGTCAAGATCTTCCCATCCCCTCCTAAATACAGATTCCTGGCTACGCGCCTGATAACATGTTGAACGTGATATATCAAAAGTTTTTCCCGACAAGTACCTAAAGAACATAAGGGGGGAAGAGAAACTAATTTCTAAGAGCGTTTCACCGTAAAGCGGAAAGAGAGTTGTGCTTCGGCAAGAGGAGAAATTTGAGAAGGACTGCGGATGTCTGAAAGCGATTTCCTTGAATCTGTAACTGAAGTATACTTCTCTAGTCGGTACGGGTCGGTAGGGACTTGGCAGGGTGGTTACGAGCCGAGTCGACTTACATAGAAACACGGAGAAAGTGTGTCGTCGGATTGAGACTGTGAAAGTTAATAGTTTACCTTACGTAAGTGCCACATCAGACAGGGATATTATTAGTTACCCCGTGTCTGATCACGTGGTACGGGTTTTTACCTACCCGAAGCCAGGCTGGCTTCGGGTAGGTAAAAACCCGTACCACGTGATCAGACACGGGGTAACGAATTTATCTATTGACTTTCCGTTTTAGAAGTACAATCTATTTCATGTGTGAACACACACAGCATGAGATCTTTTATCTTCCATTGTTGAGCCACACAGGTTTCTGTGGAATTTTTGTGCAAAAGAGTTTTTTGTGAAAATATGCCGATATGACTAGTATAAAAAAAATTATTGAATTTATTTTTTTCTTTTTTGTCTCAAAAACATAGCTTATGACCCCCACATTGGAGGGTACTCGACAAGCTCATTCCAATAAGGGGTCATGAGCTATATTTTGGAGATAAAAAATTAAAATATAATACATGTACACTGTAAAACTGGAATGACGCGTCTTCAACGGGGTATGGACAATTTGTAGACTTCGGAACGAGGCTTCCACTGGGTATAGGAAATTTGTCAGTGGCTGGGCGGACGTATCGTGGGTTTCAATGAATATGGTCTCATACCACGTATTTATCAACCAAGCAAATCAAAAAATTCACTTTAGTCAATAGATAAAAACAAAGATGGCCATTCAACTTTTCCTTTTTTTAATTGTTAACCCCCACCAACACCACAACCACCACACACACACTCACTCTTTGTAAGGGTTCGAGATCAGTGGGAACAGATTATAGGATATCTCCAAGAACAATTTCAGTGTAGGCCACCCTGAATGGATACCAATGTAGAATACCAAGCTAGTATCAGAAGACACACGCGTTTCTGACAGCGCAGCACTTATTAGATAGACACCACTAATCGGATAAAGTGATATTAAGGTCCCTCCCTCCAGTATGACCTTTGATGAAATCCTTCTGAGACTAATTAGTAATAGACTAATTCGGGTAACTATTTAACCCTTTACCCAACGTAACGGCCAAAACCGGCCAGCGCTTTTCTCAAAAACAGCCAATTAATTTTCATTATTTTTTTCATTTTTTGTCTCAAAAACATAGGTTATGACCCCTCGTTGGAACGAGCTCGTCGAGCTCGTTCCAACGAGGGGTCATAACCTATGTTTTTGAGACAAAAAATGAAAATCTTAGTTATTCAAGAATTTATTTTGCAAGTGTCGTCTGCTTTAAATGTTAGGTAAAGGGTTAATAAGGCGGGCAAATTCAGACTAGTTTTAATAAGTTATACGGGAATGTTTGTGGTTTCGGAATATGTCATCAAACTGTTAGTGTTGGCCGTTGGACTGTCGGTGATTAACCATTTGAACCCGAGAGGACGCTTTTGCGGTCCAGGATCGTGATATGACCTGAATTTACAAATTAGATAGATGCTCGGTGAATTTCTGTAGTAGACCAATCAAGGGCTGCACGTTGAAAATATTGATTGGTCTTCCCCCAAACGAGGAATACAGACTCTACCAGCTGATAGCTATGAACTGGCATGGAATATACCATCAGGATCCAAAGGGTTAAAACCGGCGCCCAACTTATAATAGAAGCATTTGCATTTTAGCAGCGTGTGGGAGGCCGAAAATCCGCATAATGCCCATGTGTTCGGATTGCCATGTAGTTTAGGCACCAACAAAAAAAATTGACGGTCTGGAGACACAGTCGACAGCTAAATCGGCTTGGTTGAGTTGGGTGTGACTTCTGGAATCTTGAGCGTATTTTATATCGAAAAATTCCAAGCTGGTCGCCACACTGCGCGGAGCTTCCCGCTGGCACCAGAAAGCGTTGGCTCTTTTGATTTTGGATCGTCAAAGTTCAATGGCGCGTTGATTATTTGTGACAGAGCCAAAGTGTTAACCCTTTACCTAACATGAAAAGCAGACGACACTTTCAAAAATAATTCTTGAATAACTATTATTTTTTCATTTTTGTCTCAAAAACATGGGTTATGACCCCTCATTGGAACGTGCTCGACGAGCTCGTTCCAACGAGGGGTCATAGCTTATGTTTTTTTAGACAAAAAATGAAAAAGTAATGAAAATTAATTGGCGATGTTTTAGAATAGCGCTGGCCGGTTTTTGACGTTACGTTGGGCAAAGGGTTAACGAATGGGTCGTTGTCCGTTCTGACTATTAAATTCGAAGTATTATAGAATGATTCGTCGGAGATGCTGACTTATTGCTAATTGTTTTTTTTTTTAACATTTGAGCGTACATAGCCTACAAACGCGCTCAGGTGAAATGTTAAAATAATGGCATGGCGGATGACGACCACATGAAACGGAGTTGGACATTCGTGGAGTTCAATGGATGCAAAAAGGAATGTGTATGAAAGTGTCAAATTTTATTCGTAACAGTAGAAATGAAATCAGATACCAGCATACACGCTAAGGCACAGACCTCCGTACCTTATTAACCTTTCGTGTCATCATGTCGTCCACTATGGAGACGAAAGCGCGGTGGCTCAGTGGTTAGGCTACTGGATTTCAAGCCGAGAGGTCGACAGTTCTAACCTGACCAGCGGTAACCACGTTGTGTCCTTGGACAAAATACTTAATCCCAAATTGCCCACGTGGGGCATGGTGGCGCTGTATATACTAAGACGTATTGAACGTCGATGGAGACCTTGTCTTTAACCGCAACTAATTCAACTTGTGCAGAATTTGCTAACTGGAGAGTCTGACAGTTGATGTTGCTGTTCAATGGTTCTCTCCAGGTATCTCGTCTTCCTTCGACCCATAAAACTGCCCGACGATGTGACTGCTGTTGAATGTGTTGTTAAACTTCAATAAATAAATAAACTTCAGAGTCACGTGCTTGCACTTTCTAAACACGCCAGAGTTAAAACCTTCCTGATCAGTTCTTCACTTTACAATTGTGACATTATCTCGTCGAACCCGAGTTCTAGTTGAGTGCTAAATAAGTCAAAGCAAGGTCCGCGAAGCTGGGGGCTCCAGGCTCCTCGCTTTTATAATAATTGTTACAAACTGCAACGAAATAGACTCGACAAGAGTTGCGTTATGTAAATATAGAATATACCCATAGTAGCTTGGCCTACCAAATGTTCCCCACGAGTGGTGAAGTGGTGCTAACCGCGAACCTTTGGCGCGCGGTTAACACCACTTCACCACGAGTGATAAACATTTGGTACACCAAGCTATTGTGGGTATATTTTATTTATAACATGATCGTCAGATTAGTAAGACTTTAAATGTTAAATAAAACAATATTCACGCGTGAGAACCTGTTTTTGTTTACATGAGCACCGGTGGGCGGTACTTACTCTAGCAATTTTATCTCCGAAACGAAATAGAACAGAAAACGCGCAAATTACGGGGCCTTTTTCACTTTCATAACATAATAAAATATTATTTCGAGTTATGGATGCTTTATTAACATGAGACAACGTATATTTGTTAATTTTGGTATCTTATGAGGTAAACTTATTTAAAAACGTAATAAATAATTGCTGGTTTTATTTCACTCTTAACAAGGTGACGGGGAGCGCGGTGGCTCAGTAGGTAGAGGTGCAGGCTGCAAGCCGAGAGGTTCCTCGGTTCGAATCCCACCTGCGGCAACCGCGTTGTGTCCTTGGGCAAGACACTTCTCCATTGCCCGCGTGGGGGCACGATGACGCCGTGTACTATGGCGTACTGCACGTCGATGGCGCGCATGTCTCCAACCAATCTAACGCGAGTTACGATGTTGGGGAGCTGGCAGCTGCTCGTCGTTGCTCGGTGGTTCTCTCCGGGTACTCCGGCTTCCTCCACCCGTAAAACTGTCACGGTCTTGATTAGCCATTGTGCATAAATATGTGACCTTAAACATCAATAAATAAATAAATAACAAGGTGACGAGTGATAAATTTAGACAAGTTTGCATTCAAGGCGAGGTCACCAAAGGTCAACCTGGATGTAGTTCCACTGTAGGTGTAAATTTTGACTATTGAAATCCCATTGCTGGCGTGTTCACCACAGTTGGTGTGTAAAGCAAAAATTTATGTCATAGGCTTTTTATATACAGTAGAACAGGCAATCATGGTATAATAAACTTTTTCCCCCAGCTCCCCAATAATTTTTTCCACTCGGGTCATTTTTGTTTGGAGTGAAGTCTTAGATATTGATTCTCTCATGCTAGTAATCGGCTACTGCCTTACAGACTAAGTTTGATGCTGGACTTTGACACTGGTGCCCTACATTCAAAGTCGAAGCAGTGTTGTTTCCCCTCGCTCCGCTGGGATCGAGAGGAGACAAAACTGCTTGGAGTTTGCCCTGCAATTTGCGCACCTGGCATGTACCCTAACAGATCACCTATTTATTTTATTGGGAGCAAGATTGCATGGGGCTCACCCCCCCCCCCCCCCGACCCCCGACCCCCCCCCCCCCCCCTTAGGTTAGTTACGCCCGTGGCCACGTCACTTAATTAGGGTTTACTGCCGGGACGGGAATTTTCTAGTTCTCGTTTTTGAAAGTCAGTGACGAAAAACTGGGAATTTTCCGGTTGTCGTTTCTAAATATCAGCTCTGATACCCAGGAAATTCATAGGACAGAAACGAGATTCAAAGGTTCCGCAACCTTTAATTCCCGATTGTAGTCTTTGAATTCCCCGGACATTAGCACTCATTTTCAGAACCGGTATCCGGGAAATTCCCGTTCGCGAGATTAAATCATAGCGCCAAAGGCGATCCGTAATGCTGGTCTTGGAAGAATGATATTCGCCGTAATCTCAAAAACTATAATACGCAATCATTGATACCGTGGTCTATGAATTTCACGGGTATCGTGATTGACTTTCAGAACTTGGAGCCGCAGAGCCGTGGAATTCCCGTTCCCGGTATTAAACCTTAAATCATAATTCGAGTCTTCAGCTTGTTGGTTTTCATAGGAAAGCGAACAGTCGTGAGAGACGACAGATTGGGCAATACGATATGCATTAATCTTGATTAATTGTTTGCTGACAAGGGGAGTTCGGTCGTTTAGTTTTTGTCCTGATATTTCATGTTCAGACATGGTTTCAGCTAAACAGTGTTTGCACGTTGTAAACTATCAGTCATAGTTTTGTTAATTGATGATAGCGGATCCAAAGATCTCCATTTTTCTCTTTCATTTTTTGTTTGAAACATGCCTACAGACTGTGCGAGCGCCGTTGTGTTTCAGATCAAGAAACCAATTTTCAGAAGAAAAAATACTTGAAAGAGATTAGTTGCCCGGGATATTGAAATTGAAACTGGCCATCATATTTGTGCCGATCGAAATAGCACGTGTGTATTGCAAAAATTTCTTCCATAACATATGGTAAATTGCGGCAGCCGACCATATCAGATGTTAAACAGTAATCAATATTATTATTTTTTTATTTCCACTAATATCACGCTGTGTCAATCACTCGGTTAGCATGATACGATATAACAAAGTTTTGTATCATTTCACTCTTTGGAAAGCAATAACCCCTTACTCTGGTGGTGCAAAAGAATTTTCTCCAAGCATTCCATTTTCCTCCTGTGTAACAATGAATTTAACCAATTATATCTTGTTTGACAGAGCTCACAGAGCTCTGTCCAACAAGGTATATTTGGTTAAATATGAAACTGCATTATGGGAAATATTTGCTGATGAGAACTTTGCCATTTTGACATCAGAGTGCAGAAGGTTAAAGAATGAAATATATCCGTTTTTGTCTGGTTTTGCTGGTAACATCCGACGCAAGTATGTAACGCAGCTGCCTTACTGAATTATGTGTCTCTGTGTTTGTGAGTGTTGAGGTGTGGTGAGAGACATGGAGGTCGCTGTTTGTATTAATCATACAGTAGGTGGGGAGCGCGGTGGCTCAGTGGTAGACTATTGGATTTCTATGCTGGAGGTCCCGAGTTCGATCCCCGTCCGGGACGACCCGCGCTGTGTCCTTGGGCAAGGCACTTTATGCCGGTTGCCTACATGGGGGCACGATTACGCCGTGTACTAAGGCGTACTGCACGTCGACGGTGCACATTTCTTCAACCCCTGTAACCCTGCTTGGGCGGAGCTTGAACAGAGTTAAAATGTTGAGGAGTTGACAACTGCTCGTCGATGCTCGTGGTTCTCTCCGGGTACTCCGGCTTCCTCCACCCGTAAAACTGTCACGGTCGCGATTAGCCATTGTGCATAAGTATGTCACATTAAACACCAATAAATAAATAAATAAACATATAGTAGGTGAAGAGTAGACTGTCACAAACCAGCCGTAGAGTGGAGATTCCACTCGACGGGGCGTCGCGAAGACCGTCAATTTGGAAAGGGGCTGTAAACCTGATTTTCCCCGACTGTGATGACACAAACTGAAAAGAATATTCCAACTATATCATCAAGGTATGGCTTCCCCGAAGGCATGTCTTGATGATGAAGTTAGAATAAAAATCAGTTGGTATTATAGTTCAACACTCCGAGTTCTTTGAATTTGTGTGTGGTTTGTGTAAGAGCGGGAGTGATCTTCTAATGTGTGTAAACATGGGGTATACACATGAATCCAGACCTTCAAACAGAGGATAGAGCTTGACACGAGAACGTCATCGATTAATCGAGGACGTCATCCGTCGGTAAATCACGCGCCAAATCCTCCAGACTTGACAATCTACACCCTGTATTCAAATCTGAGCGTTTTCTTTTGTGTCCACGGTTGTGCATAAAAATCCTGACCCATGCGTGCGTAATCAGTCATGATGGACTCCCAACGGCCTACATCGGATCCAACAAACCTTCACTGGTATGAGCGACTGCGTCCAGTTATCAAATCTAGCCAGTTTTGATGATTATTGAAAGCGAGAAGTGTTCAGTATCTTAACTCCAATCCAGACGAAAATGTTGCGACTGGAAACATTATTGGGGGTGTATAAAACGACCCTACCCCCACAAAACTTATTCACGCCCCTGCCACCAGAACAAGTACTGAGCGTTGTTATGATATAACGGCTATAACCGGCATCACTATCAATAAGGTTAACTCGAATATGAAAAACCGGTATATTACCTACGCGGTATATATCGTCACCGAACAACATGCATGGAAAACTAAACAATATTCATCACAACATAGTCATTGTGGGGTAATCCCCCAACAAACACACACACGTACCTCATCCCCTACACGCCCAGGTATACACTCAGTTGTTTTGGATTGATTTTTAACCCAACTAATGCAATGATGTTAGTGTGTATCAGGGTGGGGCGGTCTCTTAGGGATTTTTAACTATAGTAATGTTATGTGTTCTGGTTATTCATTTCAACAGCCAGGGCCATATCGTGCTCGGCTGTTTTACGGATGGAGGAAGCTGGAGTACCCGGAGACAACACCGGAGCAAGACAGGACTTAAAATTCGTGCGAGGATCAGAATCGATTCTCGCAAATGATTCTCGCATTGAATACAATTTGAATCAACTTTGATTCTCACAACATGTGCACCAGAGCAAGGCAGGGCTTAAAATTCGTGCGAGGATCATAATCGATTCTCGCAAATGATCCTCGCATTGAATATAATGTGAATCAACTTGATTCTCACAACATGTTCATTTCTTATCATAGAATCTGGAAGTGCCCTTAAACGCTTGGGTAATTCTTATTGGTTGGTCCGTCATAATAGGATGACAACACTTTGACCCAGCAGTGTCGTCTAGTGAAGGCTTGGCTGCCTACATAAGCAGCCAAGACTACACTGGAGACCTCTACCAAAGTACTGTAACTTCCATGAGCAAGACCACCAGAAGCCTTCATGTTTGAACGAGTTCTACACATACGACAAGAAAACTCACTAAACTTAGAACTAAATTCTTAGGGTTAAACCCTATTAAATATATAAACATGAGGTTCGTTCTTCGCGTATTTACTGGTTGCACTGACATGGATATATAACAGTATTCTTAAATTATTTAAGAATTGAAAATTGATTCTCTCAGAATGAGTTCACGAGAATCAAAATCGATTCCCGTGAATCAATTCTGGACTTAAGATTAACTATCGAACTCTGATTTACTAACCCCGCACGGGCAGGGTTAGCAACGTTTGAAGCAAGTGGACACATGCGTCGTAATCTGCGCACTAGTTCACACTATCACAGTGCTACTAAATAGACAACCAGGTGAAGTGTCTCGCCCAAGGATACCACACAGATCACACGAGTCGTATTCGAACTTTTCGAGCTCAAGCCCAATGTCCCAACCAATGAGTCACCTCACTCCCAGGTTATCCATCTAAGTTACAGAACGACGGAAATTTTAACCTGGTGGATTTAGAGGATGCGGAGGTTACCTATTTCAACCATTTGGCCTCACTAAGTAGGTCTTCTGTTTCTCGGGCTATTTTTTCTTCTTTTGTAATACTGTATGTGGGCGGGCGGTTTTTTATTTTATTTTTTATTTTTGCTATTATTTCTTTGCCACCAAAAGTTCATGTTCTTGGTTTGTTTTATGTTTTAGGCCTCCTAATCAACAGAATAACATACGCGGTGGTGCATTTCGTCCCTTGAGTGCAAGAAGGCTTTGCGATGCTGAAGGGGCAAATTTATCCATTTTATTAACTTTTTGTAAAATATCAGACATAAACCATTTACGTTTTTAAGTTTGCGTTGGTTATAAAAAAGGGGCATGCGGCAGCCAAAAGAACCATGCTGGATGGCTTGAGAAACAGCTTTTTAACTTGTTTATGCCTTACGAAAGAGTATCTTTTTGTCCATTGGGCCCCGAGGAAACATTAGTTTTCCTCTAGTTATCATGTGGCGGCCACCTGTTACGAAACAACGGCGTTCAGTGTAAAAGTTCACGAGACCTTAAAGCTATTTAACCTGCTAAGCTGTGTGGTCACTTCAAGCGACCTTCAAACTGAAAGGAGATTTATCATTGGTATTTCGAAGTATTAATTCCGGGGATGTGGACAAGACGTGTTTGGGAATCGCGGACCTCACTCCGTGTAAGTTCGTAACAGAATTCAAAACTATCTTCACCATCTGTCTGACACACCAGAAGAGTTTATTTTGTCCAGTTTCTATCTGAGTAAGGTACATAAAACAAATAAAAATGTTTAAAACTCTTTTATATGGGGAGAGGAGTAAAGTTTCAAAGTGGACGATTGTAACTGATGAAAATTGTATGTTCGATGTTGTTCGATGCATAAATATTGGTTTGGGACCCCGGGTCACCACTTACTGACCTACTAGCTCTAGAATAATAGCAGGAGAGAGTCCCATTATGGGGCAGGTTATAAACGCTGAGGCTCATACAGGGGTCTTACACTTTCCAGGAAAATAGTTCCATACATTACATTTTCGAGGCAGGTTAGAACATTTTAAATACCAGCTGTACGAAAATCTAAATCTGACTATGAAAAGAATTTTGTACGAAAACAGTCAGGAACACAAGACAACATTTTCTGTTTTGTTGAAAAATACTTGTAGACAAAGACTATTAAAGTATTGGGAATTTTAGTGATATTTTTAGATTTTTCAAATGATTTAGTCCGCTACACACTGATTAGAGATGAGCAATGTACCGAAAAACCGAACCGATACCGATATCATGGGGATACCGAAAAACCGAACCGAACCTGTCGTTGAATACTGGAACAAATTTTCCTACATTCGCTATTTATAAGTCGCTGTTGAGGCTTGATAACAGTTGAAATGTTCATTTTCTTGAAAGAAGTGACTGATTTCTTTTCAGTTTTGTTAACACTCAATGGACTGGGCAGCTGTTCCGAATTCCCACTAGACCAGAACCTGAACACATCAAATTGCTTAGCAGTGATTTCTAGTCAAGTCTTGGCTGTCTGTTTAGGCAGTCAAGACCTGACTATAAATCACTGACCAGGTGCTTTGTCTATTGGCACCAGGACTCCTAAATATGGCATGGTCAGAGCACATGCCCCGAGATCGCAAAAGCCTGAAATTGGTCTTTAAACATTAAGGTATATTTAGAATAAGACAAAAAAGCCCTGTAGATATGATTGTGGTCGTAAAAGAATGCCACTGCTGAGCTCATTGGCAGTGTCATTTGGAGCGTTGATATTACAACAACTTATTCTGTCTTTCCTGATGTGAATTCCTCTTTGGTACAACCAGCTAATCTCAGTCAAGTCAGATACCGAATACCGAATCGATACCGAGGTATATCTTCATAAAAATACCGAAACCGAACAGAACTCAAATTCAAATACCGCCCATATCTAGCACTGATGTCGAAATGCTAGAATTTCAAGTAGCAAATTTTAGCAAAATGAAACTAGGAACTTAACCCTTTACCCAACGTAACGGCCAAAACCGGCCAGCTCTATTCTCAAAAATCGCCAATTAATTTTCACTATTTTTTTCATTTTTTTGTCTCAAAAACATAGGTTATGACCCCTCGTTGGAACGAGCTCGAGGAGCTCGTTCCAACGAGGGGTCATAACCTATGTTTTTGAGACAACAAATGAAACAAACATGAGTCATTCAAGATTTTGTTTGCAAGTGTCGTCTGCTTTTCATATTAGGTAAAGGGTTAATCAATTCAATCTTGTTTGGCAAAGCTCACTTGGCTCTTCCAAACAAGATTGAATTGGTTAAATTTCTAGTTGCATTTGACATCACTGTGGAGAGGGTTAATTGTTCAAAGAGACAAAACTACTAAATTACTAGGACTTTTAATGATAATTTTTATTTCAAATGATTTAACCATCTACGCACTGCTGAAGAAATACAGAATTTCAAGTATCAAATTTTACTATAACGCAACTAGGAATTTAATCAAATCAGTCTTGCTTGGCAAAGTTCACTGGGCTCTACCAAACAAGATTTAATTGTAAAATTCCTAGATGCATTTGACATCACTGTGGAGGGGTTAATTGTTCAAAAAGTTAATTTCCATACTCTTTAATAGTTTCGTGGCTTGGACGGCATTTTTTCCATCACTTTTCAAGACCTTTTCCAGACCGACTCAAATTAATACACTTTATCAAGGATTTCAAAAGAGCGTAAGAACCCCGATCGTAAAGTATAATTCTAATCGGGGGGAGGGGGGCAGGGGAGGGGCACCAAGGGCCATATAAATTAATTTAGGTCGATAATAGCTACAAGCTGACAGGTGTTCGGAATGATCCAGTAGATTTAGAGAAAGAACTATCTCTGGAGGCCGGAGAGCGTCACATTGGTTTGTTGATGACAGTGCGTGTGATGAGCGTAGAAAAACAAATGAAAGCGAATCTGAACTGTTATAGAGTAATAACCACAGAATCCTGATGCATCCCCAGGGAAAATGAGGGGAAAGCCGTTCTCCTAACTTTGCCCGAGTAGCGAAGCCGTTCCTCTACAGTGCCAAGACCTGGAATGGCTTGATCTTCACGAATATCCAACACAGCGAGCACTCAGTCGTCTTGCTATCTGTACTAAACCCAGTTTAACTGTATGTAACTCGCGCAACCCCGCCCATATAACTATTCCCACTTCTTTTGAAGAGTTTTGGGTACTAAATTTCAAAATTTTCCTGCCACCCCTACCCCTACTACGAGAGGGAGGGGGTATCCCCTCATGGCCTCTCAACTAACGACGCGCAACGCCTCTGCCATCGCCGCGCGTTGAGCGCTCACTGCATATCAAGGGACATAACTGAAAATTGAATTTCTAGCTGGACATGGACGAGGACTGATTCACGGACTCACACATTCCCAAATTGTGTTACAGACAAGGCTCACTCTAGCCCAATAAAACAGAGTATATACCATTTAAAGTCACTAACAAGCCGTATAACAAATATATCTTACTGGCTGCCTTTTATATACTTCGATTAGGAATTGGGTGAGTAATAAATGATTCGTTTGGAATTTTTACTTGTTTAACGTGAAGCGGTTATCGTGTGCCAACATTTTGAAAGGAAAATAAACAATGGAGAGATCCTTCTGACACCGTGCCATACATAGATTTCGATTCACTGTATAAACTACTTGTCAGAACACCTTTATCCACGTGGGAGGGGTGACATGGGGTTGTTTAGACTCGCCATTAAAAATATTGAGGGACGAGCCAACTAGGAGGGTCGGAATACGGGCACGGGCCAAACTCGGCTCACAGAGCTGAGTTGGGACCGTACTATGATTTTGTTCCCTGTCGAGTGAACTCGAAATATAGGTTCGTTCTTCGTTAGGTGTGATTCCTAATCACTTCAGGCTGCGGAAAGGAAACAATGATTAAAGTAACAACGATTCTTTTATTTACATTCAAAATAAACTCATTTCCATATTCCACACATTTAACAATTTGATCAACATGGTAGAAGATTCATCACAGGGGTTACTAGCTTTTCATCAAATTCAGTTTATCTTTCGCCCTGCACTGGCGCTATAGTACACTCTCAAAATGTCACTGTCGCGGGCTCACAACAGGAGCTTAACACGCCGAGTCTTAATCTTTTGCGCCTGTGTGCGTTTGCAGCTCTGACTGCCGGGGGATTCCGACTAGCAATGTTAGTTACCTTGTGGCAACACAGTTCTGATTTGGATTCAGTTTATCCACTCTGTCGGCTAGTTTAGCAAGTCTACGTCACATACCTAAAACATGTGTCATTTTATAGAACTCTCCTTGAATGTTTCCTGTCCTTTGAAATACACAGAGTTCATGCAGTACTCACAACTTCAATATGCGCTTCGAGTTTGCGCGAATTGTCACTGTCGAACCTGAGTCGATATTCACAGCACTCTGATACTAAACAGGCTACTACGCGATCAACATCTGAGTTCCTGTGGGTTAATACCACAATACAATAGCCTACACCTTGAGACAGGTGCGAGTCGATTTTCGCTAATGACATCTTAACTTAGCCGTTACTTGGGTTCGTAATCTAGTCTCTGAATTCGGGCTTGTAGCCCTCCTACGTCCACCCAATCTGATAATAGCGGCGTACAACGGAGGTTCGTGGTTTGCCTACCAATTCCACTCGCACGACACGCTGTGTGGCGTCTCACTCCTAAACGGTCGGAACCCAAGTCTCCCTGAAATAGCTTGTTCCCCACACTTTATATCTCACCTTGTGATGGTCAGATAGTAATATGTCAAGATGCCTAAACATGGCAAGCGACATTTCTGAACATAAAATCACCTCGCGCCAATGCATATGCTATCATGAGTATCCGGAGAAATAATACACTTGATAGCGGTGATGAATGAAAGTGTCGGTCACTTCGATATTAATTGACTTTAGATAGCATGAAAACATTTATGCTGACTTGTAATATGCCAGAGAAGTATCCCACTGTGAATCGCCTAAGGCTAATTATCTAATTACAACATGTGTGCTTACAACACAGAGAGAAGAAATATATATACATATATCTGAACTTGAAAGTAGGAGGAGGGGGCCTCCTCCCTTTTAGACTGGCTTTGCCCTGACACTGCTAAAGAATTGCAGATGGCACTTGTTCCACCTAGTGGACGATATGGTTTTCACACAGCCTGTATGTCTTAAAGCCAATGTAATTTTTAGAAACCTGTAGAAGGTAATATACAGAATGCAATTATGTCAGTCATTCCGTTACATATTCTGATCCACGTCACATAACCACTTCACCAAACGGCGAATTTTTTGACAGCCTGTCAACTCCTACCTTTCACCAAGGACAGCCGAAAGGGTACCTTTGCCCCCCCCCCCCCACCCATTTGCCGAGGGGAAGCCCCACCTACGCCACACTGTACGTACGTCCTTGTTTTTAACTACATTTTTTCTGTTCATGTGTGTATAACTTTGACTGACATCTTGAATAACTTTACTAATTCCAAAAATTGTTTATTTAATATTTCATTAAATATTATCGCAACGGTGACTGAAACCATTTTATTTGTAGCAAAATTGCATTGGGCGTGTTTAATGTTTAATGCATATGAAACCATGATCATTGCGAGAAAAAGGAATGGGGCTAGGGAGTGTGTATCCCCCCTCCCACCACCACACACACACACACACACTAACTCTTTGGCCACCCGCTGGTTTATCGCGGCTCTTGTACGAGAAGGCCGTGATTACCTCTGGGCTCCCAAAATTTGCGCCCTACTACTCGCCCCTTTTCTTCTCCCCACACCCAGAAACAAATTTGTTAATGTGATCTCGTACCCCTTTCTTCCTAATTTAACTACGCAGGATACTAACACTCTCCTTTGTATCACCCGATAATCACCTGTCCTTCCCCCATTCCATTTCCTCATTATACGCCTAGTGAGTCGTGTTCTTTAAGACTGGTATTTTGGACAGTCTAAGAGAAGTTCTTCAGGATATCAATTACTCCCAGAATACTCATTTGGAACTCCTTGTCTCCGTCTTTCCCAATTTTCCCCTCCCCTGAAGTTCAAAACGACCTCACACTAGTAGTAGAGATGGAAGACTATAGTGCTGGGTGATCATAATGGTCGTGAAAGTCTATCACAGTACAGATTGTGGTAGCCATCCACTGTGTTGATATGACCATTCAGCAGCAGGCCTGGAAATAAAGAGTTTACAGTTAAAACTTGAAGTCCTGTCACGAACTGTGCGCTTATCTAGGCTTAATTGAGTATAGTTGTAAATAGAAACAGTTGGAATTTTTGCCGATTTGAAACCGAGTTGGAATTTTGGGAAGTAAAGGAGACATCACCAAAGAAGCTCTAAAATCTAGATACCAGATAGATTAAATTTTCAACTACTCATGACTTGCCCTCCGAATTTCCAAATATACGAAATTTTAGCCAGGGCTGGGGGTGACACATTCCCACACTCCCTGTCGCCACGTCCCTGGCTCCCATTCACAACCTCAGAATACACATCCTACTACTGAAAACCTCCCAGACTCATAGCAACCACGTGCCGTCATAGAAACCAAGATGGCGGTTCCATCATTCAAATGGACAACGAAAATATTCGTCACCACAACAAGTTCTGTTTATATTCTTTAACACCACATATCGCCATGGGAGTCACGTCACGATATGGCCACTAACGCGCGATACCACTACAACCTCACATGAGATCACTGGTTATGTCACTTACCACATTACATGAGATCCACCAAATGGGAGCGCTTGGTCCCTGACACACTACACCTACCCTACCCAAATGGCGAGGCGCCGGGTTTTGTTCGATATCTCAATGCACTGAGAGTATTAATTGACGATGGCGTCGAAGGTGACAGAGGGTGTGCATGTTCAAGTACACCCCGAGCTGTGATGCCACGCGGAAGAGTTGAGTCATAATTAAAAGATCATGCCTGTCACGGGAAGGTGCCTAAATCTTGGGCTGGTTGGGGGAGTGTTAAACAACCTCCCTCCCCAATTTGTTTGTCTCGTTGGACAGTAGTAGGACAGAGTACTACTATTGCTCGATAAGTGGAATGTTCAAAGATCTCTGCATAAACTACCATAGGTCGTTGCTAATTTGATGATATAATAACACTTCCACCAGACGGCGATTTATCGCGGTTCTCAGATGAGAAGCAGTGCTGAAACTGTTAAACCTTTACCCAACGCAGACGATATCAAAATGTATTATTTTAAATATCATTTTTTTAAATTTTTCAAAAAATTTCAACAAAACCATATCATGTGACCCCTCGTTGGAACGAGCTCGACGAGCTCGTTCCAACGAGGGGTCACATGATATGGTTTTGTTGAAATTTTTTGAAAAATAATATTTTTTCAACTGCTAAATTTGCATATTACGCGGGCGGATGCGGCCGATTCGTTGGGTAAAGGGTTAAAGGGTTAATAGGTAGCTGAATAATTGCAGTACCGTTGATGATTTACAGCATTAACCTTTTACCCGACGTAACGGACAAAACCGGTGAGCGCTATATACAAAAATCTCCATTCAAATTTTATTATGCTATACATTTTTGCCTCAAAACCATAGCTTATGGTCCCTCGTTGGAACGAGCTCGTTGAGCTCGTTGCAGTGAGGGTTCATAAGCTATGATTTTGAGACACAAATTGAAACAATTTCAGTAATTCAAGAATTTATTTTTGCAAGTATCGTCTGCTACCCGCATTGGGTAAAGGCTTAAGAATGACCATTTCCAGCTAGTGATACAGTATTATGATCATGCAAGTGAACAAGTATGTCAACACCTAACTTGGAGGCTTTACTCTGTCTTATATAATTGATGTGAGTCAGTTCGACAATCTGTGACAATCTTTACCAGTTTTGAAGCAGGTTTGTTCCATTGTTAATCCATATAATACAGTTGTTTAAAAGTGACGTTTAATCAATCAATTACTTTTTTGATCGATCAAGACGTTGATCATTGGTTAATCGATTAATCGGTTAACCGTTTCAGCTCTAATGAGAAGGCCTGTATTACCCCCGAGCTCCTAAATACCGCTCCTTCCCCGTGCCTTTCTCTTCTTCCATTGCCCAGAAACGAACTGCTTGATGTTATCTCGAACCTCTTTCTGCGCAGATTAACTGATCAGCATACTAAGCTTCTCTTTTCTTTCACCCAATATCACCAATAAGTTCTAGTGCCCTGCGAAATTTCGAATGTTCGAGACGAGCAGCGAATTCGAGTCGAAAATAAAACCACAAATTTCAAAATCCAATATAAAAAAAAATAAAACTCACTGATATATTGTGTCAGACTCGGTAAAAGCACGTTTGATAACGAGTAAATAGCAAGGAAATAGCGCGATAAATTCATCGCGAACGGCGAACGGCGTGTGAAGATTGTCATCGGATTGCGGAGTTTGTGCCAGCGCGTCAATTCTAGACAGTTAATATTGAGTTTTCGGGGCAGATCACAGCATTGTATGGGTGGTATCTGTGGTTGCAGGCGACAAATTGTGCTTCGGAAGGTGTTAATTCTGTGGAGTCATCAATTGATAGCGACCAACGGCAGAGATTGTCGAGACAAAATGCCGCAACATTGATATGGGCAAGAGAAAACAATGGTCTCCTGTAAGTACTTGAGAATTGTGTGATCTGCCAAAACCGGTATTTATTTGTATCTAGCATCTTTTGTTTAATCTTATTTGTTTTGCAAGGATTGTCGAACAAGTTAAGCAACTTATATTAACGCCTCTCCTTGGCCCAGTTGTGTGGGATGACCTTCGTAGCGACAAATTCGTGGCCTCGCTCTTCTCGAATACTACGAAGGGATCTTTAGCCTGCACGGAGTGTGTCTTTCCGCACAGAGGACCGCCATTTTATGTCCCCATCAAATAGGACGGTACGCTGTGACAGCATCAACCCCACAATTGATGCTGGCAGAGAATGTACGGACACCTCGAGACCTTTTCCCGACCGGGGATCGATTCCGGGACCTCTGGCGTGAGAGACCAGCGCACTTATCCACTCGGCCACCACTCTCTTATCTTGCATCATGCGGTGGGTGAATTATTTCACGTGTACGATGTACATATGGGTGATGCCATATTGTGATGATCCTATTGTGAACGATGCCATCTTACATATCCATAATTATGTCGATAAATTATCTAAAATTGCTGGCGATAACATACTCTTCAACTCATTCAAGGAGTCGCTCAATTGTAAACTTCCGAAAACTTGGATAACTCAGTTATCTCGTTACAATATCAAAGTTTCCGATGCTAATACGTTAACCGACAGTAATGGAAAATGCCTGAAAGATGTGTATAGAGAGAGATTTACTAAAGATATGTTTAATGATGACAAAATGAAAGGCAGTAATAAGTTACGCACGTATCGATTACCTTAAAATGAATACAAGCTTGAACCTTATCAGAAAATCACCAGATCTCGACAGGACCGTGAACTGTTTACTAGACTTAGGGTTAGTAATAGCGGGGGAGGAATTCGTCACATACAGGTGAATTGTGCACTTGGTGATACCTTCTTGAAATTTGGCACACTGTTAGTGTAGGCTATGAGGTTCTCAAAAACGATCGGCTACAAGTTGACACCGACCGGTGGCGACCAGTAGCGGCACAATCCAAAATGGCCGCCAGCGGCTGAAGGGAACCTCCTTTTCGACGGTCTACCGACTATACATCCGATTGTAAGGGCGCGAAAGTGAACTCTGATCCACGCACGTGTTGGAAACAGACGTGGGAGATGATGTAGAATAAAACGAGATTCTCTATACGGACGCATCAATTTCTTGGAACTTGAAAAGAGCGTTGTTTCTCCGGGATCAGCGTCATTCAGGCAAACCTGAATGACGCTGATCCCGGAGAAACAACGCTCTTTATGAAGCAGTCTCTTTGCCATACAATCTCTTGTTTGGCGTAATTCCGCAAGCAATTCTGATTTGTCTGTCGAAATTAATTCGAGAACGCGATTGTTCACAAAAATCATTCACAGAATGAGTGAGAATCCTCTTCGTGTACGGACTAGTACTGACTGGGAACGTTGTTGCTTTTGCCAGCAAGACAGTTCCAAGAAATTGATGCGTCCGTATAGAGAATCTCGTTTTCATGACGCCTATAAAGCTATTGAGGAAGACATAACGCGCTTCCTAGATAATGGCGTTGAGCTTCCATATAATTTGACCATTGATTGTTTGATGAGAGAGAGTGATGAGTGTATGTCGATGTCACTGTTGACGAATAAGGCAATATATCATAAGACATGCCGTGACAGTATTCGGACTCACATCGTACAGCGCGTGCTACACAAGCGAGAGCGAAATGAGGCAGTGGCATCCTGCTCCACGCTGAGTCCTAAAAGAACACGGACAAGTTTTGAATCTGGCTGTGACAGGAAACTGCCCCAGTGTGTTTATTGTCACAAACGCGAAGGTGACAGCAGTGAGCCTATTTGCAGATCAATGTCTGATAACAATAAACTCAAAATTATGGCAAAGGAAGCCGAGAACTGGGTTGTTTTTTCTCGGGTCAATGCAGCATTTGATTCCGCTGCTAGTGATCTTTACTATCACAAAACCTGTTATTGTAAGCTTGCCAATGAAGCACGAGCGGCTAAATCTAAAAAGTCGAAGAACGCCGAACATTCCGCGTCAGGCCTGCCCTATGACCCTCTCGTTATGGCAGAGCTCATAACATTTGTTGAACACAACGATTCCGCGATGAAGCTTGTCGATCTCAAGAATCTGTACAGTCGGAGGTTGAAGCAAGTCGGTTCTGATTGGCTTAGTGAAGAAATACATTCCACTTGATTCAAAGAACATTTGTTGCAGAAATTGGGCGATGGCTGGGACGCCTTCACACAGGGTAGAGATGTGTTTATTTCAAGTAGGTTTCGAGTTGGCTCCTTGTTGTCCGAATCTTCAACTCGTATAGTGTCTGAGGAAGAGGCAAAAAAGATAGTTGATGTGGGTCTTCTTCTGCGTAAACACATACTCATATCTCAAGCTCCTTTCACGGGATCATTTTCATCTTATTGCTTGAGCGAGCCTGTACCCAACTCACTCCTGACTCTTCTTAGAGTTCTACTTGAGGGCACATGTAGTATACAGAACTTAGGCGATGATGAGACTGTTAATGCCAAGACTCGAGTGGCTTGTACTATTTCACAGATGTTGATCAGCAATTCAGCGAAACGCTCCGAACATGCACAAAATGTTCACCAGAGACGTGACAGAGAAACTCCAATGCCTCTTTATGTGGGTTTGAAGTTGCATGCCCATGATCGTATGAAAAATCTTATCAGAGATTTTCATCAAATGGGACTCTCTGTCTCTTATGATCGCGTAATGGATGTTCGCAGGAGTTTCGCGAGAGCTGTTTCACTGCGGTTCAAGAACGAAGGTGTTGTAGTCCCAGCTAACTGCAAACGTAATGTTTTCTCGATAGGAACCACTGATAACATTGATGTATCTGGTAGATCTGATATGCATGGTACGTCCATCACACTCATTGGTCAACTGAGCAGGGACAATGTGGGTACTGATCCCCCACCACTGAGTTTAGATGTTCCAGAAGACACACAAATTGAACTCCCAGACGACTATGCATTTGTTCCTTTCGTTGAAGACTTTGGTGGGGACATCAGGCTTGAATCTCCAGATGAATGTAATGTACGGCCCAATGAATATGCAGATTTGAACGTGGGAGAGAATGACTGGTTGTCTCATGTGTCACAGATCAGCAATAAAGGGAAGGTTGATGGCAGCTGGCAGCTTGATGAAGTCCCTGTGACCTTTTCAGGCTTCTTTTCAAAACATGAAGATCAAGACAATGTCAAACCTCGTGCAGTTATTGGGGTATTCCCTGTTTTCAGTGAGCAGAAAGCGGACTCACTCAGTATGCAGAAGCATGCTATGTATGTGGTCAGGGAAGCTACTGCTTTCGTAAACCCCGGTCAGATACCTGTCATTGAAGGTGACTGTCCGTTGTATGCCAGGCAGAAAAAATGTCAATGGCTGTTCCCAGAGGAGATAGGTGAGGATCGAATGGTGTGTATGATTGGATTCCTGCATCTTGAAATGTGCACCCAAGAAGCTGGTGGTAAGCTTATGGGTGGTTCTGGTTGGGAGCGAATGTTTCACCTCGCAAAGATATTCACACCCGGTGTAGCATCATCCCTACTTGGTGGGAAACATGTCAAGAGGACGCGACAGGCATATCTTCTCACTCTAGCTTGGCTTGAGATCCTCAGAAAGAATGCTTATGAGATTTACTGTCAGCAGACTGGGCCCCATGAGTCATTTGAAATGTGGGAACAGAGGATTCTTTCACAATCTCCAACTGCGCGCTATTGGGGTGAAATCGTTCGGAACTTTCTCTTGACAAGCTGTCAATTCGTTCGGAACCAACGAATCGGTAACTGGCCTGGTACACTGTGTTCTATCGATGAGTTGTGCAGTTACTTTTTTGCCCTAGGACATACAAATTATTGTCGGTGGGTCCCCGTATTTCTGAGAGACATGTCTCAGCTACCCAGGCGGCATCCTTCAATCCACAACAAATTCATGGAAGGCCATTTTGTGGTCCAGCGTAGTGAGAGGAAGTTCAGTATGATGGGTTTAGATCAGAGCCAAGAACATAGTATCCAACTACTCAAAGAAGACAGTGGTCCAAAAGGTCTCTATGGCCAGGCTGAAGAGAAAGTCGTTATTGAGCTTTCAAGGTCAGAAGTTCTGCGTGTTATAGATGAGTATGAATATGCAAGTTTCCACACAACATCATCAGATAACACGGAACACCCGGAAAGTTCGGTATCAGAGCAGAAAAAATTTCTGAATCAATTGAAATCTCTCCTCGATCTGGTGAATCAGGGACTCATTATCAACCCTTATGATGAAACTAGTGGTCAGCTGGTGACATTAGATACTGGTGAATATATGGACCCCGAAGTTAGTAAGAGTTTACGGTCATTACCCGAAAGGGGCAAGCATTTATATTCCACTTTCTTGAAGGAAAGGCTTGTGGAATGCACCGTACCCCTGAATGATGTTATTCCCAAGGCAAATATATATACCTTCCTTAACCCACCCCCAGCCAACCTGGACAAAGGCCGAGACAAACTCATGTCAAGTAAAGCAACTGCCGCAATAGTTACCCAGATGTTCGTTTCACTGCAAGCCCGGCCTGATTCAAACATGGATGAGTTTTTCATGCACGAGAATGCACGTGATCCGCCAGCATTATCCGATAGAGGTAAGCTACGGAGTGGGACAAAATCTCAAATTCTCAATTGTTTACCAGCTATTCCTGCACAAGGGAAGAATTCAGCAGCTAGACAAGCTTCAGTTGTCATCTTGGATATGCCTGCTGTAGTCCATGTAATCAAACCACAGAAAGCGGATCTGTTTGGAGAATATGCTCGATTGCAATTATTGCCATACATCGAATCTCTGATTAACACGAACACCACAAGGGTTGATGCGATCTATGACTGTTACCCCGAAGGCAGTTTGAAGAATCAGACGCGAGCAAAACGCCTCGGTGAGACAGCAGTTAGGTTGATACGGGTGTCCGAGAACGTCCCTTTACCTAAAGGGAAGAATTGGCAGGCATTCTTGAAAGTTAGTGAGAATAAAGACGAATTTTTCAAGTTCCTGTCTGCTGAACTGCTGAAATTAACATCAACATCCGAGTACCAGTTGTTAACGACATCAGGAGAATATGTACTATGCAATAAGGATGTTAGCTTATGTGACATATCTCCATCGAACCACGAGGAAGCAGACACGCGCATGATGCTTCATCTCAACCATGCAGTCTCACAAGGTCACAAAATAGCTTTTCTTCGCACGGTTGATTCTGATGTCGTCATTCTGTCTTTGCACCATTTCGCAACATTCCGTGACCTTGGACTCAGTGAGCTGTGGATTGGGTTTGGAATTGGAAAGGCATATAAAGATATGCCAATTCATGAGATAGCTTCACAACTTGGACCTGATTACTGTAAGGCCCTGACTTTCTTCCACGCCTTCACAGGTTGTGATGTAACATCCAGCATGCTCGGCATTGGGAAGAAGACAGGATGGAATGCATGGATGAATTTTCCCGCATCAACTGAAATGATGATAGAATTGACTGAGAATCCGCAAGTCTTTTCAGAGGATTCCCCTCATATGCAGCATATCGAAAAACTCACCATACAGATGTACAGTAACAGTTGTGTCAGTACACGTGTCAATGATGCGAGACGGCATATGTTCACACATGGCCTTAAGTCTATGGAAAACATCCCGCCCACCAAAGCAGCTCTGTATCAACATGTAAAAAGGGTAATTCTTGTGTCATCTTTCATTTGGCATCGTGCTCTGCAGAAACACTTATGTGTGCCAGACCCATCACAGTACGGATGGGAGTGGAATCCACGTCTCAATATTCTGGTCCCATTTTGGACTCACCTAGGAGACGCAAGTGCTGCATGTGCACTGATGCTCCACTGTAGTTGTGCCAAGGCCTGCAAGGGCAATTGCAAATGCTTGAAAGCTGGATTAAGGTGCACACCTTTGTGTAAGTGTGAAGGTGGCTGTTGTAACAATATTGAGTAGTATACTGTCATGTTAGGACCAGTCATCTCCTATTCTGGTATTTTTTTTCCATTTTCGGCCAGTTAACACATGTCATGTTTCTAGTTGAGTTGATTTTGCTAACAAATGTTCATCCCATGTGGCTTGCTACATTGTCCGGGGTATAGGAATACAGTTTTAGATTTCGGAAAATAGTCTGTTATTTACTGCACAAGACGGTGTTAATTCATGCATAGCATGATACAATATCCCCAACTACTTTGCCTCTGTACAACAGTTGATACCTTCGTTCACCCGTGTGTTCATCTATGGTATCCTTGTCTTTCTCTGGCCATAGGGCACATGTGACTAGTCAGTTCCTACTCCATAGCAAATCAACTTGGAAATCCTTCATCTTGTAGCGCACTCATGTCTCAATGAATCCATACCTGAGTTGATCTAATAAATCTAACGTAAGGTATCAAATTGCCATACCGGATCATATTTCGATAAGTTATTCGCTAAAACATTTCGACCACTCATCGACATCAAAGGTCATGTTTTGGCTCCCAGTGGTGGCTATATCTCTATATCCCTGGTAAAGTAGCATACCATGAGGGATGGGCATTAAGTGTCGGCAACATTAATCCTGACTTGGAACACACCACATCTTAACTGGCCGAAAATGAAGAATACTACTTGTAGTCAAAAAATATTCCTGTACCTCGAATGACTGCAAACATACACTCACCCCTTCTAGTCCCATTTTGCCAATGTTCTATACTGGCAAGATAACATTGTATAATTAACAACGGGAACTAATGCATCCCGAGTTCATTCCAGCACTGCCCTTGCTGGCAGACGTGTCGCTATGGTGTTGAGATTGAACCAGAACTCCTCTAGAAATTTGATAGTTTTATTTTCTTAGAAAATAAATCTATCGAAAATGCCGGAAGTTGAGAATAGACTGTCACTTTAATTGGATTATCAAATGTCCAAGTATCCCCACTGCTGCATACTATCGAGTACCCTTGTTCATGTGTTGACAGGAATCTCTCATACCATGTTCATTTGACCATTGCATTCCCGAGAAACATTCAACACTAATTTATCTACGGACGGACGATCATACTGACAGTCAGACACACAGACGCACACATCGACGGAAATTCTGATCCCATTATCCATTAATCTTCCCCCCAACTTGTTCCAAGGGCTTCACTCCATCATTCACATCAATTACAGCACATGTATGGTGTTAGGTTTGGAGCTTCAGTTGTGCGATCGGCGAAAATAGCTTTTTTTCGATCCGCTTGGCGGCCATTTTGGATTTCGCTGCTAGTGGTGGCTAGAGGATGGTGCCAACTTGTAGCCGATCGATTTTGAAATCTCTGATGCCTACCCTTACATCATGCCAAATTTCAGGAAGGTATCACCAAGTGCACAATTCTAGCGAATTCCTCCCCCGCTATAACCATAATTTAGAAATAGAAAAGGGTAGACATAAACAACCCCAACGCCCCTAAATGATAGGAGATGCCAGGTGTGCGATACCGGTGAAATAGAGAGCGAAAACATGTTGTTATGGATTGTGAGGCATATGTCGAAATTAGGGAAACGGGGTTCGAAGAAATTATAAAAGAAAACAAAGAATTTGAACAATTAAATGATTCGGAGGAATACTATAATATATTAAAAAACTGTGATAGAAAATCAATTGATATTATGTCTAACATGATCTGGTCATTTTTCTGTAAGCGAGATCACCTTGTTAAAGAAAAAAATCATTAGTACTTTAAAAAATACATCATGTTTATTATATCTTCTTATTTGTTATGTTTGTATTGTGCAACTGCCTTTATGGTGTAATGCATTAAACTATTAACCCTTTACCTAACATGAAAAGCAGACGACACTTGCAAAAAACATTCTTGAATAACTATTTTTTTTCATTTTTTGTCTCAAAAACATAGGTTATGACCCCTCGTTGGAACGAGCTCGACGAGCTCGTTCCAACGAGGGGTCATAACCTATGTTTTTGAGACAAAAAATGAAAATATTTTGAAAATTAATTGGCGATTTTTTAGAATAGCGCTGGCCGGTTTTGGCCGTTACGTTGGGTAAAGGGTTAAACTAAACTATTTAAACTATGGAACATTGGAAGTTTGGAACTGTTGAACATCGCTTCGAATGCAACCTATAAAACTAAACGCCGGTTGGTCCGCCCGTTGTACGTTTCATCATTCGCCTGTGTTACCCAATGTATGAAACGTACAGTGGGGCGGGCCAACATCAGTTTAGTTTTACCCATATTGAGCGATACAATACGTGGAAACAACTCTATCTCTGAAACGGCTCGCGAAAGCGATAAGCGTTTCGTATTCGGGCGTTGGTGATGGAATCATTAGCTAACTAAATTTAAGTTGTCAAACTATCGACACTGTCGTCTGGTATCTAGCATTTTCTCATTATTTGTAAACACTAAGATCTTTGAATGTTAAAATCATTAATGAGAAGAAAGGTTGCAAAAATCATTTATACGGAGAAAATTATAGTTCCTTTACCGAGGTGCTGGGAATATCCACCTGAATTTGTTCTACCTGGTTTCGACAAACATGGTTCGAATTCGATATTCGATCGACTCGAACGACTCGAACATTACTCTGGCAAATTTGAGTCGATGAAAAAGTTCCGAATTCGCAGGGCCCTGCCAATAACCACATATCATCCGATTCCCCTTCTTTATTACACTCCTTGTAAATCGTGTATGTGAGTATGGCCTTCTCTAGTAATTGGCCATGGTAATCTGCTATGCCATGATAAAAGCCGTGGCATTTTGCCACGGATTTTATCACGACATTGTCGATTGTCGTGGCAAATTGCGGTGGCTGTAGAATCCTTGTCTGCAAAGCTTAAATTCATGTCGTGACCACGCAAACATGTTTTACCCAACCTCCTCCTCTCCCACAAATCTCACAAGATAGTTACAGTCATAGTCACGTGTGGCACATGGGATGGGAAATGAATTCCTTGATACATGCACGTAGTTGTAGGAGTCGGTCAGTGGCGTAGACACTGGGGCGGGGATAGTTACACCCCCAACACACACACAAATTTCCCAAATCTTTTCTTACTCTCCCCTTTCGGTGCGTTTTACATTGATCTTCACTGCATGATGCCATGGTTTAACTCCAGCTTCCAATTCCCGCAAATATTCTACGCCACTGCAATCAGTTAATACAATCCTATCATGCCAAATAGACGACGATTAACTCACCTCCCGCCCCGGTCTTTTTCCGGTACTTATTCCCGAGGATATACGTCGAAAGACAACTACTACGCTGTTTTCTCTCATATTGCATTGACAACTCTTGACAAGTTCTGCAGGTTTTTGACATTGATTCTTTGTGAGATATCTTCAAGAGCTCTTCAAACGTAAATATCGCAGGCTGTGGATCTTAAACTCTATACTTCGGTACACACAACTTAAAGCCCCAAAATGACGTCCTATATAGGGGCTACAGATGCCTCCGATTCGCTCTTAGAGCATTAAATTTTGCAAACTTTTCTCAGGGGAGTTCTAGTCCTAACTAGAATCCCTACAGGAGCACCCCCCCCCCCCCAAACTCTACACAACGGCCTTTCAAATATCATCTTTGTCCCCCACCTCCACACCCCCAAGAAAACTGGCTAGGACATCCCCTATTACAGAATCCTGGCTACGAGCCTAATTTACTGACAGGGGGAATGGGTTGAAAATCAACTGTGGTATTACAGCTTATTTCACCTGCAATCGTATGCATGAACAAAACATTTTATATATTTTTCCGAGGGCATTTTAGACGTGTGAGTCCATAGGGGAAACGGGGACTAACCTACCAACTTTGGACGTCACGGTGTTGCACAGTCACACGCTTTCCTTATTGCCAGTCCACAAAATGAACACATGTCAACATACATTGTGATTACTTCTTTTGTATGTTATACTCGGTACTAGCTTCAGGTAACCAAATCAATGAACTGTCTCATTGCCTCATGATTATCTGTAAGGTAGCCACTGGTCCCCGCTAACAAATTATGTCAAAGGGCGACTGCCCTCGCAATCCCGTACCCTGTTGATCTTGTTTGCATCTCGTAGTGGAGATGTTATTTGCGCATCAAAACAAAATCTTAAAAGTGGTAAAACTAGTGATGTAACTTATGTCACTGTCAGGACGTGGCGTCATGGGGGTATGTACTGTCAACTATCCCCCCCCCCCCCCCCCCCCCCCATTATGGTAACATTTTTCTATAGTTGCAGATTCGGAGGGCAAGTCATGAGTAGTTTGAAATTCCATCTATCTGGATTTTAGAGCTTCTTGGGTGATGATGATGTCTCCTTTAATTCCCAAAATCCCAACTCGGTTTCAAATTGGCAAAAATTCCAACTGTTACTATTTACAACTACAGTGTACGCAATATCGAGCTTCATAAGTATGCATGATGTCATTCGGTACGAGATTTCTGTAGTACGTTTACTTATCATAATAAAAAAAATCCTCGAAATGCACTTTAAGAAAATCACATCATGCAAAATCGTTATCCTGAGTTCATTCCATCATTCACAGTTACAAAATGATGAAACATCGAAAATTGATCATTCCTGCATAAGATCTGATCTAATGTTAGGACAGTGTGAATTGCTCAAAGTTCTCAGCTTGAGCATTTGTTTAGCACATATTCAACACCCAGAATAATACCAAATAATAATAACCTGATAATTCTATCAGAAATGTGTAGGCATTTCAGTTACTAGAATCAATTTTATGCCCCCTTTCATGGCTTCATTTTCCAAATGTTTCTCGGTAGTGAATTTTCAACTAGGGGAGGGACCCGGAGGGGGTCCCCCCCCCTCCTGGCCCTCTCCATAGTTAAAAATCACTACCCAGCACCCCACCCCCACCCCCAATTGGAAACTCTAGCCTCGTCCCTGGTCATTGTTTGCATAACGACTTAAATAAAACATTGTAATGTTACTCACCTCCAATAGCCATAATCGTAACACAGATAGCGATAAAACGGTAGCTCCACTTATAATGCATTGTTAATCCATTCGCCAATTCCTTGTCTATGATTTAATATTTCATGTACAAAAATCCACAGACTGCACGTGCATCGTTGATAAGAAAGTTACACGTCTCGTCGTAGATAGCATCCAGCAGGTCACGCCATCTACTCTAATATTAAACTTAAAACATATGTGTATATTTTTATCAATCTCAATAAAAATGTGGCGATAACACTTCACAGGATGGCTAGACAAATAAGTTCCGTTATATTTCTTGTTAATGGTAGCACTTTCACCGTATTGAAATTTTAATTTGTTTTCAGCCGGAGTCTGCAGTGTTTTGTTGGAACATTTCTGATAATTTAGTTCTCAACCAAGCTGAAACTTCTGTTTTACAACTAATAAAAGTAGGATGATTTTAACGCCTTTCACACCAGAGCACGCGGTGCTTCATTGCGGTTGCGCTCATCTCTCGTCTGATCGAAAGGTCGTCTGTTCGATCCTGATTAGAGTCATCTGCGTTGCGTCCTTGAACAAGACACTTAATCCCGATTGCCCAAGTGGGAGCACGGCAGCACTGTACACTAAAGCGTACAACACGCCGGCGGTACGCTTGCCTTTAGCGAATGTTAACCCTCCTTGCACCGGGGTAGTCAGTTAGGTTGGAGAGTCTGACAGATTCTCGAGGTTGCTGGCTGGTTCTTGCCAAAACAGGAGCGCAGCCAGGCTTCAATGGGAGGAGAGGGGAGAAGGGGGGGTGGGGGCTTGGCAGGGAGCAAACATGATATGTGAAGGCCGTTGTCCCCTAGTGTTAACTAGGATCATCCAATCGTTACCCCTTTCTTTGAATTTTGCAGAATTCAGTGCTCCAAAAGCGAATCTGAGGCATGTATAACAAGTGTAGCCCTGTACTGGAGACCCTTTTAGGATGTTGTGTGTTATGTGAAAGTTGCATTGGACCAATTTTGGGTGGGGCATCAAACATTTGGAGGGGGCTTTCTGCTTCGCAAGACGAGTTTAGAAAAAGTTGGCTGTTTTTACTCACCTGAAATTGGGCCCTATACTATAGCTCGAAATTGGCGGAATGAACACATTTTTACTCGTTTAGATTCAGAGGTGTCGCAAAGATGACCGATTAGCGGGTGTAAACCTAATTTGTCCCAACCATGATGGCTCAAGTCCCGATTGGCTGAATATCCCAGCTACACGACTAAAGTTTCCTTCGACGATTCAAACTGATACAGATTGCATGTTCAAGGTATAAATATCGGATTCGCTGGTCACTACTATAGCTTTGCCGACTGAAACCCAAATTCATGGGAAGTATCCTTCGGCGGGCGTGTATTAGTAGGTAACAACGAGACAGTGATGGCCACTTGTTGCTGTTAGCCGCTTCAAGTTGTCGTCAGGTTGTTAAGTTGTCATCATGACTGGGGGGGGGTGGTCCCTGGGGGTGGGGGTGGGGGTGGGCCAAATATTAACCAGTTGAGGTGGACAAAAGCTAGGGTCAGGAAAAGCATGTGAAAAGGATCTCGTAAGCTCCAGTATATTCTGAGGACGAATTATCTGCAATGGTGTTTTGGTGTGTTGATGAGATTGCTATTTCAAGAAGAGGTGGAGCTGAACGATTATCGTGCGATAACCAAAGAAGACGGCGGTATTTAATCCAAGAGCAGCGCGTCTGCGTTAGATTTATGTTAATCGTGTTGTGAATCCATTGTGGGAATTTTATATGGTGAGGGACAATGAATGCCAAAACCACGAGATCGAAAGAGAAGTACACGGCGTGTGTGGCTACCACTATTGTTACAACTCACCACTTTTGTTACAGCTCACAACTTTTGTTACAGCACTTAACCACTTTTGTTACAGCTCACCACCTTTGTTACAAAATCAACCATTTTTGTAACAAAATGAGCTCACCACTTTTGTACAACACTCGCCCGTTTTTGTTACAAAAAAACCTTGCTCACCACTTGTGTTACAACATCGCCAGCTTTTGTTACAATTTTTATCAGTGTGAAAAATAAGGAAATCCTCAAGTAGTGGGAGACGTTATACGTTCAATCATGATTATCAAAACCTAACCCTGGTCGCGCATGTCCGGTAATAATGTCACAAACGGCGTATTATTGGGTGATATAGTAACCTGCCACCTTTCGACGTCATTGTCATGGTGATATGTGGTTATCGTGCGCATGCGCACACGTATATCTACTGTCGCACGCGCCGACCAGCGCCAATTTTATGAGATTCCAAAATCTTGGGGTTTTTTTCTTTGGGTTGGGGGAGGGGAGGGTTGCCCGCGTCTTCTATAATGAGGTATCTTTTTACCTAGTTGAGTGAGCACCCCCAAATTTTCCGCCATTTTTCCGCTTTTTCTTCCCATAAAATTGACGTAATGGAGCAGACTTTTCCCAATCATTTAGAATATTCCGTATTTAACATTATGATTATTACTACGTTATACCATATCCCTTAGAAACAAATTCGCAACGACACGCCACACTCGATTGACTAGTTTTACCACAGTAGAAATCCCGAAAACAGACCCACAATGCCTAATTGTGTACGAATTCCATCTAACTGTAACCTTTTTGCCTTGTGTCGAGTAAGAATTTAGTTTTCCCCCTCTCCTCGCACTTCTCGCTGAATGTCTGACAAAATTACATACAAGTCAGGAAAATCGGAGACTATTCTGTGCACACGTTACGTACAAAACGTAACGTGTGTGTAACCTCATGGCATTACCCCTCGTATATGAACGTATCCAAGGTTGAACGTTTTGACTAGGATATGGTCGCTGACCGCCTTTATTTGTGGGTTTGGGACGACTAGCAACAGTTTAGGGGTCCCATGTCCCTAGGACGAGTAGTCATTCGTGGCAACGTTATGGAATCCAACATACATTATTTAGCACCACTACATGGATATATCGAATATGCCCATAGTAGCTTGGTGTACGAAATGTTCACCACGAGTGGTGAAGTGGTGATAACCGCGGGGCCTTTGGTGTGCAGTTAACACCACTTCACCACGAGTGGTGAACATTTGGTACACCAAGCTACTTTGGGTATATTTTATTTATACCATGATCGTCAGATTAATAAGAGTTTAAATGTTGAATAAATCAATATTCACACGTGCGATTCTGTTTTGTTTAAACGAGCAACGGTGGACGGTACTTCCGCTGGCCATTTTATCGCCGAAAGAAATAGAAAACGAAACGCGCAAATTACGGGGCCTTTTTTTCATTTTAATAACATAATAATATACTATTTCGAGTTATGGATGCTTTATTAACATAAGACAACGTATGTTTGTTAATGTTTGGTATCTTATGAGGTAAACTTATTTAGAAAAGTAATAAATAATTGCCGGTTTCATTTCACTCTTCGCGAGGCGACGAGTGATAAATTAAAGTTTGCATTCAAGGCGAGGTCACCAAAGGTCAGCTTGGATGTAGTCCCACTGTAGGTGTAAATTTTAACTATTGAAATCCCACTGCTGGCGTGTTCACTACGGTCGGTCTATAAAGCTAAAATTTATATCATAGGCTTTTTATATATAGTAGAAAAGGTTATCATGGTATAAAAAGCAATACACATTTACCCCATCTCCCCTTCCATCATACACCACCAACAAGTAGGACTATGCTCCAAAGAAACTAGCCTTATATGGGTAGTTTGTAATCAAAAAATCTATTAAAATCAGCTTAAAATCTATTAAGATGTGTAAAAGTTATAGGATAGGCGTACAGAGGCCATTTGGGGGGGGGGGGGGGGGGGGGCAGGGGCTATATACAATTGCCCGAAACATATCAACAATTTTACCTGAATTTCCCGATTTTAGCCCGAATTTTGCAGCCCATAAACACCTACCCACCCCCCCCCCCCCCCCCTCCTCACCGTCCCTTGCCCGGACGCCAATGGTAAAAATGGTGTTTTAATATATTTTCCGCAGTGTATTTGATATTTCAATAGCAACATTCCAACTACGAAGCGTTTAAGAGAGATGGATGTTGTCAGGAGGGAGACGCGGCGGCAGTGGGTTCGGAGAAATGTTTAACCCTTTCTCTAATCCACCAATTTAATTATACTTTTCTCTATTATACAAAAATTATCTCTTTCTCTCAATCTTACGTTTATTACTTTTCATCTGTAGTGCTCTGTTGCATTTTACCAACAGCGTTATATTCATATTTTGTTTTTCGGCAAGCGCCGAGATTTCATTCAAATTTACAGTTTTGGGAAGCTCGAAGAGCTTCGGAACAATATACTTGAATGAATTCTTAATATTTCAGTCTTACCCCGTTTTGCAAACGTCGAGAGATCTGGTAAGCGGAAACCTGCTACTTCATAGTCACACAATCGGAATTTTGCGAATATGAGAGCTATCGATTTCTAATTTTAATTAATTCGTATGTAGTCAAATGGGAACCACAACATATATTTTCTACGCTTTCCGGAGTTTTTTCTTTTACAATTAAGTTTTTTATCTATGTTTTTGGTGCGGGGAAATTACAGAATTAGCAATACTGCATGCCGCTGCAGATAAAATTCAACGATTTCCTTCACTTAGAGTGTGCTATTTCCATATGTATTATGTAAATAAGTAAATATTTATCATACTGTGAATTGACGAATAAAAATGCAAAGGGTCGTTCTATACTGCACGGCCTGTCAGTTCCAGAAATGTTGTTATGTTTTATTACGAAGTGTGAGTGTAGACATTTAGTGTAGTTACTTACTGGTCCAACTGAACCCTTTTCTTTCACCCATGTATTCAAATATTTCTGGTAAAGAGAATATATAACCATTGCCACGCCAATGAAGAGAAGAATCATCCATTCCCAAGGGAGAGCTGTCATAACTGAACTTTCTAGCCCGCATGGGTTCATTTCCACTAGACCAATTCCCTTTAGACCAACTCCCACGAGGCCAATTCCCAAAAGACCAATTCCCCTTAGACCAACTGGTGTGTTCTACTTTAAAAATCATTTTATATCAATAATTTGATATATTTATAATATTTATAAATGTATTTAATGTTATTGATATTCAAGCCTGAAATTTGCAGAATGAGGTCCCCAGAGGGTGAATTTGCTGATGCTATCCCATACAGTGAGCCAGTTTATCCTCTGGGTACCTCTTTCTGTTTATGTTTGAGACCTTGATTCAGGTTGAGGTTCACAGAGGGTAAATTTAGTGATGCTACCCTGCTCTGTAGGGTAGCATCACCAAATTCACCCTCTGGGGACCTCATTTTTCAGATGATAGTCTGCTCATTTTCTGGCTTGTCGATATTTTATACATGTTGGGCAGATTTTTATAAATAAATGTTTTCCTAATTATACTTAATCAACCCTCAATTAATAACACTATGTAGTTGGTCTAAGGGGAATTGGTCTTTTGGGAATTGGTCCTAAAGGGAATTGGTCTAAAGGGAATTGATCTAGTGGGAAGACACCCCCGCATGGGCTTTGTGTTCAGTTATGACAGATCTTTCTAAATATACAAAAACGACCAGACCAATTGCTCCAACAGCACAGGCGATTAAACAAACCACTCATGAGCTCAGTGTTCAAAGTGCCCTACAGGCCTCAAACCGCCTCTGTTGTGTTGCATTAGAAAGGGTGCTATCAGGTGCTTTTCTGCTGGAGTACACAACATATATATATACTAATTTGAAAAAAATGCCTGAGAATCAATTAATTTATTTTGTGTGGCCTTACTCTTCAAAGTAATAAGATGCCTCGTCCATGACGAGGTCCAAAAAGCTCATGAAAGAAATAGCAGTTCCATTGCCCTAAAAGTTAGAATGTTCCAATATAGGCACATTTATAACTCGTGCAAAGAATGTTGAATAACAGAAAATGTTCATGTATTGCCTCAAAAAATAGATTATGACTCCTTGAAGGAACGAGGTTCGAAGAGCTCGTTCCAATGAGGGCCATAACCTGTATGTGTTTGGAAAAATATTAAAAAAATTAATAAAATTTGAATAGCGATGTTTTTGTGAATACTGTTGGGAGTATGATTGTTAAACTGGGAAAAGCGTTAAAGATTTTGTGTCCATTTGCAATTTCGAAACTGTGTGATGTTTGCAGTTGAGCACTGCTTTACGTCAAACCTCATTATCGACTACACATCAATCTGTTCAGACCGAAACATCAAATCTGTTATTATACTTTGTGACCACGGCTGAAACTAACAAAAAATTTGGTGGGGAATGTATGACGTCGGTGCCCGACAGCTCGGTCATACCGCCCATCTATTTGGAATATGCATTATAGCTTTTATCAAAGACTTATACGCTGGAAATATAATTTCCATTGATAAAATATTGTATTTTAACCCCCTGCACACTGATGTCAAAATATCCAGATTTGAAGTAGCCATTTTTCCCACAATGCAACTGGGAATTTAACCAATTCAATCTTGTTTGACAGAGCTCATTGAGCTCTGTCAAACAAGATTGAATTGGTTAAATTTCTAGTTGCATTATGGGAAATATTTGCACCCTTAACTTTAGATATTTCTACAACAGTGTGCAGGGGGTTAAACATACAATTACACACCAGCTAGGTAGAGGTGACTGACAATCTGGGTGCTTTCAACAGGCCCTGGTCATAGAAATCATTTGTTATTAATTACATACACTCTTCGTGGATGTGGAATTCTACCAGTATACTGAGACGGACATTTATTGCACTTTCTAGTCTGTGTATATTTTTGTCGGACAAGCAAGAGATTTTACCCAACTGAGTACTCCAAAGCGTGTGTATATTTTCGTTGGGCAAGCAAGGACGTCTGCCCAACTTGGTATTTATACGTATTTATTATACGCAAAACGTTAGATTATCGAAAAAATTGCGGAAAGATAGAAATCGTATCTCCCACTGTGGTTAATATAAAAAAATTTACTTCATTGACGTGAACCCACAGGATATGATTTGTTATATCTGTGAATAGACTTACACTGCTTTAGTTCATCTCCAGTTGTGGCCCTCTGATACAATTATCCCACTACCCAGGTTAAAACTCATACAACTACTGATAGATTAAAAATTGTGGCATGAATTGTTGATCTAACTTCTTTCTTAATTCTTCCAGTTGTAGATCTAACTTCTTTCGTAATTCTTCCAGATGGTCTCGAAACATGCTCACGGTGCTCGCTTAAATGACCCCTCATTTAAGCGAGCACTGTGAGCACGTTTCGTTTCGATGGGGGGGGGGGGGGGGGGGGGGGGGTTGCGTGAGGTGGCTTTGTAGAGGTGTTTTGGAACTTATAGATTTTTGTTTGTTTTTTTTTGGGGGGGGGGGGGACCTTATGAATCGTGCCCCTACCACTGTAATTGTTATCGTTTCTATGCTACCCGTGTGTACAGTTACAGTTTCTATAGCTTCAATTAGATACACATATTAACATTATGTGCACTTATAATAATAAAATAATAAAATAATCCTCAGATAGCCGTGGTGCCTAGTCCCACACCTGACAATCTCGGTCTGTGGACATTAACGAGGCGGTCTGCTGCTGTGGTCGTGAATTACTACATATTTATGAACTTACAACAGGGTAACATTTTCTACTTCAGTTCTGACTACTTCTCTATTCGCGCCCACACCAGCGGACCCTGATATTGACCATACCTGGATGATTTATGTGCAACAAGTAATTCGGAACAGCTTTGGGTTGTGTCCCTCAATCTGTCTGCTTGTAGCGTATCCATAATGTAGTTTTTACATCCGAATCACCCATCAGCCTTGACGACAATCTTGTGTTACTCTATGAGTGTAAAAAGATTTGCTCAAAAGAAATACCTATCCTCTGACCGATCAACGTAAGATAACTCTAATGTTCCAAAGTGAGCATACAAAGCAATCGACTTCAACAATTATTCATTTTATGCTGTATATGTATATTATATCTTCTCTTGACATTAAAGTTCTATTCACACAGACAAACACCACCGGTCATATCCACTTATACAGGAGCTTATTGTCAAAAAATCACAGTTGTTTTTGCATGGGAATCAAGTCACGGGATCATTTTATCTATTGTGGTGTCCTCAATGGCGTGTAATATTGGTATCGACGAGCTCCGAACAAACCCTGAATATGATTTTATTAATCACCTTAATGAATGTTTAGAAGCTAATAATGAAGAAAATGTATCACCCCTCAACCATCTGTTTGGGAAATGCTTGTATCACTCACCTGAACAATTTCGCACCTCATATTCTAATACTGATAAGTCATTTTCCATGTTCCATATAAACTGTCAAAGTCTAAATGCTCATTGGGACTCGTTATCTGATCTTCTGTCATAGGACTAAGTGAAATATTTAATATCCTCCCGAATATTTCATATAAACTTGATGGATACAACAGTCTGATTAAGAATACAAGGCCGGATGGTGACGATGGGCGTGGCGGTGTTGCGTTGTTTATTAGGGAGGGACTTGGCATTAAAATTAGAGACGATATCTCTGTGTTCATACCGCACGGTATGGAAACTTTTTTTGTAGAAGTTCAAATCAGTAATATTTCCAGAATAATTGGCGTTGTGTATAGACCAAACACGCAACCTAAAGCTAACATCGATATTTATTTGTCTAAATTAGCCGAAATAACCGACAAATTAAAATTTGAAAACAAAAAGTCCTACCAAATTGGCGATATGAATATTGACCTGCTAAAATCAGACTCTCACCAAAAAACGCAGGACTATATAACTTCTCTGAAGGTTTTATCCCATCTATCACCAGGCCAACTAAAGTAACCCCATTCACCGCCACTTTGATTGATCACATTTTTCCAATAATGATTCAGCCCCTACAGATACAGGAATAATCATTACAGATGTTTCAGATGACTTTGGAACTTTTTACATTGAGTCCGCAAACCGCAATAAACGAAACCAACCTCTCTTACTAAAAAGGAAAATAAATGAGAATAGTGTAAATCATTTTAAAACTATCTTACAACAAAGCGATTTTGCCTCTGTTCTGGAAGCAACTTCTGCTGATGACGCATACAATAATTTCATAGAAATCTATACAAATGCATTTGAGATATCCTTTCCGCTAGTACGCGTACACGAAACTAAAAAATACATAAAGCGCCAACCCCGGATGACAAATGGTCTCCTAACGTCTTCAAATAATAAAACACAGTTCTATAATAAAGAAATGCAAAATCCAACTGAACTGAATATACAAAATTACAAAAATTATTGTCGTATTTTAATACAATCAAAAAACAAAGTAAGGCAATGTATTATAGAAATATCCTAATGGAAAACTAAAACAGTTTACGTAAAACATGGAAAATTTTAAATGACGCAATTAAGAAACAAACATCAGTAACTAGACTTCCCTCTACCTTTAGATATGACAACAGTGATATTAATGACCCTCAAGAAATTGAAAATAACTTCAACAATTTTTTTGTGAACATCGGAACGAATACACGCGCCCAAATTAAAAAGCCTAACATTGAATTTACCCATTTCTTGAAAAACAGTTACTCAGACAACTTCTTCATGACCCCAACTACTCCATTAGAGGTAATAAATACCATAAAGGCAATGAAATCTAAATCTAGTGAGGATTTCAACAGCATAACCTCAAAGATAGTCAAATTGACAGCGAAATAATTGCATTACCTATAGCACACATAATCAACAACGCTTTTGAACAAGGGGCGGTGCCGGACGGAATGAAAACTGCTAAGATCATACCTGTATTCAAATCAGGATCTGATAAAGAATTCACCAATTACCGACCAATAAGTATATTACCAGTATTTTCTAAAATTTTGGAAAAGATTGTGTGCAACAGGGTGACAAACGTTTTAGCCAATTTTGACATACTCTCACCAAACCAATATAGTTTTCGAAAAAAACATTCCACATTACATCCAGTTATGCAATTACTAAAACATATAGCGACCTCAAATAATAAGCCGACCAAAGACCACACACTGGCGATATTCTTAGACCTAGCTAAAGCATTCGATTCTATGTAATGGTGACTGGTTACTTGACAAATAGAAATCAATAAGTTCTGTATGCCAACACAATATCCTCTTTGGTGCCCATAATGTGTGGTGTGCCTCAGGGCTCAACTTTGGGTCCCATTCTGTTCCTTCTGTATATCAATTATATCCACCACGCCACCTCTATTGATCTTCTTTCTTTTGCAGACGACCGCGTATTCATCTGACTCTGACGTACAACGACTAACACAATTTGTTAATAATGAACTTCAACATATATTTACCTGGTTTTCCGCCAATCAAGTTCTGAACTGCAAGAAAATAAAGTATATTTTAATCAATCCCAGTTCGAAAAGGGCAACCCCTTTTAACGAATCCATAAAAATCAACGATACTGTATTAAAACGAGTGGGTGTAAACGGGGATGAAACATATATTAAGTTCCTTGGTATTAATATTGATGAACACCTGTCCTTTAAATCGCATATCTGCCATCTGTGTTCTAAGATAGCATGTGCAAATTATGCACTTAACAGGGTCAAATCTATACTTCCCCACGATGTCATGAAAACTTTATATTTTGCATTGATACACAGTCGTCTAGTATATGGTATACAGATATGGGGAAACTCAAAATCAATTAACCAACTTTTCCTACTACAAAAACGTTCAGTTCGCATAATTAATAACGCACGTTCCAATGCCCATACTGACCCTCTATTTGCTCAAAATACAATAATGAAAGTTGCAGACCTTTTCAACTTCCATGCCATGTTATTGTTATTCGATTTCGAAAAATGGATCTCTTCCCCAGGCATTAAATTCAATGTTTTCACTCTTTAATAATAATGCTACTGGTCACATCACCAGGTTCTCGGTATCGATTCGCGTCTGCAGAACAAGAACCAGAACAATGTCCTTAGGTTACCTCCCTTGTTTCAACTATCCTAGGCTTTGGAATGACCTGGAACCGAGTATAAGAATGCTATTAATCGTACTGCATTTAAGAAAATGTTAACGCAAAAACTTCTCTCAAATTATCAAACACAAATTATATGTAACAACCCGTATTGCCCAGACTGTACTAGATAGTTTACTATGCTAATGTGTAATACAGTTCTGGTTTTACCGGCTAGCTCGTCAGTTTGTCACTCATCTTATTCCCAAATTATTTTCAATATTATTTCCAATGTATTCTAAAATATCATTGCCATTCTAGGTGTCTTGTTTCTCATGTAATAACGCAACAATGCAACAACACAAAATGTACTCCAAAATGATCTGTATTTCTCTCTTCCCGGCTGCGTACTCCGTCTGATATGATGTTGCTCTAATTATATTATTTACCTCGGGGGATAGCAGGAAGACAGCCAATCTAGCTATGCTGTCCCCCAACGGTATGTTTTTGTATCACAATATTATTCTGTAAATGTATTTATTATTATATTTTACATACCGTTAAATAAAGAATTGAAATTGAATTGAAATTGATATAGAAATTTTCACTTTCACGGTATCAAACAAAATGGAGGCTTTCAAACATCTTGACTTCAAGGTGAATACAAGACAAATTATCACTGGAAATGATCAACTTGTTGTAAAAAAGTATAATACAAGGAAGATCTAGTGTTTTTGAGTGGATGCAGATCATTTCCAGCAATAATTCAACACGTATTCACCTTGAATTGATGCCTGAAACCCACCAGCTGAATCAGATCGTAAGACGCTACCTGTTCCGAATGTCAATCAAATCACTTTCCGCGTATCAATGCGCATCAGCTGTTTACTTTAATGCATCAATTTAAAGTGGAAACGAGTGGAATTATCGATAGGAATGATCAGATTCTTATAAAAAGCGTATAATAAAAAGAAAATCTGGTGTTTTTGAAGCGCTCGCGAAAGATAAACATTTGTCTCGGTCACGAGTGAGATAATTTTCGGTATCCACTCAAAAACACTAGATACCTCTATATATGTACATCCAATGTTTTGAGTATATCTTGTTCCTTGTATGTGGTCGAGAATAATGTACCACATGATATCAAAGAGAATAGGCCAGTATTGATTCATTTTCTGTTTGCGAGACACTCTTTGTTAACTGTGTAGACCGCATCGAATTTTGCGGGTCTCATTGAATTTTACGGGTTCATACAGTAGCATCAACAATTTGACGGAAAAGGGTTTCCCTTGGGAACTCCGATTTTGTTCACTGTGTAGTCTGTACAATGTTCGGCATGGTGGCAATCCCCCCCCCCCCCCCCCAGCTGCACTCAGTGTGAAAAGAAATTTACCACATACATAATTATTATCGCTACAGTGAAGTGATCTGGGTCGTAGTATCACGTCTCGCTGAGGAGGGCAGATCGCTGGATCAAACAAGCTGCCTGTGGCAGCTCGTTTGATCCGGCGATCTGACCTCCTCAACGAGACGTGATGCAACGACCCAGATCACTTCACTGTAGCGATAAAAGGTTTTCTATATGACTTATAGTTCAACATCACATGCCAACGCTAGCATTAACAATTCCCCCAACCCTTTTTTGGTAAATTGGATCGAAGTAAAAAGAAATATTTTTGTTTACATTTATTTTTGTAACAGGTGCACAATTCCGGGGGATTTTTGTAACAGGTGCACAATTCCGGGGAATCCCCCGATGTGCATGAATACAATAAATAAAATATCTTGAATACGATAAAAAAAAACCGGACAGCCGTTCGAGCGCACCCATTCCAGCTCGGAGTAAAGTACTCTCTGCGACCGGGACAGATAATTATGCAAATTCGAACGCACAGGTAAATAGTCCGTCATACTGTAGTGATACGGAATCGGATTCCACACAGTGGATTTTCCGGGTCCAGAAAAACAGTAGTGATATTTAGCGGTTAAATTACATAGTCATATAATAAAAGATTCTTATTTCGCCTTTTACCCAGTGCAAAGGCCAAAGACTGTCCTGCGCTATTCACAAAACTGACCATTCCATTTTCATTATTTTCTCTTTAATTTTTTTTGTCTCAGAAACATAGCTTATGACCCCTCATTGGGTCGAGCTCGTTGCACTCGTTCTAACGAAAGGTTATAATGCTATGATTTTGGCGCAAAAACTGAAAAAAAATTAGTTATTCAAGAATCTCGTTTACAAGTGTTGTCTGCTTTTCGTGTTAACTAATGAGTTAAATGGCGTACTTGTTGTGAAGGATGGGGACACAAGTATTGGGAAAAAGAATTTTACGGGTAGCAGAGTCTCTATTTTTGAGACGATCAGTTGGGGGAGAGGCAACAGTCGGAGGGAAAACAAGCGAGACGAAGAAGAGAAAGGTGGTGGGTGAATACCGAGGCTGCAAAATGTACAACAGACGGCGACTAAAAAGTCCTGATACTCTGAAGCTGAGCTACAGCAACATCCAGAGTCTCCACACAATTGTAAATAAAATAGCAACATTGGAGGCGGGTGGGCCGGGTGCGGGTGTCTTTAATTCATAGCCTTCAGCATAGACTTCAGCAATATATGGTTAAAAACATGATGAACAGGTAGATCAAGTATAAGTGGGTGCATTTGGATAGATGCAGGACGTGCTGAAGGACAAAAGGGAGGAAGGCATGCAAGTAGATTTTATTTATTTATTATTTTTTTTTATTTGTGTTAACCCTTTACCAAAAATCGCCAATTACCTTTCATTATTTTTTTCATTTTTTGTCTCAAAAACTTATGTTATGACCCCTCGTCGAGCTCGTTTCAATGAGGGGTCATAACCTATGTTTTGAGACAAAAAATGAAAAACATTTTTTATTTAAAAATTTTTTTTGCAAGTGTCGTCTGCAAGTGCCGTCTGCTTTTCATGTTAGGTAATGGGTTAAATTTGTAAATTACTTGGGCGGATGCGGCAGATTCGTTAGGTAAATGGTCAATATATATTCAATAAGTAAATTCAGTATGAAGGAAGAACAGAGGAGGCGATGCAATTCTGATGTGACATGTTAATAGACGCGTGGGTGATAAGGAATAAGACATACAGGGCGGGATAAAAAAAGAACGTGAATGAAAGGAAGCGTCTGGACGTCGGATATGAGCTGGGACTGAAGATTCTGAACAGGGATGCGAGGTGTAAGGTGAAATTGATCTGGAAGAGGAACGACAGAACAACTATTCATTATTTACCCACAAACACTGAACACTGATTTGTGGTCGGGGGTGTTGAGCTGGGAGGGTTTAGTTTTTCAGATTCGGTTTCAGGAAAAAAATACAGGTTTCGATTAAGTTTTTCTGCATGCTAAAAAACATTTCAGACTGCTTAACTTGGAAAAAATCTGCAAGAGTTTGTGCGACACCACTTACCACAAAAACCCTGTCTGTAAGTATCTCCATTGAATTCAGCCTAACTTCCCTTTCATCACTCTTATGGGTTCTAGAGGATGGGTTACTAAGCCCATTGTGACCGAAAAAAACATAACTTAGTGTAACAAATGAATACAATTCATCTAATCTGTGTCAGTGTTCTCGTTGTCACATATTCTCCCTTATTGACTCACCCGGTAGACAAGTCAATACGGAAGAAAATGTAGCAATGGAAACTAGTACTGAAATGGTTAACCGGATAATCGGTTTGAAACCAGTTAGTTACCTAACCGATTATAAAATACCGTAAACCGGTTATTCGAAATATCAATAGTGGTCGTCACTCCACGTTTAAAACGCAGTAAATCTAATGCTTCTCCTTTGTGGCAGATTACACATCGAAGCCGCTTTGTGTATATTGAGATAATAATAATAACACTTTGGCCAGCCGCTGATTTGTCGCGGTTCTCGGACGAGAAGGCCATGGTTACCCCTGAACTCCCAACTGCCTCCCTAATCCCACGCTTCTCCTCTCCTCCCAACACTCGGAGACGAACTGCTTGATGACATCCCTTGCCCCATTATATATATCGATATCGATATAATCGACTCTGGCGTTCAAGACTTCGTTAATGATCGGCAGTTTCCGTGAGTAATGAAAAATCGCAGAAACTATTCCGTAGTGTGTCTACAAACGAACGTTGTCGAGTACTCGACAACGTTTGTTTGTATGCACACTACGGAATAGTTTTGAGAATACTGCTTTCCAATTTCTATAGTTTTGATCCCATATTCGGTGAAATAATGGCCACGGATAACCGGATATTACCCGGTTATAGCTCTCGGTTAGTCGGTTACGGAAATGAGCCAACCGTTCCAGCCCTAATGGAAACTCTACGTATTCGCCCCTTTGTCGGTGGACCAGATGACGAGGGTCCAGCGGGGATACTAGTCCAGTTCCCTCCGAGAAAGTAGTTTAATCGGTTTATGCTCAAACACAGTAAAACCGTTCTGCCGTTTTTTTTTTTTTGGTACAAAAACCAGGACCGAACCGAAAAACCGGCCAGCTGAAGGGATGTGATAGAGGTAGAAGTGAAAGATTAGGATGAAAGGGAGTTACATAGCGACCACAACTTGATTACACTTATCGTTGTCAGGGCAAAGCCAGTCTAAAAGGGAGAAGGCCCCCTCCCCCTACTTTCAAGTTCAAATATATGTATATATATTTGAAAAAATGGCACAGGAAAAAATGGCACAGGAAGAAATGGCACACTTTTTTGACACCCTGGGAAAAATGGCACACCAAAAATGCTGTTTTTTGAAGGGGGCGGAAAAAATGGCACAGGAAAAAATGGTACACTTTCCCAGTTACCTCGGAAAAAAATGGCACTGGAAAAAATGGCACACTTTTTTGACTTTACTGGATAAAATGGCACACAAAATTTTTATCATTATTTATTTTCAATAATGGCACTTTTTTGGACACTACAGGAAAAAATGGCACTCAAAATTTTTATCATTATTTGTTTGCAATATTAGCATCAGCACAATAATAACAAATATTGTTTTATAAACACTGCCATATGGTACCTTTAGCTTAGTCTTTAGTTGGCTTGAATGGAAGCTTCAAGTATTGTGCATCTCCTTTACTGTTATTACAGTGTAAACAAACAGCAAGCTCGGCTGTATTTTATGTCCCCAACTTCAAATGATCAACACTTTTCACACCTTAACAGTTTGTTTTCGTATGAACCTCCAGTCTTTAAAATAACTGAGTAGATTAGCTATATAAGTTTGAAACTGGATGATTTGAGACGACCAAGGCCAACCCCACTCATGAAAAAAGCTTGGAACTCAGTGGTCTGAAGCAATATCGACCAGCTAAATAATATTAACAACCCCATCAATAGCCACAAAAAGAAAGAGAGGCATACCCGCCACCCCTCCAAACAACTTACAACCAACGAACAGAGTAGAAACTCAACCAAATTCATCGCCGTCATAACCAGGGTACACCCCGACACCCCCAGAGACCTGATAAGCCAGAGTCTCGACAATAATAAGTGGGAAAGATTTCACTCCAAGGCCACTGGCAAAGTGACCTGGAAAATTAAAGTCACTTGTCCCGACCGTGAAACAAAACTACGAATCGTTGCTAACGGAATCAACATTAATGGCAGGTGGCATGCGGGGGAGGAATATAGATCCTCCACTCCTCCAATACAGTGCCACAAATGTCAAAAGTCTGGCCATACTGCTAATAAATGCAGAGGAAATCTAACCTGCATGAGATGTGGAGGTACCCACCTCACCAAATCATGCAGTTTGAATTCCCCCTCCAGCCCAAATTGCAAAGGCAATCATACAAGCAACTATCGCGGGTGCCCCCATTACAAAAAGGTCAAAACTAACATTGAACTAAAACACCTAAATCTAATTAAGCCAGACAATGCATCCTCACCCCATACTGTCTGCTCCCTAATTGCAGGATCCCTATACTCGGTACTAAATAAACATGTCACAACCAATCTGTCTGACATCTGTCAAGATGTCAGCCGATCAGCGTCCCGGCTATTTAAAACCCAAATCTCAGAGTCTCTAGTCAAAGCCGCAATTAATATTAACTAAACCCACCTCTTACCACTAACAAAACATCGCGACTAAATTTCAACCCGTATCATGGATAAACTACAAATTGCCGTGTGGAACGCTAGAAGCGTTAATAACAAAAAATTTCAAATCAGCCGATATTTCAAAGATACAGACATAGTCTGTATCTGCGAAAGTTGGCTTCAACCCAGCAGAAATTTTGCACTTAGCGGGTTCAGCACTATTAGAAGAGACCGACAAATCACTAAAGGTTGCGGCGTTGCTCTTCTAATAAAGCAGAACATCAAAACTAAAACCATAAAAACTAATCACCTCGATGCAGAGGTGATTGCAACTGAAATCACAGTCGACAATAAAAACATCGCGATTGTTTGTTATTATAACGACCCAAACAAAATTGTATCTGACACTGTCTTTGAATTCTTTACGAGGAAATACAAACACTGCATTTTCCTCGGCGACTTCAATGCCAAACACCTGTACTTTGGCTGCAACAAAACCAGCCCCAACGGTGAAGCTCTCCTCGAAATCACAAAAAAACATAACCTTCATGTGGTTATGAACGACAACTCAGCAACCTATATCAGTAACAACCCACTATTTTCATCTGATATCCTCGATCTAATTATCGCCAGTGACTCTCTGATAAACCACATCGATGACCACTGGGTAGGCGATGATGACTTAGGCAGCGATCACCTTCCGTTCCATGCTTCACTGCAGCTAGGAAATGACCCACTCAGGTACCCCCCCCCCCCCCCACCCCCACCCCACCCCACTCTCCGAAAAAATTTTAGAAAAATTAATTGGAACCTCTACCGCGACATCATCGATGTCAAACTCACAAACACCCCCTCATCCAACGCAGCGGAACTCGAAACCCAATGCGAGGGCATTGAGAAAATCATCAACTCAACCCTAAACGAAATATGCCCAAAAGAAGAAGTGCGCTCCTGGAGAAATACTATCTCGGGCGACACACTGTCACTAATCAAAACTAAACTGAAAGCTCTTCGCGCTCTTAAAACCGAAACTGACCCCTGTGAGAAAGCTGACCTCAAAAAAACATATAACCGCCTTCATGACGAAGTCAAGGAAGCCCTCAAAGCTGAAAAACAAGCCATCTGGGAAAAGGCAACAGCCAATCTAAACGGGGTCCAAGATGCTAAAAAATTCTGGGACTCCTTCAAAATCCTAACTGGGCAAAAAAACAAGGGCGGCAAAGCCGCTGCCAAACCTCTTAAAAGGGAAGACGGTTCCTTCACACGCACCGACAAAGACAAGGCCGACACTTTTGCCGACCTCCTATGAAAAACGCATCGCCCGTATCAAGGCGCTGGCAATTATGACGCTGTTATAAACGAGATTGATGACTTCATCAATGAACACTCGGAAATCTACCGTGACCCAAAATTCGATAACGAGCCAGAAGACGGGGATGACGATGACCTCGTCACCCCCATCACCAATGAAATGAAATCATCAACGTCATTAAAAAATGCAAAAATTCGTCCTCACCCGGCGAAGACGAAGTGAGCTACAAAATTCTTAAACAAAGCCCAAATTCCCTAATCGAAAATCTAAACAAACTGTTCAACGCATGCCTCACCCATGGCTACTTTCCCAAATGCTGCAAAAAAGCCATCGGTGTCATGATACCAAAACCTGGCAAGGACCCCTCCGATCCAGCCAGCTACCGCCCAATCAGCCTCCTCAGCTGCATTGGTAAGACATTCGAACGAATCCTTACCAATCGGTTCAGGGAGCACCTTGAAGACAACAATTTTTTTCAATAAGTGGCAAAGAGCCTACAGAAACCGTAAAAAGGCATCGAGCATGTCTACCGACTAGTCACTAAAATGAAAACCGCGACCAACAATCTGCAAATAGGCGCGGCAGTCCTGTTAGACGTCGAAAAAGCATTTGACTCTGTTTGGCACAATGGAATGCGCTACAAATTATCAAAAATGAGACTCCCCATGAAATTGCTCAGATTACTATCCTCTTTCTTAAATTATCGCGAAATTAAAGTCAGAGTGAAAGTGAAATGTCTGACAGTGTCCCCCTTGAAGCAGGCACCCCCAAGGATCCGTCCTAAGCTCCATCCTTTACATCTTCTATGTAAATGATCTTAACTTCTCCGAGGATCGTGTTCAAGTCTCCCAATTCGCGGATGATAAGGGCCTCTGGGATTCTAATAATACGGCCAATCTGCTCCAAAAACCCCTGCAACGCGCTCTCGATGACCTAGAACAATGGTGTGCCAAATGGAGAATTAAGCTGAACGCCAATAAAACCCAACGAATCACCTTTACTCGCAAGACAAACAAACGTGATTTCGACCTAAAACTAATGGATAATACCCTCCCAGAATGCAAAGAGGCGAAATTCCTGGGCATCACCATTGATCAAAAACTGTCCTTTAACAAACACACCGACGACATGGCGAAAAAAGCAACCAAACGCATTAACTTACTGAAAATGCTAAAGGGAACTTCATGGGGCGCCAACCAGTCCACCCTACTCAAACTATACAAAGACTTTGCGCGCCCAGTACTCGAATACGGGGCAATCATCCTAACTGACCTCAACCAAACCAATATGGGTAAACTCCAGAAGGTCCAAAATCACGGGCTTAGAGTCACCCTCAGCGCCCCATGGGACACACCTATCAAAACACTACACGACAGGGCCGATATCCCCACCATCATTGACCGCCTAGCCACCCTGGCCGTGAAGAACCACGATCGGCTAGCCGATAGCCAGCTAATGTCCGAATTACAGGCAATTTGCGATAGTAGACGAAAACCCAAAAACGTCAAAAGCTAAAAACCACTAAAATAGGAAATAATAAGGATTTAAATCAGGCAGCACGCAAACACAACATGGGGAAAGATAGGGAGGCCAAGATATTGTCAGCAACACTACTGCTACCCTACAGTACGATATGTCCTTTTTAAGGCATGCTACAATACGCGGAACCGAACTACTCTGCACCCACACACAACATATTCAATCACGCAATCAAAACGGAGAAAGCCTGGGGAGGCTAAGCTATTGTCAGCAACACTACTGTGACCCTACAGTACGATATGTCCTTTTTAAGGCATGCTACAACAGCTGAACCAAATCACTCTGCCTCCAGCTACACTTACAATGGGGAAAGATAGGGAGGCCAAGCTATTGTCAGCAACACTACTGCGACCCTACAGTACGATATGTCCTTTTTAAGGCATGCTACAATACGCAGAATCGAACCACTCTGACCCCTCACACAACATAAACTCAGCAATCACGCAACCATCACAGAGAAAGCCTGGGGAGGCCAAGCTATTGTCAGCAACACTACTGCCACCCTACAGTACGATATGTCCTTCTTAAGGCATGCTACAATAGCAGAACCAATCCACTTGCCAATCCACTAACACTGACAAGGAACACCAACTCAACAGTCACGCTCATCATAACCAGAACACGTACAAGCATTATACACATGCACACAAACACCGACACATTTCTCTCATCCTTTAAATATTATAATAAAACATTACAATTATCCTTCTATATCTTTTTACCTTTTTATATCTTACACATTCCAATGAAAACTAATTCTGCCTTCTTCTTTTAAGCAGGTACACAGAAGATGCTTTTTGACCAGCACCACAATAACCGCTATGGACACTATAACCGTTATGGAAACAGTAACCTCCATGGTTCCTGAACATCCTCCACTCCATCCCTAAAAGTGGTCGACCACTTTAAGGGAGGCGAGCGTTGGCCCTGCGTCCCGCCTTTGTCCCTTTTTGTAAGCGCATTGCGCATCTTTTGTCCCAACCCAATAGGATTACAATGCAGGCCTGCCCCCGAACCAGGCAAGTTCGGGTCTTCTTTTTGGTGGTCCCCGAAAGGGGTCGTTGTTGTTTTCCTTCAAAGAGCCCAACCAAACAGAGACAGCCTGAGGCAGATTATACTTGCCAGTGATGTCCATCATTCAAAATCATCCTCGAAGTGGCAGACTATACTTGCCCGAAAATCCAGATCGACTGCACCCTCGGGGAGAGGTAGTACCTTTGTGAGAGGACCCAACTTCTCACACTGGTCCTCACCCGAAGGTTCAACCGACATCAGCCAAGAGACCATCACGACGCAACCGGTGACACCAGCCGAGTACCTGAAGCCGTTCCTCCTTCAACACGCCTAGACATGTGAGAATTAACCATCTACAGTCACTGAGGGTCGAAAGGGGTTTGTTCTTCATACCGTCCCTGCGCGCCTTCGGCGCGCGAAACCATTCCTTTCGAATTTGAGAATGTTCATAACTTTTCTAATTGAACATTCTCAAAATTTCTTTCAACACTCTTATCAAGAAGACGCATGGAAGTGGTAGACAAAGCGTAGGAGGAATTGGTGCAACCTATCTTTCTGCAACATACACAAGAAACCACCAAACACCAGGCAAGGATTGAAACAAGCTTGTCTGGCTGGGGACGAGTGTACATTTTATATAAATAAACATTTGAATAAAGATTTAACAGCCCTTTTAAGGGCTTGAGGGTGTGTTTCTGTGAGAGGGTGGGGTTTTTTTTGTTGTTGTTTTTTTTTTTTTGGGGGGGGGGGGGAGGTCATTTGGAATTTCTGAAGGATAACCAGATACCTCATAATCACATACGGCATCCTATCTCCCAGAAGGCTTAATGGATGACTCCCGGTTTTTCAAAACTAAACTGTTGGAGCTTGCTCCACTCCTTTTTGTAACCGCTATGGTCATATACCGGGGCCGCTACCAAACCGGCGTTGCTGTTTGGTTTTCTTTTCTCTTCTTCCCGTAAATTTGCCATCGCACAATATTATATTCTGGCTCGCCACCATGGTGGGTGTCAAACCTCTACCATCACCGAGCTGGAACCGAATAGAGCCCACTCTCTAATATTCTAAATGGCGTCAAGGGATTGAGTATTGACAATCTATCACTCCAACGTAAACTGCCGGGAATTCTAACCGCGTGCATACCCCCTCAGACACCATTTGAGGCAATACGAAAGCTAGGCATGTGTGATCCAAGTGAAATAAAATCAGGTTAACCGGGTCGCAAGGGATTTGTAAAACCCACATCGTCCCTGCGCGCCTTCGGCGCGCTAAAACCTTTCATTCATTCATTCATTCATTTTGACAATACTTGAACTGAAAAGCATGGAGGTAATACAGTCAAATAAAGGACGCCTGAAAATGTGCCATGATGGTTACATGTACACAAAACAAGTTACAAGAAACGAAACCATCAGATGGAGGTGTGTGAAACGGGTTCCTTCTCATTTGGTCAAATCTCATTTGGTCAAATCCCAGTTGGTCAAATATCATTGGTCAAATCCCAGTTGGTCAAATCCCAGTTGGTCAACAACTTTTTTAAATTTTATAAGTATTTGCACTGTATATCTGTGAAGGATTTTTTAACTTTTTTTTCACTTTTGCTTGTGATATTTCCAGCTTGTATTGAAGCTTAGTTGTCAAGTCTGCCTTAATTACCATTACTGTAAGTGTTTTATAACAATATTCTACTGTATACTGAGAAGTTGGCCTGCTTTCAGCTATAATGACCATTACTGTCAATGTTTTTATAACAATGGTCTACTGTATACTGAGAGGTTTGGCTCTTTTCTGCCTTAATGATCATTACTGTCAGTGTTTTTATAACAAAAGTCTACTGTATACTGAGAGGTTTGGCTGTTTTAACAAGAATATCTTCTTCAGTTTATACGGATTCAGAAACCCAAGCTATGTAGAAAAGCTGTCAGAGTGGGTAGAATAGAAAGTTTTTTTAGTTATTTTTTAAAGAATCTGAATAAAACTAAAGAAATATTAATTAGTGACCATTTGTCTCCGATTATTCATTAATTAATATTTCTCCAGTTTTTTTTTTCAATTTTTTTCTTCTAAACTGCATCTTATTACCCTCTTATAGGGTCATAAAATAAATTTTGGAAGACAAAAAATGAATAAAACTAGAAAAATATTAATTAGTGACCATTTGTCTCCAGTTATTCATAAATTATTATTTCTCTAGTATTCATTTTTGATCATTATTTTCACAAAAACCTAAAACGGAAAATTGTCCCTATTATTCTATATTTACCCCCTTTAGGATCATTAAATATGTTTTGAAAGACAAAACATGCAAAAAATAAATGAAATTTGCCGCAGATTACTCATTATTTAAATTTTATTATTTCTCCAGTTTTATTCATTTTTTTTTTCTTCCAAACTGCATCTTATTACCCTTTTATAGGGTCATAAAATAAATTTTGGAAGACAAACAATGAACAAAACCAGAGACATATTAATTAGTGACCATTTGTCTCCGATTATTCATTAATTAATATTTCTCCAGGTTTTTTTTTTTCATTTTTTTCTTCTAAACTGCATCAACAGTTCTCAAGTTTGCTTCATTTTTACCTATACCTGTCATGTTCTGAAATTTCTAATAAAAATGTTGAATATAGTTACCACATAAAGAAAAAGGATTAATAAATATAAAAAGTTATTAAGATTTGTTTTCTATTCTATTTATATGAGATCTCCACCTCCCCATAAATCTCAGAAAATTTTCAAAATGTTATTGACCAACTGGGATTTGACCAACTGGGATTTGACAAATTGAGATTTGACCAACTGGGTTTTGACCAAATGAAATTTGACCAAATGAGAAGACACCGTGAAACGCACTACTTCTTGTAAGGGTTCTTTGATGACAACAATTGAGCTTTCCAATCCAGAGGTTAAGACACCACATAATCATGACGCAGATGACTCCTCAGTATCAGCTGCAAAGTGTAAAATGGAAATGAAAAAGCAGGCCAAGACTACCCTTGATAAACCTAATCAGATCTTTACAAAGTGCATTGGTATTTTGCCCGCTGAGGCCCAGACACGATTATTTCTTCAGACTCCTGTAAGAGATTAATAAGACTTCATCAAAGTGAACATTTCCCTCGTGATCCAAAGGATCTACGTGATTTAGTAATTGAAGGGTAGTGGACTCAAACCAGTGGACCATCACCAAGACCCTTTCTCATTTATGATAACGTTCCTGAGGCCGAAAACAGGGTTGTTGTATTTTCTACAGAACAGTGTTTAAGGTTATAGGCAAATGCCAATATTTAGATGATGGATGGAAACTTTAGCATGGCACCTAAACAATTCAAATAGATTTATGTAATTCGTGTGCCTTTAGGTGAATCTGCAGTGACTGTTGCTTATGTACTTTTACAGAGGCAAACTCAGGACACTTATGAGGAAATGTTGCGAGCCATTGTTGATAAATGTGAGAGCCATGAACTCTACCCCAACCCAACAATTGTGGTAACTGATTTTGAAGTTGCTGTTAGACAGGCTGTAGAGTCAGTATTTGGCGCGGATGTAAAGTTACAAGGGTATTTCTATCACTTAACACAATCTACTTGGCGAAAGTTTCAGGAGATGGGGTTGATAGGTCTGTATAAAGATAATGAAGATGTAAAACTATTCTGTGGCATGCTTGATAGTCTTGCTTTGTTGCCCCTGTGTGATATTACTAATGGTATGGAACATTTAAAGGAAATAACTCCAGAAGGTTTAGAGCCAATAGTGTCATATTTTGATAAGAACTATGTGTCTGGGAGTTACAGGCGACTTCAAATAATGGAGATGGTGGTATAATTAGAATGAGAAGGGTTTCCCCACGATTCCCACCAGAGACCTGGAATGTGCATTCTTCAACCATAAATGGTGACCCTCGTACTAATAACATGTGTGAGGGGTGGAATAATGGGGTTTTCCAGGTTATTGGACACAAACACCCTTCAGTGTGGAAAACAATAGAGTGGTTTAAACTTGAACAGGCAACTGTGTCAGGAGTAATTTTAAATGCCTCTCGGGGCACTTTGCCCAAGAAAAGACAGAAAAAGGTCTATAAAGACTAGAACAAAAGAATGCAATCTCTGTGTATTGAACGACAACATGGTCGCCTGAATGTCAGTGAATTTTTACATGGTGCTGGATACAATATCAGGTGGAAGCCAGCATGAAGTTTGCAAATTATTACACTTATTTTCAAAGCTACACTTTACACTTGCAGAATAATTCTTGTATAACTGAATAAAAAATTTCATACTGTGCTTCCAAAACATAGATTATGACCCTAGAAGGGATCAGAATCAATGTCTTGGAAGCAAAGAATGAAATTTTTTATTCAGTTATACAAGAATTATTTTGAAAATAGTTACCACGTAAATGTCTTGTTAGTTTCAAAGCTGGTCTTGCACTTTACACTGTACACTTACAGAGTACTTCTTGTATAACTGAATAATAAATTTCATGTCATATGTAAAACAAAGGATTTAAAAGAAACCAACTTGCCATAACAAATAAAGGGCAATTGTTGTTTATAACCAATTAACAACACCAATAAAGGTTTATTCAGTGTTGAATTAACACTGAAACTGCATAGAAAACATCCATTTGACGTAAGTGTTACTTTGGATTATCCTACAACATATTGCGCCATAAACCCTGAAATCCATTTGCACCTCATAATCATACCGACACATTCTAAAAGCTCCTCAATATTTTTTAGTTTTATTCTTCCAAAACCGCTGATTATAATATGAAACTACCATCAACTTGTAAATTTGTAACCGAATGTAGGACGTTTCGGCGACGGACGTTTCGGACCGGACGTTTCGGACTAGGATATTTCGGACACGGACGTTTCGGACAGAAATATTGGACAGGGTGGACGTTTCTGACAAAATATATCTGGGGTTATTTTTTGTGCTTGTTTTTTCGTGGGAGGGATATTCAAGAAGCTTATTCAAGTGAGGGTTAAAAGGTATAATTTGGAAGGACAATTCTTTTTCTTTGTTCTCTATTTGATGCTGTATTTGAAGGAAAAATTAATGTTTTTTTTTGCTAATGGATGAATTTTCTATTCAAATGATACCTTTTAACTTCACACTTGAACAAGCTCAAGGAGCTCATTCAAGTGAGGGTCATAAGGTATAATTGGAAGGAAAATTCATTTTCTTTCTTCTCTATTTGATGCTGTATTTGAAGGAAAACTTCATGGGTTTTTTTGCTAATGGAGGAATCTTCTGTCCAAATGATACCTTTTAACTTTACACTTGAACAAGCTCAAGGAGTATTGTGTAATAATAAATGAAACATTGACTGATTGACTGACAATATTTTATTTCCAAACAAACAATATAAGAAGTACAAAAAACAGACATTACACAATAAGAACATAAATTCTGAATTGGAAAATGGATCCCACCCCCGCGGCAAACAGCGCCAGAAACAATCCCCAGAAACCCTGCCGCCGCTCCCAGCCCCCCCCCCCCCCCCCCCACCCGTGAAAGAAAAACCCAACAGTGTGAGAATGTTACCAAGAGTTAAACAAATCTAAGACCACTGAACTCTGCACAATTGGATTGCTAGAACGCTCATTGGTCACAAATAGAAAAGTGTTGCACCTGTCGTAATCTTGGAGAGTCCTAGGCCGAAACGTCCGTGTTCGAAATGTCCGGTCACCTTTGTAAACATGTGCTTTGATGATGGATGACATTTGTGCTATTTTGTGTTATTGTTTTGCCTCCTTCTTCTATATATAAAAAAAGTTGGGAATTTTGTGTTTTTATATTCAACTCTTTGTATGCTGCTGGCAGATATTCTTGCCATGTCAGCAATACACTTGTCAACAAAAAAGACATATCTCAGCCTTGGGTCAACAAAATATATCCATGTACATTTGATGAATCATTCATAAATGCTTTCTGGGCTTCATTTGTTTGAATTTTTCATCAAATTCAGCCATGGCTGCTAGACAGCAGCCATGGCTGAATTTTATAAAAAAAAATCAAAGACAATACTCAGTAGGTTAAGAGTTAAATGGCTTGTACCATTTTTTCCTACCAATTGTGCCATTTTTCCATTTGATTATGGAAGTGTGCCATTTTTTCCTGCGCCATTCCCCCCCACCCCTCCCCTGTGCCATTTTTTCCTAGGGTGTCAAAAAAGTGTGCCATTTTTTCCTGTGCCATTCTTTCCTACATTATATTTCTTCTCTCCGTCTTGTACGCACACATATTTTAATTAGATAATTAGCCTTAGGCGATTCACAGCGGGATACTTCTCTGGCATATCACTGGTTAGCATAAAATGTTTCCGCGCTATCTAAAGTCAATTAATATTGAAGTGACCGACACTTTTAATCGTCACGGCTATCAAGTATATTATTTCTCGGGATACACTTGATAGCATATGCATTTGCGCGTTATGTTTCCCTGTTCAGAAATGTCACGTGCCATGTTTAGGCATCTTGACATATTGCTATTGCTATCTGACCATCACAAGACAAGATATAAAGTGTGGGGAACAAGCTATTGGAAAGACTTGGGTCCCGACCGTTTAGGAGTGAGACGCCACATAGGGTCTCGTGCGAGTGGAATTGCTGGGCAATCCACGAAGCTCCGTTGTACGCCGCTATTATCAGATTAGGTTGCAGTCAGAGGGCAACAAGCCCGAACTTAGAGAGCAGATTACGAACCCATGTAGCAGCTAAGTTTAGTTTAAACAGTATTTATTTCCAAAGTATGAAAGTACATTTTTACACAAATCAATAAAAGCATACAACTATGAAGGAAATGGATTCAGCATCAAGCTAAAGAGCTTATACTCGGCTGTTTCCAGTCAAATATTTTGAAAAAATATATCATATGCGGCTGGTACATACACTATTACGCCAGCACGATCAGGACCCACCATAGATGCATGCTTAGTTTTATGTTCACTCCTCGCTTTTTGCGTTGTAAAGTAATTGCTAGCCAGTTCTCATCGAGTGATGGGTCCCGGTCGTGCAGGCGCTGTACTTTTGTTATACTTTGGTTATGGTTAATGTTGTTAGAAGACAGATGAGGAAAGGAACAGGACAGTGATAGAGAAAGGGGACTTTTTGAGCTGATGGAGTGTGCAATGCGAAGCGTCTCGAGTAGGAGCGTCGACGACAGACACCACATGCGATCCAGTATGGCATGCCTTGATGTGGGGTACCTATGAGTAGGAAGGCAGGTGAAAGCACTGTCATGGACTTAGCTTCTAGAAGTATGAACAATGCGGGGCAGAACTCAGCCTCCCCTCGTCTACGCTCCATGCTTATGAGATAAGCTTCAGAGTCGATTTTGAAGAAGCCAACACTAAAACCAGCTAAGTTTAAATGTCATTAGCGAGGATCGACTCAAAGTGTTGGCTATTGTATTGTGCTATTAAGCCTTATGAACGCAGACGTTGATCGCGTAGTAGCCTGTTTAGTATCAGAGTGCTGTGAGTATCGACTCAGGGTCGATAGTGACAATTCGCGCAAGCTCTAAGCGCTTATTGAATTTGTGAGTTGTGAATAAAAGAATCGTTGTTACTCTAATCATTGTTTCCTTTCCGCAGGCTGAAGTGATTAGGAATCACACCTAACAAAGAACGAACCTAGATTTCGAGTTCACTCGGCAGGGAAGAAAATCAAAGTGCGGTCCCAACTCAGATCTGTGAGCCGAGTTTGGCCCGTGCCCGGATTCCAACCCTCCTTGTTGGCTCGTCCCCCAATATTTTAATGGCGAGGCTAAACAACCCCATGTCACCCCTCTCACGTGGATAGAGGTGCTCTGACAATCGTAAGTCATGATGAGGACGAAAAAACTTATTCCGAAGCAAAATAACCGTTGTATTGAGGATTTGAGAATTCGGATGAGAGGCTGACTTAGCGGAGATTGACGAAAATTGAAGTCAAAGCTTGAAGATGTGGACCGGGAGGTCAAGATCCAGAAAATGGCAGATGCCATAGGAACAAGCCTCATACGCAGAAAGAAAGTAGAAAGTACAGGATAAGTTCGAGTGCCAACTCAGGAATTTGGGTTTGGAGTGAATGACGAAATGAAGTAGGCTATAATGAGCAGAAAAGTCAAATGTGCTGTGTATTGGAGTTGTTTGGGGTTGGTGGAAATACGAGGGGGTGCAATGTATTGAAGACTGGGTAGCAAAAGAAGATTTTTTTGTTTGGTTGTATATTTGAGTTTAACGACACTTTCAACAGCCACTGTCACATCATCGTTTTGGGAGGAAGAAGCTGGAGCAGTGGCGAGCAACTGCCAGGCTCTCCCACTTTTACCCAACGAATCGGTCACATCCGGCCGCGTAATACGCAAATTCAGCAGCTGAAAAAAATATTTTTTAAACAATTTCAACAAAACCATATTATGTGACCCCTCTTTGGAACGAGCTCGTCGAGCTCGTTCCAGTGAGGGGTAACATGATATGGTTTTGTTGAATTTTTTTGAAAAATTTAAAAAAATGATATTTAAAACAATAAATTTTGATATCGTCTGCGTTGGGTAAAGGGTGAAAAATCCGACAGAAGCAGAGTTAGCAGAGGTTGAGCCATCGACGTGCAATACGCCATAGTACACAGAGCCACCGCGTCCCATGTGGACAAGTGGGGTTAAGTGAGCAAAAGAAGTATTCCAACAAGCACAAAATAAGTGAATCAGATTAAATACGATAATCGGAAGATCAGAATTGCAATTTTATTAGGATGATAAGATTAACTGGATGACGAGGGCGGTGACAGTCGTGATTAAATGTATTTTGGAAGTGGGTGAATGAAAGAAACACTGGAAGCAATTCACTGAGAATTAACGTAGATGGCGTAAGTACAGACGATCAAGACTAAAATCGCATCTGAATTAGTCAAGTACTGGTAAAAGCTAGATCATGAGTGATGGGGACGCAGTGCACAAAAGAGGTTGATGAAATTCACCGAATCGAACTTCATATGTAACGAAATATAAGTTGAGGAGGTACGAAACATGGTCTCAAAATTATAGAACGGAAGAGCAAGAAAGGCAGTGTAATTGCTATCGAGTTCCTAAAAGGGGGCGAAGAGGAACTACATATAAGACTGGCGGCACTATTCAAGTAGGTCACAGAAAAACTAGAGATTCGCAGAGAGTGTGTGTCTACACGGTTATTCCCGTTTGTCACACTTTATGAATTTAACCCTCAGAACCCTTGTGGCATCCCCTATGTCAGTTCAATGGCAGGAATTGGAGTCCATATTCATTATTTGGTGGTAAACCAATTAATATCTTCAACGTGCAGCCTTGGGGTTGCTCGTTGAAAATATTGATTAGTTTATCCCCACATATTCATTTAGTAGCCATCTTACTCAATGAAATTATGACATATGTTCCTAGGCCGGAAAAGCGGCCTCTCGGGACCAAAGGGTTAATGCCCACTGATTGCTCTTCCAGGTTCTCCCAAATCGCTTTAGACAGCATGTTATAGTTGCTTTCATAATTTGGAAACTATTGTGATTCCATTAGGTATATCTTTGGGAGCGCAATGGTTCAGTGGTTACGGAATTGGACTTCAAACCGAAAGGTCAACGGTTCGATCCCCGCCAGGGGTAGCTGCGTTGTGTCCTTGGGCAAAACACTTCATCCCGATTGCCCGCATGGGGGCACTGTGGTGCTGTGTTATAAGGCGTACTGCACGTCGATGGTACACTTGTCTTCAACCAATGCTAACTCTGCGTGTGTGAAGTTAGAACGTTGGGGAGTCTGACAGTTGCTCGCCGTTACTCGGTGTTTCTCTCCCGGTAATCCGCCTTCCTCTACCCATAAAACTGTCCGACACGAGGTGACCTTGGCCATCGAAAGTGTCGTTAAATTCCAACAAATAAATAAAATAAATTAGGTATCTCATTGTTATCATATTGTTTGCATTTTAGGTTATAAATGCTAGCAAATATGCGTGCATTGTCAAACTTTACGTCATCCTTTTAACTTAGACGTGATTGTCGTGCAGCTGTCTCATAGGTTCATATAATCGTGACATCAACAGACATGCAACACATGACTGCTTCCAAACCACCGTTACGGTGTGGTGTCTTTAGATTCATCTTGTGCAGCAGGTTATATTCCCACACGGAAAGGGTAAAGTGGAGAAATGTTGACTGCATTATATTTATATTTCGCCCCTTGGGTGCATCAAGGTGCCATCTGCAATGCGTACAATGAACAATTTGCAAATAATTTGTAAATAAGCTGTGATATTTTATATTATCAATATTTATTTTTATCATATTAGATGTGAAATTATTCGACTCCCGCGTCGTGTCCTTGGGCAAGGCACTTAACCCCGATTGTCCACATGGGGGGCACGATGACGCCGTGTACTAAGGCGTACTGCACGTTGATGGTGCGCATGTCTTCAACCAATCTAACCTTGCCTGTGCTGCTGTGCGGAGTTACGATGTTGGGGAGCTGACAGCTGCTCGCCGTTGCTCGGTGGTTCTCTCCGGGGAAGTAATCTATCACTTTTATGAAATAAAAATAAGAAAGTGTGACTCTTTTTCCTTTTTTTTTTTCCTACCGAAATCTGTTACTTTTTTTCCTGTTACTTTTTTACCTTATAAAAATAAGAAAGTGTTACTTTTTTTCCTGTTTCTTTTTTTCCTACCCAAATCTGTTACTTTTTTTCCTGTTACTTTTTTTCCTGTTACTTTTTTTCCGATTACCCTCTCCGGGTACTCCGACTTCCTCCACCCGTAAAACTGTCACGGTCGTGGTTAGCCATTGTGCATAAGTATGTGACCTTAAACACCAATAAATAATAAAAATAGATGTGAAATTTTCAATGTAAGGGTGGGGGGGGGGGGGGGGGTATCCATCTGAGCTGTACTCCTTTCATTTATTATTATTATTATTATTATTTTAAAGAATTACTTTTGAAAACGAAGATAATTGACAGTAATTCTTTAAAATAATAATAAAAGAATATTTAAAACCTGTATCGTTTATTTTTATTTTAAAGATGAATATTGAGTTAGCTTTCGCGTTCGTAACGACGGGCAACGACCCGGGGGCACTGCCGATAAATTGTAATTCTCGCCTCTCCACGGAAAATTTTGAGATGCTTGCTTTGGGTCTACGGGTTTCCACATGGATCATCCATACCCCAATTGAAAGACTAATTTCTACACAGAATGCATATGTGATGGACGAAAAGGCCGTTGATATATCTAGTTTAGTGTAGATCAATGATCTATCAGACCACGAGAGTGGCGATTGGCGAATGCCTCTTAGCCCTTTCAGTTACCCCCTATTTGGTATTTGAAAAATGCTAGGAAACGACGCCGCCAATATGAACAATATCTCGCAAGATCTGCACCATCCACATAAAGAGGGTCAGTTTGCATAATATAACCTTTTTAGGATGAATCCATCATACCGGGAGGAACAGTTGGTATGAGCTACAGACCTTGCTGCTCATCAACTCCTGTAAAATGAATAAACTTAAATTCATAGAGTAAGGGAGGGGGCTCGAAACCCAATAGAAAAATACAAGTTTCGAAGGACTGCAACCGCGAGGAAGACTCTCCCACACCACCACCAGGCACATTAATCCTGGCTCCTCGGTCGTGATACTATGCTGTAAAAAAACATTGGTAAAGATATATTTGGCCTAATCTCTGCCTGCCTGCCTGCCTGCCTGCCTGCCTGCCTGCCTGCCTGCCTGCCCTGTCCGTCCGTCCGTCCGTCCGTCCGTCCGTCCGTCCGTCCGTCCGTCCGGGCCAACATTTCGGGTTTAGGGGATATTATTATTAGGGGCTACCTCCAAATTAAGGTAGTGTTAGGGTTAGGAGTGGGGCGGGGCGGGGTTAGGGTTAGGGGTAGCCCCAGAGAAGGGCTTAAGGTTGGGAAGGGTTAGGTCCCGGGGGTGGGGGGGGGGGTCAGGGGGGGTTAGTTTTAGTAGCCCCTAAACCGAAAAATAGCTCCTAATCCTATTGATTTGGCTAGGGTGGGGTTGGGTCAGGGGTGGGGTGGGGGTTAGGGTTAGGGGTAGCCCCAGAGTAGGGCTTATGGTTGGGGGCTAGGTCCCGGGGGAGGGTGGGTGTTAGGGTCTGGGATGGGCTTTTAGGGTTTAGCGTCAGGGTGGGGTAGGGTTAGGGTGTGTTTTTTGGGTGGTGGGGTGGGGTTAGGGTTAAATATAAGATCTAGGGTGGAGGGGGTGGGGTTCTGGGTAAAATAAGGTTTTGGACATACAAAATGTTTTTTTGGCAGCCCATAAACCCGAAATGTTGGAGCGTCCGTCCGTCCGTCCGTCTCTCTCTCTCTCTCTCTCTCTCTCTCTCTCTCTCTCTCTCTCTCTCTCTCTCTCTCTCTCTCTCTTTCTCTCTCTATTTCTGGTAAAACGTTTTCGAGCAAGTGCCCGCAGTGTCCACGCCTTCGATTTCTACAACAACGGGACCAATGTGATGCACCTCTGCCGCCCCCACCCTTCCAATTGTTTGTGTTTTATAGAAGAAAATTACACCAGTAAAATAAAGAGGTGGTAGAAATCAACTCGGGTCAGGATAAAAAAGGGGCTGCGGAAAGGTTGTCATTACTGACCACAACTCTCGCAATATTGAACCTGACACATTACTATTACCTCCATTCCTCTATTCCAGTCCAATTCAGGATGGGGCTTGTGCCTCCAAGTATGGTGAATACGTTGATAACAAAACGGATGCTACTAGGTCCGTCTTGATTAATCGAGATGTCGACTAATCGTCAAAAATACCCATAATCGACTACAATTTCAAAGGCGACGATTATTGGTTTTCATCACTCCTTTACTGATTATTTATTAGTTATTACTCTCCTTCCCATCGTGCTCATAAGGAATGTCAGAGGCCAGAGAATATCAAAATATATTGTAATTCACATGGGAAAGAAGTGACCCGCGTTGTGTCCTTGGGCAAGGCACTTTATCCCGGTTATCTACATGGGGGCACATGTCACCGATCACGGATCACCTATCATTGTTAGAGTGGGGGAAGAGTAGGACCGAAGAGGGGTTCTGGAAGAAGGGGAAGTGCGACTGAGTACAGCAGACCCATCAGGAGAGGCCTCAATGAGGTCGCAACTCACAGCCCTTGTAGCTATGAGGCCTCAACTCATAGCTGCAGTGTCCACATCTGGGGGAATTGATCAGTAGTGATCGCTTCAGTAAAATTATCGGGCCATCATTGGTGATCAATTTTCCTATATGACGACGTAAGGGCTATGCGCTGAGGCCTCATCTCATAGCCCATAGCCCTCAAAGCCATGCGAACTGTGCGGTGAGACCTCACTACGTCACATTCTATATCGTCACAACAGACCACGTGACGATCAGCCAATCAAATTCGTGCAGGTAATCTTTTAAACGGATTACTAATCCGTTTAAACGAATTACTAATCTATTTAAATGGATTATGTAATCTGTTTAAAAGGATTACAAATCCATTTAAACGGATTATCAATCCGTTTAAACGGATCACTAATCTGCTTGAGCAGATTACTATCACAACGACACGTGGCGCTTCTACGTTGCCGCAGGAAGATGATTGAAGTTGAAAATAATTTGCGGTCGTAATTGGCTAGAGGGTACAAACGGCCTTGTGGGCATATTTGAAGTAGAAGATGTAGACCGTATCAATCAAACCGTTGTATGAATGCCAGCAAAAGATATTTTGCTTTTGGCGGTATCGTCGTCTAAAGGTCAACAGAAGTCAGACTGGTGTAAGAATGTATATGCTGCTGCTGCTGCTGCTGCTGCTGCTATGAAATTTCCAGCTTCTCCTCTATTACATGCTTGCACCTCCGATCCATGCGTAAAGTAGCTTTTCAGAACCTTTTCAGCACCCGTAAGTGATCGGTGATGAGTTATTAAGCACTGGATCGTTGTCTGCCTTTTCAATTCACGCGTTGATTCCTCTGTTCCGAAGACAAGAACTTTTAAGGAATGCAATTTTTTTATATTACCAACAAATAGTGATGTGATAAAAACAGCTCAACTTTGGCATGCATTAATTTCAACCTTGTAACCGAACAGAGACGAAAATATAATGCTGGTAACATTATTGTTAAGATTTGTTTTCAAGTTATCAAAGTCAGAACTGCCACTGGGGTTTTTCCATTTGTCTGGTGTTGAACGTTTATCATTTTCTCAGAAACCTGCAGAAACGCTAAAAATCAATTTTCCAGAATTCGTTTCTGTTCTGAAGTATTTATCAACGATAGGAGTTCTTGTTTTTCATATTTTGATTGATGTAAACAGAAACTTGTAAAATACGAGGTTTTGTAATTACAGTTTCTTTCCCTTTTCTGAAAACGTTCTAAATTCGACTCAGGTGCTATCAAGGCCGAAGCCAGTGGGAGTGCAAAGGGGAGGGGTGTTGGCGAACCGCCCCCTGTGACAGTCTCCGTCGGAAAAAATCCTTTCTGACTGACAAAACCTAGTCGAACGGATGTCCATTTCTGACAGGTTCTCTCAATCTTCCGACAATATTCCGAATATTTCCGAAAGATCGAGAGAATCTGTCAGAAATGGCCATCGTTATATTCCTCTTCTGCATAACAGTCTAGTTACTCGCTCATTCTCAGAGGCGCAAAAACACCTTATGGTAACCATGCCCTATTGAGCTGCTAGAAAAGCCGGATATCATAAGCCAGGATACTCTAGAATCGTTATTCAGAGGCTTGTCTTTTACTGATTTTTATCGGGGGATGTCCCCGAACCCCCACCAATAGGAGGGGGATACGCACTTAGGTGGGGTAGAGTATGGGAGGGGTCGCCCCGTGAGGGGGCGACCTCCTCCCATAGTCTCCTCTACTTCGGGTATGCCTTCGGCATACAGCTGCTACTTCGCCCTCCATGTCGGGTGATTTTAACGTTCCTAGCTTCGGACCTGTGTGCTATTCAATTTTGGCCGACGATAACCATTAACATCTGTGGCGTTACTGGAATGACACGAAAGTGCGCTACAAGAGCGCCGGAAGGGCGGAGTGGGGTGTCCCCTTGCCCTGAGTCGTGTCAGTACTATGGACTATCATATTTACAACAGATGATACGTTGTTAACCTTCGGTCTTAACTCAGATCCAGAGTCGAGTGCCCTCTTTAATACCCCTGCCTACTAGCTCTCGGATTCTTCCGGCACCCTTGTAACGTTGTCGGTTATTTCGAAGCCCTGGTATAGCAACCATGCATCCTCACCTCACCACCCCTCCCCGCCCCAAACATATCACCTTGTGTTGCCCTCATCTATGCCTAAGAGTCGGAAATCGCATTCCTGGGTATCCATCTTTCAAATTTTCTCCCACCGAGACGAATCATGGTAGGGTTAGCATATCTTATATCCAAATGTCCCCTGCTCGACTCTCACTGAGTTTCCACCGCCTCTGAGAAGGCTACGAGGACTATGAATACACCCATCTGTGGGATATAACCTCATGCGGACACTCGACACTCGAGTACCATTACAATATTGTAGTGTACGGCGCTATTGGATGCGTCGGTGAGTCGTTTAGGAGGGTTTGGGTGGTGGTACCTCCAGTAATTTATTTACTTGAATTGTGAAATATTTGAAGTAGTACATAACTTTATCCTTCTGTCTGCAAGATTCATCTCGTGTAATCTTCAGAGCTCAGGATCGACCACTCATGACTAGATCATGAATATTGTAGTGTACGGCGCTATTAGATGCGTCGTTAAGGAGGGTTTGGGTGGAGGCACCTCCAGTAATTTATTTACTTGAATTGTGAAATATTTGAAGTAGTACATAACTTTATCCTTCTGTCTGCAAGATTCATCTCGTGTAATCTTCAGAGCTCAGGATCGACCACTCATGACTAGATCATGAATATTGTAGTGTACGGCGCTATTAGATGCGTCGTTAAGGATGGTTTGGGTGGAGGCACCTCCAGTAATTTATTTACTTGAATTGTGAAATATTTGAAGTAGTACATAACTGTATCCTTCTGTCTGCAAGATTCAACTAGTGTAATCTTCAGAGCTCAGGATCGACCACTCATGACTAGATCAATAGTCCTCGATAGGCCTCTCACCGTGAAGACTGTAGACTGGGGTGAAGATCAGGCGGTAGCATCAACCAACAAACACAAACTCCACTCAAGAATTAGCAGGTTCCCACTGAACCTACTATGACGTCACCAAGCTGGAATCTCTCAATCTCCTTTCTCCATCTTTCCTCTGTACTGCAGATTTTATACATAGTATATGTATATTATTCATTTTCAGTTTAAACGTTAGACATTGTAATAACTCGACCACCATTCTGCTTTTACAATTTGAACCACTGTTTGTTGCGGGGAAATGGTACCTAATAAGCCAAAGGCTTACACCAGATCCCCATCTTTGTAAATATCTGGTCATGCTACAGTCATGTTCTATAACATCTTACCATGTGTATATTCTCTTATCTAATTGTAAAGCATGCATAAACATGTAGTTATTTACTGAATGAATAAATAAATATTGTTTAAACTAATTTATTTACTTATTTATTGTATTACAACCGATTCGCTCCTGCTGGTAATCATGTCCTTTCTTACCAAACTGGGTTTGATATTTGGACTATTTTACACACACAAGCAGTCGGTAATATAAACTTGCGCTCTGCAGTACGGTAGGTGCGTGTTAACTAAAGAAGTTGCGTCAAGACTACTACAGTTGAAACATCAGTCAAGTCCCGAAAGGAATGGTTTCGCGCGCCGAAGGCGCGCAGAGACGATATGGGGGACAAGCCCCTTTCGACCCTCATTGACTGTAGGTGATTCACTCTCACATGTCTAGGCGTGTTGAAGGAAGAACTGCTTCAGGTACTCGGCCGGTGTCACCAGTTGCGTCGTGATGTATCAGTCAAGTCATGTCATGGAATGCACACAAATAGCACGTCGTCAGCGCGTTAATCTACACGTTATGACCATAGTAAGAGTATCAAATTCTGTGCATATGGCCTGTGCACAAGCAATATTTCAGCCAATGGACCTCTGGGTAATCCTGAGGTTCATTGGCAGAAACATTGCCTGCGTTTGCTATAAGTAACCAGGAGAACCTGCCGTGCTTTGGATGTCATTCGATATGACAATTGCGCGCAATTCCTGCGCGCAATTAAGCCTAGATAAGCGCACAGTTCGTGAAAGGACTTCCAGTTTTAACTGCATATGTATATTTTTCATATTCACAAATAATTTCCAAGGCGTATCGGGTGTTTTAAATAAAATTCCGACTCACTAATATACCAAATATGTCATCAAGACATGCCTTCGACGAAGGCATGTCTTGATGATGTAGTTTGGAATATTTGTGAGTGAGCCCTCACAGTCGGGACATATCAGGTTTATACCACCCCCTCTCCCTCCCCAATCGGTCGTCTTCACGACGCCCCTGAATCAGGCCAGTTCATTTGATAGAGAAGGAGATTGTTAGAGGAAAAATGGAGATAGATCGTCGACTCCAGTCAAAAATCCGTGGCGTGGGAAACCCATAAGTATGTCGAGCGAAAGGGTGACCCAATTGCTTTGTTCTTTTATTTGATGGTTAGTTCGCATGGTTTTACGATTCACTTCCACGATACTATAACTAGTTCCCACGACTTCAAACATTTTTTAATTCCTGTATATCTCATTCCCTTCTTTTCTAACGAGATCATACCAAAGTGCAAGCTTGGGAAACGATGTTAATAGCGAACTTGCCGATTCGAGATAAATTCTTTTATTGGAAGATAATTTACCTGTTGTATAAAGAGCAACAAAGTTGTGGAAACGTATGGCAGAGAGTGCAGACAACGAATTGGGGCCGTGCAGCTACAAAACAATCATTCCATTCTCTCAGTCTATTTTTCCAAATCAGTCACAAGGCCAGATGTTCCGTGAAACTAGAGATAATGGCAGCCATTACGACAGGCCGCTGGTCTTGCCGAAAGTATGTTCCCGGTTGTTACCGGTACGACATCATAAACCCAAATGTGGTAATATCGTTGGCGTGGAGTCGTTCAGAAATTAGTTCTCATTGAAATTAGAGGTGCAAAACATCGTCGCCTGCCACAAATGACCTCGGTTCTCATATTGAGAGAGAAAATATCTCTTATCTCTTATATATAAATTGTATGTTTAACCCTTAACAAAATTTTGTGTCTAAAATTATAATCGTCTTGAATTCTGTTGGCGGTCACTTTTAGCGCAAATGCAGCATTGCAGAATTAAAATAGAACACTTAATTTCGTAAAAAATCCTTGGTTGATGAGCTGTCAATGTCCAACAAAGACATTAGAAGAAAAGGTCACAGGTCAAGGGTGCGGGGAAAGGGGAGGTGTGATATGCCCTGTAATTTCCCAGAAGTAGAAATTTGGTTGCTAGCTATGGTCTCATTGGACCGCGTTGGGCCGGTCCACACATGGCGGGCCTGTACTGGACCGGTTCGCAGATTTTAACACACAGATGTATATCCAGTTTAGCGCTGAGGTTATATGGTACGGAAATCCGAAGCTCCAATCACCAGTCAATAGACTCAATACACAGTGTCGCAAGTGTTTGGTCATCTGCTGCGAGATCTCATAACAGCTCGTCAGATACCGGTACATTCTTTGATGTACTGCCTCTGTCTTTTGATTCCACCGACTTCAGAGAATGCCCTGATTGGAACGAGCTTGGTTTAGTAACAAACTAACAATCTTCAACCACGACGATGCCACATGGCAAACGTTCACTGACTTGAGTGTTGGGCCGTTGGCAGATGTCAGATGGTTCCAAATAAATCATTTGTAATTCTGTAACTCTATCTACCGGTTGTTTGTTTAACATATAGCATAATCAGTTTTTTTAAAATTCACTGACTTCAGTGTTGGGGCGTTGACAGATGCCAGCTGGTTCCAAATAAATCATTTGTAATTCTGTAACTCTACCTACCGGTCGTTTGTTTAAAATATAGCATAACCAGTTTTTAAAATCTAAAATAATAATGGAGCCTTCTAGAGAGTCGAATGATTCCTAATCAAGTGAAATTAGTGAATCGCCCAGTAATTCTAATACAGCGACTGCCAGGGCACCTGAGGCCCCGTAAGGCCTGGGCTGACGCGGGGCTATTTAGTCCCGCTGATGAAATTGCGGGAAAGTTAGACCAACGTGGTGGGTCGGAATCCAAGTGTCGCGAACTCGGCGCTGGGAGCTGAGTTAGACCGACGCCGTGATTCCTTCTCTGCCAAATTGGCCTGAAATAGGTTCGATTTCCGTTAGGTGTGATTCCTAATCACTTCAGGCTGTGTAATGGAAAGAATGACTTAAAGTAACAACGATTCTTTTATTTACACATAAAAATAAAGCCGTTTCAATATTTCAACAATCAACAATTCGATAAATAATTCTCAACAATCATATAGTCATTATATAGCCCTATACTGGCACTATAGTCTACACACTGGAAATGATACTACCGTGAGCTCGCCATAAGAGCTTCACAAATCTGAAATGTTATTACCGTGAGCTCGCCATAAGAGCTTCACCACCTTAGGCTCAAATGTCAACGTCTGCGCGTAACTGTACCTCTGGCTGTCGGAGGGTTCCGACCAGCAATGTTCATCATCTATAAAGCCACCGTACTTCTGATTTGGGTCAGATATTGTCTACTCATACCTTATGTGCCTTTTGAAAGTCCTCCGTGAAAGTCCTATTGAAATATTCACTGTTCCTGGTTGAATTCACGATTCACAAATGCCCCTTTTTGTGCTAGGGCGAAATTGTCACTCACACCGATCTCCAGTCGGTATTACGATGCTTCGACAGCAAAACAAACTACTCAGAACGCAATCAGTCTGACGCTTCAAAGGGTTAATACGCAGAATACAATTAACCTACACCTCTGACTATTGCAGGCTGATACCTGCTACTCGACAATCTAAACCTTAACGATTCACCTTGGGTTTTCCTTCTCAACGAATTTGGCACTGTAGCCGCCTATCAACCTTAAGCTAAATCAATCGTGGAATGCCCTCTCTGGCGATTCCAGCCGTTTCAGGGTCCTGTGATCGAAGGTACCCCTATGCCAGGAAACAGAGTCCGCCTGCCCTGGACTTCACCAACGTGTGTGTGACCCCAAGTGTGTGTCTAATGTTCTGCTCTTCAAGGTATATATACTTTTTACCCTAAACTGTCAGGTGGACAGACGCTCATCTGTCCATCTGTCAAAACGGTGGGAGATGACGTATATCGAGGCAGAATCAATTCAAGTCATCTCGCGCGTCACTTAACGGTGATTTCACTTGTCGAGAGAACCGATTCGTTTCTGCCAGTCATTGTCATGACAGACATTTCTATCTTTTAGAATCTCGTTTCTCAGTTGACCGTGATGATATCCTGCCACCAACCGATTACGTCTCGTAAGACTCGCGACTACTGTATAAATTAAATGAGATTAGACCTTATCTAACATACCGTGTCTCCCCTGGGTCCCTGCGCTGAAGCTGGATATACACCACGTGTGTTTTTTCCATGTCCAGCTTCACAGAGAAGTGCAATTCACGTAGGTTTTTCGCCTTGATGCGGAATAGCTTTTGAACTTACAATATCTTTAAACATGAGGCCCCTTGCCCCTATATTTAGGCTGGTTTTGCCCTGACAACTCCCTTCCCGAGAGAAACACCCTATGTATCTCTTAAAACACAAGGGGCAAAGCCACGCACGCTCGCCTCTCACACCTTTTTACAATCTACCCATATGTTCAAGGCTACATAACTGTACCCTAGTGGTCGTGGGGCTCATGACCGCGCTCATGCGTCGGCCATGTCGATTCCCACGACACACATGCCACCACATGCTCCCGTCCTGCGGGTTTACATGTGGAGAGTAGCCTTATCCTTAGATTTGCAGCACTCTCTCTCTCTCTCTAATACTATATATTTACACCTAAACATACACATTTTCATACACATTCGCCCATTTTGCAAACAGTTCACTTGGCACTCACTCCGACGAGAACACCGTCCGCGCCTTTGCGTCAGATGGGTTAATTCCAACGGAGTGTAACTTCACCTCCCCTATGTCTTGTGAAGGGGCAAACGACTCCTGCATTATGTTGAGCCTCACCCTCGCAAAGCTCAACCAGGGCATTAAAATGGTGCCTCACACACTCACACATTCAACACACAGATTTCCCGACCGCACCTTTGCGACAGACGGGGTTAGTGTATCCCACACTTACAAAACTCGACACCCAGGCTCCCCGTCCACGCACACGCGACAAACGGGGCAGTGTATCTCACATTCGCACTCACAACCAACTCTAGTCAGCAGTCAGAGCAATAATAATACTAAAATAAAAAAAAATTTCTTCCGGGCCTTAACACTGGGTTTACGAAACTCATAACCTCATCCACCAAAAATATTTGCGACTGGAGCCCCCGTCCCAGAAACCAGGCCCACAGCCACCCAACTATTGCTTCTTTATAACCACCGACCATTGGTAGGGGCCCGGTTCCCAGTATCCCCTTGGGTAACCCTTGACACACTCCTACTTCTCGCCCCGTTATTTCTACGGGTATTCCACCAGGGTCCCCATGCCCTGTCATTGCCGCATTCCCAAGAGCTCCCCTTGGGGCTGTATCCTTCAGGATCACTCGTCCCAGCGATTACCTTCGTTCGAACGTCACCGGCCGCCCTTGGCCCTTGTGCCGTCGACTCCCCGGTCCATTGCGACGACTTCTTGCGCACCTTGGGCGCTCTGCGCCCCCGGCACTCAATGCGTGGTCTCCGCCACCTAGGATGCTTCTCCTTTGGTTTGTGGGCCCTTTCCTCGGCCCCCTGGGCGCCCATCTTAGCGGCCCCATCCACTTTAACACCTTCAACTTGTGTTGACCCGTGCCCTCTCAATTCTTCTTGGGGCGCTCAGCTCTCCCACATAAATTTGCTTGAGGGTCTTTCCCCAATGACCCCATTGGGTTCCCTCTCCGTTTGGCGTTTAGCCTGGACCGCCTGCGGCCCGTTCTCCCTAATTGGACAGGAGTCGTCCCTCCTGAAACTTTCCGACATTTCGTCGTGTAGGGGCCATCCCCTGGACCATCGGATTGGTTCCCCCTGGGAACCTTCCCTTCCTTACTCGGTACGTTACCGAGTGCAACCGCCGGGGGTCCTTGCCCACCGACTTGAACTTCCTTTGCCCTCGTTGGGCCCTAACTTGGCCCCTACCCCTGGACCATAACTCATCAGGGCTTGCCCTCACGCCTGGGATATTACCTATGACCAGGTCATAAACAGGTGATTCAATGCACATGGCTTCCACTTCGCCACAATAAAATGGGGTATCCGCCGTTATCCTCGCGATGGGGAACCTTCTAACGGTCCCATCTATCAAAATACACAAATGGTCGCGCCCCAACAATTGCTTGTCGTCAACCAGTTGCCTTCTAACCGCTGCAGATGAGCACCCAGAATCACGGAGCAGACAGATCCTCACTTTGTCCCGCATACCCTGGGTACACTGGCATATTAACCTTCTCCTGCGAAGTTGTGAGCCTCTCACACATGCCACTTATTATCGGGACAACCTCCCCGACTTCTAACCTTACTTCTCCCTCTTGTATACATTCCCGGAGGGGGCTGTGTTCTGGACCGATAGTTTGACAGAACGCTGCCATCTGTCTACTGGGCCCTGGATCTACGCGGTCACCTTGCTTCCACCCCCTTGGTGCTGCGTTCCCGGCCCCCTGCTGAGGTGGTCTAATGTTCCCAGTGGTCCTAACCTGCTTCTGCCAGCAGTCCCTGGCAATATGTCCTCGCTTGTTGCAGATAAAACAAGTTGTGTCTTTGGGGGCGTTCCCATTCCGGCTGGCCTGCGACGCAGGCGGATTGGGGTGGTGTTGCCTTACGGGTGCCATTGCCAACCCGTTTGCCCCACCCCTAGCCGATTTGGGTGCGTTTACACTCCCACCGTGGGCCTCGATGTTGCGTTCTGCCACAGTTGCCACCTCATCATAGGTGGGCGGACCCCTTTCCTTGATGAACAGGCCCAACTCCTTGGAGCATGTCGTTAAAAACTGCTCCCGGAGAAATAGATCTCGCAGGGCTCCATATGACTCATTCACTTCTGCGAGATCAGTCCAGCGGTCAAAGTACCGCCTAGCACGGGCAAAATACTGAGGTACTGTTTCTCCCTTCTCCTGCTTAATTTCTCGGAACTTGGTCCGGAACCCTTCTTCAGTGAGCTGGTATCTCCGAAGGATGGCATTCTTCAGCTCACTGTAGTCGTTAAGAAGTGCAGGAGGCATACTGGTATAAGCCTCGAGGGCTTTACCTGACAACAAAGGGCTCAAGCACATAGCCCATGTGTCTTCTGGCCACATTTGACTGGAGGCAAAACGCTCGAACCTCTCCAAGTACGAGTCCAAGTCATCTGTGTTTTCATTAAAATGAGCGAGGTGGGGGCGTGGGGCATGAATTGCTACCCCTGCACTCCCATCCCCTAAGCGCCGACTTTCATTCTCCACATCGGCTCTTGCACTGAGGAGCTCTAATTCTCTCTCGTGCCTCTGTTGTTCGAGCTCTCGTTCTTCCTCCCTTGCCTCCCTTGCTAATTGGGCTTCCCTCTCTCTCGACTCATTTGCTAATTGAATCTCTCTCTCTTTTGCCTCCCTATCTAATTGGGCTTCTCTCTCCCTCGCCTCTCTTGCGTCTTTCTCACGCTCTCGTTCTAATTGGGCTTCTCTCTCTCTCGCCTCATTTGCTAATTGAATCTCTCTCTCTTTCGCCTCTCTTGCGTCTTTCTCACGCTCTCGTTCTAATTGGGCTTCTCTCTCTCTCGCCTCATTTGCTAATCGAATCTCTCTCTCTTTCGCCTCTCTTGCGTCTTTCTCACGCTCTCGTTCTAATTGGGCTTCTCTCTCCCTCGCCTCATTACGTAAGGCAATTTCCTTGGCTTCACGTTTCTGCTCATCTTTAACGAACTTCTGAAGTTCGGCTCCCTCAAGGCCCATTTCCTTGCCTAATGATACCAGTTGGGCGAGGGGTGTAACAACATCCATTTTGATTTTTTCTTTCTATCTTCAACACTCGTCAGCAAGAATGAAGAAGGAAAAGAAAGAAAGAAAGAAAGAAAGAAAATATGGCAATTAATCCTAATTTACCTGTGTAATTTAACGTAATTAAACGCCCCAAATATTCTGAAACCTACCGCAGTTATAGTGGCTATTAAGTATCCTCTTGGGGACTACTGTATTGCGATATTAAACCCTGAACGGCATCAGCTGACCGAACGCGTCAAAACATAAACAGAACCGCCGTTAAAATAAAACAAAATTTCCATATAGCCATTTTTTACCTTTTAGAAATATCCTGGTTAGCGCTCGCCAATCAATGTCAGGACACCTGAGGCCCCGTAAGGCCTGGGCTGACGTGGGGTTATTTAGTCCCGCTGATGAAATTGAGGGAAAGTTAGACCAACGTGGAGGGTCGGAATCCAAGTGTCGCGAACTCGGCGCTGGGAGCTGAGTTAGACCGACGCCGTGATTCCTTCTCTGCCAAATTGGCCTGAAATAGGTTCGATTTCCGTTAGGTGTGATTCCTAATCACTTCAGGCTGTGTAATGGAAAGAACGACTTAAACGCTCATCTGTCCATCTGTCAAAACGGTGGGAGATGACGTATATCGAGGCAGAATCAATACAAGTCATCTCGCGCGTCACTTAACGGTGATTTCACTTGTCGAGAGAATCGATTCGTTTCTGCCAGTCATTGTCATGACAGACATTTCTATCTTTTAGAATCTCGTTTCTCAATTGGCCGTGACGATATCCTGCCACCAACCGATTACGTCTCGTAAGACTCGCGACTACTGTATAAATTAAATGAGATTAGACCTTATCTAACATACCGTTTCTCCCCTGGGTCCCTGCGCTGTAGCTGAATATACACCACGTGTGTTTTTTCCATGTCCAGCTTCACAGAGAAGTGCAATTCACGTAGGTTTTTCGCCTTGATGCGGAATATCTTTTTAACTTACAATATCTTTAAATATGAGGCCCCTTGCCCCTATATTTAGGCTGGCTTTGCCCTGACAACTCCCTTCCCGAGAGAAACACACTGTGTATCTCTTAAAACACAAGGGGCAAAGCCACGCACGCTCGCCTCTCACACCTTTTTACAATCTACCCATATGTTTAAGGCTACATAACTGTACCCTAGTGGTCGTGGGGCTCATGACCGTGCTCACGCGTCGGTAATGTCGATTCCCACGACACACACGCCACCACATGCTCCCGTCTTGCGGGTTTACATATGGAGAGTAGCCTTATCATTAGATTTGCAGCACTCTCTCTCTCTCTAATACTATATATTTACACCTAAACATACACATTTTCATACACATTCGCCCATTTTGCAAACAGTTCACTTGGCACTCACTCCGACGAGTAACACCGTCCGCGCCTTTGCGTCAGATGGGTTAATTCCAACGGAGTGTAACTTCACCTCCCCTATGTCTTGTGAAGGGGCAAACGACCCCTGCATTATGTTGAGCCTCACCCTCGCAAAGCTCAACCAGGGGATTAAAATGGTGCCTCACACACTCACACATTCAACACACAGATTTCCCGACCGCGCCTTTGCGACAGACGGGGTTAGTGTACCCCACACTTACAAAACTCGACACCCAGGCTCCCCGTCCACGCACACGCGACGAACGAGCCAGTGTATCTCACATTCGCACTCACAACCAACTCTAGTCAGCAGTCAGAGCAATAATAATACTAAAATAAAAAAAATTTCTTCCGGGCCTTAACACTGGGCTTACGAAACTCATAACCTCAACCATCAAAAATATTTGCGATTGGAGCCCCCGTCCCGATCACCAGGCCCACAGCCACCCAACTATTGCTTCTTTATAACCACCGACCATTGGTAGAGGCCCGGTTCCCAGTATCCCCTTGAGTAACCCTTGACACACCCCTAATTCTCGCCCTGTTATTTCTACGGGTATTCCACCAGGGTCCCCATACCCTGTCATTGTCGCATTCCCAAGAGCTTCCCTTGGCGCTGTATCCCCCAGGCTCACTCGTCCCAGCGATTACATTGTGCCGTCAACTCCCCGGTCCATTGCGACGACTTCTTGCACACCTTGGGCGCTGTGCGCCCCCGGCACTCACTGCGTGGTCTCCGCCACCTAGGATGCTTCTCCTTTGGTTTGTGGGCCCTTTCCTCGCCCCCTGGGCGCCCATCTTAGCGGCCGCATCCACTTTAACACCTTCAACTTGTGTTGACCCGTGCCCTCTCAATTCTGGGGAAGTTTGCCCGGCCATTTGCGTGGGTCTGGCCTCCCCTCTCCATACGGGTGACACTGACTTCTTGGGGCGCTCAGCTCCCCCACTTAAATTTGCTTGAGGGTCTTTCGCCAATGACCCCATTGGGTTCCCTCTCCGTTTGGCGTTTAGCCTGGACCGCCTGCGGCCCGTTCTCCCTAATTGGACAGGAGTCGTTCCTCCTGAAACTTTCCGACATTTCGTCGTGTGGGGGCCATCCCCTGGACCATCGGATTGGTTCCCCCGGGAACCTTCCCTTCCTTACTCGGTACGTTACCGAGTGCAACCGCCGGGGGTCCTTGCCCACCGACTTGAACTTCCTTTGCCCTCGTTGGGCCCTCACTGGCCCCCCTACCCCTGGACCATAACTCATCAGGGCTTGCCCTCACGCCTGGGATATTACCTATGACCAGGTCATAAACAGGTGATTCAATGCACATGGCTTCCACTTCGCCACAATAAAATGGGGTATCCGCCGTTATCCTCGCGATGGGGAACCTTCTAACGGTCCCATCTATCAAAATACACAAATGGTCGCGCCCCAACAATTGCTTGTCGTCAACCAGTTGCCTTCTAACCGCTGCAGATGAGCACCCAGAATCCCGGAGCAGACGGATCTCCCTTTGTCCCACATACCATGGGTACACTGGCATATTAACCTTCTCCTGCGAAGTTGTGAGCCTCTCACACATGCCACTTATTATCGGGACAACCTCCCCGCCTTCTAGCCTTACTTCTCCCTCTTGTATACATTTCCGGAGGGGGCTGTGTTCTGGATCGATAGTTTGACAGAACGCTGCCGTGTGTCTACTGGGCCCTGGATCTACGCGGTCACCTTGCTTCCACCCCCTTGGTGCTGCGTTCCCGGCCCCCTGCTGAGGTTGTCTAATGTTCCCAGTGGTCCTAACCTGCTTCTGCCAGCAGTCCCTGGCAATATGTCCTCGCTTATGGCAGATGAAACAAGTTGTGTCTTTGGGGGCGTTCCCATTCCGGCTGGCCTGCGACGCAGGCGGATTGGGGTGGTGTTGCCTTACGGGTGCCATTGCCAACCCGCTTGCCCCACCCCTAGCCGATTTTAGTGCGTTTACACTCCCACCGTGGGCCTCGGCGTAGCCCCTTGCCGCTATATTTAGGCTGGCTTTGCCCTGACAGCGACAAGTGCAGGAACGATGCCAAAACACAGGACACTACGGGACTCGCACCTTGCAAAATATTCTTGCTCAGTATATGAGTATCTGTATTCAGAAGAGAATGATGCAACTGTTGTTTCCCGATGTGTAAAATGTGAGAAAGAAATAAAGAAAGGTGGTGGTGGCCAGTCCAACTTAAAAAAAAACATTTTAAGAGGCACCATAAAGACATTTTCGATACAGTGATTGAACCACCAGCCAAAAGACACACGTCCCTGTTGAACTATGTAAAAAAGACATCCTCAACTGCATAACCGTCCCAATCTATTCCTCTTCCACAAGGAATTGCAGTCGGTGAATCCGAGTTCGGATCAGAAGAATACTACAAGAAAGATAGTCTTCGCTAACCGCAATGTAAACGGAATCTCGGTGTTCAGATATTCAGCCTGTATCTATAGTGAATGACCCTGGATTCCTACAGTACTCTTACACATTAAGAGTGCAGACATTGAGACTCATTCAAGATGTATGTACCCGATGGAACTCAACGTATTTAATGCTGTCAAGACTTTTGGAACTTTGAGACATTATAAACAACATTGTAGATGATACCCTATCACACAGGAATGCTACGAAACCCCCTTACTTCCCCACTGAAGTTGAGTAGAATCTCGTCTCCGAGCTCATTTCACAAAAACGACCATTTTATGCTATGACAGTTTGGATGAGTTCCTGTTCGTATCTGACAATATCGGCGGTTGGACCAGCTGTAGCAATGTTAGGGCAACACTTTGAAATGAAAGTAAACGACCCGCCCGAATCAAGACATTCAAGGAGCAAGCAAAACTGAAGATGAACAAATACATAGATATTAAAGATGAAGAAACTCAAGTGGACATGAGGCCATATGTGGACCCTCGTTTCCGTGCTTTCGGTCACAAGTTGGAGGCGAGATCGAGGAAATGGTCACATCAGAACTTACGGGGCTAATCGGGTGTATAAAAGCGCAGGCATCAGAGACTTGTGGAAGTGATTCTGTGGTGCCAGGTGTTGGGGATCCAACAGCACGACACCATGCGAAGAGAACGGACTAGGCCGTCTTCTTGGCATCATGCTTGGAGCACACGTGTCACGTAATTCGAGCTATTCAGACATCGTAATGACAGAAATAAGTAGGTACAATGCCTTGTCATGCGCTGGGATAAATACTAACCCACCCGATTGGTGGAAGTTACATAAAGATACCCTCCCATACATATCTGAATTGGTAAAAAAGTTGATGTGGTAGTTGCTACTAGTGTGCCAAGTGAGTGCTTGTTCAGTGTTACAGGAGACATTATTACTTCAATACAAAATCGTCTATTACCCAATGCAGTAGCTAAGTTATCATTTTTGCATGACAATGTTGGGAAGCGCCACCTTCCCCAATACCTACGGATGCGTAGTTTGTGCAACTGAGAGAATTACAAGCGTCTCGTCTAAGAAGAAGGATTTGAAAACCTATGAAATGCCTTACTGACAAGGAATACATGTGTATTGTGTTTACTGTTTATGTGACACCCGTGTGACAATCAACAATCAATATGATGCAACAAGTTAACAATTGCAAGTGTTTGGAATTATTTTTCTGTTTATAATTGCACATTGGCAAGTGATCAGTTTACAATAATTACGCATTGCTGATTACACAAATATGAGACAATAGATATAGTTTTATTCTGGTTCGGGCAAATGGACAAGCGACGATGTAGTCTACAATATACATTATCGATTACAATAAGCCGTTTTATAAAGGAAGACATTGCCGCTTCACAGATTAGATGTTTGGCGGGACACTTTCTAAAATGCGTTACATAGAGCCATCTTCTCTTAACTTGACAGCTTGCATCCATGATAAAAACAACGATCCTTGATGAAACGAATAAGCGTTTTACAGAAATATCCTCTTTAACCTTTGATCTCTGAAATGACAATGTCTGAAATTACGAAACCGCTTATACAATTCCCATAGAGGTCCCGAGTTCGATCCCCGCACGGGACGATCCACGTTCTGTCCCTGGCCAAGGCACTTTATCCCGATTGCCTACATGGGGGCACGATGACGCCATGTACTAAGGCGTACTGCACGTCGATGCTGCACATGTCTTCGGCCGCTGTAACCCTGCTTGAACGGAGTTGAACAGAGAGAGTTAGAATGTTGAGGAGATGACAGTTGCACGTCGATGCTCGGTGGTTCTCTCCGGGTACTCTGTCTTTCTCCACCCATAAAACTGTCACGGTCACGATTAGGCACTGTACATAAGTATGCGGCCTTAAACTTCAATAAGTAAATAAATAATAAATACAATTCCCTTGTTCTCGACATTTGGGTCGATATCTGACACATTGGGAGATTTGGGTAATACCCAATGTGTCAGATACAGGCCGACATGTCGAGAACATGGTAGTTGTATAAATGGTTTCATAATTCCAACGGGTAATGGTTTGCATATTGCTAGTGACAATGACTGATGTCAGACAAGATAGCGAATTGGGAATTACCATGTCAAGTTGTCAACCCACCCTCATAGGCTCATATACATTTCAATGTACTGAAGATTGGTTGCAAATCTCGATATAGCCTGCAGTTGGCAATATCTAGTCACAACATCCAATACCGAATACCGTACGCATACCTGCATATATAGTATATGATTGGGTTAAGATCTTAAAGATAGATAGTGCAAATGCTGCATGTCTTTCAGTACTAATAACATTTAGTCTGTAGTTCACATTTCCACTATCCTTCACATGCTATATGATATATAGCATGTGCAGGATAGCGGGGAATGTGAACTACAGACTCCACAGTGAGTCACAGGCACACGTTATAAGCACATTTATTCGCCCTCTAACATTTCTATAATGATGGATATGAGAAAATATTTCAAAATGCACTACACATTTCCACAATGTGCATACAATGTATTACATAACATGTCCAGAGTTACCAACCTTGCCCCTCAGATGGCAGTAACTTGATGCTTTCTTTAACACACACACTATTACCAAAAGTAAGATTTTAACAGATTGCACTTCATTTAAGGTATTTTATAATGATTGGACCGGTCCGGAATCGGTCCAGGCAAGAATATCGGACCACCTAGGAATGGACTGGACCGGACTGGACCACCTCTTCCCTGGTCCGGACCACCACTGGCGGTCTGGTCCGGTCCGCATCCCTACACCTGACCATCAACCACACATACAAACACACACAAAAAATGCGTCTGTCGATTGAAATATTGGCGGACGGGTGAATCTGAACATCGGAGATAACCTTTTTGATGGCTAGATTGGTTCAAGGTCATAACAGCGTCGAATCTCTAATAGAAATAGACTGGTGGTCTGAGAGCATGTCACACCCTTTAGACTGGTTATCAGCCTGCTCTTAATTTATTCGTCTTCACATTTATCCGTTTTACAAACAACACAGACAAACTTTATTCAACTTTTGATGGTGTTATTAAACCGATAACGATGTTGGTGTGTCTGTTTAGTGTCGAACCGAGTTTGGTAGTCGTTTTCCAAAAATGTGACCATATTCGAGACATCGTGTTCATCTTTCGTCTTCAAAGACAGACATAACTTCCGAAGCGCACAGCCCAGAAACATATCTAGTCATGGTCCTGCATATTCGAGCACCCGTTCTCATTGTGAATACAATAAAACATCCTCATTATTTGTACTCACGATTCACAGACTGTTCCAACCATCACCGTACAGTTTACCAATCGCAGAGATGAAAATCATTGAGAGATGCAACCCCTGTCCTCATTTTAACACTGCTATCTAGTCCCTCCGGCTTTGACTGCACCATATCTTGAACTTTTTTGTGGACTGCCAGCTCAGCAGTCTCTGGAATGTGGTTTTGTTCCAATTTATTTGCTACACTGACCAGGGTCTTCAGGGTATTATAGGTCTTTAGGTGGAGCGTTGACAAAAGACAGATACATGACATTGGAAACAGCGACAACCCAATCAGTCGTGACGCTGTTGAAACCAGACTAACTAGGTACGTGCTGATCCTTGCTGGTCCTTGCTGTTGAATCCATGACTAAGTGTCCGCATCAAGTTAAGAACCTCGATCTACAAACAGGAATCGGGGGACTTGTTGCGAGACAGGTCATCATCCCCGTCAACAGCTGTCGGTGTAACAGGAATGGAAGTCCGTAGGAAAATTAGTCCCTCTGGACTATAATTCCGCGGAATTATAGTCCTAGGTCTAACATTTCTAGGAATAGTAGTCCGCCGGACTTTTTCATGATTCTCATCGCATGCTTAATGAATGAGTATATTCACCAATATCTCAACTCTGGTAGTATTACTACAGTTAAAACTGGAAGTCCTGTCACGAACTGTGCGCTTATCTAGACTTAATTGGGCGTAGGAATTGCGCGCAATTGCCATATCGAATGGCATCCAAAGTGCGGCAGGTTCTCCTGGTTACTCGTAGCAAACACAGGCAATGTGTCTGCCAATGGACCTCCGGGTTACCCGGAGGTACATTGGCTGAAACATTGCTTGTGCACAGGCCATATGTACAGAATTTGATAACCTTACTATGGTCATAACGCGTAGATTAACGCGCTGACGACGTGCTATTTGCGCACATTTCATGACAGGACTTTTAGTTTTAACTGTAGAGTCCAATCCGCATATGAATTTATCCACTAGAGGCATAACAGTACGGAGACAATTAAGGGACCATGCTCAGCTGTCTGAACATTCCTTTGTTCTGCTACTCGAATGTCCAGTTCAGACAGATGAGGCCCAAGACATGTCCCGTGATACGTTTGTACCATATACAAAGAGGTTTGTGTACAACACCATTCGCATTTCCACCTAAGTGTTGCGCCATCTCTTGGCAGCACGGATAACCTTATCAGGTGTGTCAGACCCATTTCAGGTGGACATTTAGGTTACCCTTTTTAGATGGTATGTCTTCCCCCACAATTATGAAGCCCTTTTTCGCGATACTAAACATCTAAGAATCCGTGCGCTTGTGACATCTTTTCGGCATCACACTTACAGTAGAGCTTCGGGTAAAACTGGGAGGACCATTGCCTGAAATCTACCTTATGCACCCCATGCCGTTTACAGAATATAAGTTATTGCTTGGGTGAAAACTTCACTCTGTAAATGTTTCAGTGAATATCTACGCTCCGCGTACTGTATGCATCCAGTTTTGTCTTAGAAAGTACTTAATAGAACGACTAACCCACCTAAAGCCTCATATAAATCCTCTCACTGGTGGGATATGATAGTATTATAGTTTAACTAGAACGAGTTTTCGATAATTCGGTAGTTCCCGTCTGTACGGAAACAGGAAGTGCCTTCAACTTAGACACATGTCCTCTCTTATTGGAGGACGGGGGTCAATGATCTCCATGCGGCTGGATTGCTGGGCATCAGCGCAAAACGTAGCAACTCAGTCTACCCCCACCCCTTTCAAGATGGGTCAAGTCAATCCACGCGGTAGCTCCTCTCATGCCCAGCAGAGAAACTTTAAACGCGGTATCAGCTTTTTTAATGTTATCATTTGGATTTTTTGTGAATAGTAACTAAACTGTGTAGTAAATGTTTAATTTGGATCATTTTGAAAATTGTGCATTTTATCAACATATCAATTCTCGCAGAAATCAAAGTATATTCCATAAAAAAAGTAATCGCAAAAAAGAACTTTAGTTAAGCTTTGGCTATTTATAGCAACAAATCCATCCCACAAATAAATTAAGACTCCGCTCAACAATTTTCCAGGCATTCCCAACAATGACATGCCGTATACACTCTCTTCAAATGCGAATATTCTTTAACTCTGTTTTCTAACCCATAACGTGTATTACATTTTCCAAATCCAGTAAACACATACAACACTATCGGACAAAGTAGTTGGTGAAATAATTTACTGTCAAAAGCAAGGCTTCTACCACAGGCCCTCGTAGTTTGATCAATATTCTTAAATACAGGTACTATCATCAAATATCAATACAATTAAAAAAAAGTTTTTTTTATTGTATTGATATTTGATGATGGTACCTGTTTTTAAGAATATTGATCAAACTACGGGGGCCTCTGGCTTCAACCTGGAAAATTGCATGCCGAAACTAAACATTTTCAACTAACCAGTGGCCTCGAAAGCAGCTTTTCCCCACAACCCCTACTTCCTCACAACTGAAGCATATCATTCTCTGTTTCTAAATGTGAAAAATAATTTATATGCTTCGGCTACTGATACAGTATAATGATCATGCAAGTAACAAGTATGTTAGCAAGTAACTTGCATGCTTCACTCTTTCTCATATAATTTATGTGAGTCAGTGTGACAATGTTTGCCTGTTTTGGAGTAAGTTTGTTCCTTTGTTAACCCAGAAAATACAGTAGTTCAAAAGTAACGTTTAATCGATCAGTTACGTTTTGGATCGATCAAGACGTTGATCATTGGTTAATCGATTAATCAGTTAACCATTTCAACCCTACTGCAATGGCGACAGAAAATCTCATAGAATTCCTCCCATGTATATGACGTCACACTTGTATTTGCTTCTGACAAGCCCGTCTCGTATATTATTGAACTGATTGTAATCAAGGTTGCCAGGAGCGCGGTGGCTCAGTAGGTAGAGATGCAGCCTGCAAGCCGAGAAGTCCTCGATTCGAATCCCACCTGCGGCTACCACGTTGTGTCCTTGGGCAAGACACTTAATTCCAATTGCCCACGTGGGGGCACGGTAGCGTTGTGTACTAAGACGTACTGCACGTCGGTGGTGCACTTGACTTCAACCAATGCTAACCCTGCTTGTTGTACGTTGCTCGCCATTGCTTGGTGGTTCTCTTCGGGTACTCCGGCTTCCTCCACCCGTAAAACTGTCCGACTACGAGGTGATCCTGGCTGTGGAAAGTGTCTTTAAACCCCAATAAATAAATAATCAAGCTTGCCAAATAAAATGAAACTTCCTAAACATAGCCACTAACAAGTGAACATGTGCATTTCACATTTTTAATCTGCAATAATTATCTCACTTTGAACTTTAAGCTTTCTGTATCAAATATTCAACTCATCAAACATAGGTGAGCCAATTTTGATGAGATTTTTTTTTTTGTATATGATGACTTATAAGTGGTCATGTGCATATTTCAAAAAAGTGTCAACCTGCTACAATTATGACCAACTTAGATTTAATAGAGATAGAACTGGGCGGTTTTTTTTATTCGGTTCCGGGTTTTGCGGCAAACCGGAAACGGAACCACATGACCCCCGCAATAACCGACCGAGCGGCTTTAGTGTGTTTGTGTATAAACTGATTAAACTGTCTTACTGGGAGGGAACTGGACTAGTGACCCCTATGGACTCTTGTCACTCAATCTATCCGGCGAAGTGGCGAATTCTCGACCTCTTCTAATTGTCCCATTTTCTCCCTTATTGTCTCGTCCACCGGAAAAATAGAGATTAAGTGAGAAAAGGGGACAATCAAAACACAATATACATTAGATGAAATTTATTCATTTGTCACCCTGATTTATGGCCCTTTTCTGGCTGAATAGGCTTAATAACAGACCCCCTAGAACACCTACGAATGATCAAAAGGGAAGTTAGGCTGAACCCCATGGAGATAATTACATACAGGGATTCTAGGGTAAGCGCCCGCCGACAAATAGTCTATTGTGGATTTTTTCCAATTTAAGAAGCCCGAAGTGTTAATTATCTCTGTTCTTAACAAGAAGAAAAACCGAACAGAAACCGAGGTTTTTTCTTGAAACCGAACAGAAACCGAATCGGAAAAATCAAAACCTCCAAGCTCTAAATACGGATTGCTGTATGATTTGTCTTGTTGTGCATCTCCCCCTACATTTGTGAACTGCTTTTGATAAACATTCTCAGATTTGCCCACAAATTAGTTAACGTCTGTTGTATATTTCCGAAATCCGGATTTTGAAGTTCCACATTCAGAGGCGCATTCTGGAAAGCCTGAAGTGAAGGGTATTAATCACCTTCATAGTTCTAGTTGATACACACATTTCAGTATTTTATTTATTCTGCTCTAGCCTCGTGTATCCTTGGGTAACTTGCATTTCCAGTTTGAAGTCTGCGACTGGGGTGCGTTGTTTAATGTAGTTTCGACGTTCGATATATACTCTACATTTGTTCAGACCCTATCCCCCCCCCCACCTCCCCCCCCCCCCCCCCCCACACACACACCATATGACATAATTGGCGTCCTATCTTGATTCAGCAGTATTCGGGAGATGTTAAAAAGAGATATTCTCGCCTAGTGTCAGTGAAGTATGGTATGTAGAGTCAAGCAGTGCAATCTTCTGTAAAAACGAATTCGTACCAGTAAGGATCATCAGCCAAGTATGGAGTCAAAATAATAAAAATCGAATTACAAATTTTAGGAATAAATCTGGTTGGTACAGTAAATGGTTAAGAATGGTCCAATTGGTGATTGGTTGAATTGCCAGTACTTACACATTACTTACATTACTTTAAGGCTAGTTAATCCCAACTAAAAGACAATTCTACACTCTAAAATTAGTTTGGTAAAAATCAACTCAAATCACCTGGGTTGAGTGAATATGAACCCAATTGGGTTCATATTCACTCAACCCAGTTCGTCTGGTTGATTTTTGTATTCTTCAGGACTTGCACTTTTCTTCGGGAAGCGTACTGCATCGATTTGAGGTATGTTAACAAATTTGTCATCAAAAACCTTTACTTCCGGTTTGATTAGACATATTGACAGGTACATGTATGTAATTCGTCTGGAAAGCCGACCCGGCTGTAAAATAAAGAGCCTAGACACCTTTTTCTTGTAATTTTTGATAATGAATCCCATGTTGAAAGCCAAGGTGAAACACCAAATCAGTGAACGACACTGATCTTAATTTGGGCACAAGCATATGTCACAACAAATTACTGGTCAGTGACTTATGCTTAATTTTGCTAATTGCCATAATTAACGAGAATGGCCAAATTGAACTCTGTGCTTAATTTTGCTAATTGCCATAATTTATCAGAATGGCCGAATTGAACTCTGTGCAATCAATGGTCGTTTTTAAGACAATGTGCATATTGTTGACACCGCAGTATTTAAACAGCCGACTTACGGGATTGTACCGCCTAGTCTATGTAACCAATACATTGCTTAATGTGAAATAAGTTTGGAAACGCTCGCAGCACTCATACTAACAGGGCAAGCCATACGTCAAACAGGTTAAAATGATTATTCTTTTTTATTACATAATTGGCCAAACAAAGATATTTGAAAAACACTGAAGAATTAAAAAGTGTTGTGGCGGACCCAAGATTCTGGGTTTGGGGGTATGGGCGCCGCATTTCAATCATGAGCCATGTTGCCAAACACCACTCGACAATCGTAGCGGCGAGTTTGTGTCGAGCTCGAGATGCGGTATCCTATTCTTGTCCACGGAGTCCAGGGGGTCTCGTGGGAATATGTTGTAACATGGGAATGGAAAGTCAGTGTGTTCATCCGCCGGATTCTTTGTACAAGACCGCAGTGTTTTCCGACTAAAATATTCCAGTATTCAAATTTTGAAGAAAAGAAGCCAATTTATATCGGCTCACACGAGACCTGCGTAGGAGCTACACCAAGAACTGTTTGCATGGGGTACAGTATTATCCGCGACAAAACATGGACATCTACTACCGAATGAAATTGCTCATTGGCTGAAATTCGGAGGAGGACAAATAACTAAAATCAAGGCAACACTTTGTCCCGGTTCCTCACGAACATCACACGGACAAAAGTACAACTACTTTATTATAACAATAACCTGACTTTGGAGAGCATTGTGGTTTATTAACGGCCCAACAGGCGTAAATAACAGCCCGATAGCTTGTAAAAGGTTCGAGACGAAGTCGAGGGCCGCTAATAAGCTGAAGGGCTGTTATTCACACCTGTGTATCTGTTAATAAACCACAAGGCTCAACAAAGTCATGTTATTATTATTATTACCACTGGGATTCTGAGAAGGTTTTGATCTGTACCTTACATGGCAGCCACAAACAACCAGAAAATAAGCGAATATAAGGCTACAAAGACTTGGCATTTATTAGTTTTTATTTAACGTTTTAAATTTTCACAGCTGACAGTATCGTCTTTAAAATTTCGTCTCCTGAATTCCAATGTTTTCTATGTACCAGTAGGCACATAGAAAACATTGGCACTCAGGGGACGTTTTGTCAAACAAACTGGATTCACATGATTATCACGTGATCGGCACCGGTACACTTTCGATTGCAACAAAGTGAGAAAACCTAAAAACAGATCCGATATTTACCGCCTTTAAGTCGGAAATAAAGGCTTAAAATATATACTGACTTACTTAGTAAATGCTGCTGCTTGTTCTTATGGAGCAAGCTTTGCTGGGCATTTTACATATTTAATAAATTTAAATAAAAATCCCATTGTTTACTAGTTGAAACCGTTTCCGGAAACGTTTCCATTTCCCAGTGTGTGACAGAGTGGAACAAAAGTCACGTGACGTGTCGGGCTGTTAATGAGATTTTTAACCCATTAACGGCCCGACACGTCGCGTGACTTTTTGAAGTTGAACGTTACGTTCTTGTAATGCCCTATTAAACTTTGCTAATGCACTAGGAAACGCCCTATGAAGTGGTAATAATAACCATTTACCCAACGCGAGGGCCAAAACCGGCCAGCGCAATTCGCAAAAATTACTATTCAATTTCCATTTTTTTTCTCTCAAAAACATAGCTTATGTACCTCATTGGGGCGAGCTCAACGAGCTCGTTCTATTGAGGGGTCATAAGCTAGGTTTTTGAAACAAAAATGAAAAAAATTAGTTATTCGAGAATTTTGTTTGCAAGTGTCGTCTGCCTTTCGTGTTGGGTTGTTGATTACTCTGAGTGGAATTCTCTTTTAATTAGTATCTGCTGTTGTGAGTAAGCCTAAATCTACCTGACAATACGTAATAGTTACTAACTGAGCTGGGGGTATTCGTGGATTTGAACAACCTGCCAACGTGCGGTATGTGATGATGAGCTGCGAAGCGGCGAGGTGTTAAGCCCCGGTCAGACCAGAAAGATGACTCGCGCCTTTACTCCCGATGGTCCATTTGGCCCGAGGCTCCATGCATCTTACTTGCGGTCACATCAAAGAGACGCCTAGAGACCCTATGTGCCTATGCAAGAGATTAGGCGTGTCACAGCGTGCGTACACGTGCGTCGACGCACAGTTACATAGGTGCGACGGCGCACATTAAAAGAAGATAAACTGTGCGTCATGGTGCGTCCGCGTGCGATGATTGCTGATAGATGCACGCCGACGTGCAATGACGCGCGTTGACGCACGTTGGCGTGCGTCGACGCACGTTGGCGCCTGCCGACGTGCGTTGTGATGCACGTCGACGCAAGTCAAGAGGCACTTTGGTCCATCCTCGCCCGAGGTGACGTGCGCTGACGTGCGTCACCTCACGTCACCTCGGACGAGGATGGACGATGGGGAACCATCGCAGAAAGATTTTGAACAAGGTCAAAAACACCTGCGGTCACCTGCGATGACCTAAATTCCACGATGCATCGCAAGAACAATGACAAGGCATCGCAAGTTCATAGAGATTCGTCGGGCGAACCCCCAATTTCGGCCGTCGCAGAGAGTCTTGCCTTCAATCTCTCTCTGTGAGACCGGGGCTTTACAGCACGTTGGCAGGTTGTTCAAATTCATGAATACCGACAGCGAGGTTAGTAACTTACTTACACGCCAATTCACAGAACGCACGGCCCCAAGTATGGTAAGTGAGTACAAGTGTTCAAGTGACGTCACTTGAACACCTAGTCCTAGTCTATTGTTCTATCAGGTATTTCACGTCACTTACCAACCCGGAGAAGACAATGGAATGGAATTGGTGTGTAACCCCTAATCTATCTAGACTACAAATGAAGGCCGGATGCAGACTACATTTGCTTGTAATAGGCCAACTTTCACGTGGCAAAAAAAAGATATCCAAGAACGACAACTCATCGAGCTGTGGACTGAGCTTTCTCTTTCTCTTTGACTCGTTTGCTTCGGCCGATATTGGCATTCAAACATTTATCCGGTATCATTACTGCAATCGCAAAGGGATAACCGCCCAGCAGGTCGTTCCCACAGTCTGAACAATTGCTGTCTGGAATACGGTAAAAAGTCACGCATCCAGTTGCCGCTGTATTTATATCATAAATGTTAATGTCAGAAAGTCCGGTGGCACATTGGTTAGAACGGTGGGCTTCAGAACGAAAGATCATAGTTTCGATCTCGACCCGCGTCATCTGTGCGATATCCTTGGGCAAAACATTCGATCCCAATTTCCCAAAGTGAGAGCACGGTGGCACAGAGTGCTAAGGCGTACTACTCGTCGATGGCTCACTATTCTTCAACCGATGCTAACTCTGCTCGTACGGGTTAGTTATTTGGAGAATCCAACAGTTACTTGTCCCTGCTTGTTGGTTCTCGCCAGGTACTCTGGCTTTCTCTACCCGCAAAATGTCGTTAAAAATAAATAAAATTTCAATAAATAAATAAATACTGTAGCCACGCGAATCCATTTTATTCGACCAAGAAGAAAACCTAGGGAATGGTATTTAGTTTAGTGCCATTCCATCAAAAAACCCTATTCAACAGTCATGAAACGTTGGTCAATTAACCCTTTGAATACGAAATACAACTTTTCCGGCACAGGATCGTGATACGACCTGAACTTATATAGCTAATGGTGCCTCGGTGAATTTATATGGTAGATCAATCATATTTTCAACGCGCAGCCGTTGAAAATATTAATTGGTCTACCCCTCAAAAAACAAACATGCACTCTTTCAAATGACGCCATTGAACTGTCGTGTAGTGTACCATCCGGGTTCAAAGGGTTCACATCGAATTTCAATGTGTGTAGGGGGGGGGGGGGGGGGGGGGCGCTGAGATGCACTAATTTGCTTCTTCAATTTTTGTCTCAAAATATAGCTTTCTGCAATAAAAACTTACTTTTCTTTTCAGTCACTCCAGAATTCTTGGGTAATTGTGGTCAGCCATCCGCTTTGGTCAAAGGGTTAAATAATGATGATAGTAACTACACGATGACAGCAAAATTGTCCTTTTTTCATAATTAAGGGGTGGGGTGGGGTGGGGAGGCAGAGTGTATGATCTGAAAAAGCGGAAGGCATGGTCCCACCCTATCTTATTTCCGCCGCTACTCGATCTGATACGCTTCACATGTATTATGCCATAGACACCGTATACTTCGTCAGACCATGTAGGAGTCTGGTGGTAACGTGTGACATTAACTTCCGCTTGTTCGTTGTTATAGTATTATGAGAGCTGCTTATCGCTGTTCGGTGTTTTTTTTTTCGGGTATTTCGGACATCCCTGACTTACATTGTCATGAAAATCGACTTATCTCCCTTGAAGTTATTAGACGCGCGAGGAATGACCAATTAAGAAACGATTGTTGAGAAAACTTCTATGTCGTATGACACCGGCAGAAAATAAAGCCAAGTTTCCGTTAGTTACTTTTAATAAACGAAAACAACAGAGATCTCTCGGAGATCTCTGTTATTTTCGTTTATTAACCCTTTACCTAACATGAAAAGCAGACGACACTTGCAAAAAAATTCTTGAATAACTAATTTTTTTCATTTTTTGTCTCAAAAACATAGGTTATGACCCCTCGTTGGAACGAGCTCGACGAGCTCGTTCCAACGAGGGGTCATAACCTATGTTTTTGAGACAAAAAATGAAAATATTTTGAAAATTAATTGGCGATTTTTGAGAATAGCGCTGGCCGGTTTTGGCCGTTACGTTGGGTAAAAGATTAAATGTGACAAAAGCAAACTTGGCTTTCTATGCCGCAGTAATTAGAGGCGATTAGTTCATAGATAATCAATAATCAGTCATTATCGCTTCGCGGATCGGTGTCACTCAAAGCAAGGGACAGGTTGTTGAAATTCATAAAATACCTCCAGCTCGATTGGTTTCTATTACAAGAGTACCACCTCTCAGTATCACGCCTCCCAACATTAGGGTCCTCTTTGGCTCTTTATTTAGTGAATGTGTTTTTACAGTAATTTGCAGGTTTATATTCTTCCCAGGATAAAAAAGCAAATCTCATCTCCTAGGCTTTTATATTTACTCTTTACCTAACACGAAAGGCAGACGATACATGTAAATAAAATTCATGAATAACTATTTTTTTTCATTTTGTGCGGCAAAAACATAGCTTATGACCCCTCATTGGAACGGGCTCAACATGCTCGTTCCAATGAGGGGCTATAAACTATGTTTTTGAGACAAAAAAAAATGAAAAAAATAATGAAAATTGAATGGTGATTTCTGTGAATAGCGCTGGCCAGTTTTGAGAGTTACTTTGGGTAAATGGTTATGGACATTGTCTGTATTATATGTCACGATGCGCACACCTTTGATATAATGAAGGCAAAAGGTTACAGAACTTCAAAAGTGTCGAAAACGCCGTTTTCTTGTTTTTAACCCTTTACCCAACGTGACGGGCACATCCACACTCGTAATATGCAAATTCAGCAGCTGAAAAAAATACTACTTTTCAAAAAATTTCAACAAAACCATATCATGCGATCCCTCTTTGGAACGAGCTCGTCGTGCTCATTCCAGTGAGGGCTCACATGATATGGTTTTGTCAAAAGTTTTTGAAAAAGTTTAAAAAATTATATTTAAAATAATAAATTTTGATAGAGTCTGCATTGGGTAAAGGGTTAAAAGTGATTTCAATAGATAAAAATAGTCAATAGTTTAAATTCATTGGGGAAAATTTGTAAAAAAGCCAGCTTCTATATTTAACTCTACAAGGCAATGCCTGAAGTTTGTGAAGTGATGCGCGCATCGATGGCACAAATTCGCTAACATTTCAAAATTTAAAACTTTATACTCTTAGTGTTAAATTTATTATCAGCTTTAGGAAATTAAGGGGAGCTGGCGTTCCCCTAAATCTGTTCCAATGACGAAAAATGTCACCCATGAGTTCAAGGCCAGTCCACTGATACTCCAATGAGCGGCTGTGTGGATCCTAAGGCAGCCTCTTCAGCCAAAGTGAATATATTGATGAGATGAGGAAGTGCCAGTCGGTAATCGTACACCAAAGCAAGAAGAAAAAGAAATAATTCACACACCACATATTTCACCATCAGGTAGAAAATGTCAGAAATACACCATTAAAAAAATGCGCCAACATTTGAGGAGTACCTGGAATAGTTTGGGGAGAGGGCAGAGATCAAAGTCACTGGAGAAAGGGGCGAACTCGGGAAATGCGAGGGAGGAGAGTGTTAAGTGTGCAGCTAGGAGTAACGGAGACCATGGAACACATCCTTTTAGAATGACCCAAGTACTTTCCAAGCGGGATAAGACTTCGGAGACTAATGAAAGCATGGGATGAAAACATTACAGAAAAGTGGATGCTGGAGGACACGAAGGAAAGGGTTAATATTGCAGATGGGGAGATTTAAAAGGCACCAGTGTGGGATATTACAAACCGGTTGGTGTCTGAATACCGAGAGATTAGGAGGGAGAAACGAAATGACTATGGGAGGACTGACCCGATTGAGAGTGTTGATGTAGGCCTCCCTGTTGGAGGACCGCGGTAAATCATTGTATTGTATAAGTACCCCTTTATGTTAAACTTTTATCTGTCGCTCAATAAATGTCACTGGTGTGAGTTTTACCGCCCAAGCATTCGAACGTGAAACCAAATTCAATATACATATTTAACTGGGGAAGTGTTAACGTTTTTTTGATTGCCAAAATTTGTTCATGTCTTTGCCTCATTGTAATTCATGGGAGAGTGCCTAGAGGCACTCTCCCATAAACTGCAACAAGTCAAAGTCGTATAGATGAAATAAATCCACTTTAAAGAAAATATGAAGCACATTCACAGAACGTGAAACATTTAAGTTGCGGTACCTTCACTTCAGAATGGAATCCAAACATAAGCTGAACCCGTCGAACCAATAATAAACGAAACAGGTCGGGATCCTTCGTTTATTATTATTTAAAAGACTTATTTTCATTTAACGAGAACAATTCTTTAAAATAATAATAGTACACGAAATTATTTCGTGATCATTAATATTCGATTGTCATTATTTCTTTACTTTTGACAGCCAGGTCACCTCGTGTCCCTCAGGTTTACGGGTGGAGGAAGCCGGAGTATCCGAAGAGAACCAAAGAGCAACGGGGAGCAACTGTCAGACTCTCCAACGTCCTAACTTCACACAAGCAGGGTTGGCATTAGTTGAAGGCAGGTGCACCATCGACGTGCATAACGCCTTACTACACAGCACCACAGCGCCCCCACGTGGGCAATCGGGATTAAGTGCCTTGACAGAGATACAACGCAGAAACGAACCGTGGACCTCTCTGTTTGAAGTTCAGTGTCGTAACAACTGAGTAACCCCGCTCCCTCTGCCATATACCTTTTACAAGCGCTTTCAAACAGGGGATGTTTGAAACAAAAGGGTATTTTTGCAAGATGAAAATTGCAGTTTCGCCATGTTTTTTTCAGATTAGAGGCTTGCAGAGAAAGTGTGGGCGCCCGAGAGAGTAACTTTTTTTTCCGGCGGACAACACAAATTTCAAATTTTCGACAGACAGGATCTGGGGAGGAGTGGGGATTCACCAGAACACCACTAGTTTCGGGACTGGCTAGCCTTCGGATTGGAAGATGACTGAAGTAGAGTAAATAGACAGAATCAAGACCAGGCTGTCGGACGCACGCCAGTAAAAGAGTCGAGAGGGCATTTGTTCATTTGATGATCTACGATTATTGTTCATAATGCCACTATAAATATCTGTACGACCGAGAAGTGCCCCTTACAGGCATTTTATTTTCTATAGTACCTCTGTGCCGAAACACAAGGTTGTTTCAATTCATTCTTGTCCGAAAAATTAAAAAAAATCCGTTTTGTAAGAAATTAATTTATTCGGCTTAATTCACTACAATAAACAAACAAATTGTCAGCTTTTGTACCCGTAGAACACCAAGCAAGTATAGAACACATCGAAGCCATACTATATATATTTATATATATATTAATTTTAATATCTGAATCTGTTTTTATCTACAGTCCACGCATCAACGGCATCAGATTCAGACCTGGAGCTTGATGGCGCTCTGATGCGTATGGTGATTTGGATTCCATCCGCCTTAAAAAGGAAGCATGGCCTGTTTGGCGGCGTTGTTCATGTCTGGGCAACACATGTTCTTCTTCATTCAGATTTCGGATGTTTACTATCTGTCTGGCCTGCTGTTTCCGAATATTTAAGATGTCAGAGTGTTGTGGATTTACTTCATACACTCCAGGACGCAGACCAAATAGGCCTCTCATTCTTCCGTTACCAAAGAAAGCAGGTCGGCCAGGGTTCACATGACTCGGTGTCATCTCAAGGTGGTTGCTTAAGCCTAAATTGGGGAACTTTTGCTGTGAAAATGGGGAGCTGTGTTTGTCAAATGGGTTAAGCTGGTGTGGTTTCTGAAGGAAATTAAGAATTGGGAAGTGCCTCGAATTTTGACGAAGAGGTAGCGCCATTTGTCTGAGATTGTGAATTCCTTCTAACATACGCTGAGCGTTCTTAAAAGGATTATTGTCTCGTATAAATGGTAACGAGTGTGTATTTCGTATTCGTGATACGCGCTCCAAATCATGTACTTTTTCAACCCGGGGTAATGTGAACGGTTTCATGTCACCCAAATGCCCATAAGAATGGAATTCTCTTGGTGGAGGTATTCCCATAGGCTTATTATGTCTGCGTTCAATCAGTCTTTGAGCAAATGGCGAACGTGAGTTAAGCAAGTTACGGTGTTCTAACATTTCGTGACGATTGTTGTGATTTTCAAAGTAACGTCCGTGCCCGTCCATGTCCTTGTGATAAATGTTGTTATGCTTCTCATGTCTATAATCAGATCTATGAGAGTCGTGCTTCGTGTGCGCATGCGCCTTGTGCAGCAACGCCTCGACAGTCCGGTCCATATCTGCCATCTGAGAGATGTTATGGAAGGATAAACCATTAGAATGCATGTCCATCAAAAACCTCCGTGCGTAATTTTCTGTGAATACGTCCTTTGTATTATCATCACAGGTTTCAATGATTCTTGCGAAATGCATAAGCAACCTGAAAATAAAGACCACTGTAGCGTGAAAATGGGTTATTACCACCATGACGGTTTCCGGGATGGTGTATTGAAGTCGAGACCTCGCCCCTGGATCATATATCGACTCGTCCTAGCGGACCCTTCGATATATACCCAGAGACGAGGTCTCGACTTCAATACACCATCTCAGATGGTGGTAATAACCAACTGATCTTAAAATATATCCCCCATTTCTTGACTCGTTCGCATGATGAGGGGATTGGGTACATTCTTTAACCCTTTACCTAACGTAACGGCCAAAACCGGCCAGCGCTATTCTCAAAAATCGCCAATTAATTTTCACTATTTTTTCATTTTTTGTCTCAAAAACATAGGTTATGAACCCTCGTTGGAACGAGCTCGTCGAGCTCGTTCCAACGAGGGGTCATAACCTATGTTTTTGAGACAAAAAATGAAAAAAAATAGTTATTCAAGAATTATTTTTGCAAGTGTCGTCTGCTTTTCATGTTAGGTAAAGGGTTAAAGGCAATAAAGAATCATTCAGCGTCTATGAGTTGATTTTTTTTATCAATGAAGATAATGACATCATGACATTGCGTTGAAGTTTATTTTTGTGTTTGAGCTAAGGTTTAATCCCGGGGATGGAATTTTACGAATTTGCGGATCCGGGTTCTGAAAGTCAATCACCGTACCCTAGAAATTCACAGACCGCAGTATCAATGACTGTGTGTCATAATTTATGAGATTACGGAGAATATCAACTTCTTCCGAGACCAGCTTCGCCGTTGGAGCTATGGTTTAATCTCGCGAACGGGAATCCCCCGGTAACTGGTTCCGAAAATCAGTCCTGATGCCCATGAAATTCATAGACCAGAAACGGGAATTAAAGGTAGCAGAACGCAATTTTTGATTCCCGGTTTTGTTTTATTCATTTCACGAGTATCTGGACTGATATTTAGAAACGAGAACCAGTATTTATTTATTTATTTATTTATTTATTTATTTATTTGGGGGTCACATTATTATGCACAATGGTCAATCGTGAGCGTGACAATTTTACGGGTGGAGGAAGCCGGAGTACCCAGATAGAACCCAAGCAACTGTCAGCTCCTCAACATTGTAACTCCGTTCAAGCGGTTGAAGACTTGTTCACCATCGACGTGCTGTACGCCTTAGTGTACTAAGGCGTACAGAACGTCGATGGTGCACATGTCTTCAACGGCGTCATCGTGCTCCTACGTAGGCAATCGGGATAAAGTGCCGTACCCAATGACACAACGCAGGTCATCCCGGACGGGAATCGAACTCGGGACCTCTAGCACAGAAGTCCAACAGTCTACCCCTGAGCCATCGCGCTCCCAACGAGAACCAGTAAATTCACGGTATCGTCACTGACTTCCAAAAACGACAGCCGTAAACTTTCTGTTCCCGGGATTAAACCCTAGTTTTAAATCTCTGTGTGTGTGTTTATTTTTTTATTTTTTTTTTATTTTTACCGCATGGTAGGCCTTTATAAACATATCATGGCAGAAAATGACCTTGTTTTACTTATTTCGTTGAGCTGTTGATTTATTGATCATTTAATTCCTGTTATCAAAAACTGTGGCCAAAACATGTGTGATAACTCTATGCCAACTGAGTGCAGGTAAAAAAACGCTTTCGTTCTGAATCTAATCATCGCACGTGCGGTTGCTATACCCTCAATACAGATTTCTATTTTGTCTGGACGTTTTTACTTGTATTAAGGAAAATACGTTCTTGTTGTAAAATAAAAAGGGTATATCGTTCCAATGGGGTGTATCTTACAACAAGCCAAGCCCTCAGGCCACCAATGTAAATCTGTTCGTAATTCGATGCTGATATGAGTTGTTTGTTTACCCACTTTACAGGGGCGGCGGAACCGGGGGGTGGCTGGGGAGGAAGGCTGGGGGCTTCAGCTCCCCCCCCCCCCCCATACACACACATTTCTTGCTGGGCCATGTTTTTGTGTATGCATATATTTAAACACAACCAATTACTGGTGAAGCAAGGGGCGGATCCAGAGCCTCCTCCATATTTTCACCAGCTATGTTTCTCTCGTACTGGTTCAGTTTCGATGGATTTCGGATAATTTTTTGCAGTAAGTGGCAGCAAACGCTCAAATGTATACAGTCTGTTAAAATATCGGTCAACTGAAATAGATCGTAATCTTGAAGACATACAAGACACCAAATACACCCCCAGACAAGATAATCCACACACAGTATAATTGCTGTTAACGTCTAGCAAATCATACAGGTGAGGTGTATTTTTCAGCTTTGGTCGTCACCTGTATGCTTTACCAACGTTTTTTAACGGCTCTCAAAGAGTGAAATCCTTCAAATACATCTCCTGAAAAATCTCAAAATATCCGCTCAGATACATGGAAATGGGGGTTTTGGGACTCTGGAATTTAAAATTTTCGTACCACGGGCCGAACCATAGTCGGCCCGTCATACCTACGACCATCCATCGCCCGATCCCCCACCCCACCCCACACCCCCACCCCCACACTTTGAAAATCGTTCGCCGCCCCGGCTTTACGTGGAGTTTGTGGACAAAAGACCGTTGGTGAATTGTCAGGCCCCTCTACTCACAAAGTTATACAGATAGTCTTCCGTGCTATTGTTATAAATATTCCAATCAATAAGTATTTGATTCACATCGAAAACATCAAGATACTAACAGAAGTAGTAAAACTGCGTGCAGTTGAGGCCATGATGGCTATGTGAAAAGCCCTCAATGAGGCCTCATTTACTATCCCTCAGAGCCTCATTTTTTGATGAAGCAATCTGATTGGTTAGTTAGTGTCAGGAAAGTGAAGTGATTGGGTGATCTAGATAAATGAAACAACAAGAATAGGGTAGGAACTACTGTTATTACGTACCACCTTACCAGTAAAACAGGATGATACAAAGCATTTGGTAGGTTAATACTATCAACAGTTAAGATGGGACCTACAGGGGAATATATACCAACCATACTCTGCTGCCGTTCTGTATTACCAGGCATTGACCCCACCCCAGAATACCGCTCAATAATATGAAGCACCTGGTGGATCAATAGTACCAAGGGCCAGCAAGAGACCTACAGGGATATGTACAGCCTATGCTATACTACCGTTCTAAACTACCAAGCATTACCCCCACCTCCATAAAATCACTAGACCTACCATAACGTACTACATATACCAGCCATATAATAAAAGAAAGCAATCGGTTGGTTAATAGTACCAAACACTAATAGGGGGCCTATAGGGGTATATACCGCCCATACTATACTACCGCTCTAAACTACCAGGCATTACCCCTGCCCACAATATCCCTATGCCTAGCACTGCATACTACCTATACCAGTCAAAGGATAACATGAAGCATCAGGTGGATTAATAGTACTAAGGGCTAACATGGGACCTGCAGGGGTACAAAGTTTACATCGTATACTACCACACTAGACTACCATGCATTACACCCCCCCCCCCCCCCCCCCCCCCCCCCCACACACACACACAATAACGTCTGGTCTTACAAACTACCTAGACCAGTCACATAAAGCATTAGGTCGATTAGTAGTACTAATGGCTTTCGGGGGCACACAGAGCTATATATCGTCCATACTCTACTGCTGTTCTATACTGCCAGGCATTACCCCCCACCCCACTCCACAATACCACTTGCCCTGTCATAACGTACTACCTATACCAGTCATAGAATAATACAAAGCAATCGGTTGGTTAATAATACCGAGGACTAACAGGGGACTTACAGCGGTATACACAATGCACCATAAGCCCCACTTCTAAACAAACGATTATAATACTGCCTGACCAAGCATATCGAACTACCAATACCAGCCATAAGATAATACAAAGGATTCGGTAGGTGAATAGTATACCTTATAGGCAGTAGGTACACCATTTGGCGGATCTAGCTGCAAGGGGTCGTACCTTTGCACAGGAAAAAGTTGCTCCCCCAAAAGTCCGGTTCCTATGGGAATTTAACACTAGCTGCTCCCCCAAAAGTCCGGGTAATCAGGCACGATCGGGTACATGATATACTACTTGTATTGAAGTTTCGACCTGGTCCCTGGGGGCATATATCAACTCGTCTAGCGGATAAGATGAGGTAGACATCGACTTCAATACACCATCTCGGAAGCCCACATGGGGTAATAACGTATGTTTCTTCAGTCTAACCCTTTACCCAACGAATCGGAAACATCCGCCGCGTACTATGCAACTTCAGCAGCTGAAAAATTACTATTTTTTCAAAAAACATCAACAAAACCATATCATGTGACCCCTCTTTGGAACGAGCTCGTTGAGCTCGTTCCAATGAGGGGTCACATGATATGGTTTTGTTGAAATTTTTTTTTTAATTTAAAAAAAAATGGTATTTAAAATATTAATTTTTATATCTTCTGAGTTGGGTAAACGGCTAAATACTTGTACACTATTATATTATTATGATGCGAAATAAAGTATCCAGTATAGTTCAAAACTGACAGTTCCTTGAAATTTATATGTTGATAAATAAATATAGTAAACGTGACGCAAGAGCTTCCCAGCTTCTTATTGGTTGCATCCAGTAACGCGCCAAAGGTATGGAATTTATGAGCAAGCCCTAGATGAATGTATCCGGGAATTTTAAGAAAATAATAATGATTGATGTTAACCCTTTACCCAACGTAACGGCCAAAACCGGCCAGCGCTATTCTCAAAAATCGCCAATTAATTTTCATTATTTTTTTCATTTTTTGTCTCAAAAACATAGGTTATGACCCCTCGTTGGAACGAGCTCGTCGAGCTCGTTCCAACGAGGGGTCATAACCTATGTTTTTGAGACAAAAAATGAAAACAATTAGTTATTCAAGAATTATTTTTGCAACTGTCGTCTGCTTTTCATGTTAGGTAAAGGGTTAACTACATTTTGACCTAGTTTTTTTAAGATAAATAGTGTACTTAAATTTAGCGGATCGCATTTATGTTAAAATATATGAGTGCACTTTATCATTTTAAAATTCCACCCATACCCTCCATTCCCCTCACATCCACCCTCCCCAAAGAAAAGAAAATATTCGAAGGAATACATGTACGAAATGACATTCATCAAACTGAGTATGGTAATACGGAATCGTATTTCCATTATTTGCGGAGAGCACTATATTTCATTACAACACTGTCATTATGAGGGAGTATGGGGGAGGGGGGGGGGGGGGGCTCTATCGATAAATAGGTTATCTCCACTTGATTCTACGAACTCTTCTGCCATGTAGGGAAACTAGGAATTAAGTCCGCTTGGTATGCGGAATTCTTTGTTTCCGAGCGTAAGAGCGTGCGCTATGGAACATCGTTGTGATGCTATGGAACATCGCTGTGATGCTATGAAACATCGTTCTGATGCTATGGAACATCGTTGTGATGCTATGGAACATCGTTGTGATGCTATGGAACATCGTTGTCAAAACTGCAATCATACAAATGAAAAAGCCTGCCGCTGCGTCCGTAATTGTACGTCATATTTATACCGACAAAGTTATCAGCAGTTATGTTGCCTGTTGTAACATACAATCATTAAATCCGACATTGATTGCCATGTCACTTTCCAACAGAAGCTGTAATAGGCTCATAATTGTGCTGCCGGAGGTCCGTGCGCTTATTGATTCTGGAGTGTGTTTTACATACGACATGAATTTGTCGGACTATTTGTATGCACAGACTCAAAATCAGTTGGGTTAAAAATCAACCCAAATAAAATCAGTTGATTTGGGTTGATTTGTAACCCAACTGATTTGAGAGTACACAAACCCATGCGTTTTGGTGTGATATTCAGACAAGAAATTAAAACATTCACCAAGATTTGTCACGGATATCGAGAATGTCATGGTAAAAGCAGTGACCGTGGCATTGTCGCTTGTCATGGGTAGTTTTGAGGTCAATTTGTCATTGCCGATTTCAAAAGCAGTGACCGTGGCATTGTCGCTTGTCATGGGTAGTTTTGAGGTCAATTTGTCATTGCCGATTTCAAAAGCTATTTTTCATATCAACAAAATAGTAACTACATGTTTTTTTTTGCGTATACGGAGGTCTTTGAACAAGTCAGGCTAGCATGTTCTTTTGGTAATGCTGGATTCCATAGGAGGCTATGTGTAATCATAAGTATGTTCTAACTTGGGTCAGCTTCTATTTTTCCAATAGAGTTTCACGTGAGGGTGGGCATATGTCACATTTGTTTCCAAAACAATAAAAAACGTGTGGAGGGAGCGAAGAAGGGAGCTGACGGTGGCGGTAATCGTCAAACGCTTCATATGTCTCTCATTTCCTTGAGTATAACTCAACTATGCTAACTCCCATGCACAGGTGTTGACAATACTTTACATCAATGCATGTCGAATGTTGAACTTTCGAAATGATAGCTCAGTTTCGGTTTGCAAAGTAATGAATTATTTATTTATTGGTGTTGAACTCTTTACCTTACGAATCGACCGCATCCTTCCGCTTCATTTGCAAATTGAGTAGTTGAAAAAGATAATTTTTTTTAAATATTTCAACAAAACCATATCATGTGACCGCTCATCGAGCTCGTTCCAATGAGGGGTCACATGATATGGTGCTGTTGAAATTTGTTTGAAAAATTTAAAAAAAATAGTCATTAAAATAATATATTTTGATATTGTCTGCGTTGGGTAAAGGGTTAATGTCACGTATTTCTGTACAATGGCTAATCATGACCACGACAGTTTTACGGGTGGAGGAAGCCATAGTACCAGGAGAGAATAACCGAGCAACGGCGAGCAACTGTCAGCTCCCCAACTTACTAGCTCCACACAAGCAGAGTTAGCATTGGTTGAAGACAAGTGCACCATCGACGTGCAGTACGCCTTAGTACACAACACCACCGTCCCCCCCCCCCCCCCCCCACGTGGGAAATGGGGGTGAAGGTCTTGCCCAAGGACACAATCAATGAGGTAGCCGCAGGGGGATTCAAACCGAGGACCTCTCGGCGTGAAGCCTGCATCTCTACATACTGAGCCAACGCGCCCCCGCAAAGCAACGAATATACGTAACTCCATTCAGTGACATTTCAATGTGTTCTTAACCTAAGGTTTTGTTTTTATTTGCCATATTATTAATAATATTACAATTAATACTTGATATAAAAGTTAATGTTAACACAAATGAACAAACGCAAAATATACAAGTATCTATATATTTAACGTTGAGTCGAATTCGTGTCCAAATTGTCTGACCAGGATTGCGCCGTTAAACATTCCAAGTGTAATTTGTTTTTTGGAAACAAAGGTGACGTATGCTCCTCCCACGTGACCCAATATGGGAACTTTTCATCTCCTTTATTGCTTGCCCAATGGCCGAGTGCTGTCGGACATTAGTACCCCCGTCCGACCACTCCCTGGCGAGACAATATAAGAGTTTCCAGAAAATATGTACGGTGGTCAATCTTGCATTCTGGAGCGTCGCAATGGTGGCTGATCGGGGTTAGTGGTTGCGGCTCTGATTTGCCCCAACTATGACAGTGGTTAAATGAAATACATCATCAAAGCATGCCTTCGGCATGCCTCGATGATGTTGTTGGACATTTCGCATTAGTATTATTAGTATGGTAAACATTGCGTCGAGAATATTTCTGTGTTCATACCTCACTGCATGAAACTGCCTGACATGAAAATGACGAATTTAACATCACTACCATCGTAAAACCTCACTCTTTTACAATTCGCATCTGGCTTCTGATAATGAGAGCAGATAAATGCACAAAAACTTGCAACGCCAATTTAAAACAGATTGCATTAACTCTATATTAACTTTATTTACTCTGCATCAGGGATATTTCAGCTATCAATGTAATGTTATCGACCTTGGCCGCTGTAAACCTTCAAGTCGGCGAACCCGCATAGTGGTTTTTGATGTTTTATCAGATTAACCCGAGCTATATCAAAAAGGTTATTATTCGAGTTATTTGCACAATGCACTCATTCGCAGTGTATGTAAAGTCATTTTGGCACGGGCGGTGAGAGAGTGGGAAGCCCGGGTACTAACCCAGTGACCTCAGGTAATCAGAGTGTCCATGTTTAGCCATATAGGCATACTAACAACACAAGTTGTCAACTGAATTGCAATAAAAGTCATCAGTCGTTTAAGAGATTTGTGATTGTGGTGGCTTGTTGGTAAGAGCATTGAACAAAACGAGAGGTCGAAGGTTCAATCCTGGCATTCATCATGTTCATTGTGTCCTTGGACAAGACACGTAATTCCAGTTGCACAAGTGCATCTTGGATACTAGTCGTCCCCTGGATTTCAATGTGTTCTATGTGCCAGTAGGCACATAGAACACGTTGGAACTCAGGGAACGTAGTGTCCCATACCCTACACTACACTGTAAAAAAATACCGTAAATCTACGGTTAACTACTGTCAGATGACTGTCAAATACAACGGTCTCGAGGCCGTAAATTAATTTTAACAGTGTTGCCGTAGAAAAACCCGCGAATTTGATCCAATGAAGGTGTGTCTCCCGTCAGGCTGTCCAATTACGTCGCACGGCGGTAACAATGGTGAATTATGGGATCAGCCTTGCCATATGCCACTCTGGAAGTCGCCATTTCCAAGAAGGACGCCCGATGCTTTTGAAGACGAACAACAACGCATTACTATCAATTTGTAAGTTTGTGGCCAAGTGAATCATGTTCATTGCAGTCTTGGATATGAAAATCAAATAACGTCAATTTTTATGCGTATAATTGTTTCGGTAATCATGCAGAATAGCAGACTGTTCGTACTGCGTCACCGATATTCGATGGATCTTATGGCTTGTGGCCACGGATCTCCGCTAAGGCCGGCAAACCCAGGGATTTGTTTACCCTTTTTGGGAAGGGGGTCCGGGTCCTTACCGTTGGGACAACTCTGCCTCCGGTAATTTTGACCGTAATTATTTTGATGGTAATTTTTACGGGAAAATAAGGCAAATGATGGTTTAAATATTTTACGATCATATGACCGGCAGCTAGTTTCCAGGCATATGACCGTACAAATAACGGCAAACCGTGAAAAAAACAATTACGGGAATATACGGCAAATGGCAGTTAAAATTTATTTACGGTTTGCCGTAATGCTTACGGTCATATGCCTGGAAACTAGCTGCCGGTCATATGACCGTAACAAATTACGGTAATTTTTTACAGTGTACACCACACATACTTTCATAGAGCTTTCACTGCCTCTGCAGAAATGCCACCAACATACAGTACGGCAGTCGTGGTCTGGTCACTTTCCACGACTAGGGTAGAATTTCAACGAACGCAATAATATTAGATTGCAAGCAGTAATTATATGAATATTCATCAAAAAAAATAATTAATGAAGAACCGGGTACAAGCCGGTGCTCAATTAATTAAAATTTTGCTGATGATGATTTTTATTATCTGGTACACTGCCCACGCGTGGATTACGACCAGTCCACAGCGATTGTACTGTAACAACACTGTCATTTTAGTGCAACTAACCTGTATTCCACGATTCCAGTTCCACCATACACATGGAAAAAGGCAACAGCATTTTGCGGGTCACTTATGAAGCTGCAGAAAAGATCTCCCTGGAAGAAGCAGTCAGTTTTTGTGTCGGGTGTTAAAATTCCCAAACCGAACTTGTTGATATGTTCACATGGTAAGTTGTTTCGTTCATACACTTGCAACAAATTCTTCATGTGACATTGTCGTACGCGCCCGATATACTCTCGACCCTGAAATTAAAAAAAATCCAGAAAATTAGAGATCGCTCACGGATAATGTCACAGTGCCAGCCGAAAACGCATGATGAGTGATTCTAAATTTTGGCTTCGTGCAGGCAGTGAAACTGAAGCCGACTAATACTAAATGTACTTTAGAGAAACCATCTATAAACTAAAAGTAAAATCATTTGAAATTCTACGGCAGCTTGAAAGCACCAGGTAGATTTTAGTTAATAACTTTAACGACCTTCGAAGTAATGACTTGTAATTAGGAAATAGCAAACTTGTAATTACAGGTTATTAATTCGTAACTACAAATTATTAACTGAAATCTACCCGACGCTTCCATGCTACCGTAATCTTCTGAATGAAAAGAAATAAAATAAAAATTAAAAACGCCGGCCTGCATGCATTTTAAAAATGGCTTGAGAAACAGAAACTGTACTTTGGAACATTTGGAAGTTGGTTGTGCATGTATGTGTCACTGTCTACAGTACAGTCGTACAACCCAGTGCTTCATTAATTAAATTTTTGATTTTGATTCCCATTATTGGTGTTTGCAATCTAATATTATTGCATCTGTGGAAATATTGCCCACTCCGTAAACAGTGAGCAGTCCACGACGACCATACTGTAAGTACATCTAGGCTAGAATAGTATACATCTTCAAAGTAGGTTTGTCCTTTCTTGGCCATTCGGATTTCTATCTGACAACTAAATTATGATAAATTCCATAACGGATTATCGGTTTACGCCTATGAGTAGTATGGAACGTGGTTTTAACCCTTTACCCAACGCAGACGATATCAAAATTTATTATTTTAAATATAATTTTTTTTAATTTTTCAAAAAATTTCGACAAAACTATAACGTGTGACATCTCATTGGAACGATCTCAATGAGCTCGTTCCAATGAGGGGTCACATATTATGGTTTTGTTGACGTACACATCACATAAAGTACACAGGAACATGATGGGAGTGCCGATAGTTGCTTATGTGAAAATTCACATTGTATCACAAAAGCATACACGTCAACTCATCTGGGTATTTGAAGATACACATGCCATACCTACGACATGGTTCCTAGCTCCTATATGGCTCCTAGCACGTATACAGCTCCTAGTCCTATATGATTCCATTTTAACACATTGTGTACTAGCACATAGACACATCTAGGAAGTCATAACAAAGGCAGAATTGGTCAAGGAATAGAGAGAATATAGCCCGCGGTAGGCAGAAACAGAGGTTTCGCGAAGAATGTTAGACAAACAGTTGACGGTTTGTTTTTAGTAATTATTCATACATTTATACAGCCCCATTGTCCTATAGCACTCTGTGCTATTCTTATTATCCCAAGAGGGCGACATTGCCGGTCCGTTTTGGTGATTTTTGATCGTTTAGGTGATGTTCGTTCGTTGTCGGATCCATTTGGGTAATTGGTCATACTTCCGTCCCATCAGACACATCCCGAACATACTCCTACTCTGTTAGAAGCCTTTCAGTCTCATAGTAGTCAAATGCTATCAAAGAGGGCGGTCATGATAAGAAAAAACCGAAGATTCTGGAATTTTTAGGAAATTGTTGGGACAATTTGGGTAATTAGATATACCCCAGTCATTAAACACACCCTTTGCACACACAGTCTTACTAATGTAGGACTTTGGGTCACATAACAGCCACGTGCCACCATAGAAACCAAGATATAGCGGCCACCATTATACAAAATGGACGACAGACACCGGCCACCATTATACAAAATGGACGACAGACACCGGCCACCATTATACAAAATGGACGACAGACACACGTGTCATCCATGCACATTAACACCAGGTATCACTATGATAATGACGTCACAACATGGCCGCACACACGAACTACCATGAAAACCCGACATAACATAAATAGGTCCTGTGACTTTGACGTCATACATGAGATCCGGCATGAGATCCGACAAAAAAGGACTTGAAATCACATTCCATACTGCTCCTATGATATATCAGAATTTAGGTGGAAGCCAGAAGGAAACTCTTTTTTGCCATGAGCATTTTCAGAAGTGTGTATTAACCCTTTAACTAAAACGAATAGAGAACGACATCAGAAACGATATCAGAAAAAAAATCACGTGGGCAATCGGGATTAAGGGCCTAGACCAAGGACACAACGCAGATATCCCCGGCAGAGGTCGAACTGTTGACCTTCCGCGCTCCCCCATTGGGTATTAATTAACCTTTTACCCAACAAAAATAGAAGATGATACATGCAAAAGAAATCTTGATGAACTAAAACCTTTTATTTGCTGCCTCAAAATAAAGCTTCTCACCCCTCATTGGAAAGAGATCAGCCAGCCAGTTCCAACGAAATGTCATCAAGCAATATTTTAAAAAAATATTGAAATCTGAAATTGAGTTGATTTGACCGAATCTTTAAGGCCATTACCAATACTATTATACATCTTTGCTCACTAAATACTAATAACAATTTTCAAATGCCTGACTTGCATTCCCAGTATCGGGATGTCATATTCCTCGTTGTCCTCTGTGGGTTGGGCTTGATGCCTTCTGATTTGTTAGGAAGCATTGGCAGTGTGCAAGCTTCAGCACAAAGTGGACGGCGTTTCGTACACATCACATACAGAGCATTGCAGGAGGCAGCGGTATAGGTGAGTCTGCATATTTTACGTACGCAAAGTTCTTGGTGCGTTCAACTAGAGAGTGCTTTCTGGGAGGAGTCCCATTCGCTACCTGGACTATCTGTAGAGGGTGTGAGAGCCCTGGTTTGATGACGAGGCTTTAGGTGGCAGCTAAAGTTCTGACTGTGCCAGGATAACCCGTTCCTTTCTATTGTTTCAATGGCATCTGTACATAATAATAATAATAATAATAATAATAATAATAATAATAATAATAATAATAATTCTTCGGCTAGCCACTGGTTTGTTGCGGTTCTCATTTGAGAAGGGTTTGATAATCCCATACTTCCAACACACGCTCTTTCACTCCCCCAACATCGAGGAGACGAACTGATTAACGCTACCCCGTACATCTTTCTTCTTGGTCTCATTGATCAACACATTAACCATCCCCTTAGTATCACCCAATAACCACCAGTTCTTTATTACCCAATCCAATTTCTCATTATACTCTTGTGGTAAATCCTGTTTTACAAGAGTGATATTTTCATCAGCTGTTATCAAGGTTTATCGGCGGCTCCACCCCAACCCTCATCAGACCCACACAGATTGTTATCACCTTTCGTCGCACAGCGGACGCGGTCTCGAATACTCAAGAAAAAAATAGGTTGAAGAATACGTCAATACTTACTAACAGCACAATACAATAATGACAATTTAATTGCACTAAAGGACACGCCCACAATTTCCTTGCTATGGAATTATGAAAAAATTACCACGACCAATCGTATACAAGCAAATCGGATATAATAAATCCTTTACCCAATGTAACGAGAAAAACCGTCGAGCGCTATTCACAAAAATCACCATTCAATTTTCACGAGTTTTTAAATTTTTTGTTTCATATATATAGCTCGTTCCATTGTGGGGTCATAAGCTATGTTTTCGATGCAAAAAATGAAAAAAAAATGGCTAGTCGAAAATTTTGATTGCAAGTGTCGGTTGTCGTTCGTTATAGTAAAGGGTTAAAGAAAAATATATCTCCGTGTTGAACCAATGTCGGCCCGTCCTGATTAGGAAATTTTTGTTTTCGCCTCACACCAGCTCAAACCCCTGCCTTCCATAAGCTACAACTACCTTTGTAACTGAGAACGAAAGAACAAAATCAGAATAAATTATTAACTCATCAACTGCTGCTGGCGCATATTTCTTACATGGACAGACGGTCTTTACCACCTGAATAAGTAAAATTTGAGCATTTTTAATTAAATACCGCCTGTAAATTAAATCAATAGTTTCTTGAGTTAAATTCCCAAAATATTTTCATCAAATCTAGTCGTGGCTGCTTTACAGCTGCCACGACTAGATTTAATAAAAATATTTTAAAACAAGACTAGTGGTAACCGCCTGGCTGCGGATGCCTCCGAACTATGGCCAAATCGCTTATAATACTGGAATAAAAAGTTGTGTGTTGAATCTGGTGCTCACTATTGTCCAAAAGGTCTCGAAGTTAATAAAATATACCCGAACATAGCAGCCAAAAGCTGTATTGACCTTATCACCATAAGATAATTGCAGCCACTAATATATTGGAACTTTCTCAACAAAACCATACACATGCGGATGTCACTTGGATTGGTTTTCAGAACAAGTTAAAATAAGCTTGTAGGATAACCGCTACAGACAAACACAGTCTGTGAGCGAATTAAGTTTTCACATTTCTGTGACCTTGACCTTTGTCCCTCGCGCATGGTGTTGCCGTACAACAGACCGTGCATTAGTCGCTTCCTTTGTCTGAAGTTTTGTGGAAATCCACCCAAGCATTATAGAATTATGCCTCCGGACGGACAAATACAATCTGTTGAAAGAATTAAGTTTCCCCCCCCCCCCCCCCCCCCCCACACTATACGTGAAACATACGCGTGTCCCGGGTGAGACAGCAGGGTGGGATATTTCTAACCCACTCACCCAACGTGACATACTCATTTGCATATTTTATTAGATCACCGGAACTATTTCATCATCGTCTGCACAATTGTAAATAAACAAAATAGCTTCATGATTTCCCGCATGTAATCCACGTGTCATTCAAAATCAACAATGTTGATTTGTTTCAACCCCATGTTTCTCTACAGATTTAATAATATCACTGCGCGAATTTGTCGATCGATCAATAATCTCACAATGCCCTTTACATTAGAGTTTGACACGCGCAAATTCATTAACCCCTTAACGGACAGTGTTACAAATCATTTTTTAGTATATACCTATGGTACGTACTTAACTTTTGTACGATCTTTCCGATGAAATTGTTCGTTTTTCGAAAGGACTACGACTTGATAAATTGGGAATGTCAGCACATGACCGCCAATTATCTATAATGACGTAATCCTCCTGTGGAGGGAGAAAAATCATTCTCAATGAGTCTGAAAGTGGGGATGGGGAAATATCACCCTCGGGGCTAGATATTTGAACCCGACCCTCGGCAAGCCTCGGGTCTGGTTCAAATATCTTGTCCCTCGAGTGAGATTTCCCCATCCCACCTCCAGACTCATCGGGGATCATAATCTTCCCGTTCCTGCGACCTTGATCTTTGTCACACGAGCATGGTGTTACTGTGCAAAAGACCTTCCATTGGTCTTTACTCTTGTGAAAAGTGTCATGGAAATCCACCAAAGCATTATAGAGTTGTGTCTCCGGACGGACATGTAAAGTCGGACGTACGGACGCCAGGACGAATTGACGAACGTGTATTCTTAAAAATGGGAGTAGTGGGCTTAATTTTTTCCGGCAAAATTGATCATTTTAATTCGATCGGACAATGGTTAAAACCTCGGTTTTTTGGAAACATTTCGGGGGGGGGGGGTATTTACTTAATTACATCCCCCCAACGTAATGCTTGATAGAAACTAACGCTAACCTCAGCCCTGAACTGACTCTAGCCCTTAATATAAACCCCGAAAATTCTCCACTTGACTCATAAGTCTCATTTATAAGACACTAAGCTCATAATATTTGCAATTACATGTAAGTTCATAATACGTCCTAAAGCTCATAATTTCTGTCCGGACAAAAACACTCGTAACTCTCGTATTATAGCACGGACTGACGGTCGGACGGACAACCCGGATTTAAGCTGCCTCCCCACGGGGGAATAAAAATATTCAGCGGGATGAGAGTTAATCCTAATTTATTACGGAACAGCGAGGTCTTGTCTACAGTATTAAGTAATAAGTTCAATGTGACAATGATAATTATTTTCTTACTGCAGAGAAATAGGTGTCTGGTATCTACAAATATGTACACATTGTCTAATTTCTTCTGTAACGTCTCAAACCAACCGCGAGCCATACAAATGGAAATGATTAGCACCACACGCAAATGCATAATCACTAGGTATATAACAAGTATTTAACGTTTTCCGTCAGGCTATTTACCTTTGTGGCTAATCATTCAATTTTTTTAACACTCTAGAATTTTGTGTCTGGGCTACGACTTGTTTCCGTTTGTTGAGAACAAGCTTCTCATATTTGTTGTTGCAAAATGCAGCACACCGGCGAAAAGATGTTGAATTAGCTATCGAAGTCTTTTTGTTAATGTGACACACAGCCTTCTGTTCTGGTTCTTGTATTTAGCCTTCTCCGATGATTGCGTTAATAATTACTTATTTAATGCAATATGCAAACTATTCCCATTTGGCTTATTAGCACGTGTGATAGATTTTACAAGCAGCGGAGTGTGATGCACAATGCAATCTCCAGTACGCGCATCATAAATCAAATCAACCATGCGCGTTGCAATTAGAGCTGGAGGCACTGCCATAAAAAAAATTACAATTGTATTTTCCAGAACTGTATTTTCTACCTATTACTATAACTGACTAAAATGAATCATTAGCATTTTAATAGATATGGCAATTTGCCAGCTGGCAAATGGTCACGTCTTTGAAAATGCTAATGGTTCATTTCAACCCATTGAAACTTATAACCTTAAAATTCAATTCTTGAAAATACAATTGTAAAAGTTTTATAGTATTGTCCCCTAGACGGTTTTGAGTTTTCAGATTCGGTTTCGATTCCAGCTCTGTTTGAGGAAAAAACCTCGGTTACGGTGCAGTTTTTCTACGTATTCAGAACATAATAGAAAACAATATTTCAGGTCCCTTTACTTGGAAAAGATCCTAAATAGTTTGTACGATCCACTCACCACAAAATGCCCTGAGTGTAAGTATCTCCATGGGGTTTAGCCAAACTTCTCTTCCATCATTCTTATGAGTTCTCGAGAATAGTTGCTAAGCCTATTGGATCCGACAAAAACATAAATTAGGGTAACAAATGAATAAGGTTCATCTAATCTATGTTTGCGTTCTCATTGTCACATTTTGTGGCAATGAGAACTCGACAGAGTATTTTTAACCCTTTACCTAACATGAAAAGCAGACGACACTTGCAAAAAAAATTCTTGAATAACTATTTTTTTTCATTTTTTGTCTCAAAAACATAGGTTATGACCCCTCATTGGAACGAGCTCGACGAGCTCGTTCCAATGAGGGGTCATAACCTATGTTTTTGAGACAAAAAATGAAAAAAATAATTAAAATTAATAGGCGATTTTTGAGAATAGCGCTGGCCGGTTTTGGCCGTTACGTTGGGTAAAGGGTTAACATTATCACTGAGCGACAAAATGTCTGTCTGAATATTTGTCTCCCAGTAACAGTAGTTTCAAGGTACTGGGCGACAAGATATTTTTTGTACAAAATAAATGCTACCAAAGCTTTCTCTGTTCCAGTTGTGTTTTTTTATGTTGTAGTGTACAAGTAATGAAATGAATTGTCAATCACGTCCAAGCGCATTACAGACTATTTTGGTATGCCAGCAAAAAAAGAGACTAGTTTCTTCATCAGCCACTAAAGATAATGATTTAAGTTCAACTGATTCACTTACCCCATGTTTGAGTTTGAATTTAAAAATTCAACAACCAGTGTAGTACACTGGTTGTTGAATTTTTAAATTCAAACTCAAACGTGGCATGGGTGATGTTTTTTGTACATGTAAGAGTGTGTGATTTTATTTTGTTATTTGTAATGACATTTATGCAACTATCAGTATTATTTCTTTTTAAAAATATTGGTAATATTAAATTTTGTATTTAGAATTTTAGACTGAAATGCATGACCAATTTTGAATCAGTTAAGAACTTACCATTTTTGAGAAACCATGATGTAATAGGTGGGTGCCTATTGGAGATCTATGTCGCCCAGTAGAAACTGCTTAAAAATACTCTGGAACTCGACGTATTCGCCCCTTTGCTGGGTGAACTAAGTGACGAGCGTCCATAGGGGTTACCAGTCCAGCTTACTGCCAGTAAGGTAGTTTAATTAGTGTATTCTCAAATACAGTAAAATCATTCGGCCTGTTTTGTTTGGGACTTGAGATCCGGAACCGAACCGAAAAACAGAAAACCCGCTCAGTTTTAGTAGCAATCTATCCCACTACAAGGGGTTGAATTTCGTATTTACTCCTGGATATTTCATCCCCCAACCTAGATGTTCCCCACCCCACACCTGATTATTTCTAATGTAGTCAGTCATGAATTTCCTTTTTTTTACTTTTATTTTACACTTTTTTTCTAATTTAATATTAAGTAGCTTGCATAAAATTACTCTGGAACAAATGACAAATTAGCTGAGCAGATGAAATCCTAATGGATTTTCTACAAAATTTAAAAATCTATTATCTTCTTTGATTCCAACGCGATGTGACCTTGGCTGTTGAAAGTGTCGTTAACCCCTAATACACGAACAAAGAATTATCTTTGTGGATAAAACAAGGCAATAATGATGTGTACTGCACACTAATTCTCTACTCAATTAAAACGAAAACTATTATACTGATGAAGTAGTTATTGAGAACTGTTGTTTTTCTTTCATGTTTTCGATATATTTTGACATAACCAGACCCCGACATTTCCCCCAACCTTGTGAAACTCCCATAGAAATTCAAAGGACCTTTGCGGCCAATGATTGAACTTTGTGTTTAAATTTTTAACTTTTTGTTTAATTTTAATTTTTATTTATTTTCCAATAAGACTAAAATCCTCCACCTTTGATTGGACGAGAGCTCGCTTAGTTTATTCTAGGTTTACGGCTCAAGTGGCAAATGTTACCGTCTGACGTCACAACGCGAAGTATGTTAAATGACGTCGCCTGGTTTGTAATTGCTTCATCAACGGAGTGACTAGCAAGTCGCTTCATTTTTCTGGATTTTTCACACGTGCAGCAAACGGTGTTCCGGATAAAATGTTGTTTAAATTACAAACCGATTTACGATTTGAACTAAGATCGAATGAGTTTATCTGGTTTATTGATTATTTAGCCAGTGCCGTCGTGGGTACACGAGAGGTTTATTTAAAAGGCAACTTTTAACGATCACAGGTTAAGTAAATAAACCTATCGTGTTTCACAATGTCGGTTTTGGGCTATGGGTAGTGTCTTATTGGAACATATACTTTATTGTGATGAGTTGATGGCAACATGGTCTGAGGTTTGCGGCTCGGAGCGTATGTTCAACCTCGATGCTTCGCGTCTCGGTTGAATATAAGCTCCGAGCCGCAAACCTCAGACCATGTTACCGTCAACTCATCACAATAACTTATAATGTTGGGGAGAGGGCATCCAAGAAAAGGGAAGATACCCAAGGATATCCAGGCGGATGAGATATCGTGACACATCGGTTTCATTCACTGTTCTCTATACAACTGGACTGCTGTAACATTCATTAGTCACAGAATAAAACGGGTCTCATCTGCCGCCATCTTGGGGTTAAAGTGGGGGTATCTGTGTCTAAAAATAGACAATGCTCAACAAAAACCTTTCTTCGACAGTTTTCAATTTTCCGACACGCCGCAGTCGCCGGATTCGGATGGTTTTAAAAGAATACATTTTGATACATGCGAAAATAAATATGTTCCTATAAGATTAAAATGCTCGCCTTCTGATTCGTTGAGAGCCCGCGTAGGTTTGTGTTTGTTGGCGGCTCCAGTAGCAAATGTTACCAATCGTCGCCACAACGCGAAATATTTCATCAATGGAGTGACTTGCAAACCATTTCATTTTTCAAGACTTTTCACACATACTTCAGACGATGTTTCGAATGAAGTGAATATTGCTTGAATTACAAAACAATTTACGATTTTGTGCAAAGATGGAGTGACCTCGATCTTTATCTGATTTATTGATTATTTGTCCAGTGACTTAAAAGTCACTTGTTCATTTTACGATGTGGGTGTTGGGCTATGGGTAATGTCTTATTGGAACATATACGTTATTGTGATGAATTATCGGTAACACAGTCTGAGATATGCGGCCGGTGCGTATGTGCGGCTGAACATAAACTCCGAGCCGCAAACCTCAGACCATGTCACCGCCAATTTATCACAATAACTGATAATGTTCCAGTAAGAGTGAAATCCTCGCCCTCTGATTGGATGAGAGCTGGCGCAGTTTATTTTATGTTTACGGCTCCAGTACAAAAATGTTACCGTCTGACGTCACCACGCGAAATATTTGAAATGACGTCGTCCGTTTCGTAATTGCTTCATCAACGTAGTGATTAACAAGCCGCCTCATTTTTCTTGATTTTTCACACGTGCAGCAGATGCTGTTCCGGATGAAGTTATAAATTACAAACCGATTTACGATTTGAACTGAGATGGAATGAGTTTATCTGGTTTATTGATTATTTATCCAGTGCCGTCGTGGGGTATACGAGAGGTTTATTTACTAAACCTGTGATCGTTAAAAGTTGCCTTGAACAAGGCAACTTTTTAACGGTCACAAGCTCAGTAAATAAGCGTCTCGTGTTTCACGGTGTAGTTTTCGGGCTATGGGTAGTGTCTTATTGGAACATATACGTTATTCTGATGAGTTGACGGTAACATGATCTGAGGTTTGCGGCTCGGAGCGTATGTTCAACCTGGACGCTTTGGGCTTCGATTGAACATAAGCTCCGAGCCGCAAACCTCAGACCATGTTACCGTCAATTCATCACAATAATTTATAATGTTTATGTTGTGCACATTTTTCATAGCAATGCAAATTAAATATTTACGGCATAGTTTAATATTATTGACACAAAAACAAGTGCTGATATTGAAGAGCTCAAACCTTATTACTAATGTTCGTGTTATGGGCTTTAGTTTGATGATTGATGATGTGTGAAATCTGTAATAGCTTGCACGTCATCAAATGCCAATTATGGGAGGAGTTACCGCGTTGATTGACCTGAGGCGAACATGGGGGAGGGCGTAGGATGATTGAGTTGCAACATTTTCACCAACGTTTCAGCAATCCAGCCGTGTATCGATCAGTGGTTTTATTTAGAAACATGGACCAGTTCGGTACCTTACTTCACATTTAAAGTGTATTATTGTCCGGAGGTAACTCTTCAGAACGCGAAATAAACGTTTCTTTGGTGCTTCTAAATAAACAGTTGGTAACTCCTATCTCCAGTCCCATGCTTCCTATCGTCGATGACCCACGCATCATTCTAGAGGGTCTACACCCAAAACTATTTGTAACTTACGGCACTTTATTGGAACGAGCTCGTTCCAATGACGTATAATGAGATTTGGCTTTGAAGCATTCAGTGTTCAAGAACATTGAAATTATGGATGTCGCGATAAGATGCAATCGAACGTTAACAATCCTGAAAAACTTCCAGTTATATTACCTATTTGTAGCGACATGTACGCGGTTTTCATATTGATCCCGTGTGATTGTAGTTGTCAGTGGAGTAGATAGCTTTGGTGTGGGGGAATGTGAAATTTTCCCATAATTGGACCAATACAATCTTTTAACAGATTTCAGAATAGAAAACTAAATTATTTCTACCATTTTCGCACTACTCCTGTATCTACGCCACTGGTAGACATTACATTTCATACGTCTGGCGTCGTGAGAATTGCTAAGGTTGTTTAGATATCTTCATACATCTGTGAGCATGTAACAGAAGGAGTTACTGTCTGGTGTTTTGTTATCCTGTGTATAGTATATATGTTTGGGCTCATCCCTGACTTCTCGCGTCACGAAAATGACTTTTGATAAAGTTATCTCCCTTGAAATTATTAGTTGAGTGAGTTTCTTTTTGTTACTTACAATGAACGAAAACAACAGACAGCCCACCGATCTATCTGTTATTTCCATCTATAAAAAGTAGCAAAAGGAAACTTGGCTTCTTACTGCAAGCCAAGTAGAAGCAACTAGTTCACAGATAATCAGTCACTGAGAATATATATGAGTATCATCACACTCACCAACACTAAGCGTCCACTTTGGCTCTTTATTTAGCGAATGTGTTTTTACCGTAATTTGCAAGGTTTTATTTTTCCCGGAAAATCAACTAACAAATCACACCTCCTAGACTTTTATATTGATGGAAAGGATCGTGTATGTATTATATGTCACGATGCGCACTATGTTGATGTAATGAACAGGAAAAAAAGTCACAGAACATCAAAAGATGGTGAAAACGCCGTTTTCTTATTTTTAAATGGGTTTCAATGGATAATAATAATGGTCAAACATTGGGGAAAAAAATATGAAAAAGCCAACTTCTGTAATCTTTATACTGCACTTCAGGAAAGTGTCAGATGTTTGCGAAATGATGCGCACATCGATGATATAAATTCTCCAACATTTCGAAATTTCAATTTTTATATCAAACGCCCATATCCTTAGTGTTAAAGTTTCTGAAAAGTTTTAGGAAATTAACCCTTTACCCAATGAATCGCCCGCATCCGCCCGCGTAATATGCAAATTCAGCAGCTGAAAAATTTTTATTTTTCGAAAAGTTTCAACAAAACCATATCATGTGACCCTTCTTTGGAACGAGCTCGTCGAGCTCGTTCCAAAGAGGGGTCACATGACATGGTTTTGTTGAAATGTTTTGAAAAAATTTAAAAAAAGATATTTAAAATAATAAACTTTGAAATCGTCTGCGTTGGGTAAAGGGTCAAAGGGAGAAAACTGTCCCGTAAATCTGTTCCAATGACGAAAATTGTTAGCCAATAATTCCGAACACTGGTACGGACAGACAAAACACCGCTTCACCCAGATCTTCACTTCTCTGTCGTATTCTGCAGACAGAAGTTTAGAGATAGTTTTGTTTGAGTTGTGTTTTAGCATTAGATTTTTGTTTGTGTAGTGTAATTGTATATCTATTCACAGCAGCTATGTCTGTACAATGTATTAGTCACTTATACTTTACGTTTATTGCACAAATGTCTTATCTGTGTATAATACTGTTACGTTCTTGTGATTCATACAGACGATGTCTCTGTGTGGTAGAAGATTAGATCACAGTTATTAGCCGATGTTTATAATTCAGTCTTTGCAGACTAACATTTTGGAACATAAAATACCACAATCGTAAAAGTTACCTCACTGTGCCGTTTATTGCAATAAGGTAAAGTTCAACGAGGTTCGCGGCAATTTCATCCGAATAGCTTTTAAACTAGACATCAGCAGTGAAAGAATCCAAACTTAGGGGAGGCGAATATTGGCTTCAAAACGGGGACGTTCAATTCTGAATTTATGAACATGTAAATATTATTATTGGCTGGTTTTCTAGATAAATTCCGAAGGACAAATATTCCACGGTATATTTTAAAATTGTAGAATGAAAACGTAATTGCAAAATTGTTAAGGTCATTAGGCAGTAATTACAGTGTTTTGTTTGTTTGATTGTGTGTTTGTGCGTCGGAGTGCAAAAAAGAGATGGAGAAAAATTTATCGAACTTCGCGTGCAGCGAAATAAAAGTAGAGGCGATCCGAAATACACAGAACGACACACCCGTGTGAATGGGTGAATCGATATGGCATGTGCGCCAGCGCGGAAGGATAAAACGAGATGCGCAGACCTCGAGTTTTATCATTCCGCGGTGGCACAAGTCTCATATCGATCAACCCATTCACACGCGTGTGTCAGTCTGTGTTTATTACACGCCTTCACGTCTATTATTAGAAGGGCACTCATTAATTCATTTGACAATGAGTACCAATATAGGCACTGTTGGCACATAGAACACACTGAAGTTCAGTGGACGAACTATCAACAAAAAGAACACATTTTATCGTCAGCCAAATTTGCGAAGAGAACACATGTTAGTATTTTTTTCTATTGCTTGTGATTTAGATTGTAAATGCGGAGCACGATTTGTAGAAAATTCCAGTGAAATTCCGCTTCTATTTAACCCTTTACCAAACATGAAAAGCAGACGACACTTGCAAAAAAAATTCTTGAATAACTAATTTTTTTCATTTTTTGTCTCAAAAACATAGGTTACGACCCCTCGTTGGAACGAGCTCGACGAGCTCGTTCCAACGAGGGGTCATAACCTAAGTTTTTGAGACAAAAAATGAAAATATTTTGAAAATTAATTGGCGATTTTTGAGAATAGCGCTGGCCGGTTTTGGCTGTTACGTTGGGTAAAGGGTTTCGTTCCGCACATGTGTGTGGAACAGATTTTCATTTTCCGCTTTGTTTAGTGCTGCTGTGTAGACGGGGAATTCACAGAACAGACGTGTAATAAAAGAGGTTTCGAAATTAAGGAACAAACAATTCCTAACGAGTTCCTAAAATGCGGAGATGAACTGAGTAAAAGCCTAACGGCACTATCCAATTCGACCATAAGAAAAATAAGAGTGGGGAGAAAGCAAGGATACATTTATACACAAAATGGGGAATAAGGAAGTATTGAACAATTATCTAGCGATATCCGTCAGTAGCAACATTGGAAATGTTTCTATAAGCTCCTGTATGGGAGATTAGAAGAGGTGATCGAAGAGAAGGGGCTTTGAGGGAAGATGTCTTCAGGAAGGGAATAAGACTCAGTGACCATCTTTTCACGCTACCCCAAATGGATCTGCGAAAGCCAAAATGATGTTTATGGCATTTCTGGATGCTAAAATACATATGATAGAGTTTGTCGAGAGGGTACGTATCGAACGAGTCTGTTGGAATTCTAAAAGTATTGTGTAATGATGTACAAATTGAACTTAGCCTGGGTAACATAACAACAAAACCCGTACCTCTGGAGATAGACCTTAAGCAAGTCTTAGAGTGTGTCTTTTCATCACTTTTTGCATTGTCATAGACCATATTTTCACAATCTCCAACATGATAGAATCTGCGAAAGTCAATAAGAAAAAGATGTTTCTGGAACCTAGCGATGTTAAAACGGCATATGATAGGGTATGCGGTGAATACTTGAGGGCTTAAGCCTGGGAGTTAAGTTTGTTGTAATCCTGAAAGCATTATATAAAGATGTGCGAAGTGAACTTAATTTAGGAAGCATAACAACAAAATGTGTGTCTATGGAGATAGGCATAAAGCACTCGTAGATCCCTTCGCCAGTTCGTTTTGCATTGTGCATCAAAGATATAGGAGACGAACGCCTGCATGGCGATGAAGGGATAGCAATTATGGGCCCATGGCCACTTTTCACAGATCATATGGTACTAGTGTCAAAAAGCGAAAAGGAGATAGAAAAAATGCTGGCAATTCTTGGGAGATAAGGAAAGAAAATGGCGACACGAACTGAATGTAAATAAAAGCAAAGTTATACCCGTGGGTCGTGAAGTGGAGCATGCTTGAAGGTGGAGAAGGTAACAGAAAATTTCTTATCTTGAGAGAGACAAGTCTATACGAGTATTTGGGGGCCAATATAAATATCATAGTAAGTGGCATCTACCGAAACCACACGAATAACCTAACTGTGAAGTGGAAAGGAATTCTTCATCAACTGAAACGTTTTGTGGAGAACAGGTTCAATTAGGTTTTCGTAGGGAAACCATTTGGGAAATGGTGGGTGTAACAAGTATAACATATGGTATGGAAGTGATACCCTAAACCAAGCGGTTGTAAAGAGCTTGGAAACTCTGCAGAACGATTCAGCTCGATCGATAAAATTGTCGGGTCATACCACAGCACTAGACGCAATCTAGTAAAGATAGATTTCTGAAACTCTATTATCTCAACTATTTGGTAAATCTCCCGGACAGCCGATGGTGCAAACTGATGTAGAAGAACGTTTGGAATTCTGATACAGAGACAGGTAGGATTGAGCAACTGAGTATGTTAATAGAGAACTATTCTATAGAGATATCGAAATTAGAAGGGGAACTAGGCAGGGTAAAACACTGTCCGAGAGAGCGAGAGCCACGGGGGATTGTAATCGAAATTGACAAAAGGGGGCCTAGGCAAAGAGGTCTTTGAGCGGCAGCGCAATAAAGAGAAGGCGTGTTTTGAGGAGTACCCTGATGGAACCTTGTTGTTTAAACTGAGGCCGAGGTTGCTGGAGCTTTGAGGAAACAGAAGTGACAAATGAAAAGGAGTGCAAAATGCATAATTTAGTGTAATGAAGATCCTGAAAAACGTTCAATTAGAATGCCCGTATGACAGAATAAGATTCACGATGTGTATAATGGGAAAATGTGATGTAAGACTGAAGGATTATGTGGTTATTGGCTGACACATACGGGCTAGTATGCCTATACCTGAAACTGGGAAGAATGCATTATGGGATATCATCAAACAGTTCATTTCCGGGTGTGGATGGAGAGAAGGGGCGTAGGGATAGGGAGGCATTTTGGAGCTCAGGGTTATCAAGACCTTTTCGGTTGAGAAACGCGACAAATCAGCAGCGGCCGTCGACCGAGGTGTTATTATTATTACATATAAACTGATAATCACTAATTAGTCCTTCGTATAACAGTTGTAACCTGCTTGGCAAATCTTGCATTTCAAAAAGGTTTAATTAAGCCTTAAAAAAGTTAAAAATCTGCTTTTCAAGCCCTCCCGCATGGCCCCTTTGGCTGCCGTATGCTATCCTTTTTAAAACCAATGTAAACCTAAAAACTAAAAATTAAATGTTTGTCTGATATTATACAAAATACACCATCACCCATGGTATTCTGTAGATTATGAGGACTAAAACAAAAAACAAACCAAGAATATGAACTTTTGATGACTAAGAAATAATTTAAAAAATAAAAAATAAAATGAAAAACCACCCGCCCACATACAATTTTACAAAAAATGGCCCGAGAAACAGAAGATCTGCTTTGTGGGGCCTTACTGTTTAGGATTTTTAGGATTTATGTCTATCGACCGTTGATGTAAGTGAGTTTTTTGTATAATGAATCGTATTCCCCTGAAACCAACCGCAAGGTTACCGACTAGAACAGAAGTACGATCGGTTGCCGTAATCGAATGAAAATAAATATTTGTATGGAGCTAATTTTTCCCACAGTTACGCTTTACCACAGTAGGAGGAGAGAAATCCGAGCAGACTAACTTTTTACCTCAGTCACAATCCTAAAATTGGACTCGATTCCAGTAGAAGTTAAACAGCTGATAGGAAGTGTGAAAGTCAGAGGTGGCGGAACCGGTCTGGGGGGGGGGGGGGGGGGTTGTGACATAGGGGAAACATGCTCCTCCACTTTTTTCCACTTACATGTTACGGGATTACACAGTTAGAACGGACGCATGCAAACAGACATTCCTGCAATATATTATTTGCAAATCCCAACAACATTAGGCCAGAGAATCCAACCGCCAGTCTCTTCGATCCGTTTTTCTACTTCAATTAACTTCCAACCCGAAGGCTCATCGTCTAACAAAAGACTATAGTCTTTCGTGGTACATTCATCGATATACGAATGTAACATTTCTCTCACTGGGAGGAACCATGGTGGCTGTAAAAATGTGTGCCCCTCCACTTTTATCGATCTTCCGCCTCCTCTGGGGAAAGTGGGAAATATGGCACTATCTGGCGAATCCAAGAAAATGTATCTTCCGTGAGTGTGTCGTTTACAAGGGCGCTGGAAGCACCCAAGGGTAGGGGGTCACGGGTATCAAAAAGGACACTCGACTCTTGGCATGAGTTAAGACTGAGAGTTTACAACCTGTCATGAATCGTAATGTGACACTCAATAGTACTGACATTATATATCGAATGCCGTCTCCTGAGAGAAACAAGTCATTTCAAAATTGTGCAAAAAGCAACGCGTGTTAAAAATCAAGCATTTTTTCGAAGCTTGATCAAAATTATACAATGTCGACAAACGTAGTTCACAATCTTTTGATGGACATAAACCCTTCAAGAGACGTGACAAAAACATCCGTTTAATGAAAGGGATAAAATGATTCGGCATGTCGAACAGTCCTCAAGACGAAGTTTTTTAATGGGACCAGACACTATCTCGTTAAATTAAGGAGTACAGGAGCCCCATGGCGAAATGATACAAATTATCAGCGGCTGGGTACAGTTTGTAAAACGCAACGTTTTTGTGCTAAAATAATAAATAACCTTAGTGTTTTTTTTTTCGTCATGAAGCACGGACGATCAATCAGCTCCGCAAGCACTTTATTGACTTAAAAAAATTTGGTAATATAAATATTTTCGCAATTTCGAGTTTCGAGCCGAGGAGGACAATGACCTTATTACACCAAGTGAGTCCTAGTTGTATATCGAATGAGAAGCAACAACCCGTCAACTACCTGTTTGTCAAGATCGAATTCTTCCTGAATCATCGTTTTCCATCTATTCCGGCCATATTCTGACCACCCTCACGCTAGCATCCGACCTAGCTCTAGCTATCTGATATCCTCGGCCAATCAGATAACTTCGTTCATCTTAGCACCCACTCATTGTCATCCATTGTTTTGTACGAGAGTCTTGATGGGTGCTACAAATCTAAGATTCAGTAGAGCAGTGACTGGAATAGTCTATGATATGTCGCTTATCGACTGAATGAGATAGGGGCGGCGGAACGATTTTCAAAGGGTGGGGAGCTAGATCAGGCGACGGATGGTCGTCGGTATGAAAATTTTAAATTCCAGGGTCCCAAAACCCCCCATTTCCATGCATCTGAGTGGATATTTTGAGATTTTTCAGGAGATGTATTTGAAAGATTTCACACTGTGAGAGCCGTTAAAAAACGTCGGTAAAGCATGCAGGTGAGGTCAATTTATCAGCTTTGGTCGTAACGACCAAAGCTGATAAATAGACCTCACCTGTATGCTTTACCAGACGTTTACAGCAATTATACTGTCTGTGGATTATCTTGTTTGGGGTGGATTTGGTACTTGTATGTCTGTAAGATTACGATCTTCTTCAGTTAACCGATTTTTTAACAGACTGTATACATTTTAGCGTTTGCTGCCACTTACTGCAAAAAATTATCCGAAATCCATCGAAACTGAGCCAGTACGAGAAAAACATACCTGGCGAAAATATGGGGGAGGCTCTGGATCCGCCCCTTGTATCACCAGTCATTGGTTGTGTTAAAATATATACATTCAAACAAACATGGCCGGCAAAAAAAGTGGAGGACCTGAAATACCCCGCCCCCCCCCCCCCCCACCCGGTTCCGCCGCCCCTGTGAGATATCGCACAATTGCTCGTACTCCTGGTGCGAATCGTTCAGGTATTTGAGGACAGGATACTTATGACACAATTATGCACTATTTTATAGTTATCTAATAAGTAAGGATGTCTCTCTGAGGATAGTCATGGCACCCAGCTCCTATTCGGTTCATGGGTCTTAGACCTTCAGCTACTAGCTTCCATACTTTCTTGGATCATCCGTTGACTGTGAAGGCTCAAAGCCGGTATATGGCACCAGAACCATCTCATGGTCTCCGTAGTTCCAAGAAGCGTCAATTGAGCAGTGACTGGAAGGGTCTATATGCTCTTACGACTCGAATCCTATCGAACAAATGAGCTATCGAGCAGTTGCTCGAAAGAGTGTCTTCTACCAGATTCGTACGGTATTTGTGGATACCTATAGCATGGTAATGCACCGATGGAGCATACGCTTCAGATGGCGGTTATCTGAGGGTAGCTGGCAGGTGCATACCGGTTTATCCCACAAGTTCCTACATCCGGGTATTGACATGAATATTTGCGAAAGAGTGCGCCACTGTGCTACATCTGAGCACTTAAGTTGCGAAGGGCATAAAAAGTAGGATATCCCACAACTGCGACAGTTCGATTCTCTCTAGCGATGGATCAACATCACTCAAAATGTTCACAAGGAAATGCAATCATTATCGCCGAAAGAAGATCCAGAATCTACTAATGCACTGAGGTCCAAACACATTCAAGAGAATATACAACCTGTGAAGACACGAAAAGATTCGCTCACAGAGGGACTACCACAACTATGCAAAAGAAAATAACCTAAAGTAAGTCCATTAGAATCGATGGAACCTGTAGTACAATAGCTTTACCAACGACAGAATTAGGAGATAAACGTCTCTTGTTGAATTAAACATTCGGGAATTTGACTATGGAAAGCGATTTGTTAACGAGCCCCGAATGTAATTCCTGTCATTGTTAGAGGTGAAAAAAGTCTTCAAACCCGTTTAATTTGAAGAAAAACAATAAAAAAGTCAATTTCGATCTCGGTCTATTTGCCATGATTGAATTTACAGAAAACAACTCCGGGGTGTGTTCGATCTGTGATAGGACCGGTGCAGCACCGTTGCTCGCGTATGACATGGATACAGACATGTTCTAGTTGGCCACCTTCCGGCAATTAGGGCACGGTAAGAGTAAATTTACCTGAGATTAGCGCACGGAGTTGACCGGCTCTCAGCCAATCAAATTACTGGTTCAGAAAGAACAACGAGGTCAAATTTAACTGATGAATTACAAATGCTAAATCAAACAGAAACCCACCAGAAACTCAACCTCTGATGAAAACTGTAAGACCGGTTGCATCCCTCCTACCCGTATATTCCAGCAACAATTGAACAAGAAGAGAAGGCATGGGAAGGGAATAGAAGAACCCACATTCTACTGAAATGCCTGCAGGAACGACAGTATGCAGTAACAAGAGACCCGAACAAACGAGTATGAACAGAACACGAGAAGATTCTCCGGTACAACCAGGGGCCAATACTATAAAACTTTTACAATTGTATTTTCTAGAATTGTATTTTCTACCTATTAATTTAACTGACTAAAATGAATCATTAGCATTTGAAAGATATGGCAATTCGCCTACTGGCAAACTTTGAAAATGTTAATGGTTCATTTCAACCCATTGAAAATCATATACAGAAAATACAATTCTAGAAAATACAATTGTAAAGGTTTTATAGTATTGGCCCCTGATCTTACTCAGACACACAGAATTCTACAATAGAGTCATAACACCGTAGCAGATAACGATTAAGATACAAAAACGATGACAACAAAGCTTGAAGACAGAGCAGAATGAATATTGATGGGAACTAAAATAGAACAACCAACAACTCAATCATTGCAAAAATCGAAGATCGAAGAACAGTGAAGAGAAAAGTGAACGAACAGAAAGCATATGACTACTAGCAGGGCAGAAGTGATATTTTAGTCGCCAATTCTGACGAAAATGTCCCGACTGGAAAAATATCGCGGGGTTCCCCGACCCCCCCCCCCCCCCCCCCCAATTGTTAAATGTTCGACGAAAATGTATGTTACGCTCATCTGTTTTTTATGTGGACCACGTATACATGGCAGAGGTTAGTGGGGGTGCCGGATCCCCCCCCCTCCCATGACCATGTCTGTCGAAAAATGTTGTTGTCCATTGAAAAAATTGCAGGTCGCCCGAATACTAACATTTTGTTATCAAAGCCGCTAATTTAAAAAAAAGTCTACCATTTCAAGCCTTTGAACCCATGTGGTATCTTCCATGCCAGTTCAATGGCAGCAATTGGAATTATATTCATTGTTTGGGGGTAGATCAGTTTTGGCTGCACGTTGAAAATATTGATTGGTCTTCCTCACACATTCACTTAGCAGCATCCTACTTAATGAAATTATGACGAATCATATTGCTGGGTCATAAAAACGGCCTCTCGGATTCAATGGGTTAACCCTTTACCTAACACGAAAGGCAGACGACACTTGCAAATAAAATTCTTGAATCACTAATTTTTTTTCATTTTTGGCGTCAAAAACATAGCTTATGGCACCCTCATTGGAACGAGCTCAACGAGCTCGTTCCAATGAGGGGTCAAAAGCTATGTTTTTGAGACAAAAAAAATGAAAAAAATAATTAAAATAGAATGGTGATTTCTGTGAATAGCGTTGGCCGGTTTTGGCCGTTACGTTGGGTAACCTTTAATTATTATCCACTGAGGGGTCACATGATTTGGTTTGGCTGAAATGTTTTGAAAAAATATTTTCAACTCTTTAATTTGTAAATTACGCAGCAGTATGAGACAGATTCGGGAGATAAATGGTTACCGAGGCTTCACGTTGAAAATCTGAATTGTTCTTCCCCCATATAATAAATATGGACTCTTCCAACTGCTGCCATTGAACTGACATGGAAGATACCAACAGAGTTCAAAGGGTTAAGAAATGTAGAAGGGGTTCACGACATACGCTTTTCTCGTACTTTTACAACTGTAGAATTCAAGGCCAATAACTCTATAATATTTGAATCGATCCACAGAAAGTTACGTTCTTCACCGTTGGACCCCATGCAGGTGCTGAAGCCACCAGTCAAATTCTGTAAGGAACCTACAGTTCGCTTTTCCAACCAACTGGCATATTCCAGACGATTGAATCTAAAGATTACCATAAACATTTCATTTCTTTCAATCACGGCAAGAAATACTCCTCAACCGAAACCTGTGGCAAATACAATAAAACTTTCACAAGTGTATTTTCTAGAACTGTATTTTCTCTTTCCGACTTTAAACTGGCAAATTGCCACATCTTTGAAAATGCTAATGGTTCATTTTAGTCAATTATATTAATAAATAGAAAAGACAATTCTTGAAAATACCATTGTAAAAGTTTTATAGTATTGGCTCCTGGTTTGACCAAATTTTTGATGACATTATCAATATGAATGGAGACTCACCACAGATGAAGTTTTACCCTGCGTAGTTTCACTTTTTGTGTTAATATCTTGATGTTTTCAACGCGAATTAAAAACTCATTGGAATATCTATAACTTTTGCACGAAAGAATGTGGGTATATGTTTGAGAGCGAAGAAACACCGCATTGTATCAGCAATCGTCTGTGTGCAAACTCCACGAAACGTGGGTAATCAAATTGCTCATAACAGCGTCGAATTCCGAACAGAATTAGACTGGTGGCCTGAGAGCTTGGACTTGGTGTTAATTCTGTATATGGAGTTTCAAATTAATATCTTGAGAAATATAGAAATAGTTCGCTTCACAAGATTCTATCATACTATTTCCAAACAAATTACAACTGTAAAATTCACGAGCAATAACCTGGACGTGATTGAATTGGGCCACGGCGAGTTTTTGTCATGGACATCTGCATTTCATATTAATCCCTATATTGATATATCAAGTTTCAAACTAATATCTTAAGAAATTTAGACGAAGATTGCTCGGTAGGATTTCAAGAGACCAGCCAGCCGAACACCTGGTGCAGTGACTCCTATATGCTCCCTCGGCATCTGCATCGTATGTATACGTTGCTGTATCCACTTCTGTCGTTATTGTAACGTTATTGCACTGCACTTGTAGGCCGCTACAGAGGTGTGCTTGAATTCCTCTGGAGCTGTGGCTCGGACTGTTATCTTCCTCCAGGTGGTAGTACTCAACCACTGTTCTTATGAAGAAAGAGTTTCTGCATTGGAGAGGTTTCGCCGGGTTTACAATGTAACTTCTGCTGTTATTTATTACTGAATGATATTTCGGGGATATTAACCCTTTACCCAACGTAACGGCCAAAACCGGCCAGCGCTATTCTCAAAAATCGTCAGTTAATTTTCATTATTTTTTCATTTTTTGTCTCAAAAACATTGGTTATGACCCCTCATTGGAACGAGCTCGTCGAGCTCGTTCCAATTAGGGGTCATAACCTATGTTTTTGAGACAAAAAATGAAAAAAATTAGTTGTTCAAGAATTTTTTTTGCAAGTGTCGTCTGCTTTTCATGTTAGGTAAAGGGTTAAAAAATGCTAGAAAAATGAATCTCATATCATCTTTTTGTTTGTTTTTCCTGATTCGTCTTGATTTCTAAATGCTTTATGGCTGACAATTTTCGTCATTGGAAGAGATTTATGGGAAAGTTAGCTCCCGTCAATTTCCTAAAGCAGTCAGTAAAGTTAGAACTAAAGGTATGGGAATTTCGTTATAAAATTTTTATCATCTGGGTACGCATCATTTCACAAACTCCAGGCATTTTCATGCAGAGTAGTATAAAAATACAGATGGGTTTTTACAATGTGTTTCGAAATCAGTTTGAACGTTTGACTATTAATTTCTGTCGACCCCACCCCCCCCCCCCCCCAACAACGACCAAAAAAGTAAAAAAAATGGCATTTTCACCATCCTTGGATGTTCTGTAACTTTTTTCTGTTCATTATATCAACAGTGTGCGCATCGTCACATATAAATATATAATACAGACACAATCCTTTCCATAAATATAAAAGTCTAGGAGGTGAGAGTTGCTCATGTTTTCCCCTGGAAAGCAGCTGCGAGAAGAATAAAAAAATTAAAAAAAACGTGTAAATCACTGTAAAATGTATATTTGCTAAATAAAGAGCCGAAATGGACACCTACTTAGTGTTGGTATGTGAAGTAGTTGCTTCTCACATCAGCTTGCCATTACAAAGCCAAGTTTCCTTTTGAAACTTTTAATAAATGAAAACAACACAGCTTCGAGTGCTGCCTGTTGTTTTCGCTTTTTCAAGTAATAAAAGTAAACTTGGCTTTATTTTCTACTGTTGTCATGTCATCTTGCGTCTTAATTGGATCTTCTAATGAATTTAAGGGAGATTACTTGAAGGAAAGTCGATTTTCATGACGAAAAAAGTCAAGGGTGTTAATTTATGAAATATTGACCCACCTGTTAACCGTGCGCGATCTAATCGATACGAGACAGGTACTGTTTGTCAGGACACCTGAGGCCCCGTAAGGCCTGGGCTGACGTGGGGTTATTTAGTCCCGCTGATGGAATTGCGGGAAACTTAGACCAACGTGGAGTGTCGGAATCCAAGTGTCGCGAACTCGGCGCTGGGAGCTGAGTTAGACCGACGCCGTGATTCCTTCTCTGCCAGATTGGCCTGAAATAGGTTCGATTTCCGTTAGGTGTGATTCCTAATCAGTTCAGGCTGTGTAATGGAAAGAATGGCTTAAAGTAACAACGATTCTTTTATTTACACATAAAAATAAAGCCGTTTCAATATTTCAACAATCAACAATTCGATTTTTTTCACGGAAAATGGGTTGCTAGGGTTAAATAATTCTCAACAATCATACAGTCATTCTATAGCCCTATACTGGCACTATAGTCTACACACTGGAAATGTTACTACCGTGAGCTCGCCATAAGAGCTTCACAAATCTGAAATGTTATTACCGTGAGCTTTCCATAAGAGCTTCACCCGCTTAGGCTCAAATGTCAACGTCTGCGCGTAACTGTACCTCTGGCTGTCGGAGGGTTCCGACCAGCAATGTTCATCATCTATAAAGCCACCGTACTTCTGATTTGGGTCAGATATTGTCTACTCATACCTTATGTGTCTTTTGAAAGTCCTCCGCGAAAGTCCTATTGAAATATTCACTGTTCCTGGTTGAATTCACGATTCACAAATGCCCCTTTTTGTGCTAGGGCTAAATTGTCACTCACATCGATCTCCAGTCGGTATTACGATGCTTCGACAGCAAAACAAACTACTCAGAACGCAATCAGTCTGACGCTTCAAAGGGTTAATACGCACAATAAATTAACCTACACTTATGACTATTGCAGGCTGATACCTGCTACTCGACAATCTAAACTTTAACGTTTCACCTTGGGTTTTCCTTCTCAACGAATTTGGCACTGTAGCCGCCTATCAACCTTAAGCTAAATCAATCGTGGAATGCCCTATCTGGCGATTCCAGCCGTTTCAGGGTCCTGTGATCAAAGGTACCCCTATGCCAGGAAACAGAGTCCGCCTGCCCTGGACTTCACCAACGTGTGTGTGACCCCAAGAGTGTGTCTAATGCTCTGCTCTTCAAGGTATATATACTTTTTACCCTAAACTGTCAGGTGGACGGACGCTCATCTGTCCATCTGTCAAAACGGTGGGAGATGACGTATATCGAGACAGAATCAATACAAGTCATCTCGCGCGTGACTTAACGGTGATTTCACTTGTCGAGAGAACCGATTCGTTCCTGCCATCTCATTGCAAAACTAATGATCAGGTGACGACACGACAGACATTTCTATCTTTTAGAATCTCGTTTCTCAATTGGCCGTGACGATATCCTGCCACCAACCGATTACGTCTCGTAAGACTCGCGACTACTGTATAAATTAAATGAGATTAGACCTTATCTAACATACCGTTTCTCCCCTGGGTCCCTGCGCTGAAGCTGGATATACACCACGTGTGTTTTTTCCATGTCCAGCTTCACAAAGAAGTGAAATTCACGTAGGGTTTTCGCCTTGATGCGGAATATCTTTTGAACTTACAATATCTTTATATATGAGGCTCCTTGCCCCCTATATTTAGGCTGGCGTTGCCCTGACAACTCTGGTTGCGCTTTTACATAGGTTAAATATTTGTTAGTGCCAACTTATATTATCTACCATCAGTTTTAGACTTCTAACTTGAAATTGAAAATTGACAAGCACTATGGTCATTTGTGGAGTCCTTGGAGGTATGTCGTTTCCTTTTCCGACCTCGTTGTCGACGGGGCTACTGGCACGCCGTGGAACCTTTCAACCTATCTATCGGTCAAAAGAACAGTCGGCTAAAATGTAGGACAGCTTTTTAATGGCGTCATAGTCGCGACACAATAATCTATTAGCTGAAAATATCACTGCCGCAGTATGACTCAGCGGTCATTATGGGCGGGTCATACTGCAGAGAATGTAGAAAAAGCTCGCCGAGTTTCAAAATTTGTCGTCTCTGATCGTTTCGACTGAGAAAATGAATGTAAAAATATGTATGGATTCGACAAGAAGTGTGAAATGCCAAGTCGCAATGTGGAGTGTGAGGGGATGGGATGGTAGGTATCCTTGTATCACTTGCCTCTTGGTTCGGGAACAGATTCAAGAAATGAGATGAAGGGGAGGTGGTACAAAGGCAGCTGAAATCCATGCAGCACAAGGGTTCCTCATAGAAATGTATGAGCCTTGTGTACCAGTATGTTTTGGACGACCATTGCAATGCTATTTCGTCGCACGTGGGGTCACCGGCATTAGATGTTATTAAGACTAACAATCTGTTTGGAAAATCAATGTCTATATTTTCAATTGACCGCGCTGTTTGCTGAACAAATGATAAAACAATTGACCGTGCTCTGGGGAAACATTTAGAAATAACATTCAGAGCCAAAGTAATTTTCCAATTTTCAATCAAGCTCTCCGACATTTCCAATTAGCTGACAAAATGTTCTGAGATTACGACTCGAATTTGCCATCGGTCCGGCTTTTCGAATTCATCATTCCGTTTCCCTGACCAGGCTACACAAGGACTCTAGACCCACAGCGGTCAGTTGGAAGGAGTAGGTAGTGTCTGAATAGCTATCAGGCTTTAGTCCTTCTGTAGCCTGGTAAGTGTAGGGAAAACTCGTGGACCTGCCTGGGGACATGCATTTTACTTCTGGATAAAAAGAGTAGAATTAGGCCAGAGGGAGGCCTCAGAATCAATCTCAGGGATTTAAAAATTGAAACTTTTCCGGACCATTGAGGGGGGGGGGGGGGGGGGTAATATAACCCTTCGTGAACTCTCCCCCAACTCAGGCTTGCTGTCGTGCTGGAACCTCACCCCCAACCTCCAGTTAGACACCCCCCCCCCCCCCCAATTGAAGACCCTCTAGCTACGTGCCTGGGTTAGTCCTATAATGGAATTAATGGTAATTGTAAATCAACCAATGTATCAAAAATAAATTGTTTAATCAGTTGGTACTCTACCTGTGCGCTGAATTCTCCTAATCTTCGATCTGTTGTCTCACACAACCGTAGTCCAACATTTATCATGAAATTGTCCTCAACAGGACACGGATGTTTCGCCTCAAAGCAACGATAAAAATTGCAGCTGCCAATTTCCGCCTGCGCTGGACATTTATCTACGAATTCTGTCAGCGCCATGTTATCCTCTACCAAAGGTTCAGGACGCCTCTCTGAAAATACGTAAAACTGATTCTATGAAATATAACTATATTATTTATTCAACTCACACCTCCTGGCTCATAAAATTATTATACAGACAAACCTCCGATCTCCAGAGGCAGCGGTACCAGTTGGTACAGTGGACAAGTGCCCGTCCACCTTTTTTCACGGACATGCAAACGTGCCAATATAAGGCATTCCTGCAATATACTCTTTGCAAATCCAAACATTTGGCCAAAGAATCCCACCGTCGGTCCGTTTCTTCTACTTCGACTAGGTTGGAAGATGACTGAAGTAGAAGAAATGGGTCGGACATTGGCCACAAAATTAATTTTCTGGTCAGCAAATCATTAAATTGATTTATTTATTGGCAGTTAAGGTAACTTTCAGCATATTATGAATTGCACCGTTGTTGGTGACCTAATATGCTATATACAGTGTCAGCTAATTCCATACTGGGCGAGAGCGAAAGTGGAGCCCAATATGGAATTAACTGACATCGTGTTCTGTGGTGGCGCCAAGGGGGTCGGTGTGTGTGGGGGGGGGGGGGGGGGGGTCTGTACCACCACCCACCCCCAACCCCTCCACCGGAGAGGTCCAGCACCCCCCCCCCCTCCCGTCGGAGATTTTTAGTCAGTCCGTCGGAGAGTCTCGTAGACCCGACTTCACGAGAAATTTCCGACAATCGAATGTAGATATTGTAGATATTTCATCTTGTGTCGATCAAGAACGAGGGATATGGTTCTTCTTTGTAAGGCATTATGACAGTTGTTATCCAACTGGCTTTCCATTACTTCCATACCTAATCATTGGTTATCGTCAATTTTTCACTCATTTTCCTTCGTTTGGGAGCTCAAATATTATAGCCCCATGTCGTAGAGGTCAGCCCCCCCCCCCCCCCCCCCCCCCCGTCGAGAAATCCTTGGCGCCATCTCTGATCGTGTTGTTTACAATGAAATAATAAATTATAATAATAAATGATGGAATTCTTACTTGTTTAATGTGAAGCGGTTATCGTCTGGCGAGATTTTGAAATATGATTGAACAGATGGGCGATCACTCTAAATGTAAGCCGCATATAGATTTCGACTGACTGGATAAATTTGAAGTGACATGTAAAAAGAGGTTCGTTCGTTTGTGTTGTTTTATTGGGGTTTAACGACACTTTCAACCACCAGGATCACGGCAGTTTTACGGGCGCAGGAAGTCGGAATACGCGTAGAGAACCACCGATCAGCGGCGAGCAACTGTCGGAGTCCACAACGCCCAACTCAATACATGCTGTGTTAATTGAAGGAAAGTGAACCATCGATGGGCAGTACGTCTAAGACCACAGCACCACCGTTACATTCCCCCTCCACCTGCTCCCAACGTAGGCAATCGGAATAAAGTGTCTTGTCCAAGGACACAACCATTGACCTTTCTGTTTGAATACCAATACTCTAACCACTGGGCCATCGCGATCCCCTGAAACCGGCGATTTATTTCATGATTTCTACAGGTGTGGGGGGGGGGGGAGGGGGCACTTATTGCGAGATGTTGGGCTGATTTTTTTTTTGCATCGCCATTTTAACACCCACCCACCATATTTTGCTTTTTTCCATCGAGTTTTTGACACCCATCCCCAAAACAAATGTTACCCTGCACCCTGGTACCTATTCTTTAAGACCAAATTAAATTTACTCGATACAAATGGCAGCATGTGTTGCTGAGTGTCACAGAATGTTTGTCGTTATTTTTGTAGACTTCAAACAGAGGATGTGTGAAAAAAAACTATTTGCAGCTTAATGGTGCCCTCCTGGTGACCCAGTTTATTTTAATTTCAAGGCCAAATAGTGCTGAATAGTGACAGTTTCTGAACCGTTTGGCTGTTGACTTAGTTCAGTTCCCACCATATCATGATTGATAATTGTCAATCTGAACAGATCATAACCAGGCATGCACAAATTATATAGCCCTGCATTAGGTTCATCCAACAGTTATCCCAAATATTATTGTATAACTGGAGTTTCAAAAAAATATATCATAAACCTTTTCTGATTGTTGATTGTTCTCTTTACATTGTTAGGAGTTTTTCGTTTAATAGTTGTTGCTTGCCAGTACTTAAAGATTTCCCAGAATTCAAGAGATTTACGATTATGCTTCCACTTGCCTTACAGGTGTTAATATTTTAAAGAGCGAAGTTAAGCCTTTGACCGGTTATATACTTGGTCTACGAAGGATGAAGGAGTAGGTGATGGAGACATCACATGTCCTTCCAGAAAATGGACCAAATGAACAGTGCTAAATATAGATATTTTATGTTTGTGTTCATTAACTGGTAATGTGCTGAAAGCTCACATTTGGTCTTTAGTGCAGGTGCTTACAGGCTTCATAAAGTGGAATTATTAAGTTTGTGTCGATTTGCCTTATCACAATTTATTCATAAATTGTAACAAGTCAAAGACAATTGAACAAATTTTGACGACCGAAAATAATTCAGCACTCTCCCACCAAGAAACACTGACAAAAGAGAGCACAATGGGATTGCGTTATATTAGCTCATAAGGGTTATGCAAATTTGTTTGATATAACCTTTGTTGGGTTATCTTAAATTTTCAATAGGGGCATCCATGTATAAACCATCATTTATATATTCATGTAAGACAAGCATTTATGCTAGGTGTGCTGTTGGGTGCCTTTGTGTTAACTATTAAAGTCTACATTTGATTGTGATCGTCAGGGAGAAGATGCCTTGAAGATGCAGTTAAGAACAGTTTGAACCATCCTATATATGAACCAGCGATTATAAATATTCTCTTGTTTATAGTTTGTATCATAGACAACCTCTCGTGAGTGTTGTTATGTTGTGTTTTTGTTTAGTTTTACAGATCTTATTGTGGGATTTTGCCTGTTTTTGTTTTCAGTAGATATTACAAAACGTCATTGAGTAGAATCTATATATATATTTTTCTCTCTAGTGTGCAATTTTTTTTATTAAACCTTTTTCAAATCTATTTGATCATATTTGTTTTTTTATGATTGCATGTGATTAGAAAAGCAACAATGCATCCTCTATCGTGATAGTTAGCTCCTATGTGTATATAGATAATCATCACAAAATATACGACAATAGTTGCATTTGGCAGCGAAAGTGTTAAAAATATCAGCTTCATTCACTTTATTCAAGTTTAGTCATTGTATAAATACTGAACACAAATCGGGTAGAGTACGGGAGACAGGAATCAACGACCGTTGGTGGAGTTTTCCCTGTAATTCACGAACGCGTTCGGCGCGAGACATACAGTAAAAACTCCGTCTCGGGTCGTTGATTCCAGTCCACCGTAATCACCCCTAGTTGCAGGCCTGCTGTTTTCAGAAATTTGCGTAAGCCATTTATCGTTCATTTGGTCTGAGCTTTGGTATACCTATCGTTCGTTCCTCTGTACCTGACCTAACCTGTTAGGTAACCTAAATATATATGTATCGCAACTATGCTGATATATGATCTGTTGTATAATAGCCAAGTTCTTGCTTCTATCCGGATGAATAGAGATTAATCTTTAGGAACAATAATGAGGCTGTGTTTCAGCAATTCAGACACAAATTAGTTGCAATTATAGCCTAACCTGGGCAGGAGCTAGCATGCTGCAGAAGAGTATGGCATCCATAATCACTATTTGTGGCTGAGACATGAATTATTGCTATTTCATGATTTTGTACCTATGCTACATCTTCCAACCATCAGCATAGGTGTTTGTATCTGCCTGAAGTATAGCTGCTCTGTTGGCCAATAATTGGCCAACAGAGCAGCTACACTTCAGGCAGATGTCAACACCTGTGCAGCTGATGATTGAGTGATGCTCAACATCATTCCATCATTCATTCATACCAGATCATTCAACTTGGAAACATTTTTGCGTGACCCGGTGATAATTTGGCACGACCTGTTTTTCGTTCGCGTGTTTTTCATTTTAGGTAGCCTCCAAGCGACCCAAAAGGCCGTTCGCCTCAAATCGACAGGCCTGCGTTGTGTCCTGCCTTAGTACCAGTAGGATTCCTTGACGACAATAAATATGTACTGCTCCAATCCTGGGGATAGTAAATCATTTAGACTGAACAAAAAATTAAATCATGTCAGACGGGGGGGGGGGGGGGGGATGCGTGAACATAGATAAGTAGTATGTAATGTGGTTTTCATCCCATATGTGGATGATCTCATGGATGATCTCATGTGACGTCATTGTCACGTGACCCAGTGGCACCATGTTGTGTTGCCATGGTAACCCGCGCGAGCGGCCATCTTGTAAACGTCCTCCCCATAATGATACGTGGTGTTCGTGCGCATGCGGAGCGCGTGTTGTTAGGGTGATACGTGTTTCCGTCGTCCATTTTGTATACTGGAGGCCGCCATCTTGGTTTCTATGGTACCACATGGTTGCTATGTGACCTAAAACCTTCTTATTGGACAGGGGTATGTTCGGAGGGTGTGTTCGATTGAACAGGAGTAATTTTCCGATTCGTAGAATTATCACAAATAACCAGACAATCCCTCCAAATCACCAAAATCCACCCCAAACTATCGATATTGACTTTATTTGATACGGATTTCCCCCAGAATCCTATTTAAGACCTCCATACAATGGTACCGAGAGGCTCTAGGTATCGAGAAGGCTCCCCAGGGGTAAGTTCGATTGAACTAGAGTAGTTTTCCTGGTTCGAATCCCCCCCCCCCCCCCCACTCCCCACAGAATCCATATTTACTTCGTGGAATTACCACAAACAACCCCATAATAGTTTACATGGCTCTGATTTCCCAGTAAATTCTCGGTTTCTACCTATGTATCTACAAGCTATGTTACACATTGTGCACCAGCACATAGGCACATGCTGGATGTGACGATATGTGCTTATGTGAAAAGGCACAATGTGACACATTGTGCACTAACACATAGGCACATGATGGGTGTGCCGATATGTGCTTACGTGAAAAGGCACAATGTGACACATTGTGTACTAGCACATGGGCACATGCGACTAAAAAGCGATTTTTTAACCTGAAACATATCCTAAAAAGGTATTCCCTTTTTAAAAATCCATTTTTAGGATATGCCTGTGGCCACAGAATCCATTTTTCCGAAATGAGGCTAAGAGTCGTATGTGCGACTCATTAACTCTAAAGCACATTTGCTCGATGGGATTCGAGTCGTTCGAGCAGTATCTGTGAGTCACTCGAGGTAAGACGGAATCCCACTTATGGAATCCCTTTTTTGGAATCCCTATAGAATCCCTTTTTGGGGTATGTCTCTGTGGCTTGTGTGCTAGTGCACAGTGTGTCACATTGTGCATTTCCACATAGGCACATATCCGCACATCCAGCATGTGCCTATGTGCTACCTACAACATTTTGACATAATGTGTCATAACACGCAAACACATTCCACCAAACACCCAAGTTCCCATAGAATCCCTTTTTGGAATCCCTATGGAATCCCTTTTTAGGATATGTCTCAGGTTATAGAATCCCTTTTTAGTCGCATGTGCCCATATGCTAGTGCACAATGTGTCACATTGTGCCTTTTCACATAAGCACATATCGGCACACCCAGCATGTGCCTATGTGTTAGTGCACAATGTGTCACATTGTGCCTTTTCACATAAGCACATATCGGAACATCCATCATGTGCCTATGCGCTAGTGCACAATGTTCCGATCATTGCGGAATTCTCGACGTTTGATTGGTTACGCGCTCACGTTGTACTTTCTGTGTTAGCCTTCAGCTGCGGTACAACATAAACTTTATGTTAGCGGATGACGTCATTACGCAAGCGACTCAGCTGACAAAGTCGTGGTTGAACGCGCTATCGCATCACATTCATTTCCGCTGATAATCTAGTTTCTCTGTAGTCTTTGCTTCAGAAACATCGCACTGTCAAAAGTAATCGCGCTGGTGATTAGCTGGCAGATGCACAATCACCACTTATTGAATTAAAATAACTGGACGCAATAAAAAGAAACTGAAATTTATTTCGCATCTCCAGCTTGCGAATAACCTTGACCTGTATTCATGATCAGTTATCGAGTTTTCTGACGTAACAGCGATAAAGAAAGCCGTTCATTTTCTTCGTTGGCATGAAATTGTGTCTTTGACCTGTCGTTTTCACAAATACCAAACGTGGGGAGGGGGGGAGGGGGTCGGAACATATACGTTATTGTGGTGTATTGACGGTAACATGGTGTGACGTTTGCTGTCAGGAACTTGTATGTTCAACCTCGCCGCAATCGCGGCGTCGGTTAAACATATAAGTTCCTCACAGCAAACATCACACCATGTTACCGTCAATGCACACAATGACTTATAATATGTCGCATTGTACCTTTTCACATAAGCACATATTGGCACATCCAGCATGTGCCTATGTGCTACCTGTAATGTGTACAGTAGAAGATAAACACGTCCAGGGGGTCAGAATAAATAGAACAAAGAAGGCATAACATAGCTTGTAGATGCATAGGTAGAAACCGAGAATTTACTGGAAAATCAGAGCCAAGTAAATAATTATGGGGTTCTTTGTGGTAATTCCGCGAAGTAAATATGGTTTCTGGGGGAATACGAACCAGAAAAACTACCCAAGTTCAATCGAATTTACCCCTGGGGGCTTCTCGGTACCTAGGGGGTCTCCCGGTACCATAGTATGGCGGTCCTAAATAGGATTCTGGGGGAAATCCGTATCAAATAATGTCAATTTCGGTAGTTTGGGGTGGATTTTGGTGATTTGGAGGGATTGTCGGGTTGTTTGTGGTAATTCTACGAATCGGGAAATTACTTCTGTTCAATCGAACACACCCTCCGAACACACCCCTGTCCTATAAGAAGGTTTTAGGTCACATAGCAACCACGTGGTACCATAGAAACCAAGATGGCGGCCTCCAGTATACAAAATGGACGACGGAAACACGTATCACCCTAACCACACGCGCTGCGTATGCGCACTAACACAACTATCACTATGGGGATGACATCACAAGATGGCCGCTCACGCGGGTTGCCATTACAACACAACATGGCGCCACTGGGTCACGTGACTATGACGTCACATGAGATCATCCATGAGATCATCCAAATATGGGATGAAAACCACATTACATACTACTTAGGTGGAAATTTTTATTTTGAAGATTTTTTTACCCACCCACCCTTTCCTGCATATTTTTTCATGACATTTTCGGGCACCCACCCCTTCTCATAAATTTTATATACAAAACTTTGGCACTCGAACACTAACTGGAAACGCGTAATGCACACTGATTCAATGCATATTTTTATATGTCCAAACGTGGTTCCATTTACTCTATCAGATGCATTTTTGAAGACTTACCAGATTCACATCAGTTCATAAAGACACATTACTGTATAGCTTGAACCTCGTGTGGGCCCGGGTATAATAGGTCCTCATTTGGCAGCCAGGTTGTTAACGCACAGCAGAGATGGCCTGACTGTTCATACAGACATTTTAATACTATATTCATGCAGCAAATTCTAAGAAATTAGTTTTTTCCTTACACTGAGGTGTCTGTTTGGATGAGCTTGATAGTTCTTCCAGTGGTTGGTGAATTCTTAGGCCATCCAATGGATCTGTTTGAATAATTCTTCCTTCATCTTGAGAACTAACAACGTTGTGATATAGGCATCATTTAGCCACAGTTGTTCAAAGCGATGTAAAACCCCAATCAAACCAGATCAGACAATTGTGACAAAATAAATGTGTAGCTTAATATGCTTACAAATCTAGTTTCTCGGTGTTTACCTTGCAAATGAAACTCAATTATTCTTTTCCCCAGAAACCTTTGATTTTAAACCAAATTTAAATAAGCTTTTCCTAATTTTATCTCTGATATACAGTGATATGCACTTCGAACAGTCTAGTTATTGTAAATCATGGCATATGGCAGGCATATGTGAGCACTGTGCCTGTTGTGCTCATAATTAATTTACTTCTGCTTATGCTGTTACTGTGTGGATGTTGCAAATATCGGTTGAGTAAATGGGAACTTATTTTTGCTCTGGCTCAAGAAGGGCAAACCTTGTGTTTTTGTTTTTGTTATCGCATCTGCATACCAGGATAGCGATCAAAAGGATTTTTGTTTTTGTTAAATCAGAGTTTTTTTTGTTGTTGTTGTTGAAATAAAAATTGATATCTTCAATTTTTTTCATTTTGAAAAATCAGTCCCACCAAGCTGTTATGACTCATTAGACAATATTATATATGCTATGCTTTATTGTAAAGAATGTTCTATTAAAAAAAGATGATATGAATGAATTATGTTGTGAATGGATATTTTTGTTGACTTTAGGAGAAAATTGTCGGCCAATTTTTTTCCGCTCAGTATTGGGCACCCATCCCCATGCATAAGTCAGTTTTGGATGAAATTCTTAAATATTTTTATATTAAGGGGGTTAGTTTTGTTAATAATGTTTCTAAATTGGCTTTATGATCAATTGATGACATTTTATTACAGTTTGGGACACAAAAGATGCCATACTAGTGAAAAAGGAAAAAAAATGCATTAACTGTTTTCGCACACCTTTTTGGCACTTGACCACCCCCATCCCCCCATCTATGTTCATGCACCCCCCCCCCCCCCCCCTGTGTCAGAAGGCAGTTTTTCACTGCGGGATCTCCAAGAAATCCAATTTATCAAATGAGCCCGCACAGAATTCTATCATTTCTTTAAGTAATCTACCTTTTTAATAAATTTTAAAATGTTTTTTATTCTTTTAAATTAGTTTCTTCAAGTCTCAAATCATCAGATTGATTTATGAGGCTTTAACCCTTTACCTAACATGAAAAGCAGACGACACTTGCAAAAAGAATTCTTGAATAACTATTTTTTTTCATTTTTTGTCTCAAAAACATAGGTTATGACACCTCACTGGAACGAGCTCTTCGAGCTCGTTCCAACGAGGGGTCATAACCTATGTTTTTGAGACAAAAAATGAAAAAATAATGAAAATTAATTGGCGATTTTTGAGAATAGCGCTGGCTGGTTTTGGCCGTTACGTTGGGTAAAAGGTTAACTATACTAATATCATCACTCATTACTATTTAAACGACTCCACACTTTCACATTGTAATTATTTTCTATTTTTAATCAAACAATTTTCTTCGTGAATGACAATGGAATGTTTTTCACTTTCTACCGCTTTCTCGCCACGATGTAGCCTTAACTGCCGATGTGGCATTAAGTACTAATAAATAGTATCCGATTTGAGCTGTTGGGGGCCCATCGCGGCCAATTTGGAGTACCGCAACAGTACGTGTTAATTAATCAAGAAGTTGCGTCACGACTACCACATGTACACTTTATTGATTCATAAATAAATTCCCGAAAGGTCTTGCGTTTTTAACTATTACCCCGACTCTCTAAGATTCCATTTACACAGGCCTGGCATTTTCAGGAGGGCGATTTATTCGCTCGCATACTGCTCGCCTTACAAAGTTAAGGCGGGCGAAAACTACTAGCCCTCCTGACCTTAGAAAATAATGATTACCATAACCGCCTATTCCTAAAATCCGCTACTTTTTAGATCTCTTTGTTTGTGGTTTCTGTAAGACGGCCACACTATCCCTTCCACACACCAGGCCCTTGCCGGGACCTGGAGGTGTGGGATGGGCAGTGCAGTCGTCTCACAGATACTACCTTGTTAGCAGCACCAAATAAAATGTACAAAGCCCACAGGGCAGAATTCATTAATAGTAAAGCTTCTTTTTTCCCCTTTAGCTTTTGAAAGCTTGAGGAGAGCTAATCGCCCGCATAGCTCATGCGAGGGAACGTTTTTTAGCCCTCCTACATTTTTAAGATTGCCAAGCCTGTCTACATCATAAGATATACCTTCAACGAAGGCATGTCTTAATAATGTAGCTGGAATATTAGTCAGTCGGGACTTGAGCCATCACAGTCGGTAAAACTCAGGTATACACCTCCCTCTCGTTACCCGCACTCGGTTATCTTCGCAACGCTACTGACTGACTGGCGGTGCTGACCGGACACAGATCAGTGAAAAATTCACAGAACTAGCCTTGGGTAAAGTATTCTAATATTTACCTTGGAAACTGTAAACAGATCTTTAAGTTGGTGGGTGTCACGAGAATGTGAAGCACAGTTAACTTTGTACGCAGGATGTGTATGGCTGGGATTCTTTGGAATCAAAAGCGGATCTAGATGTGGGCGGTGACTAGTGAGGGACCCCACCCCACCCCGTTGAGTCTATGAAGAAGACAAATGAGTGGTATGTCATGTACCCGGACGTCTCCCATCAGGGGGACCTCGGTGTGGAACCTCGGAAGGCACGTGTTGTCATGTAGGGGTTGTCATGGTAGCTCGCGTGAGCTCGCGTGAGCAACCGTGTTGTGGCGTAATTATCATGGTGCAGAGGGTGGTGGTAATGTGACACGTTTTCCGTCGTCAATTTTGTTTACATGAGGATGTCAAACTGGTTTCTACAGCAGCATGTGGTAGCTATTTGAGCTAAAATCCTCTAATAGGACAGGAGTGTGTTCGGAGAGCTATAGGCCCCTAATTGTATAAGAGTGTGACTAACTACCAAAACAATTCAACAACTACCTACAATCTCCAAAACGACAAAAAAATCACCGAAACAGATTTGATTTTTCTATTTTTCTATCGATATCTGCCTATTCCAAACAAACAACTGTTTGTTTATCAACATGTAGCTCGGATTCATCCAGAATCATCCTTTTCTGCCTATTCCAAGCTCTGTTCAAGCTACTGTCTCATCTCACTGTTTGATCAAGTCTTAGCTATCTCTGGTCTTAAACTTTGGTCTCGACCAATCAGATCTCTCCATTTATCAAAACCCACACACTGTCACATCACTACCTGGTACAAGTCTCCTGAGAATAAATTCAGACGTCAACTGAGCAGTGACTGGAAAAGGCATTGGTCTGGCGACTCGAATCTCGTCGAGCAAATGAGATATCGTGTATTGACTGGAACAGGCATCATTCGGACAACTCGAATCTCATCGAGCAAATGAGCTATCGAGCAATTACCCGAACGAGTGACTCCACTTACGGCACTTGGCCTCACATGGAAAAAGAGATTCGATCACCACGGACGTTTCACAAAAAGGGAGCCGGGTCCAATGGAGTAATTAGATATACTCCCCTTGAATAACAGAACACACCCTCCGAACACAACTCCCCCTCCGTCTTATTAATTAAGGGGTTTTGGGTCACAAAGCGACCACGTGCCACAATTACAGCCAAGATGGCGGGCTCCAGTGAAGAAAATGAATGACGGAAACAGATGTCGCCCTAATAACACGCGCTGCGCAAACGCACTGACGTCATGTTTCACCACAACAATGGCGTCACAACATGGCGCTTGCGCAGGCTACCATGTCAATCCGACATGACGTAACCGGGTCACGTGGTATGACGTCACTACCGAGGTCCAACACCGAGGTCCCCTTGATGGACTACGTTCGGTTACATGATATACTTACTCAACTGCATCTATTCTTATGCAATTGATTTCCATTGGCGACGCCCCACTTCTGTTTGGTACTCCACCGTGACGAGGGTTATAATTAATTTACACGGTTCATCTAACACTAATAGCAGACGAGATCTGCTTTTTTCTGAAAAAACCCTAAAAATAAATAACTTTTCGTTTCAAAACCATAGCTGTTCCAATGAGGGGTCATAAGCAGCTAATCTATGGTTTGGAGGCAAAAACCTAATAAAATAATTTCTGATTGTGTTTTGTGCTTGCTTACTAAATGCTTCTGAATTATACCTAGGTTGTTTAAAACTCCAAAAAGAGAAAATGATAATAGTATGGGTTAGAAATAAATTTCGATTTTTCGAGAAAGTGTTTTCGATTCCTCGATACCCAGTGCCTTTTATTATTTCCCCTCCTCATGCGCTCCTCCACTGAACTGGCCATCTTTCGCCTGACCTAACGTCTGATTCCTAAACGTACTGTGTGCATATATGCAGGTAAAACTACCATAAAATATTGTTTTCGTGGTGTGTAATTAAGGGAGAGATGCTGGGGATGTTCTATGTACCTCAGTCCCAAGGTCCTCATTAGATTTGCGGTGCCTGCCCAATTAGCAGGTGTCACAGATCTTTTAGGGTTTCTGCGAAGACCGACAGGTTTTGGTCACTTCAGTGGATCGTTGATCCCAAAAGGTCCATGTCATATTCCCATGGATTAAACAGTGTAAAACCGATAGAATGCAATCGTGAGAAGATAAACAAAGAGTAAAATTAAAAAAGAAACATTGCTTTTGCCTTTTTGATTAAATTTTGAGCTGACCTTAACATAACAAACATAGGGCCAGGGAAGAGGCCAGTGTATTAGCCACGAGGCTCAGGAATTCGCGGATATTAACAAAGTCGGTCATTAAATTGGAATAACAGCCGCCAGTCATTTAATGCTAAATTTGAAGACCCCATTTATATTTATTTATTTATTTATTTATTGGCGTTTAAGGTCACATACTTATGCACAATGGCTAATCATGACCGTGACAGTTTTACGGGTGGAGGAAGCCGGAGTATCCGGAGAGAACCACCGAGCAACGACGAGCAGCTTCCAGCTCCCCAACATCGTAACTCCGCACTGCAGCATATTTATTTATTTATTTATTTATTGGTGTTTAAGGTCACATACTTATGCACAATGGCTAATCGTGACCGTGACAGTTTTACGGGTGGAGGAAGCCGGAGTACCCGGAGAGAACCACCGAGCAACGACGAGCAGCTGTCAGCTCTCCAACATCGTAACTCTGTACACTGCACCACAGCAAAGGCAGGGTTAGATTGGTTGAAGACAAGCGCACCATCGACGTGCAGTACGCCTTAGTACACGGCGTCATCGTGGCCCCATGCCTTGCCAAAGGACACAACGCGGGAGCCCGAATCGATCGCTCAGACGCTCACCCATCCGAGGACTAACCGGGCTCGACGTTGCTTAACTTCGATGATCAGACGAGAACCGGTTACCGCAACGCCACCGCGCCCAAAAGATCCCATTTAATCTCTTGTATAATTTCATTCATTTGGCCAAGGATTATATGAAACGACGACTTTTGAGTTTTGCAGTCTAATTCTCGGGATGCGACATAGCCCATCCACCAACCCCCCAAATACCCCCTCCCCCAAGTGAAAAACAGCCCAATCTCCGTGAAAAGAGCAATTAATGTAGATAACATTTCATCGAACTTAAAATGTTCCCACACAAAAGGCGTCATTTCGGGGGCGTGTTTTTAAAACATGTAACCCCTTACCTATCACGAAAAGCAGACGACACTTGCAAACAGAATTCTTGAATAACTAATTTTTTTCATTTTTTGTCTTAAAAACATAGGTTATGACCCCACATTGGAACGAGCTCGGCGAGCTGGTTCCAAAGAGAGGTCATAACCTATGTTTTTGAGACAAAAAATTAAAATATAATGAAAATTAATTGGCGATTTTTGTGAATAGCGCTGGCCGGTTTTGGCCGTTACGTTGGGTAAAGGGTTAAACTCCCTTCCATGCTCTCTCCGAACAAACCAAAATATTTCAAGTGGCATAGCGGGAGATCGATCCCACGCGGAGAGAGTTTCCTTTGGCGCCAACCGCCTAGCAAAACTATACAAAACCACACGCACCACTCGGTCACCTGCAGGCCCTAAAAATGGAATGGTAGTTAACCAGATATACGGGGCCAGCGCGGGTAACGACGGAGCTCGAAGAGCTCTGTCAAACAAGATTGAATTTGTTGAATTCCTAGTTGCATTATGGAGACCATTTGCGAATTTAATTTTGATATGTCAACATTGGTGTGCAAGGAGTTAAATTCTGAAGTACCGTAAAATGGGGTGAATTCGGACAGTGGGGGAAATTGAGCAGGTATTTATTTATTTATTGATGTTTAAGGTCACATATTTATGCACAATGGCTAATCATGACCGTGACAGTTTTACGGGTGGAGGAAGCCGGAGTACCCGGAGAGAACCACCGAGCAACGACGAGCAGCTGCCAGCTCCCCAACATCGTAACTCCGCACTGCAGCACAGGCGGGGTTAGATTGGTTGAAGACATGCGTACCATCGACGTGCAGTACGCCTTAGTACACGGCGTCATCGTGCCCCCACATGGGCAATGGGGTGAAGTGTCTTGCCCAAGGACACAACGCGGTTGCCGCAGGTGGGATTCGAACCGAGGACCTCTCGGCTTGCAGCCTGCACCTCTACCTACTGAGCCACCGCGCCCCCAAATTGAGCAGGTAGTCGGGGAGAAGGTACAATAGTTCGTGATGTCATCCAGCACACCACCGTTCCTGCTGAATTCGCCTCACTGCCCAAAGGGGGACTGTGCATGGTGCGAGCTCGCAAAGAGGGTGGGTACTTACGATTTTTCTTATTTTACCACTTTCGTGCTTACCTTCAAGTCCTTCTAGTAACCATGTCATATGTTGCGGTAATTTTAATTTTGTTCTCGCCCAGTAGCTTTAGACTTTGTCACCTTTGACTCCTACCGGAAACTTAGGATACTTATCTTCCTCGGATATAATACAGGTATTATATATAAGGGGGATAAGTATTGACGTACTCGGGTAGGAATCTCCTTGGACATTTTGCCGGGTTCCTCTGACTTTTACCAAACATACGATTCCTAAAACCCATACATCATGAATGCCTACCTGTTTCGCGGTCGTTTTCTGGTGATTCCATCTCCCTCTCTTCTGAATTATCGTAACCTCTGTGTCTCCAACCGTCTGTTCGGTATGGTAGTTGGTGGTTTTCACGAAACAATGGCTTACGTTGGTATCTCCACGGAATGTTGTTCAGTTTCTGATGTTCTTCGCGGTAAGGATTTCTGGAACGTATCGGGAAGTGAGGGCCCATTTGAAATCGCGCATGGTGAGGGTTCTTGGGAAGAATGTGATTCTTGCCATCGTGGTCCATATCGTTGTGTTCACCGTCGTGACGAGATGGTAACTTGTGTTTGTAGTGTTCCGCTGGAGGTCCTCTGTAGAACCGATCTCCATGAAAACCGCGTTCCATCGCTGAGTGTTCACCACCGCGGTTCAGTCTTTCTCTGACCATACCGTTGTCCCATCGCTGTGGGTGAAGTTGAACCTTCTGTTGGTGGTGTACAAAGTTCGGTTTATGGGCTTCCAGAAACGATTGTCGTCTCAGGTCGACTATAGTTTTATGAGGGTCGCGGTGTAGTTGTCGCTTTGTATTTTCAGCGTAGGGATTTCGCACAAAACCAGGTCCGTGAACCTTCAAATGGTTCTCGTTAGGTCCTCTGTTGAGGTGCCTGTTGCCCGCATGTGGATTTTCATATTGATGAAGCTTGTTGAAGTTTCGCATATTATGGCGACGGTCATTTTCTTGGGCCCATGGGAAAGAACGCACAAACTGGACCCTTTGCTGAGGATGTCTCTGAAGACTGCCGTAATTTAGACGCTCCTTTTCATCGTCGTTCATGGACTCTTCAGATGCATCACTGTCGGTTTCGGAGTCCCATTGATGATCATCTCGATTCTCATCGTATCTCTCTTCTTCGGCTTCGTCTTCCATGTTACCGCCATCTGGTGGAGAGTCCCCTTGCATGCTTTGGAAAAGCCACTCAGAATTCCGTTTTGTACGCGTTAAATCTTGAGATATATTTTCATTATAGGCGCCTACAAACAACAGAGCATAACATGCTAGAATAAAACATACCGGGACCTTCATCCTTGCCTCTATACAGAATTTGGTATCGAGACTTGTATGTGGAGAGAAATTCCGCCCATATATACACGTATCACAAAAACTTGATGACTCTTCAACACCTTGTATCTGTATTTGCTCTAAATTACCGAACACTTTAGTTGCTCGTTGTAAAATATTTGGAAATTAGAGGTGCTAACCCTTAACCGACAGTTAATATACAAGACAGTGTTAGACAGTGGCGTAGTCACGGGGGGGGGGGGGGCTAGCCCCTTCCCACCACGTTTCCTAAAATATGTTAAATACATTGCATGCCTAGGTTCCCAAAAACTGGTTCAGGAAAGCCTACTCTCACCCTAATATTTCTTAGGGCATTATGCCGTGGTTTTCATTCCCATTCTGTGTACTTAATCCTTCAAAAAGTACCCAAAAGCCGGATCTCCCGAAGAGAGCCACACACCCGCTGGCACACCTGCTGGCGTATCCAACTTACTAACTCGGGAAAAGAAAAGTTAGCATTGTTTAAGTCAAGTGTATACCATCCGCGTATTGTACGTCATTAGGGCTGCGGTGCCAAGGGGGCAGGGGGAGAGGGGGCTTAAGCCCCCCCCCCCCCCTCCTCACTATTTGGACAACAATGCTTACAATATTTGAAAATAGTAAATGAAATTAGCTTAATTGTTTGGTATTCTACCTGACATACTTAATTCCGAAGAACTCACTTTTGAGTCGCCCATTAACAGAGTCGAGGTTGGCATCGGAGTGTGTTACTACCCTAAGTATACAATGTAAGACTATTATGCTATCTGATCGGTTTTATGGAATTACTGGACTAACGACACCGGATCGGTGCCGGCAGTACATCAATCCGTTAAAATTACACAGGTTACTTTTTGGGTCATATTTTTACATAATTTTGAAGGAGGGGGTATCGGAACCTTCGCTTACACTTAAGCTCTTCCACATTCCACCCTGGCCTTACCACACTGCGCCATCATGCTGGCACCCTGGGCGATTTGGATTCATATAAAGCAGGCGTCTTGACCATCAACAAAACACAATTGACATGGATGAAGGTCCAATGGTGTAAGGGGGGTAATATAGCCCTTCACCACCTTCCAAAAAATCCGAACCTCCCCAGTCTCTCCACACTGTGATGCAGCTGTTTATAAATCTTTATACCGTATTTTCAAAAATAATATGTTCAGTGTGGTTCTGTAAGTTAACAGACATAAATGGCTGTTACACGTTGTTTCTTCTCAGCTCGCAGATTCGACAGTGTGATATTATGTAAGTTGAGCCTTACTGTAAAATCAGTACAAATATTGAGTATTAATGTTTCAATGAGTAAACTGATTCGTAAAATCATGGATTATGGGTTTAACACAACGATTCGTTGAGTGAGATTTTATGATCAGTGATTGTGTGTAGCACGTTGGACACTCAGTTTAAAATATTGCCTTTGTTTGTTATCGTGGTTCCAACTATATTCATCACACACTGGTAAACTTCAAAGGAAAACAGAATTACAGTAACCTACATAATCGCATCACTCGCTTCGAATTCAGTGTGTAAAGGCTTCATTATAGCCACTGCTATTGTTCGGCTCGAAGCTGGGATCTCAAAATTTTCCGACCTGGTGAGTCGAAAATTAAAATATTCCGGAAGTGATCCCGGATCGTTGACAGCCGGAACAAATTTGAAACCTTACTCTATACACTTCTTTAACATGTGGAGTACTAACTTTTTCGTGGTTCGCAAAATTTGTTCACATGACTTTGTCTTGTTATAGTTTATGGGAGAGTCTCTACGGGCTCTTTCCGATAAATTGCATTAACCCTTAACCCAACGTAAAGGCCAAAACCGGCCTGCGCTATTCCCCAAAATCGCCAATTAATTTTCATTATTTTTTCATTTTTTTTGTCTCAAAAACATAGGTTATGACCCCTCGTTGGAACGAGCTCGCCGAGCTCGTTCCAATGAGGGGTTTCATAACCTATGTTTTTGAGACAAAAAATGAAAAAAAATAGTTATTCAAGAATTTTTTTTTGCAAATGTCGTCTGCTTTTCATGTTAGGAAAAGGGTTAAGGCAAATCCATACAGATGACATACATTCACTCAAAGATCGCGGGGATCACATCCACAGAATATGAAACCTTTAAGTTGTGGTACCTGCACTAATGGAACCTAAATATGGGCTTCCAGCACTCAACCAAAACAATAACAAACGAAACAGGTTGGAAACGTTCGTTTAATATTATTATTCTAAGTAATTACTTTCATTTTAAGGGACGTAATTCATTAAACTAATAATAGTACACGAAATACTTTACACTTATAACGAATATTTGAAATATAAAGATAATTTTGCATAATGAAAACTGTAGTTTTCACCATATGTCAAACTTGTTTTCAAATCAGCGGGTTTCAGATGTCACTTTTTTACTACGGACAACAAAAAAAATCTGATAGACAGCGTCATGGGGGTAAACCGCCCCGGGCTCCCCTCTAATGTCGGGCCTGGTTATCATTGTGCTGCCTGGTCTTGGCTATCAAACTATTGCCCGGTTGACTGATTGCCTGAATCAACCAATCAAATCGTCTCGATAAGGATGAACATTTGATCAAACTGCACCTTCAATCTGGCCACTATGACTACAGAGTTATCTGTCGCAACCAAGTGAACACGAGTGTAATTTTTCTCTACGTACGTGACAACGTGAAACTGTATGCCTGCGCACCGAAGGTGCCAATATGTGTTCTAGCACGCAACGTGTGCGCAGCATAATATTAGACAGCAAACGTGTTTTTTCGGGTATTTGGGAATAGCCGAAGTCCACCGTCTGAAAACACGCGGGGACCTAATGATGATGGGGTCTAGAGGGAACCAGTGTTTATGGAAAAATGTGGACCGCTGAATCGTGGACTACAGTTTTGTTACCCAATATAGGATATTATTGGTTGATTAATGTCATAGTACAAGCTAATACTGCAGTGATTTACCCTTCTGCTACTTTTGGGACCACTGCTTAGGGCATCAAGGACTTTGCCACTCTTTGTGGCTTCTGATAAAGGAACACGGTTACTTCCATTGTCCATTGCTACAACCCTCTTTCATACCACTTGCTTGTATCGCTTACTGCAGTTGCCATTATTGGCTTATTTCCAGTATTTCCTCCACCATTGTCCCCTATCGCTGCACTACCAATTCTAGGAGCCATGCTTCGTAGGGTCGTAGGCATGGAAAGCCCTAGTTCTTCCGACGTCCCCAGGTGTGTTGATATAAATTGTTCACATAGGGGATTATTGGATATAGTGCTGATGATATGGCCCTGTGAAGCTTCCAAATTCGTCTTGACTATTCGTTTCGACTCGTGCCTATTCGGATATTGTCGAAGCGTCGAGATGTTCTCGGAATACTACCAAGTGTCTCCTCCTTTGATCTCTTCGTCACATCCCATGTGTATGAGACCTAGCGAAAGAAGAAGAGTTCAAGGATGTTCCGCTTTCGAAACCACTTTGATTCCGTTTCTCGAATATTCCATTTTTGACTTATTTCTCCAAATAGACGAGTTACCGTTAAATATAACACTTGAGTGGAGACTGGCAATATTTACGGTAGAATGCGGTGTAATATCTACAACTTGAAGAGTGGTGAGATTCGATTCGAGATGAGAATCGATTCGAAATCTTCTGCCTGGTTCAATTAGACCTGCAATTTGATATTCGTTGGATCCTAGCCGATGGAAAACAATAGAGAGCCAGTGGAGACTGTTTGGGTGGTCAGTATCAAAGATACTGATGTTTGTAGTCCACTCTCTCTGTGACACTTACACAACCGTCCCACTGTCTCCGACGAGAGTAGCATCCCCTAGCATTACATCGCTACTCGGGACAAGAAAATGAGGTTACATCGTAACCCGTTAGCAGTTTACGCTATATAACATGGTGGTGATCTAGAGGGAAAAGTGTCGGGCTGATCTGAGGCCTTCTCTGTTTTACAACGCCAGCTTTGGATTTCCATCAAAATAAATATAGCAACTAACGCACATAATGGCGATTTATTTTGGCGAACATGTAGGCTGTCTTAAACCTAACTTTCTGCTGTTATGTTAAACTGAACAATTCAAAAGCAATGAACCCCAAAGGGACGTCGCGACAGGGGGTGCGGGGTGTGTGGGGGGGGGGGGGGGAGGTCTCAACCCCCCCCCCCTCCCCAATATTTGTCAAATCCTCAGTAGTTGGAAATTCGGATGGCAAAAATATCAACAGTTAGAAATTTAAAAACTACTGAATATACGTATAATTCACTAACAAACCTATTTTTCCGACTGGAGGACCATAATAAGGAAATATTCCGACTACCGAGACTTTCGGGTGAAAATCGGGTCAAAGAATTCCGACTCCACCGTCCGAACCTTTCAGGTTGATGTTATACATAACATGGTGGGATTGGTGCCACAATGCACCCAGCCGAGTCGCATGTAACGGCATGTTAAGCCTTTGAACCCTGATGGTTCCTTCCATGTCAGTTGAATGACATCAATTAGAAGAGTCCATAATCATCATTTGGGGTAGACCAATCCATATTCTCAACGTGCAGCCTTTGGGCTGCACGTTGAAAATATCGATTGGTCTACCCTACAAATTCACTGAGCAGCCATTCTACTTTTTAAATGTACGGTGTGTCATGATCCTGGACCGGAAAAGCGCGGTCTTACGGGTTCAAAGGGTTAATAAAAAGTACTTGTTGTCATGTCAAGTGCCTATGAAATGCTCTAGAAACACAAAACTCCCAACTTCCCAAAGGCGATGTTTCAAATTTGTCCGTCAGACAGGAGGCGTACGAGCCACTGGGGACAATTCGGGCAAAGCAAGAAGATATTGAAAATTTGTATCCAACTCGAATTAAAAATGTTTCCGTACAAAAAATCACTGAATTTGGAACTGAAAATTAGCCTTATAACTATTACCAGAACCCAAGAAAACGCATCTGAGCACATCAATTTTTCAAAATTTTCTAGGGGAGGACCCCAACCCCCCTGCCAAAGATTCGCGCCTTTAGCGCTCGCAGTTTCGCGCCTACCACCCTACGGCGCTCGTGTGTCGGGATTCCCAGTTAGAATTTCAAAGGGTCTCATCCCCCCCCCCCCCCCCCCCATTAAAAGGCATCTAGCTACGTCCCTGGAACCTCATCACGAAAATTTCGCACCACCGATAACATCAATTTGCTCTCGTCTTACCTATCGCATCTTATCACATAATATATTTCGTATTTGCCCTCAGCATTCGCCACAAACAACCCGACGAATGTTCGTTTAGCCATTGTTCTACCAGAATCCTTGTGTTTGTCCGTGGAATCCCTTCTATGGTATGTCTATACTTATAGAATCCCTTATTCGTCGAGTGTGTGTATGAGCTACATGTGTTGTGTGCACATCGTGCATTTTCAAATAAGTACATATCAGCACAACCAGCGTGTGCCCATGCGATGTGTACACATTATGTACTAGCACATAAGCACATTTCAGTACGTCACCAGGCACTCTCTTTTTTTGTAAGATGCCCTGGCATGCACTAGGTAATTCTCAAGGAAATGTAAAGACTGGTACGGGCTTAGATGAATGGAGCAAAAGACTTGGCCGAGGATAGAGATCGAGACAGAGAGAGAGAGCAACCTTGCACGAGTTCAGTCAGCAGTAATGGTGGAAGCCTTTAGTACATGGCAGATGGTGGTAGCCATGGTACAAACCATCAGTAGTGGTAGGCTATATTATTGAGTGAAGAAAGTGGCAGCCAATCAAAAGGCAGATAGCTAAAGTCGTGATAGAAGCCAATAGTAGGACATCTGGAAGCCAGCAGCTGTAATTTCACTCACGGAATCCCACTGAGCAAAATCCTTTCTGGATATACGTCTGTGGCTATAGAATCCCTTTTTTCGCGATGACGATATGAGTCGTATGTTTTTGTGCATTTTCACATGGTCACATATCGGCACATGCAACATGTGCCTATGTGCTGCATGTGATGTGTACACATTATTACACATTGTGTACAAGCACACGAGCACATCTTGGGAAGTCGGAATAGGTAAACCAGGGTTTGTTTGTTTGTTTGTTTGTTGGTGGTTAACGTCACATATTCATGCACCATGGCTAATCGTGACACAACATGGAGATGAAGTCAAGTTTAGTCAATCGTTGATCAACATGTTGCCCATTTTAGAGGACTTTCACACCAAGCATTGGTGACTGGGTCCTATTTTACTAGTAAAGCGGAACTGGTTTACCACAGTAAACAAGTGCTGCTTACTTCCCGGGGTTCACACGGGGGGGGGGGGGGGGTAAACCAGGGAAGCCAAAACATGGGAAGAATGGTTAGAATGAGGACAGGGATATTCAGAAATCTTGGATTCTGGGACAAGTTACAATGATTTTGGAAGAACCAGAGCTAAACAAATAGCTGACGGGTTGTTTGTAGTTTTTACACTATTATACAATGGAATGACAATCCACAGTCATGTAGCACTATGTACTACTCTTATTAGCCCAGTTTGGCGGCTTCGATGCGGCTATTTAGGTGATTTCTTTGTCGTTTAAGGTGATTTTGGGTCGTTGTCTGGCTATTTTGGGTAATTATATTTACCCCCTTTCAAAGGAACACCTCGATCATACTAGTTTTCTATCATAGAACTTCCAGTTCCATGGTAACCACTTGCCACCACGAAAACCAAGAGGGTGGCCTACAGAATACAACATGGACGGTGGAAACACGTGTCACACTATCAAGCACTGCGAATGCGCACTGGCATCACGTCTCACCATGGTAATGACATCACAACATAGCCTCTCACGCTGGCTACCACGACAACGCAACATGGCATCACTGGATGACGTGACTATGGCGTCACTTCCGCCTCACCCATCTGGAGGCGAAAGGTGTGAGACATACTATAGTACGACGCGAGCCGTTCCCCACGCCTTAATTTCGAAAAGCATCATTGCTCTCGCCCCTACTATAAAATGTTATTCATACCATTGGTTGAGTGGAACATGGCTGTAAGGGGTCTATGTGAGCTCGAGTGTATGTTCAGAGTTACAGGAGATTAGTAATGATCCTTTGTAAACTGGAAATACATCTCAAGAACTCAAATACAGAAATGATTCTGTAAGAAGTAAATAAACATGGAAATGGGGACTACAATTTACTTCTGACCACTGTATATGTAGGTTTGTTTTGATTTGATACTAATTTCAAATGTTCTACAAACTCTTCTCAATTCACTTGTGGTAAATTTTGTAAATCTGTTTTTGAGTGACTTCAAGCGTGAGTGAATCTTTCACCCAAACAATAAACAATATTCTCAAAGAAAGTCTAAAAAAATCGCAAGTAAATTTTCAGCTGATGGTTAAACCCGGAGGCTCACTGGTTGAATGGTCGTAGATAGCCCCCCCCCCCCCCCCCCCCCCCCACCCCAGTATGGCCACGTCTAACATTTTCCTACAAATCAAAACAATTTTTCGTTTTCGACTTATTTCAGATTAGGCAATTAAGTGTCTACCGTTTTTGGCACCCAAAGTCCTGTCGAAAAACATGTTTTAACCAAAATATTTTCCTTCTACTTGCATTATTTTACCAAAAAAGCCTAAAAAAATTCCCGACCAGTCGAAAATGTTTGGGTGAAATTGTCGCTCAAGTAGTGATGAAGGTGATGGTGGAAGGGTGTTACCACTCCACACACACCACCACCACCACCATCACCACCCTGTAGCTACGTGGTTGACTGGTTGAAACATTGTTTGTACATTTTTGCAGAATTTCATCTTTAATTCTTGTGGGTAATCATCGAGATGTCTTTCTAGCTGTTGTTGGAGAAGAAAATGAACATATACTTTTCTGGGTGAAGGTTTATCGTGAACTGAAAATTAATAAAAAAAAAAACAAAACAAAAAACTAGAGACATGTTAACTTCAATATATATATATCGGGAACGTAGATAGAGGACCTCGTCTTGGGGGTACCTCTCTGAAATGCTAGCGCCCGGCTGTCAAACATCTTTTCATAAAACCAAGAGCTACTCAAGACTTTCCAACTGCTGAAGAAATCCGAATGTACCATCTCCCTTGTTTTTAAAATCTGTAAGGTTTGGTTTGAAAATGGGAATGAGTTGAAAATGGTCCCCTGTGTGTGACAAGGCGCAATCTGCAATGCTTTAGCACTGCAGATGGCGACGTGTTGCACTCAGGGGATGACATAACTTAGAAAATCCCATTAAATGCTATAAATCAAATGCCACAAAATCTGCTAGCATATGGTATGAAAGTCCCAACTGTTGGTAGTTTGAGACTTAAACTTGAACATTTTGGTCGGGATTGTGGGGTGAGACACCCCTCATCCCTCCTTTTCCATGTTTCTGCATATACGACCAATACTGTTCACAAAAATTGCCGTTTAAATTAAATTATGTTTTCAATTTTTGCATGTGCCATCCTTTAACCGTGTTTTCTAAAGCAAAACATAGGGTTAATTGTTAAAGGGTTCAGGCGAACGAAATAGAAAGGACCATTCTTCTCAAATTGATTCGCTTTTGACAAGGTGTGAATAGTCTACAACAGTGATAAGCTCTTAACATTTAATTAACAAACTCTCATGAAAATATTTTCTCTGTATCCGTTTATTATCTCTCACGTCTTTTGTCATTGACATCTTAACCTGGAGTCAACGCCTCACTGGACCCGCATTCGTGACTTGTTTACCTTCTAATTACCTTATGGAGAGTATCACAAACCACCGCCAAGAATGTTTATCGAACATTTTTACAAAATAAGTACACTTTGTTGCGGCAAATCGCCGAATTAACGAAGGTTAGCGAGACACTGCCGCATGTCTACTAACCATTTGAGTGTTGCTAAGTTGCTGGCAGATATTTCTGTCAGGTGTAAAAATATCCGGTTACCAAGAACAGGCGGCTATCGGAAAGTGCATTATCGTTAATGGACAAACCACTGGTTCTGGTATTTCCGGCTCTGTAAACTGTACGACTCCATTTGATAGCGTGATTTCAATTTTTTCAAGGAATAACACCGCAGAACACTCGTCCAGCGACCACCCCATGCTGCATGGGTTGGTGGTGGGCTGGCCCGGAGAGTTCTGTCCCAGGAAACATTGAGCATGACAACCAACATGCAAATCAATATCTGCCTGAACAATGCACATCACACAAAGCGACAACATGGCTGTTGATAACTTTGCCGGTGCAATCAAGTTATGACACCCAATCGATTCCAAGGGTGCCGGGGGCATCCAAGAGCAGGGGGGGGGGGGGGGGGTGACAGTGTTACTGAAAAGAGCACTCAACTCTGGGTATCAATTAAGACCAGAGTTTACAACATATCATGAATCACAATGTGACACTTAATAGTATTGACATTGTATTACGCCCCTTATGTGGAACAAGGTGTCATCTGTTATTCATGGGGCACGGTATTATGTACGATAAAACATGGACATCCACTACCGAAAGATAATAACGTTCCCTTGGTAACGGTGTTTGTAAAAAAACTGAAATAAAAAAATAGGAGGGGCGCACAGGGTGAATCCGTCCATGGAAAATATCCGCTTGTGAATTAAACACCAGTAGTGAACCTTTTTTGATAGGTCTTCGTCATAAGATATTGTTGAGATGCAAGCCCTCAAATAATACTTTATCTTGTGCCTGTCAGTGAGACATGTTGCAATAGTTTTGTATGTACTGTTATTCGGTATGTAACTGTGCAGGTGTATAAAGCAGTATTAAACCATTGGGATTTTGTTTGATTTACTGAGGCCTGGAATATTTCTTTCAAAAGTCTGCACATCATGATCCGAGTAAAACAGTAGTTTATGTCTACGAATCAAACACAGCTTGTGAGTTTTTCTCCCTGAAGTCTGAAGTTAATTGTTTCCAATCCACGTGTTATATGTACATATAGATTTGATTAAAATGCTATCCATTGATTGGAAAACCTTTAGAACTTTGCAACACATGATAACAAGTAAAGAAATTGTTTGAGCTTACTAAAACTGGACATCTTATTGAATTACAAAGAGTAGAAAAGTTTGAACACTAGCCTACGATCACATAGACTGGGCTCAGTTAAGTCCAAAATCGTTCACTTTTGGATAAAAGCTTAAAACGTTTATTATTAGTGAGATATGTGGTGTACATCATCCAGTTGGCTCAAACTTGGCTGGCTTCGGCTTTCTGGTGCCCACTGGTCTTCAAGTTGACCTTTACCTTTTTTAAAACCCAGAGTGTTTGGGTAACTTCCTTCCATCCACTCTAACTACCACATCTGATGGCATATCAAAATTGTAATGCATGGACATGATTACTCTGTGCTCAAATGACAGCATTTGCTGTGAAGGTCAAGATCAGCCGGCCGATTTGACGTTTTATAACAGAGAATATTTTTCATATTACTCGCAACTTCCACTCAAATATCGATGTCCTTGCCCTTTTATCTGTTTGTCAGCTAATCGTTGTCTTTCCACTAGGAGGCGACGCCTTGGATCCCCAGTTCTTCACGGCTTTCCGAAATTGCTGCTTATTTTGAAAGATTAGGACCTGGCTATGTACAGGGAACTCGTGCAGGGCAAGATTGTTTTGCTGCGTATCTCGAACAATTTTCTCACGATAGCGCTGGACCAATCACGCAAACAATCTATCAAGATGTTAAAGGGAATGGTGGTGCTGTTTGGCCGGTGGAAACCCGTGCGTTGCTTGAGAGGTGGCAATTAGCAGGGCCTGAATTAGCATTAGCCACACTCATGGCTGCATTTGGAAGTTCTGGTCACACAGATCTAAGAGCCAAATCCAAATCATCACGAAACTCACTCAAAGCGATTCTTTGATTCTTGAAGGACTTATTTTTACTCATCACTACAATGGAGGGCGTTGGTAAAAATCCTTGGAGAGAGCACCGAGTTTACCCACATGGATACTATGGACTGTATGCCGAAGGCAATGATAGACTTGGGTAAGCTGTCAGGGGATTTCGGCTTGGGTAAAGAAGACGTTTTGGACAAAAGATGAAGAGAAGCTACCATTGGCGGATAATATTTCACAGGTGCCCTGCTAATGTTCAGGAAACCGACCAGGAAACGCAATCAACTTCAAGACAAAACTCTTCATGTGAAAGGTAACTGCCTTCTTTTTCTTATCATCATGTAGCAAGTTAGAGATGGCAACGAAAAGCAGTTCTTCAATCACGTGAACTACGAGAACCACTCGACTTATCAAAACCGCCAGAAGAAGGGTCAGATGTTACGGGCGCAATGGCTCTGCAGTAGTTATCCATGCGAAGCCAGCGGGTTCTTTGACATTCAGTGATTATGCGGATAAGTGCATCATACCCTACTTTATGTAACACTTGGATAATGTAGAGCGATTGGATGTCGTGTAGGAGAGGTATTTATCGAACAAACTGAAGTCATGTTTCAGAAAGGAGTGGTGAAAACGGTAGGAGATGATTTAGCGAAAAAATCCTCGTTACAGACAACTGGCGATGGCACTCAAATGCTCGCTCCGAGAAGAGGTAGTATTGGAGCAGTTGATGCCCTCAACCGCGAGGAAACCGACACCAGGACAACAGTCCAAGTGACGCATGTTGTGCGTATTTTCAGCGACTCCATAGTTCACATCAGAACATTTGATACAGGTGTAGTTGTTCTGTAGTTGTTTCACATTGTAATAGACTCAAGGTTTCGGAGTTGTCGTTGCGTCAAGTTTAGGGAGGAACTTTTGTTGTGTACCAAACGCATGGGATAGCTGCATTGCGTTGTCCTGTGAAAACAAAGCACTGTCTGATTTCCAAATGTTAAGGTGTTCGGATCATTTATAACCGTGGCTACCCCCAGGACCACACCAAACCCATTTATAATAAGAAGCAATAATGTAGAACACAAAACAGAAGAAATAATCTATCCGTTCCAAATTTTAAATAACGAGCCTTTTTCGAAGTAATTTAATTAACTCACTAATCCGTAATCAGAGTACAAAGCGTGCATGGTTTAATCATGAGGAAAGCTGAATCCTTTCAAAGCCTGTCAAACAGCCTTTGATTGGGCTAAGAGTCCCTCATAATTGAACATGTATTGACATATAATAAATTGAATTAGCACCTTTTGCGTGAGTGAACAGTAAGCTAATAGCTCACTTAACAATGGAAATTGATGAACCAAGTTCTTAAATAAGAGAGATAAGAAACGGTAGCCTTGGTACAGAGAACAGAGATTCAAGAGGTTATACAGAACTCTTCCACATAGCTCTTACAGAGTAGTACATTTCCGGTAAGATTGTCATTTGGGCATCATGCACACGGTTATGAGGATCGTGTGAGTAGAAGACTGGCAGATTCAAGGTTCAAGCTAAGTACTAGAATATATCATATTTACTAATGAGGTTCGGCTCCACTTTCATTTTGTGTCATTTCGCACCTTGGACTCCGAGGTGCTAACAACTGATCAATGGTTCTCCCACTGGTAATCCAAGAGACACTTGTCAGAGTGAAGGTTACCCTTGCCACCACCTGGAGTATCCAGGTGCTCAAGGGCAAAATTCACCTGACAGTGGATTTTGATAAAGAATCGGAACCGCCGTCCTCGGAGAGGTGTAGCACCTTTCGTGAGGGGATTTCCCCTCACACTGGTCACCCTCCTAGTGACACGGAAAAGCTGGATGAAGGCAGCCGGAGTAGTACAGCCACAGCCACCATCAAGAAGAAGAGAATAAGAAAGAAGGGACCCTCCGCCAGACGACGAGATGCCCGCCGAATGACGGAGTTCCTGGAGAAGAAGAAGAAGGAAAAGGAAGAGAAGGAGGAAAGTGAGGGCGTCAAGGGGACAACGCCTGTCACCCCAGAACAAACCTTGTCCAGCCCGGCACCCCTCTCCCAGGAGGAGGGTCCGGAGGACCGTGGGTCGTCAGGTGACAGTTCATTCTCCAGCTCATCAGACTCTTCATCTGAAGAGGAGATGGAGGAGGATGCTCTGTCAATGGTGCAGGAAGCTGTCTCTGATGACGCACCTTTCACCCCTCCAGCTCTTGCTTCTCCAGCTTCTTTGGACCAGGAGTCCGACCAGGAGGAGAGCTTCCCGGAGTCCGCGGAGGCATTCCTTGGGGAGGAGATCGAGGACGATAACACCCGAGCCACAGTCCAAAACAACTACAGCTTCTATGTATCCAAACAATTTCCAGCACAATCTATCAGGACAATCCTCACAATAAATTTACAAAACTATAGGAAACCTCAAGAAGAAACAGCAGCTAGGACCAGGCTATTCACTACCAAGGAACCTACTAATCCTCCAGACCCAACAACGCCAACATCTATCTCTCCAACACATCCTCCTCCCACCAAGAAAAACCGCAGGAGACACAGACGCCGCTGAACACCTTTACTCTTTCCCTCCTCTGCCACGCTCTGACATGACAAAACTATACAGTCAACGGGGGTCGAAAGGGGCTTGTTCCCCAATTCCGTCCCTGCGCTCCTTCGGCGCGCGAAACCATTCATTCTCTAGTACCCTTGGTACAGAGAACAGAGATTCAAGAGGTTATACAGAACGCTTCCACATAGCTCTTACAGAGTAGTACATTTCCGGTGAGATTGCCATTTGGGCATCATGCACACGGTTATGAGGATCGTGTGAGTAGAAGACTGGCAGATTCAAGGTTCAAGCTAAGTACTAGAATATATCATATTTACTAATGAGGTTCGGCTCCACTTTCACAGGGCGACGTTACGAAAAACATATCAGTCGAATGGCGGATTCGAGCTAAGCAAGCATCATGTTTATTTACTAATGAGGTTCAGCACCACCTTCACAGGGCGACGTTACGAATAGCATATATCAGTCGAAGAATTAAGTATTACTGAGGTAAAGCAGTGCAATTTTATTTAGACACAATTGTTAAGGGAGAACAATTAAATGAGCTGATAGCCGTATGAATATTCATGAGTAAACACCCCACTCCATTCCGACCCCGGCATTTTCTACAAGTACTAATCCGGGAACTGCAGGTTCATCATATTTCTCACATTTGTGTATTATTTATGGGGTATGGCCGGCCATGTGATTTGAAATACATTGTATATATAGTCTATGAAAAATACTTGATCTTTGTAAATATTAATTAACCATCTTTGGACATAATTATACATAAGCAATAGAGCGTTATCCAGTCTTATTGTTTTTAATCAACTCTTCAGCCTGAGGTGTCGGTAACTCATGTTTTTGTGACCTCTCCAAGCTGCCTTCTCTAATTGATGAGTATTCCTCCCGCGATATCCATGGGTGTCGCATGAATAATACTCATCAGTTGGAAAGGGTTACCATTCACGATTAGTTCAAGTGGAATCAACTTAATCCCCACCCCTCTCACGAGCAGAAGACCTCGCCGGTTATACATTCTTCAACTTTTGTAGGTAGGGGATAGAAAATGGCGTAGGTCATTTGACAGCCCTTTCCAGGAGTAGCCGACGCATTTGTGTGAATTCCGTCCACATGTCAATTTCCACTCTTTATCGATGATCAAATTATGTAACTTATCAAACGGTTTGTAGTGTTACCTTAGGCGAATACGATAATATAATGACTGTCAATGAGGCTAGTCGCGTCATATTTTCTAGAGGATGAAAGCTAGAGAACAGGGTTTGTTTGGGGACAGTGCATTTTCGAGGAAGAGAACGTTCCCAGATTGTGCCCAGTCCAACAGATCGGGGTGGAAGATAAACTCAGTCGGAAGTTTTGAGCCTTTATGGACGAAGTTACCCCAGGCAAGCGATGAATGCTTTATACTCATCCGAAGCAGCTACAAGAAGTCCTGCAGAACTGTTTGTAAATGCAAGCAGAGCGAATCTGGCTGGCACTGCCATGTGTGTGCTCGGTGCTTCACAGCGGAGGACATTTGAGTTTCTTGTAACTTCTTAATTGTCACTCTCTGTAAACTTCAAAAACGTTTGCTTATGATTTGTGTTATGTTCTAATGCTACGCGGGGTGAGTGTGGGGACGGGGGGGGGGGGGGGGCAGAGAAACTGTTGACGCGACTGAAAGCTTGTTGGCAAATATCACGATGGAATTCCTCATGAGCGAAATGTCTATCATAGGGAAATCCTGATCAGGCGTGAACATGCCTATATGTAGCTACAGCTTTTTTGAAGATTGTTGAAATAGTTTCATCGGCCTAATGGTATCCTCTTTAGAGTCAGAGTCTTCCATTGGAATCCAACAAATCCAAAAGGTTTATATAACCCACCTCACCTCTAGGCATCAGCTTTGTTGATACAGAACTGCAGTAAACGTTCAGAATCAGATGATGTACAGCTCATTGGAAAACTTCAAGACCCGCGCATACTGTGGGGAAGGGTTCAGCCAAAACAATCTGGACACCTAGGCAGGGTGGGTGGGTGGTGTCGGGCCGGATAAATATGTTTTGTAGGAGGCTGCACATTTTCCCTAGGGGCTTAGAGAGGCTCATATGATAAAATAACATCCAGTTACCCTTAGTGACCAACAAACTGGGGAACTGAGATGTCCAGATGTATATATACTACTGAAAGTTTGCTAAGCACAAAATATTTGACACATCATTGTGAAATTTGCTGGTGACATTTTAGCGATATTTTTGGTGGATATGTTTGAGGGATGTATTGAGATGGTCCCCAGTGTTTACATTAGCACTCTTGACAGGCAGACTTTTCGTGACAGTCATGGAAAGCATGTATCCCTTGATTTTCATGATGTTTTCGTGCACTGTCTACATGTACATGACATGTGTAGGGTATTCAACCTTCATTTCAACACAAACCCTTGTGATTTAATGATTGAATATGGCAAGTGCAAATGTAAGAAGACATTTGTCTGAAGCAGAAATGTGGCGGGCTGTAGGGATGGTGGAGCAAGGGCTACCTATCGTCAGGTTGGTGAAGCCCTTGGTGTGCACCATACGGTGATCATCAGAGCCTGGGTAAGATTTCAGCAGTATGGCACACCAGTAAGACGGCATGGTGGTGGCAGAGACAGGGCAACATCTGCAGCTGAAGACCGGTTTTTGATCATTCAGGCCCATAGGAACTGGTTTGCTACAGCAACCCAGCTCCGCAGTGACCTTCAGAATGCATCCGGGGTAAATGTATCGACGCAGTCTATTCGGGCAGGGTTGCACAAAGGTGGTCTCCGATCAAGAAGACAGTGTATTCGCATTCCGCTGTCCCAGAACCACCGCTAGGCACGATATGAATGGGCCATGAACCACGTTGGATGGACCAGAGAAGATTGGCGACCTGTCCTTTTTACAGATGAGTCAAGGTACTGCCTAGACCACACAGATAGGCGTTCTAGGGTATGGAGAAGACCAGGAGCGCGATTCCATGCAGCCAACATTGCTGAGCATGGCCGCTATGGTGGAGGGTCAAATATGGTCTGGGCGGCATCAGCTGGGAAAGACGTACAGAGCTCTGTGTCCTTGAATGTGGTACATCGACTGCACAACGGTATATTGACGAGATCCTGGATGTCCACGTCAGATTGTATGCAGGTGCAGTGGGTGATAGATTCATCCTGATGGACGATCATGCCCGTCCTCCTGTTGCCCATGCTGTCGGGGAGTACCGACTGAGGGAGGGGATTGAGCGTATGGACTGGCCAGCAAGATCCACTGACCTCAATCCAATCGAACATGTCTGGAATGAGCTGCAGCTTGCATGAAGTGTCCAGGAGCTTGGTGCCATGCTGATCCAAGAATGGAACAACATCCCACAATGGACCACCAGGAAACTGATTGGGAGCATGAGAAGGCGTTGTCAAGCTGTAATTAACAGTAATGGGTCTCATACTCGATACTGAACCCATACCAGTTCGCTCCGTCAACTTTTCGGCATATTGAAAAATTTCCTCTTTTCCAATAATATCAATTTTCCATGGGTATCGTATTCAAAAGCTAAAAAATAATGTCAAACAAAAATAAAATGTTACACTCTAAATCGGTTGGGTTAAAAATCAACCCAAATCGACTGGGTTGAGTGAATATGAACCCAATTTGGGTTCATATTCACTCAACCCAGTCGATTTGGGTTGATTTTTAACCCAACCGACTTTAGAGTGTAATTTCTGTACTTAAATCATTAAAGATATAATCAAATAAAAAATATATACACTTTTCATAACAATATTTCAACTAAAACGTAAAACAGGTATATAGTTGGATATACTTAGTGCTTAGCAAACTTTGAGTAGTATATTACATAATGTATAGCTACTGCTGGCGAGAAATGTGTGACCTTTGATTGGGTGACACCACCCTGTGTCGCTGTCATACAAGCAATATGGGGTGGGGTGGACATCAAGGGAGATCAAAAAGAAAATATTTCTCTGCAGTCATTCATTTTTATAATAAAATCGAAGGAGAAAACAAAAACTAATCTCTCAAACACAGAATTAAGAAATAAAGCATCCGAGGGCAAGGGGGTTAGGGGCATAAAAAGAACACTTGACTCTTGGTATTATAGTTAAGACCGGGAGTTTACAACGGTTCATAAATTGTTGTGTGAAACCCAAAATAGTACAGTAGAATCCTCTTAATTGAATATCCATTTTGCCAGTGAAAATTATTCAATTAACAGGAGTATACAATTAACAGGGATTTGGCCAGTTTCCTGTGTTCTGGAGGTATACTGAGCATTTATTCTATTATATATTGGTTGACAGAGCTCATAGAGCTCTGTCAAACAAGATATAATAGAATAAATTCCTGTATTGGATGTAGTGAGGCCAAAAAGGTTGATAAATAAGGGGAATTTGGTGCGTGTCACAGTAATTTTTTCGACATATTACAAAAATTTATACACAATTAACAGGAGTTTACTCTACAACCCATATGCAGTTAACAGATCAAATTTGTACTGAAGATATGGTAAATGGTTTTATGTTTGAAAATTATATTCAATTAACAGGGATATACAATTAAGAGATATCCAATTAAGTGGGCTCCACTGTATTGAATTATGTATCATCCCTTGATAGGAACAATGTGCCATCTGCAATGTTAAAGCTAAGGCTAAAGCATTGCAGACGGCTCTTTGTTCCACCGAAGGGACGATAGAAAGCTTCAGATATTACCATGCCGATTGAATAGTTTCTTAACCCTTTGAACCCGAGAAATCGTTTTTTTCCGGTCCAGGAATATGAACGTCATAATTTCATTAATCAGGATGGGTGCTAAGTGCGTGTGTGGGGAAGGCAAATCAATATTTTCAACGTGCAGCCCCAATAACTGGGGTATTTATTGACCAGTCGCATATGGATACTGTACACGTAATGTCCTCGTCAAAGGACTGGACCACGACAAAAATAAAATTAATGAGCAGGTGGTCGAATTATTCTATTATATATTAATATATGTACACGTTCATTCGACACGGCAGTGGTTGGAAAATTTGAGTAATCAATTCCTCTACATAATTACTACAGTCTAGGGATCCCACATCAAATCTTATAGTAAAACAGTGGTGCTCCCTATGATCAGAGGCGGCGCAACTGAGAGGAGGAAGGGCATGGGGGACACATCCACCAACACTTTTCCACAGAAATGATACGCGGTTACACAATGAGTTTTAGAATTGGCGCATCAGAACGTGTCAATATGCAATGCAGGCATTCCAGTAATATATTATTTGCAAATCCAAACAAATTTACTTGCATTTGGCAAATAATCACACTTGTGGTCCCTTTGGTCCGTCTTTTCTATTTCATTTATCTTCCAGCCCGAAGGGTGGGAAGATGATTGAAGTAGAGAAAATAAACGGGAGCGTGAGCGCATCTAAACGAGACACAAGCGGGTGTTAGTACATTTGCCAATATGGATTGTAACTTCTTTCCCACTGGGCCAACCCACGGTAGCCTTGGACAAACGTGTTCCTCCACTTTCATCCAGCTTCCGTCGCCTCTGCGTGGGATCGGCGTATATTTTCTAATTAATCTGACATCGTACTGGAGTACACATAAATTTCTCGACAATTGGTTTAAACTGTGGAAAACAAAGTATTTGACGAGTGTCCTTCACTTTTCGAATGTTTTACTTAATCTTGTTATTTTGAGATATGCGAAGTTCAGAAGGCATCATGGTAAGTGGTGATCTAAATCTAAAACGTCTAAACGAACATCGTTCAACCTGTTATAAACGAAATTGCACCGATCCTTTCAGTAACCCTTCCGGGATATTGAGGCACCAATACATAGTGTATTTTTTTTTTTGGGGGGGGGGGGGGGGGTGGTGGTGTTTGTGTGTGGTTCAGAAGGCAAGATTCGCATTGTGTAATGCTGAGATGTGCGCGGTATGAAAGACGCGTTGCGTTCATTGTCGTCAGAACACAATTCAGTTAGAGTGCGGGGACGGAAATCAACGACCCTCGTTCTAGCTCTCAATGTATATCACGCGCGCTTTCGGCGCACGTGAAATGCAGAAAATTCTCCAACTCTGGTAACTGATTCCAGTCCCTCATACTCCACCCTCGTTGTATACTGTCTTAGTTCCAAATATCACATACCACTGTTTTATCATTGGGTGGTGTGGTATGGTGATGAAATGGGGCAATCACACCCAAGGCTGAAGATGTCTGATCCAGACACAAGACTTGCCACGTGTCTGACTCAAATATCTTTCCCAGAGGGCGAGCATTACCGATCCCCAAAAGAATCGAGGTAGCTTTCCTCCCACATGACGTCAGTGAAATTGAAACATTTCTCGTACGATGAATATTTTCTGTTCTACCCAATAATCATAGAGAAAAATGAAATTGCATATTCGGAAAAGGCTTCGATAGGTATAGCGTTATTTCATAACAGCGGTGGGTTAACACACTGAAGCGAGTTGAAACAGCTGCCATTCCGGAAGACCTGTCGATTTGGGGCGAACGGCTTTTTGGGTTGCGTAGAGGTTACCTAAAATGAAAAACACGCGAACGGAAAACGGGTCGCGCTAAATTATCACCGGGTCATGCAAAATATTTCTTTGCCAAGTTGAATGATCTAGTATGAATGAATGGTGGAATGATCTTGAGCATTACCCAATCATCAGCTGCATAGGTGTTTGCTTCTGCGTGAAATGTAGCTGCTCTGTTGGCCAATTATTGGCCAACAGAGCAGCTATACTTCAAGACAGATACAATGAAAGTGCCAATGACACTGGAGCTTAACTTGTCTGTGAGTTGTGTTTGATGAAAAGGATAATGTTCAATGTTTATGAAAGGATTATGAAATAAGACAAAAATTGTGATAATTGGGAATATGTTAATTTCTGTTCCCTGTATGCCATGTTTTTAATAAAAATAATACGAGGTGTAGACTGTACTAAAGGATTGAGGGTGGGATAATGTGGCCCTCACAGTTAATGTATGTGGCCCTCAAAGTTAATGTTTGTCAACGAAAGTTACCAAGTTACAGTGAAATTATTCCAAAACGAGTCATCCTATCAAGTTACAATGAAATCCCTACATAAATACGGCCTGTGTACTGTGCTAACGGTTTTGGGGCTTCGGGCCTCTGTAGCCATCACGGTTGACCGATCGCAACCAAAAGGAGATGTCCTCATCTAGACATTATACTGAATCATCCTACCAAGTTACATTGAAATCCCTTCAGAAATATAACCTGTAGTCTGTGCTAAAGTTTTTCGGGTTTTGGGCTCGGGCAGCCGTCATGGTTGAATAATCGCGACCAAACGGGGATGTTCTCATCTGGGCATTATTTGGAGTCATCCTACCAAGTTACAATGAAATCCCTTCATAAATATGACCTGTAGACTGTGCTAAAGGTTTTCGGGCTTCGGGCCCCTGAAGCCGTCACAGTCGACCATTCGGGACCAAAAAGGGGATGTTATCATCTATATATTATATGGAGTCAACCTACAAAGTTACAGTGAAATCCCTCCATAAATACGTTCTGTAGACTGAGCTAAAAGTTTTTGGGTTTCGGGCTTGGCCAGCCGTCACAGTTGACAGATCGTGACCAAAAGGGGACGTTCTCGTCTAGATATTGCACAGAGGTATCCTACCAAGTTACAATGGAATCCCTTCAAAAATACGACCTGTACACTGTGCTAAATGTTTTCGGGTTTGGGGCTCGAGCAGCCATCACGGTTGACCAATCGCGACCAAAAGGGGACGTTCTCATCTAGACATGACCCCATACCTACATATGAAATTTCGTGACGATCGGACAAGAACTACGGGGTGAAGCCTGTGCTAAAGGAAAATGTGAACAGACTCACAGACTAACAGATTTACGCACGCGTGATGGCAATAGCTTATCTTGACTTTGTCATGTTAAGCTTATGAGAACACGTTTACATCGTCTTTTGTCTCGCGGGGCAAGCTGGCAACCAGGGTACGGCAACAGTAACGAGCTAATCCGTGAACCAATGCTACATTGACACACATCATTTGTTTGAAAGCAAACGAAGAACTCGCAGTGACAAGCCAGTCTTTCCAGGGAGTGAGAACATTGCAGGACCAATTTCAATGTAATTTCAGAGGTATGCCCAGAAAAGATTGGGAAGCTAAATTATCAACGAAAGTAAAATGTCCGGAGTTTTCCTTATCAGTCACTGTGTTTCCCTATCAATGAGCAAACAAAACGCCTTTATGTGACAGAGAAACGAAACAAAAAACACAGTGGCAAGCAACTCCCTTAGAATCCAACTAGCGTCTTCGACAGTGGGCAAAGTACTGAAATGATTGGACCAAGTTTTGATGGTATCCTACAATCCATTGAGAAAACGAAATAAGGACGGACTTAAGATGACACTGAATTCTACTGGCAAGCGACAGGGGCGCCTGAAGATGGAAAGGGCAGGGGGGAGGGGGGTGTTGGGTTACCTACCGGGAAAGGAAAATAGGCACTACATAACCTGCTTTAAGCAAATAAAAGATAACTGCTAAACTAACAATCCACCGTGTAGGCATACTGGCACGTGCCCAGTCGATAATGTGAGTGCCGGAATTGTCCGCTCGATTTAACAACCGGTACACGACGCTTTGTGGCATTTATTGGAGCACGTAACGTTGCTAAGATAATGTTGGAGTAAGGTACATCCCGGATGGAAAGAGTACCTGTGCTCCCCCACCCTCTGCCACTTGGCATAGGCCAGGGGGAAGTGCCCCGCTCTGCCCCGGCACGGCGTCCCTGCAAGTAGCGAGCTTTCTTGGCATAATTAGTCAACAAAAGGCTTCAACAATAATTTGTGTAATTCTGCGTGGTGCGCAACCATTCACCGAGAAACCAATCATCGAACTTCTTAGCAGACAGCATATCTCTTTATTTGTTGGTATTTAAGGTCATTTTTCAGCATTTATGGCTGTACAATAACCACAACACATGCATAAAGTCAAGTTTCGCTATTGTTTTCAGCAAGCCTCCGGCTTCTAGAGGACCTTTATATCTTGCGTTGGTTACCCAACCCTAGTTTGCCAGTAAATAAGAACTTAGTCAAGAAGTTCTCTCCACTCTCAGTGGTTACTGCGGTAGAACGCGTCCCTTTTGAAACCCGCAAACTCTCAAACAGTTTCAGCGAATATGATATAGGAAGACACTATCCACTGCGTGAACAAATTGAAAATACGCACAAATTCTAAGCTTTTGGTGTAATCTCGTCATGTTGCATTGACTACAACCAAGGCGCCATTGAAATTCAGACCCGAAAGCATCACTTTTCAGTATCACCTCTCTTTGCGGCTCTATGCTGTATTTTCTTGTCTTGGATGCCCAAGGGGCGTGATTTGAAATAAGTTTTAAGTCTTGTCGTGCCGAACATGTTGCATTCTAAATTAACAGCATTTAAACCACCAGTTTGTAAGACACTTCTTATGACCGCAGCTACATTATTTGAACAAATTTGTGATTCATCCATATCTTGCCAAGTTTTTAAGTGTTTGAACAGACAATTTTCCCCAGCGACGTTAAAATTGCTTATTCTATTACATACATTCTAAATCAAGAACTGTGCAGAAACAGTTGGCTCATTGTTGTGACAAATGGTCAAAGTATAGGCAGACAAATTTGCCTTCTATTTTAACCACACAGTTCCCGATATAAATTGGGCCTACTCCAGTACACTGAGTTACTAGAGTTCAAGAAAAGTTTTACTTGAACCAGTACTCTCACTTTTGTTCAAATCTGGGCTTTTCAATACGTATTGCATGCATACATGTAATGCCCACAAACAATCTTTATGGGGCATGCAAGTCGAAGATAATTGTCAGCAAGAGACTTCAGCGCAGATGTATTGTGTACTTCACGTCATAAACATTGAATTTCTCGCAAATCAAGAGACTCGATTGTTGTTTTGCACGTATACACTAGTCAACATCAGACACCCCCCCCCCCCTCCCCCCCACACACACACATTACAGATCATGTCACGTCCAGAGTTAATCCACCGAAAAAAGAACCATCAGTCGTAGATCTTCCAAAGTGAGTTAAAACGACTTTAGGGTTCTTTTAGGACTACAGTAGACTCCGAGTGGGTCTGATGAGTGCCTGGCTCTGTAAGGCAGGAAAACTAAATGCGTGATACGAAAGGTTGGTCGTCTTGTTTCTCTAGTGCAATTCTTGATACACCTTTCAGACGAGTCTACCCTACCTTACATGTGTTTTCGTTCAATTCTAGTGGCCATTTATGCCGTACTTTCCTTCAATGCTTAGCAGTTTCTGCGGTGTCTCTCCACTCTCGAGCCAAGGAAACCATGCCATCAGCCAAGTATAACCCCGTGATCTTTATCTCCCCAACTCTTAACCGCTTTGCCCTTGTCCTTGGCGCTTCTTCTTAATCTTTAGTGGTACAATGCAAGAAAAATCGGTGACCAAACTGCGCCCCTGAATAAGACCAACTTCCAGTGTGATCATTTTTGTTGTGATGTTGTTTCCAACGTTGTCTTGACTCGGTATGTCTCTGTACAGTACTTTCGTGACTCTACCAAAATCTTCCTCCAATACGAGACCCTGAAGTTCAACCCGGATCGTTTCGCCCCAATTCCCGTGTTGTTTCCTCCCAATCCTGGTTCGCCCGGGTGGTTTCGTCCCACAGACGGAGGTGGGTGCTTTCGCCCCGAAATTTTATTTTTGGTAATGCAATGTAATTGTTGTTTCCTTTAGTGCCTTCTCCCGTAAGATTTACCAAAGTAAACAATTTCAATTACAATTATGATCATAATTGTTACTAAATTGAGAATTTTCACCCTATTCGCATGAACTGATACGCGAAATCAGACAAATAGAGAGGGAATTGGTGGTATGCCATGAGGTATGGATTAAATAATAACAGGACTAGCAGTGAAATTATATGTTTTATTCCTGTTTTACTTATGTATTTGTTTATCATATTTTTACAGTTTCGTATTCATAAGCATACCATTCGAGTAAAATTTGTACATCTATGTAACATCTTTAACAATGCACTTATCAATCGGACTGCGCCATTGGTTGGAAATGTGTGGTGTGTTGGCTCGTTCGTTAAATGCAGGAAAGGCTTGGCATTATGACTGTGTGGCAAAAACGGCAATGCTAGTAACTGTCTGATGTATATGTTAACTGTCTGATGTATATGTGTATCCATTGATTTTCTCTATAGGATCTTGATAAACCTACATGTTGATCCTGCACGTGCCTCCACACTGCCTGCATTCAGTAGAAGACGCAGCCGTTGATAGCAACACTTGGGAATACCACCCTGACTGCCTGCCATTAATTGTTTGCCGTTGATAAATTGTTTTCAAGGTGGGAAGTGTGTCATGTCCGTATTAGTTATATGCATTTTAATGTTGATGTGGAGGCGGAAAAGTACTTTAAAATCAATAAAAAAAATGTAAACAAGAAGCCCCATGGAGCCTGAGGCACTCATCTGACCAAAGTTTTAAAGGGTAATACTTTTTGCCGGTAAAAAGGACGGTATCCGGTAAAAAGGACGGTAAGTGTATAAAAACTACGTTTTAAAGTACTAAATGTACCTCTGAATGTGTGAAAAGTGATTATTTAAGGAAGCTTACGCAATAATAAGTATGCAGAAGGAAGATTAAGTATTGTTTGTTTTATTGTAGACTATTTACAAGACAAAATAGATCATTTTTCCATCGGCACTGATCGACACGCCATTTTGTGCAAGGAAAACAACGATTTCGCTGAGGTGCACGACGGGGTGAATATTATCATACTTGCTCGATGGAGGTGTAGCTAATTTTAGATGTTTCTGTTCACCACGAGGGGATTTAACAGCAAGTGTTTTGGGAGAGAAACCATTTACAATTTGAAAATAGTCTACAATAAAACAAACAATACACAATCTTCGTTTTATATTGCGCACGCTTCATTAAATTGTCACTTCACACTTTCAGAGGTGCATGTCGTAAAACAGTTTTTTATACGCTTACCGTCCTTTTTACCGGCAAAAAGTTGTGTTCAAACTAGCTTTTTTGGCGAAACTCTAACTGAAAATAAAATATGAACCCCTGTTTAAAAAAAAAAGCTTGAACACAACTTTTTGCCGGTCAGTAAAAAGGACGGGGGAAGCGTATAAAAATTGTTTTACTAAATGTATCTCTGAAAGTGTGAAGTGACAATTTAATGAAGCATGCGCAATATAAAACGAAGATTAAGTATTGTTTGTTTTATTGTAGACTATTTTCAAATTGTAAATGGTTTCTCTCCAAAAACACTTTCTGTTAAATCCCCTCGTGGTGAACAGAAACATCCAAAACTAGACTTTATGATTCTGGAGAATCATGGCTTTTCCCGATGAGATTCCATGATTTTTCATGACCCCCACAGTGCCTGATGAATTGTTTTTAACTGTCTCACTGGAGTTCCTTCATTGATGTTATGAGAAAGGTGAGTATAGTAGTCTCAAATGACTCAGTTTGATAAAAAATTGTTTAGGTAAAAACCATAATTAACGGTGGAGTGGGTTAATGTCAATATCGTCGTCCTACAAGTTAATTACCGACAAAAGGAGTTATGTTTGTTTGACACATACCCACGTAGTGCTGTGGCTATTTGAAAATGGTCCATTTTATCTCAAATGTATCCAAAATATTGATGTCTGGCAGATTGTAGAGGGTTAACAAGTGCTAACAGGAATATTCATTCATGCAACTTGTAATGTCACACCAAGAACTGTGAATGGCCATTTTTTCTTTAAAATCTACAAGATGTTTTCAGAGAAATCCAGGGAGAACATGAATTTTAAGCTTTTGATGGGTATCATTGTTTATCCAGCCCAAAACGGGTTAAGTGTTGTTTTTTTTAATACTCTTATTACTTCCAAAAATAATTCTCAGTGAATTCTACTTCCACTTATTTTGATCTCTCCCCGGATAACATGAATTTTTAACCTTTTGAGGAATATCTTTCTGTAATCAGCCCTAAACGGGTTAATGCTTGGTTTTGTGAATACCTTCATTACATACAAAAATGATCATCGGTGAATTCCACTTCCAATGAAGGGGGTTATGTTTATCTCACAGGTACACATTTGGTGTTATGGTTGCCCAAGAACAGCCCATTTTCTCCAAATGTCTATGCTTGGCAGCCTCTGGAAGGTTAACAAATGCTTACCAAAATATTTTGTCCATCCAACTTGAACTGTCACTCCAAGACCTGCGAAAGGTCAATTTTTCTTGAAATTTTGTTTTGAGAAATCCACAGAAAACTGGAATTTTAAGCTTTTAAGGGGTATATCTCTTTAACTAGGCAAAAGTGGGCTAAGACCTCAATTTTTGAATACACTTACTACTTACAAAAATGTTTCCCTGTCAGTTTTGCGTCTGGTAAAAGAAGTTATGCATCTCTGTTGCATTCCCATTTGATGTTGTTGGTGTCCAAAAACAGACTATTTTTTCAAATTTTTCACATTTAGCAGTCCATGGAGGGTTAACAAATGCTTCCCGGAATAATTTATCCTATCAACTGGTAATGTGACACCAAGACCTATCAGTGGCCATTTTCTCTTGAAAACGCTACCAGATGTTTGTAAAGAAATCCAGGGAAAACATAAATTTTTAAGCTTTTGATGGGTATCACTATTGACAACCACAAAAGGGGTTAACGCTTGGTTTTTTTGAATACTCTTATTACTTACAAAAATGGTCCTCGGTGAATTCCACTTCCAACAAAGGAGATTATGTTTATTTCTCAGGTACGCATTGGGTGCTGTGCGTGTCCGAAAACAGCCCATTTCAACAAAAATTTTCTGTTGAAAACATACAAGATGTTTGTAACGAAATCCATGGAAAACATGATTTTTTTTAGCTTTTGATGGTTATCGCTATTAACCACCCCAAAAAGGGGTTAATGCTTGGGTTTTTGAATACCCTTATTACTTACAAAAATGGTCTTTGGTGAATTCCACTTCCAACAAAGGAGATTATGTTTATTTCTCAGGTACGCATTGGGTGCTGTGCGTGTCCGAAAACAGCCCATTTCAACAAAATTACGATGCTTGGCAGCCCCTAGAGGGTTAATAAATGCCCACCGGAATATTCTGTCCGTGCAACTTGTATTATCACACAAAGACCTGCGAGTAGTCAATTTTTCTTGAAAACCTACAGGATGTTTTTAGAGAAATCCACAGAAAATGGGAATTTTAAGATTTTAAGGGGTCTCTCTCTTTAGCCTGTCCAAAATGGGTTAAAACTTCAACTTTTGAATACCCTTACCACTTACAAAAATGTATGCGTATAGATTGTGTGCTCGATAAAAGAAGGCACTTTTCTTTGTGGAGTACCCATTGGGTGCTGTTGGCATCCAAAAACAGCCCATTTTATCACAATTTTGACTTTTAGCAGCCCGTGGAGGGTTAACAAATGCTCACCGCAGTATTTTGTCCATGCAACTTCTATTGTCACACCAAGGCCTGGGAGAGACAAATTTTTCTTGAAAATCTACAAGACTCGTTTAGAGAAATCCACGAAAAACATAAATTTTTTAGCTTTATGGGGGTATTGCTGTTTAACCAGCCCAAAACGGGTTAATGATTGTTTTTTTGAACACCCTTATTACTTACAAAAATGATCCTTGGTGAATTCTACTTCCAATAAAGGAAGTTATGTTTACTTCTCTGGTATCGTTTGGGTGCTGTGGGGTCTTAAACCGGCCCATTTCATTAAAATTTTGATGTTTGGCAGCCTGTGGAGGGTTACCATATGCATCGCCTAATATGTCGTGTGTATCAAAAGTCGTGTCATAGGCAGGTCTAGCAATGATGAATGTTTAAAAAAAATCTACAAGACCTGTTTCGAGAAAGTGCCAATAAACCCCAATTTTGGCAGTTTTTTGCCAATTCTGGCGAAATAAGGGTTAAATCGAAAATTCCGCTTTGGTACATTTTTAGATTTTTTGCCCCTCTATGCGTGTGCCAAATTGTGTGAAAATCAGTTCGAAAATGGCTTCTGAATCGTACGGACAAAAATGTGTGGGAAAAAAAAAAAAAAAACCAAAAACCACCCCAAAACACTAGACTTTATGATTCTGGAGAATCATGGCTTTTCCCGATGAGATGCCATGATTTGTCATGACCCCACAGTGTCTGATAAATTGTTTTTAACTGTCTCACTGAAGTTCCTTCATTGATGTTATGAGAAAGGTGAGTATAGTAGTCTCAAATGACACAGTTTGATAAAAAAATTGTTTAGGTAAAAATCATCATTAACGGTGGAGTGGGTTAATGTGAATATCGTCGTCCAACAAGTCAATGACCGACAAAAGGAGTTATGTTTCTTTGACACATACCCACTGAGTGCTGTGGCTATTTGAAAATGGTCCATTGTATCTCAAATGTATCCATAATATTGATGTCTGGCAGCTTGTAGAGTGTTAACAAGTGCTAACAGGAATATTTATTTATGCAACTGGTAATCTCACACCAAGAACTGTGAATGGTCATTTTTTCTTTAAAATCTACAAGATGTTTTCAGAGAAATCCAGCGAGAACATGAATTTTAAGCTTTTGATGGGTATAATTGTTTATCCAGACCAAAACGGGTTAAGTGTTGTTTTTTGAATACTCTTATTACTTCCAAAAATAATTCTCAGTGAATTCTACTTCCACTTATTTTGATCTCTCCTCTCAACTTCGGGTGCTGTGGGTTGACAAATGCTTAGAGGAATATTTTGTACATGCAACTTGTAATGTCACATTAAGATCTGAGCATGGCCATTTTTTCTTGAAAATATATGAGATGTTTTCAGAGAAATCCTCGGATAATATGAATTTTTAACCTTTTGAGGGGTATGGATCTGTAACCAGCCCTAAACGGATTTATGCTTGGTTTGATGAATACCTTCATTACTTACAAAAATGATCCTCGGGGAATTCCACTTCCAAAGAAGGAGGTTACGTTTATCTTGCAGGTACACATTGCGTGCAATGGGTGCCCAAGAACAGCCCATTTTCTCAAAATTTCTGTGCTTTGCAGCCTCGGGAGGGTTAACTAACGCTTACCGGAATATTTTGTCTATGCAACTTGTAATGTCACTCCAAGACCTGCAAATGGTCAATTTTTCTTGAATACTTACTGGATTTTTTGGAGAAATCCACAGAAAACTGGAATTTTAAGCTTTTAAGGGGTACATCTTAACCAGGCGAAAATGGGTTAAGACCTCGATTTTTGAACACCCTTACTACTTACTAGATTTTTCCCTATCAGTTTTGCATCCGGTAAAGGAAGTTATGTATCTCTGTGGCATTCCCATTTGTTGTTGTTGGTGTCCAAAAACAGACTATTTTTTCAAAATGTTGACATTTAGCAGCCCATGGAGGGTTAACAAATACTTACTGGAATATTTTATCCATGCAATTGGTAATGTGACTCCAAGACCTATCAATGGCCATTTTCTGTTGAAAACATACAAGATGTTTGTAACGAAACCCATGGAAAACATGATTTTTTTTAGCTTTTGATGGTTATCGCTATTAACCACCCCAAAAAGGGGTTAACGCTTGGGTTTTTGAATACCCTTATTACTTACAAAAATGGTCCTCAGTGAATTCCACTTCCAACAAAGGAGATTATGTATAACTCCTGGGCATACATTGCCCATTTCAACAAAATTATGATGCTTGGCATTCTGTAGAGGGTTAATAAACGCTCAACGGAATATTTTGTCCATGCAACTTGTAATGTCACACAAAGACCTGCAAGTAGTCAATTTTTCTTGAAAACCTATGGAATGTATTTAGAGAAATCCACAGAAAATGGGAATTTTTAGATTTGAAGGGTTCTCTCTCTTTAGCCTGCCCAAAATGGGTTAAGACTTCGTTTTTTGAATACCCTTACTACTTACAAAAATGGTTCCGTATAGATTGTGCGCTCGATAAAAGAAAACACTTTTCTTTGTGGCGTACCCATTGGGTGCGGTTGGCATCCCAAAACAGCCCATTTTATCACGATTTTGACTTTAGCAGCCCGTGGAGGGTTAACAAATGCTCACCGCAGTATTTTGTCCATGCAACTTCTATTGTCACATTGTATTACTTACAAAAATTATCTCCAGTGAATTCCACTTCCAATAAAGGAAGTTATGTTTATCTCTCGTGTATCGTTTGGGTGCTCTGGGGGCCTGGAACCGGCCCATTACATAAAAATTTTGATGTTTGGCAGCCTGTGGAGGGTTACCATATGCATCGCCTGATATGTCATGTGTATCAAAGGTCGTGGCACAGACAGGTCTAGCAATGATGAAGGTTTAAAAAAAATCTACAAGATGTGTTTCGAGAAAGTGCCGATAAACCCCAATTTTGACAGTTTTTTGCCAGTTGTGACAAAATAAGGGTTAAATCAAAAATTCCGCTTTTTGTTACATTTTTTAGATTTTGTGCCCCTCTATGCGTGTGCAAAATTTTGTGAAAATCGGTCTGAAAATGGCTTTGGAATCGTGCGGAAAAAATGTGTGGAAAAAAAAAATAAAAAAAAAAATAATCCGAAGAAAAACAATAGTCTTTTCCAGAGGGAAAAGCCTAAAAAAAGAAAAAAAAAAAGAAAAAAAATAATAATCTGTAGAAAAACAATAGTCTTTTCCAGAGGGAAAAGCCTAATTAGCTACACCTCCATCGAGCAAGTATGATAATATTCACCCCGCCATGCACCTCAGTGAAATCGTTGTTTTCCTTGCACAAAATGGCGTGTCAATTAGTGTCGATGGAAAAATTATCTATTTTGTCTTGTAAATAGTCTACAATAAAACAAACAATACTTAATCTTCCTTCTATATACTTATTATTGCGTAAGCTTCCTTAAATAATCTCTTTTCACACATTCAGAGCTACATTTAGTACTTTAAAACGTAGTTTTTATACACTTACCGTCCTTTTTACCAGATACCGTCCTTTTTACCGGCAAAAAGTATTACCCTGTTTAAAGAAGGTTTTAATTACAATCTACGTGTCCAGTTAGCACAACAGAGGAATTAAATTTTTTAATTATTTATAACTTTGCTGACCATGCCAGGTGATTTTTTTCTAGTATTGGGATGCTACCACAGAAATAATGCCCAGATTTTCAATAATGGAAGACTTGTTATTATTATTTATTTATTGGTGTTTAAGGTCACATACTTATGCATAATGGCTAATCATGACCGTGAGTTTTACGGGTGGAGGAAGCCGGAGTACCCGGAGAGAACCACCGAGCATCGACGAGCAACTGTCAGCTCCTCAACATTCTAACTCTGTTCAAGCAGGGTTACAGAAGTTGAATACATGTGCACCATCGACGTGCAATACGCCTTAGTACATGGCGTCATCATTCCCCCATGTAGGCAACCGGGAGAAAGTGCCTTGCCAAAGGACACAACGTGGGTTGTCCCGGATGGGGATCGAACTCGGGACCTCTAGCATAGAAGTCCAACAGCCTACCAATGAGCCACCATGTTCCCAGAAGATTGTTAGTCCAGATATCAACCTAGGGACCTGACTTGAACAAACTTGAAGGATGTTCTATTCCAAATATCAAAAGATTCTGACTGGTGGTTCTGGAGAAAAAGATTGAGAATATTACCAATTTTGTACTATGTTAAAATTTCCAACCCACCCCCTGTCACCCCCACAGGGAACACAAATATCAACCCAGGGACTTTGAACAAATTGAATCTGTACCATCAAAGGATGCTGTATACCAAATATCGAAAGAGTCTGATTTTTATCTCAAAAATAAGATTTTTAAAGATTATTTCTCATATTGTACTAAGTTAAATTTCAGGCTCCAATAGGGAGCCCAAATATAAACCCAGGGGCTTGATTTGAACAAGCTTAGATCTGACCTCCCTAAGGATGATGTATGCCATATATCAAAAGATTCTGACTGGTGGATCAGAAGAAGATGATTTTTGAAGATTATTCCTCATATTGCAATAAGTTAAAATTTGGGCTCTCTTAGAGAGCCCAAATAATAACTCAGGCAATTGATTTGAAACAAATCGGAATCTTACCCCCCTGGAGATGTTGTATACCAAATATGAAAGCATTCTGACTGGTGGATCTGGAGAAGATTTTTAAAGATTATCCCCCATATTGCACTAAGTTAAAAACTTGGGCTTCCATAGAATGCACAAATACCAACCGGGAGACTTGATTTGAACAATTTTGAATCTGACCCTCATAACAACACTGTAAACCAAATATTAAAAGATTCTGACTGGTGGTTCTGAAGAAGAAGATTTTTAAAGATTATTCCCCATATTGCTCTAAATTAAAAATTCAGGCTCCTGTATTGAGTCCAGATATGAACCAACAGGCTTCATTTTTACAAACTTGTATCTGACCCCCATGGATACTGTTTACGAAATATCAAATGATTCTGATCAGTGCTTCTGGAGAAAAATGTTTTTAAAATTATTACAAATATGCTGAATTTGCATTTTTTTTATGCCCCCTACAAAACACCCTGACACAACTGATGGCAATTTATTTTATTCCATTCAATTCTATTGGTCCGTAGGATGCTTCATACCAAATAACAGCTCTCTGTTCTGTGTGCTTTGGGAAATATGGGCGTTTGAAAATGTTCTATTTTTAGCTCCTGGGGTTCCCATGGGGACACAGGAAACATTTTTGTGGCATGAGTCAAGCACTTATGACTCAATAATACCACATACCAAATTTAGTTCAAATTGGACCATCGGTTCAGAAAATTGTAATTTTGACTTGCCCCTCCCATTACAAAGGCAAATATTGCTCCAGAAACATCGTTTGAACAAATTTGATACTACACCTCAAAAGGAAGCTACATACCATACACCAAGTCATTGTACCCACTGGTTCATGAGAAGAAGATTTAAAAAAATAAATTGGAGGATTTCTCCACCCTCTTCCTATGGGGCTGGGCAAGTTGATTTTAAAAAAAACAAAATGTGATGTCTCCTCAAATTTAACTAAAACTAGTTCAGTGGTTCAGGAGGGGCAGGTGCAAACACCATGTTCAGACGACAGAGGGCGAGTGATCGCTATAGCTCATCTTGACTTTCAGTCAGATGAGCTAATAAAATCGTCGTTTCGCCCCTCATACCCAGGTCATTTCACCCCAATATGGGGGTTGGGGGGGGGGGGGGGCGAACAAGAATTGGGGAGATACAACCCAACACCCTCAAGTTTCACCGCTGCCTTCCCTCCATTCTCTGTCATATCCATTTTCAACATCTAAGGCAGCCATACATGTATACATCTTTCTCTTACTGACTTTTGATTCATTCAGTTTGGAGAGATTAAACTAGTAGTCAGTGACTCTTCTTTTCTTCCTGAACTGATTCTGGATTCCCACCAACAATCCCCCTTCGTGACAATTACCACAAGCCTTCCTAAGAGAACTGCAGAATACCGTCTCTATGTTGCCACTAACAGATATGCCTATGAAATAACCAAAAAATTATCTTCCTCCCACTTTACATATGAATGTTGCCCTGTTTTCTTCCACTCTCTTTGGACCTCTTGCTTTCGATTGCAATGTTAAATGGTCTTGTAAGATGCTCATAGAATGAATCCCATCATCTCTTTAAAAAAAACCTAAGAATTCCATCAGTACCTGCTGTTTTGCCATTCTGTAACTTGGTTACTGCAGTTCGTAATTCCACATTTCAATTTTCAAGTAAAGTCAGATGCACTTCCACCTGGCTCCAGGACATTTCGTCCCAAAACCAGTTCATCCCGGGATGATTCGACCAAAATACATTATCGAACTGGGACGATTCGTCCGGGACAATTCGTCCCAAAAGTATTTAGTGGGGATAAATGATCATACATGTATGATAAATGAATTGTCGTGAAAAGCGGTAATCTATACAGAAAATACCACATACAAAATATGCAAAGCATATACAGAAACAGAATGATTTGTTCACAACTTCACATTGACTGAACCCCATCTTTATCACTGGTATTCGGCGTGTACCAGAAATCACGAAAAATGGTGTATTTAAATGTATTTTGACAAATTATGTATTTTACCATAATTGTCCCAAATTTTATTTAGACTTGGTGGTCAACTAACTCTGCTTCTTTCTTGAGAAATGGTAGCAGCACATAAAAAGATAGTCCATGTCCATTTGATGGTTTGTTGATTCACTGATGGAATGAATGAATGAATTAATTAATGAATGAATGAACTGAGCGTATTAAATACAAATGACTGAATTAATGTTACTCACTTACAATATTTGACTTGTGAATATGTCACTTTAATTAATTTATAATAATAATACAATTATGGATTAGTCGTTTACTGCATCGTTTCCTGTTGTCAAGAAATTAATATTGCTATACAAACATAATAATAATTGATAAGTACCTTCCACATCATTATTTGTTCTGATTGCAAGATCAAATACACTCAATGATGTCAAAGGGAAGACTGTACTGCTGAACCAAAAGTCTTTAATATACTCTACAAGACGAGTCAGCTGCTTTGTGTTGGCCTTTGAATATAAGTGATGAAATGATGGCTGCATATGCTGATGGGGTAAAAAAAGATAGATCCATGCAATGTCTTATGAAGTGGTAAACAGAAACAAAGTAAACAAATGTTCTCTGATCTTGTCTGGTGATATTGTTGTCAAAAGCATCAACCTTCTAAGCGGTCACTGTACAGACAGGTAATTTAACTCAACTAATGATTAAAAAAACAAATCATCGGCTGATGAAAGTGAAATACGCCTGCATAACTGAAAGCAAACATGTGTGTTGATGGTATCCCCCCATTAGTCAGACACCCCAGTTGTCAGTCAGTTTATAATCACAGATTATTGGGTTGTTTGAACAGCTAATCCTTTACTTATCACCTTCAGAATAAAGTGGGATATTCCAATAAGTCAGGCAGAAAAGAAACAATTAATTAACTTTTAGTGCTTTATTTCATCACCAGTGTGTTTTAGAAGTAAACAGAAAATAAATAGAAAATAAATGACAATAAAATTATGAAATATGTGACAATAACATGAATAATCGCACACATAAATGTTTTTTTTGTGATAATTAAACAGAAAATCATATTGTATGAAACAAAGAAAATAAATAGGAAATAAATCACAATAAAAAGAAAAATATGAAATACAACAAGAAAAGATTTCTGGACATGAATAATCATACAAACAGTTTTTTTTGTTAAATTAAACAGAAAAAAACAATAAAATGAAGAATCTGAAGAACAATAAAGAAAATATTTAGACTTGTTTTATAGTAAATAAATAAAAGTTCATATTTCATGATAACTCATTTTTAATGTAAATAAATAGAAAACCATGTTTTATAAAAAAAAAATGAAACAAATGTTAACAAAATGAAAAATGTGAGGTACACATCATAAACAAAGGTACAATATTACGATGACAAAAAAAATGTACAAAACAGTTCTTTGATATACATCTCCAGTGGATACAGGTCTTCCATACAGCATTACTATTGTAAGTAATGCATTCTACTCACTGTAAACTTGCCATTTTGATGCCTATTGTCGAATGAGTGAATGGTTATGCCTATTGTTGGGTGCATTCAACTATATATAGACAAGCATCGTTGTTACAATGTAAACAACAGCAAAACCTTTGAAAAAGAAAATTATTTCAAAGAGATTTCTGTTTTTACAAAACTTTTGTGTGATTCTTTAATTTTGATTAGTTATCAATAAATAGTCAAACATCAATTTTACAAGAAAATGAAAAAAACAACAGCAAACTGTTTGGAAAAAAATAATAAATTATTTTCAAATTTTAGATCAAAGTTATCAGTGTTATTACACAATATATGTACCAAACAAAATGTTGAAACTAAATTTTATTCGGATTGTAATGGGTTGTTCCATTTATAACAATAGGTAATCATCTATTTTAACTTCAGCTAATCCCTAATTAACTGTCTGACAGCTGGGGTGTATGACAATTGGGTGTCTGACTAATGGGGGTAAACCGTGTTGACAGCATCTAACACACACCAAAAATGTTACACAAAATAACTGTACATGTTCATTATCGACGAGTTAATAATAAATGATTAAGAAATTATTAGTAAAAAATCATTAGTAAAGTAAATGTGTCAAAAATCTATAACTATAAATCAAAGTAAATATTTTTTTCCCTGATACCATGAAAAAGAATTTTGGGACGAATCGTCCTGTTAGAAAAAAAATCATTTGGGACGAATCGTTGCTATACTCTGAAAAAGAAATGTTGGGATGAATCGACCCGATATTTGGGACAAATCGTCCCGGTTGAAATTTTGGGACAAATCATCCCGGGACAAACTGGTTTTGGGATGATACATCCCGTAACCTTCCACCCTAAACTCAAGTTGAACCCCTTTCTCCGGATCTTCCATCATTGACCCTCTTTCAATGCTTTAACATTTCTGCTGCAATGGTGTGCTGGTCACTGATGTTTTCCCATCCACCTAAATAGGGTTGCCTTTGTTAGTTTTGGTGCTTTGTTTACTCATTTTGCAGAATACATTAACCATTTACCTAGCATGAAAAGGAGACAACACTTGCAAACAAAATTCTTGAATAACTAATTTTTTGTCTCAAAAACATAGGTTATGACCCCTCATTGGAACGAGCTCAATGAGCTTGTTCCAAAGAGGGGTCATAACCTATGTTTTTGAGACAAAAAATGAAAAAATAATGAAAATTAATTGGCGATTTTTGTGAATAGTGCTGGCCGATTTTATCCATTATGTTGGGTAAAGGGTGAACACCCCCCCCCCTCCCCAATCGCCCCGACTTTCCATATTATTTTAAAAAGATTACTACTCTGCACTTTCCTATTTGTCTTTGATTTCCTGAACTCTTTTTCTCTCAAATTTGAATAATTCTTTTTGCATTTTTGTGATGTATCCCATTCACCCTCATAAGTTTTCTACTTTCTGTAAATGCAGCACATTTTTTCTTATTCTATTTTTGGCTAAAGAAAATAAATTAATCTTTTGATCCTCAGGCAGTGGCGCATTCGCTTTTTCAGCCCACGTTCGTCATATTTATTTCGGATGCAAAATTCAAAATGTATAAAACTATCACAGGATGTGATTTTTGCTGTATCACATCACGATTTACGAAGCAATAAGTCATAATACTGTATTGTTATTCTCTTTGAGAAATGCTACACGATTCTCATATGTATGTACAAAATAAATATTTATTTATATATATCTGAGTACTAGATTATTTTTGGTGGTCTTAATTGCTTCATCAAAAATTGTTTTATTACAAATTATTCGAGAGTGCAAAAAGGTACTCTCCAATAATTTCTAATAGAACAAATTTGTATAAACAAACTATTATTTACTTTTGACTGAATACAAAACATGGATTAGGAAAATGTTAGCTTTTGCCCAGGTACCCTCATTTTTTGAAAGGCCTGATTGTGGCTTCTAGCTAGTACTCAACCAGTTAAAAAACTCCTTATTATTTTTATCTCCATTTTAGTTGGTCTATACTGATTTTGTGTTGTTTGATCACTGTATCAGAAAACTATCAGTGAAATCAACTTGGGGGCTCTAATATTATAGTTTCGTCTCTCACAACTGGATTTTAGTCATCGGCAACCATTCCATCAGGAATAAAAAATAAAAATAAAAACCACCCTCCCTCATTGGTTTTTAAAAAAAATGCCTGAGGATCAGTTATTTAATTTTGTTTAGCTTTATAGCCCTTTTTATCTCATTATTCACTCCCAGTCTGGTTAGTTTCCAAATGTCTTTGATGTTCGTCCTGTGGTTTGCTATTCTCTTACACTTAACTCTTGCCATAATCAAGTGGTGATCACTATCTAACTCAGCAGTTTCTCTGTCATCTCTTTCCATGTCCATAATCACCCTCCATAACATTAGGCGCATAAGTACACAGTCAATTACTGTCTTTCTGTCATTCCTTTTCCAGGTCCATGAACCATGACACTCTGTGATCCTTTCCAATATCTTCAGGCCTAGTTCATTTATAAATTACAAGAGTTTCCTCCCATTAACATTGATTTTCTTTTCCCCAACCAAAATACCCTCTCCTCTGTCCACAATGTATCAATTAAAATTTCAGACGGGTATGTACATTAAGAAACCCACTATTTTCCAGTTTTATAACAATGGATCTGAGTTATTGTTCAACCGATGATCGGAATCGGCCACCCCAATTGGTCAGTTTGTGAGCAACGGCTCCTTAAACATCGGTTCAACCCATTATTTCCAAGAATTCTTTTGTGAGGATTCATTAACCACAATTAATTACCTTCTGCAATTGTTCAATTGTTAATGTAAAATGATGTCAATGATACCATTCAATAAAGTTGAGAAACAACCACAATGTGTATTCTTAATTTCTCCAAACGCCCCTTTAAGAGATATACAAATTAAACGACATGTAAAACTTACTGAGCGTACTTGTAGCAATTGCCAGTTCATACTGGAAAAGTGAAGGTTGCACTCCATTGAGTCAGGTTGCAGTAAAATTACCAGCCGCTCGCACATAGGCGGTACACATGGCTCTGAGAGCCACTTTACTGCGATCTGAGTCAACAAATTTAACACTGTGAAATATGTTCAGTTTAATGTAGTTCTTTCAAGCATTGACTCACCTAGTAGTGCACAGAATTACAATCGGAATCGGCATCGGCTGAGTGTGAGGTCAAATAATCGGTATTCGGTCAGCAGCCATTTTTGGTAATCGGTTGAACACTAATCTGAGTGTTAAATATAATTCATCTTTTCAGTCAGGATTATCACAGGATCTAACTCCTCTTTAGGGTACATATACCTACTACCCTGGTAAATTCTTTCATCCTGTCTTACCCATTTCTCATTGAGGCTTATTATGGGTATTAGTCTGAGATCAACATTCCTCCTCCATAATATTTGTGATTTCACTTATTTTCCTCTCGTTGCTGTAACCCATTTTGAAAACGCACAACTTCTCTGAGATATTATTTTCATTCCCGACTTATCTCATCACGAAAATCAACTTTTGATAAAGTTATCTCCCCTGAAATTATTTGAGTCCAATTAAAAAGCATGTAATTGTTGAGAAACCATCTATGACATCAGTAAAAAATAAGTCGAAGTGTCTTTTTGTTACTTTTAATAAACGAAAACAAATTCGCTAAACAGAGAGCCAAAGTGGACAGTTACTTGGTTGCTTCTACTAAACATGCCATAAAAATCCACATTTCCTTTTGTAACTTTTTAATGAAAACAACAGACAGCTCCGAGAGCTACCTGTTGTTTTTACAGTAACTTGCAAGTTTTTATTCTTCCCATGAAAACAACTAGCACATCTTACCTCCTAGATTTTTATATTAACCCTTTACCTAACATGAAAAGCAGACGACACTTGCCAAAAAAATTCTTGAATAACTAATTTTTTTCATTTTTTTGTCTCAAAAACATAGGTTATGACCCCTCGTTGGAACGAGCTCGACGAGCTCGTTCCAACGAGGGGTCATAACCTATGTTTTTGAGACAAAAAATGAAAATATTTTGAAAATTAATTGGCGATTTTTGAGAATAGCGCTGGCCGGTTTTGGCCGTTACGTTGGGTAAAGGGTTAATGGAAAGGATAGCATCTGTAATATATGTCACGATGCTGTGTAAAGAGATGATACAACTTCCCTAACATTTCAAAATGTCAGTTTTTGTGAAATTCCTATACCCTTAGTGTTAAATTTACTGATAACTTTAGAAAAGTTAGGGGAATTTCTTCCGATGACAAAAATTGTCAGCCATGACTTCTAGGTGGGGGCCTCCAATTTTTGGGTAATCATTGTGACTACGGTATACTAGCTTCTGACATGAAAGTCCAATTTCCTACAAAGTTGAATTTTCAATATGAAAGTTAAAAAATTTATAGTAATTTATATATTTTTTATACTTACCAATGACCTGGACTTAGCTGGTGCTAACTCTAAAATATTTAGGGCCAAACACAAATTTTGCCCCCCAATCCCCAAAATTTGCATTCAAAACCGAAAATTAGAAGTCCTATCTGGCCCTCCATACATTTTACCTTCAGCGCATGCGCAGACTCCAGGAAGTCACCGAATCTGGCGCCAAATAAATCATTCTTGGTATAAAAAAAGATTATAATAATTCAGCGGGGAGGTGCCCAGTACTGCCCACACATGGGAGGGCCATTCCCGTCTGGTTCATTTGTAAATATAAAAAATATATAAATTACTATATATTTTTTAACATTTTTATACTGTACCAATGACCCAGACTTAGCTGAATCGTAAAAGGGCGGAGGGCCTAGAACTTCGGAAATAGTTGATCAAAATAGATCAAAACCCTTCAATCCATGATGAAGAAATAAGAATTACTGGTGCATGTATGTCTCTTAATACCATAATAGAAGAGACATAACCCAATATGTATCCAATTATGTACATCCTAAATCTAAGCATAAAATCATGTTAATTAAGATGTAACAAATAAACAATTTTAGAGACTAGTCTGGTCTAGGCCCTAAAAATTTCTCTCATTCTCATTTCCCATAAACCTACGTCACACAATAATATTGCAGCTGATCGCCGAACATAGTACGGACAGGACAGCCTCCTCAATAGTTACATACCCCATAAGGCAGAGAAGTGGACAAAATGCCCCCCCCCCCTTTTTTTAACATAACTTCAAAAGAAGAGGGGATAGCTCTAGAATCAATAAGCAGTACCCGGAAACGATATAAATAAATATCGATCAGGCACTCAAAAAATTAATTCATGAATAATAAATGGTGCTTAATGCCACTTCACAAGCCAAGGCTATAGCGATGATTTTAGTAAATAACATTATCCTCTATAAAATATGCACTGCAGACGCCGTATACAGGTATGACGAAATCAGTGAAAAATCAATTATAACATACAAAAGCGGGATAAGATGAACAATCTCTGAGGAGAAAACACGCTTCAAGATCATTCACAGGAGGCCTCTGAAATATTAAATCCGGTAAAAACACTCTCCAACGTGTACTATTTGATATCTACAACTATAAACACGTGAGAATATGCGATTTGAGAACCAACAAAATAGAGACCAGGATCTAGAAATGGAGGTAGTTATGAAAAACCGGCTCCAAAATCAGAAATTAAATACCGGAAACAAATGCAACAGAACTGCATGTATGCGTATGATGGTGCCATCCAACACGACCCAGACGCAAAGTATGTATGTATTAAAAAGTTAAAAAATTTATAGTAATTTATATATTTTTTATACTTACCAATGACCCAGACATCGCTGGTGCTAACTCTTAAAATATAGGGCCAAACACAAATTTTGCCCCCCAATCCCCAAAATTTGCATCTAAAACTAAAGAAAACATGTCCTGAAAGGCCCTCCACACTTCGCCCCTACTGCGCATGCGCAGTGTCAAGGACGTTCCGAAATTGGCGCCATTAATCATTCTAATAACCAGTGCCTGGTAAGCGCTATGTACTCAGCGGGGAGGCAAGAGTTCCCAACTCCTGGGAGGGCCATCCCCGTCTGGGTCATTGGTAAGTATAAAAAATATATAAATTACTATAAATTTTTTAACATTTTTATACTGTACCAATGACCCAGACATAGCTGAATAGTAAAAAGGCTGGAGGGCCAAGGACATAGAGCAAAATGGAATACGCTCAATAAAATAAAATAGAGTCATCCCCTGTAGGGAAAAAGAAGTAATAGGCCTTACATGTATCCTTCTTATTTATGATAAATTAGAAAGATACAACACCTTCCAAAATTGAGCTTCATACATCCATGTACTCTATTAATATCCAATATAATCCTTATACTAATAATTTTTAAAGTAAGCCAATAAATAAAGTAAGTCTAGAGAATAGAGACTCTTATACTCCTAAAAGTGTCTGAGGATTGCATAATCATGTCCGTTGACATATGCAATATTCAAAAGCTATACTTTAAAAACTAAGACTTGAATGAATTTTAAAAACCTAAACTTCTCACTAAACAACCATCCCAATAACAGCTCAGAATTACTAACTCCGGAGGAGGTATCCCCTTGTTTTCATAGTAAAACAGGTGACCCAAGGGAACACCCCCCCCCCCCCCTTTTTCTTGCCCTGGGTCAAATAGCCCAGAGCGAAGAGGGCAGCCGAACGGAGACACTGCCGAAACAGACAGCCTACCTAGCTATAGTAGCAACTGTTAAGTGAATGACATTCTGAGCAGTAGGTAATAGACCTAACAATAGAGGCCTCCAGAAATGGACTCGATATTTCTAAGATAAAATTCATGAATGTGGATGGCTGAGCGCAATGAGCGGCCTTCAAAAATCTATAATAGCGACACTATTAATGTAAGCCCAAGAAGTAGAAGAACTCTTACTTCATGAGCCGAAATCTTAAGCACAACTGCTAAGTCAATGATATACCATAAGCAGTACCGATAGTTAATAGAATCCATTAACAATAAAATGGAGCGTAACGTCCTTCTACTAGACATCAAAGACAGAAGAAGCTTACGCCCTTTGTAATAAACAGATATCTGTTTATAAATACATAAACTGTACCCGGAAAGAGTAAAGGCCTATACCCATACGAAGACGGAAGGACCTTAAAATAATAGGTTCCGGATAATAGGAGCCTAACTCTTATGCAACAATCCAACCTAAATAGTAACGGAAGTATTGATTCCGAAACTATGAAAGTGAAAATCATCCATCGATAGTGCATGAAACTCACTGACTCTACAGTAAAAGAGAAACCAACAGAATTACTGTCTAAAAGGTCAGAATTTGAAAACTACTGTTTCCAGAGGCTCAAATGATTACTTAGCTAAATAAGAACCGAAGTTAAAATCCGTATAGGAATTTAATCTAAAGATTCTAAGTCTATTTATCAAAAAGTTACTAACTGACTTACATAAAGAGACAAAAGACTCAATTGTAAACTATCGTAGAGTGCATAGGTATGAGGTAACATAAACCTATAACCTAAATAAAAACAGGCTGCAGTAGATCTTGTGAAACAAGTATACTAAAAAATAGCAATGAGTAGTATGGAGGGATCAACAATATGAACATAATGATCCCTACACCACGACGGAAGAGCCTCCACTTTAGCCGCATAGAATAGCGAAGAAGAGGATCTCCTATAGTAAGAAATCGCGTCCAAAGCTCGTCCAGTACAGTGCTTACAATGCAATACGGACCACACAATGGAATACATGAAGGTTGCGACCTTGCTGGTTGTGATAAAGATGACACGATTTACCCAGTGAAAAAGATCCTCACATAGAGGAAGATTTCACGTTAAGACCCACAGTAGACAAGAGAGTAAATTACTCATGATCTCTGTGAAGATAGAGATGCTATCAACAGAAATGTATTGTGGTTGTTTATCTTAGCAATACCTGCTAAAACAACAGCGCCGGAGGATACGCGTATCCTATCATTCCGTCCTATAGATCAATAGAGCGTTAACAATATTAGCTCAGAGATCTGGACAAGCCAACACATACGTCTGCAATTGATTAACAAGCTGTGTCATAAATAAATCATCATTGGGCGCACCCATAGATAGCAAATCTGATTGAATACTTGTTTGTTGAGAGTCCATTCTGACAGCAACAAGGGACCCGTAAGAGAACGGGAGTCCGATAAAACAATCAGACGACCCGGAATATGACGGACCAAAACTGAACTTGGTGTACTATAACCAACAGACGGATTCTTTCTATTAAATTGAATAACGGAAACGAAAGAGTGCCTCCCTGGTTCCGGAGATACGCCACTACTGTCGAATTAAAGGACAGGAATTTGGGCATGCGTTTCTGAATAATGTTCATGCAATGACATAAAGCAAGCCTAAAAAACATTATTCCGCGGAAGTTAAACTGATTGCTAAAAGACTGCGGAACCCAAAGACCCTGGCACTTCGAATCCGTAGGGATCAGTATTATATCCCAATCTGTTTGACTGGCAACCGTCATAACAGCCACACTCGGGTCCGGCAACTGCGGCGGCACTCTCTGAGTCAACCACCGAATGTTTGCCCCAGTCTGAATCTCTTGTAACACTAGATAGACAAGAGAACGTATAAATCGAGCAATTCATGGATTGTCGAAAAGTTGCCGTCGAAGAGAAGCTCCTCCGAGAACGAAGCGACTCTGAGTGAGAGAGTTCTTAACCTTACTATCCACGCGTGTGGATGTAGCTAGGGCTGCGTCACGTCTAACTAACTCCAATCAGCCACTGAAGGGCGGAGTTATACGTGAACAAACTACTGCCCTCAAAAGAAATTACATTGAGAATAATATCCCGTAAATCTTTTCTTGAAGACGTAATGATAACGCCTCAGTAAGGCGGATTACGTATAATAAAGCGTCTAAGTTAAGTCTACTATACATAATGTCGTTCCCAACATTGAAATTGGAAAAGACATAAACGGCGAAAAAGAATATATGCAGTCTTTAATCACACCATCTAGACGCATATGAACTCTCGGTATGCCCTGCTCTGCCAAAATAAACTATTTGTATAAATGATAAAATGGCAGAAATGAGCAACGCGGACAAGAAACTAACTATCATGCTTAGTAGCAGGCTTGTATATATATATATATAGCGTCGAAAAATAAAACACATGTTGTAATGACAATATTGGACTGCGTCGGTAAGTCAGGGACAAAGTCCCTGAACCGATCGAAAAATCCGAGTCCAATGACGCTAAAAGTCTCTTATCCAAGATCGCAGCAATGAAGTCCGAAATAATAATCACTGGAAGATAATGCCAGAAGATATGAAAGGCATCTTCCGATACTACTAAAGGGAAAACTCGAAATCTTTCGAATCCCTTTCGCCATCCTGTCGGACCCTATAAAGCGTTCGGTCGTCCGTAGCTGATGCAACCGCGGACCGCACCGACCCAGCGCCGTCGGATAATTCCTGATTCGACCGAGAAACTGTCAATTGCTGGGATGCTGTGAAACAACTGTGCTAACTCGGATAGCACGTCCGTCACTGAGGCCTGAGGAGAAGCGGTCTTACGATGCATTGCCGCTGGAAGCTCCGTGATCGTTACCCCGTGCATACTACCAATATGCGAGCGAACGGAGTGCATTGGCCTCGTGTCCCTTGGCTACCGGATGGCGCGACCTATTCGCCGTGGAATCACTGAATGCCGAAACTGATCGGATACTCGAGGTCACGTAGCCAATGTGCGGTCGCGTGCCCTGCTGTGAGGATGAGGAAGCATTAAAGACAGTCTCTCGGACTGTCAATATAACGGAGCGTCCCGACCAACGGACATATGCTCCGAATGTAAAATATCTGAACCACAACATGCGGTCCCCTATGTTGTTGGGCGAGAGAGGGACCTCTCTCGCTCACAGCCCGGACGGACCTGGACAAGCCAGGAACCGGACTAACAGGCTTCCTCCGATCTGTCCTCAATCTGCCGCCACTGGGTGAGTACTAAAGTAAATAAAGTGCTCGCATCACCCAAATCTCCTTCCTAGACCGCAACGGACGAACCCGGCAGCCGAACCATTCGATGAATGTACGCTACACCGGGTGAGCTAGCGAATGTCACTCCGTAGGCGATAGACATATTCCATGAGCACTTATTGCCGCTAACTCTTCATTAACTATGACGACAGAGGCACACTTTTGAAAGACATCTCCATAACTCTTCGAACAAGAAACCAGAAATGCTTGGATAGCAAGCATAAAATAATAATATATATAGCGTCGTTCAATAATTCGAAAGTTTGTGTGACATTATTGGACTATGTCGGAACTGAGGGACGATGTCCCTGAACCGAACCAAAAATTTCTAAGTCCACCGACGCTATCAGTTTCTTATCCGGCATCGCAGCATTCTGGTCCGACGAAAGAAGCTGTAGAAGACCAAGTCAGATGACAAACACAACAGCATATGTTGTTCCGAAAGGGAAAGCTCGAAATCCTCCGAATCCCTTTCGGTATCCCGTCGGACCGGATGAAACTTTCGGACGTCCGTACCCGCTTCCGCGGAGCGTCCCGACCCAGCATCGTCGGATAAAATATATGCGACAGATTCAGTTGATGCTGGGATGCTGCGATAAACTGTGCTATTAAGGAAAGCACGTCCGTTCCCGAGGCCTGTGCAGTAGCGGTCTTACGATGCATTGCCGCCGGAAGCTCCGTGTACGTTGACTCCCGCACACTTCCTATGCGAACGTCCGGAGTCTGCAGGCCTCGTGTCCCTGGCTACCGGATGGTGTGACCTGGTCGCCGAAGAATCCTTGATCGGCGAAGCTGGTAATATATCGGCGGTCACGCAGCCAAGGTGCGGTCGTGTGCGCTGACGAGAAGAGGAAGCCTTAGCAGTCTCAGCGGACTGCCTATACAACGGAGCGTCCCGAGCGACGGACGTATGCTCCGCTTGCGACACATTTTGTACCACAACATCTGGGGCCAGATGTTGTTGAACGAGAGAGGGGCCTCTCTCGCTTGCCGTCCGGATGGACCGGAACGAGCTATGAACCGGACTAAAAGGCTTCCTGCGTTCTCCCTCCGATCCGCCATCACTGGGTGTGCATTAGGTTAATTTATAGTGCTCGCATCACCCCAAAATTCCTTCTAGACCGCAACGGACGCACCCGGCTGCCGAACCATTCGGTGAATGGACGCTACACCGGGCGAGCTAGCGGACGTCAAAGGCCGTCGAACCTACTAGGGTCCTCTTAGGCAATTGGCGTATTACATGAGCACTTTTCCGCTAGCCCTTCATTAATTGTGACGACGGAGGCACACTGTTGGAAGACATCACAGATACATCACCCTAATCTTGATCGTCTGAAATAGAAATTGATAAAGTAGAGTGACCCTGCGGGGAAAGGACCGGAGTGTCCAAATCCCCAACAACATACCGTGACATACGCTTCCCATATTGTCATCGAAATCATACGATACAGAACAGGAGTTAATGCGAGTACACTGACCACATATAGAATAATAAAGTCAGAGGAAGACATCCTCTTAAAACAATTGATCAATATCCTTTCAATGTGAAAAGAAAACAAGTCCTGGTACTCGCACTAACCCCTGGCAATCAAAATACATAATAATAATATGATCCATTAATATAGAAAAAATAATTGAAATCAAAATATTTTGAAAAAATATTTTTTCAGAACAGCCCAAGTTTCTGAAAAGTAACGTTGAGCCCCAATGGATCCCAAGCCTATGTGTGGACAAAAATTTTAAAAATATTTTAAACAATTTATTCAACACTTACGAACAATAATAATGTATCTAGTTATGATTAAAATAACATCAAGATATTATTATTTAGAAATCCCCCCCTCACACAGAGGGCTGTTGTAAATGTAAACAATGAGTGTAAAAACACTAAATTAAGACTCCAGGCACCCAGGCCCGAAATCAGTTACCAAAAATACACTATCTGATGCAAAACAGAGACTTCCAGGGAAGAAACTGCAGAACATCAGATGGTAGATGCAGAACACAACGCCTAACCACCCGTAGGTGAAGACGTAAACATGGGGAAAGAACAGAATTCATTCTGTTATTCAGCTAAAACTCCCAAGAAAATTTAGTAATAATAATTACAAAAACTATGCCAAAAGCATGGGAGAATAGCAAGGGGGAACTTAAAGGACAGGGAGAGAGGAAAACACTTAAAAAACAGTGTAACTAAATAATCAGAATGACAACAAAATGGCTGCTGCCTTGAAAATAGGTAACTTAACATAATTTCATTAAAAAATTTTAAGTTACAGCCCTGATAATATTCTGTCACACATTCCTTTCCTCTCCTCCTTCTCTATCCTCCTTAGAATCACCATTTCACTAATATTTATGTGTCTGGCATCATTTAAACTGAGATTTATAAGCACAAAGATCAGTCAGATGTTAACTGATGAAGGGCCAAACTTAGAAATGATTAATGGCGCCAATTTCGGAACGTCCTTGACACTGCGCGATGCGCAGTAGGGGCGAAGTGTGGAGGGCCTTTCAGGACATGTTTTCTTTAGTTTTAGATGCAAATTTTGGGGATTGGGGGGCAAAATTTGTGTTTGGCCATATTTTTTTTAGAGTTAGCACCAGCTATGTCTGGGTCATTGGTACAGTATAAAAATATATATATGCGACAGCGTGAGTGTGTGTGTGTGGGGGGGGGGGGGGGGGGGGGGGGAGAATTCAAATATATGTAGAAACCTCCTCACCCACATTACTTAATCATTGCTGATGCAGACAGCAATAATATAGAGATCATAAAGCTACTTTACGTCTGAATACTCCGTAATGCCACTGAGAGCGGAGAATGACATGAAGAATAAAACTTCCCTTAAAGAAGAAAACCTTCTAATGGGGAAGCTTCTGGCGAATGCTCAATAGCAGACCCCATAACCTCAATGAAATCAATAGAAACAAATGAATTGAAGGATACACATATCCTATCATTCATTCCCATGAAAACGGCTGAGCGTCAATGCATGCGCTCAAAAGCTTTATACCAGCGACACAAATAATGGAAACTATTATTCCCATGCGCCGAAAACTTAACTATCCTGAAGAGATCCCACATAAGATCATATAATTGCCAAACAGTTAGAATAAGCGCAGGATATAGCCAGTGCTTACTTATGCGCTAAAATCTAAAGCATTGACTGCTAATTGGAGGATAAATAACCCAAGCAGTACGAATAGCTAACTGACTTGTTTAACAATAGAATGAACATAAATGTTCTTTCTATTGAAAAATAATGACAACAGAAGCATTACTTCTCTTCTGATAAACTCTGATGTGCATAGAGAGACCCTCGTACTTAGGATTGTAATGCAATATATGAACTCACGTCCGAAATAATAGAGAAAACTGTAATATATGCCCAAACTTGACCTTATGTTAAAAGATTCTCTAAAACAAAACAGGTCAAGAGGGAAAAACGTCTACCACTCCAGTTAATAACTGGAGTAGACATGTGTGTATGCGACCCATTGAATAACGTTCCAAGCCGCTCCACACAACTCCATCCGGTGCATAAAACTATCGCAGTTAATGCGTCAGATAACAGATAAAAGCGAGTCAAAACAGCTGGTTAATTCGCTCTGTGAAACAGAAGAACCAGCCAAATGAATAGTGTGATACATGAATCCTATCATAAATCCCATGAGACATTATCTAGTTCACAATACAAGTGATCTAAAGAACTATACTCGCTGCAATTGCCGAACGTTCACTTATAGACTGAAAGATAATCATAAATAATCTAATTATCAACATCCAGTCAAAATATGCCGGACCGAGTTCTATAAGAGCCTCGAACCACCGGCTCAGGGGAGTCTAATCAGTAACTCAGTCTGACGAGAAACCCCTAACCAAGTGGTTGTATAGACAAACCTAAAGAATTATGTATAGGAGAGATACCTATACCTTCGCTATGAGCCTTATAAGCGAAATGAGTCTAGGACAAACTCTCCTACTCTTTTGTTGGCTGTAGTCGATTAGACCCCAACTTAAAGAGTTGAGAATAGATGCTTTCTTGTAGTTTAATCCAACAATAATGAAAGGTTACCATCAAAGACTTAGGTATATCTATACCTTTGCTATGAGTCCTAACAGACGATTTGAGTCTAGGATAACCTCTCGTACTCTTTCTGCTGATGATGGTACATTAGACCCCAGCTTAAAAAGACAAGAATAGATTCTTATCATAAAAACTAGGGTTGGAAGACTAAAGCGACCTATGGCAAGTTTTCCACCTAGTCAAATGCAAAGATGAAGACACAAGGCTTCGTTGCATCAGCATAACTCTCACTTAATATATGTAAGACCGAGAAATAAATACTTTGTCTGGAAAGAATTTTAAAAGGTTCAACGACCACAAAATCCCTTCCATGCAGACAATGCGTCACAGTACTTAAAATTAAGTACATAAGACCATGAGACTAAATTCGCTCCGACTAAAGAAATTATCTTCTCAATTGCGTCCGAGCGAACAGCTAAATGATGAAGGTAAGGCTAAAACTAGGATCTTAGTCTGCTCAATCAACGCTGAGGAACTCTCGTCTTCCCCTGCTGTTTTTAAAAGTATGTGAACCATCACAAACGATTAAAAATACAGAGGAAGAAGATAAGAAACCGAATTACTTTTTCCGCCGGAAGATAATATATGGTGTCGTATACAGAATCGAAGATCTGCGACACCCATGTAGATTTAACCGGAAAGAGATCTTATTACCCTGCTCTTAACCGGATGAAGTCAGCATCTAACTACGCTAGCGGTTTCTCATAATTGCTCGCAGCATTTTGAATCACTGGAACAAGATCAAGGAAATGATAATGTATGATATCTAGATCATCCAAGAGTTGTTCCGGAAGGAAAGTTATCCTATCCATAAAATGATTAAATCAGATAGAATCACAGTCACTAGCATCTAAACAGGTAGGTGACTGGACCAAATAAGCACTATGCAACAACTCAAAATTTTGAGATCAACATTGAGTGCTTCTGCCTTAGCAGGAATACTGCGATTAGCTGTGCAACTGCGACAGCAAGTCCGTTATAGAGGCCTGAAGAGCAGCGGCCACAAACAGCCTCTTTGCCTGCTGCTCCTAGGACAGGGAGTCCAATATAGTTATTACTGCGGATGACCCCATGAATGAAACCTCATCTCCTTGGCTACTAGATGGTGCGACTTCTTACTAAAGATGGACCTTTGACGATGAAGACTGGGAAACCTGAGTCACCTAGCCAAGGTGCGGTCTGGAGTGCTTGATCCTCTTCTTTTCTCTTTACCGGACATGCATACCTCAGAAATTGTCATCTTCTTCTTTCCATCAACACTACTAATGTTTAACTAGCGACAATGGACCTGCGCGGTCGTGTGCTTTTCGAACATAGAGGAAGCTATAAGACTGGCTGCCACAGCAGCCTAAGAGGAAACTATAAGACTGGCTACCGCGTCAGTCTATGGAAGGAGCATCCCGTGGACGTAAGTCCAACTGACAAAAGTTCGTACCAACAACCTCAGTCCCCAGGAGTTGTTATAAGAGAGAGGGACCTCTCTCTTGCTCGAAATCACGGACGACCTGAACGAACATACCTCAGAACTTGTCTGCCAAGTTCCTACCAACACCCTCTGACCGCAGATGTTGTTATAAGAGAGAGGGACCTCTCGCTTGCACACAATCACGAACCTGTACGAACAAACCTCAGAACTTGACCGCCAAGTACCCACTAACAACATCTGCCGCAGAGTTGTTATAAGAGAGAGGGACCTCTCTCTTGCTTGCAATCACGGACGACCTGGACGAGCATACCTCCGAACTTGTCAGATCAACACAAGTTCCTACCAATGACCTCTGATTGCAGATGTTGTTATAAGAGAGAGGGACCTCTCTCTTGCTCACAATCATGGACCTGTACGAGCACACCTCAGAACTTGACCGACAAGTTCCTACCAACAACCTCTGATCGCAGATGTTGTTATAAGAGAGAGGGACCTCTCTCTTGCTCACAATCATGGAAGACCTGTACGAGCATACCTCAGAACTTGACCGCCAGGTTCCTACCAACAACCTCTGATCGCAGATGTTGCCATAAGCGAGAGGGACCTCCCTCTTACTCGCGATCATGAAGATCAGGACGAGCATACCTCGGAACTTGTCAACTTCCTCCTTCCCATGCTTCCCCCTTCCCAGCGTCGCAGGGTGAGCATGTTGTATGTTTATAGTGCTTGCTACACCCTTATTCCTCTTCTCGACTGCAACGGATATACCCGGCATCACGTCCCTCAACTCAAGGTAGATCTGCCGGTCGAGCTAGCTGGCACCACAAGGTCATCAATCCTACTAAGGCCTTGTCTAATATCTGAGCAATTTTGCCGTTAGCTCTTGACTGATTTGCGATGACAGCACACTCCTTGATGGCGTCACGAAGCCACATCATGTTCCTGTTCCTCTGTAAGTAGAAACTAAAAAACTATAGTGACCTTTTGACGAGAGGACCACTGAGTCCCCTAACCACGATAGGACCGATAGTGTCCACTCGCCTAACACAAACCATGACGCCCGTCATTCAGATTAACAAATCTGATACATGGAGTAGAATTAGTGGTAGTACATCAAGTAAACTCATTACAACGACCAAGTAAATAAAGGAAATGTTTCCTCTATTTGCCCTACGATTAGATAAAAATAATTACCTAAAACTAATGTCATTGTACCACCACCAAATCTACATATAATATAAAATAACATTAAATATAATCAATGAAATAAATATATTCAAAAGAAAAACTCTTTCAAAAATAAAATAAAAATTTTTGAAAAAATTTTCCTAATATAAGAGCTCAAGCTCCCAAAGGGAATGATGAGCCCCAAAAAAGCCTAAGTGTGGACAAAATTATAAAAACTGTGTAAAATAAACTACCACACTATCAGAATATTTAATGTTACCTACAACTGTTGTTCCTAAATAAAATTAGGAAATTATCTAAAGATGTAAACAAAACACCGGAATCAAGACCCCAGGCAACACGGCCCAAAGTCAGTAACAGAAACAAGACTATCCGATGTTAAGCAAGATCTTCCTCAGAAGAAAAAACGATACATTGGATGTAAGATGCATGACCAAAACGCCCGAACACCCTAAGGATGAGGACGTAACCCAGGGGAAGTACAGAATATTTTTCTGCATAAAACGTTAAACTCCCAATAAATTTATAAAAAATCTTTATAAAAATAAGCTAAAAAGCTTGGGAGCTTAACTGGGGGATCAACGGAAGGCAGGGAAGGAATACTAAATAAACAGTGGATAGATCATAGTCAATCAGAGATGACGTCAGGCTCATGTCCCGAAATTAGGGAACATGAACTAATTTTACTAAAAAGTTAAAAAATTTATAGTAATTTATATATTTTTTATACTTACCAATGACCCAGACTTAGCTGGTGCTAACTCTAACAAAACCAGGGCCAAACACAAATTTTGCCCCCCAATCCCCAAAATTTGCATCCAAAACCAAAAGAAATCATGTCCTATAGGACCTCCATACTACGCCCCCACTGCGCATGCACAGTGTCAAGGACGTCCCGAAACTGGCGCCAATTATCATTCTTACTGGCAGTGCCTGGTCAGCGCTATGTACTCAGCGGGGAGGCAAGAGTTCCCAACTCCTGGGAGGGCCATCCCCGTCTGGGTCATTGGTAAGTATAAAAAATATATAAATTACTATAAATTTTTTAACATTTTTATACTGTACCAATGACCCAGACTTAGCTGAATAGTAAAAAGGCTGGAGGGCCTAGGACATAGAGGAAAATCCAATAAGCTCAACTATATAATAAAGAGGTAACCCCTTAAGGAGAAAAGGAGTATTAGGCTTTACATGTATCTTTCTTATTTAATATTAAATTAGAAAGATACAATACCCTTAATAATTGAGCACAATAATATTCATGTTCTCTATTAACATCCAGTATAACCCTTATACTAATTATTTTTAAAGTAAGCCAATAAATAAAGTAGTCCAGAGAATTGAGACTCTTTATAATCTTTAAAAGTGTCGGAGTATTGTATATTAAAGCCCGTTTGACACTTGACATATACAAATGCTTCACACCGAGCTACACTTTAAAAATAAGACATGAATGAATTTTAACATTAATATTACACTTTAAAACCATCCCGGAAGCGACTCAGAAATACTGACTTTGGAGGAGGCATTCCCTTGCTTTTCACTATAAAGCAGGTGACCTAAGGGAACAATGCCCCCCCCCCTCCCACCCCCCCCCCCCCCTTCCCCTTGCCCTGGGTCAAATAGCCCAGAGCGAAGAGGGCAGCCGGACGGAGTCACTGCCGGAACAGAAAGCCTGCATAACTATAGTTGCAACTGTTTAGTGGACGACATTCTGAGCAACAGATAACGGACCTAAACAATGCAGGTCTCCAGAAATGGACTCAATATTTCTGAGATAAAAATTTGTGAATGTGGATGGCTGAGACCAATAAGCAGCCTTCATTAAATCTGTAATAGCAACACTATTAGCATAAGCCCAAGAAGTAGCAAGAGCTCTTACTTCATGAGCGGAAATCTTAAGCACAGACTGCTGAGAAGAAGATAAACTCTCATAAGCAGTACGGATAGTTAATTGAATCCATCTAGCAATAGAATGGACCGAAATGTCCCTTCTATTAGGCGTCAAAGACAGAAAGAAACGTTTCCGTCCCTTTCTGATAAACTGAGATCTCTGTTTATAGATACGTAACGCTCTAACAGGACAGAGTAAAGGCCTACGCCCGTCTGAAGACGGAAGAGCCTTAATAACAATAGGTTCCGGATATATATTAGGAGCCTGATTCTTAGCTAAAAAACCCACATTAGTAGTGAAGGTGATAGTGTTCCCGACACTACGATAGTGAGAATCATCCACCGACAGAGCATGAAGCTCACTGACTCTTCTAGCAGAAGAGAAAGCTAAGAGAAAAGCTGTCTTATAAGATAAGAATTTGAAATCTACTGTCCCAAGAGGTTCAAATGGCTTTTCCTTCAATTTAAGAAGAACCCAAGCTAAATTCCATTTAGGAATTACTCTAAGAGTTCTGGGTCTATTTATCGAGAAGTTTCTAACCAACTTAGATAAAGAGACATTAGATTCAATTTGTAAACTATCATGATGTGCATAGGTATCAGATAACATAGACCTATAACACTTAATAGTAACAGGCTGCAGTTTGATTTCATCAAACAAGTATACTAGAAAGTTTGCAATGTCTGGTATAGAGGGATCGAAAATATCTACAGAATGATCCCTACACCAACGACGAAAAACCTTCCACTTAGCCGCATAGTTTAGCGAAGAGGAGGTCCTCCTACAGTTAGAAATCGCGTCCACTGCTCGTCCTGTAAAGTGCTTGCCATGCAAGAAGGACCGCACAACGGAAAAACGTGAAGGTTGAGACCTTGTGGGTTGTGATGGAGTTGACGCGATTTCCCCTGCGAAAGAAGATCCTCCCGTGGAGGAAGATTTCGCGGTAGGTCCCACAACAGACACCTGAGTAGATTTATCCACGGTCTCTGTGGCGACAGAGATGCTACCAACAGAATCTTGCATTGAGATTGTTTTATCTTTAGCAATACTTGTTGAATTAACGGCGCTGGAGGATACGCATATCCTATCATTCCGTCCCAAGGGATCGACAGAGCGTCTACTGCAAATGCTCTTGGATCCGGACACGGAGACACATACGTCTGCAACTGATTGTTGAGATGTGTCGCAAATAAGTCTATCATTGGCCGTTCCCATTGGTAGCAAATCTGATTGAATACTTGTTTGTTGAGAGTCCATTCCGATGGCAACAAGCGACCCTTTCGTGAAAGGGAGTCTGCTAGCACATTCAGACGACCCGGTATGTGACGGACCGAAAGAAGAACCTGATGTTCTAGCGCAAACAGAAGGATTCTTTCCGTTAGATTGAACAACGGAACTGAATGAGTGCCTCCCTGATTCCGTATATACGCCACTACTGTCGTATTGTCGGATAGGATTTGGACATGAGCATTGTGAATAATGTCCATCCAATGACGTAACGCAAGCCAAATTGACATCATTTCCTTGATGTTTATGTGCTTGCACAGGAATTGCGGATCCCAAAGACCCTGTCATCTCGAATCCATTGGGATCAATGATGCACCCCAACCTGTTTGACTGGCATCCATCATAATGGTAAAACTCGGATCCGGCAACTGCAGCGGAACTCCCTGAGTTAACCACTGAATGTTTGCCCAAGTCTGAATCTCTTGTTTCACTTGATCTGACAAGAGAACGTCTACGTCGAGCGAATGAATTTTCACACTCCAATTCTGAGTCAAGAAAATTTGGAGAGGACGCGTGCGTAACCGCCCCATCGGAATGAGATCCGCAGCGGCTCCGCACAGACCTATCAGTCTCATAAATTCTCTCGCTGTGACTTTGTCTGCGTGCAGACAATAGCGAGCGTAACAACTGACTAATTTCGCTCTGGTTAACGGCAGACGAACGAGATTGTTGTGCGTCTCGAAGCTCATTCCCAGATGAGTGAATGACTTGGACGGCACCAGATCCGACTTCTCCTCGTTTACTATAAAACCGAGACGTCGGAGCAATAGAAGTAGATTCTGAACATCGTTCTGAAGCGTTAACTCGTTGCCGTACCTCTGAAGAATGTCGTCCAGGTAGGCCGACGTTACCGCAGACGAATGAGCTCGGAAATAGATCATTACCGAGTTCATTACCCGAGTGAAAGCCCAGGGTGCTAGATTCAGTCCGAAGCACATCGCCCGGAATTGATACACCACTCCTAGGACTGCGAAGCATAGATACTTTCTGAATGTCGAATGTACCATGACGTGAAAGTATGCATCTTTGAGTTCTATGCTTGTTGCATAATCGTTCACCCGAATACTCGCTCTGACCGACCGAATCGTCTCCATATAAAATTTCGGAGCGACGATCAGCTTGTTTATCCAGCTCAAATCTATGACTGGACGGAATGAGCCGTCTGGTTTCGGAACCAGAAACAGATGGCTGTAGAATCCCGGAGTCTCCTCGTTTTCTACGACCTCTACCGCGTTCTTCATTAAAAGAGACTGCACCTCTGATAACAGAGCGTCTCTTTTCTGCGGATTTGACGGAAGTTGAGTCCACTTTGGACTTCGAGTTAATGGAGGCTTTCGTTTGAAGGATATCTTTAGGCCTTCCGAAGTCACTCCTCTCACCCAAGGGTCGTCCGTAATCGACGCCCATTCTTGTGAAAAGCTCGACAACCTTCCGCCAACCGGTACGCGATAGAGGTTTAAGCCATCACCTCCTGGACCTGCGAGGCCTGCGGTAGGAGAAACCACGTCCTCCACGACCTGCACCTCGTCCCGTCGACCTCGGGGCGTCCGACCGGTTGTCCCAGCCCGAAGGATGTCCCGAACGAGAGTCGCTACCCTGACGGTCTCTCGAATAAGACCAAGAGGACGCACCGGAACCTCTATAGGAACCTCTCTTGGGTGCATTAGACCCAGAAGTGCCTGTCTTATTCTTGTCTGCTGTATCCGACTTCTTAGAAGCAGATTTGAACAACAGAGAATCCGAAGCTTTCTTTGTAATTTTATCATAAATAGCAGAAAGCTTGCCGTCAAAGAGAAGTTCTCCGGAGACCGAAGCGACTCTAAGAGAGTTCTTCACCTTAGTATCCACGAGTGTGGATGTAGCTAGGGCTGCGTCACGTCTAACCAACTCCAGGTTTGCCACAGAAAGGGCGGAGTTACACGTGGAATAAGCTACTGCCCTTGAAAGAAGTCTTAAAGAGGATTGTATATCCTGAAATTCTTTCCCTTGAAGGCGCAGTGATAACGCCTTAGTAAGGTGATCTGCGTAAGATAAGGCATCTAAATTGGCTCTGTTAGACGAAATAGCTGTTTCCAACACCGCGGTTGGAATAGAAGCCGACGACGGTAATGATAGCTCTAAGTCTTCCACCTCGTCGTCCATACGCAGAGGAACTCTCGGTATACCCTGTCCTGCCGTGTCGAATTTATTCCTTGCATTAATGAAAGGCAGGTTGAGAGTATTGGCGGACAAGAAACCTGCTTTCCCCGTCTTGGAAGCAAGTTTAAATATAGCGTCGTTCAATAATTCAAATGTTCTTGCAACATTATTGGACTGCAACGGAAACTCGGGAGCGATGTCCCTGAACCGCTCAAAAAATTCAGAGTCCAATGACGCTATAATCCTCTTGTCCGGAACCGCAGCAGTCTGGCCCGACGGAACAACTTGAGGGAGAAAGTGCCGGATGAAGTCCACGGCAGCTTTATTTTGTTCCGAAAGGGATAGCTCCAAATCATCCATATCCCTTTCACCATCCGGTCGGACCTCATGATGCTCCCGGTCGTCCGCCCCCGATGCTTCGGCGGAGCTACCGACCCAGCGCCGTCGGATAATTCTCGATCCGACACCGTTTTTGTCGGCTGCTGGGATGCTGCGATAAGCTGTGCTATCTGCACAAGAATGTCCGGCGTCGAGACCTGCGGAGGCGCAGTCTTTTGCTGCTTCGCCGAGGGCAGCTCCGAATCAGATGGCTCCCGCATACTTTTTCTATGCGAACGTCCGGAGTCCATCGGCCTCGTGTCCCTGGCTGCCGGATGGTGTGACCTGGTCGCCGAAGAATCCTTGATCGGCGAAGCTGGTAAGATATTTGCGGTCACGCAGCCAAGGTGCGGTCGTGTGCGCTGACGAGAAGAAGAAGCCTTAGCAGTCTCCGCGGACTGCCTATACAACGGAGCGTCCCGAGCGACGGACGTATGCTCCGTTTGCGACACATTTTGTACCACAACATCTGGTCCCAGATGTTGTTGTACGAGAGAGGGGCCTCTCTCGCTCGCGGCCTGGCTGGACCTGGACGAGCTAGGAACCGGACTCAAAGGCTTCCTCCGATCTCGCTTACTATCCGCCGTCACTGGGTGTGCACATTGAATGTTTATAGTGCTCGCATCACCCAACATTTCCTCCTGGACCGCATCGGACGAACCCGGCTGCCGAACCATTCGGTGAATGGACGCTACACCGGGCGAGCTAGCGGACGACATTTGTATAATCTCCATGAGCACTTTTGCCGCTAGCTCTGAATTCATTTGTGACGACGGAAGCGCACTTGCAGAAGATAACATAGAAACATCACCCTGTTCTTGTTCCTCTGAAATAGAAACTGAGAGTAGAGTGACCTTGCGGAGAAAGAGCCGGCATAGCCCTTTCTCCAGTAACAACATACCGTGACACACGTTTCCAATGTTTGTCATCCCCATATTAACATATAGAACAGGGATTAGTGCGAGAACACTGACTACAATTAATACAATGATCATGAAAGTCAGAGGAAGATTTCTTCCCATTACAATTTGAACAATATCCTTTCATTGTGAAAAGTCAACAACAAGTCCTAGTTACTCGCACAAACCCCTGACACAAAGATACATAATAACATGATCCATTAATAAATGAAAAAACAATTGCAAATCAAAATAATTTTGAAAAAATATTTTTTCAGCGAAGCCCAAGTTTCTGAAAAGTACTGTTGAGCCCCGATGGATCCGATGGCAAAGTGTGGTCAAAAATTTTAAATTTATATTAAATAATTAATGAGACACTTACGGATAATATAAATGTATCTTATAGTGAGATAAACTACACCAAAGGCAAACAGCCCCCCTCAAAAAAGGCTGTTGCCAATGTAAACAAACCGTGTAAAACACCAGAAAACATGACTCCAGGCACTGAAAAAACTGGCCCAAAATCAGTCATCAAAATTACACTCTATCTGATGCAAGACAGAGACTCCCAGGGGAGAATCTGCAGAACATCAGATGGAAGATGCAGAACACCACGTTTATACACCTATGGGTGAAAACGTAACTATGGGGAAAACAACAGAAAACATTCTGTATCCAAGCAACTCTCCCAAGAAAATTTTAGAAATGAACTTTCTCAAAAATATGCCAAAAGCATGGGAGAATTACAAGGGGGGACTTAGAAGGCTAGGGGAGAGGAAACACTGAATAAGCAGTGCAACATTTTAGCAAGAATGACAACAAGAGGCCCATGCCTCGAAAATAGGCAACTTAACATAATTTCATAAAAAATTTTAAGTACAGTCCTGATTATTTTTTGTCACTTCTTTTTCCTCTCCTCCTTCTATATCCTCCTTAGAATCACCATTTCTCCAAAAATTACGTGTCTGGCATCCTTTAAACTGAGATTTACAAGCACAAAGATCAGTGAGATGTTGACTGATGAAGGGCCAAACAGAGAATGATAATTGGCGCCAATTTCGGGACGTCCTTGACACTGTGCATGCGCAGTGGGGGCGTAGTATGGAGGTCCTATAGGACATGATTTCTTTTGGTTTTGGATGCAAATTTGGGGGATTGGGGGGCAAAATTTGTGTTTCGCCCTGGTTTTGTTAGAGTTAGCACCAGCTAAGTCTGGGTCATTGGTACAGTATAAAAATATAAAAAATTACAGCTCTGAAAGTATCAAACCACCGTTTCTTCCTTCCTTCATCCAGTTCTGTCCTTGGATCCACCAATTTAACCATTGATTTGTGTCTGACATCATTATTAATTGAGATTTAAAAGCACAAATATCAGTTTGTTGTTATCTGAAAAGAGCCAAACAATGAATTTATTTGGCACAAGATTCGTTGTCTTCCTGGAGTCTGTGAATGCGCGGAAGGTAAAATGTATGGAGGGCCAGATAGGACTTCTAATTTTCAGTTTTGGTTGCAAATTTTGGGGATTGAGGGGCAAAATTTGTGTTTGGCCCTAAATATTTTAGAGTTAGCACCAGCTGAGTCTGGATCATTGGTACAGTATAAAAATATGCTAAATTTAAAGTAATTTGTATATTTTTTATACTTACCAATAGCCCAGACTTTGCTGAAGCAAACTCATTAATTTCGAGGGCCAAACATAAATTTTGAACCCCCAATCCCCAAAATTTGCATACAAAACCGAAAATTCAAAGTCCCATCTGGTCCTCCATACTTTTGTTTAGTGTGCATGCGCGGTAACCAGGAAGGTACCGAAATTGGCGACAACATCATTCTTCCTAGTTATGCCTGCTAAATTTTATAAATCAGTAGGGAGGTATGAGTGCCCACTCATGGGAGGGCCATCCCCGTCTGGGCCATTGGTAAGTATAAAAAATATACAAATTACTTTAAATTTATCATATTTTTATACTAAAACCAATGGCCCAGACTTAGCTGAATCGTAAAAAGGCTGGAGGGCCTAGGACTTTGATGAAATACAATATCCCTATTACTTCACATTAAAGAATAGCTCCTACAGGAGAATAGGAGAAGACAGGGGAATTACATAGGTCTTTCTTTTATTAAAAAAAAAGAGAACGACATAACACCAGTCATATCTAGGAGTAATACACAATAATTTCTCCATTTAATGCCAGCATAACCTGTTATGCTAATTTGATGAAGGAAACCAATTATAAAGCTAGTCCACAGAATGAGACACTTGATACTCATTTAAAAGTGTCCGAAGATTGTACATTAACGCTAATTTGACATGTAACATATACAGTGCTTCACACTGAGCTACACATTAAAAGCAATACATAAATGAGACATAATTGTTGGTTCACACCAAGCTACACATTAAAACCACCCAGCACCGATGCTAGTCTGCTGTCACTGGAGGAGGTATTCACTTGCTTTTCACTATAAAGCCAGATAATATAAAGTGAAACCTCCCCCCCCCCCCCCCACGCTTCCACTTGTTCTGAAGGAAAGAATCTTCAGAATGAAGAGGGCAGCAGAACGGCAACAGTGCTTGAGCTGACTGCCTAAGACATCTCAGAGATGTATTATTAATGGACAATGTTCTGTGCGACAGAAAGAGGACCCAAGGATCTAAGGTCACTGGAGATAAACACTAAATTTCTAAGGTAGAACTTAGTAAATGAAGAAGGTTGCGTCCAATAGGCGGCCTTCATTAAATCAGTAATAGCAATACTATTAGAATAAGCCCAAGAAGAAGACGGTGCTCTAACCTCATGCGCTGAAATCCTATTGACCGAACACTGATCTGAAGATAGATTCTCGTAGGCAATTCGTATTGCCATTTGAATCCATCTAGCAACTGAATGAACAGAAATATCTCTTCTGTTAGGCATAAGAGAAAGGAAAAACCTTTTTCTTCCTTTTCTTATAAAGGTAGATCGACATTTATAAGCGCACATCGTTCTTACTGGACACAACAGTAGTCTACGGTTGTCCAAGGACAGTAAGGCCTTAATGACAATAGGCTCCGGCCGTTTATCCGGAATCTGATTCTTAGCCAAGAATCCCACTTCCGTAGTAAAAGTAATAGTATTACCCACACTACGGTAATGGGAATCTTCAACAGATAATGCATGGAGTTCACTAACTCTTCTGGCAGAAGTGAAGGATAAGAGAAATGCCGTTTTGTACGTTAGAAATTTAAATTCTACATCAACTAACGGTTCAAAAGGAGCTTCTTGGAGCTTCAAGAGAACCCAAGCCAAATTCCGTTTAGGAATTAATCTGAGGGTTCTAGTTCTATTAATAGAGAAATTTCTAACTAGTTTGGATAAAGAAGGATCAAATCCAATATCCAAGTTATCATGATGAGCATATGTATCTGATAACATAGACCTATAGCCCTTAATCGTGACAGGCTGCAGTTTGAGTACGTCAAACAGGTAGACCAGAAAATTGGCAATTTGAGGAATAGATGGATTATAAATATCCACCGACTGATCTGTACACCAACGAAAGAAAACTCTCTACTTCGCTGTGTAATTCAACGAAGAGGAGGTCCTCCTACAGTTAGAAATTGCGTCCTCTGCTCATCCTGAAAACTGCTTCCTGTGCAGGAAGGACTGCACAATGAAAATACGTGAAGGTTGAGACCTTCCAGGTTGTGATGCAGTGCGTGGGACTTCCCTTGATACAGAAGGTCCTTGAGAGGAAGAAGTGTCCGAGGAATGTCCCCATAATAGACACCTGACCAGGTTGATCCAAGGTTTCTGAGCTGACAGAGGTGCTACCAGCAAGATTTTGCAGTGACACTGTTTGATTTTCAACAGAATCTGCGAATCAGCGGAGTTGGAGGATATGCATATCCTATTATTCTGTTCCATGAGATTGATAGAGCGTCTACTGCGTACGCTCGGTGATCCAGACAAGGTGACATGGACGTCGGAAGCTGATTGTTTAAGTTCATGGCAAAGAGATCTATCATGGGTTGATCCCACTGGTAGCATATCTGCCGGAATATTCATTTGTTGAGAGTCCACTCCGATGGCAACAGGCGACCTTTCCTTGAGAGCCAGTCTGCTACTACGTGCAGACGACCCGGAATATGATGGACTGAGAGATGACATTATGATTCAGAGCAAATAGGAGAATATTCTCTGTCAATTCGAATTGAGGAATTGAATGAGTGCCGCCTTGGTTCCTGAGATAAGCCACTACTGTAAAATTGTCCGACAGAATCTGCACATGGGCATTCGCTACGTGAGCAACCCAGTGTTTGAGTGCAAGTGAAATAGACATCATCTCATTGATGTTTATGTGCTTTTCCAGGAACCAAGAGTCCAAAAGAGCCTGACACTTCAGGTCTGTGGGAATCAGGGATGCGCCCCAACCCATCAGACAAACTTCCGTCATAATAGTAAAGACCGGATCCGGGATTTGCAGTGGAACTCCCTGAGTCAACCACTCAAGATCCTCCCAAATCTGAACGTTTTGTTTTATCAGATCTGTTAAAACAATCTGGCTTTCAAGCGAATGCGTCTTGACACTCCAGTTCTGAGTAAAGAAAGTCTGGCGTGGACGCGTGAGTAAACGACCTAGCGGAATCAAGTCTGCCACTGCCCTGCACAGTCCCATCAGACACATAAACTCCCTTGCTGATACTGTGAGAGAGTTTAGTCAACAATGAGCATAGCAACTGACTAATTTTGCTCGGGTTATTGGAAGGCGAACCAGATTGTTGTGAGTCTCGAAGCTCATCCCCAAGTGAATGAAGGACTTGGACGGAGCTAAAACCGACTTCTTTTCATTTACAATGAAACCGAGACGTCAGAATAATTGAAGCAGACTCTGCACATCATTCTGAAGTGCATCTTTGTCAGCGTATCTCTGAAGAATGTCGTCCATATAAGCCGACAATACACCACCGAATGAGCTTGGAAATATGACATTACAGTGTTCATTATCTGAGTGAACGCCCAAGGTGACCGGTTCAGACCGAACCACATCGCTCTGAACTGATAAATCTTCCCTTTCTACAAGCTGGGAGGGGCGCGGTGGCTCAGTTGGTAGAGGAGCAGGCTGCAAGCCGAGAGGTCCTCGGTTCGAATCCCACCTGCGGCAAGCGCGTTGTGTCCTTGGGCAAGACACTTAACCCCGATTGCCTACATGGGGGCACGATGACGCTGTGTACTGAGGCGTACTGCACGTCGATGGTGCGCATGTCTTCAACCAATCTAACCCTGCCTGTGCTGTGGTGCAGAGTTCAGAGTTACGATGATGGAGAGCTGACAGTTGCTAGTCGTTGCTCGGTGGTTCTCTCCGGGTACTCCGGCTTCCTCCACCCGTAAAACTGTCACGGTCACGATTAGCCATTGTGCATAAGTATGTGACCTTAAACACCAATAAATAAATAAATAAATAAATCTAAAAGTTGGATGTACCATGACACAAAAGTACGCGTCCTTTAGGTCTATGCTTTCCGCAAAGTCGTTCACTCGAATACCCGCTTTTACCGACCGAAAGGTTTCCATAAAAATTATAGAACTTTGGAGTGATAATCAATTTGTTTATCCAGCTCAAGTCTATCACCGGTCAAAATGAGCCGTCTGGTTTCGGCACAAGAAACAGGTGACTGTAAAATCCTGGTGAGTTGGGATTTTCTATGACCTCTATTGCTTCCTTTACTAGGCGGGATTGAACTTCTGCAAGAAGAAACTCTCTTTTTGAAGGATTCGCCGGAAGATCTGTCCAATGCAGACTTCTTGTAAGTGGGGGCTTTGAACGGAATGATAGCCGAAGACCCATTCTGACTACATTCCTGACCCACCGATCTTCTGTAATGTCCATCCAGTTTCTCGCGAAGTTTGATAACCTTCCGCCAACTGGAGAGCAATAGAGGTTTAGACCATCACCTGCACTTGCAAGGCTTTCAGGAAGAGAAACTATGTCCTCCCCATGAAGCACCTCGCGCCGTAGGATTAGGAGCGTCTGGCTTAAAGTCTTTGTAAGACTTACGCACCTTTCCAAAGTCGCTATACTGACGATTCCCTGAGTATCCATATGAGGGTTTCTTAGAACCCTGCGAGGAGCCCTTTTTTGCTGGTTGCGAACTGGAGCGTCCTCGCCTACCACATCCAGCAGACGACTGCTGCTGGAAAACTGACCTCAGCAAAAGAGTGCTGGTAGCTTTTTTGGTAGCTTCTTCGTACACTAAGGATACCTTTCACCTGATCGTCTATCAATGAAGACAATGCTAAGGCTCCATCACATCTTATCAATTCCAGATTAGCCACTGTAAGGGTGGAATGATGTGTGGCATACTTAACTGCCCTAGAAAGAACTCTGAGCAACGAATTAATATCGTCAATTCTTTCCCAACAAGACGATGGTCCAAAGCCCCGGTGATATGATCTGTGTAGGATATAGCGTCCAAAATTGCCCGACTAGAATCTATTGTAGATTTGATCACATCTGGGCGGACATTGAATGAAGCGGGTAGTAAGATATCCAGAGATCTAAAGCCTGTTCATCCAGATGCAGAGAACCTCTCTGAACATCTTCTCCAACCGTTTTTAAGTAATGTGGTCCAGGAAACGGTATATGGATAGAAGATGAAGGTAAGGAACTGCTCTTCCTTCTTGCATTTGCTAGGCTGAATATTGCATCGTCAATCTGGCCGAAGGCCTCCGACACATGAACAGATTGACCCGGGAATGAAAGAACGTCATCTTTTCTCCGCAGGGTCTCCTTATTTAGGGACGATAGCAGTTTCTACCTAGCTGACGCAGCATGCTGACCAGGAAGAACAAGATCTGGAAAAAACTGATGAATAAAATTAATAGTTTCCATGTGTTGTTCCAAAAGTGATGGAGAATCTTCCTCTGTTTTCCTTTCACCATCCGCTAGGTCTAGCTGTAAATTTCGGTCAGCTCCATCCAAATGAACAGATGACCGGACTGACCCAGCACAGTCCGACAGCTCCCTCCCGAAGTCTGTTGACGGTCGCACCTGCGTTTGCTGGGAAGCTGTGATAAGCTCCATAATCTGCGAGAGTAAGGCTGTCACTGAGGCTTGCGGATCAGCAGTCATATGTTTCTTTGATGCATGATGTTTGCTGGACGAGACCTGTCCCCAGATCTTTTTGCCGAATGTCCTGAATGCTCTGCATAATCAAGTCTCGAACCACTAGCTATCAGATGGCCCAGAGGGCCCAAATTCGGAGGCAAAGACTGGGAGCATCTTCGCGGAATGGCTTGAACATCTGAAGTCGGATAGCAAGTGAGTGGTCTAATGTGCTTAGTAAGAGACGTGGAAGAAGCCGTAACTGTTGCCGGCCCCAGCTGCAGTGTGGACGGAGCACCCTGATTGGCCAGCGAGGACATTAGCTCAGATTCAGTGAAGTTTCTCACAACGGCAACAGTCTGAGCCGACTGTTGACAGGATGGAGAAGGGTCTCCCGCTCGCGATCTGATCCCAGATCTCGCCGAGCATCTCAATGAGAAACTTGCTGGCTTCTTCCCTTTGCCATCATCACTGGGAGAGCTTTTAATTTTGAGGTGCTCGTTCGACCCAATTCTACACTCTCCTCGACCACTACGGACTTACCCGGTGTTACGGCTCCAACTGATGGGGTAACCGCTTCTCCGGTTGAGTTAGCTGCTTGTGAAGGAATAAGAAGCCTTATTCCTTGCTCAATATTCATGAGTACCTTTGCAGCTAGCTCTGTTTGCTCATCAGAACGTGACAACGGCAGCACATTTTGGATGGGTGTTGCTATACCATCACCATGTTCTTGTTCCTCTGAAAAAGAAACTGAAAAATTAAACTACAAATTAATTTCTACATAATAAGTATACAAAAATATGGCAATCAAAATCATTTCGAAAGAAATCAAAATTGAAAATTGTTTTCGAAAATTTTTTAAAAACGCCTAAGTTCCCAAAGGGAACCTCATGAGCCCAAGGGCGTCCCAATAGAGCCTAAGTGTGGACAAACACTAAATAATTAAAGCTACAGTACCGGAATTATTTAAGACATGTATCCTACTATATAAAGATAAAAACTATAATACTTGAATATGATAATTTAAAGCATTGTTAACCTGAAAACGTCAACAGGAAAAACCGTAAACTAAACAACAGACATACGATAAGCCCAAAGTCAGTAACCGATCAATCACTACTTGATGCAAAGCCAGATCTTCATGGGAAGAAAAAACAGATGTCCTACCACCCACAGGATGAGGACGTAACCATGGGGATAACTGGAATCAACATTCCGTAGATCACGTTAAACTCCCAATAAATTTAATAAAAAATTTGGATAAAAAAGGCAAAAAAGCTTGGGAGCTTAACAGGAGGGTTCATGGGAGGAGAGGGAAGGAACATTTAACAAACAGTAGGTTTAATCATTTGCAAGAATGATTAAGTTGAGGCCCATGTCCTGAAAATGGGAAAAATGAATAATTTTACAGAATTATTTTAAAGTTACAGCCCTAAACGTCTAAAACCACTATAGTTAACTTCCAGCATCCTTTCACATCCTTGAATAATCATCAATGATTTGTGTCTGGCATCTTCAAAAAAGAGATTTTAAAGCACAGATGTCAGTTCAGATGTTTACTGACTTCGGCCAAACAGAAGAATGAAGATGGTGCCAATTTCGGTACTTTCCTGGTTACCGTGCATGCGCAGCGAACAAAAGTATGGAGGACCAGACAGGACTTTGAATTTTCGGTTTTGTGTGCAAATTCTGGGATTGGGGGAGGGTTCAAAATGAGTTTGCCCCAGCTAAGTCTGGGCCATTGGTTTTAGTATAAAAATACCTAAATTACATTACAATCTTTCAAGGCAATGTATCCTTATTCTAAATATTACCATCTTTCATATATGTATCCTTATTCTAAAAAGTTTTTGATTTACAAGTTATTGACAATTTTACCTTTGAACCAAATTTGCTTCTCATTTATAAATTGTAAATAAATGTAAAGTATAAATTTGCTTGTTAGATCTGTATAATGTGAACTGTTAACTTCCTCATGTATGTATTTATTGTATTGCGTATGTATTATTATGGTGGTGTTCAGTAAATTCAAAATACATTATACATCTGATATTCCCATTTTTACTTTAAAAATACAGTTTCTTTTCATAATATCATCCTTATACACAAGCCTGGAAATAATCAAGCGGTCATTTTCAGAATGAGGTCCCCAGAGGGTGAATTTGCTGATGCTATCCCCTGCAGTGGGCCAATTTATCATCTGGGTACCTCTTTCTGTTTAGGCATGAGACCTTGATTCAGATTGAGGTTCACAGAGAGCAAATTTAGTGATGCTAACCTGCTGTGCAGGGTAGCATTACCAAATTCACCCTCTGGGGAAATCATGATGCAGGTGACAGTTTGCTTATCTCCAGGCCATTTTATCTGACAGAAGTTAGGTTTTATCATTACATTTATTGATTTTGTCTTGTCAGGATCCAGCTTGTTTGGATGATGGTTTTGACATTCGACTTGTTAGGATTCATCTTGCTGGTAATGACACATCCAGTGTACTGAGCTTCTCAGTAACTAATTGTGTAAAATATTTTCATTCTTTGGTCATGATTTCATATTCAAGTCAGAAAAAATGGAGAACCAAATCAGTTTTTTAAGTTCAATGGTTATATGTAGACAATATAACCACTTCACTGTATTTTTACAGCAGCTAGAATACAGTACAGTCACCATGTACTGGTTGTAATCCATGCATGCATTTACCAGGTAATAAAAATCACCAACAGCAAAATTATTGATGATTATTCCTATAACAAGTGTTTGGAATCTGATATTATTGCATCCATGGAAATATTGTCCTTCCGTGGAAAGTGACCAGTCTATGTATCAGAGACGTTTCCTGCATATTGAAATGCTAATTACATTCCAAGAGACTTTTTTTCCAATTGCATGTCACAAAACACCAATGTACACTGTACTGACCTCGGCAACTAGAACCAGTGTGATAAAAAAACATCAAAGTGGATAATTCCTTCAGAATTCTAGTCCCACTGGTTTTTCTCCCCCCTCTGGATTGGAGGTGAAGTCTAATATTGTTGGGAATTTCAGCAGAAATATCTGGGAAAATGATCCGAAATAGATTATAAATGAAGAAATTGAAATAAACAATAATCATCAGCCTTTTTATTAAAGAAGTTGTTACATAGCAATGTTTCTTGCAGAGATAGTTTAGTTGTGGACGCGAAGATTCGAAATGCGATTTCATTAAAATATGTCTTGATGATTCAATTTGATTTGAGTTGCGCAGATTCGGAAAATCTGGATCCTGGAGAAGTTCTCAAAATCACAAGTGTGTCACCTTGAACTCTTCTTGTATCATCAGGTCTCCTGAACAGGAGGGGAGGAGGAGTTGGGTTGTCCTGTACAGGAGGTACGAGAATAGAAGAAGAGTCCAAAGATGCTCCACATCCAAAGCTACTTCGATCCCATCCTGAGCTATTTATTTCTTGATTGGGGTTTAATGGACCTTTTGACAGGCACATTCACCTCATGTTGGACAGTTTTAAAGGTGGGGGAAGCCGAAGTACCTGGAGAGAACCACCAAGCAATGGCAAGCAACTGTCAGACTCCCCAACATACTAAATGAATTCCAAATAGTTAACTTTGTTGGGTCTCTACTGAGTTCAGCACTAATAAAGTAGCTTCGAATGAACTAGGAAAAAGTCTGTCTCATGAATAAATTAGGATAAAACTTAAGTCCTTCAACAGTTTCATCACGACATAGCTTCCCAGCTTTCTCCGTTAAAAGTAACCTATAATGAAAACAAGAAGTGACAGTGAAAAAACTGATGAGAAAAAGCATAATTATACTACCTAACACAATTTTCAGAAATTTCTCAGTGAATATACAAGTCGAGTCATCAAATAAGATGACAATGGATATCTAAGTTCAGTGGGGGTGGGGTGGGGGCATTGTAATCCGAGATTGTGACCATGTGATTAATTTCATTTTGGACAGTCAAATGGATAGGTGATTTCATTGGCAAATCTTCTTTTTAACAAATAGTTCATATATTTATTCAGTCCTCAAAACAAGTAGTTGCAGTAACTGGTGGAGTACTGGAAGCCCATATATATTTGGGCATTACTCAGATGAGCAGCTGCTGCAGCTTAAAGGCTTCATTTTCTGTGAATGTACTTTAGATTATCTTTGAAGTGAAATAATCATGTCTGAGTGGATTTGTCATGTCACAGTTTATGGGAGAGTGCTTCTAGGCACTCTCCCATAAATTGTAACAAGGCAAAGACAAGTGAGCAAATTTTAACGACCAAAATAAAACACCACTCTACCAGTTGAGCAATGTCATTGCAAATGCCATGACCAAGGAGCTCGGTGGCAGGATTTTTCACTATTAAAATTGCAGACACAATAATTTTGTGATCTGTTCCAAATTCCTCATTCCAACAAATCTGATCATTCCAACATGAAAGTTAAAAAATTTATAGTAATTTATATATTTTTTATACTTACCAATGACCCAGACTTAGCTGGTGCTAACTCCTTAAGTTCTAGGGCCAAACACAAATTTTGCCCCCCAATCCCCACAAAATTTGCATCAAAATCCGAAATTTCAATGTCCTATGTGGTCCTCCATTCCTTTTATCCACTGTGCATGCACAGTGTCAAGGAGGTCTCGAAGTTTGAGTCCACTGTCATTCTTACAACCAGTGCCTGGTAAGCGTTATGTAATCAGCAGGGAGGTATGAATTCCCAACTCATGGGAGGGCCATCCTCGTCTGGGTCATTTGTAAGTATAAAAAATATATAAATTACTATAATTTTTTTAACATTTTTATACTGTACAAATGACCCAGACTTAGCTGAATAGAAAAAAGGAGGGCCTAGGACATAAAGGAAAATCCAATAGGCTCAATTACATGTAAACAGAATTATCCCCTCAAGGAGAAGAGGAGAACAGGTTTTACATGCATCTTTCTTGTTTGTATCAAAAAAGAAAGACACAATACCATTCTGTAATTGAGCACAATAACATCAATGATCTCTATTAACATCCAGTATAACCCGTTATACTAATTTTTTTAAAAGGAAAGCCAATAAATAAAGGAAGTCCAGAGAATGAGACTCTTTATACTCATTAAAAGTGTCCGAGGATTGTATATTAACGCTCGTATGACACGTGATATATACAATTGCTTTCACACCGAGCTACACTTTAAAAATATTACATGAATGAATTAAACATTAGCTTTACACTTTAAAACCATCCCGGTATCGACTCGGAATTACTGACTCCAGAGGAGGTATTCCCTTGCTTTTCACTATAAAGCAGGTGACCTAAGGGAACACCACCCACCCCCCCCCCTCCCTTCCCCTTGGCCTGGGTCAAATACCCCAGAGTGAAGAGGGCAGCAGGACAGAGTCGGTGCCGGAACAGAAAGCCTGCATAACTATAGTTGCAACTGTTTAGTGGACGACATTCTGAGAAACAGATAACGGTTCTAAACAACGCAGGTCGCCAGAAATGGACTCAATATTTCTAAGATAAAAACTTGTGAATGTCGAAGGCTGAGACCAATATGCAGCCTTCATCAAATCGGTAATAGCAACACTATTAGCATAAGCCCAAGATGTAGACAGCGCTCTTACTTCATGCGCCAAAATCTTAAGCACAGACTGCTGAGTTGAAGATAATTTTTCATAAGCAGTACGGGTAGTTAATTGAATCCACCTTGCAATAGAATGGACCGTAATGTCCCTTCTATTGGGCAGCAGAGACAGAAAGAAACGTTTGCGTCCCTTTCTGATAAACTCAGATCTACGTTTGTAAATACGCATAGCTCTAACAGGACAGAGTAAAGGCCTATGCCCTATCTGAAGATGGAAGAGCCTTAATAACAATAGGTTCCGGATACTTATTAGGAGCCTGATTCTTAGCCAAAAATCCAACATTAGTAGTCAAGGTAATAGTATTACCTACACTACGATAGTAAGAATCATCAACAGATAGTGCATGAAGCACACTAACTCTTCTAGACGTAGAGAAGGCTAAGAGAAAAGCTGTCTTATAAGATAAGAATTTGAAGTCCACCGTGTCAAGAGGCTCAAATGGCGCTTCTTTTAGCTTAAGAAGAACCCAAGCTAAATTCCACTGAGGAATTAATCTAAGGGTTCTAGGTCTATTTATCGAAAAGTTTTTCACTAACTTAGATAAAGAGACATTAGATCCAATCTGTAAACTATCATGATGTGCATAGGTATCAGATAGCATAGACCTATAACCCTTAATGGTAACAGGCTGCAGTTTGATCTCATCAAACAGGTAGACTAGAAAATTAGCAATGTCTGGAATGGAGGGATCATAAATACCAATAGAATGATCCCTACACCATCGATAAAAAACCTTCCACTTAGCAGCATAATTTAGCAAAGAGGAGGTCCTCCTACAGTTAGAAATTGCGTCCACTGCTCGTCCTGTAAATTACTTGCCGTGCAAGAAGGACCGCACAACGGAAATACGTGAAGGTTGAGACCTTGCGGGTTGTGATGCAGTGTGTGCGATTTCCCCTGCGAAAGAAGATCATCCCATGGAGGAAGCTTCCGTGGCATGTCCCACAACAGACATCTGAGTAGATTTGTCCATGGTCTCTGGGGTGACAGAGATGCTACCAACAGAATTTTGCAGTGAGATTTGTTTATCTTGAGCAATATCTGCTGAATCAATGGCACTGGAGGATACGCGTATCCTATCATTCCGTCCCAAGAGATCGAGAGAGCGTCTACTGCAAACGCTCGAGGGTCTGGACACGGTGACACATACGTCTGCAACCGATTGTTGAGATGCGTTGCAAATAAGTCTCTCATCGGATGCTCCCATTGGTAGCAAATCTGACTGAATACTCGTTTGTTGAGGGTCCATTCTGACGGCAACATGCGACCCCTCCGAGAAAGGGAGTCTACCAAAACGTTCAGACGACCCAGAATATGACGGACCGATAGGAGAACTTGACGCTCTAGGACAAACAGAAGGATTCTTTCCGTTAAGTTGAATAACGGAATGGAATGAGTGCCTCCCTGGTTCAGAATATACGCTACAACCGTCGAATTGTCGGACAGAATTTGCACATGTGAATTCTGAATTAAGTTCACCCTATGATGTAGCGCAAGCCAAAATGACATCATTTCTTTGATGTTTATGTGCTTGTTTAGGAACTGTGGATCCCAAACACCCTGGCACTTCGAATCCGTTGGGCTCAAAGTTGCACCTCAACCTGTTTGACTGGCATCCGTCATAATCGTAAAACTCGGACCTGGCGATTGCAGGGGAACTTCCTGAGTTAACCACTGAATATCTGCCCAAGTCTGAATCTCTTGTTTGACTTGATTCGACAAGACGATGTTCGTATCGAGCGAATGAATCTTGACACTCCAATTCTGAGTCAGAAAGATTTGGAGTGGCCGAGTACGTAGCCGCCCCATCGGAATAAGATCCTTGGCAGCTCTGCACAAACCTATCAGTCGCATGAATTCTCTCGCTGTAACTATGTCGGAGTGAAGACAAAAGCGAACGCAACAACTGATTAATTTCACTCTGGTTAACGGCAGACGAACGAGATTGTTGTGCATCTCGAAGCTCATTCCCAGGTGGGTGAATGACTGGGACGGCACCAGACCCGACTTCTTCTCGTTTACTATAAAACCGAGACATCGGAGCAGTTGAAGCAGATTCTGAACATCGTTCTGAAGCGTTAACTCGATGCCATACCTCTGAAGAATGAGTCATTACCGAGTTCATTATTCGAGTGAAAGCCCAGGGTGCTAGATTCAGACCGAAGCACATTGCTCGGAACTGATAAACGACTCCTAGGACAGCGAAGCGGAGATACTTTCTGAACGCCGGATGTACCATGACGTGAAAGTACGCATCCTTGAGATCTATGCTCGCAGCATAGCCATTCAATCGAATGCTCGCTCTGACCGATCGAATGGTCTCCATATAAAATTTTGGAGCCACGATCAGCTTGTTTTTCCAGCTCAGATCTATGACTGGTCGAAACGAGCCATCTGGTTTCGGAACCAGAAACAGATGGCTGTAGAATTCTGGAGTTTCCTGGTTTTCTACGACCTCTATCGCATTCTTCTCCAGAAGAGATTGGACTTCTAATAGAAGCGAACTTCTCTTCTGAGGATTTGACGGAAGCGGAGTCCTTCTTGGACTTCGAGTTAAAGGAGGTTTTCTTTTGAAGGACAGTTTTAGCCCTTCTGAAATCCCCCCTCGAACCTAAGGGTCGTCCGTAATCGACAACCAATTGGTTAAGCAACTCGATAACCTTCCGCCCACTGGAACATGATAGAGGTTTGCACCATCACTTCCTGGACCTGCGAGGCTTGCAGGAGGAGAAACCACGTCCTCCACGACCCGCACCTCGCCCCGTCAACCTAGGAGCATCTGACCGGTTGTCTTGGCCAGTATTACGGCCTCTACCTGAGTCGATACCTTGACGGTCTCTGGAGTAAGACCTAGAGGACTTATAAGAACCTCTATAGTCACTTCCATTGGACGTACTCACCCCAGAAGTGCCTGTCTTACTCTTCTCTGCTGAATCCGACTTTCTAGAAGCGGACTTGAACAGCAGAGAGTCTGAAGCTTTCTTAGTAATCTGATCACAGATTAAGGAAAGCTTGCCGCCGAAGAGAAGCTCTCCGGAGACTGGAGCGGCTCGAAGAGAGTTTTTCACCTTACGATCCATGCAAGTGGATGCAGCCAGGGCAGCATCATGTTTAACTAACTCCAGATTTGCCACTGAAAGGGCGGAGTTATACGTAGATTATGCTATGGCCCTCGAAAGAACTCTTCAGCCTGGTCGTCCAGATGCAGAGGAACTCTCGGAATGCCCTGTCCTGCCGTTTCAAATTTATTCCTTGAATTGATGAAAGGCAGCTGTAGAGCATTGGCCAATAAGAAGCCGGACTTGCCCGTCTTGGAGGCAAGTTTGAATATAGCGTCATTCAAAAGTTCAAATGTCCGTGAGACATTTCAGGACTGGGTCGGAAACTCAGGGACGGACGAAAAAGTCTGTGTCCAGTGACGCTATCAGTCTCTTATACGGCAACGCAGCATTTTGGTCCAAACAATATCAGGAAGGTATTGCCGGATGAAATCTACAGCTACCTTATGTTGCTCCGAAAGGGAAAATTCCAACTCCTCTGAATCCCTTTCGCCATCCGACTGGACCACTTGATAATCTCAGTCGTCCCTTGCTGACTCTGCAGCGGAACGAACCGACCCAGCTTCCTCAGACAATTCCTGATCAGAAAAAGTTTCTGATGGCGGCTGGGATTCTGCGATAAGATGAGCTATCTGCGATAGCAAGTCCGTTATGGAGGCCTGTGTCTTACATGATTTAGCTGCTGGAAGCTCCTGGGACGTTGAATCCCGCATACTTCTTTTATGCGAACATCCCGATTGTAAAGGCCTCGTATCCCTGGCTACCGGATGGCGTGACCTGGTCGACGTGGAATCCCTGGTCAGTGCAGCTGGCTGGATATCAGCGGTCACGTAGCCAAGGTGCGGTCGTGTGTGCTGCCATGAGGATGAGGAAGCCGATAGACTAGTCGCTGCGGACTGTCTATGCAACGGAGCGCCCCGAGCAGATGGAGTGGACGTATGCTCCGACTGACTAGCGCCATTTACAACAACATCTGGTCCCAGATGTTGCTGTAAGAGAGAGGAGGGGCCTCTCTTGCTCGTGGTCCGGGTGGACCTGGAGGAGCTAGCTACCGGACTGACAGGCTTCCTCCGTACTATCTCGGATCCATCGTCGCTGGGTGTGCACGTTCAATGTTTGTAGTGCTTGCATCACCCAAACTGCTTCCCTGGACCGAAAACAGACGAACCCGGCTGCCGAGCCATTCGATGAAAGGTCGCTACACCGGGCGAGCTAGTGGACAACAAAGCCGTCGATCCTACTAGGGACCTCTTAGGCACTTGTTGTATTTCCATGAGCACTTTTGCCGCTTGCTCTTCGTTAGACTGCAACGACGGAGGCACACTTGTTGAAGACATCACGGAAACATCACCCTGTTCTTGTTCCTCTGAAAAAGAGACTGATAAACTAGAGTGACCCTGCGGAGAGAGGACCGGCATGGACCCCTCACCACTAACAATATACCGTGACACACGTCTCCAACGTTTGTCATTCCAATTGACACACACTGAGCAAGAATTAGTGTGAGTACATTGACTAGAAGAAACACAATGAACATGAGAATCAGAGGAAGACTTCCTCGCATTACAATTTGAACAATATTCTTTCATCATGAAAAAATATAAACAGTCATAGTACTCGCACTATCCCTTGAAACAAAGATACATAATATAATATAATCCATTATAACATTTCGAAAAAATAATTTAAAAAAAAAAAAATTGGGGGAAAAATTTTCAGAAGAGCCCAAGTTCCCAATGGGAACAATGAGCCCAAATGGATCCCAAAAAAGCCTAAGTGTGGACAAAAATTTTAAAACATTTTTAAAAATTAATGTAACACTTATGGACAATATTAATGTATCTGGCTATGAGCAGAGCTAAACAGAAGACAAGTAATCACTATCAGAAGTAACCGTTGTCAACGTAAACAAAAGTGTACAAAAACCAGAAACATGACTCCAGGCACTGTAAACATGGCCCAAAATCAGTCACCAATTTAACACTATCCGATGTAAAACAGAGACTTCCAGAGAAGAAACTGCAGTACATCGGATGGTAGATGCAGATCACAAAGCTTAACCACCCAAGGGTGAGGACGAAAGCATGGGGAACAACAGAATAATTATTCTGTTACCAAGCCAAAACTCCCAAGAAATTTTAGTAAAAAAAATTACAAAAATTATGCCAAAAGCATGGGAGAATAGCAAGGGTGGAATAAAGGAAAGGGACAGAGGAAACACTGAACAAACAATGGTAAATTCATAGCAAGAATGAACACATCCTGCCACTGTTTCATGCTCTCATCCTTCTATTTCCTCGTTTGATCCACCATTTCTTTCACAATTATGTGTCTGGCATCATTTAAACTGAGATTTACAAGCACAGATATCAGTGAGGCGTTACTGGATTTAGGGCCAAACAAAGAATGACAATTGGCGCCAATTTCGAGACCTCCTTGACACTGCACATGTGCAATGGATAAAAGGTATGGAGGACCACATAGGACATTGAAATTTCAGATTTTGATGCAAATTTTGGGGATTGGGGGTCAAAATTTGTGTTTAGCCCTAGAATTTAAGGAGTTAGCACCAGTTAAGTCTGGGTCATTGGTACAGTATAAAATATATATATTAAATTCATAACTGATATACAAATTGCAAGGGCTATCAAGCATTAGTTTAACAATGATTCCACATAAGAATGGAAAAACATTCAAATCCTTAAATTTTCATCTATTGTTCTTTGTAAGAATGCTTTTACTGAAAAAAACAAGAGGCCCCAAGGGGCCTTAATCGCTCAACTGCCAAAGTGGTTCAAAGAAGTATTTGGAGTCACATTCAGTTAGACATGGTTTCATCAACACTACAAAGGAATGAAGTCATGAAAGGCAAATTCTATGGAAAAACACTAAGGAATGGATCTGAACAAACCTGAACCTAACATGCACATGAAAGAATTCTGACCGGTGGATCTGAAGAAGAAGGCTTTTAAACAAATGTCCCCACACTGCACTAAGTTAAACTTTGGGTTCAAATAGGGAGCCAAAATATTAACCCAGTGTCCCAATTTGAACAACCTGATTCTGACACACCTAGAGATGTTGTATACTAAATATGAAAGGATTCCAATTGGTGGATCTGAAGAAGATGATTTCAAAAGAAATTCCCTCATATTGCACTAAGTTAAAATTCAGGCACCCATAGGTAGCCCAAATTAATAACCCAGGGACAAAATTTGAACAAACTTGAATCTGACCCTTGTAGAGATGTTGTATATGAAATAGGAAAGGATTCTAACTGGTGGATCTGAAGAAGAAGATTTTTAAGAAATTTCCTCATATTTCACTAAGTTAACATTCAAGCTCCTACAGGGAGCCCAAATATCAACTCAGGGACTAGGTTTGAACAAACTTGAATCTGCCGCTCCCAGAGATGTTGTATACCAAATATGAAAGCATTCTGACTGCAAATTCCTCATATTGCACTTAGTTGATATTTGGTAACCAATCTGAACAAATCTGAAACTGACCCACCTCGAGATGTTGTATAGCGAATATGAAAGAATTCTGACTGGCGAATCTGAAGAAGACTTTTAAAGAAATTCCCTCATTTTGCACTAAGTTAAAATTAAGGCTCCCATAGGGAGCCCAAATATAAACCTAGGGACTCGATTCGAACAAACTTGAATCCTCCCCCCCCCCTCCCCCCACCTATAGATGTTTTATACCAAACATGAAAGGTTCTGACTGGTGGATCTCAAGAAGAAGATTTTTAAAGAACTTTTCTCAAATTGCACCAAGTTAAACTTTGGGCTCCAATAGAGAGCCCAAATATTAACTCAGGGACCCGATTTGAACAAACCTGAGTCTGACCTCCCCTCCCCCCCCCCCCCCCCCCCCTCCCTAGAGATGTTGTATTCCAAATATGAAAGAATTCTGACTGGTGAATTTGAAGAAGATTTTTAAAGAAATTCCCTCATTTTGCACTAAGTTAAAATTAAGGCTCCAATAGGGAGCCCAAATATAAACCAAGGGACTTGATTCGAACAAACTTGAATCCGCCCCATGAAAAACCTGTGTGGGTTGATCATACTAAGCAGACTTATGGCCCTTAGTAAATTTTTGCGCATCTCGAGAATTTTACCAAGTGCGTATTGTGCTCTTTCAAAAAATAGGACCAGTAAATCTAGCGATCACACTTTTTGCTAGAGATTACTGATGCAGAATGTGATGCAGGGAATTTTGGATCATAAGGAAAGTTAGAGACAAGTCACCCAGAAGCATCAGCTCTATCTCTACAGTTAGGCATGGAGTAACACCCTACATCCATAAGAGGAATCAGGATAATCATTCACAATGTGGTGACACAGCCAACTGTGGGAGACTACTGTCTGATTGCAGGCGATTGGCATTGCACTTGTTTATGAAAAAAATCTTTCTAAACTAAGGCTCCTCTTGACAATAGCATGGTATCTTTGAAAAAAAAACTCAGGTTACAAAGCAACTTTGAAAAATAATTTAGAACTACCAGTCAGACAGTGGGAAACAAACCTATATTACTCACTAGCAGGTCTAAATAAAGCACCAACATTGTAACCTGTTATCAGGTTATGCTATACAACATGGTGGTAACAAATAGGAATAAAATTTTGTGATGCACTTCTTTCACTGTTTTATTACACATTCCATGCTATTTATATCCAACATAATTTCTACCAATATAAATAGCAACAACTAAAATGCGATCTCACTTTGGCGAGATCGAGCATTAGTAGTTGCTATTTATTTAAGATTTAAACATCATACCAGTCTAGTTCTAGATGGATGCAATGCACAACCTTTGAGTCAAGTTGAACCAATAAGAAAAATATGCCAGATTAGTAATTTGAGGTCCCACAAAGTCGATCTTCTGTTTCTCATGATATTTTTTGTGTAAAATTGCATGTGGTGGGGTTTTTTTTATTTCATTTTTTATTTTTGTAATTATTTCTTTGCCATCAAAAGTTCATGCTCTTGGGTTTGTTTTATGTTTTAGGCCTCATAATCTACAGAATAGCATGGGGTGATATATTTCATTCCTTGCATCCAAGAAGGATTTGCAATGCTAAAGCATTGCAAGTCTTGTTGCACTCGAGGGATAAATTTATCAATTTTATTAACTTGGTTAAAATATGAAACATAAATCATTGAATTTTTATTTTTTTAAGTTTGCATTGGTTATAAAAAGAGACCATGCAGCAGCCAAAAGGACCATGTGGGAGGGCTTGACAAACAGATTTTTAACTTTTAAGGCCATAGGAATTTAATTTATATTGTATTATTTTTGTGTAATCTGCAGTTCATTTGCACATTTAACAACTGAAGTAAACCCTGCATACCTAAAAGATCATTCGGGGGTTATATCCAGACCAGCATAAGTAAATAACTCATATTTTCTCTACACATTTTACTCACCTCTCTTTGGACAAAATTACCGATATACCAATTAACTGTGAATACTCTTCTGCTGTTAAAGAACCCTTTATTTCTACCTACAAAACATTTTTTTTAAATTTAGAGGTTAATTAGTTTGGAGGTCAATTCCGTTCACCTCCCAGACATGAGTCAGTGCTGTGAAAAAATATGATAGCAATTCAGCTGCGAAAACAATATTTTATGGACACATTTCCAAAACCTGATTTGTCTCCAAATCACTTTCTTCTGAGAGAAATGTCCAGACCAACACAAAATAGTATTGAGCAGAAAATGTGTATTCAAAGCAAGAGCCACGTGGTAGGCTGGAGCATGCGAATCAAGATTTTGCTGTTAGCAACATACATGCTGTGTGAGTAATCAGTTCCAAGTAGAATTAGTGAATATCTATGCACCTTTGATCTTGATCATTTCAAGCTCTCATCATCACTATCATTTCTACAACAAATCAAAGTTCTGACCCAAATCTCACATACACTTCCTTCTGGGAACCATGGCGAAGTGCCAGCCCATCGAAAGCTTTCTCCCATGTATCACCCTTAACACTTTTTCCCTGCAGAATTTCTGCACATTGTTATGAAATAATAATAATAAGATTTTCTCCAGTGCAGAGACTCGCATTTAACCAGTCATGGCACTGGAGATATCTTATACCACATAACTGTTGGTCCATTTATATAATCTACAGTGTATTAAATGCATTTAACTAATGCACACTGATGTCAAACTAAAGAAATTTCAAGCTGCAAATTCTTCCCACAATGCAACTAGGAATTTCACCAATTCAATCTTGTTTGACAGAGCTCATTGAGCTCTGTCAAAGAAGATTAAATTGGTTAAATCCCTTGTTGCATTATGGGGAAAATGGCTACTTGAAATTGCACTATTTTGACCTCAGTGTTTTAGGAGGTTAAAAATTACCAAGCTATGTCTCATTGAAAGTGTCAATGACACTGTTGCACAACTTTGAATATGACAGGAATTAGTATTTGCTGTGACCAGGTCAACAATAATGAATATGACAGGAATCAGTATTTGTTGTGACCAAGTCAACAATAATGAATAAGAGGAAAAAGGAGTTTTTTGTGACCACATCAACCATAGTAAATCAATTACAAGGTGACTGCAATGGTCTAAAGAATAGGACATAAGTATTATATGTGATGCATCTCATGTTAGTAAACATTCACACAAAAATTTATTCAAATCAGAGCTTTCAAATAGAAGTTCTGAACAAAAAACTGATTGCACAAAATTTTGTACAAAATGGCTGCCAGTGGCCATCTTGAATTTCAGACCGGACCCAAAAAACACTCGTTCTCGTCCCACTTACAGTGCTGAAAGTAACACTAAATAAATCAAAGTTAGTCTAATTTGCATAATTTACACACAAGAAAAAAGCCCGTATAATATGTGATGTATCCCATGGTACTAAACATTCATACAAAAAATTATTCAAATCAGAGCTTTCATATGGAAGTTCTGCGCAAAAATCTGATTGCACCTAATTTTGTACAAAATGGCTGCCAGCGGCCATCCTGAATTTCAGACCGGACCCCAAAACACTCGTTCTCATTCCACGGTGATAACAAAGGTACCCAAGAAGTTTTGTAAAGATCAGTTCATAAATATGGCCTCTAGCCCAAGCTGTATTGGCATTTGCACTTACAGTGCTGAAAGTAACACTAAATAAATCAAAGTTAGTCTAATTTGCATAATTTACGCACGAGAAAAAAACCCATATTATATGTGATGTATCCCATGGTACTAAACATTCATACAAAAAATTATTCAAATCAGAGCTTTCATATGGAAGTTCTGCGCAAAAATCTGATTGACCTAATTTTGTACAAAATGGTTGCCAGCGGCCATCTTGAATTTCGGACTGGACCCCAAAACACTTGTTCTCATCCCACGGTGATAACAAAGGTACCCAAGAAGTTTCGTAAAGATCGGTTCATAAATGCGGCCTCCAGCCCGAACCGTGTTGACGGTGCAACAGATGGACAGACAGACAGATGACAGGCCATGACAATACCTCAAATTTGGCTTCGCCAAAGTTGAGTTAAAAATGATAAATTTATTGTAATTTGTATATTTTTAAAACTTACCAATGGCCCAGACTTATCTGGTGCAACCTCAATATTATTAAGGGCCAAACACAAATTTTGAACTAACCAATCTCCAAACTTTGCATTCAATACTGAAAATTAAAAGTCCTATCTGGCCCTCCAAACTTTTAGTACCTGCACATGTGCAGTACCCAGGAAGAGACCGGAATTGTGCCAACATCTTTCTTCCTAGTTGTGCCTACTCAAGTGATAACTCAGTGGGGAGGAATGAGTGCCCACTCATGGGAGGTCCATCCCCATCTGGGCCATTGGTAAGTATTAAAAATATACAAATTACTTTAAATTTATCATATTTTTATACTAAAACCCAATGGCCCAGACTTAGCTGAATCGTAAAAAGGCGGATTGCCTAGGACTTAAAGAATAGCAGACCAAAATACAGCTCCTAAACCTGCATTAGAACTCCCAAAGTGAAAAGGAGATTAAAGTTTTAAGGAATTACCTATATGTCTCTCTATACAACAATAGAGAAGACATACCACCAAAATAACAAGCCCCCAATTTTAAGGCTAGTCCAGAATAAGACACTTAAAATTAGGAAAGGCGTGTCCGAGAGTGAGAGATAATGCCCACAAACACACACCATATATAATGTAACAATCTGTACATAAGATCAGAATAATCTACAGACGATAACATCTTCACTCATAGTTACAAACTTATTATAAAGCCAGAAGAGGTAAAGTGAAAATCCCCTCCCCCTTTTTTTGAAGGAATAATCTTCAAAACAAAGAGGGAAGTGGTCTGGAATCAGTGAAAAAGTGGTACCGAATAATATATACAGTTAAAACTAGAAGTCCTGTCATGAAAAGCACACAAATAGCACGTCAATCTGTGTGTTAATCTACATGTTATGACCATAGTGAGGCTATCAAATTCTGTATATATGGTCTGTGCACAAGCAATATTTCAGCCAATGGACCTCCAGGTAACCTGCAGGTCCATTGGCAGAAACATTGCCTGTGTTTGCTATGAGTAACCAGGAGAACCTGCCATGCTTTGGATGCCATTCGATATGGCAATTGCGTGCAATTCGTACTCACAATTAAGCCTAGATAAGCGCATAGTTTGTGACAGGACTTCAAGTTTTAGCTGTATATTTGCCTAAAAGGCACCCAGCTATTAATTATTATTAATTTTTATGGTGCTTAATGCCACATCAGCAAAGGCTATATCGTGGTGATCCCAGTTATTAAATTTGCAAGCTTCAAAACATATGCCGCATCCAGAATATGTAGATAGGTCGAAAACCGGTGATATATCAATATGTACAACCTTAAACTTGTCCAACTGAATCCCAATGGAAAGTTATCTAATAGAACTTATACGCTTCTGAGCCAACCAACAGACGACCACGTTCAGGTGTACAATTAATTCCAATAATGAACCTCCAAATTGTAACCATTCAATCATATGAGAACAGGAATGTGCTTTGAGTAGCGCTTCCAGTTGAAGACTGGATTCAGAACATGAATGGGATTCGAATAAAAAACCCATCACGGACCGTCCCCAAATAATTCATTGTTTCCTAGGTCCATTAAAACCAATGATTGTTCGGAGAAAGAATATACTGCTCCGAATAATGAAGCCAAAAATAGAGAACGCATGCATAGACAGCCTGTTGGAAACTCCATAACTGATCAAACTAGCCCCAAAATTCTCATAAGCTCTATACTAATTAGCAGAGCCAGAATTTAAGAGAATCTATTCAGAAATACGTCTGTCTAATAATATATACATATTATGCATGCAATCAACAGAATCCCGCCTGTACCCTCATCTAAATACATCCTGTATCAAAGGCGTGACCAAGCGATACAAAAACTAACCAGGAAACTGAAGGAATAAAACAACGTTAATGCGATTATCCTGAGGAATAGACTCATATGTCATAAGAAAAGCTGACAACTCTGAGCGTAACTTCTCAGAGAGGACTAATTGCCACATTTTGGAGAATGTCGCCCAGATAACCGACATGCCTGCCACACAGGAACATGAAGGCTAGCAATATCAACCGAATGTATCCATGAGAGAATTAGAAATCCAAAACAGTTACTGTTCAGGAATCATGGATACATAAATTATATCAAACCCCCCTCACCCGCATTACTTGAATCACTAGATAAGTAAGGCCAGCGCAGTAATATTAAAGCTTGGACCAGTGACAAATTCATTTTTCCCAATATGAAAAAGAAACTTCACACTACATTCCCAAAGCTATACTGCTGCTGCTATTCTCAATAAAGAGTAATACAGCTAAAAAGCTTATAGTTAGTCAAAGCAAGCGTAATGACATTAACCTGGCATGACTCGTAATGCTTTAGTGTTAATTATCTAGAATAGTATAGAAACCATAGGGCTCCCTCACTTCTGACTGTCTCCATCCACCAGTTCGCAGACGTGTTACCAATGACTCATTCTTGTGAATCCGCCAACATTGGAGTTATGTGATCAGCGGGGAGGAAGGATTCTTACCCGAATAAGAAGACGGGAGGGCCTCCATGTAAACAATTGTGGTAGGTATAATAAGAAAGGAAATTTACTATACAATTTAAATTTCTTATCAACCTACCTTACAGCTGTATACTACAGGCTGAATGGACAATAGGAGGAGGGAATCACATAACCAACACCCACATAAACCGACTGCACTGGAATCATGGACAGAAGAGCTCCCTAGGCCAATCAAACCATAGCATCACAAACATTAGTAAAAGACAATGAGAGATGAGCTCTGCATGACGCACAGACAGAAAGGACAGTAAAACAGAACACGGCTGGAAGTGACCTTATAAGAAGCCTAATGGCTAAGGTAGACAACAGCCTGAGCAGAAGAAAGAGGGCCCAAAGAAACAAAGAAAAAAGGTTCTCAGACTGCTCCTGCAACTGACACAGATAGAAGGTGGAGAAAGTAGAAGCATTTCTCCAGTAGGCTGCCTGCATAACATTCGACAACTAAACGAAGTTAACATAAGCCCAGGAGGTAGACAAGGCACGTACCTCATGGGCAGAAATACGATTGGTAATACAATCGTCCGTCGCTAGACGAGCGTAGGTCGCGCGAATAGCAAGACAAATTCATCGAGAAATGGATTGAGGAGAGATCTTCTGTCGACCAGGAATAAGAGACAGAAAGAGTCGTTTCCTGCCTTTCCTAATGAAGTGCGTCTAGTTGAGATAATAGCAAAGTGCACAAACCAGACAGAGCAATGGGCGATTACCCTCAGCAGAAGGAAGAGCCCTGATACAGATAGGAGATGGAGTTGTTTCCAGTATGTAATTCTTTGCCAGAAAGGAGCATCAGAAGAGCCATCAGAAAAGCCGTCTTGTGAGAAAACACATATCCACCTGGGATAAAGGTTCGAATGGCCATTCCCCACGGAGGGGGTATAACTCTCACCAGACATGGTCATGTCGGGAGGCCCCGAACGACAGCGTTCCCCTTTCCCACAGGTGTGAGAGGAACGGCCACAAGAACGCACCACACAGAAGCCCAAAAGGTGGATGACCAAGACCCATAAGGTCGATCGGATGAACACCAATTACAAGTGGAACAAGAAGCATGGGAATCATCCACATGCTTGGGCATGACCCTCAGGAAGGGAACAGCTTGTGTCCGACACAGCATTCCGATGAACTAATTCCAAGTTAGCAAATGTTACAGGCGTGCGTGTAACATGCACGAGCGTCTTGGAAATCAAACGCAAAGAAGCCTGTACATCGTCAAACTTATTTGGAGGCAGATAAGCAGCCAAAGCAGAGATGACGTGATCTGAGAGAGAAAGCATGCCCAGCATCTCTCTCGATAAGCTCAACAGGGACACCAGAGTCACCATAGGAATAACAGCCGACTTGGGCTTGGAAAGCCCGAGGGAGGAGGAGTCCTGATCCAAGACAGTCAAAGCCTGCAGACTGATGGATTGGCAGAATCGTAGGAACGATAACGTACTAGAGGCAAAAAGGTATCAGAACAAAGTCTTCATCGCCTTGGAACTCAGCTTAGAGTCCAAAGCTGCAAACATTTTGACCACTTGTACCGACTGGCACAATCAAAGGTGCCCAGAAGCGGGTTGCTCCACAGGCTGTAGGCATGTGACACCGCCGGCTGGCCTGATGGTTTGAGATCCAGATGGAACTCAAACACAAAGTCAGAAGCTGCCCCAAAGTCAGAAGACTATTGGCTCTCGTCATCAGGTATGTCTGACCCATCCTCTGAGTCGGAAGACACATCGCCCATCACGGGCAAACCAGCCATTGCCTCCCATCGTGTAGGTCACCAGGGGGATCAGAAAGTGGCTAGCTTCCAATCCCAGGAGGCAGTGCCATGGGGAGAGTCTGGAAACCACTAGTAGCCTCGTCTGGAAGAAACAGGAAGGCTCTTGGAAAGAACCTGCGTAGGGCCTCCCAAAGCTCACGGCCGGTGTCAGCCAGTTCGATGTGGCTTCACTCCTGACCCTTTTAACCAGTGAAGGGTCATGGTCCTCTAGTACACCCGATGCAGGGCGACAGATGGCAGCCAAAACATCTGAATGCAGATGCTTATAGAGGTATGAAATACCTCGAGGAACTGAAGTGCGGGAACTCCGGAGAGTCGCCGTGGACCTCTGAGGGACAGAAGGTCCAGGCTGCACAAAATGCTTTGGTCCCCCAAAACTGGCCATAGGACCAGAGTGCATGGATGGAAACGCAACAGAGTCCATGGTGATCCCACCATGAAGATCTGAATCCAATGAAAAACCTGCTGGGCTCGACGGCTGAGAGACCATGGCAGAGGGTTCGGACGGCAGCCCCTTCCGACTTCACCGAGTTGAAGTCAGGGAAGGCTGAGACCGATATCCCACATCCACACAACCAGACATCTCTGCAGACTCCTGCAGGGATAAGCTGAGGCAGGCTAAAACGGTGACCGAAGACATTGCAGACGGAACAGCAGTAGAAGCATATACGTTGGGAGCTGGAAAGATGGAGAGAGCAACTGAGCTCGGCTCCAAAGGAGGAGTCACAACCCTAGTGACAGCCTCAGATGTCGACTGGAGAGGGACAGCAGTCCCGAAAGCAGTCATCTCTTCACCGGACATCTCAATTGCTCCTGCAGTATCCCCAACAGGAAAGCACTGTACATCCCCCATATATATATGGGGGGTATAACTCTCACCAGACGTGGCTGTGTCGGGAGGCCCTGAACGACAGCATTCCCCTTTCCCACAGGTGCAAGAACACACCACACGGTTCACAGAAGCCCAAAAGGTGGACAGGGTCGATCAGACGAACACCGACTACAAGTGGAACAAGAAGGATGGGAATCGTCCACATGCTTGGGCAAAAGGCATTGCCCACAAGGAACAGTCCAGGGTATAACAGAGGTGAGAGCAGTAGAAGAAAAGGTGAATTCAACAGATCTAGAAAGAAGTAGAACACCCCCAACTACGAGAAGAAGGTGGCAGAAATTAAAGGACCGGTGGGAACACAAAAGAATCCAGACGGTCAAAAGGGGCCCAGAAACCGAAATTCCACCCTCAATGGAGGGGAGAAATCCTGCCCATACTGAGCCTCCCACTGACACCTAACTCGGATAAGAATGTCCAAAAGGGCAGCATAAATTGTCAACCAAACAACAATGTCTGAACCGCATGGTACGCGAAAGTCGCGCGTGAACACAGAGAATATAAAAAATATAATTAAAATGTGGTTGAATATAATAACAAGAATATATAAAACACAGTCCTGTTATTATACGATCATCAGATCCATAATTCTAGTCACAGGAACCATTATCGACGAGTTGAATTATCACTGTTTCTTAACGCAAATTAAGGCACATCTTCCCAAGATGGCAGAAGAAAAAAGAATGAGTCATTGCTTACACGTCTGCGTGCTGGTACCGGAAGTTGTGGATCTGAACTAGGAGAAGAGCATCCCCCCACTGGGTGTGCACAAGGAGCACTCGACCCAGTTTGGCTTATTTTTTCTTGGTGCTTTTGCACCACTTTTCTTTCCCAAATCGCTTGGGAAAGATCAAAATAGAGAGTATATTTTCCGAGTTAGGGACTTCCACTGTAGTGCAAGCCTGTAGTAAACAATTGTAAGGTAGGTTGAAACTATGTTCTGGCACCCGATCATAAAAACATAGATAAACTTCTTGTGCCACATACCAATTATAGCAGGAAATATATTCCTGAAAAGGAGTTAACTATAGACATTTGAAAGAACGCTCATTAATAACACTAGATTAATATGGCGTCACCAAGCCACTAAAGTTTCTCGAATTGAAAACAATTGACCCCGACTGCTGACAGAACGGAGAGGGTTCTCCAGCTTGCGGTCTGGCTCCAGACCTTGTCGAGCGTTCCATGTACAAACTTATAGGCTTCTACCCCTTAGCATGCTTTTTCATGGAAGAAGAGGAAGTCTTAACAACAGCCGTCCCCGGCTGAAGTGTGGAAGGAGCATCCCGACTCACACAGTTTGGACGGGTGCTCCGACTCATTGAAGTTTCTCACGACAGAAAACAGTTGACCCCGACAGCTGACAAGACAGAGAACACTCTCCAACTCGTGATCTGATGCCAGATCTCGCCGAGTATCCCATTGAGAAACTTGTAGGCTAATCCACTTTGCATGTGCTTCCATGTAAGAAGACCCCGGCTGCAGTATGGAAGGAACATCCCGGCACGTGTTCCAACTTATAGTTCCTCGCAACGGACCCAGTCAACCATGACCGCTAACGGGACAGAGGGGGTTCTCCAAGTCGCGATCTGACCCCAGATATCGCCGAGCATCCGGTAAAGAAACTTTCAGGCTTCTTCTCCTTTTGTAATCGTCGCTGAGTGAGCTTTATATTATGATGTGCTCGCTCTACCCATGTTATACTACTCAAACACAACGGACCAACCCAGCATCCCGGCTTCCATATAGTGACGACCGTTTCACCAGTCGAGCTAGCTGCATGCAGAGAATTAAGCTTCTATTGGGTTTAATTCTGTGCAAATATCATGAGCACCTTGGCAGCTAGCTCTGTTTACTCATCAGAGCAACAACGTCAAGAGGAAAAACCGGAAACTAACCAACAACAGGCACAACCAAGGCCCAAAGTCAGTAACCTATCAACAACCAACAGCATTTTTATACTGTACCAATGACCCGGACATAGCTGAATAGTAAAAAGGCTGGAGGGCCTAGGACATAGCGGAAAATCCAATAAGCTCAACTATATAACATAGAGTCAACCCCTCAAGGAGAAAAGGGGTATTAGGCTTTACATGTATCTTTCTTATTTTATGATAAATTAGAAAGATACAATACCCTTCTTAATTGAGCACAATAACATTCATGTTCTCTATTAACATCCAGTATAACCCTTTATACTAATTATTTTTAAAGTAAGCCAATAAATAAAGTTAGTCCAGAGAATTGAGACTCTTTATATTCTTTAAAAGTGTCCGAGGATTGTATATTAACGCCCGTTTGACACTTGACATATACAAATGCTTCACACCGAGCTACACTTTAAAAATATGACATGAATGAATTTTTAACATTAATATTACACTTTAAAACCATCCCAGAAACGACTCAGAATTACTGACTCCGGAGGAGGAATTCCCTTGCTTTTCACTATAAAGCAGGTGACCTAAGGGAACACCCTCCCCCCCCTTCCCCTTGCCCTGGGTCAAATAGCCCAGAGCGAAGAGGGCAGCAGGACGGAGTCAGTGCCGGAACAGAAAGCCTGCATAACTATAGTTTCAACTGTTTAGTGGACGACATTCTGAGCAACAGATAACGGGCCTAAACAATGCAGGTCTCCAGAAATGGACTCAATATTTCTGAGATAAAAATTCGTGAATGTGGATGGCTGAGACCAATAAGCAGCCTTCATTAAATCTGTAATAGCAACACTATTTGCGTAAGCCCAAGATGTAGAAAGAGCTCTTACTTCATTAGCCGAAATCTTAAGCACAGACTGCTGAGTAGAAGATAAATTTTCATAAGCAGTACGGACAGTTAACTGAATCCATCTAGCAATAGAATGGACCGAAATGTCCTTTCTATTAGGCATCAGAGACAGAAAGAAGCGTTTTCGTCCCTTTCTGATAAACTGAGATCTTTGTTTATAAATACGTAAAGCTCTAACAGGACAGAGTAAAGGCCTACGCCCGTCTGAAGACAGCAGAGCCTTAATAACAATAGGTTCCGGATATTTATTAGGAGCCTGATTCTTAGCTAAAAATCCAACATTAGTAGTGAAGGTTATAGTGTTCCCGACGCTACGATAGTGAGAATCGTCCACCGATAGTGCATGAAGCTCACTGACTCTTCTAGCAGAAGAGAAAGCTAAGAGAAAAGCTGTCTTATAAGACAAGAATTTGAAATCTACTGTCCCAAGAGGCTCAAATGGCTTTTCCTTCAGTTTAAGAAGAACCCAAGCTAAATTCCACTTAGGAATTAATCTAAGAGTTCTGGGTCTATTTATCGAGAAGTTTCTAACTAACTTAGATAAAGAGACATTAGATCCAATTTGTAAACTATCGTGGTGTGCATAGGTAACAGATAACATAGACCTATAACCCTTAATAGTAACAGGCTGCAGTTTGATCTCGTCAAACAAGTATACTAGAAAGTTTGCAATGTCTGGTATGGAGGGATCAAAAATATCAACAGAATGATCCCTATATCAACGACGAAAAACCTTCCACTTAGCCGCATAGTTTAGCGAAGAGGAGGTCCTCCTACAGTTAGAAATCGCGTCCACTGCTCGTCCTGTAAAGTGCTTGCCATGCAAGAAGGACCGCACAATGGAAAAACGTGAAGGTTGAGACCTTGCGGGTTGTGATGAAGTTGACGCGGTTTCCCCTGCGTAAGAAGATCCTCCCGTGGAGGAAGCTTTCGCAGTAGGTCCCACAGCAGACACCTGAGTAGATTTATCCACGGTCTCTGTGGAGACAGAGATGCTACCAACAGAATCTTGCACTGAGATTGTTTTATCTTTAGCAATACTTGCTGAATTAACGGCGCTGGAGGATACGCATATCCTATCATTCCGTCCCATGAGATCGATAGAGCGTCTACTGCAAATGCTCTTGGATCCGGACATGGTGACACATACGTCTGCAACTGATTGTTGAGATGTGTCGCAAAAAAGTCTATCATTGGCCGTTCCCATTGGTAGCAAATCTCATTGAATACCTGTTTGTTGAGAGTCCACTCCAACGGCAACAAGCGACCCTTCCGTGAAAGGGAGTCTGCTAGTGCATTCAGACGACCCGGTATATGACGGACCGAAAGTAGAACTTGATGTTCTAGAGCAAACAGAAGGATTCTCTCCGTTAAATTGAATAACGGAACGGAATGAGTGCCTCCCTAGTTCCGGATATACGCCACTACTATCGTATTGTCGGACAGGATTTGGACATGAGCTTTCTGAATAATATCCATCCAATGACGTAACGCAAGCCAAATTGACATCATTTCCTTGATGTTTATGTGCTTGCTTAGAAACTGTGGATCCCAAAGACCCTGGCACCTCGAATCCGTTGGGATCAATGATGCACCCCAACCTGTTTGACTGGCATCCGTCATAATCGTGAAACTCGGATCCGGCAACTGCAGCGGAACTCCCTGAGTCAACCACTGAATGTTTGCCCAAGTCCGAATCTCTTGTTTCACTTGATCTGACAAGAGAACGTCTATGTCGAGCGAATGAATCTTCACACTCCAATTCTGAGTCAAGAAAATTTGGAGAGGACGAGTGAGTAACCGCCCCATCGGAATGAGGTCCACAGCGGCTCCGCACAGACCTATCAGTCTCATGAACTCCCTCGCTGTGACTTTGTCTGCATGAAGACAATAGCGAGCGTAACAACTGACTAATTTCGCTCTGGTTAACGGCAGACGAACGAGATTGTTGTGAGTCTCGAAGCTCATTCCCAGATGAGTGAATGACTTGGACGGCACCAGATCCGACTTCTCCTCGTTTATAACAAAACCGAGACGTCGGAGCAATAGAAGCAGATTTTTCACATCGTTCTGAAGCGTTAACTCGTTGCCGTACCTCTGAAGAATGTCGTCCAGGTAGGCCGACGTTACCGCAGACGAATGAGCTCGGAAATATATCATTACCGAGTTCATTACCCGAGTGAAAGCCCAGGGTGCTAGGTTCAATCCGAAGCACATCGCTCGGAATTGATACACCACTCCTAGGACTGCGAAGCGTAGATACTTTCTGAATGTCGGATGTACCATGACATGAAAGTACGCATCTTTGAGATCTATGCTTGTAGCATAATCGTTCACCCGAATACTCGCTCTGACCGATCGAATTGTCTGTAGAATCCTGGTGTTTCCTGGTCTTCTACAACCTCTACCGCGTTCTTCATTAAAAGAGACTGCACCTCCGATAACAGAGCGTCCCTTTTCTGCAGATTTGACGGAAGTTGAGTCCATTTTGGACTTCGAGTTACAGGAGGCTTTCGTTTGAAGGATATTCTTAGACCTTCCGAAATCACCCCTCTCACCCAAGGGTCGTCCGTAATCGACGCCCACTCTTTTGAAAAACTCGACAACCTTCCGCCAACCGGAACACGATAGAGGTTGAAACCATCACCTCCTTGATCTGCGAGGCCTGCGGGAGGAGAAACCACGTCCTCCACGACCCGCACCTTGTCCCGTCGACCTCGGGGCGTCCGACCGGTTGTCCCGGCCCGAAGGACGTCCCGCACATGAGTCGCTGCCTTGACGGTCTCTTGAATAAGACCAAGAGGACGCACCGGAACCTCTATAGGAACCTCTCTTGGGTGCATTAGTCCCAGAAGTGCCTGTCTTACTCTTTTCTGCCGTATCCGACATTTTGGAAGCGGATTTAAACAGCAGAGAATCCGAAGCTTTCTTAGTAATTTTATCGTAGATTGCAGAAAGCTTGCCGTCGAAGAGGAGCTCTCTGGAGACCGAAGTGACTCTGAAAGAGTTCTTCACCTTACTATCCACGCGTGTGGATGTAGGTAGGGCTGCGTCACGTCTAACCAACTCCAGGTTTGCCACTGAAAGGGCGGAGTTATACGTGGAATAAGCTACTGCCCTTGAAAGAAGTCTTAAAGAGAATTGTATATCCTGGAATTCTTTCCCTTGAAGACGTAGTGATAACGCCTTAGTAAGGTGGTCTGCGTAAGATAAAGCGTCTAAACTGGCCCTGTTAGACGTAATTGTCATATCCAACACCGCGGTTGGAATGAACGTAGACGACGGTAATGATAATTCTAAGTCTTCCGCCTCGTCGTCAAGACGCAGAGGAACTCTCGGAACACCCTGTCCTGCCGTATCGAATTTATTCCTTGAATTAATGAAAGGCAGGTTAAGAGCATTGGCGGACAAGAAACCAGCTTTTCCTGTTTTGGAAGCAAGCTTGAAGATAGCGTCGTTCAATAATTCAAATGTTCTTGTGACATTATTGGACTGAGACGGAAACTCAGGGACGACGTCTCTGAACCGCTCGAAGAATTCAGTGTCCAATGACGCTATCAGTCTCTTATCCGGTACCGCAGCAGTCTGGCCCGACGGAACAACTTGAGGAAGGAAGTGCCGGATGAAATCCACGGCAGCTTTATGTTGTTCCGAAAGGGATAGCTCCAAGTCATCAGTATCCCTTTTGCCATCCGGTCGGACCTCACGATGCTCCCGGTCGTCTGCACCCAATGCTTCGGCGGAGCGTACCTACCCAGCGTCGTCGGATAATTCCCGATCCGACACCGATTCTGTCGATTGCTGGGATGCTGCGATAATTTGTGCTATCTGAGCTAGCACGTCCGTCATCGAGGCCTGCGGAGTAGCGGTCTTTCGCTGCTTAGCCACGGGAAGCTCCGCATCAACTGACTCCCGCATACTCTTCCTATGCGAACGTCCGGAGTCTACCGGCCTCGTGTCCCTGGCTACCGGATGGTGTGATGTGGTCGCCGATGAATCCCTAATCGGCGAAGCTGGTAGAATATCCGCGGTCACATAGCCAAAGTGCGGTCGTGTGCGCTGCTGAGAGGATGAGGAAGCCTGAGCAGTCTCAGCAGACTGCCTATACAATGGAGCGTCCCGAGCGACGGACGTGTGCTCCGCTTGCGACACATTTTGTACCTCAACATCTGGTCCCAGATGTTGTTGTACGAGAGAGGGGCCTCTCTCGCTCGCGGTCCGGCTGGACCTGGACGAGCTAGGAACCAGACTAGAAGGCTTCCTCCGATCTCTCCTTTTATCCGCCGTCACTGGGTGTGCACCTTGTATGTTTATAGTGCTCGCATCATCCAACATTTCTTCCTGGACCGCAACGGATGAACTCGGCTGCCGAACCATTCGGTGAATGGACACTACACCGGGCGAGCTAGCGGATGACAGCGCCGTTGATCCTACTAGGGACCTCCTAGGCAACTGTCGTATCTCCATGAGCACTTTAGCCGCTAGCTCTGCATTCAATTGTGACGACGGAAGCGCACTTTTGGAGGATAACATGGAAACATCACCCTGTTCTTGTTCCTCTGAAATAGAAAGGACCGGCATGGCCCTTTTCCCGCTAACAACATACCGTGACACATGTTTCCAATGTTTATCATCCCAATATTCACATATTGAACAGGAGTTAGTGCGAGTACACTGACTACAATTAATACAATGATCATGAAAGTCAGAGGAAGATTTCTTCCTATTACAATTTGAACAATATCTTTTCATTTTGAAAAGACAACAAGTCCTATTACTCGCACAAACCCCTAAAAGCAAAGATACATAATAACATGATCCATTAACATTGAAAAAACAATTGAAATCAAAAATAATTTTTGAAAAATATTTTTTCAGCGAAGCCCAAGTTTCTGAAAAGTAACGTTGAGCCCCAATGGATCCCAAGGCTAAGTGTGGACAAAAATTTTAAAATTATTTTAAATAATGAATGCAACACTTACGGATAATAATAATGTATCTTATAATGAGATAAACTACTCCAAAGGCAAAAAGCCCCTCTCAAAAGAGACTGTTGCCAATGTAAACAAGAAGTGTATAAACACTAGAAAACATGACTCCAGGCACTGACAATCCTGGCCCGAAATCAGTTATCAAAATACACACTATCTGATGCAAAACAGAGACTTCCAGGGAAGAATCTGCAGAAGATCAGATGGTAGATGCAGAACACAACGTCTAAACACCCATGGGTGAAAACGTAAACATGGGGAAAATAACAGAATTCATTCTGTTACCAAGCTAATTCACCCAAGAAATTTTAGTAGTAATCTTACTCAAAAATATGCCAAAAGCATGGGAGAATAGCAAGGGGGTACTTACAGGACAAGGGAAGAGGAAACACTGAATAAGCAGTGCAACTTCATAGCAAGAATGACAACAACAGGCCCATGCCTCGAAAATAGGCAACTTAACATAATTTCATTACAAAATTTTAAGTTACAGCCCTGAATATTTTCTGTCACTCCTTTTTCCTCTCCTCCTTCTATATCCTCCCTAGAATCACCATTTCTCCAATATTTATGTGTCTGGCATCATTTAAACCGAGATTTACAAGCACAAAGATCAGTGAGATGTTAACTGATGAAGGGCCAAACAAAGAATGATAATTGGCGCCAATTTCGGAACGTCCTTGACACAGTGCATGCGCAGTAAGGGCAAAGTATGGAGGACCTTCAGGACATGATTTCTTTGGTTTTAGATGCAAATTTTGGGGATTGGGGGAAAAATTTGTGTTTGGCCCTAGTATTTTAAGAGTTAGCACCAGCTATGTCTGGGTCATTGGTACAGTATAAAAATATGAGATTTTAAAGCACAGATGTCAGTTCGGTTGTTACTGACTTTGGGCCAAACAGAAGAATGATGTTGGTGCCAATTCGGGTCTCTTCTTGGGTACTGCATATGTGCAGGTACTAAAAGTGTGGAGGGCCAGATAGAACTTTTAATTTTCGGTATTGTATGCAAATGTTTGGCCCTTAATAATATTGAGGTTTCACCAGCTAAGTCTGGGTCATTGGGTTTTAGAATAAAAGTTAAAAAATTTATAGTAATTTATATATTTTTTATACTTACCAATGACCCAGACTTAGCTGGTGCTAACTCTAACAAAACCAGGGCCAAACACAAATTTTGCCCCCCAATCCCCAAAATTTGCATCCAAAACAAAAAGAAATCATGTCCTAAAGGACCTCCATACTACGCCTCTACTGCGCATGCGCAGTGACGCAGACGTCCCGAAATTGGCGCCAATTATCATTCTTACTGGCAGTGCCTGGTCAGCGCTATGTACTCAGCGGGGAGGCAAGAGTTCCCAACTCCAGGGAGGGCCATCCCCGTCTGGGTCATTGGTAAGTATAAAAAATATATAAATTACTATAAATTTTTTAACATTTTTATACTGTACCAATGACCCAGACTTAGCTGAATAGCAAACAGGCTGGAGGGCCTAGGACATAGAGGAAAATCCAATAAGCTCAACTATATAGTAAAGAGGTAACCCCTTAAGGAGAAAAGGAGTATTAGGCTTTACATGTATCTTTCTTATTTAATATTAAATTAGAAAGATACACTACCCTTAATAATTGAGCACAATAACATTCATGTTCTCTATTAACATCCAGTATATCCCTTATACTAATTATTTTTAAAGCAAGCCAATAAATAAAGTAGTCCAGAGAATTGAGACTTTTTATAGTCATTTAAAAGTGTCCGAGTATTGTATATTAAAGCCCGTTTGACACTTGGCATATACAAATGCTTCACACCGAGCTACACTTTAAAAATAAGACATGAATGAATTTTAACGTTAATATTACACTTTAAAACCATCCCGGAAGCGACTCAGAAATACTGACTTGGAGGAGGCATTCCCTTGCTTTTCACTATAAAGCAGGTGACCTAAGGGAACCCCCCCCCCCCCCCTTCCCCTTGCCCTGGGTCAAATAGCACAGAGCGAAGAGGGCAGCCGGACGGAGTCACTGCCGGAACAGAAAGCCTGCATAACTATAGTTTCAACTGTTTAGTGGATGACATTCTGAGCAACAGATAACAGACCTAAACAATGCAGGGCTCCAGAAATGGACTCAATATTTCTGAGATAAAAATTCGTAAATGTGGATGGCTGAGACCAATAAGCAGCCTTCATTAAATCTGTAATAGCAACACTATTAGCATAAGCCCAGGAAGTAGAAAGAGCTCTTACTTCATGAGCAGAAATCTTAAGCACAGACTGCTGAGAAGAAGATAAATTTTCATAAGCAGTACGGATAGTTAATTGAATCCATCTAGCAATAGAATGGACCGAAATGTCCTTTCTATTAGGCATCAAAGACAGAAAAAAACGTTTCCGTCCCTTTCTGATAAACTGAGATCTCTGTTTATAGATACGTAATGCTCTAACAGGACAGAGTAAAGGCCTACGCCCGTCTGAAGACGGAAGAGCCTTAATAACAATAGGTTCCGGATATTTATTAGGAGCCTGATTCTTAGCTAAAAACCCCACATTAGTAGTGAAGGTGATAGTGTTCCCAACACTACGATAGTGAGAATCATCCACCTACAGTGCATGAAGCTCACTGACTCTTCTAGCAGAAGAGAAAGCTAAGAGAAAAGCTGTCTTATAAGATAAGAATTTGAAATCTACTGTCCCAAGAGGTTCAAATGGCTTTTCCTTCAATTTAAGAAGAACCCAAGCTAAATTCCACTTAGGAATTAATCTAAGAGTTCTGGGTCTATTTATCGAAAAGTTTCTAACCAACTTAGATAAAGAGACATTAGATCCAATTTGTAAACTATCATGATGTGCATAGGTATCAGATAACATAGATCTATAACCCTTTATAGTAACAGGCTGCAGTTTGATTTCGTCAAACAAGTATACTAGAAAGTTTGCAATGTCTGGTATAGAGGGATCGAATATATCTACAGAATGATCCCTACACCAACGACGAAAAACCTTCCACTTAGCCGCATAGTTTAGCGAAGAGGAGGTCCTCCTACAGTTAGAAATCGCGTCCACTGCTCGTCCTGTAAAGTGCTTGCCATGCAAGAAGGACCGCACAACGGAAAAACGTGAAGGTTGAGACCTTGCGGGTTGTGATGAAGTTGACGCGGTTTCCCCTGCGAAAGAAGATCCTCCCGTGGAGGAAGCTTTCGCGGTAGGTCCCACAACAGACACCTGAGTAGATTTATCCACGGTCTCTGTGGCGACAGAGATGCTACCAACAGAATCTTGCATTGAGATTGTTTTATCTTTAGCAATACTTGAATTAACGGCGCTGCAGGATACGCATATCCTATCATTCCGTCCCAAGGGATCGACAGAGTGTCTACTGCAAATGCTCTTGGATCCGGACATGGAGACACATACGTCTGCAACTGATTGTTGAGATGTGTCGCAAATAAGTCTATCATTGGCCGTTCCCATTGGTAGCAAATCTGATTGAATACTTGTTTGTTGAGAGTCCACTCCGACGGCAACAAGCTACCCTTTCGTGAAAGGGAGTCTGCTAGCACATTCAGACGACCCGGTATGTGACGGACCGAAAGAAGAACCTGATGTTCTAGTGCAAACAGAAGGATTCTTTCCGTTAGATTGAACAACGGAACTGAATGAGTGCCTCCCTGATTCCGTATATACGCCACTACTGTCGTATTGTCGGATAGGATTTGGACATGAGCATTGTGAATAATGTCCATCCAGTGACGTAACGCAAGCCAAATTGACATCATTTCCTTGATGTTTATGTGCTTGCACAGGAATTGCGGATCCCAAAGACCCTGGCATCTCGAATCCGTTGGGATTAATGATGCACCCCAACCTGTTTGACTGGCATCCGTCATAATGGTAAAACTCGGATCCGGCAACTGCAGCGGAACTCCCTGAGTTAACCACTGAATGTTTGCCCAAGTCTGAATCTCTTGTTTCACTTGATCTGACAAGAGAACGTCTACATCGAGCGAATGAATTTTCACACTCCAATTCTGAGTCAAGAAAATTTGAAGAGGACGTGTGCGTAACCGCCCCATCGGAATGAGATCCGCGGCAGCTCCACACAGACCTATCAGTCTCATAAATTCTCTCGCCGTGACTTTGTCTGCATGCAGACAATAGCGAGCGTAACAACTGACTAATTTCGCTCTGGTTAACGGCAGACGAACGAGATTGTTGTGCGTCTCGAAGCTCATTCCCAGATGAGTGAATGACATGGACGGCACCAGATCCGACTTCTCCTCGTTTACTATAAAACCGAGACGTCGGAGCAATAGAAGAAGATTCTGAACATAGTTCTGAAGTGTTAACTCGTTGCCGTACCTCTGAAGAATGTCGTCCAGGTAGGCCGACGTTACCGCAGACGAATGAGCTCGGAAATAGATCATTACCGAGTTCATTACCCGAGTGAAAGCCCAGGGTGCTAGATTCAATCCGAAGCACATTGCCCGGAATTGATACACCACTCCTAGGACTGCGAAGCGTAGGTACTTTCAGAATGTCGGATGTACCATGACGTGAAAGTACGCATCTTTGAGATCTATGCTCGTTGCATAATCGTTCACCCGAATACTCGCTCTGACCGATCGAATCGTCTCCATATAAAACTTCGGAGCGACAATCAGCTTGTTTATCCAGCTCAAATCTATGACAGGACAGAACGAGCCGTCTGGTTTCGGAACCAGAAACAGATGGCTGTAGAATCCCGGAGATTCCTGGTTTTCTACGACCTCTACCGCGTTCTTCATTAAAAGAGACTGCACCTCTGATAACAGAGCGTCTCTTTTCTGCGGATTTGACGGAAGATGAGTCCACTTGGACTTTGAGTTAATGGAGGCTTTCGTTTGAAGGATATCTTTAGACCTTCCGAAGTCACTCCTCTCACCCAAGAGTCGTCCGTAATCGACGCCCATTCTTGTGAAAAGCACGACAACCTTCCACCAACCGGTACCCTATAGAGGTTTAAGCCATCACCTCCTGGGCCTGCGAGGCCTGCGGTAGGAGAAACCACGTCCTCCACGGCCCGCACCTCGCCCCGTCGACCTCGGGGCGTCCGACCGATTGTCCCGGCCTGAAGGACGTCCCGAACGAGAGTCGCTACCCTGACGGTCTCTCGAATAAGACCAAGAGGACGCACCGGAACCTCTATAGGAACCTCTCTTGGGCGCATTAGACCCAGAAGTGCCTGTCTTATTCGAGTCTGCTGTATCCGACTTCTTAGGAGCAGATTTGAACAACAGAGAATCCTTAGCTTTCTTTGTAATTTTATCATAAATAGCAGAAAGCTTGCCGTCAAAGAGAAGTTCTCCTGAGACTGAAGCGACTCTAAGAGAGTTCTTCACCTTAGTATCCACTAGTGTGGATGTAGCTTGGGCTGCGTCACATCTAACCAACTCCAGATTTGCCACTGAAAGGGCGGAGTTACACGTGGAATAAGCTACTGCCCTTGAAAGAAGTCTTAAAGAGGATTGTATATCCTGAAACTCTTTCCCTTGAAGGCGCAGTGATAACGCCTTAGTAAGGTGATCTGCGTAAGATAAGGCATCTAAATTGGCTCTGTTAGACGCAATAGTTGTTTCCAACACCGCGGTTGGAATAGAAGCCGACGACGGTAATGATAGCTCTAAGTCTTCCGCCTCGTCGTCCATACGCAGAGGAACTCTCGGTATACCCTGTCCTGCCGTATCGAATTTATTCCTTGCATTAATGAAAGGCAGGATGAGAGTATTAGCGGACAAGAAACCTGCTTTCCCCGTCTTGGAAGCAAGTTTAAATATAGCGTCGTTCAATAATTCAAATGTTCTTGCAACATTATTGGACTGCAACGGAAACTCGGGAGCGATGTCCCTGAACCACTCAAAAAATTCAGAGTCCAATGACGCTATAATCCTCTTGTCCGGAACCGCAGCAGTCTGGCCCGACGGAACAACTTGAGGGAGAAAGTGCCGGATGAAGTCCACGGCAGCTTTATGTTGTTCCGAAAGGGATAGCTCCAAGTCATCCGTATCCCTTTCACCATCTGGTCGGACCTCATGATGTTCCCGGTCGTCTGCCCCCGATGCTTCGGCGGAGCGTACCGACCCAGCGCCGTCGGATAAATCTCGATCCGACACCGTTTCTGTCGGCAGCTGGGATGCTGCGATAAGCTGTGCTATCTGCACAAGAATGTCCGGCGTCGAGACCTGCGGAGGCACAGTCTTTCGCTGCTTCGCCGAGGGCAGCTCCACATCAGATGGCTCCCGCATACTTTTCCTATGCGAACGTCCGGAGTCCATCGGTCTCGAATCCCTGGCTGCCGGATGGTGTGACCTGGTCGCCGAAGAATCCTTGATCGGCGAAGCTGGTAATATATCGGCGGTCACGCAGCCAAGGTGCGGTCGTGTGCGCTGACGAGAAGAGGAAGCCTTAACAGTCTCTCCGGACTGCTTATACAACGGAGCGTCCCGAGCGACGGACGTATGCTCCGCTAAAGACACATTCTGTACCACAACATCTGGTCCCAGATGTTGTTGTACGAGAGAGGGGCCTCTCTCGCTCGTGGCCCGGCTGGACCTGGACGAGCTAGGAACCGGACTCAAAGGCTTCCTCCGTTCTCGCTTACTATCCGCCGTCACTGGGTGTGCATCTATTATGTTTATAGTGCTCGCATCACGCCAAAATTTCCTCCTGGACCGCATCGGACGAACCCGGCTGCCGAACCATTTGGTGAATGGACGCTACACCGGGCGAGCTAGCGGACGACATTTGTCTAATCTCCATGAGCACTTTTGCCGCTAGCTCTGAATTCATTTGTGACGACGGACGCACACTTGTAGAAGATAACATGGAAACATCACCCTGTTCTTGTTCCTCTGAAATAGAAACTGAGAGAGTAGAGTGACCTTGCGGAGAAAGAGCCGGCATAGCCCTTTCTCCAGAAACAACATATCGTGACACACGTTTCCAATGTTTCTCATCCCAATATTCACATATAGGACAGGGATTAATGCGAGAACACTGACTACAATTAATACAATGATCATGAAAGTCAGAGGAAGATTTCTTCCTATTACAATTTGAACAAAGTCCCTTCATTGTGAAAGAACAACAAGTCCTAGTTACTCGCAAAAACCCCTGACACAAAGATACATAATAACGTGATCCATTAATAAATGAAAAAACAATTACATATCAAAATAATTTTGAAAAAATATTTTTTCAGCGAAGCCCAAGTTGCTGAAAAGTAACGTTGAGCCCCGATGGATCCGATGGCAAAGTGTGGTCAAAAATTTTAAATTTATATTAAATAATTAATGAGACACTTACAGATAATATAATGTATCTTATAATGATATAAACTACAGCAAAGGCAAACAGCCCCCCTCAAAAAAGGCTGTTGCCAATGAAAACAAACAGTGTAAAACACCAGAAAACATGACTCCAGGCACTGAAAAAACTGGCCCGGAATCAGTCATCAAATTGCACTCTATCTGATGCAAAACAGAGACTCCCAGGGGAGAATCTGCAGAACATCAGATGGAAGATGCAGAACACAAACGTTATACACCCATGGGTGAAAACGTAACTATGGGGAAAACAACAGAAAACATTCTGTAACCAAGCAACTCTCCCAGGAAATTTTAGAAATGAACTTTCTCAAAAATATGCCAAAAGCATGGGAGAATTGCAAGGGGGGACTTTAGAAGGCTAGGGGAGAGGAAACACTGAATAAGCAGTGCAACATTTAGCAAGAATGACAACAAGAGGCCCATGCCTCGAAAATAGGCAACTTAACATAATTTCATCAAAAAATTTTAAGTACAGCCCTGATTATTTTTTGTCACTTCTTTTTCCTCTCCTCCTTCTATCCACCTTAGAATCACATTTTCTCCAAAAATTACGTGTCTGGCATCCTTTAAACTGAGATTTACAAGCACAAAGATCAGTGAGATGTTGACTGATGAAGGGCCAAACAGAGAATGATAATTGGCGCCAATTTCGGGACGTCTGCGTCACTGCGCATGCGCTGTAGAGGCGTAGTATGGAGGTCCTTTAGGACATGATTTCTTTTTGTTTTGGATGCAAATTTTGGGGATTGGGGGGCAAAATTTGTGTTTGGCCCTGGTTTTGTTAGAGTTAGCACCAGCTAAGTCTGGGTCATTGGTACAGTATAAAAATATATCTGTTGTAGCCAGTTCATCCTGGAATAAAACTTTTAAGATTAGATCGCTGTAACAGACAGACATCTTGTCAGATTGAGTTTTATTCGAGTATTGTATTACCTTACATTACATTTATTGCAAGTATTACATAAAAGAAACAAAATCCTGCAATCTCATAAAAAATGAGACCCGGACAGAGGGAATCACTCTATCCAGAAAGAACCAATGAGTGTTGGTAAGTAACTGTGGGCATTCCAATTTACTAACTGGATATAAGTGGAACTTCAACTAATTTTGGAATATTTATTCATTTATTGGGATTTAAGGCCAGTTTTAGCATTTATTGCTACATTGTGACCATTATATCCAAAACTGTGAGTGGAAAAGAAGTCTCTTTCTCAATTAGATTGACAATATGGTGACATTTGCATGAGCGAGCCAAGATTTTCATAAATATATAATGCATTTTTATATTTTGACAGGGGAGATTCTATTCTGTTGTGGGCAGGAAAGTGGACCGAGAATTTTGTCCAGACAGTGACACAGTTGCAATCTGGTCAAACTATCTGTCCAATACTGTATGTGTAAAGTCATATTTGGCTAATCAATCATCGTTCTGATGACAGGTTCACAGAATTCACAATCATTGTTCACACTGGCTAAAATTTTTTGGTCCCAAAAGGAATTTTTGTTTGGTGCTAAATGGAAGGTTTTATAGCCTGATGGAATCTGATTGTAAATGAGTACAAATTAACAATGTATTGTTCTTTGGATGCAACAAGGAACCATCTGCAATGCTAAACTATGACATTTAATTTAGTATTAACTGGCTCCTTTAATCCCACCTGCGGCAACCACGTTGTGTCCTTGGGCAAGACACTTCACCCCGATTGCCTACATGGGGGCACGATGACGCTGTATACTGAGGCGTACTGCACGTCGATGGTGCGCATGTCTTCAACCAATCTAACCCTGCCTGTGCTGCGATGCAGAGTTCAGAGTTATGATGTTGGAGAGCTGACAGCTGCTCGTCGTTGCTCGGTGGTTCTCTCCGGGTACTCCGGCTTCCTCCACCCGTAAAACTGTCATGGTCACGATTAGCCATTGTGCATAAGTATGTGACCTTAAACACCAATAAATAAATAACTGGCTCCTTTAAAATATTTTGGTGCAAAAACTACCTACAAATGATAAAAATATTGATGGAAAAAACTAAAATTAATAAATAAAATAAAGTAAGTAAAAAGCTATATAATTAGGCCAAAAAAAAGGTTTTTTGATTCTGAGGCAATCCATCATTGAATTTGGATGATTGAAGCAAATTTATTTAGTTGTGTCCCCAATATGTTTGCCTTGTTACAATTTATGGGAGAGTGCCTACAGGCACTCTCCCATAAATTATAACGAAGCAAATCCCCATAGATTAAATACTTTTCTTCAATGATAATATGAAGAGCATCGAAAGAATATGAAGTCTCTGAATTGCAGTACCTACAGTTTGTTTTCAGAGGAATGTTTTATTTTTAAAATTAAAAATGAATTTGTATGTATACATATGAACTTTCTACAATACTGGGTAAAAAGACAGCCGAAATCCTCTTCATGTTTGCTCACTTTTTGCAAAATAAAAATAAAAATTAAAAATACCCCCCCCCCCCCCCCCCCTCCTCAATAATTTGAAAAAGAAATTGCCTGAGAATCAATTAATTTATTTTGTGTCGCCTTAATGTTTACAAAATAATTTCCTAATTTACTCTGTTTATTCATGCCAAATAAAGAAGTAGCAAATAATTGTTTTCCAAAATTAAGCAAGATTAAAAGACTAACAAGTAACAAAGAAATATAATAAGAATCAAATTAAATGGATAACTGCTAATTTAGTTGATCCAAAACAAAGAGACATGATTACACCTGTTAGATTACTTGACAGGTGAGGGGGCAACACAAAGCGTGCACCACTGCCTCCAACCCACATGGAAGTTCGAAGTAGTCTTGAAGGTATTGCGGGACAGAAAAACTTTCAAAATGGAAAGAGAAAAAAGAGAAATAAATTCTAAGTCAAAACAGGGCCATAACTCTGGGAAAAATTATTGGACAGAACCCGTTCCTTCTGCATATCCATCCCCCCATGCATGTCTATCAGCATACCAAAGGAGATCTAAATCCGAGTGATGGTTTTGAAATTACAATGCAAAACTTATGTATGGACAGACCGACAGAGAGATGGGCAGAGGGCTTCACTAGATCCCCCAAATCCTCCTTCAGTCGGAGGCATAATAAGCCACAAAGCTTTTGAGACCTACCCAAAGTATATTTTTCACGCTAAACTTTGGTGCCAAATGCTGTATTTTGGGTACCAAACTAATTTTTTTAGTGCAATTGGCATCACTGGTGCCCACCAGAGTGAACACAGTTCTCAATTATTCAGACACTGGTTACCAGATTATATACACCAATCAAGATTCCTGCATTTCAATAAGTAGACAATTCAAAGAGTTTCCAGGACCTTTCCAGTAGAGATGGGCAGTATACCGTAAATATTGTTCAATATCCTGCCAATACCAATTTATAATATCAAGGGAATCTTAAGATACCAAATTTTCAGTATTTCAAAATATTCTCGACATTAGCTAAATAATAAAAATCAGACAGAGGAACATTTTCCAAAATGGCTGACGGAGGGAACCCATGGTCTACATCTTTCACAGACACTTGTTACCAGTCATTTGGTGTAACAAAAATCCTGATAGGATCACCGATCCAATGTCTAGTTGTGACAGCAGAAAAGTGGGTTTAATCATTATCACCTTATTGTCAGGAAACCAACTGTTTACAATTTACTATGTGAATGGTCACTATGACCTTGACCTTTGACCTTGTGATTCCAAAATAAATAGGGCTCTTTCTTGCACCAATGCCAACCTACCTATGAAGTTTCATGAACGTAGGTGGAACCATTGTCAAATTATCATCTGGAAACCAATTGTTTACGATTTATTATGTTCAAGGTCACTGTGACCTTGGCCTTCGACCTATTGAGTCCAATATAAATAGGGGTCTTCCACTCACCCAGGCCAATCTACCTATGAAGTTTCATGAATGTGGGTCAAACCATTATGAAGTTATCGTTCGGAAACCAATTTTTTATGATTTACTATGTTGAAGGTCACTGTGACCTTGACCTTTCACCTAGCAAGTCCAAAATAAATAGGGTTCTTCCTCTCACTGATGCCAACCTAACTTTGAAGTTTCATGAACATGGGTCGAAACATTATCAAGTTATCATCAGGAAACCAATTGTTTACGATTTACTACGTTGAAGGTCACTGTGACCTTGACCTTTCACATAGCTAGTCCAAAATAAAAAAGGTTCTTCCTCTCACTGATGCCAACCTAACTATGAAGTTTCATGAACATGGGTCGAACCATTATCAAGTTATCATCCAGAAACCAATTGTTTTGATTTACTATGTTCAGGGTCACTGTGACCTTGAACATTGACCTAGTGAGTCCAAAATATATAGAGTTCTTCCTCTCACAAAGGCCAACCTACATATGAAGTTTCATGAAGGTGGGTTGAACCGTAGTCAAGTTCTCATCCGGAAACCAATTGTTTACAATTTACTATGTTCATGGTCACTGTGACCTTGACCTTTGACCAAGCAAGTCCAAAATTAATAGGGCTCTTCCTCTCACTAATACCAACCTATCTATGAAGTTTCATGAACATAGGTTGAACCATTATCAAGTTATCATCCGGAAATCAATTGTTTACGCCTGCCCGCCATTCATCAAACTATAAGTCGAGTTTGACTTCGTCACAACTCGACTAATAAAGCTGAGAGAAAATAACCAGGGGGTATTTTCTCTCAGCTTTATTGTTACATCAAATGACCGGTAGCGAGTGACCATGTTACTTTCATCATTTTGACAAATAATACAGTTCTTAGTTGTTAATACATCAACCTGTCCTATCTTCACAAATCTGTAAATTGAATATGAGCATTCAGAGCCTCTGACTGGTGTGGAAAGGTGACCTGCAGCTGGGCTGTATACGAAAAATGCCAATTGATATGGGCATTTATGTCTGTATGTTGCCAACACTGAATACCTTACTGATAATGATATTAACAGCACTGATAACGATATTAATCATCGTAAAAATACTGATACCGAAATTGATACCCCCCAGCTCTACTTCATATTAGTATATTTTCAGGCATTGTCAAGGAGTTCGAGATGGGAAACTCAGAATTTTCAATATTGTTTCGGGACATAAACACTCATTTTTTCAATTTTAATGAGTTACTACAAACATATTAACAGTCAAATGTATGATTCTCACCTATTAGGCAGACATTCTATAAACCAAAGACGAGCCATCAATATTTAGCTCAGTGATCGATTGAGATCACAATTTTTCAGGGGCTTGCAAAGAAAGTTTTAATATTCAAGGAATATCTAGGTCCTTGGTAAGGGATTCCCAAATTCGAAGACTTTCAAGTAATTCAGGGAGCCATGGGAACTCTGCAGCCAGTTTAGATAAACTTTTCAACATTGGTAAAAAAGTACAACTCTTTCTTCGAGCTCTGTCAAACAAGATGAAATGGATTAAATGCTTATACTGAACTACTGTGGGTAATATTTTCAAGTCTGCAATAATTTCTATACTTTTTTGATGTTTCACATCAGTTTTTTAAGGCCAATAGTGATGTGTTCTTCAAGCCAAATGCAACAAAAGCTATTGCTGAAGGCAATCATACCCCACTGCACTGCTGGACTGATGAAGCATAAATGGATTAAAAACAAAGTAAGGACTGTATGGTGTATGGTGATTGGCCCCATTGTTTGAAAATAATATGCATTTAACAGGGTTATTCTCTTAACCTTTTATCTAATTAATCGGTTACATCCACCCATGTAATATGCAAATTCAGGAGCTGAAAAAAGTTATTTTTCAAAACATTTCAACCAAACCAAGTGATGTGACATTTCATTAGAATGAGCTCATCGAGCTCATTCCATTGAGGGGGTCACATGATACGGTTTTGTGAAATGTTTTTAAAAATTGAAAATATAATATTTAAAATAATAAGTTTTGATATTGTCTGCATTGGGTAGAGGGTGTTAACTGGTCAAGTGCTAAATTAATTCAAATGTCCTTGCCTTCTTACATTTTATGGGAGAGACTCTCCTATAATTTGTAATGCAGGAACTCCATACAGACTAAATAATGTCACTTCAAAGATAATATGAAGCACATCCACACAATTTAACTTTCGATACCTACACTTTAACCCTTTACCTAACATGAAAAGCAGACGACACTTGCAAAAAATATTCTTGAATAACTATTTTTTTCATTTTTTGTCTCAAAAACATAGGTTATGATCCCTCATTGGAACAAGCCCGATGCACTCATTCCATTGAGGGGTCATAACCTATATTTTTGAGACAAAAAATGAAAATTAATCGGCGATTTTTGAGAATAGTGCTGGCTGGTTTTGGCCGTTACGTCGGGTAATGGGTTAATATAAAGATCAAATATGGACTTCCAGCACTTAACCAGTTACCCCTTTACCTAACATGAAAAGCAGACGACACTTGCAAACAAAATTCTTGAATAACTAATTTTTTGTCTCACAAACATTGGTTACGACCCCTTATTGGAATAAGCCCGATGAGCCCATTCCAAAGAGGGGTCTTAACCTATGTTTTTGAGACAAAAAATGAAAAAATAATGAAAATTAATTGGTGATTTTTGTGAATAGCGCTGGCCGGTTTTGGCTGTTACATTGGGTAAAGGGTTAAACAAAATCCAGATAAGTGGGGCCTACTGTATTATTCCAAACATGGGAATAGGATAAGTTATCACCTCACCTGCTGATTTGTTTGTTGGATGACTTCTTCTTCACTGTGAGAACTTAATTGTAATACCATAACTCCACTATCAAAAACTTTTAATCTAAAAAAAAAATAAATCATGTACAGCTGGGTGTTTTTGAGGCTTTTCGGTTTGATTCTGGTTTTTGTGACAAACCGGAAAACCAAACAGCAAAACCCAGCAAAGCAAAAACCAGCTAAATTGTTTTACTATGTTCCAATAACAGTAAAATCTTCACTCTCTGACTGGATGAGAGCTGGCGTAGTCTCTTTTATATTTACGGCTCCAGTAGCAAATGTTATCGTCGGACGTCACAATGCAAAATATTTGAAATGACGTCGCCTGTTTCGAGATTGCTTCATCAGCGGAGTGCCTAGCAAACTGCTTCATTTTTTCTGGATGTTTCTCCTGTGCAGTAGACAGTGTTTTGGATTTAGTGTTGTTTAAATTACAAACTGATTTATGATTTGAACTAAGATGGAATGAGTTTATCTGGCTGACTGATTATTTATCCAGTGCCATCGTGGGTACACGAGAGGTTTATTTACTAAACCTGTGATCATTAAAAGTTGTCTTGCAGAAGGCAACTTTTACCGATCACAGGTTTAGTAAATAAACCTATCATGTTTCACGATGTAGGTTTTGGGCTATGGGTTGTCTCTTATTAGAACATATATGTTATTGTGATGAGATGACAGTAACATGGCCTGAGGTTTGCGGCTCAGAGAGCATGTTCAGCCTCGACGCTTCACGTCTCGGTGGAACATAAGCTCCGAGCCGCAAACCTCAGACCATGTTACCATCAACTCATCACAATAACTTACAATGTTTGCGCATAAACTGATCAAACTAGCTTACTGGAAGGGTACTAGACTAGTGACTCCTATGAACTCTCATCACTTAGTCTAGACTAGTAACTCCTATTAACTCTCATCAGTTAGTCTCTCTGGCAAAGGGGCGAATATGTTGCACTCTCAATTTCACATTTTCTACTTTACTGACTCAGCGACAGGACGAGTCAGTAAAAGGAAACATGTGACAAAGAGAACACAACATAAATTAGATGAATTCAGCTGCAACCCTAATTTAAGTTTTTGCAGACTAAATAGGCTTAGCAACAGATCCACTAAACCCCTAAGAGTGATCAAAAGAAAGTTAGGCTGTCCCAAGTGACCAGCCTAGGATCAAATTTTAGGGAGAAGTGACTTCTTCCTCTCAGAAAAATAGGAAGAAGTGAAATTTCTAAAGAAAAAAATTGCTGAGAAGGAAATTTAATTTAATCTTTCAAAATTCATCAACAGACCTGTCAACCACAAAAAATAAAGTTAGTGGGATCCTGTGGTGGAGCATGAGGAGGCAAGGGAGCCCAGCCCATAAATCAGATGAGTTCGGTTGTAACCGTAATTTAAGTTTTTGTAGACTGAATAGGCTTAGCAACTGATCCACTAAGCTACTAAGCGTGATCAAAGGGAAGTTAGGTCATCCCCAGTCAAGCCAGAAAATAAGCAGACCGTCATCTGCAAAATGAGGTCCCCAGGGGGTGCTATGCAGTGTAGCATCACTCAATTTACCCACTGTGACCCTCAATCTGAATCAAGGTCTCAAAACTAAATAGAAAGAGGTATCCAGAGGATAAATTGGCCCACTGTATGGGATAGCATCATTACATTCACCCTCTGGGGACCTCATTTTGCAAATGTCAGACTGCTTATTTTCAGGCCTGTCCCCAGTGACCAGCCTGGGAATGAATTTCAGGGAGTAGTGCCTTTTACCTCTCAGAAAAATACGGAGAAGTGAAACTTCTTAAAAAAAAGAAATGCTGAGAAGAGAATTTGAATTAATATTTTCAAATTCATGAATAGACCTGTCAAACACCAAAAATAAAGTTAGAGGATCCTGTGGTGAAGCATGAGGTGCCAAGGGAGCCCAGCCCATTTCACCCCCCCCACCCCCCATCACCCCCAATCCCACTTGCTCCTCCACTCCACAAATCTGAAAAGAATTTATAAGATTTCCTGCGCTCACTACAAGCATTTGTCCTGAGATTTCACTCCCCCACCCTTCACTAGCATGGTTACCCCAGATTTCAGACCATTGTTCTACTTATTTTGGAAATTATACACCACTTCAGGATAACCAAAATTGCACTGGTATCTTTATGGTTCCCACTTCAAATGCCAGTGAAATAAAAGAAACACAAAGCAAATCATATTTTTTGTTACTTTGCTAACTTCTATTGAAGGAAGTCGTGATATACAAATCCCTTTTGCTGACAGACATGTTAACTCTCCCGGAATGCCCGGGATTCTCCCAGAATTAGCTATCCCCTCCCGCCCTTTCGCCCGGGAGTCAATTTGGACCAAAAATCTCCCGGAAAGTCGACATACCAGACAAAAACTGAACCCACCAGCTTTTGTTTACAAATACAAAAGCATGTGCTCTACTCTCAATGGCAAGGTCATTAAGTTTGTGTGAAACGTCACCACTTACGTAAGAACTGATGACCAATTCTCATTTCTGTCAATGGCTGTGTTGTGATTATTGCAACATGTTTGACAGGCGGATTAAATGAATTTGAGATGCAGGATAATTGCTGAAATTGATTATATATTAAAGGCACACCTTTGCTTGTATACAGGTAGCAGTCAAATCGGAAAATAAATTCCATACGTATAAAATCTTGTCCAATCGAAAAATGTGCAAAAATACGCACAAATTTATTGTGCATTTTGGATTTCACTTTCAGATAATTATAGCCAATTTTGGAGACAAACGGCTCAAACATATGAGTTGCTGTAATTTTCAATATATTGGGAAAAATTTCCGATTCGCAATTTTATAAAGCAGGCTGTGAAAAAAATTATGTTTTTGGTGAAAAAAATCTCTAAAAAGTTAAAAAATTTATAGTAATTTATATATTTTTTATACTTACCAATGACCCAGACATAGCTGGTGCTAACTCTTAAAATATAGGGCCAAACACAAATTTTGCCCCCCAATCCCCAAAATTTGCATCTAAAACTAAAGAAAACATGTCCAGAAAGGCCCTCCACACCTCGCCCCCACTGCGCATGCGCAGTGTCAAGGACGTTCCGAAATTGGCGCCATTTATCATTCTAATAACCAGTGCCTGGTAAGCGCTATGTACTCAGCGGGGAGGCAAGAGTTCCCAACTCCTGGGAGGGCCATCCCCGTCTGGGTCATTGGTAAGTATAAAAAATATATAAATTACTATAAATTTTTTAACATTTTTATACTGTACCAATGACCCAGACATAGCTGAATAGTAAAAAGGCTGGAGGGCCAAGGACATAGAGCAAAATGGAATACGCTCAATAAAATAAAATAGAGTCATCCCCTGTAGGGAAAAGAAGTAATAGGCCTTACATGTATCTTTCTTATTTATGATAAATTAGAAAGATACAACACCTTCCAAAAATTGAGCTTCATACATCCATGTACTCTATTAATATCCAATAATCCTTATACTAATAATTTTTAAAGTAAGCCAATAATAAAGTAAGTCTAGAGAATAGAGACTCTTATACTCCTAAAAGTGTGTGAGAATTGCATAATCATGTCCGTTGACATATGCAATATTCAAAAGCTATACTTTAAAAACTAAGACTTGAATGAATTTTATAAACTTAAACTTCTCACTAAACAACCATCCCAATAACAGCTCAGAATTACTAACTCCGGAGGAGGTATCCCCTTGTTTTCATAGTAAAAACAGGTGACCCAAGGGAACACCCTCCCCCCCCCTTTTTCTTGCCCTGGGTCAAATAGCCCAGAGCGAAGAGGGCAGCCGAACGGAGACACTGCCGAAACAGACAGCCTACCTAGCTATAGTAGCAACTGTTAAGAGAATGATATTCTGAGCAGTAGATAATAGACCTAACAATAGAGGCCTCCAGAAATGGACTCGATATTTCTGAGATAAAATTCATGAATGGATGGCTGAGCGCAATGAGCAGCCTTCAAAAATCTATAATAGCAACACTATTAATGTAAGCCCAAGAAGTAGAAGAACTCTTACTTCATGAGCCGAAATCTTAAGCACAACTGCTAAGCCAATGATATACCATAAGCAGTACGCTAGTTAATAGAATCCATTAAAAATAAAATGGAGCGTAACGTCCTTCTACTAGACATCAAAGACAGAAGAAGCTTACGCCCTTGTAATAAACAGATATCTGTTTATAAATACATAAACTGTACCCGGAAAGAGTAAAGGTCTATGCCCATACGAAGACGGAAGGACCTTAAATAATAGGTTCCGGAAATAGGAGCCTAACTCTTATGCAACAATCCAACCTAAATAGTAACGGAAGTATTGACTCCGAAACTATGAAAGTGAAAATCATCCATCGATAGTGCATGAAACTCACTGACTCTACAGTAAAAGAGAAACCAACAGAATTACTGTCTAAAAGGTCAGAATTTGAAAACTACTGTTTCCAGAGGCTCAAATGATTACATAGCTAAATAAGAACCGAAGTTAAAATCCGTATAGGAATTTAATCTAAAGATTCTAAGTCTATTTATCAAAAAGTTACTAACTGACTTAGATAAAGAGACAAAAGACTCAATTGTAAACTATCGTAGAGTGCATAGGTATGAGGTAACATAAACCTATAACCTAAATAACAACAGGCTGCAGTAGATCTTGTGAAACAAGTATACTAAAAACTAGCAATGCGTAGTATGGAGGGATCAACCATATGAACATAATGATCCCTACACCACGACGGAAGAGCCTCCACTTTAGTCGCATAGAATAGCGAAGAAGAGGATCTCCTATAGTAAGAAATCGCGTCCAAAGCTCGTCCAGTACAGTGCTTACAATGCAATACGGACCACACAACGGAATACATGAAGGTTGCGACCTTGCTGGTTGTGATAAAGATGACACGATTTACCCAGTGAAAAAAGATCCTCACATAGAGGAAGATTTCACGTTAAGATCCACAGTAGACAAGAGAGTAAATTACTCATGATCTCTGTGAAGATAGAGATGCTATCAACAGAAATGTATTGTGGTTGTTTATCTTAGCAATACCTGCTAAAACAACAGCGCCGGAGGATACGCGTATCCTATCATTCCGTCCTATAGATCAATAGAGCGTTAACAGTATTAGCTCAGAGATCTGGACAAGCCAACACATACGTCTGCAATTGATTAGCAAGCTGTGTCATAAATAAAACATCATTGGGCGCTCCCATAGATAGCAAATCTGATTAAATACTTGTTTGTTGAGAGTCCATTCTGACAGCAACAAGCGACCCGTAAGAGAACGGGAGTGCGATAAAACAATCAGACGACCCAGAATATGACGGACCAAAACTGAATTTGGTGTACTATAACCAACAGACGGATTCTTTCCATTAAATTGAATAACGGAAACGAAAGAGTGCCTCCCTGGTTCCGGAGATACGCCACTACTGTCGAATTAAAGGACAGGAATTTGGGCATGCGTTTCTGAATAATGTTCATGCAATGACATAAAGCAAGCCTAAAAAACATTATTCCGCGGAAGTTAAACTGATAGCTAAAAGACTGCGGAACCCAAAGACCCTGGCACTTCGAATCCGTAGGGATCAGAATATCCCAATCTGTTTGACTGGCAACCGTCATAACAGCCACACTAGGGTCCGGCAACTGCGGCGGCACTCTCTGAGTCAACCACCGAATGTTTGCCCCAGTCTGAATCTCTTGTAACACTAGATAGACAAGAGAATGTATAAATCAAGCAATTCATGGATTGCCGGAAAGTTGCCGTCGAAGAGAAGCTCCTCCGAGAACGAAGCGACTCTGAGAGAGTTCTTAACCTACTATCCACGCGTGGATGTAGCTAGGGCTGCATCACGTCTAACCAACTCCAATCAGCCACTGAAGGGCGGAGTTATACGTGAACAAACTACTGCCCTCAAAAGAAATTACATTGAGAATAATATCCCGTAAATCTTTTCTTGAAGACGTAATGATAACGCCTCAGTAAGGCGGATTACGTATAATAAAGCGTCTAAGTTAAGTCTACTATACATAATGTCGTTTCCAACATTGAAGTTGGAAAAGACATAAACGGCGAAAAAGAATATATGCAGTCTTTAATCACACCGTCTAGACGCATATGAACTCTCGGTATGCCCTGCTCTGCCAAAATAAACAATATGTAAAAAAGATAAAATGGCAGAAATGAGCCACGCGGACAAGAAACTAAACTATCATGCTTAGTAGCAGGCTTGTATATATATATAATATATAGCGTCGAAAAATAAAACACATGTTGTAATGACAATATTGGACTGCGTCGGTAAGTCAGGGACAAAGTCCCTGTACCGATCGAAAAATCCGAGTCCAATGACGCTATAAGTCTCTTATCCAAGATCGCAGCAATGAAGTCCGAACAATAATCACTGGAAGAAATGCCAGAAGATATGAAAGGCATCTTCCGATACTACTAAAGGGAAAACTCGAAATCTTTCGAATCCCTTTCGCCATCCTGTCGGACCCTATAAAGCGTTCGGTCGTCCGTAGCTTGATGCAACCGCGGACCGCACCGACCCAGCGCCGTCGGATAATTCCTGATTCGACCGAGAAACCGTCAATTGCTGGGATGCTGCGAAACAACTGTGCTAACTCGGATAGCACGTCCGTCACTGAGGCCTGAGGAGCAGCGGTCTTACGATGCATTGCCGCAGGAAGCTCCGAGATCGTTACCCCGTGCATACTTCCAATATGCGAGCGAACGGAGTGTATAGGCCTCGTGTCCTTTGGCTACCGGATGGCGCGACCTATTCGCTGTGGAATCACTGAATGCCGAAACTGATCGGATACTCGAGGTCACGTAGCCAATGTGCGGTCGTGTGCCCTGCTGTGAGGATGAGGAAGCATTAAAGACAGTCTCTCGGACTGTCAATATAACGGAGCGTCCCGAGCAACGAACATATGCTCCGAATGTAAAATATCTGAACCACAACATGCGGTCCCCTATGTTGTTGGCTTCCTCCGATCCGTCCTCAATCTGCCGTCACTGGGTGAGTACTAAAGTAATTAAAGTGCTCGCATCACCCCAATCTCCTTCCTAGACCGCAACGGACGAACCCGGCAGCCGAACCATTCGATGAATGTACGCTACACCGGGTGAGCTAGCGAATGTCACTCCGTAAGCGATAGACATATTCCATGAGCACTTATTGCCGCTAACTCATCATTAACTATGACGACAGAGGCACACTTTTGAAGACATCTCCATAACTCTTCGAACAAGAAACCAGAAATGCTTGGATAGCAAGCATAAAATAATAATATATATAGCGTCGTTCAATAATTCGAAAGTTTGTGTGACATTATTGGACTATGTCGGAACTGAGGGACGATGTCCCTGAACCGAACCAAAAATTCTAAGTCCACCGACGCTATCAGTTTCTTATCCGACATCGCAGCATATGTTGTTCCGAAAGGGAAAGCTTGAAATCCACCGAATCCCTTTCGGTATCCCGTCGGACCGGATGAAACTTTCGGACGTCCGTACCCGCTTCCGCGGAGCGTCCCGACCCAGCATCGTCGGATAAAATATATGCGACAGATTCAGTTGATGCTGGGATGCTGCGATAAACTGTGCTATTAAGGAAAGCACGTCCGTTCCCGAGGCCTGTGCAGTAGCGGACTTACGATGCATTGCCGCTGGAAGCTCCGTGTACGTTGACTCCCGCACACTTCCTATGCGAACGTCCGGAGTCTGCAGGCCTCGAGTCCCCGGCTACCGACCCAGCGCTGTCGGATAATTCTCGATCCGACGCCGTTTCTGTCGGCTGCTGGGATGCTGCGATAAGCTGTGCTATGTGCACAAGAATGTCCGGCGTCGAGACCTGCGGAGGCGCAGTCTATCGGTGCTTCGCCGAGGGCAGCTCCGCATCAGATGGCTCCCGCATACTTCCTATGCGAACGTCCGGAGTCCATCGGTCTCGAATCCCTGGCTGCCGGATGGTGTGACCTGGTCGCCGAAGAATCCTTGATCGGCGAAGCTGGTAATATATCGGCGGTCACGCAGCCAAGGTGCGGTCGTGTGCGCTGACGAGAAGAGGAAGCCTTAGCAGTCTCAGCGGACTGCCTATACAACGGAGCGTCCCGAGCGACGGACGTATGCTCCGCTAACGACACATTTGTACCACAACATCTGGGGCCAGATGTTGTTGAACGAGAGAGGGGCCTCTCTCGCTTGCCGTCCGGATGGACCGGAACGAGCTAAGAACCGGACTAAAAGGCTTCCTCCGTTCTCCCTCCGATCCGCCGTCACTGGGTGTGCATTAAGTTAATTTTATAGTGCTCGCATCACCCCAAAATTCCTTCTAGACCGCAACGGACGAACCCGGCTGCCGAACCATTCGGTGAATGGACGCTACACCGGGCGAGCTAGCGGACGTCAAAGGCCGTCGAACCTACTAGGGTCCTCTTAGGCAATTGGCGTATTACATGAGCACTTTTCCGCTAGCCCTTCATAATTGTGACGACGGAGGCACACTGTTGGAAGACATCACAGATACATCACCCTAATCTTGATCGTCTGAAATAGAAATTGATAAAGTAGAGTGACCCTGCGGGGAAAGGACCGGAGTGTCCAAATCCCCAACAACATACCGTGACATACGCTTCCCATATTGTCATCGAAATCATACGATACAGAACAGGAGTTAATGCGAGTACACTGACCACATATAGAATGAAAATAAGGTCAGAGGAAGACTTCCTCTTAAAACAATTGATCAATATCGTTTCCATGTGAAAAGAAAACAAGTCCTGGTACTCGCACTAACCCCTGGCAATCAAAATACATAATAATAATATGATCCATTAATATAGAAAAAATAATTGAAATCAAAATATTTTGAAAAAATATTTTTTCAGAACAGCCCAAGTTTCTGAAAAGTAACGTTGAGCCCCAATGGATCCCAAGCCTAAGTGTGGACAAAAATTTTAAAAATATTTTAAACAATTTATTCAACACTTACGAACAATAAAAATGTATCTAGTTATGATTAAAATAACATAAAGATATTATTATTTAGAAATCCCCCCCTCACACAGAGGGCTGTTGTAAATGTAAACAATGAGTGTAAAAACACTAAAATAAGACTCCAGGCACCCAGGCCCGAAATCAGTTACCAAAAATACCCCATCTGATGCAAAACAGAGACTTCCAGGGAAGAAACTGCAGAACATCAGATGGTAGATGCAGAACACAACGCCTAACCACCCGTAGGTGAAGACGTAAACATGGGGAAAGAACAGAATTCATTCTGTTATTAAGCTAAAACTCCCAAGAAATTTTAGTAATAAAAATTACAGAAACTATGCCAAAAGCATGGGAGAATAGCAAGGGGGAATTAAAGGACAGGGAGAGAGGAAAAACACTTGAAAACACAGTGTAACTAAATAATCAGAATGACAACAAAATGGCTGCTGCCTTGAAAATAGGTAACTTAACATAATTTCATTAAAAAATTTTAAGTTACAGCCCTGATAATATTCTGTCACACATTCTTTTCCTCTCCTCCTTTTCTATCCTCCTTAGAATCACCATTTCACTAATATTTATGTGTCTGGCATCATTTAAACTGAGATTTAAAAGCACAAAGATCAGTCAGATGTTAACTGATGAAGGGCCAAACTTAGAATGATAAATGGCGCCAATTTCGGAACGTCCTTGACACTGCGCATGCGCAGTGGGGGCGAGGTGTGGAGGGCCTTTCTGGACATGTTTTCTTTAGTTTTAGATGCAAATTTTGGGGATTGGGGGGCAAAATTTGTGTTTGGCCCTATATTTTAAGAGTTAGCACCAGCTATGTCTGGGTCATTGGTACAGTATAAAAATATTGGTAACTTACGGCACTTGCACGTTTTTTCATTCGTAGTGATAAATGGACAACAAAATATCCCCGAGATGTTTCGTCCTGGGCTGGCTGTGGCATAATTTTCACGTTTCACTAAAAAATGATCACCCCATTCCAAATCCCCTTCGTAAATGACCAACTACTTCCAGTGAGTAACCGGTGTAGTTAGGTGGGGTGCTGGGCTTTGGAAGATCGAATTACCACAACAACCGGGCTCTGGGGTGTGCCTAAACACCACAGATCGTCGGAGGTTACCGCATATCGCCGCAAGTACCCATAATTACCCTAATGGATCCAAAACTTTCAACACAGCACCATAACTGATATAGTGCTGAAAAGGTCGAAAATATCTCCAAACATTTTGTACATAAAACCATTGAAATATGGATGTCATTGGAACAAGCTCAGATATTGGCACATGACCACATCCATATTTCTGATTTCTGTTTTTCTCTATATTTCTATGGTTTGGCTTTTGAAAGGACAAATTGTTCAAATAAAACACATTAGGGTGGAATGTTTAATGTATGTGTGTGTGAGGGGGGGGGGGGGGGGGGGGGGGGGTAACATGGAAATTATTGATGTGCTGCTCATGTGCAAAAATCTCACTGACAAGCATCCGAGTCTCACTGGGAGCTCATCAAAATCTCACTGAAGTTAACAGGTCTGGGTCACTCACCACCAGTTAGTAGAACGTTGACGTATGTTCCTTTGATGTATTGTTGTTGGGCTGTTTCCTGTTATGTGTGTGTGTGTGGGGGGGGGGGGGGGAGGGGGTATTTGGTATTAATTTATATTTAAAATTGATCGATCCACACATGGTTTCTACGCGCAAAAAAAAAAATCTCCCTGAAAATCATGTCATCTCCCTGAAAATTTTCTTCAATCTCCCTGAAAAAAATTTTGGGAGGTTAACATGTCTGCTTGCTGATTACTCACTCCAATGTTTTCACCAATATCTCTCCTAATTTCCAATGTAGAGATTCATTTTTAACAAAATTATTTTTTATGCCCAAGCCAATTTTGGCAGGGGCATTAAGTGCTACACTTGACCTTTTGTCCATCTGTACGTACATACGTACGTAGTCCATTCTGAATATGGTTTCCGGACAATAACTTTAGTTTGGCTGAATGAAATGAAACAAAATTCCCACAGTGAGCCCAAATATGAACCCAGGGACTTGGCTTGAACAAACTTGAATCTCACCCCCTAAGGATGCTGCATGCCAAATATCAAAACATTCTGACTGTTGAATCTGGAGAAGATTTTAAAGAAAAATTCCTCATATTGAACTAAGTTATAATTCGGGCTCCCACAGGGAGCCCAAATATGGACCCAGGGACTTGGCTTCAACAAACTTGAATCTCACCCCTCTAAGGATGCTACACACCACATATCAAAACATTCCAACTGCTGGATCTGAAGAAGATTTTTAAAGAAAATTCCTCATTTTGAACTAAGTTACAATTCAAGCTCCCACAGTGAGCCCAAATATGGACCTAGGGATATGGCTTGAACAGACTTGAATCTCACCCCCACTAAGGATGCTGCATACCAAATATCAAAACATTCCGACTGCTGGATCTGAAGAAGATTTTTAAAGAAAATTCCTCATTTTGAACTAAGTTATCATTCAGGCTCCCACAGTGAGCCCAAATATGGACATAGGGACATGGTTTGAACAAACTTGAATCTCACCCCCCTAAAGATGCTGCATACCAAATATCAAAACATTCTGACTGCTGGATCTGAAGAAGAATATTATTAATGAAAATTCCTCATTTTGAACTAAGTTATAATTCAGGCTACCACAATGAGCCCAAAAATGAACCCATGGACTTGGCTTGAACAAACTTGAATCCCAACTCCCTAAGCATGCTACACACCACATATCAAAAGATTCTGCCTGCTGGATCTTGAGAAGAAGATTTTTAAAGAAATTTGCCTGAAATGCACTAAGTTGAAATTTGGGCTCCTATACTGAGCCCAAATATGAACCCAGGGGGGGGGGGGGGCCGATTTAAATAAACTTGAATCAGATCCACCCCACAATGTTGCATACCAAATATCAAAAGATTCTGCCTGCTGGATCTGGAGAAGAAGATTTTTGAAGAAATTTGCCTGAAATGTACAAAGTTCGAATTCAAGCTTTTAGAGTGAGCACAAATATGAATCCAGGGGGCCAATTTGAACAAACTTGAATCAGATCCACCCCACAATGTTGCATACCAAATATCAAAAAATTCTGCCTGCAGGATCTTGAGAAGAAGATTTTTTAAGATCGACTTGGACAGAGCTAGATCCGACTTCTTTTCATTTACAATGAAACCGAGACGTCGGAGCAACAGAAGCAGATTCTGAACATCAATCTGAAGAACCGTTTTGTTGCCGTATCTCTGAAGAATGTCGTCCAAATAGGCCGACATTACCGCAGATGAATGAGCCCGGAAATATGCCATTACCGAGTTCATTATTCAAGTGAATGCCAAGTGGACAAGAAGTTGTGCAAAGAGTTTAATGACATGTTGTTGTTGTCCACCCAAACATATACAATTTTGCTAAGGATTTCAAAATAGCATGTGCAACCCGAGGATGTCAAACTGAATGGGTGACCGACAATTTTCTTTGTGTTATGTTGTGCTAGAGAGCCTGAGTTATTGAGAAAACATGCTAGTGTTGGTCTTCCAACATTTTCAAAAATGCTAAGGTTAACCAAAAATCAGAGGTATGCATGTGGCTGGGATACCTCCAAATGAGCTCACTGCCGAGTTTAGAGTCACTGTGGCCACTATTTACAGTGTCATTGGAAGGTATAGAACCACTGGATTTACTGCTGACCGTCCGCATTCAGGTCAACCAAGAGTTACGACCCCTGCACAAGACCGACACATCAAAACGTCTCACTTGCAGGATCGCTTCCTTCCGGTGGCGAGGACAGCAGCAATTACTCCTGATAGAACTAACAATAGAATCAGTGCACAAACTGTCCGCAAGTGACTCGCTGAACACGGCATCCGATGTAGGCGTCCATACCATGGACCAATCCTTACCCAACGCCACTGTACGGTCAGAATGGAACGGGAATATCAGCGTGTTCGCTGGATTCAGCAGCATTGGAGCACAGTTCTTTTTTGTGATGAATCACGATTTTGTCTATGGTGCGCTGATGGTAGGGCAAGAGTGTATTGTCAACGAGGAGAATGGTTTTCTGATGTTTGCATGCGGGAATGCAACTGTTTCAGCGGGGGTAGTGTAATGGTTTGGGCAGGAATTTCCTTGCACCATTGAATGGAAATGATCTTCATCGATGGTAATCTGAATGGACAGCGATATAGGGACAAAATTCTTAACGCTGTTGTTGTCTTGTTGTTCAACGCTAACGTCGGATTGCAGTTATTCCAGCAAGACAATGCCCGATGTCATGTGGCGCATATCTGTCATAACTTGCTTAGCATCAAACTTCTTCCCTAGCCCCCACTTTCGCCAGATTTGTCGCCAATCGAGCATCTTTGGGATCAATTGGACCGTCGGGTACAACTTCAGGATCTTCAGACGTTAGGCGATTTACGTAATGTTCTACGGCAGGAGTGGAATGCAATACCACAAGGAGACATCCAGAGACTTATCAGGTCCATGCACCGTTAATGTCTTGCCATCCAAGAGGCAAACGATGGACATACATGCTATTGACTGCATGTGTGAACTCTTCATTTCACCCCATGAAATTATGCAGATTCATACAGCTAGACTCGAAATATGAATTTACAATAATTTGTTTGGGATTAAAGGTGATAATACTAAAAAATTTGCTCCTCAAAGTTTATTATACTTTCTTTTTTGACTCAGTATAATTTCCCAATGCAAAAACCATTTACCATACCTTCAGTACAAATTTGACCTGTTAATTGAATATAGGTTATAGAGTAAACTCCTGTTAATTGAATAAAAAATCATGTAATCTGTCAAGAAATTACCCTGACTTGCCACTGTTTTCCTTTGTTTATAGACCTATTTGGCCTCAGTACATCCAATACAGTTATTTAATCTATTATATCTTGTTTGACAGAGCTCATGGACAAGATATAATAGAATAAATGCTAAGTTCATATCTAGAATAGAGGAAAGTGACACAAACCCTGTTAATTGAATACTCCTGTTAATGGAATAATTTTCATTGGAAAAGTGGCTATTCCATTAACAGGGTTCCACTGTGCCATGCCTTATCTATGCCAAACAACTTCAATTTATAATATTGACAAGAGTTTGTTTGGTTTGTGGTATATTAGTGTAGTGGCAGTGAAAATTACAATTCAAGTATATTTCTAGTATTTACCAACTTGAGATCATTTCTCCAGTATTTTTCCAGGATTGGAAAATTATAAATTTAAAGTAATTTGTCCAGGGCCAAACACAAATTTTGAACCCCCAATCCCCAAAATTTGCTTGCAAAACCAAAAATTCAAAGTCCTATCTGATCCTCCGTACTTTTACTCTCCGCGCATGCGCAGTCGCCAGGAAGTGACCGAAATTAGCGCCCACATCATTCTTTGTAGAAAAGAGTACTACATAATAACTCAGTGGGGAGGTATGAGTGCCCACTCACGGGAGGGCGATACCCGTCTGGGCCATCAGTAAGAATACAAAATATACAAATTACTTTAAATTTATAATATTTTTATGCTAAAACCCAATGGCCCAGACTTAGCAAATTCGTAAAAAGGCGGAGGGCCTAGGACTTCAGAATTAGTAGACCAACATAGTTCCATAGCCTGTAACCCATGGTGAAAGGAAATTAAATCTACAGTAATAGAGAAGACATATCATCAATAAGGAGCCAAATTCAAGTAATTCCGTATTCTTAGCATGAAGACTATGCTAACTGGATTTAACAAGTTCCCAATTTTTAAGGCTAGCCCAGACTAAGCCCCAGAAATTAGGATGGCGTATTTGAGAATGGGAGGCTATCCCCCACAAATATATGCCTTATACAATAAAAGACAAGCTGTATCCAGGATATATTCTACAGACAAAACAGCTTCACTCATAATTATATACTTATCAAGCCAGAGGAGAGGTAAAAAAATCCCCCCCCCCATCCCTTTTGAAGGAGTCTTCAAAAAGAACAGGGGGGCGCTCTGGAATCAGTAAAAAGCGGGTACCAAATAACAAAATAAATATTCGTTGAATAGATACCCAGGTATTAATTATTATTAATAAATTGGTGCTTAATGCCACTTCAGAAGCTAAGGCTATAGCGGCAATCCCGGCAATTAATATCGCCTGCTTGTAACATATACCGGAGACGGCATATGCAGATAGGTCGAAAACCGGTGATATAATATATAACATACACATGTCCAATAGAATCACAAAGGACGATCTCTAGAGAGTAAACACACTTCCAAGGTAACCCACAGGCGACCCCATTCAGGTGTACAATAAATTCCAGTAAATAACACTCCCAGACGTGTTCTTATCTGATATCTATGTTCCTGGAAATGTGCGAATATACAAGAGTGTAAGAGAAGATGTATTCGATTGGGTACCGCCATTAATAGAAACCTGGATCTAGAAATAGATCGAGCTATGATTAACAGACTCGCCACGGACCGCCCCCGAAATAATTCATAGTTTCTAAGGACCTTAACATACAATAATGCGTCTGCCTAATAATGCGATTATTATGCATGTGAGCATAGAAATCCCGCATGTAATCATCGGAATACCAGTTAACTGATTAGACAGCCTCCCAGGTTCCCAAAGGCTAGCAATTTATTGACGATGAATCATATGCTCGTATATGACATATAGACGAACAATTACAGGAAACCAACCAACTAAAAAGTGGATGTGCCCATGAAGTTGCCATAGAACACGACCCAGCCGTCAATCAAGAAGTCATGAAATGCATGTATGTACTTACATGCATACAAGGCTTACGGGAAGAAAACTACGTCTTGCCTGGTAATCGCCTCTTAACACATTGGCAGTGTGTGTGGGGGGGGGGGGGGGGGGGGAGGGGGGAGGGAGGGGAGGGGGGAAAATTCGAAATCATATCGAACCACTTTCACCCACATTACTTGAATCGTTCTTGTGTTCGTCATCAAATAGTATAGGAACTGCAAGACTTCCTCACGTCTGACCGACTCCATAATGCCACTAAGGGCGGAGAAGGACGTGAAGAACAAATACTTACCCTGATAAAGAAGGTCCTCTCGTGGAGGAAGCTTCTGGGGAATGTCCCATAACAGACACCTGAGAAGATTGATCCAAGATTTCTGTGACTACAGAGGTGCTACCATGAGGATTTCACAACGAGACTGTTTGAACTAAACAGAATCTGCTGAATCAACGGAGTTGGAGGATATGCCTATCCTATCATTCCGTCCCATGAGATCAACAGAGCGTCTACTGCGTATACTCGATGATCTTGGCATGGCGACACGAACGTCGGTAACTGATTGTTCCAGTGTGTAGCAAACAGATCTATCATGAACGATCCCACTGTAACAAATCTGCCTGAATATTTGCTTGTTGAGAGTCCAGTCCAATAGCAACAGGCGACCTTTCTGAGAGAGTGAGTCTGCTAGTACCATCAGACGACCCGATGAAGATGATGATTCATGACGTATAGGAGAATCTTTTCCGTTAATTTGCATAATGGCATTGAATGAGTGTCGTCTTGGTTCCTGATGTAAGCTACTACTGTCGAATTGTCCGACAAAATTTGAACATGGATGTCTGCTATTATGTGAATCCAATGTTGTAGCACTAGCCATATTGATATCATCTCTTTGATGTTTATGCGCTTCTCTGGGAACCGAGGGTCCCAAAGACCCTGACACCTCAAGTCTGCGGGACTTAGGATCGCGTTCCAACCCGTCTGATTCGCATCCGTCATAATCCTGAAAGCCGGATCTGGCCGTTGCAGTGGAACTCCCCGAGTTAACCACTGAAGATCTGCCCAAATTTGAACCCTTGTTTTACTAGGTCCGTTAAAACAATACTGGTTTCGAGCGAATGCATCTTCACACTCCAGTTCTGAGTAAGAATATTTGGAAGGGATGCATGGGCAGGCAGCTCACTGGAATAAGATTCGCAGCCGCTCCGCACAGCCCCATCAGTCGCATGAATTCCTTCGCTGTTAATGCATCTGAGTGTAGACAAAAGCGAGCATAACAACTGACAAATTTCGCTCTGGGTAATGGTTGACGAACCAGATTGTTGTGAATCTCAAAGCTCATTCCCAAGTGAGTGAACGACTTGAACGGAGCTACATCCAACTTTTTCTCATTTATGATGAAACCGAGACGTTGGAACAAAAGACACAGACTCTGAACATCGTTCTGAAGAATAATTTTGTTGCCGTATCTCTGAAGAATGTCGTCCAAGTAAGCCGACATTACCGCAGACGAATGAGCTCAGAAGTATGACATTACCAAGTTCATTATACGGATGAATGCCCAGGGAGCCAGGTTCAGACCAAAGCACATTGCTCTGAACTGATACACCTTCCCTTGTACAGCGAACCCCAGATACTTTCTGAATGCTGGATGTACCAAGAAATGAAGTATGCATCCTTTAGATCTATTCTTGCCACAAAGTCGTTCACTCGAATGCTTGTTCTTACTGACCGAATGGTCTCCATATAGAATTTTGGAGCCATGATAAGCTTGTTATCCATGTTATCCAGCTCAAGTCTATTACTGGTCAGAACGAGCCGCCTGGCTTCGGTACGAGGAACAGGTGACTGTAAAAACCCTGAGAATCCTGATTCTCAGTGACCTCTATTGCTTCCTTTAATATAGAGCCTGTACCTCCGCTAGGAGAGACTCTCTTTTGAAAGGATCCGATGGAAGATCTGTCCAACGCAGACATCTTGATAGTGGGGGTGCCTCTCGGAATGATAGCCCTAGGCCGTCTGAGACTACACTTCTCACCCACTGATCTTCCGTGACTGCTGTCCAGTTTCTTGCAAAGATGACACCCTTCCGCCCACTGGCAAGCATTAGAGGTCTTGAACATCACCTGTATGACCTGCGAGGCTTACAGAAGGAGAAACTACATCCTCCCCATGAATAATCTCATCCCGTCGGCTTAGGGGTATCTGACCGTTAGTCCCGATCAGACCTACGCCTCTTTCCCGAGTCGCTATATTGACGACCTCCAGAGTAATTGTAAGAGGGCTTCTTGTACCCTCATGAGGAGTTCCCTTTTGACGTTTAGATCTGGAACGTCCTCCTTTACTCTTGTCTATTGAAGCGGGTTGATGAGACGCCGACTTCAATAGCAGATCACTTGATGCTTTCTTAATAGCCTGATCATAGACCGACGAAAGCTTGTCGTCCAAAATAGTATGTCCTGAGACCGAAGCAACCCGGAGAGAGCTTTTCACCTTGTCATTTAAAAGTGATGACGCATCACGTCTGATTAACTCCAGATTAGCCACTGTCAGGGTGGAGTTATACATGGTATACAAATTGACCTGGAAGAGAGGTACAAACATCCTCAAATTCCTTCCCACTGAGACGTTGCACAATAGCTTTGGTAAGGTGATCTGCGTAAGACATTGCTTCCAAATTTGCTCTACTTGATGAAATTGCCGTTGTAATTGTGTCTGAGCGAATAATGAATGACGAAGGCAAGGATACATCTAGATCCCCGGGCTGCTCATTCAAACGCAGAGGAGCTTTCTGAACATCTTCTCCAACCATTTTTAAATGAACGTAGTCCATGAAACAGTATGTTTATGGAAGGTCTAGTTAAGAAACCGCCCTTTCCTCACAGTCGAGAGTTGAATACAGCATCGTCTACATGGCCGAAGGCCTGCGACACCTACCTAGGCTGAACCGAAAAAGAAAGAACTTCTTCCTTTGTCTGATTAAAGTCTGCATCCAACAACAGAATCGGTTTCTCACTTATCATCGCAGCATTCGGATTCATTGGAACAAATTCAGGGTAGTATTGATGGAGGAAAACCATCGCAACCCTGTGCTGTTCCGAAAAGGAAGGGTAATCCTCTTCCTTATCCCTTTCACCATCGGAGAGAATCAGTTGCGAATCTTGGTCCATTGCATCTGCATGAAGAGATGACTGGACCGACCCAGCACCATCCAACAGCTCAGGTTCTGAGTATGAGGGAGGCTGCATCTGCACTTGCTGGGATCAGCTGCGCAATCTGCGACAGCAAGTCCGTCATCAAGGCTTGAGGAGCAACGGTCTTCTGTTTCCTAGCCGCTTGCTGCTCCTGGGACAGTGTGTCGGAGATGGATCTCTTCTCAGAACGCAACAATGATGATCCGACTTCACAGTAGTTCCTTCTTCGTGCAGCAGTCTGGATATCCGAAGTCGGGTACCTAGGATGCGGTCGTGTGTGCTTTAATAACGTAGCGGAGTAAGCCGTGACTGAAGTTGACCCTGGAGTGTCCCGAATGGTGGGTGGACGTATGCTCCGTCTCGTGCAAGTTTCCAACCAGAAAACTTCATTTCGGCTTGTGAAACCTAGCAGGGGAAGCCGTGAGTGAAGCCGACCCCGGCTGCAAACTAAACAGAGCATCCCGAGTGGAGGGCGGACATATGCTCCGGGTTGTGCAAGTTTCTCATAACAACATTTGGCACCAAATGTTTGTTAGGTTAGAGAGGGGCCTCTCCCGCTTGAAGTCTATAGGCCTTGCAGAGTACAAGAAACTTGCTGACTTCCTCCCTATTTCTGTCGTCGCTGGGTGAGCTAGTTATATTAAAGTGCTCGCTCTACCCAATCCACGTCTTCCGACCGCATCGGACATATCCGGCGTCACGGCACACACAGATGAGTCGAGCTAGCTGCTTGCAAGAGATTAAAACCTTTAACAAAGGGCCCTAACTCTTGCAATCATGAGCACTGCAGCCAGCTCTATATGCTCAACAGAGCGCGATGTAAGTAGCACACTTGGATGGGTGTCAGAATATCATCACCACGTTCATGTTCCTCTGAAACAGAAAATGACAAAATGAATTATAATGCGGTGAGAGGCCTGCCCTCAGAACCTCACTGCCAACAACGTACCATGACACCTGTCTCCAACATTAATCATTCCAGTGAACACAAGAATGACAAGAGTCTGCAGGAGTGCATAGACTAAAGTCAATATCAGACCTCCAAACACCACAACAAAATATATATAATTAAGATACATGAATAATAGCAATCAAAATTAAATTCAAAATATTTTTTGGAAAGTTAAAAAATTTATAGTAATTTATATATTTTTTATACTTACCAATGACCCAGACATAGCTGGTGCTAACTCTTAAAATATAGGGCCAAACACAAATTTTGCCCCCCAATCCCCAAAATTTGCATCTAAAACTAAAGAAAACATGTCCTGAAAGGCCCTCCACACCTCGCCCCCACTGCGCATGCGCAGTGTCCAGGACGTTCCGAAATTGGCGCCATTTATCATTCTAATAACCAGTGCCTGGTAAGCGCTATGTACTCAGCGGGGAGGCAAGAGTTCCCAACTCCTGGGAGGGCCATCCCCGTCTGGGTCATTGGTAAGTATAAAAAATATATAAATTACTATAAATTTTTTAACATTTTTATACTGTACCAATGACCCAGACATAGCTGAATAGTAAAAAGGCTGGAGGGCCAAGGACATAGAGCAAAATGGAATACGCTCAATAAAATAAAATAGAGTCATCCCCTGTAGGGAAAAGAAGTAATAGGCCTTACATGTATCTTTCTTATTTATGATAAATTAGAAAGATACAACACCTTCCAAAAATTGAGCTTCATACATCCATGTACTCTATTAATATCCAATAATCCTTATACTAATAATTTTTAAAGTAAGCCAATAATAAAGTAAGTCTAGAGAATAGAGACTCTTATACTCCTAAAAGTGTGTGAGAATTGCATAATCATGTCCGTTGACATATGCAATATTCAAAAGCTATACTTTAAAAACTAAGACTTGAATGAATTTTATAAACTTAAACTTCTCACTAAACAACCATCCCAATAACAGCTCAGAATTACTAACTCCGGAGGAGGTATCCCCTTGTTTTCATAGTAAAAACAGGTGACCCAAGGGAACACCCTCCCCCCCCCCCCCCTTTTTCTTGCCCTGGGTCAAATAGCCCAGAGCGAAGAGGGCAGCCGAACGGAGACACTGCCGAAACAGACAGCCTACCTAGCTATAGTAGCAACTGTTAAGTGAATGACATTCTGAGCAGTAGATAATAGACCTAACAATAGAGGCCTCCAGAAATGGACTCGATATTTCTGAGATAAAATTCATGAATGGATGGCTGAGCGCAATGAGCAGCCTTCAAAAATCTATAATAGCAACACTATTAATGTAAGCCCAAGAAGTAGAAGAACTCTTACTTCAAGAGCCGAAATCTTAAGCACAACTGCTAAGCCAATGATATACCATAAGCAGTACGCTAGTTAATAGAATCGATTAACAATAAAATGGAGCGTAACGTCCTTCTACTAGACATCAAAGACAGAAGAAGCTTACGCCCTTGTAATAAACAGATATCTGTTTATAAATACATAAACTGTACCCGGAAAGAGTAAAGGCCTATGCCCATACGAAGACGGAAGGACCTTAAAATAATAGGTTCCGGATAATAGGAGCCTAACTCTTATGCAACAATCCAACCTAAATAGTAACGGAAGTATTGATTCCGAAACTATGAAAGTGAAAATCATCCATCGATAGTGCATGAAACTCACTGACTCTACAGTAAAAGAGAAACCAACAGAATTACTGTCTAAAAGGTCAGAATTTGAAAACTACTGTTTCCAGAGGCTCAAATGATTACTTAGCTAAATAAGAACCGAAGTTAAAATCCGTATAGGAATTTAATCTAAAGATTCTAAGTCTATTTATCAAAAAGTTACTAACTGACTTAGATAAAGAGACAAAAGACTCAATTGTAAACTATCGTAGAGTGCATAGGTATGAGGTAACATAAACCTATAACCTAAATAACAACAGGCTGCAGTAGATCTTGTGAAACAAGTATACTAAAAACTAGCAATGCGTAGTATGGAGGGATCAACCATATGAACATAATGATCCCTACACCACGACGGAAAAGCCTCCACTTTAGTCGCATAGAATAGCGAAGAAGAGGATCTCCTATAGTAAGAAATCGCGTCCAAAGCTCGTCCAGTACAGTGCTTACAATGCAATACGGACCACACAACGGAATACATGAAGGTTGCGACCTTGCTGGTTGTGATAAAGATGACACGATTTACCCAGTGAAAAAAGATCCTCACATAGAGGAAGATTTCACGTTAAGATCCACAGTAGACAAGAGAGTAAATTACTCATGATCTCTGTGAAGATAGAGATGCTATCAACAGAAATGTATTGTGGTTGTTTATCTTAGCAATACCTGCTAAAACAACAGCGCCGGAGGATACGCGTATCCTATCATTGCGTCCTATAGATCAATAGAGCGTTAACAGTATTAGCTCAGAGATCTGGACAAGCCAACACATACGTCTGCAATTGATTAGCAAGCTGTGTCATAATAAAACATCATTGGGCGCTCCCATAGATAGCAAATCTGATTAAATACTTGTTTGTTGAGAGTCCATTCTGACAGCAACAAGCGACCCGTAAGAGAACGGGAGTGCGATAAAACAATCAGACGACCCCGAATATGACGGACCAAAACTGAACTTGGTGTACTATAACCAACAGACGGATTCTTTCCATTAAATTGAATAACGGAAACGAAAGAGTGCCTCCCTGGTTCCGGAGATACGCCACTACTGTCGAATTAAAGGACAGGAATTTGGGCATGCATTTCTGAATAATGTTCATGCAATGACATAAAGCAAGCCTAAAAAACATTATTCCGCGGAAGTTAAACTGATAGCTAAAAGACTGCGGAACCCAAAGACCCTGGCACTTCGAATCCGTAGGGATCAGTATATATCCCAATCTGTTTGACTGGCAACCGTCATAACAGCCACACTAGGGTCCGGCAACTGCGGCGGCACTCTCTGAGTCAACCACCGAATGTTTGCCCCAGTCTGAATCTCTTGTAACAGTAGATAGACAAGAGAATGTATAAACCAAGCAATTCATGGATTGCCGGAAAGTTGCCGTCGAAGAGAAGCTCCTCCGAGAACGAAGCGACTCTGAGAGAGTTCTTAACCTACTATCCACGCGTGGATGTAGCTAGGGCTGCATCACGTCTAAACACTCCAATCAGCCACTGAAGGGCGGAGTTATACGTGAACAAAATACTGCCCTCAAAAGAAATTACATTGAGAATAATATCCCGTAAATCTTTTCTTGAAGACGTAATGATAACGCCTCAGTAAGGCGGATTACGTATAATAAAGCGTCTAAGTTAAGTCTACTATACATAATGTCGTTCCCAATATTGAAATTGGAAAAGACATAAACGGCGAAAAAGAATATATGCAGTCTTTAATCACACCGTCTAGACGCATATGAACTCTCGGTTTGCCCTGCTCTGCCAAAATAAACTATATGTAAAAAAGATAAAATGGCAGAAATGAGCCACGCGGCCAAGAAACTAAACTATCATGCTTAGTAGCAGGCTTGTATATATATATATAATATATAGCGTCGAAAAATAAAACACATGTTGTAATGACAATATTGGACTGCGTCGGTAAGTCAGGGACAAAGTCCCTGTACCGATCGAAAAATCCGAGTCCAATGACGCTATAAGTCTCTTATCCAAGATCGCAGCAATGAAGTCCGAAAAATAATCACTGGAAGAAATGCCAGAAGATATGAAAGGCATCTTCCGATACTACTAAAGGGAAAACTCGAAATCTTTCGAATCCCTTTCGCCATCCTGTCGGACCCTATAAAGCGTTCGGTCGTCCGTAGCTTGATGCAACCGCGGACCGCACCGACCCAGCGCCGTCGGATAATTCCTGATTCGACCGAGAAACCGTCAATTGCTGGGATGCTGCGAAACAACTGTGCTAAGTCGGATAGCACGTCCGTCACCGAGGCCTGAGGAGCAGCGGTCTTACGATGCATTGCCGCAGGAAGCTCCGAGATCGTTACCCCGTGCATACTTCCAATATGCGAGCGAACGGAGTGTATAGACCTCGTGTCCCTTGGCTACCGGATGGCGCGACCTATTCGCTGTGGAATCACTGAATGCCGAAACTGATCGGATACTCGAGGTCACGTAGCCAATGTGCGGTCGTGTGCCCTGCTGTGAGGATGAGGAAGCATTAAAGACAGTCTCTCGGACTGTCAATATAACGGAGCGTCCCGAGCAACGGACATATGCTCCGAATGTAAAATATCTGAACCACAACATGCGGTCCCCTATGTTGTTGGCTTCCTCCGATCTGTCCTCAATCTGCCGTCACTGGGTGAGTACTAAAGTAATTAAAGTGCTCGCATCACCCAAATCTCCTTCCTAGACCGCAACGGACGAACCCGGCAGCCGAACCATTCGATGAATGTATGCTACACCGGGTGAGCTAGCGAATGTCATTCCGTAAGCGATAGACATATTCCATGAGCACTTATTGCCGCTAACTCTTCATTAACTATGACGACAGAGGCACACTTTTGAAAGACATCTCCATAACTCTTCGAACAAGAAACCAGAAATGCTTGGATAGCAAGCATAAAATAATAATATATATAGCGTCGTTCAATAATTCGAAAGTTTGTGTGACATTATTGGATTATGTCGGAACTGAGGGACGATGTCCCTGAACCGAACCAAAAATTTCTAAGTCCACCGACGCTATCAGTTTCTTATCCGGCATCGCAGCATATGTTGTTCCGAAAGGGAAAGCTTGAAATCCACCGAATCCCTTTCGGTATCCCGTCGGACCGGATGAAACTTTCGGACGTCCGTACCCGCTTCCGCGGAGCGTCCCGACCCAGCATCGTCGGATAAAATATATGCGACAGATTCAGTTGATGCTGGGATGCTGCGATAAACTGTGCTATTAAGGAAAGCACGTCCGTTCCCGAGGCCTGTGCCGTAGCGGACTTACGATGCATTGCCGCTGGAAGCTCCGTGTACGTTGACTCCCGCACACTTCCTATGCGAACGTCCGGAGTCTGCAGGCCTCGAGTCCCCGGCTACCGACCCAGCGCTGTCGGATAATTCTCGATCCGACACCGTTTCTGTCGGCTGCTGGGATGCTGCGATAAGCTGTGCTATGTGCACAAGAATGTCCGGCGTCGAGACCTGCGGAGGCGCAGTCTATCGGTGCTTCGCCGAGGGCAGCTCCGCATCAGATGGCTCCCGCATACTTCCTATGCGAACGTCCGGAGTCCATCGGTCTCGAATCCCTGGCTGCCGGATGGTGTGACCTGGTCGCCGAAGAATCCTTGATCGGCGAAGCTGGTAATATATCGGCGGTCACGCAGCCAAGGTGCGGTCGTGTGCGCTGATGAGAAGAGGAAGCCTTAGCAGTCTCAGCGGACTGCCTATACAACGGAGCGTCCCGAGTGACGGACGTATGCTCCGCTAACAACACATTTGTACCACAACATCTGGGGCCAGATGTTGTTGAACGAGAGAGGGGCCTCTCTCGCTTGCCGTCCGGATGGACCGGAACGAGCTATGAACCGGACTAAAAGGCTTCCTCCGTTCTCCCTCCGATCCGCCGTCACTGGGTGTGCATTAAGTTAATTTTATAGTGCTCGCATCACCCCAAAATTCCTTCTAGACCGCAACGGACGAACCCGGCTGCCGAACCATTCGGTGAATGGACGCTACACCGGGCGAGCTAGCGGACGTCAAAGGCCGTCGAACCTACTAGGGTCCTCTTAGGCAATTGGCGTATTACATGAGCACTTTTCCGCTAGCCCTTCATTAATTGTGACGACGGAGGCACACTGTTGGAAGACATCACAGATACATCACCCTAATCTTGATCGTCTGAAATAGAAATTGATAAAGTAGAGTGACCCTGCGGGGAAAGGACCGGAGTGTCCAAATCCCCAACAACATACCGTGACATACGCTTCCCATATTGTCATCGAAATCATACGATACAGAACAGGAGTTAATGCGAGTACACTGACCACATATAGAATGATAATAAGGTCAGAGGAAGACTTCCTCCTAAAACAATAGATCAATATCCTTTCAATGAGAAAAGAAAACAAGTCCTGGTACTCGCACTAACCCCTGGCAATCAAATACATAATAATAATATGATCCATTAATATAGAAAAAATAATTGAAATCAAAATATTTTGAAAAAATATTTTTTCAGAACAGCCCAAGTTTCTGAAAAGTAACGTTGAGCCCCAATGGATCCCAAGCCTAAGTGTGGACAAAAATTTTAAAAATATTTTAAACAATTTATTCAACACTTACGAACAATAATAATGTATCTAGTTATGATTAAAATAACATAAAGATATTATTATTTAGAAATCCCCCCCTCACACAGAGGGCTGTTGTAAATGTAAACAATGAGTGTAAAAACACTAAAATAAGACTCCAGGCACCCAGGCCCGAAATCAGTTACCAAAAATACACCATCTGATGCAAAACAGAGACTTCCAGGGAAGAAACTGCAGAACATCAGATGGTAGATGCAGAACACAACGCCTAACCACCCGTAGGTGAAGACGTAAACATGGGGAAAGAACAGAATTCATTCTGTTATTAAGCTAAAACTCCCAAGAAATTTTAGTAATAATAATTACAGAAACTATGCCAAAAGCATGGGAGAATAGCAAGGGGGAACTTAAAGGACAGGGAGAGAGGAAAAACACTTGAAAAAACAGTGTAACTAAATAATCAGAATGACAACAAAATGGCTGCTGCCTTGAAAATAGGTAACTTAACATAATTTCATTAAAAAAATTTAAGTTACAGCCCTGATAATATTCTGTCACACATTCTTTTCCTCTCCTCCTTTTCTATCCTCCTTAGAATCACCATTTCACTAATATTTATGTTTCTGGCATCATTTAAACTGAGATTTAAAAGCACAAAGATCAGTCAGATGTTAACTGATGAAGGGCCAAACTTAGAATGATAAATGGCGCCAATTTCGGAACGTCCTGGACACTGCGCATGCGCAGTGGGGGCGAGGTGTGGAGGGCCTTTCAGGACATGTTTTCTTTAGTTTTAGATGCAAATTTTGGGGATTGGGGGGCAAAATTTGTGTTTGGCCCTATATTTTAAGAGTTAGCACCAGCTATGTCTGGGTCATTGGTACAGTATAAAAATATTTATTTTTTGAAAGGAAACATAAAGAGCCCAAAGGCATCCCGATAGAGCCTGTGGACAAAATCCAAATTTTTTTAGCTACACTACCGGAATAATAATCCATGTATCCTACAGTAATTCTACATTAATAGATTATAAAAAAAACTACCTACATATGAGGACAATGTAAACAATGTCAATGTAAACAAGACATCAGGCACACAAAAAGGCCCAAAGTCAGAAAACAATTTAATGCTAGATCTTCATACAAAGAAGAAACAATACATCGGACAGAAGATGCAAGACTAAATGACCTAACACCCTTAGGGTGAAGACGTAACCATGGGGAAAAAAAGAATAATGTTCTGTAATAAATGTTAAACTCCCAAGAAATTTAATAAAAAATTTCAATAAAAAATAGCCAAAAAGCTTAAGAGTTTACAGAAAGGCTTCATGGAAGGATAGGGAAGGAATACTTAACAAACAGTGGAATAATCATTAACAAAAATGATGACAACAGGCGTATCCAAAATTGGGATTGGGAAACATAAAATAATTTTTTAATTATTATAAAGTTACAGCCCTTAACGTCTAAAACCATCATTGAAAACTTCCATCATCCAATAACAGACTTGGATCCACCAATTCTTGCATTGATTTGTGTCTGGCATCCTCAAAAAATAGGCCGATTAAATCGTCAGATGTGTACCTATATGCGCAACTAGTAGAAAGCTGTATGACGGAGGGCCACCCCGGATGCCGACATTATGTACACCATACATGGTATGGGTACATATAGAAATGGACTGAAGGAGTGCTTAATTTGATGGATAAAGGGTTAAATCAGATCCAGGGCCAGATCAAATTATTAGATTTACATAAAAACTATACAGCACAGCACATCAGTAACCTGAATACATATATAAAGTAACCTGATAATCGGATTAATATTTTTTGAGTTATAGCATGCCGAAGAAATGGATTGGAGGAGTTCCCAATTTGAAGGATAAAGGGTTAATATCACAGGATCAAATTATCAGATTTACACCAAAAACTATACAGCTCGGCACATCAGTAACCTGAACACATATATGAAGTAACATGACAATCGGATTGATATTTTTTGAGTTATCTCATGCCAAGGGGATTGGAGAAATTTTCAAATTGAAGGATAAAGGGTTAATATCTCAGGATCAAATTATCAGATTTACACCAAAAACTATACAGCTTGGCACATCAGTAACCTGAACACAAATATAAAGTAACTTGACAATCCAAGCAATATTTTTCAAGTTATCGAATACCAAAGGGATTGGAGGAATTTTCAATTTGAAGGATAAAGGGTTAATATCTCAGGATCAAAATAACAGATTTACACCAAAAACTATACAGCTTGGAACATCAGTAACCTGAAGATATATATAAAGTAACATGACAATTGGATCGATATTTTTTGAGTTATCTCATGCCAAAGGGATTGGAAGAATTCTCAATTTGAAGGAGAAAGAGTTAATATCTCAGGATCAAATTATCAGATTTACATCAAAAACTATACAGCTCGGCACATCAGTAACCTGAACACAAATAAAAAGTAACTTGACAATCCAAGCAATATTTTCCAAGTTATCGAATACGAATGAAACGGATACGGACGCCGGACGGATGTTCTTACAAATGGCTACTTATGTGGCTATTTTATGGACATGTTATGGGTGGCTAACCTAAAACACATGTCCAACATATAAAAACAAGTTTTTTGGGGAATTTTTTTTTTTTTTTTTTTTGGGGGGGGGGAGGGGGGGGGGGGGGCGGTCAGATAACCCTACCCTTCACTGAGCCCCACCCCACTCCACCCCTAAACCCCAAACCGGAATGCCCTAACCCTACACTTCATTTATGCAATAAAATTTTGGGGATTGGGGGGTTCAAAATTTGGGTTTGGCTCTTGATAACTTTGAGATTGCACCAACTAATTCTGGGTCATTGGGTTACTGTATAAAAATATGCAAAACCATTTTTCCTGTATTTTCCATTTTTCCAGTATGGCGGTCAAGGTTTTCTATTTTTTTCAGCAAAACACTGCAAATTCTCATTGTCAGAAATGAAATGCAAAAGCACTGCATCTCAAGTGCTATTTCATGCATTTTTCTTGCTTCGGTCTTGATTTTGCAATATTCTGTTGAGAAAGTTAAAAAATTTATAGTAATTTATATATTTTTTATACTTACCAATGACCCAGACTTAGCTGGTGCTAACTCTAACAAAACCAGGGCCAAACACAAATTTTGCCCCCCAATCCCCAAAATTTGCATCCAAAACAAAAAGAAATCATGTCCTAAAGGACCTCCATACTACGCCTCTACTGCGCATGCGCAGTGACGCAGACGTCCCGAAATTGGCGCCAATTATCATTCTTACTGGCAGTGCCTGGTCAGCGCTATGTACTCAGCGGGGAGGCAAGAGTTCCCAACTCCAGGGAGGGCCATCCCCGTCTGGGTCATTGGTAAGTATAAAAAATATATAAATTACTATAAATTTTTTAACATTTTTATACTGTACCAATGACCCAGACTTAGCTGAATAGTAAACAGGCTGGAGGGCCTAGGACATAGAGGAAAATCCAATAAGCTCAACTATATAGTAAAGAGGTAACCCCTTAAGGAGAAAAGGAGTATTAGGCTTTACATGTATCTTTCTTATTTAATATTAAATTAGAAAGATACACTACCCTTAATAATTGAGCACAATAACATTCATGTTCTCTATTAACATCCAGTATAACCCTTATACTAATTATTTTTAAAGCAAGCCAATAAATAAAGTAGTCCAGAGAATTGAGACTCTTTATAGTCATTTAAAAGTGTCCGAGTATTGTATATTAAAGCCCGTTTGACACTTGACATATACAAATGCTTCACACCGAGCTACACTTTAAAAATAAGACATGAATGAATTTAAACATTAATATTACACTTTAAAACCATCCCGGAAGCGACTCAGAAATACTGACTTGGAGGAGGCATTCCCTTGCTTTTCACTATAAAGCAGGTGACCTAAGGGAACCCCCCCCCCCCCCCCCCCCCTTCCCCTTGCCCTGGGTCAAATAGCCCAGAGCGAAGAGGGCAGCCGGACGGAGTCACTGCCGGAACAGAAAGCCTGCATAACTATAGTTGCAACTGTTTAGTGGACGACATTCTGAGCAACAGATAACGGACCTAAACAATGCAGGTCTCCAGAAATGGACTCAATATTTCTGAGATAAAAATTCGTAAATGTGGATGGCTGAGACCAATAAGCAGCCTTCATTAAATCTGTAATAGCAACACTATTAGCATAAGCCCAGGAAGTAGAAAGAGCTCTTACTTCATGAGCAGAAATCTTAAGCACAGACTGCTGAGAAGAAGATAAATCTTCATAAGCAGTATGGATAGTTAACTGAATCCATCTAGCAATAGAATGGACTGAAATGTCCTTTCTATTAGGCATCAAAGACAGAAAGAAACGTTTCCGTCCCTTTCTGATAAACTGAGATCTCTGTTTATAGATACGTAATGCTCTAACAGGACAGAGTAAAGGCCTACGCCCGTCTGAAGACGGAAGAGCCTTAATAACAATAGGTTCCGGATATTTATTAGGAGCCTGATTCTTAGCTAAAAAACCCACATTAGTAGTGAAGGTGATAGTGTTCCCAACACTACGATAATGAGAATCATCCACCGATAGTGCATGAAGCTCACTGACTCTTCTAGCAGAAGAGAAAGCTAAGAGAAAAGCTGTCTTATAAAATAAGAATTTGAAATCTACTGTCCCAAGAGGTTCAAATGGCTTTTCCTTCAATTTAAGAAGAACCCAAGCTAAATTCCACTTAGGAATTAATCTAAGAGTTCTGGGTCTATTTATCGAAAAGTTTCTAACCAACTTCGATAAAGAGACATTAGATCCAATTTGTAAACTATCATGATGTGCATAGGTATCAGATAACATAGATCTATAACCCTTTATAGTAACAGGCTGCAGTTTGATTTCGTCAAACAAGTATACTAGAAAGTTTGCAATGTCTGGTATAGAGGGATCGAATATATCTACAGAATGATCCCTACACCAACGACGAAAAACCTTCCACTTAGCCGCATAGTTTAGCGAAGAGGAGGTCCTCCTACAGTTAGAAATCGCGTCCACTGCTCGTCCTGTAAAGTGCTTGCCATGCAAGAAGGACCGCACAACGGAAAAACGTGAAGGTTGAGACCTTGTGGGTTGTGATGGAGTTGGCGCGATTTCCCCTGCGAAAGAAGATCCTCCCGTGGAGGAAGCTTCCGCGGTAGGTCCCACAACAGACACCTGAGTAGATTTATCCACGGTCTCTGTGGCGACAGAGATGCTACCAACAGAATCTTGCATTGAGATTGTTTTATCTTTAGCAATACTTGTTGAATTAACGGCGCTGGAGGATACGCATATCCTATCATTCCGTCCCAAGGGATCGACAGAGCGTCTACTGCAAATGCTCTTGGATCCGGACACGGAGACACATACGTCTGCAACTGATTGTTGAGATGTGTCGCAAATAAGTCTATCATTGGCCGTTCCCATTGGTAGCAAATCTGATTGAATACTTGTTTGTTGAGAGTCCACTCCGACGGCAACAAGCGACCCTTTCGTGAAAGGGAGTCTGCTAGCACATTCAGACGACCCGGTATGTGACGGACCGAAAGAAGAACGTGATGTTCTAACGCAAACAGAAGGATTCTTTCCATTAGATTGAACAACGGAACTGAATGAGTGCCTCCCTGATTCCGTATATACGCCACTACTGTCGTATTGTCGGATAGGATTTGGACATGAGCATCGTGAATAATGTCCATCCAGTGACGTAACGCAAGCCAAATTGACATCATTTCCTTGATGTTTATGTGCTTGCACAGGAATTGCGGATCCCAAAGACCCTGGCATCTCGAATCCGTTGGGATTAATGATGCATCCCAACCTGTTTGACTGGCATCCGTCATAACAGTAAAACTCGGATCTGGCAACTGCAGCGGAACTCCTTGAGTTAACCACTGAATGTTTGCCCAAGTCTGAATCTCTTGTTTCACTTGATCTGACAAGAGAACGTCTACATCGAGCGAATGAATTTTCACACTCCAATGCTGAGTCAGGAAAATTTGAAGAGGACGTGTGCGAAACCGCCCCATCGGAATGAGATCCGCGGCGGCTCCGCACAGACCTATCAGTCTCATAAATTCTCTCGCCGTGACTTTGTCTGCGTGCAGACAATAGCGAGCGTAACAACTGACTAATTTCGCTCTGGTTAACGGCAGACGAACGAGATTGTTGTGCGTCTCGAAGCTCATTCCCAGATGAGTGAATGACTTGGACGGCACCAGATCCGACTTCTCCTCGTTTACTATAAAACCGAGACGTCGGAGCAATAGAAGAAGATTCTGAACATCGTTCTGAAGCATTAACTCGTTGCCGTACCTCTGAAGAATGTCGTCCAGGTAGGCCGACGTTACCGCAGACGAATGAGCTCGGAAGTAGATCATTACCGAGTTCATTACCCGAGTGAAAGCCCAGGGTGCTAGATTCAATCCGAAGCACATCGCCCGGAATTGATACACCACTCCTAGGACTGCGAAGCGTAGATACTTTCGGAATGTCGGATGTACCATGACGTGAAAGTACGCATCTTTGAGATTTATGCTCGTTGCATAATCGTTCACCCGAATACTCGCTCTGACCGATCGAATCGTCTCCATATAAAACTTCGGAGAGATGATCAGCTTGTTTATCCAGCTCAAATCTATGACTGGACGGAACGAGCCGTCTGGTTTCGGAACCAGAAACAGATGGCTGTAGAATCCCGGAGATTCCTGGTTTTCTACGACCTCTACCGCGTTCTTCATTAAAAGAGACTGCACCTCTGATAACAGAGCCTCTCTTTTCTGCGGATTTGACGGAAGATGAATCCACTTTGGACTTCGAGTTAATGGAGGCTTTCGTTTGAAGGATATCTTTAGACCTTCCGAAGTCACTCCTCTCACCCAAGGGTCGTCCGTAATCGACGCCCATTCTTGTGAAAAGCTCGACAACCTTCCGCCAACCGGAACGCGATAGAGGTTTAAGCCATCACCTCCTGGACCTGCGAGGCCTGCGGTAGGAGAAACCACGTCTTCCACGACCCGCACCTCGCCCCGTCGACCTCGGGGCGTCCGACCGATTGTCCCGGCCTGAAGGACGTCCCGAACGAGAGTCGCTATCCTGACAGTCTCTCGAATAAGACCAAGAGGACGCACCGGAACCTCTATAGGAACCTCTCTTGGGCGCATTAGACCCAGAAGTGCCTGTCTTATTCGTGTCTGCTGTATCCGACTTCTTAGGAGCAGATTTGAACAACAGAGAATCCTTAGCTTTCTTTGTAATTTTATCATAAATAGCGGAAAGCTTGCCGTCAAAGAGAAGTTCTCCTGAGACCGAAGCGACTCTAAGAGAGTTCTTCACCTTAGAATCCACTAGTGTGGATGTAGCTAGGGCTGTGTCACGTCTAACCAACTCCAGATTTGCCACTGAAAGGGCAGAGTTACACGTGGAATAAGCTACTGCCCTTGAAAGAAGTCTTAAAGAGGATTGTATATCCTGAAACTCTTTCCCCTGAAGGCGCAGTGATAATGCCTTAGTAAGGTGATCTGCGTAAGATAAGGCATCTAAATTGGCTCTGTTAGACGCAATAGCTGTTTCCAACACTGCGGTTGGAATAGAAGCTGACGACGGTAATGATAGCTCTAAGTCTTCCGCCTCGTCGTCCATACGCAGAGGAACTCTCGGTATACCCTGTCCTGCCGTATCGAATTTATTCCTTGCATTAATGAAAGGCAGGTTGAGAGTATTAGCGGACAAGAAACCTGCTTTCCCTGTCCTGGAAGCAAGTTTAAATATAGCGTCGTTCAATAATTCAAATGTTCTTGCAACATTATTGGACTGCGACGGAAACTCGGGAGCGATGTCCCTGAACCGCTCAAAAAATTCAGAGTCCAATGACGCTATAATTCTCTTGTCCGGAAGCGCAGCAGTCTGGCCCGATGGAACAACTTGAGGGAGAAAGTGCCGGATGAAGTCCACGGCAGCTTTATGTTGTTCCGAAAGGGATAGCTCCAAGTCATCCGTATCCCTTTCACCATCCGGTCGGACCTCATGATGTTCCCGGTCGTCCGCCCCCGATGCTTCGGCGGAGCGTACCGACCCAGCGCCGTCGGATAATTCTCGATCTGACACCGTTTCTGTCGGCTGCTGGGATGCTGCGATAAGCTGTGCTATCTGCACAAGAATGTCCGGCGTCGAGACCTGCGGAGGCGCAGTCTTTCGCTGCTTCGCCGAGGGCAGCTCTGCATCAGATGGCTCCCGCATACTTTTCCTATGCGAACGTCCGGAGTCCATCGGTCTCGAATCCCTGGCTGCCAGATGGTGTGACCTGGTCGCCGAAGAATCCTTGATCGGCGAAGCTGGTAATATATCGGCGGTCACGCAGCCAAGGTGCGGTCGTGTGCGCTGACGAGAAGAGGAAGCCTTAACAGTCTCTCCGGACTGCTTATACAACGGAGCGTCCCGAGCGACGGACGTATGCTCCGCTAAAGACACATTTTGTACCACAACATCTGGTCCCAGATGTTGTTGTACAAGAGAGGGGCCTCTCTCGCTCGCGGCCCGGCTGGACCTGGACGAGCTAGGAACCGGACTCAAAGGCTTCCTCCGTTCTCGCTTACTATCCGCCGTCACTGGGTGTGCATCTATTATGTTTATAGTGCTCGCATCACCCAAAATTTCCTCTTGGACCGCATCGGACAAACCCGGCTGCCGAACCATTCGGTGAATGGACGCTACACCTAGCTAGCGGACGACATTTGTCTAATCTCCATGAGCACTTTTGCCGCTAGCTCTGAATTCATTTGTGACGACGGACGCACACTTGAAGAAGATAACATGGAAACATCACCCTGTTCTGGTTCCTCTGAAATAGAAACTGAGAGAGTAGAGTGACCTTGCAGAGAAAGAGCCGGCATCGCTCTTTCTCCAGAAACAACATATCGTGACACACGTTTCCAATGTTTCTCATCCCAATGTTCACATATAGGACAGGGATTAATGCGAGAACACTGACTACAATTAATACAATGATCATGAAAGTCAGAGGAAGATTTCTTCCTATTACAATTTGAACAACGTCCCTTCATTGTGAAAGAACAACAATAAGTCCTAGTTACTCGCAAAAACCCCTGACACAAAGATACATAATAACATGATCCATTAATAAATGAAAAAACAATTGCAAAACAAAATAATTTTGAAAAAATATTTTTTTAGCGAAGCCCAAGTTGCTGAAAAGTAACGTTGAGCCCCGATGGATCCGATGGCAAAGTGTGGTCAAAAATTTTAAATTTATATTAAATAATTAATGAGACACTTTCGGATAATATAAATGTATCTTATAGTGAGATAAACTACAGCAAAGGCAAACAGCCCCCCTCAAAAAAGGCTGTTGCCAATGAAAACAAACAGTGTAAAAACACCAGAAAACATGACTCCAGGCACTGAAAAAACTGGCCCGGAATCAGTCATCAATTACACTCTATCTGATGCAAAACAGAGACTCCCAGGGGAGAATCTGCAGAACATCAGATGGAAGATGCAGAACACAAACGTTATACACCCATGGGTGAAAACGTAACTATGGGGAAAATAACAGAAAACATTCTGTAACCAAGCAACTCTCCCAGGAAATTTTAGAAATGAAATTTCTCAAAAATATGCCAAAAGCATGGGAGAATTGCAAGGGGGGACTTTAGAAGGCTAGGGGAGAGGAAACACTGAATAAGCAGTGCAACAATTAGCAAGAATGACAACAAGAGGCCCATGCCTCGAAAATAGGCAACTTAACATAATTTCATCAAAAAATTTTAAGTACAGCCCTGATTATTTTTTGTCACTTCTTTTTCCTCTCCTCCTTCTATCCTCCTTAGAATCACATTTTCTCCAAAAATTACGTGTCTGGCATCCTTTAAACTGAGATTTACAAGCACAAAGATCAGTGAGATGTTGACTGATGAAGGGCCAAACAGAGAATGATAATTGGCGCCAATTTCGGGACGTCTGCGTCACTGCGCATGCGCAGTAGAGGCGTAGTATGGAGGTCCTTTAGGACATGATTTTTTTTTGTTTTGGATGCAAATTTTGGGGATTGGGGGGCAAAATTTGTGTTTGGCCCTGGTTTTGTTAGAGTTAGCACCAGCTAAGTCTGGGTCATTGGTAAGTATAAAAATATCGAGCCCCACCAGTACAAGTGTGTTGTAACTGGATCAGGTCAGAAAGAAACCACTTTTGTGATCAAAGTACTGACTCTGAAAATAAATCATGTTTTACAATCATTTCAATGGAATGGCAATGGAACAGTCACAATGAGTGGGAAAGGTGAAACATATCTGGATGAAATTTGTATCTGCCACAGCTCTGGTGACTTCACTCTATATCCAGCGCACATGATATCAATATTCAGTATTTTAATTAGTATTTTTTTCAAAATCAAAAAGAAAATTTCAATAAAACCATATCATGGTACTCCTCACTGGAACAAGCTCAATGAGATCATTTCAATAAGGAGTCGCATGATATGGTTTTGCTGAAATTTTTTGTTTTTGAATAATATATTTTATTTCAACTGCTTAATTTGCAAATTACTCAGGCAGATATGGCCGATTCCTTTGGTAAAGAGTAAGCCCATTTTTTAACAAGTGTTAAAGGCTAACCTGGAAGGCACATCTTAATTTTCATTTACTCGTCTGTACTGACCTGACAGATGCTTTTAAGGTATTGATCAAATCACATGCATACAGCAAATCTTCTGGAGACAGTAACTGAAATACACAAAAGTCGATCAGGCATTAAAGACAAGAGAAAACTCAAATAACATCACTAATTATTTATTGCTGTTTACAGGCACATACTTCTGCTTAACCCTTTACCCAACGAATTGGCAGCTTGCGCCGCGTAATATGCAAATTCAGCAGCTGAAAAAAATACTATTTTTCAAACAATTTCAACAGAACCATATCATGAGACCCCTCTTTGGAATGAGCTCGTCCAGTTCATTCCAATGAGGGGGTCACATGATATGGTTTTGTTGCATTTTTTTTTAAAATTTAAAAAAAATGATATTTAAAAAAATAAATTTTGATATCATCTGCATGGCCTAAAGGGTTAATAGCTAATCATGCCTAGAGCGAGGCAGTGTTTTTTAGAATGATTTGCCTCAGTATCGGCACGGTATTTGCGATCAACAAACATACATGCACTCATACCAATATCGAATGGTATTTTGGTACTGCTAAGTACAGATCACATTTTACACCAGACAAAATGTCATGATGTTGGAAATAACACAGGCAATCACCATCGGTCATTTTTTTTCACCAAATGACCTGTAGTGACTGCCTTTAGAAATACACAACATGGGCTCTTCTTATCATGAATGTTGTGTAATATCCTGTTGTGATTGTCCTTTTATTTTTAAACAAATGTCAGAAATATTTTTAAATACCAAAAATTTTTGGTTCTTGAGATTCCCCTGGTATGGGAAGGAAACTCAAACTACTGATATATTTGGTAGTATGAGATTTCCTCCCGTACTCACCCCACCCCCTCTCAATTATCACCTAAAATTTCAATAGCTGGAAAGTTAAAAAATTTATAGTAATTTATATATTTTTTATACTTACCAATGACCCAGACATAGCTGGTGCTAACTCTTAAAATATAGGGCCAAACACAAATTTTGCCCCCCAATCCCCAAAATTTGCATCTAAAACTAAAGAAAACATGTCCTGAAAGGCCCTCCACACTTCGCCCCTACTGCGCATGCGCAGTGTCAAGGACGTTCCGAAATTGGTGCCATTAATCATTCTAATAACCAGTGCCTGGTAAGCGCTATGTACTCAGCGGGGAGGCAAGAGTTCCCAACTCCTGGGAGGGCCATCCCCGTCTGGGTCATTGGTAAGTATAAAAAATATATAAATTACTATAAATTTTTTAACATTTTTATACTGTACCAATGACCCAGACATAGCTGAATAGTAAAAAGGCTGGAGGGCCAAGGACATAGAGCAAAATGGAATACGCTCAATAAAATAAAATAGAGTCATCCCCTGTAGGGAAAAAGAAGTAATAGGCCTTACATGTATCTTTCTTACTTATGATAAATTAGAAAGATACAACACCTTCCAAAATTGAGCTTCATACATCCATGTACTCTATTAATATCCAATATAATCCTTATACTAATAATTTTTAAAGTAAGCCAACAAATAAAGTAAGTCTAGAGAATAGAGACTCTTATACTCCTAAAAGTGTCTGAGGATTGCATAATCATGTCCGTTGACATATGCAATATTCAAAAGCTATACTTTAAAAACTAAGACTTGAATGAATTTTAAAAAACCTAAACTTCTCACTAAACAACCATCCCAATAACAGCTCAGAATTACTAACTCCGGAGGAGGTATCCCCTTGTTTTCATAGTAAAACAGGTGACCCAAGGGAACACCCTCCCCCCCCCCCTTTTTCTTGCCCTGGGTCAAATAGCCCAGAGCGAAGAGGGCAGCCGAACGGAGACACTGCCGAAACAGACAGCCTACCTAGCTATAGTAGCAACTGTTAAGTGAATAACATTCTGAGCAGTAGATAATAGACCTAACAACAGAGGCCTCCAGAAATGGACTCGATATTTCTAAGATAAAATTCATGAATGTGGATGGCTGAGCGCAATGAGCGGCCTTCAAAAATCTATAATAGCGACACTATTAATGTAAGCCCAAGAAGTAGAAGAACTCTTACTTCATGAGCCGAAATCTTAAGCACAACTGCTAAGACAATGATATACCATAAGCAGTACCGATAGTTAATAGAATCCATTAACAATAAAATGGAGCGTAACGTCCTTCTACTAGACATCAAAGACAGAAGAAGCTTACGCCCTTGTAATAAACAGATATCTGTTTATAAATACATAAACTGTACCCGGAAAGAGTAAAGGCCTATGCCCATACGAAGACGGAAGGACCTTAAAATAATAGGTTCCGGATAATAGGAGCCTAACTCTTATGCAACAATCCAACCTAAATAGTAATGGAAGTATTGATTCCGAAACTATGAAAGTGAAAATCATCCATCGATAGTGCATGAAACTCACTGACTCTACAGTAAAAGAGAAACCAACAGAATTACTGTATAAAAGGTCAGAATTTGAAAACTACTGTTTCCAGAGGCTCAAATGATTACTTAGCTAAATAAGAACCGAAGTTAAAATCCGTATAGGAATTTAATCTAAAGATTCTAAGTCTATTTATCAAAAAGTTACTAACTGACTTAGATAAAGAGACAAAAGACTCAATTATAAACTATCGTAGAGTGCATAGGTATGAGGTAACATAAACCTATAACCTAAATAATAACAGGCTGCAGTAGATCTTGTGAAACAAGTATACTAAAAAATAGCAATGAGTAGTATGGAGGGATCAACAATATGAACATAATGATCCCTACACCACGACGGAAGAGCCTCCACTTTAGCCGCATAGAATAGCGAAGAAGAGGATCTCCTATAGTAAGAAATCGCGTCCAAAGCTCGTCCAGTACAGTGCTTACAATGCAATACGGACCACACAACGGAATACATGAAGGTTGCGACCTTGCTGGTTGTGATAAAGATGACACGATTTACCCAGTGAAAAAGATCCTCGCATAGAGGAAGATTTCACGTTAAGACCCACAGTAGACAAGAGAGTAAATTACTCATGATCTCTGTGAAGATAGAGATGCTATCAACAGAAATGTATTGTGGTTGTTTATCTTAGCAATACCTGCTAAAACAACAGCGCCGGAGGATACGCGTATCCTATTATTCCGTCCTATAGATCAATAGAGCGTTAACAATATTAGCTCAGAGATCTGGACAAGCCAACACATACGTCTGCAATTGATTAGCAAGCTGTGTCATAAACAAATCATCATTGGGCGCTCCCATAGATAGCAAATCTGATTGAATACTTGTTTGTTGAGAGTCCATTCTGACAGCAACAAGCGACCCGTAAGAGAACGGGAGTCCGATAAAACAATCAGACGACCCGGAATATGACGGACCAAAACTGAACTTGGTGTACTATAACCAACAGACGGATTCTTTCCATTAAATTGAATAACGGAAACGAAAGAGTGCCTTCCTGGTTCCGGAGATACGCCACTACTGTCGAATTAAAGGACAGGAATTTGGGTATGCGTTTCTGAATAATGTTCATGCAATGACATAAAGCAAGCCTAAAAAACATTATTCCGCGGAAGTTAAACTGATTGCTAAAAGACTGCGGAACCCAAAGACCCTGGCACTTTGAATCCGTAGGGATCAGTATTATATCCCAATCTGTTTGACTGGCAACCGTCATAACAGCCACACTCGGGTCCGGCAACTGCGGCGGCACTCTCTGAGACAACCACCGAATGTTTGCCCCAGTCTGAATCTCTTGTAACACTAGATAGACAAGAGAACGTGTAAATCGAGCAATTCATGGATTGCCGAAAAGTTGCCGTCGAAGAGAAGCTCCTCCGAGAACGAAGCGACTCTGAGAGAGTTCTTAACCTTACTATCCACGCGTGTGGATGTAGCTAGGGCTGCGTCACGTCTAACTAACTCCAATCAGCCACTGAAGGGCGGAGTTATACGTGAACAAACTACTGCCCTCAAAAGAAATTACATTGAGAATAATATCCCGTAAATCTTTTCTTGAAGACGTAATGATAACGCCTCAGTAAGGTGGATTACGTATAATAAAGCGTCTAAGTTAAGTCTACTATACATAATGTCGTTCCCAACATTGAAATTGGAAAAGACATAAACGGCGAAAAAGAATATATGCAGTCTTTAATCACACCGTCTAGACGCGTATGAACTCTCGGTATGCCCTGCTCTGCCAAAATAAACTATTTGTATAAATGATAAAATGGCAGAAATGAGCAACGCGGACAAGAAACTAAACTATCATGCTTAGTAGCAGGCTTGTATATATATATATATATATATAGCGTCGAAAAATAAAACACATGTTGTAATGACAATATTGGACTGCGTCGGTAAGTCAGGGACAATGTCCCTGAACCGATCGAAAAATCCGAGTCCAATGACGCTATAAGTCTCTTATCCAAGATCGCAGCAATGAAGTCCGAAATAATAATCACTGGAAGATAATGCCAGAAGATATGAAAGGCATCTTCCGATACTACTAAAGGGAAAACTCGAAATCTTTCGAATCCCTTTCGCCATCCTGTCGGACCCTATAAAGCGTTCGGTCGTCCGTAGCTGATGCAACCGCGGACCGCACCGACCCAGCGCCGTCGGATAATTCCTGATTCCACCGAGAAACTGTCAATTGCTGGGATGCTGCGAAACAACTGTGCTAACTCGGATAGCACGTCCGTCACTGAGGCCTGAGGAGAAGCGGTCTTACAATGCATTGCCGCTGGAAGCTCCGTGATCGTTACCCTGTGCATACTACCAATATGCGAGCGAACGGAGTGTATAGGCCTCGTGTCCCTTGGCTACCGGATGGCGCGACCTATTCGCCGTGGAATCACTGAATGCCGAAACTGATCGGATACTCGAGGTCACGTAGCCAATGTGCGGTCGTGTGCCCTGCTGTGAGGATGAGGAAGCATTAAAGACAGTCTCTCGGACTGTCAATATAACGGAGCGTCCCGACCAACGGACATATGCTCCGAATGTAAAATATCTGAACCACAACATGCGGTCCCCTATGTTGTTGGGCGAGAGAGGGACCTCTCTCGCTCACAGCCCGGACGGACCTGGACAAGCCAGGAACCGGACTAACAGGCTTCCTCCGATATGTCCTCAATCTGCCGTCACTGGGTGAGTACTAAAGTAATTAAAGTGCTCGCATCACCCAAATCTCCTTCCTAGACCGCAACGGACGAACCCGGCAGCCGAACCATTCGATGAATGTACGCTACACCGGGTGAGCTAGCGAATGTCACTCCGTAGGTGATAGACATATTCCATGAGCACTTATTGCCGCTAACTCTTCATTAACTATGACGACAGAGGCACACTTTTGAAAGACATCTCCATAACTCTTCGAACAAGAAACCAGAAATGCTTGGTTAGCAAGCATAAAATAATAATATATATAGCGTCGTTCAATAATTCGAAAGTTTGTGTGACATTATTGGACTATGTCGGAACTGAGGGACGATGTCCCAGAACCGAACCAAAAATTTCTAAGTCCACCGACGCTATCAGTTTCTTATCCGGCATCGCAGCATTCTGGTCCGACAAAAGAAGCTGTAGAAGACCAAGTCAGATGACATACACAACAGCATATGTTGTTCCGAAAGGGAAAGCTCGAAATCCTCCGAATCCCTTTCGGTATCCCGTCGGACCTGATGAAACTTTCGGACGTCCGTACCCGCTTCCGCGGAGCGTCCCGACCCAGCATCGTCGGATAAAATATATGCGACAGATTCAGTTGATGCTGGGATGCTGCGATAACTGTGCTATTAAGGAAAGCACGTCCGTTCCCGAGGCCTGTGCAGTAGCGGTCTTACGATGCATTGCCGCCGGAAGCTCCGTGTACGTTGACTCCCGCACACTTCCTATGCGAACGTCCGGAGTCTGCAGGCCTCGTGTCCCTGGCTACCGGATGGTGTGACCTGGTCGCCGAAGAATCCTTGATCGGCGAAGCTGGTAATATATCGGCAGTCACGCAGCCAAGGTGCGGTCGTGTGCGCTGACGAGAAGAGGAAGCCTTAGCAGTCTCAGCGGACTGCCTATACAACGGAGCGTCCCGAGCGACGGACGTATGCTCCGCTTGCGACACATTTTGTACCACAACATCTGGGGCCAGATGTTGTTGAACGAGAGAGGGGCCTCTCTCGCTTGCCGTCCGGATGGACCGGAACGAGCTATGAACCGGACTAAAAGGCTTCCTGCGTTCTCCCTCCGATCCGCCGTCACTGGGTGTGCAGTAGGTTAATTTATAGTGCTCGCATCACCCCAAAATTCCTTCTAGACCGCAACGGACGAACCCGGCTGCCGAACCATTCGGTGAATGGACGCTACACCGGGCGAGCTAGCAGACGTCAAAGGCCGTCGAACCTACTAGGGTCCTCTTAGGCAATTGGCGTATTTACATGAGCACTTTTCCGCTAGCCCTTCATTAATTGTGACGATGGAGGCACACTGTTGGAAGACATCACAGATACATCACCCTAATCTTGATCGTCTGAAATAGAAATTGATAAAGTAGAGTGACCCTGCGGGGAAAGGACCGGAGTGTCCAAATCCCCAACAACATATCGTGACATACGCTTCCCATATTGTCATCAAAATCATACGATACAGAACAGGAGTTAATGCGAGTACACTGACCACATATAGAATGATAATAAGGTCAGAGGAAGACTTCCTCTTAAAACAATTGATCAATATCCTTTCAATGTGAAAAGAAAACAAGTCCTGGTACTCGCACTAACCCCTGGCAATCAAAATACATAATAATAATATGATCCATTAATATAGAAAAAATAATTGAAATCAAAATATTTTGAAAAAATATTTTTTCAGAACAGCCCAAGTTTCTGAAAAGTAACGTTGAGCCCCAATGGATCCCAAGCCTAAGTGTGGACAAAAATTTTAAAAATATTTTAAACAATTTATTCAACACTTACGAACAATAATAATGTATCTAGTTATGATTAAAATAACATCAAGATATTATTTTTTAGAAATCCCCCCCTCACACAGAGGGCTGTTGTAAATGTAAACAATGAGTGTAAAAACACTAAAATAAGACTCCAGGCACCCAGGCCCGAAATCAGTTACCAAAAATACACTATCTGATGCAAAACAGAGACTTCCAGGGAAGAAACTGCAGAACATCAGATGGTAGATGCAGAACACAAAGCCTAACCACCCGTAGGTGAAGACGTAAACATGGGGAAAGAACAGAATTCATTCTGTTATGCAGCTAAAACTCCCAAGAAAATTTAGTAATAATAATTACAAAAACTATGCCAAAAGCATGGGAGAATAGCAAGGGGGAACTTAAAGGACAGGGAGAGAGGAAAACACTTAAAAAACAGTGTAACTAAATAATCAGAATGATAACAAAATGGCTGCTGCCTTGAAAATAGGTAACTTAACATAATTTCATTAAAAAATTTTAAGTTACAGCCCTGATAATATTCTGTCACACATTCTTTTCCTCTCCTCCTTCTCTATCCTCCTTAGAATCACCATTTCACTAATATTTATGTGTCTGGCATCATTTAAACAGATTTATAAGCACAAAGATCAGTCAGATGTTAACTGATGAAGGGCCAAACTTAGAATGATTAATGGCGCCAATTTCGGAACGTCCTTGACACTGCGCATGCGCAGTAGGGGCGAAGTGTGGAGGGCCTTTCAGGACATGTTTTCTTTAGTTTTAGATGCAAATTTTGGGGATTGGGGGGCAAAATTTGTGTTTGGCCCTATATTTTAAGAGTTAGCACCAGCTATGTCTGGGTCATTGGTACAGTATAAAAATATCAATTCTATCAATTCAATTTGCTGTTGTCATATTTTTTCAGTCAGAGTCAAAGTGATTTTCCAATTTTCAATCAAATTCTTTGACTTTTCCAATCAGCTGACAAAATTTTCCAAACTTCCAACTCGAATCTGCGACCGGTCCAGTTTTTCAAATTCATATTCCATTTCCCTTACTTCAGGGCTTTAGATTGGTCTAATTTGGGGACAAGTAAAAAATGTCTCCAAAATATGAGAAACTACATGATCAGTTAGTTTACATACAATTAGAATATAATGCAGGGCTTTCTAAGACCTATTTTGCATGGTGCAAAAGTATTTCTTCACAAATATCTTCATTTTAGAATGTTACAACAAGCTGTTGGTAGCCATCTCCTAATTTGGGGACACCCATTACAGGCTTGAATTTGGGGTAATATAAAGGCCTGCTTACTTACCAGGCTACACATGGACTATAGACTGACAGCTTTTCAGTGAATACTTGCTCCTTCCAAATGACTGGCAAGGAGTTGGTATTGGCTGAATAGCAGGCAGTTTATATTCCTCGGAGTTACGATGTTGGGGAGCTGGCAGCTGCTTGTCGTTGCTCGGTGGTTCTCTCTGGGTACTCTGGCTTCCTCCACCTGTAAAACTGTCACAGTCATGATCAGCCATTGTGCACAAGAGCACTGCGTAGCGGGACAATATACGCCCATTTTGTATTTTTGAAGGGTTGGGATAAGGATGGGGGTGAGGGTGAAAATTGTTTGGACCAACCCCATATTCGAACTTGACCTGTATTTTGTTGTGATTAAACAACATACCAAGTTTGGAACCAATCAGAAAACAAATAATAAAAGTAATCATCAGGAAACCAAATATTTGATGCATTCTATTCCAACAAGGTCCATAATTCAGGGAAACTTCGAAGTTCGAACTGACCCCATATTCGAACTTGACCTGTCTTTTGTTTTGATTAAACCACATACCAAGTTTAGGAGTCAATCGAAAAAAAAATACTAAAGTTATCATCTGGAAACCAAATGTTGATGAATGGCCAGACCGACGGATGGACAAATGGATGGACAAATGGACAGACAGACAGACTGATTCCATAATTCGACGGTTTTTCAACAGGTGTATAAATGAAAGTGTCAATGACACTGTAGCTCAACTTGGAAAGACAAAGACATGTACATGTATAGTATGTGACACAGCAATGACAAACATCTAGGTAATGACCTGATAACAAAGGTACATATAAAGTACTGTAACGGTCTGTACATAAATACTGACCGTTGCCTGTAACAAATGTATAGGTAAAGTATTGTAAAGGTGGGTGACAGTCAGATGCTAAACGAGAAAAAAATCTTTGAGTCCCAGAGTGGGTCTGACTGAACCCCAAAATATTTGTTCTCATAGCACAGTGATAATAAAGGCACCCCAAAACACACTCGTACCTGTCCCAAGGTGAAAACAAAGGTACCCAAGAAGTTTTGTGAAGATCAGTTCATAAATACGAGCTGTATAGAACTTGTGACAAAAAACTGATTGGACCTAATTTTGGTACAAAATGGCCACTGGCAGCCATCTTGAATTTTGGACCGCACCCAGAAACACTCATTCTCGTCCCAAGGTGATAACAAAGGTACCCAAGAAGTTTTGTGAAGATAGGTTCATAAATACAGCCTCTACCCTGAGCCATACTGACATGTGTACTTACATTGTGTAAGTAGCACTGAATAAATCAAAGTTCATCTAATTTGCATAATTTCTGCATGAAAAAAAACCCTTACAATATGTGATGTATTCCATGTTACTAAACATTCATACAAAAATTTATTCAAATCAAAACTTTCATACAGAAGATCTATACAAAAGACTGATTGCACTAATTTTGGTACAAAATGGCTGCTGGTGGCCATCTTGAATTTTGGACCACACCCAAAAACACTCGCTCTAATCCCACAGTGATAACAAAGGTACCCAAGAAGTTTCGTAAAGATTGGTTCATAAATATGGCCTCTAGCCTGAGCCGTATAGAAGTTAAGTACAAAAAACTGATTAGACCTAATTTCGGTACAAAATGGCCACAGGCAGCCATCTTGAATTTTAGACCGCACCCAGAAACACTCGTTCTCATCCCAAGGTGATAACAAAGGTACCCAAGACATTTCGTGAAGATCAGTTCATAAATACAGACTCTAGCCCGAGCTGTGTTGACATGTGTACTTACTGTGTGTAAGTCGCACTGAAAAAATCAAAGTTCATCTAATTTGCATAATTTCTGCACGAGAAAAAAACCCGTATTATATGTGATGTATCCCATGGTACTAAACATTCACACAAAACATTATTCAAATCAGCGCTTTCATATGGAAGTTCTGTGCAAAAATCTGATTGCACCTAATTTTGTACAAAATGGCTGCCATCGGCCATCTTGAATTTCGGACCGGACCCAAAAACACTCGTTCTCGTCCCACGGTGATACCAAAGGTACCCAAGAAGTTTCGTAAAGATCGGTTCATAAATACAGCCTCTAGCAGGAACTGTATTGGCATTTGTACTTACAGTGCTGAAAGTAACACCAAAAAACATCAAAATTAGTCTAATTTGCACAATTTACGCACGAGAAAAAAAACCCGTATTATATGTGATGTATCCCATGGTACTAAACATTCATACAAAAAATTATTCAAATCAGAGCTTTTATATGGAAGTTCTGTACAAAAAAACATTTCTGCATCGTCGGTACAAAATGGCAGCTGGCAGCCAGCTTGAATTTCGGACCGCACCCAAAAACACTCGTTCTCGTCCCACGTTCATAACAAAGGTACCCAAGAAGTTTCGTAAAGATCGGTTCATAAATATGGCCTCTAGTCCGAGCCGTATCCAATTGTTGACGTACAGATAGATGAACAGACGGACAGACGGACGATGGGCCATGACAAAAGCTCAAATTTGGCTTCGCCAAAGTTGAGCTAATAATCAGTTAGGCCATACTAAAGTTATAATCCGGAAAACACAAAATGCACAAATTCAAGAGGAATAACTCTGGAAAGGTACATGCGATTTTGGCCGAAAGTGAACTTGAGCTGTGCTTTGTGGTCATAAACAAAATCTGAGAATTAGAAACAAATTAGTCAAGGCAAACTAAATTTATCATCCAGAAACCACATAATTCACAAATTTGCAATCATTCAAGGGGAATAACTATGGAACAGTACATGTGATTATGGCCAAAGGTGAACTTGAGCTGTGCTTTGTGGTCAAAAACAAAATCTGAGAATTTGAAAAACATCGGTCAAGGCAAACTAAAGTTATCAACCGGAAACCACAAAATCCACAAATCTGCAATCATTCAAGGGGAATAACTCTGGAAAGGTATATGCGATTGTGGTCAAAAGTGAACGTGAGCTGTATTTTGTGGTCAAAAACAAAACACTGAAAATTTGAAATAAATTGGTCAAGGCAAACTAAAGTTATCGTCCGGAAATGAAAAGTTGGGCTAAATTCCCATAAATAAAGGGCCATAACTCTACTGCAAATGGGCCACTAGAAATGGAAATCGAACCCATACTGTATTTTGTCATACTAAATCCACATGCCAAATTTAACTCAGCTCAATCCATTACAACTAAAGTTATCGTCTAGAAATGAAATGTGTCCATGGACGGACAGACAGACAGACAGGTGGAGAGACCATTCACATAATACGTCCCGTTTTTCAAACGGGTGTATAAAATCAACATCTGAAAAATTTGGTGTCAATCCGTCAAGGCATTCGGCTTTAAATGAACGGAAACCAATTTTTAAAAAAAATTGTGTTTTCAAAGGGCCATAACTATGCAGCGGATGGACTGAGAAACACCAATATCGAACTTGACCTGTATTTTATTGCGACAAACAACATCTGAAAGTTTGATGTCGATACATCAAGGCGTTCGACTTTACATGAAGGGAAACCAATTTTTTTCGAAAGATTGTGTTTTCAAAGAGCCATAACTCTGCAGTGGATGGACTGAGAAATACCAATATCGAACTTGACCTGTATTTCAATGCTAAAAACAACATATGAAAAATTTGGTGTCAATCTGTCAAGGCGTTCGGCTTTAAATGAACGGAAACTAATTTTTTTAGAAAAATTGTGTTTTCAAAGGGCCATATCTCTGCAGCAGATGGACTGAGAAACACCAATATCGAACTTGACCAGTATTTTAATGCTAAAAACAACTTCTGAAAGTTTGATGTCGATCTGTCAAGGCGTTCGACTTTAAATGAACGGAAACCAAATTGTTTATGGACAGACAGACAGACTGATAACATAATACGACCGTTTTTTAAACGGGCGTATAATAAGTATGTGACCTTAAACACCAATAAATAAATAATAAATAACCCTTTACCCAACACAGATGATATCAAAATTTATTATTTTAAATATCATTTTTAAAAAATTTTCAAAAACTTTCTACAAAACCACATCATGTGACCCCTCGTTGGAACGTGCTCGTTCCAATGAGAAGTCACATGATATGGTTTTGTTGAAATTTTTGAAAAATCTTTTTTCAAATGCTGAATTTGCATATTATGCGGGCGGATGCGGCCGATTCATTGGGTAAAGGGTAAAGTGAATTTAACTTACTTCCATGCCTCTTGCTCTATTTAGTCGACAGTAAACATCTGTTAATGTCATCAAACCTCCACACTCCTAAAACAAAATCACAAAAAAAACTTTTTATAAACAGATCAACTGCAAGTTTTTAAATGCTAGCCAATTCCTCATCCGAAGGTGGAATATTGTCCATTGCAAATCAGGGATCCCATTTGGTCTTTACTCTGAAGGGGAGGCAGGGATGTGGTGACAGGAGGTGTGTGTGTGTGTGGGGGGCGGGGGGGGAGGTCACACTCCCACCCCCATCCTGACCAAAATTTCCTATAGTTGAAAATTCGGCAGGCAAGTCAGGAGTAGTTGGAAATTCCATCTTTCTGGATTTTAGAGCTTCTTTGGCGATGCTGCTGTCTTATTTACTTCCCAAAATTCCAACTCGGTTTCAAATCGGCAAAAATTCCAACTGTTACTATTTGCAACTACAGTGTACGCAATATCAAGCTTCATAAGAATGCATGATGTCAATCGGTACAAGAATTCTATAGCATTTACTTATCGTAATAAAAAAAAATACTCGAAATGCACATCAAGAAAATCACATCATGCAAATCATTATCCTGAGTTAAATCCATCATTCACAGTTACAAAATGATGAAAAATCGAAAATTGATCATTCTTGCATAAGATCTGATTTAATGTCAGGTCAGTGTGAATGGCTTGAGCATTTGTTTAGCACATATTCAATTCCCATAAATGTGTTGGCATTTCAATTACTAGAATCAGTTTTATACCCCCTTTCATGGCTTCATTTTCAAACTTTTTCTCAGTAGTGAATTTCAAACTAGGGGGGGGGGGGCAGGAGAGGGAAACCCCTCCCAGTCTCTCCCCCTAGTTGGAAATTCACTACTCTACACCCCTCCCCCAATCAGCAGCCTCTAGCCATGTCCCTGAGAGCAGGTGCCAGAACTCGAAGACTTCATTTTCAGTGGAAGTGCTTTGCATTATCTTTGAAGTGAAACTTTTTCATCTGAAAAGATGTCATGTTACAAGATATGGGATAGTGCCTACAGGCATTCTCCCATATATTGTAACAAGGCAAAGACATGTGAACAAATTTTGATGACCAGTTAACAACACTCTATCTACCAGTTAATGTACATGTATATGCATTAGGACTATCAATTTTCATAGTCGACTACTCGGCACCATTAATCAACAGTTAGTCGATTAACAGTCGTTTCCCATAAATTCAACAAACAATATCTGATGTAGCCTTGAAGGTCTTGTGGGACATGAAATTTTTTAAAAATTTTCTAAGTCGAAAAAGTGCCATAACTCTGGAAAAATGCAGGTCTTTTGACATACCAAAGGAGATCCAATGGCTTTGAAATTACAATGCAAAATGTTTGTATGGACAAACTGACAGACAGGTGGATGGACAGATGGATGGATGGATGGATGGATGGATGGATGGAGTGCTTCACTTGATACCCCCAAATCCTCTTTCAGAGGTTGGGGTCATAATAATCAGTGTCAGGCTGATCACTGCAGACAAATGCCATAACACTGGATAAAGGGGATTAACTTTTTAATTAATTTCCACTTCTCTGTCAGATACAAAAGAGAGTGTGAACACATGGTCATTCATTTTACCCAATCACAAATCTACCAATGTTCGGTATTGCATCAATCTCAAAGAGAAGGGTTTTTCCTCTTTTTTTTGCCAAAACACAATGCAAAATGGTATTTTCTTTTGCTATTAGATTTTTTCTTGCATTTTCCAATATCAGCACGAACCCTGAAACAGAGTTACTGACCACTGTGAATATTGTGACAAATTTCTCACTTTTGCACTTCAGGTTGTTCCAATGGAGGGTATTCCAGTGTATAAGATCTAAGATTCTAAACAGTCTATGTATGCAGTTTGCAATACCTTCCCTTATTAAAATAGTGCACCATTTAAAGAATACTTTTTAGTACTGTTTAACAGTCATTTGAGAACACTATGAGCATTCTTAGGCTACAGTACAGAGTACAGAGACTGATAAAAATGCAAGGCTGTTTTTTAAAATTATGTTGTTGCACAATTGTGCAGAAAACAAAGACCATTGCATCTTACAAATAACTATGGTTAGACATTTCAAAGGTTAATAATGTAACTGTTCATTTACACTATACAGTGCAATTTAAACAAGACTTGTACTACATCTGAAAATAAACAGTGGTCAAGAGTCAATGGTTAGTCCACTAAGCGAGTATTTATTTATATTTATTTATTGGTGTTTAAGGTCACATACTTATGCACAATGGCTAATCATGACCGTGACAGTTTTACGGGTGAAGGAAGCCGGAGTACCCGGAGAGAACCACCGGGCAACGACGAGCAGCTGCCAGCTCCCCAACATCGTAACTCCGCACTGTAGCACAGGCAGGGTTAGATTTGTTGAAAACATGAGCACCATCGACGTGCAGTACGCCTTAGTACACGGCATCATCATACCCCCATGTGGACAATCAGAGTTAAGTGCCTTGCCCAAGGACACAATGCAGGAGTCCGAATCGACTGCTCAAAAGGTCACCCATCCAAGGACTAACCTGTATCGACGTTGCTTAACTTCGGTGATCTGATGAGAACCAGTTACTGCAACACCACCGTGCTCCCTAACTAAGCGAGTAATCGCAATAGATGGTGTTTGAGATGTTAAGGACCATGCTCATACACACAAACAAGCTGTTTGTAAATTATTGGATCCACAGTTTTTCTTGATTTGCTGTACAGGCTAAATGCATCAATTAAAACACTACATGTACTGTAGGTTCACTTAACTGATTGGATATCTCTTAATTGAATAACCTTGAAAATTGAATATAACTCCCAAACCCCAAACCATTCACTGTAACTTTAGTATGAATTTGACCCATTAACTGCATATAGGTTGTAGATTAACTCCCCTTAACTGAATAAAAAATCTTGTAATATGTCAAAACATTACCCCTAACAATCACTGAACTCCCCTTGTTAAAACATCTATTTGGTCTCCATACATCCATTTAATCTATTATATCTTATTTGACAGAGCTCCTTGAGCTCTGTCAAACAAGATATAACAGACTAAATGTTCCGTTTGTCTCTTGAATAAAAGAAAGTGACCAAATCCCTGTTAATTGAACACCCCTGTTAACTGAATAATTTTCATTGGTAAAATGGCTATTCAATTAACATCGTTCCACTGTATCATAGTTCAGAAATATTTTTTATCTATTGGCTGAGCTCCTAGTAAATGCCATGCCTTTACTCCCTATCCCCACTGCTCCCACATAATAATGAATGTCTCTTCGGCCTAAACAATAGGCCTACAACAATGAAACTTTGTGTGGGGAGGGGTTACTTACATTTATACATAGGCTGATGCATGACCACTAAACAGCCCGGAAATGGGTAACCATTTCTCGACAGAAATGGGTAATTTCTCGACATGTTATAAGATTTTTATTCAGTTAAAAGAAGTTTGTTTTATAACCTATGTGTAGTTAACAGGTCAAACTTGTACTGATGACATAGTAAATGATTCCGTGCTTGTAAGTTAAATTCAATTAACAGAGTTATTCAATTCAGAGATATCCATCAAAAGTCATACTACTTCTAAAACAGTTTTGGGGATCATCTTCAAAATTCAATAACTCTCAAGTATTAAATAGCAATCGACTGGCTTTCGCTGAAAATTTATTTACAGGAGTCAAATCATCCCTTATTTTCTAATAAGAATTGCTCTCACAGTAGCAACTCCTCAACCAATGGCATTCACTTGCCTGGTTGGCAGAGAAGGTGGAAAAAAGTACTCTCAATGGTATCGACAACTCTTCTGCACAGTGCAACTGTGTACTTTTTACCAGTTCCCGTTGTGACATCATACAGCTTATTGCCATGATATGTGTGCTTTTCAAAGTGTTTTCTAGGGAATGGGCACATTTTGATTAAATAACCATTTAATATTTATTTTTGTACAAACTCTGTTATTCCATTTTGATGATTGTCCAGACATATTTACGTACTTGTGTACAGAATGTGTCATTTCCTTTTAACTGGTTAAGTTCTTAATAAAGCCCATATTTGGGCTTTATTCTGAAGAACAGTTACCTCAACTTAAAGGCTTTATTTTCTTTGGATGTACTTTAAAATCTTCAAAATGAAATTATTTCATCTCTAGGGATTTGCATTCTTACACTGCCAATATGCTCTCTCCTATAAATTGTTACAAGGCAAAGATATGCAAACAAATTTGACAACCAAAAAATAATTTAGCACCCCATTAGTCAAGTGTTTAACAACCATGACTAGAGGAGGACTCTTGCAAAAATATTTTTTATTTTTTTTCGACAAGAAAATAACATATGACAGCGTCCTTGGTATAAGCTCAAGCTGTGTTAGAGGCAAAAAAAGAATGTAAATTGAATGTCAATTTTTGCATTATTTTGATTTTGTGGCAAACTGTCGCTCTTGCATGCCATCACACTTGCAATTTTTACTTTTTGTGAGTAGACAACAGTGCCCCTCAGTTCCACCTAGTGAGCAATTAGTCCTTACCTAATGTATCTGCTGCATAATATACAAATGGCACCACAGAAAAATTGTTTAAAAATTTCAACAAAACCATATCAAGTTACCCCTTATTGGAATGAGCTCATTCAATGAGGGGTGACATGCTCTGGTTTTGGTGAACTTTTTTAAGTATTGGGTGAAAAAATTTATTTAAAATAAAAATTTTGATATCATGTGTTTTTTGTAAAGGGTTAAAACCTATTCATGGGAAATAGGTCAAATGAAACAATGCATGCACCAAAATGTGAACAATACACCGCAAATTATGCCTGGATTAAACAATAGTGCACTTCCCTTTAAAGGTTAGTGAGCAGTATACATCATGTCTCCCATTTTCAAAATCGAAAGACTGGATTTTTGTGAATAGTGCTGGCTAGATATGGCCATTATGTTAGATAATGGGTTGAATGTAAGCTCTCAGGCCACCAGTTAAATTCTTTAATGAATCTGACACTGTTATGGCCAGGAACCTGTCATGACCTAAAATAGTACTCCACCTATTTTAGATTCAATGGAATGGAATATTTCAGTTGGTCAGAAAAGCAAACCCAAGAGGCTTGCTTTTGTGACCAACTGAAATATCCCATCTGATTGAATTTAAAAATACTGCACCATAAATGTTAAAAAATTTATAGTAATTTATATATTTTTTATACTTACCAATGACCCAGACTTAGCTGGTGCTAACTCCAACAAAACCAGGGCCAAACACAAATTTTGCCCCCCAATCCCCAAAATTTGCATCCAAAACAAAAAGAAATCATGTCCTAAAGGACCTCCATACTACGCCTCTACTGCGCATGCGCAGTGACACAGTCGTCCCGAAATTGGCGCCAATTATCATTCTTACTGGCAGTGCCTGGTCAGCGCTATGTACTCAGCGGGGAGGCAAGAGTTCCCAACTCCAGGGAGGGCCATCCCCGTCTGGGTCATTGGTAAGTATAAAAAATATATAAATTACTATAAATTTTTTAACATTTTTATACTGTACCAATGACCCAGACTTAGCTGAATAGTAAACAGGCTGGAGGGCCTAGGACATAGAGGAAAATCCAATAAGCTCAACTATATAGTAAAGAGGTAACCCCTTAAGAAGAAAAGGAGTATTAGGCTTTACATGTATCTTTCTTATTTAATATTAAATTAGAAAGATACACTACCCTTAATAATTGAGCACAATAACATTCATGTTCTCTATTAACATCCAGTATAACCCTTATACTAATTATTTTTAAAGCAAGCCAATAAATAAAGTAGTCCAGAGAATTGAGACTCTTTATAATCATTTAAAAGTGTCCGAGTATTGTATATTAAAGCCCGTTTGACACTTGACATATACAAATGCTTCACACCGAGCTACACTTTAAAAATAAGACATGAATGAATTTAAACATTAATATTACACTTTAAAACCATCCCGGAAGCGACTCAGAAATACTGACTTGGAGGAGGCATTCCCTTGCTGGTGACCTAAGGGAACACCCACCCCCCCCCCCCCCCTTCCCCTTGCCCTGGGTCAAATAGCCCAGAGCGAAGAGGGCAGCCGGACGGAGTCACTGCCGGAACAGAAAGCCTGCATAACTATAGTTGCAACTGTTTAGTGGACGACATTCTGAGCAACAGATAACGGACCTAAACAATGCAGGTCTCCAGAAATGGACTCAATATTTCTGAGATAAAAATTCGTAAATGTGGATGGCTGAGACCAATAAGCAGCCTTCATTAAATCTGTAATAGCAACACTATTAGCATAAGCCCAGGAAGTAGAAAGAGCTCTTACTTCATGAGCAGAAATCTTAAGCACAGACTGCTGAGAAGAAGATAAATCTTCATAAGCAGTACGGATAGTTAACTGAATCCATCTAGCAATAGAATGGACTGAAATGTCCTTTCTATTAGGCATCAAAGACAGAAAGAAACGTTTCCGTCCCTTTCTGATAAACTGAGATCTCTGTTTATAGATACGTAGTGCTCTAACAGGACAGAGTAAAGGCCTACGCCCGTCTGAAGACGGAAGAGCCTTAATAACAATAGGTTCCGGATATTTATTAGGAGCCTGATTCTTAGCTAAAAAACCCACATTAGTAGTGAAGGTGATAGTGTTCCCAACACTACGATAATGAGAATCATCCACCGATAGTGCATGAAGCTCACTGACTCTTCTGGCAGAAGAGAAAGCTAAGAGAAAAGCTGTCTTATAAGATAAGAATTTGAAATCTACTGTCCCAAGAGGTTCAAATGGCTTTTCCTTCAATTTAAGGAGAACCCAAGCTAAATTCCACTTAGGAATTAATCTAAGAGTTCTGGGTCTATTTATCGAAAAGTTTCTAACCAACTTCGATAAAGAGACATTAGATCCAATTTGTAAACTATCATGATGTGCATAGGTATCAGATAACATAGATCTATAACCCTTTATAGTAACAGGCTGCAGTTTGATTTCGTCAAACAAGTATACTAGAAAGTTTGCAATGTCTGGTATAGAGGGATCAAATATATCTACAGAATGATCCCTACACCAACGACGAAAAACCTTCCACTTAGCCGCATAGTTTAGCGAAGAGGAGGTCCTCCTACAGTTAGAAATCGCGTCCACTGCTCGTCCTGTAAAGTGCTTGCCATGCAAGAAGGACCGCACAACGGAAAAACGTGAAGGTTGAGACCTTGCGGGTTGTGATGGAGTTGGCGTGATTTCCCCTGCGAAAGAAGATCCTCTCGTGGAGGAAGTTTCCGCGGTAGGTCCCACAACAGACACCTGAGTAGATTTATCCACGGTCTCTGTGGCGACAGAGATGCTACCAACAGAATCTTGCATTGAGATTGTTTTATCTTTAGCAATACTTGTTGAATTAACGGCGCTGGAGGATACGCATATCCTATCATTCCGTCCCAAGGGATCGACAGAGTGTCTACTGCAAATGCTCTTGGATCCGGACACGGAGACACATACGTCTGCAACTGATTGTTGAGATGTGTCGCAAATAAGTCTATCATTGGCCGTTCCCATTGGTAGCAAATCTGATTGAATACTTGTTTGTTGAGAGTCCACTCCGACGGCAACAAGCGACCCTTTCGTGAAAGGGAGTCTGCTAGCACATTCAGACGACCCGGTGACGGATCGAAAGAAGAACGTGATGTTCTAACGCAAACAGAAGGATTCTTTCCGTTAGATTGAACAACGGAACTGAATGAGTGCCTCCCTGATTCCGTATATACGCCACTACTGTCGTATTGTCGGATAGGATTTGGACATGAGCATCGTGAATAATGTCCATCCAGTGACGTAACGCAAGCCAAATTGACATCATTTCCTTGATGTTTATGTGCTTGCACAGGAATTGCAGATCCCAAAGACCCTGGCATCTCGAATCCATTGGGATTAATGATGCACCCCAACCTGTTTGACTGGCATCCGTCATAACGGTAAAACTCGGATCCGGCAACTGCAGCGGAACTCCTTGAGTTAACCACTGAATGTTTGCCCAAGTCTGAATCTCTTGTTTCACTTGATCTGACAAGAGAACGTCTACATCGAGCGAATGAATTTTCACACTCCAATTCTGAATCAGGAAAATTTGAAGAGGACGTGTGCGTAGCCGCCCCATCGGAATGAGATCCGCGGCGGCTCCGCACAGACCTATCAGTCTCATAAATTCTCTCGCCGTGACTTTGTCTGCGTGCAGACAATAGCGAGCGTAACAACTGACTAATTTCGCTCTGGTTAACGGCAGACAAACGAGATTGTTGTGCGTCTCGAAGCTCATTCCCAGATGAGTGAATGACTTGGACGGCACCAGATCCGACTTCTCCTCGTTTACTATAAAACCGAGACGTCGGAGCAATAGAAGAAGATTCTGAACATCGTTCTGAAGCGTTAACTCGTTGCCGTACCTCTGAAGAATGTCGTCCAGGTAGGCCGACATTACCGCAGACGAATGAGCTCGGAAGTAGATCATTACCGAGTTCATTACCCGAGTAAAAGCCCAGGGTGCTAGATTCAATCCGAAGCACATCGCCCGGAATTGATACACCACTCCTAGGACTGCGAAGCGTAGATACTTTCGGAATGTCGGATGTACCATGACGTGAAAGTACGCATCTTTGAGATCTATGCTCGTTGCATAATCGTTCACCCGAATACTCGCTCTGACCGATCGAATCGTCTCCATATAAAACTTCGGAGCGACGATCAGCTTGTTTATCCAGCTCAAATCTATGACTGGACGGAACGAGCCGTCTGGTTTCGGAACCAGAAACAGATGGCTGTAGAATCCCAGAGATTCCTGGTTTTCTACGACCTCTAACGCGTTCTTCATTAAAAGAGACTGCACCTCTGATAACAGAGCGTCTCTTTTCTGTGGATTTGACGGAAGATGAGTCCACTTTGGACTTCGAGTTAATGGAGGCTTTCGTTTGAAGGATATCTTTAGACCTTCCGAAGTCACTCCTCTCACCCAAGGGTCGTCCGTAATCGACGCCCACTCTTGTGAAAAACTCGACAACCTTCCGCCAACCAGAACGCGATAGAGGTTTAAGCCATCACCTCCTGGACCTGCGAGGCCTGCGGTAGGAGAAACCACGTCTTCCACGACCCGCACCTCGCCTCGTCGACCTCGGGGCGTCCGACCGATTGTCCCGGCCTGAAGGACGTCCCGAACGAGAGTCGCTATCCTGACGGTCTCTCGAATAAGACCAAGAGGACGCACCGGAACCTCTATAGGAACCTCTCTTGGGCGCATTAGACCCAGAAGTGCCTGTCTTATTCGTGTCTGCTGTATCCGACTTTTTAGGAGCCGATCTGAACAACAGAGAATCATTAGCTTTCTTTTTAATTTTATCATAAATAGCGGAAAGCTTGCCGTCAAAGAGAAGTTCTCCTGAGACCGAAGCGACTCTAAGAGAGTTCTTCACCTTAGAATCCACTAGTGTGGATGTAGCTAGGGCTGCGTCACGTCTAACCAACTCCAGATTTGCCACTGAAAGGGCGGAGTTACACGTGGAATAAGCTACTGCCCTTGAAAGAAGTCTTAAAGAGGATTGTATATCCTGAAACTCTTCCCGTTGAAGGCGCAGTGATAACGCCTTAGTAAGGTGATCTGCGTAAGATAAGGCATCTAAATTGGCTCTGTTAGACGCAATAGCTGTTTCCAACACCGCGGTTGGAATAGAAGCTGACGACGGTAATGATAGCTCTAAGTCTTCCGCCTCATCGTCCATACGCAGAGGAACTCTCGGTATACCCTGTCCTGCCGTATCGAATTTATTCCTTGCATTAATGAAAGGCAGGTTGAGAGTATTAGCGGACAAGAAACCTGCTTTCCCCGTCCTGGAAGCAAGTTTAAATATAGCGTCGTTCAATAATTCAAATGTTCTTGCAACATTACTGGACTGCGACGGAAACTCGGGAGCGATGTCCCTGAACCGCTCAAAAAATTCAGAGTCCAATGACGCTATAATTCTCTTGTCCGGAAGCGCAGCAGTCTGGCCCGATGGAACAACTTGAGGGAGAAAGTGCCGGATGAAGTCCACGGCAGCTTTATGTTGTTCCGAAAGGGATAGCTCCAAGTCATCCGTATCCCTTTCACCATCCGGTCGGACCTCCCGATGTTCCCGGTCGTCCGTCCCCGATGCTTCGGCGGAGCGTACCGACCCAGCGCCGTCGGATAATTCTCGATCCGACACCGTTTCTGTCGGCTGCTGGGATGCTGCGATAAGCTGTGCTATCTGCACAAGAATGTCCGACGTCGAGACCTGCGGAGGCGCAGTCTTTCGCTGCTTCGCCGAGGGCAGCTCCGCATCAGATGGCTCCCGCATACTTTTCCTATGCGAACGTCCGGAGTCCATCGGTCTCGAATCCCTGGCTGCCGGATGGTGTGACCTGGTCGCCGAAGAATCCTTCATCGGCGAAGCTGGTAAAATATCGGCGGTCACGCAGCCAAGGTGCGGTCGTGTGCACTGACGAGAAGAGGAAGCCTTAACAGTCTCTGCGGACTGCTTATACAACGGAGCGTCCCGTGCGACGGACGTATGCTCCGCTAAAGACACATTTTGTACCACAACATCTGGTCCCAGATGTTGTTGTACGAGAGAGGGACCTCTCTCGCTCGTGGCCCGGCTGGACCTGGACGAGCTAGGAACCGGACTAAAAGGCTTCCTCCGTTCTCGCTTACTATCCGCCGTCACTGGGTGTGCATCTATTATGTTTATAGTGCTCGCATCACCCAAAATTTCCTCTTGGACCGCATCGGACGAACCCGGCTGCCGAACCATTCGGTGAATGGACGCTACACCGGGCGAGCTAGCGGACGACATTTGTCTAATCTCCATGAGCACTTTTGCCGCTAGCTCTGAATTCATTTGTGACGACGGACGCACACTTGAAGAAGATAACATGGAAACATCACCCTGTTCTGGTTCCTCTGAAATAGAAACTGAGAGAGTAGAGTGACCTTGTGGAGAAAGAGCCGGCATCGCTCTTTCTCCAGAAACAACATATCGTGACACACGTTTCCAATGTTTCTCATCCCAATGTTCACATATAGGACAGGGATTAATGCGAGAACACTGACTACAATTAATACAATGATCATGAAAGTCAGAGGAAGATTTCTTCCTATTACAATTTGAACAATGTCCCTTCATTGTGAAAGAACAACAATAAGTCCTAGTTACTCGCAAAAACCCCTGACACAAAGATACATAATAACATGATCCATTAATAAATGAAAAAACAATTGCAAAACAAAATAATTTTGAAAAAATATTTTTTCAGAGAAGCCCAAGTTGCTGAAAAGTAACGTTGAGCCCCGATGGATCCGATGGCAAAGTGTGGTCAAAAATTTTAAATTTATATAAAATAATTAATGAGACACTTTCGGATAATATAAATGTATCTTATAATGAGATAAACTACCACAAAGGCAAACAGCCCCCCTCAAAAAAGGCTGTTGCCAATGAAAACAAACAGTGTAAACACACTAGAAAACATGACTCCAGGCACTGAAAAAACTGGCCCGGAATCAGTCATCAATTACACTCTATCTGATGCAAAACAGAGACTCCCAGGGGAGAATCTGTAGAACATCAGATGGAAGATGCAGAACACAAACGTTATACACCCATGGGTGAAAACGTAACTATGGGGAAAATAACAGAAAACATTCTGTAACCAAGCAACTCTCCCAGGAAATTTTAGAAATGAAATTTCTCAAAAATATGCCAAAAGCATGGGAGAATTGCAAGGGGGGACTTTAGAAGGCTAGGGGAGAGGAAACACTGAATAAGCAGTGCAACAATTAGCAAGAATGACAACAAGAGGCCCATGCCTCGAAAATAGGCAACTTAACAACATAATTTCATCAAAAAATTTTAAGTACAGCCCTGATTATTTTTTGCCACTTCTTTTTCCTCTCCTCCTTCTATCCTCCTTAGAATCACATTTTCTCCAAAAATTACGTGTCTGGCATCCTTTAAACTGAGATTTACAAGCACAAAGATCAGTGAGATGTTGACTGATGAAGGGCCAAACAGAGAATGATAATTGGCGCCAATTTCGGGACGACTGCGTCACTGCGCATGCGCAGTAGAGGCGTAGTATGGAGGTCCTTTAGGACATGATTTCTTTTTGTTTTGGATGCAAATTTTGGGGATTGGGGGGCAAAATTTGTGTTTGGCCCTGGTTTTGTTGGAGTTAGCACCAGCTAAGTCTGGGTCATTGGTACAGTATAAAAATATCCATTTTCTTTGAATCAAAGGAAAAAATAATTCTCAATCGAGACTTGATTTGACCACATATCTGATGATATTACCATTATGAATGAAGACTCCCCACTGCTATTGTTGTATGATTAAATCACAGAATTCCAATAATTGTGTTAACATCTTGCAGTCCTTAAAATTTAGCGTGCGCGATCGCGCGGCGCGCGTAGTGCGCGGGCAAATTAAAATTATCGTGCGTTATATAAAGTGCGCGCAGGGTTAAAAAAGTAGCGCTTGTACAATTTTAGGTAGTTCATTGAGATATTGGCCGGTTACTGGTTAACAACTTAACAACAGATAATTTATATTGCAACAACGTAACGTCATCAAAGCCGTTGAGTTCGACTAATGTGACAACAGCTCACGATGCCATGTACGCGGCTTCCTGTCTGTTGTTTGATGTGGAGCATGTGTCGGCAGTGCACTCTTTGATCTCAGATCTCTTATCGCAGGGGATCACGTGACATTCGGCGACCGATTCTCCACTCATTCATTGTCTTTGTCATTACTTCTCGAAAACATGGACACGGACGAGTCTGTCTCTGATTATCAGTCAAAGGGAAAAACTGTGGGGGTTGAAACCTTCAAGAAATGGAACGTTGGTTCACTTATAGGATACCGCACAGGGAAAATCAAGGGCCGTGAGGTAGTCACGGGGGTATGGTGCAAGACCTGTGCAAAACACATTGATAAAATCAAGCGGTCCGGTATATTAAAGGGACAAATGCTGATTGAAGTAGAAAAATATGTTCAGGGAACCAGCTTCGTCACGAAACATACGGTCACACGGCACCTGTCATCTAAAGTGCATCAAATTGGCATTCAGATCGAGAAAGAATCCAGTGATTTAATTAGCGAATCCGTGACAACTTCCGAGCAAAGCTCGAATGCTTCTCAACTGAGTGCCACACCACAACAGAGCGCTTCACAGAGTTCACAGCCTAAGATAAATGTAGCTCTCCAACGACAGTTGACTGTTGAAAGAATCTGCAAAATCTCTGATGTTATTTGTCATAAATTGATGATACGTAATAAAATCAATAAAAAAATTGTATACGAGTTGGTTTTTCATCTAATTCCACTAGAGGAGGCGAATAAGCTGGAGGTCCGAAAAAGCCCGGGTCCGAAAAGGCCAGGGTCCGTCTCCGAATAAGCCAAAGTCCGAATGAGCCGAGGTCCGAATAAGCCGCATACCCCCAACAAGAACGTTGAAAGTTTCAGAAAGAAACCGTTACCATATTCATTTTGCTAGGTTGAACATCCGCAGGGAAATACCCGGATAATAAACCATCATCATTTTAACAAATTAAAGTGTTTGAACCATGTAATTTGTCGTAACATTTTATTACGCACGAGTTTGTGCAGTTTATTTAGTTTAACTCGAAATGTCAAATCACTCGATCTTATACTTGTGCGAAGATACTACCTTCTGTCCCTTTACAAACCAACACAAGTTAGGCCTATATATTGACGAATGCTTCCGCCTCCGGAATGCATCAGGGTGATTAAATCTACTTGGTTTGTTCCCCGAGGCAAATCAGCGACACTTGTCTTTTTCAAATTCACCGGAACGGAAGATTTATTATCACAGGACGCTATTTATAGATTTTTGAAATGGCTCAACTGGGATTCGAGCCCGTGCCCACTGCCGAAAGACTTCCCTACGGCACCAACTCGCCTAGCAAATCAATACCAACGCCCTAGACCACTCGGCCATCGGCAGAGTGGTCCAGGGCGTTGGTGTTGATTTGCTAGGTGAGTTGGTGCCGTAGGGAAGTCTTGTGTGTTCTGTTGATTTTTTAAATGGCTCCACTGGGATTCGAGCCCGTGCCCAGTGCCGAAAGACTTCCATACGGGACCAACTGACCAACTCGCCTAGCAAATCAATACCAATGCCCTAGACCACTCGGCCACCGGCAGAGTGGTCTAGGGCGTTGGTATTGATTTGCTAGGTGAGTTGGTGTCGTAGGGAAGTCTTGACGAGTAAAGTAGTTACCGTAGGTCGGGCATTTCCAGGTTCGTTTCGGCTCTCAGTTCAAATTATTGACATCGATCACGTGATGTTTGTCATGTGCCGCCTACAATCTTTTTCTGCCAGGGTAAAGTCATTCGTCGTAAGGTAAATAGAAGATTATGTCCACCATATGTCTGCGAATATCGGGAAAATATTTCATGAGTGGGACGTGTATCATTTTTACGAGTAATGCCACCATCGTCGGTACGGTTCAAAATACGAAGTATTCAGTAGTAATTGTGGTGAAAAATTATTAGGTTTTTTGACTAAGTCTCGTCATTCGGAAAGCGCGGGCAGCCTTCAAACCACAAGCGCGATACATAGCGCACGTGGTGTTTTCTAAATTTTAAGGACTGCATCTTGATGGTTTCAAGAAAAACGAATATTTGTATATCTCTTTGAGTGACAGACATCACATTAAACAAGATTACTCTGAGGACAAACTCCACATAAAGTGGGTAAACAAACATCCCTTGCAGAATCGGCCTGAGAGTGTAGGATGAATGCTCCAAATCAATCACTCCACATGATTCCACATGTGAATATCACTTGCAAATATTAAATGGAATCATATGAACAGTGTACACTAAACTTGAGTCAGTTACCTCTAAAGGTTTCTCCATCACAGAAGCTATTTGCTTTGCCAACTCCACATAATATTTGGTGCCTGATCCATGGGTTTCTTTTGTAACAGGGTCAGGAATACCCATGCTCAGCAAATATGATTTAAATTTAACTGTCTGAAATGGAAAGTTATGTTAACCCTTTGACTACCAATGTATACAAAATCAAATTTTGTTATTTTAATTATTTAAAAAAAAATGTTTTAAAAAGATTTCAACAAAACCATATCATGTTACCCCCTCCCACACTCACACACTTGACAAGTTCGCTCCTATGAGGGGTCAAATGATATTGCTTTGTTAAAATTAAAAAAAAAAATCAACTGCTTAATTTATAAATTCCGTGGGTGGATGTAGCCAAATAAGTAAGGCCTAAAAAAATCAAAAATCCATTTCTCAGGCCCTCCCACATGGTCCTTTTGTTTGCCGCATGCTCTCTTTTTATAACCAATGCAAACTGAAAAAAATAAAAATTAAATGTTTTATGTCTGAAATTTTACCGAAGTCAATAAAATTGATAAATTTGTCCCTTGAGTGCAAGACGGTTTTGCAATGCTTTAGCATTGCAATGCCTTCTTGCAATCAAGGGACAAAATACACCTCCACCCCGCTATTCTGTAGATTATGAGGTCAAAAACATTAAAAAAAACCAAGAACATGAACTTTTGATGGCAAAGAAATAATTACAAAAATAAAAAATAAAATAAAAAAAATGCCCACCCGCATACAATTTGACAAAAAATGGCCTAAGAAACAGAAGGTCTACTTTGAGGGGCCTAAAGTATTAAAAATACAGTCCATAATCCAGTCCATAGTGAGCATTACCTCTGACACACACCTGGGGGAATTTCTATTAAGACATTGTGAACAAAGCTAACAAGTAAAAGCATTTTGAAATAGAAATCCATCCCTTTTTTCCCCCAGCTGAATCACGTGCATAAACAGAGGAGTAATATAGTAACATGAGGACTGCCTAGTAGAGCAACTGAATCACAATTATTACATTGCTTCTGCGATGGGGGATGGAGGCTGGAGGCTGGGGGGGGGGGGATGTATTGAGAAATGATTGGATAGGATCAAAAGAAGAAGTCAGCATGTACTTTTCTGTGTCTATTACATAACATAGTAGTGGAAAGGGGTATCAAAATGACATTACATGAGTACCACTACTGAACAGTATGTCACATGTAGATTTTTAGGCAGAGCTTTCCGATCATGGACAAAGAAGGAGGTCAAAAGAAGGGATCAGAATTGCAAGCTAACTTTTCAAGTCCACAGTGTAACATCAAGATAAAACAAATGCTACAGCTCAGGCCTGTTGATTTCCCTAAATTTGCAGTGGTAAAAGTCATGCCAAATTACAACAAGAAGGACGCCAACGCCCTATAGCTCACCAACATTCCTCTTTGATAGTAACTTTGGCAAACACAAGAACTGTATCAAACAGGCTCATAACATGCGACAAAGCTTACCTAAACACAACCTCTTAAAATTAAAACACAGAAACTGACGTAAACACTAAGTTAAGCATGAAATTCTGAGCTAAACAGACAACTAAACGCAACTAAAAATGTCAAGAAAAATGTTTAAAATGCAGGGTATGAGGGGTTAATCATGGAACAATGATACTGAGGAACATGTATGATGAATATAAGTGCCATTGGAAGAGAAGGAGCACAGCAGCTGACCTAAACACTTAGTTAAACATGAAATTCTGAGCTAAACAGAAAACTAAATGCAACTAAAAATGTGATGAAAAACGTTTAAAATGCAGGTATGAGGGGTTAATCATGGAACAATGATACTGAGGAACATGTATAATGAATATAAGTGCCATGGGAAGAGAAGGAGCACAGCAGCTGACCTAAACACTAAGTTAAACATGAAATTCTGAGCTAAACAGAAAACTAAACGCAACTAAAAATATAAAGAAAATTGTTTAAAATGCAGGGTATGAGGGGTTAATCATGGAACAATGATACTGGGGAACATGCATGAGGAATATAAGTGCCATGGGAAGAAAAGGAGCACAGCAGCTGACCTAAACACTTAGTTAAACATGAAATTCTGAGCTAAACAGAAAACTAAACGCAACTAAAAATGTCAAGAAAAATGTTTAAAATGCAGGGTATGAGGGGTTAATCATGGAGCAATGATACTGCGGAACATGTATGATGAATATAAGTGCCATGGGAAGAGAAGGAGCACAGCAGCTGATCTAAACATCAAGTTAAACATGAAATTCTGAGCTAAACAGAAAACTAAACGCAACTAAACATGTCAAGAAAAATGTTTAAAATGCAGGATATGAGGGGTTAATCATGGAACAATGATACTGAGGAACATGTATGATGAATATAAGTGCCATGGGAAGAGAAGGAGCACAGCAGCTGACCTAAACACTAAGTTAAACATGAAATTCTGAGCTAAACAGAAAACTAAACGCAACTAAAAATGTAAAAAAAAATGTTTAAAATGCAGGGTATGAGAGGTTAATCATGGAACAATGATACTGAGGAACATGTATGATGAATATAAGTGCTATGGGAAGAGAAGGAGCACAGCAGCTGCTGATCTAAACACTAAGTTAAACATGAAATTCTGAGCTAAACAGAAAACTAAACGCAACTAAAAATGTCAAGAAAAATGTTTAAAATGCAGGGTATGAGGGGTTAATCATGGAACAATGATACTGAGGAACATGTATGATGAATATAAGTGCCATTGGAAGAGAAGGAGCACAGCAGCTGACCTAAACACTTAGTTAAACGTGAAATTCCGAGCTAAACAGAAAACTAAACGCAACTAAAAATTAAAAAAAAAAAATGTTTAAAATGCAGGGTATGAGGGGTTAATCATGGAACAATGATACTGAGGAACATGTATGATGAAAATAATTGCCATGGGAAGAGAAGAAGCACAGCAGCTGACCTAAACACTAAGTTAAACATGAAATTCTGAGCTAAACAGAAAACTAAACGCAACTAAAAATGTCAAGAAAAATGTTTAAAATGCAGGGTATGAGGGGTTAATCATGGAACAATGATACTGAGGAACATGTATGATGAATATAAGTGCCATGGGAAGAGAAGGAGCACAGCAGCTGACCTAAACACTAAGTTAAACATGAAATTCCGAGCTAAACAGAAAACTAAAAGCAACTAAAAATGTCAAGAAAAATGATTAAAATGTAGGGTATGAGGGGTTAATCATGGCACAATGATACTGAGGAACATGTATGATGAATATAAGTGCCATTGGAAGAGAAGGAGCACAGCAGCTGACCTAAACACTTAGTTAAACATGAAATTCTGAGCTGAACAGAAAACTAAACGCAACTAAAAATGTCAAGAAAAATTACTAAAATGTGGGGTATGAGGGGTTAAATCATGGTAAAATGATAATAATCATCATATAGCAGCATAGGGCGAATAAGTGACCTAAACAGAAACTTTAACATTATGGGACACGCACGCTGATGCCGACACCGACGCTGACGCCGACCGATCCAGCCACTCCATAAGCTCACACAACTAAAGTTGGTGAGCTAAAAATGTGCCCAAAATAAAAAGATTCTCAAAAACATTTTGAACCCAAAATCAACAAATTATGTGAAAATGAAAATTTTCCAGGCCATAAGAAAGCCGGAAAGTCATCTTTAAAATATCCAAACAAGAGTGTTTGTTTGCTGTTCCGTGGCCGGCATGTTTCAAAGCTGATCGAAGTCACAGGTCAACAACCATGATGCAACAATGCACTGAGTACATTCAGTTAGAAGAATAAATACAATGTGGTCAGACCTTAGTCTGAAGTAAAATTTCATGATGCAGACATCACAACACAACAGGTGAATAAATTGAGAAAAAAAATAAAATACAATCTGTTTTTTTCAATGGAAGATGATTGTTACACAACATGTGTGCCGCATGATTGTCATGATCACGTTTCCAGAATGAAAAGTTCATTGTTCCATTCAGTTATCTCCCTTTATATGTCTCGCTAATGTTGACAACATGCCAGTAAACAATTCAGAAACACAAGGGTGGAAAAAGCTGAAAAATGAACATTACTTCAGATACATCCAATACCTATCTATCTGTAGACCATACACGGACACAAGTCCACAACACACCTTTTAAATCAAAGGTGTTATTTATTTGAGACACAAATATATGTACTCAGTGTATTCCTGGTTAATGCAGTTGAGTCCATTGTATTCAAACTCTAAACTGTATTAACATTATTTACGAGAATAAACGCAACCTTCATAAGAGAACAATATCATGATTATATCGTTAATCATGATCTTCTTTCCTCAAAACTGCAACTATTATTTTGGCTAATATTGCCCAGCACTATATCTGGCATCAACACCAAGGTCATTTTCTGGGCAATTCAGTTTAACTGAGAAAAAACTAGCATTTTATAACATTCAAATGTGTGTGTCAAGACCCTTAAAATTCTTGAATCTTGTATCTGAAATGAAAAGATTTTTTTGATTTTTGTAATCCAGAAATCATAATTTGGCTGAACCCATGCATGGTCTGCCCTAACCTGGAAGGTTCTTTGTTTGTCCTAATGTTTCCAAATTAGACCAATCTAAAGTCCTGCTAAGAGATTTTTTAAATGACTTCTTGATTTGTCATCTTTTTTTTAAATAAATAATCTAAGTGAGCTTGCCCCATATTTTTTTCAACATAGTATAAATATACCCCAAAAGTATGAAGTTAATGTCATAATGAATGCAAGATATTCATGCTTTGTATATTTGAGAGGAGTTCGCTCAAACAGTTTTGCTGCTTGTTGTGATGTAAGCTCAGACTGTGTGTCGAGGATAAACTTCAGGACCAAGCCATCAGTTCAAGATCATAGATAGAGGCCAAAAGAAGGAAACAGTGCAAACATAAACTTTTTTTGTGTCTAATCCATAACATCATCTCTGACCTTGACCTTGGTCGATATGCAGCACACAGTTTGATGGTGGTCGACGTTAAATAATTTCATCTTGATATCTAATCTCAAACATTTGGAAAATGTTCTGCTGTTTGATCTTTATTTTTAGGTGATGTCAGGAATATTTTTCAATATTAAAACCTTGGTATTTTAAGATTCCTTCACAATGGTAAATTGGTATTAGCATGATACCGAGACCAAACGATATTTACGGTATACTGCCAATCTCTAATCTTTTCACACAAGAATAAAGTTTAGCCAATTGTTTATCCTTATGCTGTCTGCTTTAGAAGACTAACAATCCATTATGTGTAATTCTCATTTAAGCTATTTCCAAAACCAAAGGTCATTTTGGACACTACACATCTATAAATACACCCCAGATGTTTATATAGAATAGAAAGCTGATTAGTAGCAAACAATTTCATCTCTGTGGATGATCTCCAATACATCAACACCTCTAATCACAGACCTGTGGAGTTGGTGAACTTTGTTATTAGTTGACACCAGCACAGTGATCATCACTCAATGTTCAGTTCATATACTTGTATAAAAAGTTAAAAAATTTATAGTAATTTATATATTTTTTATACTTACCAATGACCCAGTCTTAGCTGGTTCTAACTCTTAAAATTCTAGGGACAAACACAAACTTTGCCCCCCAATCCCCAAAATTTGTATCAAAATCCAAAAATTCAATGTCCTATGTGGTCCTCCATACTTTTATCTACCTGTGCATGTGCAGTGTCAAGGAAGTACCAAAATTGGTGCCAAACCTCATTCTTACAACCAGTGCCTGGTAAGCATTAAGTAATCAGCGGGGAAGTATGAGTTCCAAACTCATGGGAAGGTCATCCCCATCTGGGTCACTGGTAAGTATAAAAATATATATATTACTATAAATTTTTTAAAATTTTGATACTGTACCAATGACCCAGACTCAGCTGAATAGAAAAAAGGCTGGAGAGCCTAGGACATAAAAGAAAATCCAATAGACTCAATTACATGTAAACAGAATTATCCCTTCCAGGAGAAAAGGAGAAACAGGCTTTATATGTATCTTTCTTGTTTATACCAAAGAAGAAAGACACAATACCATTCCGTAATTGAGCACAATAACATCAAAGATCTCAATTAACATCCAGTATAACTCATTATACTAATTTTTAAAGGAAAGCCAATAAATAAGATAGTCCAGAGAATGAGACTCTTTATACTCTTTTAAAAGTGTCTGAGGATTGTATATTAGTGCTCGTGTGACACGTGACATATACAAATGCTTCACACCGAGCTACACTTTAAAAATATTACATAAATGAGATAAACATTAGCTTTCCACTTTAAAACCATCCCAGCACCGACTTGGAATTACTGACTGCAGAGGAGGTATTCCCTTGCTTTTCACTATAAAGCAGGTGATATAAGGGAACACCATCCCCCCCCCCCCTTCCCCTTGCCCTGGGTCAAATACGAAGATACAGAGCGAAGAGGGCAGCAGCAGGACAGAGTCAGTGCCAGAACAGAAAGCCTGCATAACTATAGCTGCAACTGTTTTGTGGACGACATTCTGAGCAACAGATAACAGACCTAAACAATGCAGGTCACCAGAAATGAACTCAATATTTCTAAGATAAAAATTTGAAATTTGTGAATGTGGAAGGTTGAGACCAATATGCAGCCTTCATCAAATCGGTAATAGCAACACTATTAGCATAAGCCCAAGATGTAGACACAGCTCTTACTTCATGTGCCGAAATCTTAAGCACAGACTGCTGAGTTGAAGATAATTTTTCATAAGCAGTACGGATAGTTAATTGAATCTACCTTGCAATAGAATGCACTGTAATGTCCCTTCTATTAGGCAGCAGAGACAGAAAGAAACATTTACGTCCCTTTCTGATAAACTCAGATCTACGTTTGTAAATACGTAAAGCTCTAACTGGACAGAGCAAAGGCCTAAGACCATCTGAAGACGGAAGAGCCTTAATTACAATAGGTTCAGGATACTTATTAGGAGCCTGGTTCTTAGCCAGAAATCCAACATTAGTAGTCAAAGTAATAGTATTACCATCAAGGGGTCAGCCGAGTGGGCGACTAGGGCGAAGAAGTTGCCTTGTCATTCCTCAAGTCGCCTTGGCTTACATTGGGGGCGAAATTCAAGTCGCCCTCCAAAACTTCCTTGGGAGACATGGCAGTTTAGTGTATTTTCTTATGTTTTATTTTTTAAAAAAAACCAACACATTCACAAAAAGTAAACATGACGACTACTGTTAAAATCCGCCATACGGCTCTCAAAATAGCCTAAACTAGCCCAATTTTATATTTCTGAAAAGAGTTGTAATGGCGTAGTCGTTCGAACAATACGCCCAAAACTGACAGCAACCAGCATAAAATGCTATTTAAAACCAAAAGTGTCAGCAAAAACAACGAATCACACAACACACGCATCAAGTTTATTAGAATTTATTAAAGTTTGGTAAAAAATCGTTGCAAAACCATAAAAAATGTGCAGGGGACAATTCATCCATAAAAACATTGAAATTGCTTACGGTTACACTCTGTTCCATTGAAAAATTGGTGGCATTGAAATTCGCCCCGCAGTTTTTGCATTGAAACTGAAAGTTTTTCTTTGAAAACTTGTGTTGGAAGGGGGTTAAATGTAATAAGGCTACGATAGAAATCACATATATTAGGATAGATAAGAATGGCAGACCTTATAGCACCAATCGGACATGTCAATGTAAGATGGATTGCAGAAATTGTCATTTTTTCTGAACCGAGTATTATCACCCAGCACAGCAGGTAAGGGAGACAACTGAAATATTTTGTCATTTACCTTAGAAATAAATTAGCTCAAATTGTTAATGACGCTTAATTTACGAAAGATGTTGAAAACTTTTTTAACTACGCTTTTCAATTCAATTAGGACATTCAGAAACCATGAATGACCCAGCTTCTTATGTGAACTTGAAATTTATTTTAAATACTTTAAATATTTTTTTTAAAAGAATATACCTTCTATTACAGAGAAGAACACTCTCACCATGGGTAATGCTAAATTTCAAATCCACTGCACTGAGGCAATCTTTATACAAAATCAACTGCATGGTAACCCTAGTCATCACTACTAGAGAAAGAGTTAGGGTATCAGAAACCATGGACACCACAATTTTTTGTAGGGGAGGGGGGGGGGATTTTAACCTACATGACTAAGTTTTGTGTGTGTAAGTATAACTTTTATTTATTTTTTCTCTCCACAATTGTGTCCTCTATGTACATTTATTTTGTCACAATGTCATATAAGTTTTGTTTTTTTCTGACTTCTCCCTCATGTCCACTGACTTCTCTCTCCTGGCCCTTGACTTCTCCCTAAAGTCTCTGAAGGGAGAAGTCACTTCTCCCTAAAATCAGCTGCCAGGCAGACCCCTGTTACCAACACTACGATAGTCAGAATCATCAACAGATAGTGCATGAAGCTCACTAACTCTTCTAGCAGACGAGAAGGCTAAGAGAAGAGCTGTCTTAAAAGATAAGAATTTGAAGTCCATCGTATCAAGAGGCTCAAATGGCACATCTTTTGGCTTTAGAAGAACCCAAGCTAAATTCCACTTAGGAATTAATCTAAGGGTCCTAGGTCTATTTATCGAAAAGTTTTTCACTAACTTAGATAAAGAGACATTAGATCCAATTTGTAAGCTATCATAATGGGCATAGGTATCTGATAGCATAGACCCATAACCCTTAATAGTAACTGGCTGCAGTTTGATCTCATCAAACAAGTAGACCAGAAAATTAGCAATGTCTGGAATGTAGGGATCATAAATATCAACAGAATGATCCCTACACCACCATGAGAAAACCTTCCACTTAGCAGCATAATTTACCGAAGAGGAGGTCCTTCTACAGTTAGAAATTGCGTCCGTTGCTCATCCTGTAAAATGCTTGCTGTGCATGAAGGACAGCACAAGGGAAATACGTGAAGGTTGAGACCTTGCAGGTTGTGATGCAGTGTGCACGATTTCCCCTGCGAGGAAGCTTCCACGGCATATCCCACAACAGACACCTGAGTAGATTTATCCATGGCCTCTGGGGTGACAGAGATGCTACCAACAGAATCTTGCAGTGAGATTGCTTTATTTTAAGCAATATCTGCTGAATCAACAGAGCTGGAGGATACGCGTATCCTATCATTCCGTCCCCAGAGATCGAAAGGGTGTCTACTGCAAATGCTCGAGGATCTGGGCATGGCGTCACATACATCTGCAACTGATTGTTGAGATGCGTCGCAAATAAGTCTATCATAGGACACTCCCATTGGTAGCAAATCTCATTGAATATACGTTTCTTGAGAGTCCATTCTGACGGGAGTCTGCTAGAATGTTCAGACGACCCGGAATATGATAGACCGATAGGAGAACTTGATGCTCTGGGCCAAACAGAAGGATTCTTTCCGTTAAGTTGAACAATGGAATGGAATGAGTGCCTTCCTGGTTCCGAATATACACTACTATGGTCAAATTGTCAGACAGAATTTGAACATGTGAATTCTGAATAATGTTCATCCAATGACGCTGCGCAAGCCAAACTGACATCATCTCTTTGATATTTATGTGCTTGTTTAGGAACTGTGGATCTCAAAGACCCTGGCACCTCGAATCCGTTGGGCTCAGAGTTGCGCCCCGACCTGTTTGACTGGCATCCGTCATAATTGTAAAATTCGGATCCGGCAATTGCAGTGGAGCTCCCCGAGTTAACCACTGAATATCTGTCCAAGTCTGAATATCTTGTTTCACTTAATCTGACAAGACGATGGTCGTTTCGAGCGAATGAATCTTCACACTCCAATTCTGAGCCAAAAATATTTGGAGTGGCCGAGTATGTAGCTGCCCCATTAGAATAAGATCCGTGGCGGCTCCACACAAACCTATCAGTCGCATGAATTTTCTCTCTGTTACTACATCTGAGTGAAGACAAAAGCGAGCGTAACAACTGATTAATTTTGCTCTGGTTAACAGCAGACGAACGAGATTGTTGTGCAGCTCGAAGCTCATTCCCAGGTGGGTGAATGACTTGGACGGCACCAGATCCGACTTCTTTTTGTTTAATATGAAACCAAGACATCAGAGCAGCTGAAGCAGACTCTGAACATCATTCTGAAGCATTAACTCATTGCTGTACCTCTGAAGAATGTCGTCCAGGTAGGCCAACATTACCGCAGATGAATGAGCTCAGAAATGAGTCATTACCAAGTACATTATTCGAGTGAAAGCCCAGATCGCTAGATTCAGACCGAAGCACATAGCTCGGAACTGAAAAAAAAAAAAAAACGACCCCTAGGACAGCGAGCAAAGATACTTTCTGAATGCCGGATGTACCGTGATGTGAAAGTACGCATACTTGAGATCTATGTTCGCAGCATAATCGTTGACTCGAATGCTCGCTCTGACCGACCGGTTTTCTACGACCTGTAATGCATTCTTCTCCAGAAGAGATTGGACTTCTGATAGAAGTAAATCTCTCTTCTGAAGTTTGACGGAAGCTGAGTCCAACGTGGAGTTCGAGTTAATGGAGTTTTTCTTAGAAGTACCATTTTAGACTTTCGGAAATAACCCTCTACACCCATGGTTCGTCCGTAATTGACAACCAATTGGATAAGAATCTTGACAGCCTTCCGCCTGCTGGAACGCAATAGAGGTTTAGACATCACCTCGTGGACCCACGAGGCTTGCGGGAGGAGAACCTACATCCTCCACAACCCGCACCTTGTCAAGTCGACCTAGGGGCATCTGACCGGTTGTCTCGGCCAGCATACGACCCCTACCTGAGTCGCTACTCTGACGGTCTCTGGAGTAAGACGTAGAGGCTTTCTTATATCCTCTATAGGAACTTCCCTTGGACGAACTCGCCCCAGAAGTGCCTGCATTACTCCCCTCTGCTGAGTTTGACTTTTGCGAAGCAGATTTAAAAGGCAGAGAGTCCGAAGCTATCCTAGTAATCTGTTGATAGATTATAGAAAGCTTAGATTAAGAGAAGCTCTCTGGAGACCGGAGAGACTCGAAGAGAGTTTTTCACCTTACTATCCACTCCTGTGGATGCAGCCAGGGCAGCATCACTTCAAAGTACCTCCACATTGCCACTGAAAGGGTGAAGTTATACGTGGAATATGCTATGGCCCTCAAAAGAACTCTCAAGGAAGTTTGAACATCCTGGAATTCTTTTTCCTTCGAGACGTAGTGATAACGCTCTAGTAAGGTGATCTGCGTAAGATAATGCGTCTAAACTGACTGTTATACGAGATTGTCGTCTCCAGCGTACTGGAATGAAACGACATAGACTCTGACAACGACAACTTCAAGTCTTCTGTCTGGTCTTCAAAACACAGAGGAACTCTCGGCATGCCCTGTCCTGCCGTCTCAATTCTATTTCTATAATAGATGAAAGGCAGCTGTAGAGCATGAGCCAACAAGAAACCGGATTTGCAAGTCTTAGAGGCTAGCTTGAATATAGCATCAATAAGAAGATCAAATGTCCATGTGACATTTCTGGACTGGGTCGGAAACTCAGGCGCAATGTCCCTATTCCGGCCGAAAAAATCTGTGTCCAGTGACGCTATCGGTCTCTTATCAAGTAACGCAGCACTTTGGTCCAGAGGAACAACTTCTGGAAGGTGTTGCCGGATGAAATCTATGGCCACCTTATGTTGTTCGGAAAGGGAAAATTCCACCTCCGCTGATTCCCTATCACCATCCGACTGGACCACAAGTATCTCGGTCGTCCTTTCCTGCTCTGCAGGGGAGCGAATCGACCCAGCCTCCTCAGACATTCCTGTTCTGAAAAGTTTCTGATGGCGCTGGGATGCTGCGATGAATTGTGCTATCAGTGATAGCAAGTCCATCACGGAAGGCTGTGAAGCCGCGGTCTTACGTAAATTAGCCGCTGGAAGCTCCTGGGACGCTAATTCCTGCATACTTCTTATGTGAACGTGCCAACTGAAAAGACCGCATGTCCTTGGCTACTGGATGGCGTGACCTGGTCAATATGGAATCCCTGGTTGGCGAAGCAGGTTGGATATCTGCGGTCAGGTAGCCAAGGTGCGGTCGTGTGTGCTGACGTGTGGAAGAGGAAGCCATTAGATAAGCCACGCCAGACTGTCTATGCGATGGAGCATCCCAAACAGGAGTGGACGTAGGCTCCAACTGACAAACGAATGTACAACATCTGGGCCCAGATGATGCTGTTAGAGAAAGGGGGCCTCTCTCGCTCGCGGTCCGGGTAGACCTGGATGAGCTAGCTACCAGAGTGACTGGCTTCCTCGGTTCCATCCTCTGATCCGTCGTCGCGGAGTACACTGACTACAGCAAATACAATGAACATGAGAATCAGAGGAAGACTTCCTCAATTACAATCAAAAAATATTCTTTCATTCTGAAAAAATATTAAACAGTCATCGTACTCGCACTAACCCTTGAAAACAAAGATACATAATAATAATATAATCCATTACAAACATTTCGAAAAATAATTCAAAAGAAAAATTTTCTCGAAAAAATTTCAAGATGAGCCCAAGTTCCCAAAGGGAATGATGAGCCCAGATGGATCCCAAAAAAGCCTAAGTGTGGACAAAATTTTTAAAACGTGTCTAAAAATTAATGCTGCACTAACGGTCAATATTAATGTATCTGGCTTTGAACAGAACTATATAGAAAACAAGTAATCACTGTTAGAAGTAACCGTTGTCAACGTAAACAAAGGTGAATAAAAACCGGAAACAAGACTCTGAAATATGGCCCGAAATCAATAACCAATTTTAAACACTATCCGATGTAAAACAGAGGCTTCCGGAGAAGAAACTGCAGTACATCAGATGGCAGATACATGACCGAATGCCTAACCACCCCAAGGGTGAGGACGTAACCATGGGGAAAAAACAGAATAAACATTCTGTTACCAAGCTAAAAACTCCCCAAGAAATTTCAGTAAAAAAAAATTACAAAAATTATGCCAAAAGCATGGGAGAATAGCAAGGGGGGTATAAAGGAAAGGGAGAGGAAACACTGAACAAACCGTGGAAATTTCATAACAAGAATGTAAACATCAGGATTATGCCCCGAAATTGGGGAACATGAAATAATTTTGCATAAAAATTATAAGTTACAGCCCTGAACACATCCTTCAACTGATTCTTCCTCTCATCCTCTTATTTCATCCTTAGATCCACCATTTCTTTCATCATTTTGTGTCTAACATCATTTTAACTGAGATTTATAAACACAAATATCAGTGAGATGTTACTGATTTAGGGCCAAACAAAGAAAGAGCTTTTGCGCCAATTTCGGTACTTCACTGTCACTGCGCATGTGCAGTGGATAAAAGTATGGAGGACCACATAGGACATTGAATTTTTGGATTTTGATGCAAATTTTGGGGATTGGGGGCAAAATTTGTGTTTGGCCCTAGAATTTTAAGAGTTAGCACCAGCTAAGTCTGGGTCATTGGTTCAGTATAAAAATATAAGAAATACATTCAAATAACAGAAAATTCAAGATGAATTTAGTATCAGATGGTTCATTACAAAGTGTGCAAAACAAATCAGAAAAATTTTGTTCCTCCAACCTGTATTTGTGCTTGGGTAATTAATAGTAGAAAACTGATTCGTGCTCCCGCATTGTGTCCTTGGGCAAGGCACTTAACCCCAATTGTCTACCTGGGGGCACGATAACGCTGTATACAAAGGCGTACTGCACGTTGAAGATGCGCATGTCTTCAACCAATCTAACCTTGCCTGTGCCACGTCACAGAGTTCAGAGTTACGATGTTGGAAAGCTGACAGCTGCTCGTCATTGCTTGGTGGTTCTCTCCGGGAACTCTGGCTTCCTCCACCTGTAAAACTGTCACTGACATGATATGACTCTGGCTGTTAATGTGTCGTTAAATCCTAATAAAAAAAAAATAAATAAATAAAATAAAAAAAATTATTTCTTTGCCATCAGAAGTTCACATACTTGTTTTTTATGTGTTTTAGGCCTCATAATCTACAAAATGGTGTCTTTACCCTCTTGTGTACAACAAGGTGCCGCCATTTGCATTGCTTTAGCATTGCTGATGGTACCTTGTTGCACTCAAGTGAAGATTTTGTCCATTGTAATAATTTCTATCTAATATTTATTTATTTATTTATTGATGTTTAAGGTCACATATTTCTGCACAATGGCTAATCATGACCATGACAGTTTTATAGGTGGAGGAAGCTGGAAAACATGGAGAGAACTACCAGGGTATTTTTTGTTCTTAAAAATTTGATTAACAGTTTCCATCTTAGTTTCAAAAAGTGATGATAAATAGTGAATATAAGGCCAATACGAAAGAAAAATGGTAAGCATTTGTACATTATTGACTAGCATTTTGCAATGCGAATCCAGTCATCAAATACCCTGACTACCGAGCAATGGCAAGCAACTGTCAGGTCCCCAACATACTAACTCCACACAAGCAGGGTTAGCACTGGTTGAAGACAAGTGCACCATCAACATGCAGTATGGCACAGTACACAACACCACTGTGCCCCCATGTGCGCAATGGGGGTGAAGTGTCTTGCCCAAGGACACAATGCAGTTGCTACAGGAGGGATTCAAACCCAGGACCCCTTGGCTTTTAGCCTGCACTTCTATCTACTGAGCCACTGCACCACATTATATGTGATATGAACCAATTATTGTTTAGTTTAAATTTGCATTGGTAGATTGAGGTTCAGATTCTTTGTTCACAATATACACACATGTAAAGTGATCACAAATACACATATTGCACAAATATAAATAATAGGTAGTATACCGTGGGAGGTGAATTAGTCAGACTAGCTGCCTATCTGCCATCTCCTGAAATAGGGACTAATTGCAAACAGACTGTAACCAAGTGAATCAACTTAACCCTTTGAATAACCAAAGCATCAAAATCATATGACCTCTCTCTGGAACGAGCTCAAGGATCTCGTTCCAATGAGGGGTCATAAACTATGTTTTTGAGAAAAAGAATGAAAAAATAAAGAAAACTAAACTGTAATTTTTGTGAATAGCACTGGCCAGTTTTTGCAGTTACATTGGTTCGAACAATGAATGTGATGCACAATGTGGAAAGGAGCTAAAGTTATTTCATTTGTGGGGGCCAATGCTACAGTCCATCCACAATGCCAGTAGGAGGTAGTTGCTTCAGGGTTGGCAAGGTGCAACCTACTTATTGAGTTCACTCCACTACTCTACATATAACTGAGAGTGACACAAAGTCACATTGTGAATTTGGTGTCGTCCAGACATTGACAAAGAGATACGCCATTATATTTGGGCATGGCATCTACGTTAGCTAACACACTGGTAATAAAAGAGAGCATGCTGCAGCCAATATGACCATGTGGGATAGCCTGAGAAACAGATTTTAACTTTTTTTACCTCTTATTTTTCAGTGCAAATAAAACCAGCATATTATCAGAAAGCAATGAAAGAATGAAAGAAGTCTTTTGAGAGTAAAATCTTGTATGTTGGTTTTAACAGTAAAAGTAATAGAAGAGAGAGAAATCCTAAAATGTTTTACATTGGAACTGCAATTAACCCCCACTCCCTCTTGCATTCCTCCAGTAAATATTGCCACATATGGTATATCACTATTCCTTTAACAAATCACTCCCTCTCGACATTGCAACTGAAAACCTCCTTCCCATTTTTACGAATGGAGTAAAGAGGTTTCTTAAGATTCGTGTGACAGAACTTACCTCATCCTCTGTAATGTCTCCCTGTCTATCTTTTATCTTGGTTGATATTGATTTGGATAAGGTAACCATCTCCTTGGCCTAGAAAAGAAAAACAAAATATTTGTATGAATTGGAAATTATTTTCAGTTCAAGCCACTTTTTATGTAAAAATCGCGACATCGACGCCGTAGCTGCGACGGGTGGTGCAATCTCACAAAATTCTAAGTTCATCAGGGGCCATAACTCCAAGAAAAATATTTGGAACAACACATGCATTGATCAGTGGCTAGACATCAATAAGATACACTTACATGCCAAATATAAAGTCATTCCATCAAGTATTTCAAAAGTTATTGAGTTTTGAAACTTGTTGGTGACAGGCAGGCAGGCAGGCAGACCGGCATCGCCACTTATAGAGCTGCTAGTCGCAACTAAAAATAAGGGACATTGAGGGGATAAACATCATAAAATGTACAGGATGTTTGAGAACTTATTTCGTTTAACCCCTGAAGGCCTGGAGAGTTTCCATACATTATTGCTACACTGTTAGAGTTAATGTTCTGTGACTTTGCTGTGGGGTCGAGTCAAGTCTTGACTTACTCACTTAACTGGATATCTCTTAACTGAATAACCCTATTAATCAGATAGAACTTCTAGACACCAAACCATTTACCATACCTTCAGTAAAAATTTGACCTGTGAATAGAGTAAACTCCTATTGAGAATCTTTGAATAGGTTGAGAAATTACCCTGACAATCACCAAATTTACCTGGTTTATAGTCCTATTTGGACTCATAACATCCGATACTGAGAATCAAATTATCATATTTTGTCTGACAGAAGCTTAGTCAAACAAGATATAGTAGAAAAAGTGCTCCATTTATCACAAAAAGAAGTTAGTTGGATATTTTTCACTGACATTCAATCAACAGGGTTCCGTTGCATAATATGGACACAAATGGTGGGTTGTACATGGTGAGTGAATTGGGGGATAAGCCTTAAGAAATCAAATTTATATTTATAACATAACTGCTTTATAATGACTTTCCATCACAGGTTTTCTAGAGTAGTGTCCCTTTATGAATTTTTTATCAGAAATGTTTAATTACTCATAAATTCTCAGTGGATTTTCTCGAAATGGCCGAGATGGTATATGGACTTAGCTAATTATACAGGTTATGTAGACAGGCTATTCTCATACAGTTCATGGTGCTTTGATTTTTCAATAACAAACATTTACCTAAAGCCTAAAACATAAAAATCTGATTCTCAGGACCTCCTATCTGGTCATTTTGGCTGCCACGTGGTCTCTTTTTTATTACAGATGAAAACTGGTCAAGTGCTGGAAGTCCATATTTGGGCTTTATTCTGAAGTGCAGGTACTGCAAATTAAAGTCTTCAGATTCAATGGCTGTACTTCATATCATCTTTGAAGTGATTTTATTTAGTCAGTTAGGATTTGCCTTGTTGCAATTCAGTTAAACTAGAATAAATCCAAGGTTATGCACCTGAACCCCATCATCTTAAATGCCCATACTCCAATTAATTTACCCACCATACAGCAACCCACTATTTGTATACATAAGACACTAATACCCTCCCCCCCCCCCCCCCCCCCCCCCCCCCCCCCACACTCCCACTTTACTTGACAATTTTCCGATGGCAAAGTAAAATATAAAAAAAAAAAAATCATCCAAACGATAAATTTACAAATATTCAAACCAAGGGTCAATTTAGTGAATTTCCCCTTTGCCTAACATCGCTCAAAATCCCCCAAAACTATTTTAACCCTCAAAGGGCTATTTCAGACTTTTATGATCTCAGTACAGGTGCCCTTGACATGCCATTATCAGGAGGTCCTGCTGACAATAGACAAATTACCTAAACAGTTGTTTCTAGTCATATCTTGAATTGGCTGCCTTGCATAAAATCACTCAAAATTTAAAGCAAAGAAAAAAAATCAACCAATGGACCATTTGCTGGAGGGCGGAGAGGCAATTGAGTGAAAGGTGGGTTTCTTCATAAAATTACTTCAAATCATTCAAATCTCATATTAATCATAAAATTTGGTAAAAGAAATTCTCAATGCATACTCGGGTTGTCATCAGGAAACCATAAAATGTATTATTTTTCAATAAGTCAAGGGGAATAATACTTTGTCATTCTAGACAATATGTGAAAATTTAAAAACAATATCTCTATGCATACTAAGTTATCATCAGGAAACCATGAAAGGTGTTATTCTTCATTGAGTCAAGCTTAGGGAATAACTCTAGAATGGAGAATGTGAATATGGGTGGCCAAATGTGAACATGATCTGTATTTTGTCATTTTAGATAATATGGGAAAGTTTAAAAAAAATATCTGAATGCAATCTCAAGTTATAATCCGAAAAGCATGAAATGTATGTTTTCACTGAGTCAAGGGCAATAACTTTAGAACAGAGAATGTGAATATGTATGGTCAAATGCAGAAATGACCTGTGTTTTGTTATTCTAAATGATGTGCGTAAAGGTTTCAAAACAAGAGGCCCCAAGGGGCCTGAGGGCACTCACCTGACATGGTAGCCTAAATATCAACCCAGAGAATTGATTTCAACAAGTTGCATCTGCTCCTCCTAATTTAAGAAATGCTTATACCAAATATCCAAAGATTCGGACCAGTGGATCTAAAAAAAAAAGAAGATTTTTAAAGAATATTTCTCATATTGAACTAAGCTATAATTCGGGCTCCCACAGTGAGCCCATACATGAACCCAGGGACTTGGCTTTAACAAACTTAAATCTCACCCCCCTAAGGATGCTGCACACCAAATATCAAAACATTCCGACTGCTGGATCTGAAGAAGAAGATTTTTAAAGAAAATTCCTCATTTTAAACTAAGTTACAATTCAAGCCCCCACAGTGAGTCTAAATATGGACCTAGGGACATGGCTTGAACAAATTTGAATCTCACCCCCCTAAAGATGCTGCATATCAAATATCAAAACATTCCAACTGCTGGATCTGAAGAAGATTTTTGAAGAAAATTTCTCATTTTCAACTAAGTTATAATTTGGGCTACCACAGTGAGCCCAAATATGAACCCAGGGACTTGGCTTGAACAAACTTGAATCTCACCCCCTAAGCATGGTGCATACCCAATATCAAAAGATTCTGCCCGCTGGATCTTGAGAAGACGATTTTCAAAGAAATTTGCCTGAAATGCACTAAGTTTGAATTCGAGCTTCTATAGTGAGCCCAAATATGAATCTAGGCAGCCGATTTAAACAAACCTGAATCAGATCCGCCCCAAAATGTTCCATGCCAAATATCAAAAGATTCTGCCTGCTGGATCTGGAGAAGAAGATTTTTGAAGAAATTTGCCTGAAATGCACTAAGTTCGAATTCGAGCTTCTACACTGAGCCCAAATATAAACCCAGGGGGGCGATTTGAACAAACTTGAATCAGATCCTCCCCACAATGTTGCATACCAAATATCAAAAGATTCTGCCTGTTGGATCTGGAGAAGAAGATTTTTAAAGAAATTTGACTGAAATGCACTAAGTTCGAATTCGGGCTTCTATAGTGAGCCCAAATATGAATCCAGGGGGGCCGATTTGAACAAACTTGAATCAGATCCACCCCACAATGTCGCATACCAAATATCAAAAGATTCTGCCTGCTGGATCTGGAGAAGAAGATTTTTTAAGAAATTTGCCTGAAATGCACTAAGTTCGAATTCGAGCTTCTATACTGAGCCCAAATATAAACCCAGGGGGGCCGATTTGAACAAACTTGAATCAGATCCACCCCACAATGTTGCATACCAAATATCAAAAGATTCTGCCTGCTGGATCTTGAGAAGAAGATTTTCAAAGAAATTTGCCTGAAATGCACTAAGTTTGAATTCGAGCTTCTATAGTGAGCCCAAATATGAATCTAGGCAGCCGATTTAAACAAACCTGAATCAGATCCACCCCACAATGTTCCATGCCAAATATCAAAAGATTCTGCCTGCTGGATCTGGAGAAGAAGATTTTTGAAGAAATTTGCCTGAAATGCTCTAAGTTCGAATTCGAGCTTCTACACTGAGCCCAAATATAAACCCAGGGGGGGGGGGCGATTTGAACAAACTTGAATCAGATCCTCCCCACAATGTTGCATACCAAATATCAAAAGATTCTGCCTGCTGGATCTGGAGAAGAAGATTTTTAAAGAAATTTGACTGAAATGCACTAAGTTCGAATTCGGGCTTCTATAGTGAGCCCAAATATGAATCCAGGGGGGCCAATTTGAACAAACTTGAATCAGATCCACCCCACAATGTCGCATACCAAATATCAAAAGATTCTGCCTGCTGGATCTGGAGAAGAAGATTTTTTAAGAAATTTGCCTGAAATGCACTAAGTTCGAATTCGAGCTTCTATACTGAGCCCAAATATAAACCCAGGGGGGCCGATTTGAACAAACTTGAATCAGATCCACCCCACAATGTTGCATACCAAATATTAAAAGATTCTGCCTGCTGGATCTGGAGAAGAAAATTTTTGAAGAAATTTGCCTGAAATGCACTAAGTTCGAATTCAAGCTTCTATACTGAGCCCAAATATAAACCCAGGGGGCCGATTTAAACAAACTTGAATCAGATCCACCCCACAATGCTGCGTGCCAAATATCAAAAGATTCTGCCTGCTCGATCTGGAGAAGAAGATTTTTAAAAAAATTTGCCTGAAATGCACTAAGTTCGAATTCGGACTTCTATAGTGAGCGCAAATATAAACCCAGGGGGCCAATTTGAACAAACTTGAATCAGATCCACCCCACAATGTTGCATACTAAATATCAAAAGATTCAGCCTGCTGGATCTGAAGAAGAAGATTTTTTAAGAAATTTGCCTGAAATGCACTAAGTTCGAATTATACAAAATAAGAATTCTCTGTGCCGTGTAGTTTTGGAGATATGGCAGTTTTAAGGTTTTTCCTATTTTTAGCTCCCGAGGTTCCCACAGGGCAATGAGAAAATTTTTTTTTGCATCAATCAACTACTTATGACCCATTATCATCTCATATCAAATTTGGTTCAAATCGACCTCACGGTTCTGAAAATAGAAATTTTAGGCGTGGCCAAAATTTTTGCCCCTCCCAAAACGAAGGCAAATAATGCCCGACAAACTTCTCTTGAACAAACTTGATTCTAAACCTCAAAAGGACTCTGTATACCACATATCAAGTCTCTGCTACTGGTGGTTCATTAGAAGAAGATTTTCAAAAAATTTGGCCATTTCTTCCCCACACCTCTGCTCAATATGAGCCGAAACCTATTTTGGATAAAAATCAAAATGCCCCTATATAACCACTACTTACATGAAATTTAATTAAAATGTGGCCAGTGGTTTAGGAGAAAGAGGCTCAAACACCACCTTCACGCAGGACGATGGACGACAGACGACGGACGAAGAGTGATAAGAAAAGCTCACCCTGACTTTCAGTCAGGTGAGCTAAAAAAATATCTGAATGCACCATCAAGTTATCAACCAGGAACAAATATCCAGATGTACAAGTGTCAAGTCAAGGGGAATAACATTACGCAGAATGTGAATATGCAAGTTTCAAAATATTATCTGAATGCATGCAGGGACATAAAAACTGGTTTATAGCAAATAAATTACGTAAGATTTTAAAATGGAAAATATACACAACTGCAGATGCTATTCTGTACATTATGAGGTCTAAACATAAAGCAAACCAAGTAAATAAACCTCTGATATTAAGAATTAAAAATTATAAAAAAAAAACTAGACCTGTTCGTAAGCACAGCTAACGAAATACCCCTGCAATGTGCAGGCCATCTCAAAATAAAGATTGCTACCAAGTCAAATTTTAAAAATAGGTTAGCACATTGTGTAGGTATTTCATTTTGATACTCAGAAAAGAAAAGGAAAATAAAGTGTCACCATACAGTGACACAAAAAGATATCCCCGCTTATTTTACAATGCAAGCCTGAATATGGATGATATAGTTTTGGGGTATATACAAACTCTAAGTCCATAAAGGGCAATGACTCTGGCAATAAAATCTAGAACAACATCTGCATTTCACTATGGGTAAACAGCAATAAGATACATTCGCATACCAAATATCAAGTCACTCAACCAAGTACTTTACAAGTTATTCATGATTGAATTTCGGGACGGACGGGCAGATGGACATTCTTACACGTTCTTACTTGTGGAGTATTTCCCATGTTATACCCTAACACCACAAGGTCAAAAAATTAACCCCACAGTGCAAAAAATAACCCCACAAATGGCCACTGTACTAACCCAATCCCACAACTACCACTGACCCTAAAATGTAAACCCCACAATGAACCTCTGCAAAGTTTGGATGGATGGGCAGAGGGACAGACAGACTGACAGATGGACATACCTTGTACTGTGGGTAGAGACATCAACAAGATCGAGTTGCACATCAAATATGAAGTCATTCCATTGAGTACTCTGCAGATTATTCGTGAATTAATTTCAAGGCGGACAAAAAGGGCAATGACTCTGGAAATAAAATCTCGAACAACACCTGCATTTCACTATGGGTATACAGCAATAGGATACACTTGCATACCAAATATCAAGTCACTCAACCAAGTACCATTTTGGGATGGATGGATGGATGGATGGACAGAAGGACTGATGGAGGGACAAGGCAATTCCTATATACCCCCGCTGGGGTATAATAAAGAAATCTCCAAAATCTAAAAAAAAATCTCTAAGTCAGCTAAAATAAAGGCATGAATCAAGGTTTCCAGTGATTCTGGAAGTGTCAAAGAGGGCTCCGAGTTCTTAATTGCTTAAATCAACGCTTGCAGAATGTATTGATATTTTCCTCCATTGATAGACAAGAGTCAAATATCTCTCCAATGTTGAGAGTACTGTTCGATGCAGTTTGTATACAATTTCTAATAGTAAGTGACAATGTGAGACATGGAAACTGTTCAACAATCTTATACTGCTGAATTTTGACTAGTCTAAAATCTCATTTTTAATTTTTCCCAGTAACATTTCCTCTCAAATTATCAAAGCAATACTGATCAAAAATTGAATGAAAATGAAGAAAATTGGAAATTTTCAATATTGTTGTAATTTGTATCTAATCAAGAAACTCATTCCACCAAACCTCACATTTGATTAGTAAGTTAAGAAACAGATGATACATTTTCAAAATATAGCATTGGTTGATGTGTAGAGCTGCCTGATCCTGGTCCCACATCCTGTGACGGGAAAGACCTAAAGGATCCAACGTCTCACCCCATCCGAGATTGCTGGCATCTGCCGTCAGAACACGATTGGACGTGGGTAAGTCCAACAGAACACCCTGCAAAAGCCACTGGACATCCATCCAGGGGAGAAGGTGAGGATAAAGAGATTCTGGAAACTGAAGCACCAGATCCAGAGAATCGACTTTCAGCCTCCAACGACTGAGCAGAAAGTGTTGGAGAGGTCTGACACGCAGCCGACCTAGAGGAATGAGATCCGTCACTGAACCGTAAAGACCGATCAGCCGGAGAATACTCCGTGCCATCGCGGATGTGGACTGGGACAGAGTCAGAGCAAAAGCTGAGAGAATCACAGCCTTGGCCTGGGGAATCGCCACCAAACTGAATTGGGTGCGAAAAGCCATCCCCAGATAAAACAACGGAGAAGGGACCAGGTCCGACTTTTCCTCGTTGACTCTGAATCCTAGCGATGTGAGCAAGCTCAACAGAGTGGCGACATCCGACTCCAGTAAGGCAGCATTGGAATGCCTCTGGCGGATATCGTTCAGATAAGCCGAAGTAGTCACCCTGGACTGTATGCGATGGAAAGCTATCACATGCGATATCAGTCTGGTGAAGGCCCAAGGAGCCAGGTTGAGGCCGAAAGGGATGGCCTTGAACTGGTAAACTCGCCCCAGAAAAGCGAACCTGAGATACTTCCGTGACGCCCGATGAATCGGAACGTGAAAGTAAGCGTCTCGCAGGTCAATGCTGGAAGCGAAATCTCCCTGGTGAATTGAACAGTGGACCGACCTGAAAGTCTCCATGCTGAACTTGGGAGCAATGATAGACTGGTTCAGGATACTCAGATCAATAACCGGTCGGAGTCGGCCATCCTTCTTCGGCACCAAGAACAGGCGGGAATAGAACCCCACTGACTGAATGTTCTTGATGACCTCAATCGCCCCCTTTGTCAGGAGATTGTCTATCTCCATGGACAAAAGTTCGCGACGTAAAACGACTGAAGGAACTGTGGTTGAAAGAGGCACCCTGGACTGAGTCGGGTGCCTTAGGAACGATATTCGAAGCCCAGACTGAACAACATCTAACACCCAAGGATCGGATGTGATGGTGGCCCAATGGTCTGCAAACTCTGCAATCCTTCCTCCAACCTAGGACGAGTCGAGGTGAGGACCTTCATTTCAAGCCCCAACGAGGCCTGCGAGAGGAGAAATCACCTCCCCTACTGAATGAAGAATCCTGGGACTTTCCTCTAGTCTGTCGATGATTACCCGTACCCCTTGAGTAAGAAGTAGAAGCGGTGGCAGAAGGATCAGCCTTTTGCTTCGCAGAGGAAGCAGAAGGGTGCTTGTTAGGCTTGGAACGACCCCTGCATCCCCCAGAAGGCTGATCAAGCTGAAGAAACAGCAGCTGATCTTTGGAATGACGTAGGACGTCATCCCGGACCATTGACATGGAACCATGGAAAAGTTGCGGACCTGCCAAAGAAGCAGATCGAAGAGTAGCACGCTGCTCCTCAGGAAGGGATCGGCCGGTGTCCAGCACAGAGTCCCTTCGAACTAATTCCAGATTAGCCGTGTTACAGGCATGCATGTGAGTAAGGTGCATGAGCGCCTTGGACAGCACACACAAAGGAGCCTGTACCTCGTCAAACTTATCTGGAGGCAGATAAGCAGCTAAAGCTGAGACAACGTGATCGGAGAGAGAAAGCATACCAAGCATCTCTCTCGATAAGCCCAACATGGACTCCAGAGTCGTCATCGGAATGACGGCAGACTTGGGCTTGGAAAGCCAGAGAGAATTGGAATCCTGATTCAAAACCGTCAAAGTCTGGCAGACTGATGAACTGGCGGAATCGTAGGAACGATAATGAGCCGGAGGCAAAAAGGTGTCAACCCTGGTGAAAAACGGAGCCTTCATAGCTATGGAACTCAGCTTAGAGTCCAAGGCTGAAAATGCTTCAACCACCGGTTCCGATTGGCACGGTCGAAGATGCCCAGAAGCAGGTTGCTCCATAGGCTGTTGGTGCACAACCGATGATTGCAGCCTGGCTGACACTGGTTTGATGGTTTGAGATCCGGAAGGAACCCAAACACAAAATCAAGAGCTGACCCCAAGTCCGAAGACTGCTGGCTCTCGACATCAAGCATGTCGGAATCTTCCCCTGAGGCGGAAGACACATAGCCCATCGTGGGCAAACCAGCCGACGCCTCCCATGGTGTCAGAACACCAGGGGGATCAGAAAGCGGCCTGTTTCCAATCCCGGGAGGTAGCACCATAGGGGAGCCTGGAAACCACTCGCTGCCTCGATGGAAGCAACAGGAAGGATCTTTGACAGAACCTGAGTGAGTAAGGAGAGGGCCTCCCTAAGCTCACTGCCCGTACTGGCCGGTTCGACAGGGGAACGAACCGGCAAAGTGGCTTCACCTCTGACCCTCTTAACCAGCGAAGGGTCACGATCCTCCAAAACACCTGACGTGGGACGACGGGCAGCAGCCGAAACGTCTGAAGGCAGACGTGTATAGGGGTACGACACACCCCGAGGATCAATATAGCGCGAACTCATGAGAGTCACCGCGGACCTCTGCTGGGCAGAAGGTCCAGGCTGCACAAAAGACGTTGGTCCCCCAAAACTGGTTGTGTGGCCAGAATGAGTGCACGGAAACGCCACAGAGTTCATAGTGTCCCCACTAAGAACATCCGAATCCAATGACACAACTGTGGTGCTCGACGGCGCAGAGACCACAGTAGAGGTTCTGGCCGGCAGCCACTTCCAACTTCGCCGAGTTGAAGTCAGGGAAGGCTGAGGCCGATACCCCCACATCTACACTCCCAGACACTGCAGCAGACCACTGCAGGTATAAAACTACTGTACCCAACGGCTGAGAGGACACAGTAGGGGGTTCAGTCGGCAGCCACTTCCGACTTCGCCGAGTTGAAGTCGGGGACGGCTGAGCTCGAGGCCGATACCCCACATCCACACTACAGACATCCCTGCAGACCCTTGCAGGGATAAGCCGAGGCCGGCTAAAAAATGGTGCCCAATGACGCTGTAGACGGAACAGCAGTAGCAGCAGATACGACGGGAGCTGTTGGAACTGGAGGAAAAGTGGAGAGAGCCACCTAGCTCGGCCTCCAAAGGAGTCACAACCCTAGTGACAGCCTCAGATGTCGACTGGAGAGGGTGCATAGTCCCGGAACCAGGCATCCCTTCACCAGAAATCCAACAGCTCACGCAGTATCCACCACAGTAAAAAATGAAAGAGTCAATGACTCTGTAGCTCAACTTGGATATGGCAGGAATTAGTACTTGCTGTGACCAAGACAACTGAGTAATGAATATGACAGGAATTAGTATTTGTTTTGGCCCAGTCAACAATAATAAAAGAATTACAAGGTGACTGTAATGGACTACAGATTAAGACCAATCATTGTAGATTATTATTTTTGTGTGGAAATTTTCAGTCCAAACAAAATATTTTCAGACTAAAATTTTTTCTTCTTCTTCTTAAAATTGACCAAAATGCATCAAAACACAAAAAACTAATTTCTGGATTTTGGTCCAAAATTTTCTAAGTCCCACCCGAACCCCAAATTTTCAGGGTAAAAAAAATTTTTTTTTTTGTCTTAAAATTGACCAAAAGGCATAAAAAACAAAAAAACTAATTTCCGGATTTTGGTCCAAAATTTTCTAAGTCCCACCCGGACCCCTAATTTGCATAATTTATTCACGAGAAAAACTCTGTATTATATGTAATGTATCCCATGGTACTAAACATTCATACAAAAATTTATTCAAATCAGATCTTTCATTTGGAAGTTCTGCGCAAAAATCTGATTGCACTTAATTTTGAACAAAATGGCTGCTAGCGGCCATCTTGAATTTCAGACTGGACCCCAAAACACTCCTTCTCGTCCCACAGTGATAACAAAGGTACCCAAGAAATTTCGTGAAGATCGGTTCATAAATACGGCCTCTAGCCCAAGCCGTATTGGGATTTGCACTCACAGTGCTGAAAGTAACACTAAATAAATCAAAGTTAGCCTAATTTGCATAATTTACGCACAAGAAAAAAACCTGTAATATATGTAATGTATCCCATGGTACTAAACATTCATACAAAAAATTATTCAAATCAGAGCTTTCATATGGAAGTTCTGTACAAAAAACAGATTTCGGCATCGTCGGTACAAAATGGCTGCTGGCAGCCATCTGGAATTTGGGACTGCACCCAAAAACACTCGTTCTCGTCCCACGGTCATAACAAAGGTACCCAAGAAGTTTCGTAAAGATTGGTTCATAAATACGGCCTCTAGCCCGAGCCATAGCAGCTTGGCACTTACAGCTCTGAAAGTAACACTAAATAAATCAAAGTTAGTCTAATTTGCATAATTTACGCACGAGAAAAAAAACCCGTATTATATGTGATGTATCCCATTGTACTATACATTTATACAAAACTTTATTCAAATCAGAACTTTCATACAGAAGTTCTGTACAAAAAACTGATTTTTGCATCATCGGTACAAAATGGCCACTGGCAGCCATCCTGAATTTCGGACCACACCCAAAAACACTCGTTCCCGTCCCAGGGTCATAACAAAGGTACCCAAGAAGTTTCGTAAAGATTGGTTCATAAATACGGCCTCTAGCCCGAGCCATAGCAGCTTGGCACTTACAGCTCTGAAAGTAACACTAAATAAATCAAAGTCAGTCTAATTTGCATAATTTACGCACGAGAAAAAAACCCGTATTATATGTGATGTATCCCAAGGTACTAAACATTTATACAAAACTTTATTCAAATCAGAACTTTCATAGAGAAGTTCTGTACAAAAAACTGATTTTTGCATCATCGGTACAAAATGGCCACTGGCAGCCATCTTGAATTTCGGACCACACCTAAAAACACTCGTTCCCGTCCCAGGGTCATAACAAAGGTACACAAGAAGTTTCGTAAAGATCGGTTCATAAATACGACCTCTAGCCCGAGCCATAGCCAATTGTTGACGTACGGACAGACGGACAGACGGACAGATGGACGACGGGCCATGACAATAGCTCAAATTTGACTTCGTCAAAGTTGAGCTAAAAATGCACATTCCCCATGGAAGGGGAATAACTCTCACCAGACATGGTCGAGTCGGGAAGCCCCGAAACGACAGCGTTCCCCACCCCCTGCTGGTGCAGGAGGAGCTGCACATCCCCCACGGAGGGGGAGCAATTCTCACCAGACGTGGTCGAGTAGGGCAGACCCGAAATGACAGCATTCCCCACCCCCTGTGGGAGCGGGAGGAGCTGCACATACCCCATGGAGGGGGTAAAACTCACACCAGATGTGGTCGAGTCGGGGGGCCCCAAAACGACAGCTAAGCGAGACCCCCCCCCCCTCCCCCCACCCTGCAGGTGCGGAGGAGCTACAAATCCCCCATGGAGGGGGTATAACTCACACCAGACATGGTCGAGTCGGGAGGCTCCCGAAACAACAGCATTCCACACCACCCGCAACAAACAGCCACGAGAATGCACCAAGGCGAGGGCAAAAGGAATTGCCCTAAAGGAACCAAACTGGAAATAACAGAGGTGAGAGCAGTAGAAGAAAAAGGTGAACTCAACAGAAACAGAAAGTACAAGAACACCCTCAACTATAGGAGAAGGTGGCAGAAAAAAAACGGTGGGTACACGACAGAACCCAGATGGTCGACACAGACCGAAAAAACAGAAATTCAGCCCTCAACAGAGTGAAGAAATCCTGTCCAGACAGTCTCTGATTGACACCTAACTCCAATAACAATTAAATTCATCAACCGAAAACTTCATTGTTGAATCGCGTTGACACGATGTCGAAAACAAAACATTCACGAAAACAGAATATTAAATAATATACAATGAGAATGTGGTTGAAAATATTAACGAGAATATATAAAACACAGTCCTGTTATTATACGATCTTCAGATCCATAATTCCAGTCACAGGAAAACCATTATCGACGAGTTGAATTATCACTGTTACCTAGCAAAATGGCACACATCCACCACGTGTGCGGATAATCAAAGGAATGATGAATTAATGACGCACTGCGCACTGGTTTACGGAAGACGTGGATTTGTACTATGGAAGAGAGTCCCATACTGGGTGTGTGCCGATGGCGCTCGACCCAGTTTCGGCTTATTTTTTTCGTGGTGTTTTTACACCACTTTTCTTTCCCAAATCTCTTGGGAAAGATTTAAATAGAGAGTATTTTATCTGAGGTAGGTTCTTCCACTGTAGTGCAAACCTGTAGTAAACAATTGCAAGGTAGGTTGATAAGAAATATTGATGCATAACTGCACTAAGTTTTTACTAAGTTCATCAGAAGTTGTCCAATGGCAACTATTTTTGACGAAAATGGAAGAAAATCGATAGCTCCCATCTAGAGGTCACCCCAAACAAGCACACCGAGTTTCAAAGTGGTCCAATCAAATATGTGTACGTTGCCAACGTTTTTTGACAGAAATTGAAGAAAACCATCTAGAGGTAACCCCAAAGAAACTTACAAGGTTTCAAACCATTCTGATCATAAATGTGCCCTGTTGGGTGTGCCAAAGGAATATATTGATGCCTGGCTAAACTTAGTTCAAAGGTCGTTGCCAGTGGCAACATTTTTTGACGGAAATTGAAGAAATTCGATAGCTCCCATCTAGAGGTCACCACGAACAAACATGCCAAGTTTCAAAGCGAGCTGATCATAAATGCGACCTGTAGGATGTGCCAAAGGAAAATATTGAGATCTAACAGAATTTGAAGAAAACCATCAAGAGGTTACCCCAAACAAACTTACCAAGTTTCAAACCATTCTGATCATAAATGTGCCATGTTGGGTGTGCCAAAGGTATATATTGATGCCTGACTAAACTAAGTTCTAAGAACGTTGATAGGGGTAACATTTTTTGACGGAAATTGAAGAAAAAAGATAGCTCCCAGCTAGAGATCAACCCAAACAAGCATACCAAGTTTCAAAGCGAGCTGATCATAAATGCGACCTGTGAGGTGTGCCAAAAGAAACTGTGGACACACGTAGTATGTACGTATGCCTGGATGCACGTATGTATGTACGCCGACAGACTAGAAGTGATGGCAATAGCTCAGCATGACTTTGTAAAGTTGAGCTAAAAATGATAAATTTAAAGTAATTTGTATATTTTTTATACTTACCAATGGCCCAGACTAGCTGCTGGTGCAAACTCAATATAATTCAGGGCCAAACACAAATTTTGAACCCCCAAAATTTGCATACAAAACTGAAAAATTCAAGGCCTATCTGGTCCTCCATACTTTTGTTAACTGTGCGCGGCAACCAGGAAGGTACTGAAATTGGCGCCAAGCATCATTCTTTCTATGGTGCCTGCTAAATGTTATAATCAGCGGGAAGGTATGAGTGACCACTCATGGAGAGCCATCCCCATCTGGGCCACTGGTAAGTAGAAAAAATATACAAATTACTTAAAATTTATCATATTTTTATACTACTACCATTGGTAAGTATAAAAAATGTACAAATTACTTAAAATTTATCATATTTTTATACAACAACCAATGGCCCAGACTAGCTGAAGCGTAAAAAGGTGGGAGGGCCTAGGACTTAAAAGGAAAATCCAATACTTTGATAAAGAATAGATCCAACGGGAGAATAGAAGACATAGGGATTATATATGTCCTTCTCTTATAAGAAAAGAGAATGACAGAACACCAACAATGTAATTGAGAATTACATAATTTCTCCATTTAATTCCAGCATAACCAATTATGCTAATTCAGTGAAGGAAACCAATTATAAAGCTAGTCCAGAGAATGAGATGCTTTATACTCATTTAAAAGTGTTCAAGAATTGTATAGAGACGCTCGTTTGACACTAACGTATACAAATGCTTCACAATGAGCAACACTTTATAAACAGTACATAAATGAGACATAGTTATTGCTTCACACTGAGCTACACATTAAAACCACCCAGCACTGAGGCTAGACTACTCTCTGGAGGAGGCATTCCCTTGCTTTTCACTATAAAGCCAGATAACATAAGGGAAAAACCGCACCCCCCCCCCCACCCCTTCCCCTTGTTCTGAAGGAAAATTCCTCAGAATGAAGGGGGTAGCGGAATGGTCTGCTCGAGCAGACTGCCTAAACATCTTATAGATGTAATATAATGGACAACATCTGAGCAACAGAAAGAGGACCCAAAGATCTAAGGTCACCGGAGATAGACTCTAAATTTTTAAGGAAAAGCTTGGTCAATGAAGAGGGCTGAGTTCAGTATGCAACCTTCATAAGATCAGTAATGGCTATAATGTTAGAATAAGCCCAAGAAGTGGACAGTGCTCTAACCTCATGGGCTGAAATCTTGTTGACAGAACGTTGATCCGAAGATAGACTTTCATAGGCAATACGTAGTGCCAACTGAATCCATTTAGCGATAGAATGAACAGATATATCTTTTCTGTTAGAAATCAATGAAAGAAAGAATCTTTTTCTTCCCTTTATAATATAAGCCAATCGATGTTTATAAATGCGCGTTGCTCTAACTGGATACAGCAAAGGTCTACAGTTGTCCAAGGACAGCAAAGCCTTAATGATAATAGACTCCGGCCACTTATCCAGAATCTGATTCTTAGCCAAAAATCCCATTTCCGTAGTAAGGGTAACAGTATTACCCACACTACAGTAATGGGAATCATCGACAGATAATACATGAAGTTCACTAACTCTTCTGGCAGATGCAAAGGCAAAGAGAAAGGCCATTTTATAGGTCAAGAATTTGAACTCTACATCTTGTAATGGCTCAAAAGGTCTTAAAGAGCTTCCTGAAGCTTCAACAGAACCCAAGCCAAATTCCATTTAGGAATTAATCTGGGGGTTCTAGTCTATTAATAGAGAAATTTTTAACTAGCTTGGATAAAGAAGAGTCTGATCCAATAGCCAAGTTATCATGATGAGCATAAGTATCTGATAACAAAGACTTATAGCCATTAATAGTGACGGGCTGCAAGTTTAATACATCAAAGAAGTAAACCAGGAAATTGGCAATCTGGGGAATGGACCGATCATAGATGTCTCCAGACTGGTCCGTACACGTGCACCAATGGAAGAAAACCCTCCACTTCGCTGCATAATTCAATGAAGAGGAGGCCCTCCTACAGTTAGAAATTGCGTCCAGTACTCGTCCTGTAAAATTTTTTTGGTGCAGGAAGCACCACACAAAGGAAATATGTGAAGGTTGAGACCTTCCGAGTTGTGATGCAGTGTGCAGGACTTCCCCTGATATAGGATGTCCTTTCGAGGAGGAAGCTTCCGGGGAATGTCCCAAAACAGACAACTGAGAAGATTGATCCAGTGTTTCTGTGACAACAGAGGTGATACTAGCAGGATTTTGCAGTGAGACTGTTTAATTTTTAACAGAGTCTGCTGAATCAACGGAGCAGGATATGCCTAACCTTTCATTCAGTCCCTTGAGATCGATAGAGCGTCTACTGCATATGCTCGATCATCTAGGCATGGCGACACAAACGTTGGTAATTGATTGTTCAGGTTTGTCGCAAAAAGATTAATGGCTATAATGTTAGAATAAGCCCAAGAAGTGGACAGTGCTCTAACCTCATGTGCTGAAATCTTGTTGACAGAACGTTGATCCGAAGATAGACTTTCATAGGCAATACGTATTGCCAACTGAATCCATTTAGCGATAGAATGAACAGATATATCTTTTCTGTTAGGAATCAATGAAAGAAAGAATCTTTTTCTTCCCTTTATAATATAAGCCAATCAATGTTTATAAATGCGCGTTGCTCTAACTGGATACAGCAAAGGTCTACAGTTGTCCAAGGACGGCAAAGCCTTAATGATAATAAACTCCGGTCACTTATCCAGAATCTGATTCTTAGCCAAAAATCCCATTTCCGTAGTAAGGGTAACAGTATTACCCACACTACGGTAATGGGAATCATCGACAGATAATACATGAAGTTCACTAACTCTTCTGGCAGATGCAAAGGCAAAGAGAAAGGCCATTTTATAGGTCAAGAATTTGAACTCTACAACTTGTAATGGCTCAAAAGGTCTTAAAGAGCTTCCTGAAGCTTCAACAGAACTCAAGCCAAATTCCATTTATGAATTAATCTGAGGGTTCTAGGTCTATTAATAGAGAAATTTTTAACTAGCTTGGATAAAGGAGAGTCTGATCCAATAGCCAAGTTATCATGATGAGCATAAGTATCTGATAACAAAGACTTATAGCCCTTAATAGTGATGGGCTGCAAGTTTAATACATCAAAGAAGTAGACCAGGAAATTGGCAAACTGTGGAATGGACCGATCATAGATGTCTACAGACTGGTCCGCACACGTGCACCAACGGAAGAAAACCCTCCACTTCGCTGCATAATTCAATGAAGAGGAGGCCCTCCTACAGTTAGAAATTGCGTCCACTACTCGTCCTGTAAAATGTTTTCCGTGCAGGAAGTACCGCACAAAGGAAATACGTGAAGGTTTAGACCTTCCGAGTTGTGATGCAGTATGCAGGACTTCCCCTGACATAGAAGGTCCTTTTGGGGAGGAAGCTTCCGGGGAATGTCCCAAAACAGACACCTGAGAAGATTGATCCAAGGTTTCTGTGACAACAGAGGTTATACTAGCAGGATTTTGCAGTGAGACTGTTTAATTTTCAACAGAGTCTGCTGAATCAACGGAGCAGGAGGATATGCATATCCTTTCATCCGGTCCCTTGAGATCGATAGAGCGTCTTATTATTTATTGATGTTTAAGGTCACATATTTATGCACAATGGCTAATCATGACCGTGACAGTTTTACGGGTGGAGGAAGCTGGAGTACCCGGAGAGAACCACCGAGCAACGACGAGCAGCTGCCAGCTCCCCAACATCGTAACTCGCATTAGATTGGTTGGAGACATGCGCACCATCGACGTGCAGCACGCCATAGTACACGGCGTCATCGTGCCCCCACGCGGGCAATGGAGATGAAGTGTCTTGCCCAAGGACACAACGCGGTTGCCGCAGGTGGGATTCGAACCGAGGACCTCTCGGCTTGCAGCCTGCACCTCTACCTACTGAGCCAGATAGAGCGTCTACTGCGTATGCTAGATGATCTAGGCATGATGACACAAACGTTGGTAATTGATTGTTCAGGTTTGTCGCAAAAAGATCTATCATGGTATGATCCCACTGGCAGCAGATCCGACTGAATACTCGCTTGTTGAGAGTCCACTCCGATGGTAACAGGAGACCTTTTCGTGAGAGCGAGTCTGCTAGTACGTTCAGGCGACCCGGTATATGACAGACTGAGAGATGAACATGATGACTCAGAGGGGCATCGGAAATTATAGTCTCGCTCAGACTTGCGCCCCTTTCCCGAGTCGCTATATCGACGACATCTGGAGTAACCGTAAGGTTTCCTGTACCCTCGCGAGGAGTTCCCTTTCGATGATTCTGAAGTGGAGTGACCTTGCCTATTTCGGCCTGCTGAAACGTGTTGTTGAGATGCAGATTTCAATAGCAGTGCACTGGAAGCTTTCTTGGTAGCTTGTTCATAAACTAACGAAAGCTTGTCATCAAATAAAGTATGGCCGGAGACCAGAGTGACTCAGAGAGAGCTTTTCACTCTGTCATCGATAATTGATGACGACGCAAGGGCTGCATCACGTCTAACCAACTCCAAATTTGCCACTGTCACTAGCGGAGTGGTCTGTGGCATACATGACTGCCCTGGAAAGAACTCTTAGCAATGAAAGTCCTCAAATTCCTTCCCATTTAGACGTTGCGCCATAACCCTGGTGATATGGTCTGCGTAGGACATAGCATCCATAATCACTCTATTAGATGAAATAGAAGATTCCATTACAGCCATGCGTAACTGAATGATGTAGGCAGGGACATATCCAAGTCTCAAGCCTGCTCATCAAAAAGCAGAGGAGCTCTCTGGGCATATTCTCCAACCGTTTTAAAATAATATGGTCCAGGAAACGAAGATGTGCGCAATCTGCGACAGCAAATCTGTTGCAGAGGCTTAGGAGCAGCAGTCTTCCGTTTTTTGCCACTTGCTGCTCCTGGGACTGAGATCCGGATGTAGATCTCCTCTCCGCACGTCCCAATGAATGAAGCCTCAGATCACTAGCTACCGGATGGCCTGACTTCACAGGCAAAGACTGGGTGCATCTTCGTGCAGCTGCCTGGATATCCGAAGTCGGGTAGCTAGCGTGCAGTTGTGTGTGGTTTTCTGAAGTTGACGTTGATGGCGAGACTGTAGCCGACCCCAGATGGAGTCGAGACGGAGCGTCCCGAGCGGCAGTTGTGGACTTAGCGCCAGTGCAGGCAAGTTTCTCAAAACAACATTTCGCCCCAAATGTTGATGGGTTAGAGAAGGCTCTCCCGCTCGTGGTCTATTGGACCTCGCCGAGCTTCCCAAAGAGAAACTTGCAGGCTTCCTCCCTTTTGCCGTCATCGCTGGGTGAGTTTTAGTTTTTGAGGTGCTCACTCTACTCAATTCTACACTTCCTTCAACCGCAATGGACTTACCCGGTGTTACGGCTCCCACTATCAGGTTGGCCGCTTCACTGGTCGAACTGGCTGCTGAAATAAGAGGTCTTATTCCGTGTTTAATGTTAAGGAAAACTTTAGCAGCCAGTTCTGTTTGGTCATCAGAGTGCAACAATAGCAGCACACTTTGGACGGGTTTCGCAATACCATCACCATGTTCTTGTTCCTCTGAAAAAGAAACTGAAAAACTTGAATTATCCTGCGGTGAAAGCTTCGGCATAGGAACCTCACCACCAACGACGTACTGCGACAACCGTCACCAACGTCTGTCATCCCAATGAACACATGTAGGACAAGAATCTGTAGCAGTGCATCGACTACAGGCAATGTAACAAACATGTAAATCCGAGGAAGGCTTTCTCGCCTTGCATTTAGAGCAGTAAGCATTCATAATTACAATCAAAATACAAAGTCGCTAGCACTCCTACAAACTCCACAATAAAATATATGATAAAGATACATGAATAATAGCAATCAAAAATACACTTGAAAAATGAAAAAAAAAAGTATTATAATACTAAATACCACATGTTAAGGGTGTTGACAAATGTAAACGACTTCAATACAAAAAAACGGAAACAAAACAACAGGCACGCTAAAAGGCCTAAAATCAGTAACCGATTTAAATGCTACCAGAGGCAAATTAAAGCTAGATCTTCATGCGAAGAAAAAACGATACTTTGGATAGAAGATGCCAGGACAAAATGACCCAACACCTCTAGGGTGAGGACGTAACCATGGGGATAAACAGAATAAACATTCAGTAATACAAGTTAAACTCCCAAGACATTTAAAAAAAAATTTCAATAAAAAACAGCCAAAAAGCTGTGGAGTTTAACAGGAGGGTTCATGGAAGGTTATGGAAGGAACACTTAACAAGTAGGTTAATCATTAGCAAGAATGATGACGTCAGGCGCATGTCCCAAAAATGGGAAACGTGAAATAATTTTTATAATTATTATAAAGTTACTGCCCTGAACGTTTGAAACCAACATTGTTCACTTCCATCATCCATTTATAGCCTTGAATCCACCAATTCTTTCACTGATATGTGTCTGCCATCCTCAAAAAAGAATATTTAAAGCACAGATGTCACATCGTTGTTTACTGACTTAGGGACAAACAAAGAATGATACCAATTTCGGTACCTTCCTGGTTACCATGCATGCACAGTTTACAAAAGTATGGAGGACTAGATAGGACTTGAATTTTTCGGTTTTGTATGCAAATTTTGGGGATTGGGGGGTTCAAAATTTGTGTTTGGCCCTGAATTATATTGAGTTTGCACCAGCATCTAGCCTGAGCCATTGGTTGTAGTATAAAAATATAATCTATTAGATCTTGTTTGACAGATATCAAACATGCTAAAGGAGGTTAAATGCTTGTATCAGAAGTACTTGGACCAGATAGGCTAATAAATGTGGGCAGTTCAGTGGATGCCAGTGGAATAATATCAGAAGATTTTTTATTCAATTAACAAAAGTTTACTTTACAGCCTGCATGCAATTAACCCACCAAATTTGTAATGAAGACATGGTAGAGACAGACTGGTGGACAGACAGATGGATGAATAGATGGACAGAGAGACAAATGAATGGATGGATGGACAGATGGATGGACAGATGGATGGATGGACAGACAAATGGATAGATGGATGGATGGATGGATGGATGGATGGATGGATGGATGGATGGATGGATGGATGGATGGATGGATGTGTTTATATTTGACTACTGATGTGGCTACGATTTGTCATAAATGAATGGATGGATGGATGGATGGATGGATGGATGGATGGATGGATGGATGGATGGATGGATGGATGGATGGATGTGGATGGATGGATGGATGGATGTGTTTATATTTGACTACTGATGTGGCTACGATTTGTCATAAATGAATGGATGGATGGATGGATGGATGGATGGATGGATGGATGGATGGATGGACGGACGGACGGACGGACGGACGGACGGACGGACGGACGGACGGACGGACGGACGGACGGATGGATGGACGGATGGACGGACGGACGGACAGACAGATGGATGGATGGATGGATGGATGGATGGATGGATGGATGGATGTGTTTACATTTGACTACTTATGTGGCTACGATTTGTCATAAATGGATATTTATGTGGCTCTAGCCATGTAACAGAATTTTCTAGGCATTTTCTAGGAATTTTCTTGTCATAAATGAATGAATGGATGGATGGATGGATGGATGGATGGATGGATGGATGGATGGATGGATGGATGGATGATGGATGGATGGATGGATGGATGGATGGATGGAAGGATGTGTTTACATTTGACTACTTATGTGGCTACGATTTGTCATAAATGGATATTTATGTGGCTCTAGCCATGTAACAGAATTTTCTAGGCATCTGAAAATCATCTATGTGACTAAATAAGACATTTTACATCATATTCACATTAAAGGTTGGAACAGTGATGTAGTAATTCTTGGACATCCTTCCTTTGGCAGCCACATAATTGACAGCCTTATAAAAGTGAGAAGTCACTTAAAAATATAAGACTCATAAAATTATATATGGACAGCCACATAAAAGTTGGGAAGCCACTTAAAAATATATGGACAGCAACATAAAAGATTGGAAGCCACATAAAAAATAAGGACAGCAACATAAAAGTTAGGAAGCCACATAAAATGTATATAGACATGGGCACATAAATAGCCATTTCTTAGTAGAAAATAGGCCGATGAAATCGTCAGATGTGTACCCATACATGCAACTAGTAGAAAGCTGTATGACAGAGGGCCACCACGGATGCCGACATTATATACACCATACATGGCATGGGTACATATAGAAATGGATTGGAGGAGTGTCTAATTTGATGGATAAAGGGTTAATATCTCCAGATCAAATTATCAGATTGACATAAAAAAACTATACAGCACAGCACATCAGTAACCTGAATAAATATATAAAGTAAAATGACAATCGGATTGAATTTTTTGAGTTATCTCATGCCAAAGGGATTGGAAGAATTTTCAATTTGAAGGATAAAGGGTTAATATCTCAGGATCATATTATCATAGTTACACCAAAAACTATACAGCTCAGCACATCAGTAACAAGAACACAAATATAAAGTAACTTGACAATCCAAGCAATATTTTTCAAGTTATCAAATGCCAAAGGGATTGGAGGAATTTTCAGTTTGAAGGATAAAGGATTAATATCTCAGGATTAAATTATCAGATTTACACCAAACACTATACAGCTCGGCACATCAGTAACCTGAACACAAAAATAAAGCAACTTGACAATCCTAGCAATATTTTTCAAGTTATCGAATGCCAAAGGGATTGGAGGAATTTTCAATTTGAAGGATAAAGGGTTAATATCTCAGGATCAAAATAACAGATTTACACCAAAAACTATACAGCTCGGCACATCAGTAACCTGAACATAAATATAAAGTAACTTGATAATCCAAGCAATATTTTCAAGTTATCGAATGCCAAAGGGATTGGAGGAATTTTCAATTTGAAGGATAAAGGGTAAATATCTCAGGATCAAAATAACAGATTTACACCAAAAACTATACAGCTCGGCACATCAGTAACCTGAACATAAATATAAAGCAACTTGACATTCCAAGCAATATTTTTCAAGTTATCGAATGCCAAAGGGATTGGAGGAATTTTCAATTTGAAGCATAAAGGGTTAATATCTCAGGATCAAAATAACAGATTTACACCAAAAACTATACAGCTCGGCACATCAGTAACCTGAACATAAATATAAAGTAACTTGACAATCCAAGCAATATTTTCAAGTTATCGAATGCCAAAGGGATTGGAGGAATTTTCAATTTGAAGGATAAAGGGTTAATATCTCAGGATCAAATCATCAGATTTACACCAAAAACTATACAGCTTGGGAAATCAGTAACCTGAACACAAATATAAAGTAACTAGACAATTCAAACAATATTTTTCAAGTTGTCGAATGCCAAAGGGATTGGAGGAATTTTCAATTTGAAGGATAAAGGGTTAATATCTCAGGATCAAATTATCAGATTTACACCAAAAACTATACAGCTCGGCACATCAGTAACCTGAACATAAATATAAAGTAACTTGACAATCCAAGCAATATTTTTCAAGTTATCGAATGACAAAGAAATGGATACGGATGCCGGGCGGACAGATGGACAGACGGACGGATAAAGGATGGACGAACGACGGATGGCCACCCCGGATGCCGGCATTATGTGTACCATACATAGTATGGGTACACATAAAAAACCACATAACTGGCAGCCACATAATTGATAGCTACATAAAATTTGACAAGCCACTTAAAAATGTAAGCCACATAAAATATGAATGGACATTGGACACACAAACAGCCAAAAAGGCCACATAATTTTGAGGAGCACTCAAAATATAAGCCACATAACTATTGGTTGGACAAAGGAGCCACATTAATTTGAGAAGCCACTTAAAAATATAAGCCACATAACTACTTACAGCCGTTAATTGAAAGCCACATATCTACTTGGATGTGACTACCTTTTGGATGGATGGGTGGGTGGGTGGGTGGGTGGGTGGGTGGATGGATGGATGGATGGATGGATGGATGGATGGATGGATGGATGGATGGATGGATGGATGGATGGATGGATGGATGGATGGATGGATGGACAGTCAGATGGATGAACAGTCAGATGGATGGATGGATGGAATGACAGACGGATGGATGGATGGACAGATGGATGGATGGACGGATGGATGGACAGACGGACAGATGGACAGGCGGATGGACAGATGGACAGACGAACGAACAAATGGACGGACGGATGGATGGACAGACAGACACATGTGAACCAGTATAATCCACAATCTCCTTGAGAATTGGGGTATAAAAATATTATAATGTATCAAGAATTTACCCTGATAATCACTGAATTCCCTTCTTTTTACCTATATTACTTCACAATATCCAGTGTGGGCATTTAATCCATTATATCTTGTTTGACAGAGCTCATGGAGCTCTGCCAAAGAAGATATAATAGAATAAATGCTCAATTTTTATCTCGAGTTTTAGAAAGGGACCAAATCCCTGTTAACTGAATACTCCTGTTAATTGAATAATCTTCACTAGCAGAGTAACCATTCAATTACCACAGTACCACTGTACTATCAACATTCCATGTGCCCCAGAAATTACCTTGTCAATCAGTTTACTGAGATCTTGAAAGGCTTGAGATATATCTTTACTGGTTGCTTGATTTCTCTGTTGTATAGAACGCTCAATTCCAACTATACCAGCTGCTCTGTGTTTTGACTGGAAAATATTTGAAAACGGAATTATTTCATGTGCTGTGTAAAGTTCATCAAACAAATTTATCAGATGAACTGACAATAATCTATAACAAAGAAAATGGCAATCAATGTATTTTTCTCAATTGTTTCCTTCTTTTTTCCAAAAGACAGCCTTCAGAAGAAGACTGGAACAAGACAGATACATTTTACCCTCAAGGGCCTAATTTCAACTTTGATCACATTTTTGACAACAGGACAGGTGCCTCTACATGCTGCCTTTGGGTCTTCTCACAAGTTACATTCTAAGTACATTGGTAGTTGTTTTTAGGCAAGTCTTGGCTGTCTATAAAGACAGCCAAGACTTGCCAAAAACACCAACAAAGTCACAGAATGTAGACTGTCACAGTCTAGTAAATATATGTAAAAATATCTAGGCCTTTAATGGTTAAAGTCTGGGCTCCTGAGTTATGCTATGAAAACACTTTTTTAAAGATATGAGAAGTGGCAGACAATGTCATCTTCCAATTAAGTGTGTTTGTTTTTTGGAGTTTACCAACCATTCAACTGCCAAGCAGCCAGAGTCATATGATGCCAGACAGTTTATTTGTAGTGGGAGTTGGAATACCCAGAGAGTACCAACAAGCAGAGTCGAGAAACTGTCAAGACTCTCTTTACTTACTAACCCAGGACAAGCAGAGTTAGCAGCTGTTGAAAGCGAGTGCACCAGTGACATGCAGTATGCCTTAGAACACAGTGTCACCTTGCCTTATCATGGGCAATCAGGATTATGTGTCTTGCAGATGGCACAGTATAGGATTGAACTGTCAAACTTTCGATTTAAAATCCAATGTTATAACCAATGAGTCACCGCACTCCCTCCAATTAAGGGATAAATCAGTCAAACATCAAGTTTGGTCAGTGCCAAATCTAAAAACCGGACTGCTAGACACCAATATTTTTCACAACACAAACCACTGGCCTTTTACCAGATAAATTGGTCAGAGCTACCCCAGTGGCAGAAACCCAAATTTTTTTGGCTCATTGTTAGGTCTTTTCTTGGTAAAATCTTGCAAAATGAAATGAAAAATCTAACTGTATTTTTAGACTAAATTTTTGATAATTGACCCAAAATGGGAAGAATTTGTTTTTTCACTGTGGTATTTGTTGAAAATATTTATTATTCTGGCAGAGTCTGGTGGAAAAGTTTCACATGAAAGTGACACATGAGATGAGAGGTTGCAAATGCTTCCAATGTTAAAAAAAACTATCAGAAAATTGTCTCATAAATCCCACTTATCAGTTTTAGTAGTAATATGTATAGCAAAATAGTTTCTGTTCCCAAAGACAGGAGTGAGCAGAACAACTGTTCCAACACACAGCCATGAGGATTTATACCATGACTGGTATGTGTATTCAAGATTTATTTATTAGTGTTTAACTGGCTGAGTGATAGAAGCCGCTATCATCATTTTATGAAAATAATTAATAAATAAAAATAATTTTGTAATTATTTCCTTGCCATCAAAAGTTCATGTCCTTGGTTTGTTTTATGTTTTAGTAAAGCTTCATAATCTACAGAATAGCATAGTGGTGGTGTATTTTGTCCCTTGAGTGCAATTAGGCATTGCGAAGCCTTGTTGCAGCCAAGGGACAAATTTATCAATTTTATTATGTTGGGTAAAATATCAGACATAAACCATTTAATTTTTTTTTTTTTTTAAGTTTGCATTGGTTATAAAAAGAGAACATGCAGCTGCCAAAAGGACCATGAAACAGATTTTTAACTTTTTTATGCCTTATAACAAAGTTTGAATACTAAAACACCAAAACACTTCAACACTGACAATCTGACATCAGATTTTTATGCTGTTTATTAGAATCATGTATATTCAAACCATCAACATTTGTCTGATGGGGCTTTCCTCTTATCGGCTCAACACTGACTTGCAAAAAAGTGAAGGTGATATTTTTATTTAAAAATATAAGTTTTATCCATTAATGTGGTATGAATACAGAACATAAGCATGGTAGAGTACGAGAAGACACAAATAAACTATCTTTGTTAGAAGTTTTTCCCATATTGATCTTGCAGCCACTGCACTCGTAAAACACCTGAAAGATTCACAACTCAGGTCACTGATTTCTGTCCCCTGTACTCAACCCTCATTGGATTCTGCCTGTCTTCCAAAAAATTGTTGAATTGCTATGCCAGTGTGTTTTAGTCAAGACTTGACTGTCTGTGCAGACTGCCAAGACTTGATTAATGAAAGTGTCAATGACACTGTAGCTTAACTTGTGTGTTGTGTTTGATGAAAAGGATAATGTTCAATGTTTATGAAATGATTATGAAATAAGACAAGAATTGTGATAATTGGGAATATGTTCATTTCTGTTCCCTGTGTGCTATGTTTATGATAAAAATAATATGAGGTGTACACTGTACTAAAGAGCTGAGGGGTGGGTTAATATGACCTCACAGTTAATGTATGTGGCCCTCACAGTTAACGTATATCAACAAAAGATACCAAGTTACAGTGAAATTATTCCAAAACGAGTCATCCTATCAAGTTACATTAAAATCCCCTCATAAATATGGCCTGTAGACTGTGCTAAAGGTTTTCAGGCTTCGGGCCCCTGCAGCCGTCAGTTTCCCAATTGCATCCAAAGGGGACGTTCTCATCTAGACATTATATGAAGTCAATCTACCAAGTTACAATGAAATCCCTTAATAAATATGACCTGTAGACTGTGCTAAAGGTTTTTGGGCTTTGGGCTCTGGCAGCCATCATGGTTGAATGATCGCAACCAAAAGGGGACATTCTCATCTGGACACTATTTGGAGTCATCCTACCAAGCTACAATGAAATCCCTTCATATTTATGACCTGAAGACTGTTCTAAAGGTTTTCGGGCTTTGGGCCCCTGAAGCCGTCACAGTTGCCCAATCGTGTCCAAAAGGGGACGTTTTCATCTAGACATTATATGAAGTCAACCTACCAAGTTACAATGAAATCCCTTCATAAATATGACCTGTAGACTGTGCTAAAGGTTTTCGGGCTTTGGGCTCGGGCAGCCATCATGGTTGAATGATCGCAACCAAAGGGGACAATCTCATCTGGGCATCATCTGGAGTGATCCTGCGAAGTAACAATGAAATCCCTTCATAAATAAGACCTGTAGACTGTACTCAAGGTTTTCAGGCTTCGGGCACCTGTAGCCATCACAGCTGACCAATCACGACCAAAAGGGGATGTCATCATCTAGGCATTATATGGATTCAACCTAACAGGTTACAATGAAATCCTTCTATACATATAACCTTTTGCCTATGCTAAAGGTTTTTGGGCTCGGGCACCCATCAAGGCTGAATGATCACAGCCAAAATGGGACGGTCTCATCTAGACATTATTTGGAGTCATCCTACCGAGTTACAATGAAATCCCTTCATAAATATGACCTGTAGACAGTGCAAAATGTTTTCGGGCTTCGGGCACCTTTAGCCATCAAAGTTGCCCAATCATGTCCAAAAGGGGACGTTCTCATCTAGACATTATATGAAGTTAACCTACCAAGTTACAATGAAATCCCTTCATAAATATGACCTGTAGACAGTGCTAAAGGTTTTCGGGCTTCGGGCTCGGGCAGCCATCATGGCTGAATGATCGCAACCATAGGGGACAATCATCTGGGCATCATCTGGAGTGATCCTAAGAAGTTACAATGAAATCCCTTTATAAATATGACCTGTAGACTGTGCTCAAGGTTTTCGGGCTTCGGGTACTAGTAGCCATTACAACTCACCAATCACGAACAAAAGGGGATGTCATCATCTAGGCATTACATGGACAATGAAATCCTTCCATAAATATGACCTCATGCCTATGCTAAAGGTTTTTGGGCTCGGGCACCCATCAAGGCTGCATGATCGCGATCAAAATGGGACGTTCTCTTCTAGACATTATTTGGAGTCATCCTACCAAGTTACAATGAAATCCCTTCATAAATATGACCTCTAGACTGTACTAAAGGTTTTCGGGCTTTGGGCCCCTGTAGCCCTCACAGTTGCCCAATCATGCCCAAAAGGTGACTTTCTCATCTAGTATGATCAATGTATGAAGTCAACCCATCAAGTTACAATGAAATTCCTCAATAAATATGACCTGTAGACTGTGGTAAAGGTTTTCAGGTTTTGGGCTCAGGCAGTCATCACGGTTGGCAGATCATGCCCAAATGGGGAAATTCTCATCTAGACATCATAAGGAGTCATCCTACCAAGTTACAATGAAATCCCTCCACATTAAACATGACCTGCAGACTGTGCTAAAAGTTTTTGGGTTTCGGGCTTGGGCAGCCATCACGGTTGATAGATCATGCCCAAAAGGGGACGTTCTCATCTAGGCATTATACAGAGGCATCCTACCAAGTTACAATGAAATCCCTTCATAAATACGACCTGTAGACTGTGCTAATGGTTTTCGGGTTTTGGGCTCGGGCAGCCATACCGGTTGCCCGATCGCGACCAAAAGGGGACGTTCTCATCTAGACATGACCCCAAACCTGCATATGAAATTTCGTGATGATCAGACAAGAACTGCAGGGTGTAGCCCGTGCTAAAGGAAAATGTGAACAGACGTCACAGACTCACAGATTCACAGACTAACAGACTCACAGTCTAACAAACTTCTGCACGCGTGATGGCAATAGCTTATCTTGACTATGTCAAGTTAAGCTAAAAATCGACATCAACAATGAAACTCACAGGCTTGCTGCAGAATAAAATTCTACAAAACCATCTAAGCTCGGAGAGTTAACACTTCACACTAATGCAGAAATTTTAAAATTTCGAAAAGCAAAATTTTGACATAATGCAACTTGGAATATAACTTTGCAACTAGGAATTCAAGTTCTGGCACACAAAAATAAATTGGTTAAATTCCTTGTACAGTTCAGTCGCCATGGTCTGATAGTAATCAATGCATGGGCAGTGATGTCCACCCATGCATTTACCAGGTAATAAAAATCATCAGCAGCAAAATTTTTTTAATGAATGAAGCACTAGGTTATATCCGGTGCTTCATTAATTAAATTTCTGATGATTATTTTATTGTTTGGAAAGTAATATTATCACGCCCGTGGAAATATTACCTACCCATGGAAAGTGACCAGTACACAGAAAGTGACCAGTCCACGAAATTCTACAAAGCTGTCTAGCTCAAAGAGTTAACCCTTTACACATGTAGATGATATCAAAATTTATTATTTTAAAATGTTATTTTTTCAAATTTTTCAAACAATTTCAACAATACCATATCATAAGACCCCTCATTAGAACCAGCTCATCGAGTTTGTTCCTGTGAGAGGTCACATGGTGTGGTTTTGTTAAAATTGTTCGATTTGTAAATTACACAGGTGGATGTGGCCAATTCATTAAAACCCTTCACAAGCATGGAGAAATTTCAAAAAGCACATTTCTGCCACAAGGCCAAAAAAGTTAAAATTCTGTTTCTCAGGCCCTCCCACATGGTCATTTTGGTTGCCGCATGCTCTCTTTTTATAACTAATGCAAACTTGAAAAAATAAAAATGAAATGGTTCATGTCTGATATTTTGCAATAGTTAATAAAATTGATAAATTTGTCCATTGAGTGCAACAACGCTTTGTATTGCTTTAGCCTTCTTGCTCTCAAAGAACAAAATACACCACAACCCATGATATTCTGTAGATTATGAGGCCTAAAACATAAAACAAACCAAGAACATGAACTTTTGAGGGCAAAGAAATAATTACGAAAATAAAAAAAAAAAAATAAACTAGAGTAAAGTCGTGGGTGGCATATACCATGGATAGTGTTACAGAAATGAAACCTTCATTACTGGGTGATGCTGAAGGATGACAGATGACAGACCTGTGACAGATTACAAACCATTGAGGCATTATCATAAGAACTATTAAGTATCACCATAGGGTGACTCAAAAAGGTACCCCCGTCTCTTTACCAAATGTGAGAGTGACTTGATTTGCTTTGATAATTCTGTGAAAAAAATATTTTTCTGCAAACTTTATATATGTTGCGCATTTGCAAGACATGTGTAACCATATCCTAAAGCTTCAACTCTCTACATTAGAAATTGTGGGAGGAGTTGATTACACCATGAAGGTACTCTAAATTAATTAAACAAGTTGTTCATGAATGAATTTTGAGACAAAATCAAAGTCTATAAAATGCAATAACTCCTACAATAATGCACTGCATACCATTTGTCTTGTGCTGTGAAAAGACATCAATAGGATAGACTTGCATACCATATATGAAGTAATTCCACTGAGCACTCTACAAGTTATTCATGAATTAATTTCAAGGCAGACAAATTCTAAGTCCATAAAGGGCAAATGACTCTGGTAATAAAATCTTGTCACAACACCAGCATTTCCCAATGGGTAAACAGAAATAGAATACACTTGCAAAGCAAATATCAAGTCACTCAACCAAGTACTTTAGAAGTTATTCATGACTGAATTTATGGATGGATGGACAGACTGACTGATGGGTGGACAGATGGACAGATGGAGTGACAAGAGGAATCTTATATACCACCGCTGGGGGAGGGGGGGGGGGGGGTATAAAAAACATCCATCCACATGTAATTTTACAAACAAATGACCTGAGAAACAGAAGATCTACTTTGTGGGGCCATACTGATCAATTACATGCCTTGCTTAAATGTAGGTGAGTGATGGGTTAAGGCTCCTTTCATTTATCCGTGCAAAGAATGTAATTGCCTACAAGGCATTCTGTGTGTGAGCTTTATTTACCAAATGGATATCTCTTATTTGAATAACCCTGTTAATTGAATAGAACTTTGAAACACAAACCAGTTACTATCTTCAATACAAATTTGATCCATTAACTGCATATAGATTATAGAGTGAACACCTGTTAGTGGAATAAAAACAAGAGGCCCCAAGGGGCCTTAATCGCTCACAGGCAAAGTGATTCAAACAAAGTGGCTCAAAGAAGTATTTGGGGTCACATTCAGTTGGACATGGTTCATCAACACTACAAAGGAATGAAGTCATGAGAGACAAATTTTATGGAACTAGGGTCATGGCTTGAACAAACCTGAATCTTACCCCTCCCAAGGATGCTGCATACCAAATATCAAAAGCATTCATCTGCTGGATCTGAAGAAGAAGATTTTTAAAGAAAATTCCTAATTTTGAACTAAGTTATCATTCGGGCCCCCACAGTGAGCCCAGATATGAACCCAGGGACTTGCAATTGGCTTGAATATACTTGAATCTCACCCCCTAAGGATGCTGTATGCCAAATATCAAAACATTCTGACTGCTGAATCTGAAGAAGATTTTTAAAGAAAATTCCTCATTTCGAACTAAGTTACAATCGAAATTCCCACAGTGAGCCCAAATAAGAACCTAGGGATATGGCTTGAACAAACTTGAATCTTGTCAGATCACCAAAGTTAAGCAATGTCGAGCCCGGATAATCCTCGAATGGGTGACCGTCTGAACGATCAATTTGGACTCCTGCATCATGTCCTTGGGCAAGGCACTTAACCCTGATCTGATTGTCCACATGGGGGCACGATGACGCAGTGTACTAAGGCGTACTGCACGTAGATGGTGCGCATGTCTTCAACCAATCTAACCTGCCTGTGCTGCAGTGCGGAGTTACTATGTTGGGGAGCTGGCAGCTGCTCGTCGTTGCTCAGTGGTTCTCTCCGGGTACTCTGGCTTCCTCCACCCGTAAAACTGTCACGGTCATGATTAGCCATTGTGCATAAATATGTGACCTTAAACAACAACAATAAATAAATAAATAAATCAGAGTTATGCCCCATACAGGGCCCCCATGGGACGTGGCCATTTCATTTGAACAAACGTGAATTGCCATATAGTAATGAACATCCACATGAAGTTTCGTGAAAATCGGACCAGTGGATTCAGAGAAGTCGTTTGAAAAATGTTCACGATGACGATGACGGATGACAACGACGGACGATGACGACGGACGATGGACGGCAAGTGATAAGTTGAGCTCCCTTTGGTGAGCTAAAAATCTTGTAAAGTGCCGACAGTCATAAAATTTCGCTAGTTTATAGATCTATTTGGCCTCAGCACATCACTACAACAGGGTTCCCGCCGGTAAGGACTGATAAATTCAGGGCAATTCAAGGCCGCTTTGCTATATATTTCTGACTTTCTGAAAGCCCTGCAATTGCCAATTTAAAGAACTTTCAAGGCTCTGCATTCACTACTACTAACAAGAGCAATGCTAATGCGTGTGCCGATGCCCCTGAAAATAGCAAAGTCGGATTGCATGTAGATAAATAAGTTCTGAATGTTTGAAGAGAATTGGTTCATCCAAACAACTTTGAATGAACGGAATTAAAAAACACTATGATTCTTGTGTCATCCATATTTATATGAATATATCAATATGTAGTAGGTTAAAATGGCATGCAAACCTGCCCTGCAAACACTGGGCAATACAGAAATAGTGGACAAGAAAAATTTGGGATAGTGGACTAAAAAATCGCGACATCGACGCATAACTGCGACGGGTGGTGCAATTTCACAAAATTCTAAGTTCATCAAGGGCCATAACTCCAAGAAAAATATTTGGAACAACACATGCATTGAACAGTGGCTAGACATCAATAAGATACACTTACATGCTGTCAAATATAAAGTCATTCCATCAAGTATTTCAAAAGTTATTGAGTTTTGAACCTCGTTGGTCACAAACTCGTTGGTCACAGACAGACCGACAGACAGACCGACATTGTCACTTATAGAGCTGCTAGTCGCAGCTAAAAAAAAATTGGGCAGCACTTCCCCTATAAGACACTGGCCAGTGAGAATAAAGCTGAAATTGGCATCCATATTTATGTGGTTATATCGATATGTAGCAGGTTAAAATGACATGCAACCTTCCCACCAAGTACTGGATAGCAAGAAATAGTGGACTAAAACGAATTGGGCAGCACTTCCCCCATAGGCACTGGCCACTAAGAATAAAGCTGAAATTGGCATCCATATTGATATGGTTATATTGATATGTAGTTTAAAATGACATGCAACCTCCCCTGCAAGCACTAGGCAGTTCAGAAATAGTGGACTAAAATAAATTGGGCAGCACTTCCCCTATAGGCACTGGACGGTAAGAATAAAGCTGAAATTGGGAAATTTGTGATTTTTTAATTCAAAAACAGGCATAACTCTTGCAAGAATGGGCGGAGTGAACCTCCAAATCGAACTTGACCTGTATTTTGGCATTAGTAATAAGAAAATAAAATATGAAATCGACTGGTGCGGTGATACAATTTTAAATGGTCAGGAACCAAAATTAGGGCTGCACGGTATTATGGTATACCGGTTGGTACCGGTATTGAAATCGTCACCGGTTAAAAACTGTCCATCAAAAATGAATACCGGTATACCGTGAGTAATGGTATACAATTTTTGGGGCCGGTATTATATGAAATTCATCTTTTCTTGAAATAAAAATATAAATAATGTGCAAAAATAGGGCAAACACATATTAAATGCAAGGGATATCATGAATAAAAAAGATACTTTTGGAGCAATAGATATAAGTATTACTTACTGCTCTGGGAAAACGAGTGATTTGAATGGAAGAACGACAATAATCTATGTCTAAAAAGTTATTGAACCTATTGTTTAATACGAAAATAAGCCATAAAATTATCATTGGGTTTACTGGCTTTCATCTGAATCTCGGATACAAGTAAATTTGTCTTTGTCAATTTAATTCCTGTAAAAACATGGTCAACCTCTCTTGACTGATAAGCGTTTAATTACTGAGCCAGTCAATGTGCTAATTGCGTATATGTGGCTTCATGAAAAACAGTGGCAAACAAAACTTTTTTATCAAAACGTGTGTCCAGTTGAAGGAATTCTAAGGGCCAGGTTACAACCAGTAGTAGCTCCTCCCCTTCTCCTATCTTCCTGCAGTAAACTTCCTCAGATGACAATGTCAAATGTCAGCTGTCATATGTCAGGCCAGTCGGTCTGTTGATATTAAGCATGCCTCCAAGACGTGATCACCCTTCAGTTTCAAGACAGTCTGCAGGTGTCAATCACAGCCGACAATGTTTTCTCCCAGTGATGGCATCACACGTCTGTCATATTTGACAAAAATTGTTGCACATTTCGCAATTGTGAATATGTGTGATTTGAAACATTTTTTTGTCAGATTGCTGACAAACAACGAATTAATGAACTCCAAAATTCTGTTACATTCACAGTAAACTCAGCACTTAGAACATACTGAATTACATGAGTTGTTTTTCACCTGGGACCTTGTAACTATTGTACATCACATTTATCAAGCACTTTCATAAAAGTAAGGTACATGTATTTCAGTTTTATTTTATTGTCAATCTGAACTGTTTCATGGTATACCGGTATACCACGGTATTGTTTTAAATACTGTCACCGGTACCAAAATCCGAATACCGTGCAGCCCTAACCAAAATCACTATAATTCTTGTGTCATCCATATTTACATGGATATATTGATATGTAGAGGTTAAAATGTCATGCAACCTCCCCTGCAAGCACTCCTCTGTGAGAATCAATTTTCAGTTCTGAATTCAGAATTTGATAGTAGTGTTATACTTGTGAGTACAGCCAGTCCATAATTCCTAATAGAAAACAAACCTCATATTTATGTATAAAAATAATTACTGCAGTTTAACCCTAAAAGACCTATTTCCAATTTGAGTATGACTCTTGCCTTGTGTGTACATATAAAACATGTGTCCCAATAGTGGTCTTGCTGATGGAAGTTACAGTACCATAAAAGTGGTTTCTGGTGAAGTCTTGGCTGCCTGTATAGGCAGCCAAGACTTCATTAGACACTACTGCTAAGTCAATGTGTTACCTTATTATGAGGAAGCAAAAAATAAGTAGAATGCTTCACTCTGATTCTCACATAAATTTTAAGTCCTGCACTGTGAATAGAATACTCCTGTTAAGTGAATAAATGTCTTTGACAAGGTGGCTATTTAATTTAATGGATTCCACTGTATATGTATGTAGTCTACAACTCACTCAGATTTATCATTTTTACCTGTGATGTGACAGGTGGAAGAGATTGCTGCCATGATTTCTTCCCCAGCTGCTCTTGTAAACATCTGAAAAACTATAGACAACTGGTTTTGAAAGCTAACAGTATTTGAAAGAAAGAAACAACTTTGTCTAAAATGTAAGCCAACTGTATTATTACCATCGTAAAATGATATAAGCTTCAGGGGGCGCGGTGGCGTCGTGGTAACCAGTTCTCGTCAGATCACCGAAGTTAAGCAACGTCGAGCCCGGTTAGTCCTCGGATGGGTGACCGTCTGAGCGATCGATTCAGGCTCCCGGGTTGTGTCCTGGGGAAGGCTATAACACCGACTGTCCACACGGGGGCACGATAGCACCATATACTAAGGCGTACTGCACGTCGATGGTGCACATGTCTTCAACCAATCTAAGCCTGCCTGTGCCGCAGTGTGGAGTTACGATGTTGGGGAGCTGGCAGCTGGTCGTCGTTGCTCGGTGGTTCTCTCTGGGTACTCTGGCATCCTCCACCCGTAAAACTCTCACGGTCATGATTAGCCATTGTGCAGAAGAATGTGACCTTAAACAACAATAAATAAATAACTAAAAATAAGCTTCCTGATTGTTCAGTAAACAATGCATCCAGTATGGTATCTTTAACTCCAGCAGGGTGTACAAAGTTCAACAGGGTGTATGAGAATATCATGTGACAGCTAAAAGGGGTGTACAGACATTATGGTACACTTTGCCAATTTCCCTTCACCCATCGCCTCAAACATTTTCGTCAGTAATAATAAACATTCAGACTCACAAACAAAATGAGAACAATATTGTTTCATGAGAATATTCCGAAAACTTGAAATAAAACATGTGTACAGTACTGTGATCACAAAAGCGGACACCAAATCGAGGCGCGTTCTCGACGCATTTGCGATCGAGGTGACAGACAAGAAAAAAACCTTATCGACAGAAGCGCGGCTAAAGCGAAACACAATCTCCATTCCGCCGATTGGATTTTCGCCAAAATTTTTCGCGAACGTCGACAGCGCCGCGATTTTGTCAGAGGGTACAGTCCGAACTGCATGTGCACAAATGTAACCGGTTTGCAATGTTAATGTACATGTAGACCTAACCAATGTATCGAGTTGTTATATATTCTAAACAAGAGGCCCCACGGGGCCTGATGCGCTCATCTTGTACAGAACACAATTTAAACAGAGTCCAAGAATGAGTCTACATTAAGCAAGCCATCTCCATAGGCTACACTGTCAATCCTTGAGTCCCTCAGGAGTGACAAAAATAATCTAGGCATCATGCCTTTTCTTCAGTTGATCATAAGCAAAATGTAGAGCTCCCCTATGAAGCCCCTTGATACAACCTGTGTGGATTAATCTTAGTACCTCTAGAGGGTACTGAATACAAAATTTTTAATTCTTCAGCAAAATGGCCAATTCCGGCTCCCATAGAGAGCCCAAATATTAACCCAGGCTCTTGATTTGAACACAGTTAAATCTGACTTCCCTAGAGATGTTGTGTACCGAATATGAAAGCATTCTGAATGTTGGATCTGAAGAAGAGAAATTGTAAAGAAATTTCTTCGAATTACACTAAGTTCAAATTTGGGCTACCATAGCGAGCCCAAATATTGACCTATGGATCCGATTTGAACAAACTTGAATCTGACCCCCCTAGAGATGTTGTATACCAAATGTGAAAGCATTCTGACAAGTGAATTTGAAGAAGATTTTTGAAGAAATTCCCTCATATTGTACTAAGTTAAATTTCATGTTCCCATATGGAGCCCAAATATTAACCTAGGCACTCGAATTGAACAACTTGGAATCTGACCCCCCTAGAGATGTTGTATACCAAATATAAAAGCATTCCGACAGGTGGATCTGAAGAAAAAGATTTTTAAAGAAATTTTCTCATATTGCACTAAGTAAAAATTTGGTCTACCATAGTGAGCCCAAATATATACCTAGGGCTCTGATTTGAACAAACTTGAATCTGACCCCCATAGAGATGTTGCATACCAAATATCAAAGCATTCTGACTGATGGATCTGAAGAAGAAGATTTTTTTAAATTACCCTCCATATTGAACAAAGATAAAATTTGGGCTTCCTTAGGAAGCCCAAATATTAACATAGGGACTTGGTTTGAACAATCTAGAATCTGACCCTCATAACAATGATATATACCAAATATTAAAAGATTCTGACTGGTGGTTCTGAAGAAGAAGATTTTTAAAGAATATTCCCCATATTACCCTATGTTAAAACTTCGGGCTCCTGTAGAGAGCCCAAATATGAACCAATGAGCTTTATTTCAACAAACTTTTATCTGACCCCCCTATGAATGCTGTATACCAAATATCAAAAGATTCTGATGATTGGTTCTGGAGAAAAGATTTTTTTAAATTTTTGCAAATATGCTGACTCAGCATTTTTTCGATGCCCATTACAGAACACCCTAACATAACCGATGGCAATTTTTTTTTACCATTCAATTCTACTGGTCATAAGGATACTTCATACCAAATAAAAGCTCTCTGTTCCGTGGGGTTTGGGAAATATAGGCGTTTGAAAATATTTCAATTTTTAGCTCCCAGGGTTCCCATGGGGATGTGGGAATTTTTTTTTTTGCATGGGTCAAGTACTTATGACCCAATACTACCACAAACCAAATTTGGTTCATACCGGACCATCGGTTCAGAAAATAGAAATTTTGGGCGGGGCCAAAAATCTTACCCCTCCTATTACAAAGCCAAATATTACTTCACGAACTTTGTTTGAACAAACTTGATTCTACACCTCATATGGAAGCTCCATAGCAAATATCAAGTCATTGTACACACTGGTTCTTGAGAAGAAGATTTTTTAAATATTTTGGAGCATTTTCCCCCACTCCGTCCCTATGGGGCTGGGCATGCTGAGTTGAACAAAAATGAAATGCCCCTTTGGGACCATCACTCACACAAACTTTCACTTGAATTGGCCCAGTGGCTTTGGAGGAGAAGACCAAAACATGGTGTTGACGGACGACGGACGACGGATGACAGACGACGGACGACAGACGGCAAGCGATGAGATTAGCTCAGCTTGACTTTGTCAAGATGAGCTAAAAAGGGTCAAATTCAACACTTCCCAGATGTCGCGATTGTTCACACCCCAACATTAATCATAACATAAATTCATAATCGTATTCATCTGAATTTGAAAATCGTGATAAACATCAACTTGAGGCAGACACCCCCGCTCCATCCACTATGTCTTTCACAATTCCCTCTCTTTTTGTTGTCCCCCCGATCTGACATTGTGTAGGCAGCACCCTCCAACCTCAACTTAATTTGTACTTTCTGCTTCAGTTTCACCCATTTCACCACAATCTGTTGTTTGGGGTGAATACAATATCGTCGTGTCCAACTATTCTCTCCGTTAGAAATTCAAGAGTTTTGTTGGTTGTTGGGATCTTAAAAAATAAAAAAAACGATATTTTATCCCTTTAATTATCAAAATGACTGACATCACATGAACACATTTGAATTTTAAGAAGTATGTGAAGTGTCAATTTTTCGGACTTTTGGGTACATGGCGGTTTTTAATGGCGAAAGTACCAATTGGTTATCAAGTCAATTCGTAGTCAGTTTGGTTAAGGATATTGAACCGCAAAATATTCATCCAAGTCAATTCAATCCTTTTAACCCCTCCCCCCTCCCCCCATACATACACCTCCCTCACGAGTGATGCATTACCATTGCCCCCCCCCCCCCCACCCCCCCCCCCCCCCCCCCCCGCCACGTCGATTCTCTGGTAAAGAAGAGCTGTAGTCGTCCCGGCCTCATGTGCCTATGCTTCTTGAAAAAAAAAATTGACACCACCCCACCCATCATAAACGAATCATATGTATTCCGTGGTTCTGATTAAACCTGTTTTTACAGTGTTTGCGGGGGAGGGATAGCCAGCTTGATATATGTCACATGCATATCCGATGGTCATAGCCCTGAGGTGGGTGTGGCCTTCCCGCTGGTGGAGCTTCGATGGAATTGTAGATCAGTCCTACTTCACTGTTTTTGAAAGTGCGAAGTCTCTGACGGAACTTTTATTTATTTAACTGCAGGAGATGTACATGTAAATATACCAGGTAAACAGTCAGGGGATGGGGGCGGGGGGGGGGGGGGTCTTGCATAGAGAAAAGACTTCGGATTTGGACCAGGACCGTGACGTGAACCACAAACTTTAGCATTGTTGATGCAGTGCTCGACTGTGCATGTTCATGATCCATAATTGCCATAATTTGCCTACAGTACTCACTGAATGGCTGGGAATAGAAGAGGGATAAGTACTGGATGATTGGGGGCACGGTGGCTCAGTAGGTAGAGGTCAGGCTGCAGGCCGCGAGAGGTCTTCGGTTCAAATCCCACCTGCGGCAACCGCGTTGTGTCCTTGGGCAAGACACTTCACCCCCATTTCCCACGTGGGGGCATGGTGGCGTTGTGTACTGAGGCGTACTGCACGTCGATGGTGCATCTGTCTTCAACCAATGCTAACCCTGCTTGTGTGGAGCTGACAGTTGCTCGCCGTTGCTCGGTGGTTCTCTCTGGGTACTCCGGCTTCCTCCACCCGTAAAACTGTCATGGTCACGATTAGCCATTGTGCAGAAATATGTGACCTTAAACACCAATAATTAAATTGGTTTTTTTTTGGTTTTTTTTTATTGATGTTTAAGGTCACGTATAATTAAATTGGTTGATTATGACAAAAACACTCACGTAGTGGAGTTTCCACTCACACAGTGTGCTCAGGTTCTGTGAAAAAAAAACTAACAGCACACTGGAGACATACTTCAACAAATTCGTTTCAAAGCCTCTAGACCAAAATACTAAGTTATGTTACTTTAATTTAACCCGTCGGGGTGAACTGTATGGAGCGAAAACATTCAAATGATAAAATGTCTGACTCCTCAAACACGTGTTGTTTGAAAGTTGTGAAAAAATAATGCCCTCGTATTTAAAAAATACACTTTGTGGCGTGTTCTTCCATATGATATTCATGAATAAATAGTAAAAATGTACGATCACTGTTTTTCTTTCATTCGAATGCGCTTTTCTTTAACGATTTAACTCGGAAATGCATGTCCGATCAGAATATCGATTCACCTCAAAACAGCCGACTTTGTGGTGAGAGAACATCCAACCGTAAAATTGGCTTTTGACTTGATTTCTGATGTTGGGTAAAGAACTTCTGTTTGAAGTAATTTGGATATGGCCGCTTTTTTCCTTTTTATTTGTTTATAATAATTTTACCAATTGACAGTAATATTTCTATCGACACCCAGACGGGGGGAGGGGGGGGGGGGGGGGGGGGCAACCCCCACTTTTGAAACTGGAAGTAGTTTTAATCATATAATTATTTGATAACCCTTAGCTGCATCCAATGGTAGGTTAAACAGATAGTTCTGTAAAAAGCTCAGCCAAGTCTAACTGAAAACAAATCCTTTTTTTGTTTACATCACCTTAATGATAACTCAGGTCGTGAGCTCTCATTCGACCGAGCGCATTCCAGTTAGGAGGCTAGAGACATGTTTTGGTTTTTTTTCAGGAAATCATTTTTTAAAAAAATAATTGAATCTGCCTAGGGATCGGGCCATCACTTTCTGCATTTAAAAAAAAATTAAGCCTATATGATTTCATTTTCATTTTAACCGAAACTCGGGGCAAAGTTGGCCTGTTTGGCTACACCAAACTATATTGGAGGACGTTTTGTTGGGGGAGGACTTATCCTGCTGAATCCTTCATGACATTCATTGATGGATCTTGAAATACTTTGTTTCTCTTAGCTACCAGGGATTTCGCAAGGTACCACATTGGCTATATTTCCATAAAATAAAAGACGGGTGGAGTTAAGACTGCAGGCTTAATACTTTTCGTTCTCAGTTTGATGCGCTGAGGATTAACCCGCGCAGACCAGGTCTATTCTTATGATAGTGTTCACTTGTTCACATCTATTTACATCTCCGCACACTTTTCTTTCAAAATTTTTACTTTTGTCGATTTGAAAAGGGGGCGAGTCGGAAAATATCTTCAGGTTTGTAACTCGACTGGATTGTGTTGTTTTTTTTAATTGCGACATACGAATACATCGAACGAATCTTAGAATGTACAATCCTTTGACGCCAAACTTTGAAGTTTTCACCATCGAGGAATACATGTAACAAATCATCTCACAATGTATTGGTGTTTCCGTTGCGATTTTCTCTCGATTCTACCTAAATTTTGTCTCAATTCTTTCTCCATTCTGTCGCGTTTTATCGACAGAACCGCGATTCTCAATCGCGACGGAACCGAAGCCGGATCGAGAGCAGATCGACTAAAAGACCGCTTTTGTGATCACAGTACTGTACATACCTCCCATGTCCGATTTTATGGTCGAGAAGAGGAATTCTGTTGTGGTGTTTCTACCCTGATCTGTTGTGAGTTCGAAAAACAAACAACCTATTTTGTTATATGAATTGTCTCTTCAGTGAAACTTATCAAAGCACTTGTCCAAGTTTGAATAAAGAGTTCTTGATTCTCGAAGACACACAACACACCACTGTATCAAATAAAACACTTATAAAGTCAACTGGTGTCCCACAATAATGACAACACGTTATTTCCAAATGCCCTTGAAATCAAGTCTCCCAAATGTTTGAGTTCAATCGAAGGGAAATACCTCCAAGTCATTCTTGTTCAAAAATAAAGAAATATATATTTTTTTCAGTTTCTGTAAGTATTACTTTTATCAAGGTTTTTGTCACTGGAATACTGATTTGGGATTATATAATTAAAACAAAACTCGGCACATTGAAGGGGAAGGGTAAAAAATTTGTTGCACAATGTTCCAGCAGGGTGTATGGATTTGTACTACCCTTCCGAGATCCATATTTCCTTTGGCTTTGAGCTGAAGGAAAAACAAATCTCAAAAGGGTAGTGCCGTCCCATAGACACTGCTGAAACAATGGGTAACTAGTAATATGCTTTTGTAAAAAAACTCATGTCTTGATTTATTCACACTTCCTATGTTTTGTAAATCACAGGACACTCTGTCAAAAATTGGATCACATGGATCCATACCAAAGCAATTCAAAAGTAAATGAAACACCTGGTTTGTTTGTACAGTTTTATTCTGAGAGAACCTGGAAGAACCTGAATCCATCTACTGGTGCACCAGTGAATTTTAACAACCTGTACTCTGTCAAAATACCAGAATTTTAAGTAGCAAAGGTTTCCCATAGTTTATCTTACAATAAATATATATTGGGTCTGTAATTACCTAAATGCAATGTGTATCAGGGACCCTGACACAAAATCTGTATCTTGGAACTGCAAATACAACAACATACTTATACCTAAAAAGGTTGAAAATCTGTTTCTCATGCCATCCCACATGGTCATTTGGACTGCCACATGCAAAATTATTATAACAAATGCAAACTTTAAAAAATATCAATTAAATGGTTTATGTCTGATATTTTACCTAAGTTAATAAAATTGATAAATATGTCCCTTGAGTGTAAGAAGGCTTTGCAGTGCTTGCACGCGGGGATGAAATACATCACAACCCACGCTTTTTGGTAGATTATGAGGGCTAAAACATAAAACAAACCAAGAATAAGAACTTTGATGGTAAAGAAATAATTACAAAAATAAAATAAAAAACCGAGCACCCACATGCAATTTTACAAAAAATGGCCAGAGAAACAGAAGATCTACCGTGTGGGGCCTTTGTTATGATTTGTTTATGTTACAACTGATGTACATTACAAGCTTTTGAAATGTGTCTGATTGGTGCACTGTACGTTTCTATGTACGAAAAGTGCCCAAAAAACCAAACTTCTCAAAAGTATATTTACTAAATTATGGAACCAAATTGCTTTTATATCTGAATTACTGGAAGCATTCAAGCTGGAACAACACACAGTTATACTGTTCAAGCACACTGTCTTTCCAGAATACTAATCTTGTACGACCTCAAAATGTTTATCTGAGGATTGCAAAAGTTCAATGTAGCCACATACAGGTTCAACCGAAATGACAAGTATTTTTATGATTGTGAAAATGAAGTTTGAAATTAAAATGCTAGCTAACCCTTTACTCAATGCACAGAATATCACAAATTAGTATTTTAATTAGTTTTTGTAGAAAATATTTTTCAAAAGTTTCAAAACCATAACATGGTACCCCCCCCCCACCCCCCCCCCCCCCCCCACCCCCACACTCAATGCAATGGATCTAACTTATTGAGCTCATTCCTATGAGGAGTCACGATATGGTTTGGTTGAAATTTCATGAAAAATTATTGTTTTTTTTTCAACTGCTCAATTTGTAAATTACATAGCAGGATGCAGCCGAATCATTAGGTAAAGTGTTAATCAAGTGATTACAGTTGGGAATTATAAGATAAATCTATCATCACCATTATGTTTATGTACAAAATGTTGTAACAGTCTCACTTTTGTTTTTAAGGCTATATCTCATTTTCTTGAAATTTTGTAAAAAAAAAAAAATTGTAAAAAAAAAGAATTAAAACAAATTTGGATTATGGGTCTTTGGGTTAACATTTGAATGACATTTTATTTTAATCTGCTGGCCGTCTATTACTGTTCTGTTGGGGAAAAGGTTTAAGTAAAGTATCAATATACAATGAACTCTTCTAACAGATGATCAGTTATAATTTCATTTTTCTTACCTCACGCTCTCCAGATTCTTTAAAGGAAAACCTGACATAATCAAATGTACTTGCTGATACAGGTCCTGATTGTTTGCTGTCTGGTGACTTACTCAGGTGGGCAACTATCTTGGCACTGAAAATAAACACTGCTCTTTTCAATTCTCAACAAGAAAAAGGACATGTGGCCAAGGTCCCCCAACACTATAGAAACATTTATAAAAACATATAACTCTTGGGGAATGGTGATTTTTATTTTTGCTATATGTGGTTTTGCAGCTGTTTCTAGTCAAGTCCTGGCTGCCTACAGAGGCAGCCAAGACTTGCCTAGAAACAACTGACAATGTACTTAGAAAACAAGTTTTGAGTTTACCCCAACAATGCATGTTGGGGCGCGTGTTCCTTTGCATGAAAAAGTTATCAAAGTTGGAATTAGGCCCTTGAGGGGTAAACTTGACTTGATACCACTTTGGCTTTTCAAGTAGGGCTGCACGATATTCAGATTTGAATACCGATGATAATATAAAAAAAATGGCGACATCGACGCCGTAGCTGCAACGGGTGGTGCAATCTCACAAAATTCTAAGTTCATCAAGGGCCATAACTCCAAGAAAAATATCTGGAACAACACATGCATTGAACTGTGGCTAGACATCAATAAGATACACTTACATGCCATATATAAAGTCATTCCATCAAGTATTTCAAAAGTTATTGAGTTTTGAAACTCGTTGGTCACAGACAGACAGACTGACCGACTGACCGACCGACAGACAGACAGACCGACAGACCAACATTGCCACTTATAGAGCAGCTAGTCGCAGCTAAAAAATGTCACGATAAGCCAGTATATCGCCAAAAATATGTTCAAAGTTGAGAAGGTAGTCAGATATCACCGTTATTATGATACTATGGAAAATTGTCTTTTTTCTATATTATTATAATAGAGGGTTACGTGCTTATTATTATTTGTTGAAAGAATTCTGTATATTTCTAGAAACGCAACTGATAACAGAATTTAGTTTTATCTGCTTTCCAATGATTGATAACATAATTTAATTTTTTCAGCAGCAGACTGATTTATCAATTTATACACCTTGTGCTGGAAGAAGCCAATAGCACTTGTTGAATTATACCACAAGGTTACTTTATTTATTACTGATAAAATCGCATGATTCTGTTATCATTTGTTGGAAAGCTCCCAATGACAGCTTTCTAACAACTGATAACAGAATTTAGTTTTATCATCATTCAGCAGAAACTTATTTCGTGTGACATATTAATCCTATTCCTAAGTAGCACTGAGAATTCTTGAAACAAATAACAGTTGACTGTAATTACGTTTCAATATTTAACATAATATGATTTTATCAGCAATAATAATATTTTATTACTGATAAACCTATGATTCCATTATCATTTGTTGGAAAGCTCCCAATGACAGCTTTCCAACAATTAATAACAGAATTTAGTTTTATCTACTTTCCAACTATTGAGAAAAGAATTTAATTGTATCAGTAGCAGCAGGTAGCAGACTGATTTATCAATTTATGCATATTGACCTGGGAAAAGCCAATAGCACTTGTTGCATTATACCACAATCTTATTTTACTACTGTCTTGTATCCTTGTTTCTTATTAAGCCACACACAAGTAACTTACAAAAAGTAGCTATTACAGCAAGAGCGTGGCTCAGTGAGTACTAAGATACCCACATCGACAAATAGTGTTTTGTACAGCAGTTTAATGGACAATGGGGATTTGCTGCGGTTCAAATTTTCTGAACAATGAAAGTTGGTAAATTAAAGCAAGTGCTTGGGAGAATGTTGGCTAATAATATATGGTCAAGAATATTTCATGTACCAGGTTTGAAATTTAAAAAAAAACAAACAACTAATATCACCCACGAGTCTTAAAAAACCATGTCTGCTTGTCGACACATGACATAGTTCAAAGGACAGAAGCCGAAGTCAGGTAATATCTTGCTGTTCATCATTAGTCCGAGAAGTGAAAAAAATAGTTCCTGTTTCTCTGATCAGCTGTTAGACTGAACCAATTTTTTTTTTTTGAAAATGAAGGACTACTATGTTTTATATCGTGTGCAAAAAATGAATATCGTTAAAGATGATATACCAGTATTTCCATAGAATGGACGATATTCAACCGGTGAAGATTTCAATACCAGTATTACCGGTATATCAAAATATCGTGCAGCCCCAGGAGTCAATTTAATTTTTAAAAATTGAATAGCAGTTTACTAACTTGGATAAATTTTTATTAGCATTTCCTATTATTTATATGTTTTTGTCATGTGAAATTGATTAGCTACAGTTGAAAACTAGAAAGTGTTTTAGCACACTAAAACATATGTCTCCCCTTCCTTTTGAGGTCAGAGGTCAAGGTCACATGCAATTCATCAAGGTAGCAGACATGCGGTTTCATGGTGACACATCCACATGTCAAAAAAAAAAAAATTCTGGTCTGGACAATTACTCCCTATTTAAAGTACATAAATTTGACCTTGAGGTCAAGGTCACATGAAGGTCATGACGACATGTGGTCTCATTGTGATACATCCACATGTCAATCATCTAAGTCCTAGGTCAAAAAACAAAAAAGTTCTAATCTGGACAATTATTCCCTATTTGAAGTACATAAATTTGACCTTGAGGTCAGAGGTCAAGGTCACATGCAGTTCATCAAGGTAGCGGACATGCAGTTTCATGGTGACACATCCACATGTCCAAAAAAAAACTGGTCTGGACAATTACTCTCTATTTAAAGTACATAAATTTGACCTTGAGGTCAAGGTCACATGAAGGTCATGATTACATGTGACATGCGGTCTAATTGCGATACAACCAGATGTCAAATATCTAAGTCCTAGGTCAAAAAACAAAAAAGTTCTGGTCTGGATAATTATTCCCTATTTGAAGTACATAAATTTGACCTTAAGGTCAGAGGTCAAGGTCACATGTAGGTCATCGAGGTAGACGACATGCGGTATCATGGTGACACATCCACATGTCAAATAACCAAGTCCTAGGTCAAAAAACAAAAAAATTCTGGTCTGGACAATTACTCCCTATTTGAAGTACATGAATTTGACCTTGAGGTCAAGGTCACCTGAAGGTCACGACATGCGGTCTCATGGTGACACATCCACATGTCAAATAACCAAGTCCTAGGTCAAAAAACAAAAAAATTCTGGTCTGGACAATTACTACCTATTTGAAGTACATAAATTTGACCTTGAGGTCAAGGTCACATGAAGACCACAATGGTATTCAACACACCGGCTCATGGTGATACATCCATGTGCCACATATCTAAGGCCTGGCTCAAAAGACAAACAAGTTTTGGTCTGGACAAAGTTTCCTTAAAAAAAGCACAAATCTGACCTTCAGATCAAAGGTCAAGGTCACATGAAGGTCACAATGGTACGCTACACACCGGCTCATGGTGATACATCCACATGCCAAATATCTAAAGCCTGACTCGAAATACAAAAAAGTTCTGGTCCAGACAGTTTCCCTTTAAAAAGCGCATAAATCTGACCTTCAGGTCAACGGTCAAGGTCATATGAAGGTCACTATGGTACACTGCACACCGGTTCATGGTGATACATCCACATGCCAAGTATCTAAGGTATAGGTCAAAAGACAAATAAGTTATGGCCCGGACAAAGTTTGTGTGATGTTTCCCTTAAAAAACACATAAATCTGACCTTCAGGTCAAAGGTCAAGGTCACATGAAGGTCACTATGGTACTCTGCACACCGGCTCATGGTGATACATCCGCATGCCAAGTATCTAAGGTGTAGGTGAAAAGACAAAAAAGTTATGGCCCGGACAAAGTTTGTATGAGAAGAAGAGAAGAAGAAGAAGAATATGCACTAAAACAATATGTCTCCCTTCTGGGAAGGGGAGACATAATTGCTTCGAAAATCAATCCACTTAAATCGAACCCTGTGTAGCCCTGTTTTGAAGATCAAACAAAGGGTTTACCTCACTAAAGCTGCTGGAATGAGCACAGTTACTTTTACCAACATCTTCCTGTCCTTGGTTGTAAAATTGGAGATACTCATTATTGTGCTCAGTGCAGGCAAACTTTTTGGGCACTTTTTTTGACCAGGAATTTGTTAGGGCTGCACAGTAATTAGGTATTTTACCGAAACTCGGTATTTTTTCCGATACCGAGTAAATACCGAGCAATTTTCAACTTAATCGGTATACCGACTTTCACGGTATTATCAAATAAAAAAGACCATATGTGCCACAAAAATTCAAAATGAGATGTATATGTAGGGCTAACCAATTGCATCTCATATCAAAGTAAGACGGAAAAATTACATACTTTAGACAAATGCGCTCCCGTTAATCCGTTGAAATAAGTTTCCATCGAATGGTGGGAAATTGGTAATTGATAACTTCCCAAATTCAATGCATGTTTATTATCGGACATGCTGTTCCATTGCCTGCAGCACAATTAAGAGAACAATAAATTTAATGCTTCTTTATTCGAGTACATCCTGTCTCAATGTATTCCGTATAAACTCGATTAGCATTCTGCCACCAACAATAGAAAAGCCATACATTAGCTGCAAGTGAAGTTGAGATTAAATTACTGAAGTTTTTTTGTAACAGGCATTTTACCGACAATCACTTTTAAACACTTTTGTTGGAGTGAAGAAATTCATAACAGCAAAAAAGTTTTAAAAAAATACATTGTCCGTAATATGGTCGTTGAAAAAACAACATTAGTTCTTCATCGAAGCACAGGCATCTGGAAACTTGATCTAAAGAGATATCATCCCTACTTCAAAATACCCCCTCTTATATATTTAACATATTACACGTGTATATTATCTACACAAGAAAGGGTATTTTGAAGTATGTGCGATATATCTCTTTAGATCAGGTTTCCAGATGCCTGTGATTGAAGATTGAAGTTCCCCTGTCCAGCTGTCCCGAAAATGTAAAACTGATGACGCTCACGGTATTTAGTCATACCGCAGTATTTTATTTTATACCATACTTGGTATTGAAAAATCAAATACTGTGCAGCCCTAGAATTAGTTCATATATTGCATTCTAACATGTGAGAATTTTAAGAATGGTTAACTATTATTCAGAACTTTGTTTGAACAAATGCTAGTTGGTAAATTGTTGGAAGGTGTCACTGTTGCTGTAATAAGACAAACATGCATAAGTAGACTGAGGTCACACATCATGCGAGTCCTCTTTAGAACGTTAGAGCTCTTTCAATAGGGAGGGGGGGGGGGGGGAGTCACATGATATGATTTTGTTGAAAATGTTTGAAAAAATAATATCTAAAATCATAAATTTTGATATCGTCTGTGTTGGGTAAAGGGTTAACAGGGTAAAACTGAACTACTAGAGTTTAGCCTCCATGGACTGGTTGTAATCCATGAGTGGGCAGTGATATCCAAACATGCGTTTACCACGTAATAAAAATTATCAGTACCAACATTTTATTTAATGAAGCACCTGGTTGTACCCGGTGCTTCATTAATTACATTTTTGACGATTACTCCTACAATTAGTGTTTGGAATCTAATATTATTGAGTTTGTGGAAATATTGTCCACCCGTGGAAAGTTCCAAGTCCATGGCTGCTGTACTGTAACATTTTATTTTCACCTCTGTACAAATACATCACAAGTACAGGGTAACTTAGAGAAATCTATCTTAAAATATTAAATAACGAGGAAACACAATTTGTTGAAAATGTATGATCTGCTTCTTAACTCTTGATTGACACTAGTGTTGAAGCAATTTTTTGAATAGTCGATGCTGATGTGATTAGTAATAAACAAATCTATTAACCGATTAGTGAACCACTTGTTAATTAGTCGCCTGGGTGTATTCTCTGAAGCCTTGAAGTTTCCACTTTGTGCTCCTTCAAGAAAATTTCAGTGCTGTTGATTTGAGGAGCGCTATCACACTCACACTTCTAAACTGGAAAAAAGCTCTCTTTTCGGCGCTTCTCTAATTTTCAAGAAAATAGATTAAATTACCGGGCAAAGATTAGCGATTCCATTAAAATGATCAAAACACACAAATGAGGTGTGAACAGTATACCTGCTAACTGATGTGTCATTTTAATTAACGCTGACAGCAGTACACCTACAGAAGTTCATACTTTTTCAACACATTCTTCTTTTGGGTAAATATTGCAGTAATAAGGTTGGTCAGAAAACAAAATGTCAGATGATGATATTTACTATTGAATGAAGTTTTACAACTCTCATTACATAGTGCACATACTGACCAAACAAATCACACCATTTGGTCATGTGATGTATTTAATATTCAATGAGGCTATTGTTTATAGTTTGTCAAGCTTTTCATTGGGGATTGATTAAGTTATGCAGGTCATGGAACAAACATGTCATCAGAGACCTGTTTTCTGCTTCAAAGTTTTTTAGCACAAAAAGCGCAGAAATTTCTTTTTAGACCACAATATAGAAGTGAATTTTCAGGGAAAGTTCAATTATGCTTAAAAATATTTGATGGAACAGAATATTCTAGGTCCTCTCCTCAATTACCCCCTAGAAATAGCAACACCAAAGATTTATCATCAGACCAATTTATCATTAAACCACAGTTTTGTAGACTTTATTGCTTATTTTAGCACCTGACATTACATAATCGACTAGTCGATTCATTGTCGACTACTATCTGGTGATTAATAAAAATTTAAATGGCATTAATCGTTTCAGCACTAATTGACACATGTATGTGAGGTTTAGTGGGAAGGGTTTCTTGTTTAGATACAAATTCCAACAATATTGAAAATTTTAAAAAATTTTTCATTTTCATTTAATTTTTTGATCATTGCTTTGATAATTTGAAAGGAAATATTAGAAATATTACTGGAAAAAATTCAAGATGAGGTTTTAAACTAGCCCAAATTCAGCAGTATAAGATACAGTACAGCCTACAATAAAGTGGAAACCTAGATACGCTAATAACACACTATTTGCATCACATTCGTATCTGCATGTTGAGATATTTTTATAGCAATAACACATCTGTGGTCGTAATTTGGTCGTGGAACGTGCTAAGATGACAAAATAAACAAGAGGCCCCAGGGGGCCTGAGGGCGCTCACCTGACATGGTAGCCTAAATATCAACCCAGAGAATTGATTTCCACAAGTTGCATCTGCTCCTCCTAAGAAAAGCTGAAACCAAATATCCAAATATTCTGACCAGTGATCTAAAAAAGGATTTTTAAAGAATATTCCTCATACTGAACTAAGTCATAATTCGGGCTCCCACAGGGAGCCCATATATGAACCCAGGGACTTGGCTTTAAGAAACCTGAATCTCACACCCCTAAGGATTCTGCACACCAAATATCAAAACATTCCGACTGCTGGATCTGAAGAAGATTTTTAAAGAAAATTCCTCATTTTGAACCAAGTTACAATTCGAGCTCCCACAATCAGCCCAAATATGGACCTAGGGACATGGCTTGAACAAACTTAAATCTTACCCCCCTAAGGATGCTGCATAAAAAATATGAAAAGCATTCATCTGCTGGATCTGAAGATTTTTAAAGAAAATTCCTCATTTTGAACTAAGTTGTCATTCAGGCTCCCATAGTGAGCCCAAATATGAACCAAGGGACTTGGCTTGAACAAACTTGAATCTCAGCCCCCTAAGGTTGCTCCATGCCAAATATCAAAACATTCCAACTGCTGAATCTGAAGAAGATGATTTTTAAAGAAAAATTCCTCATATTTGGCTTTAACACACTTGCGGTTCCCATGGGGCTACGGGAAAAAAAAAATCAGCATAAATTAGGTACTTATGACCCAATAAGCCCTCACATAAAATTTGGTTCAAATCAGCCTCTCGGTTTGGAAAATAGAAATTTTGGGTGGGGCCAAAAATTTTGCCCCTCCCATAACGACGACAAGTGTACCCACACAAACTTCTCTTGAACAAATCTGATTCTACACCTCATAAGGAAGCTGCACACCAAATATCAAGTCTCTGCTACTGCTGGTTCATGAGAAGATTTTTTAAGATTTCAGCACACTTTTTGGGTGTGGCCCTACCCACGGGCGAGGCAACTTGAATTGAACAAAATCAAATTGCGATGTCATAACAAACTATTAGCTCAACTATCAATTAAACTGGTTCAGCTGTTTGGGAGGAGAAGACGCAAACACCATGTTCACGGACGACGACGGACGGTGAGTGATCACTATAGCTCTCCTGACTGAAAGTCAGGTGAGCTAAAAAGACCTATCTACTTGCTATCAACAGCACACACATACACACACACATACACAGAGAGTTTTGTTGAAAGGCAAACATGCACAGTAGCGCTTTTCTGCAACAAGTAAAAATCGCCATGTTGTACGCTCTTCATTCAGTGCTGCATTAAAAAAAAAGGAACGATATTACAATCGCACAAATCCTTGATAATTTTGATACAGTGAACTGTTTTTATGAGTTGAAAGGGGTGATAATGTCTTAGGACTTATGCATAAAGATTGGACAGTTTTGGGTGAACTGATGAAAATACCGACGACTGCAAAGACAAAAGAAATTCTCTCGAAATAAATAAAAGGGGTCATTAATGGAAAGCAAAACCACTTAAAAAAACAAGAGGCCCCACAGGACCTGTGCTCATCTTGAACAGAACACAATATAAACCGAGTCCAAGAATGAGTCTACATTAAGCAAACCATCTCCATAGGATACACTGTCAATCCTCGAGTCCATCAGGTGCAACAAAAATAATCCGGGCATCATGCCTTTTCTTCAGTTGATCATAATGTAAAATGTAGAGCTCCCCTATGAAGCCCCTTGATACAACCTATGTGGATTAATCTTAGTTACACACCTCTAGAGGGTACTGAATACAAAATTTTTAATTCTTCAGCAACATGGCCGATTCCGGCTCCCATAGGGAGCCAAAATATTCACCCAGATTCTCGATTTGAACAAAGTTGAATCTGACTTCCCTAGAGATGTTGTGTACCAAATATGAAAGCATTATGACTGTTGGATCTGAAGAGAAATTTTAAAGAAATTTCTTCATATTGAACTAAGTTAAAATTTGGGCTACCATGGCAAGCCCAAATATTAACCTATGTATCCGATTTGAACAAACTTTTTACCATTCAATTCTACTGGTCCTATGGATGCTTCATACCAAATAACAGCTCTCTGCTCCATATGGTTTGGGAATATGAGCATTTGAAAATATTTCTATTTTTAGCTCCCAGGGTTCCCATGGGGATGCAGGAATTTTTTTTTTGCATGAGTCAAGTACTTATGACCCAATAATACCACAAACCAAATTTGGTTCAAACTGGACCATCATTTCAGAAAATAGAAATTTTAGGCGGGGCCAAAAATCTTACCCCTCTCATTACAAAGCCAAATATTGCTTCACGAACTTCATTTGAACAAACTTGAATCTACACCTCAGAAGGAAGCTCCATAACAAATATCAAGTCATTGTACACACTGGTTCATGAGAAGAAGATTTTAAAAATATTTTGGAATATTTTTCCCCACTCCTTCCCTATGGCATGAGCATGTTGAGTTGAACAAAATTGCAATGCCCCTTCAGGACCATCACTCACACAAACTTTCACTTGAATTAGCCCAGTGGTTTTGAAGGAGACCAAAACATGGTGTTGACGGATGACAGATGGTGAGCCATGAGATTAGCTCAGCTTGACTATGTCAAGATGATCTATGATCTAAAAAACAATACAGTATGTGGGGGGTGGATTGTAACTAAATCACCCATGCAGTGTAGTTACCACCCAAAGAATCACTTTCAAATTTTGTACATGTTGAGATAAAACACAGGAAATGTTTTAGCCAATGGACCTCCAGGTTAAACCCGGAGATCCATTGGCTGGACCCATGCTTGTGCTTGTTATGCTTTGCAACAAATTTGCAATTATTGCTTGGGTGGAATCTCCCCTCTGCAGGTGATTTAGTGATAATACACTCTCCTTGTTCTGTATCTCACACTGCTTATTCACAGTTTCAGAGGGGAATAAAAAAATGAAATAGGTGACTTTTAAACTGAGATCACTTGGACAGAATGTTTGTGATGAAAACTCTACAAGGTACCATACTGTTTAAAATAATAAATTTTTCATAATGCTTGTGTAGGGTAAAGGGATAAAATACAGTAAACTCTTGATTGCTTTGATACCTTTTAGTAAATCCTGACGATAGCTGCTCAGTGAATATTACCAATGATAAAGGTAAGCCTAGAACACAATTCTGAAAAGATAAAAATTAGAAATCTCAATACTGGAAGGACTTAAAATTTATACGACAATCAGAATCGATTCTCACAGGGAAAACACTGAGAGTCAACTTTGACTGATCCAAAATGTACATTTGATTCTCATCATAGATTTAAAAAACGTCCTTAACCCTTTGCGTAACACGAAAAGCAGACAACACTTACAAACAAAATACTTTATTAACTAATTTTTTCAGTTTTTTGCATCAAAAATATAGCTTACGACCCTCATTGGAATGAGCTCAAGGAGCTCGTTCTGAATAGGGGGTCATAAACTGTGTCTTTGAGACAAAAATTTAAAAAATAATGAAAGTTGAACAGTAATGTTTGTGAATAGTGCTGGCCAGTTTTGGCCATTATATGTTGGGTAAAGGCCTGGAGAATTCTATTTATGTTTTGCTCCATCATAATCAAGTATCGCTCAGACTTAGCAGTGGTGTCTACTTAAGTTTTGGCTGCCTATACAGGCAGTCAAAATTTCACTATAAAGCACTGCTAAGGTACTAGTTGTAACCTTTGGGAGTGCGGTGGCTCAGTGGTAGACTGTTGGACTTATATGTTAGAGGTCCCGAATTTGATATTCATCCAAGACAAGCCGCATTGTGTCCTTGGGCAAGGCATTTTATCCTGGTTACCTACATGAGGGCACAATGACGCCATGTACTAAGGCATATTGCACGTCAATGGTGCACATGTTTTCACTGCTGTAATCCTGTTTGTGTCGAGCTTGAACAGAGTTAGAATGTTGAGCTGACAGTTGCTCATCGTCATCGATGCTCAGTGGTTCTCTCCAGGTACTCCGGCTTCCTCCACCCGTAAAACTGTCACGGTCACGATTAGCCACTGTGCATAAGTATGTGACCTTAAACACCAATAAATAAATAAATAAATAGCTGTAACCTTCATTAACAAGACTACCAACAACATGTACACCTACATGTACATGTAAGACAAGAAACTCTCAAGACTGGAATGAGGCCCTAAGGGTTAAACTCTAGAAAATAATAAAATATTAGGTTTGGTTTTTTATTATGGAATATGTACTGGTTGCTAGAGCTGGAAGGTGAACTGCAACCACGGGTTGGGATCGTTGGTGTAAGACTGCTGAAAATTGCAACTGTGCGCAATAAACACAACTGCAAATTTGGTTTTAAAATTCCAGTGCGTTCTGACAGAAATAAAATGAATATCGAATTACCAAAATGATCACATAATTCACTTAAATGCAATATATATGCATTTGCTGGCCATTGTCAACCATTTCTACATGTATGTATACATTTGAATGGAATTAAAAAACTAAACTGTTGTACATAATACTTGCACCAAAGACATTTTCAAGACAGCAAACTAAGATTTGAGGCTTTCAGCATCGATCCACGAAAAAACTATTTCATTAATATTCATGCCCTGTCAACAACAATGAAGGAACAATGTAAAATGTTCATCAGTTTATCAAATACATTTTCCTTTGCTGAACAAGAACTTTCCACTTGATTTGCATTTATACTGTCCAATATATATTTATTTCTTCATGTAATTTTGAAAGCTTGAACTCCAAAATCGGTTTCAAATTCACAGTTGAAGTCGGATGGAAATTTAGAGTTGCAATGATCTAAATGAGCAACTTTTACTCGATAAAATTTTAAGAGTCCAAGTCTTTAGATTATGCAAAATTCACACCGTTTACCGGTGTGCCCAAATAAGAGAAGGTGTGAAGATATCAAGAAAGATATATACATTCTCTGTGCCTCTACTGCAAGTGAGAATAACTTCCATCATAATATGACCATAAAAATACAAAGAAAAGCATAGTAATAAAACATAACAGGATAAGACTAGAGACTGGCGGGTAATCGAGGCCACAACTCGGTTTCGGTTGTGAAAAAAACCTGCGAGTTGCACCGAAATTGCAAAATTGCAGTCATACAACCGATGTTACTTTGTTTTTTAATTAATCATTAATACAACACATAATCTATGTATCCTGGAACAACGGTCAAGCTAAATTGAAAACACAGGTGTTATTTCTTAGAATTAAACAAATATCATCCACGATTGGGTGTGTGTGTGGGGGGGGGGGGGGGGGGGGGGGGGGATCGGGGTGAAGGCACCAACCGCCACGAACAGATATCTACTGATTACAGAAACAAAAGTAGAACTTGGTAACCAACCGTGTGCACCACTTAAGAGTTACCAGTTAAAATGGCGACTAAAGATCTGAGTCCTGTGTACACGATAATCAAAACTAGATGGTGTCACTTGTGTGCAAAGCACACTATAGTGTATCCCCGCATTTGCATCCTTGACTTTGTATGAATGCTTGATACAAAGAAGAAATGTATTATATGACACACTAAAATCATATTGAGTGGCACAGGTGACACAGCTTCGTGCGCACCTACAGACTCCACTGCAACATTTGGGCCTGGGGAGCCTTTCGCCGGAAACGGTCTAAGAAAACATGAAAGTGGCAACGGTGGCACCCCAAAAATCCAAAACCTTCGTGCACATCTACAGACCCTACTGCAACTTTTGATCATAGTTTTAGCATTTCAAATTACATACTCTGGGAGCTTTTCACCGGAAATGATCTAAGAAAACACGAAAGAAAAACGGTGGCACCGCCACGTGGCATCTGAAAAATCTGAAACCTTTGTACGCATCTACAGACCTTACTGCAACATTTGAGCATGTGTTGAGCATTTCGAATTACTTACCCTAGGAGCCTTTCACTGGAAACGGTCTAAGAAAACACAAAAGTCGCAACGGTGACACAGCCACTTAGCACCCAAAAAATCCAAAACCTTCCTATGCATTTACAGACTCTACTGCAACATCTCAGCATGGTTTTAGCGTTTCGAATTACATACTCTAGGAGACTTTCGCCGGAAACGGTCTAAGAAAACACGAAAGTGGCAATGGTGGCACCGCCACGTGGCATCTGAACAATCCGAAATCTTTGTGCACATCTAAAGACCCTACTGCAACATTTGAGCATGGTTTTACCATTTTGAAATACATACTGTAGGAGCCTTTCGCCAGAAATGGTCTAAGAGAACATGAAAGAGGCAACGGTAGCACAGCCACGTGGCACCCCAAAAATCCAAAACTTCGTGCGCATCTACAGACCCTACTGCAACATTTGAGCATGGTTTTAGGATTTCGAATTACATACCCTAGGAGCCTTTCACCGGAAACGGTCTAAGAAAATGTGAAAGTGGCAACAGCACAGCCACTAGGCAGCTGAAAAATCTGAAACCTTCGTGCACATCTACAGACCCCACTGAAACATTTGAGCATGGTTTTAGCGTTTCGAATTACATACCCTAGGAGCCTTTCGCCGGAAACGGTCTAAGAAAACACAAAAGTGGCAACGGTGGCACAGCCACGTGGCACCTGAAAAATCCGAAACCTTCGTGCGCATCTACAGATCCCACTGAAACATTTGAGCATGGTTTTAGCGTTTCGAATTACATACCCTAGGAGCCTTTCGCCAGAAATGGTCTAAGAAAACACAAAAGTGGCAATGGTGGCACAGCCACGTGGCACCTGAAAAATCCGAAACCTTCGTGCACATCTACAGACCCTACTGCAACATTTGAGCATGGTTTTAGCATTTCGAATTACATACCCTTGCAGCCTTTCGCCGGAAACGGTCTAAGAAAACACGAAAGTGGCAATGGTGTCGCAGCCAGGTGGCAGCTGAAAAATCCGAAATCTCCGTGCGCATCTACAGACCCTACTGCAACATTTGAGCATGGTTTTACCATTTCGAATTACATACCCCAGGAGCCTTTCGCCGGAAACGGTCTAAGAAAACACAAAAGTGGCAACGGTGGCACAGCCACGTGGCACCTGAAAAATCCAAAACCTTCGTGCGCATCTACAGACCCCACTGCAACATTTGAGCATGGTTTTAGCATTTCGAATTACATACCCTAGGAGCCTTTCGCCGGAAACAGTCTAAGAAAACACAAAAGTGGCAACGGTGGCACAGCCACGTGGCACCTGAAAAATCCGAAACCTTTGTGCACATCTACAGACCCTACTGCAACATCTGAGCGTGCTTTTAGCATTTCGAATTACATACCCTAGGAGCCTTTCGCCGGAAACGGTCTAAGAAAACACGAAAGTGGCAATGGTGGCCCAGCCACATGGCAGCTGAAAAATCTGAAACCTTCGTGCACATCTACAGACTCCAATGCAACATTTGAGAATGGTTTTAGCGTTTCGAATTACATACCCTAGGAGCCTTTCGCCGGAAACGGTCTAAGAAAACACAAAAGTGGCAACGGTGGCACAGCCACGTGATACCTGAAAAATCGGAAACCTTCGTGCGCATCTACAGACCCCACTACAACATTTGAGCAAGGTTTTAGTATTTCGAATTACATACCCTAGGAGCCTTTCGACGGAAACGGTCTAAGAAAACACGAAAGTGGCAATGGTGGCGCAGCCACATGGCAGCTGAAAAATCCAAAACCTTCGTGCGCATCTACAGACCCCACTCCAACATTTGAGCATGGTTTTAGCATTTCGAATTACATACCCTAGGAGCCTTTCGTCGGAAACGGTCTAAGAAAAAACAAAAGCGGCAACAGTGGCACAGCCACGTGGCACCTGAAAAATCTGAAACCTTTGTGCGCATCTACAGACCCCACTGCAACATTTGAGCATGGTTTTAGCATTTCGAATTACATACCCTAGGAGCCTTTCGCCGGAAACGGTCTAAGAAAACACAAAAGTGGCAACGGTGGCACAGCCACGTGGCACCTGAAAAATCCGAAACCTTTGTGCGCATCTACAGACCCTACTGCAACATTTGAGCATGGTTTTAGCATTTCGAATTACATACCCTAGGAGCCTTTTGCCGCAAACGGGCTAAGAAAACACAAAAGTGGCAATGGTGGCACAGCCACGTGGCACCTGAAAAATCGGAAACCTTTGTGCACATCTACAGACCCTACTGCAACATTTGAGCATGGTTTTAGCATTTCGAATTACATACCCTAGGAGCCTTTCGCCGGAAACGGTCTAAGAAAACACGAAAGTGGCAGTGGTGGCGCAGCCAGGTGGCAGCTGAAAAATCCGAAACCTTCGTGCACATCTACAGACCCCACTGCAACATTTGAGCATGGTTTTAGCGTTTCGAATTACATACCCTAGGAGCCTATCGCCTGAAACGGTCTAAGAAAACACGAAAGTGGCAACGGTGGCACAGCCACGTGGCACCTGGCTGAAAAATCCGAAACCTTCGTGCGCATCTACAGACCCCACTGCAACATTTGAGCATGGTTTTAGCATTTCAAATTACATACCCTAGGAGCCTTTCGCCGGAAACGGTCTAAGAAAACACAAAAGTGGCAATGGTGGCACAGCCACGTGGCACCTGAAAAATCTGAAACCTTCGTGCACATCTACAGACCCTACTGCAACATTTGAGCATGGTTTTAGCATTTCGAATTACATACCCTAGGAGCCTTTTGCCGGAAACGGTCTAAGAAAACACGAAAGTGGCTACGGTGGCACAGCCACGTGGCACCCGAAAAATCCGAAACCTTCGTGCGCATCTATAGACCCTACTGCAACATCTGAGCATGGATTTAGCATTTCGAATTACATATCCTACGAGCCTTTTGCCGGAAACGGTCTAAGAAAACACAAAAGTGGCTATGGTGGCACAGCCACGTGGCACCCGAAAAATCTGAAACCTTCCTACATATCTACAGATCATTTAGCAACACCCTAGTGTAATTTTAGAACTCCGAATTACATAGGTTGGGACTATTCAGCAAAAAAGTGAAAAAATAACGCATGTTTTAAGTGGCTCCACAGAAACCACCTGGTGGCACAAAAATTTAAAAGTTGTATTTTTGGGTTGCACAGACCCTATCGAACAACTGTAGAAAGTTACAGCGTTTCGAATTACAAAACTGGACGTACGGACATACGGACATATGGACGGAGATCATGACAATATCCCCGCATTTTTTAAAATGCGGGGATAATATCCCCGCATTTTTTAAAATGCGGGGATAATAACCCGAAATCAACATTTTGTCCCTGCAGTATTTGCAAAAAAGAAATAGCCTCCAAACACATAAATACGAGCAACATAATTCGACATGTACATGAAATAGAGTCGAAGCATAAAAATTAACCAGAAGCTTAAAAAGTTACTGGATGAGAGATTGTCTGCAAGAAATCAGCGAAAACAATCATCTGCAGTAAGTACTAAATTAAAGCTCGCCTGAATGTATGCACACATGTGTAAACCCAGATGTGCCAGTGGTTATATGAAACATATAAGAGTTTTAATGCAACACTCTACGCTAAAATCATCTCTGAACCCCGTGTCATACATTGCATGTATACATTTATTAGTAGCACAAAAGCACATGGAGATACGTTTTGTATACGCTCTGATCGAAGGGCTATTTAATGAAAGTGTCAATGACACTGTAGCTTAACTTGTGTGTTGTGTTTGATGAAAAGGATAATGTTCAATGTTTATAAAAGGATTATGAAATAAGACAAGAATTGTGATAATTGGGAATATGTTCATTTCTGTTCCCTGTATGCTATGTTTATGATAAAAATAATATGAGGTGCACACTGTACTAAAGATCTGAGGGGTGGGTTAATATGACCTCACAGTTAATATATGTGGCCCTCACAGTTAACATATATCAACAAAATTACAATAAAATTATTCCAAAATGAGTCATCCTATCAAGTTACATTAAAATCCCTTCATAAATATGGCCTGTAGACTGTGCTAAAGGTTTTCGGGCTTCGGGCCCCTGTAGCCGTCAGTTTCCCAATTGCGTCCAAAGGGGACGTTCTCATCTAGACATTATATGAAGTCAACCTACCAAGTTACAATGAAATCCCTCCATAAATACGACCTGTAGACTGTGCTAAAGGTTTTCGGGCTTCAGGCAGCCATCAAGGCTGAATGATCGTGACCAAAAGGGGACGTTCTCATCAGGACACTATTTGGAGTCATCCTACCAAGCTACAATAAAATCCCTTCATAATTATGACCTGTAGACTGTTCTAAAGGTTTTCGGGCTTTGGGCCCCTGGAGCCGTCACAGTTGCCCACTCGTGTCCAAAAGGGGACGTTCTCATCTAGACATTATATGAAGTCAACCTACCAAGTTACAATGAAATCCCTGCATAAATATGACCTTAGACTGTGCTAAAGGTTTTCGGGCTTCGGGCTCGGGCAGCCATCATGGTTGAATGATCGCAACCAAAGGGGACAATCTCATCTGCACATCATCTGGAGTGATCCTGCGAAGTTACAATGAAATCCCTTCATAAATATGACCTGTAGACTGTGTTCAAGGTTTTCGGGCTTCGGGCACCTGTAGCCATCACAGTTGACCAATCACGACCAAAAGGGGATGTCATCATCTAGGCATTATATGGAGTCAACCTAACAACGTTACAATGAAATCCTTCTATAAATATAAACTTTTGCCTATGCTAAAGGTTTTTGGGCTCGGGCACCCATCAAGGCTGAATGATCACGGCCAAAATGGGACGTTCTCATCTTGACCTTATTTGGAGTCAACCTACCAAGTTACAATGAAATCCCTTCATAAATATGACCTGTAGACAGTGCTAAAGGTTTTTGGGCTTCGGGCATCTTTAGCCGTCAAAGTTGCCCAAACATGTCCAAAAGGGGACGTTCTCATCTAGGCATTATATGAAGTCAACCTACCAAGTTACAATGAAATCCCTTCACAAATATGACTTGTAGACTGTGCTTAAGGTTTTCGGGCTTCGGGTTCGGGCAGCCATCATGGTTGAATAATCGCAACCAAAGGGGACAATCTCATCTGGGCATCATCTGGAATGATCCTATGAAGTTACAATGAAATCCCTTCATAAATATGGCCTGTAGACTGTGCTCAAGGTTTTTGGGCTTCGGGCACTTGTAGCCAACACAGCTGACCAATTACGACCAAAAGGGGATGTCATCATCTAGGCATTATATGGAGTCAACCTAATAGGTTACAATGAAATCCTTCCATAAATATGACCTTTTACCTATGCTAAAGGTTTTTGGGCTCGGGCACCCATCAAGGCTAAATGATGGCGATCAAAAGGGGACGTTCTCATCTAGACATTATTTGGAGTCATCCTACCAAGTTACAATGAAATCCCCTCATAAATATGACCTGTAGACTGTGCTAAAGGTTTTCGGGCTTCAGGCACCTTTAGCTGTCACAGTTGCCCAATCATGTCCAAAAGGGGACGTTCTCACCTAGACATTATATGAGGTTAACCTACCAAGTTACAATGAAATCCCTTCATAAATATGACCTGTAGACTGTGCTAAAGGTTTTCAGGCTTCGGGCTCGGGCAGCCATCATGGGTGAATGATCGCACGTTCTCATCTAGACATTATATGAAGTTAACCTACCAAGTTACAATGAAATCCCTTCATAAATATGACCTGTAGACTGTGCTAAAGGTTTTCGGGCTTCGGGCTTGGGCAGCCATCATGGTTGAATGATCGCAACCATAGGGGACAATTTCATCTGAGCATCATCTGGAGTGATCCTAAGAAGTTACAATAAAATCCCTTCATAAATATGACCTGTAGACTGTGCTCAAGGTTTTCGGGCTTCGGGCACTTGTAGCCATCACAACTGACCAATCACGACCGAAAGGGGATGTCATCATCTAGGCATTATATGGAGTCAACCTAACAGGTTACAATGAAATCCTTCCATAAATATGACCTTTTGCCTATGCTAAAGGTTTTTGGGCTCGGGCACCCATCAAGGCTGCATGATCGCGATCAAAATGGAACGTTCTCATCTAGACATTATTTGGAGTCATCCTGCCAAGTTACAATGAAATCATTTCATAAATATGACCTCTAGACTGTGCTAAAGGTTTTCGGGCTTTGGGCTCCTGTAGCCGTCACAGTTGCCCAATCACGTCCAAAGGGGCACTTTCTCATCTAGACATTGTATGAAGTCAACCCACCAAGTTATAATGAAATTCCTCAATAAATATGACCTGTAGACTGCGCTAAAGGTTTTCGGGTTTTGGGCTCGGGCAGTCGTCACGGTTGGCAGATCATGCCCAAATGGGGAAATTTGCATCTAGACATCATAAGGAGTCATCCTACCAAGATACAATGAAATCCCTCCACATTAAACATGACCTGCAGACTGTGCTAAAAGTTTTTGGGTTTTCGGGCTTGGGCAGCCATCACGGTTGATAATCATGCCCAAAAGGGGACGTTCTCGTCTAGGCACTATACAGAGGCATCCCACCAAGTTACAATGAAATCCCTTCATAAATACGACCTGTAGACTGTGCTAATGGTTTTCAGGTTTTGGGCTCGGGCAGCCATACCGGTTGCCCGATCGCGACCAAAAGGGGACGTTCTCATCTAGACATGACCCCAAACCTGCATATGAAATTTCGTGACGATCAGACAAGAACTGCGGGGTGTAGCCCGTGCTAAAGGAAATGTGAACAGACGTCACAGACTCACAGACTAACAGACTTCCGCACGCGTGATGGCAATAGCTTATCTTGACTATGTCAAGTTAAGCTAAAAACAAAAGTGTCATTAAAAACAACAAATCACACAAGACATGCACTGAGTTAATTAGAATTTATTAAAAGTTAACCACCGTTTCAAAACCAAAAAATTGTGCAGGAGACTGTTCATCCATAAAAACTCAAATTGTTAATGACGCTTAGTTTACGAAGGATGTGGAAAACATTTTTAACTACGCTTTTCAATTCAATTAGGACATTCAGAAACCATGAATGATCCAGCTTCTTATGTGAACTTGAAATTTATTTTAAATACTTTAAATATTTACTTTAAAAGAATATACCTTCTGTTACAGAGAACACTCTCACCATGGGTAATGCTAAATTTCAAATCCCATTTTTTGTAGGGGAGAGGGGAGGATTTTAACCTACATGACTTAGTTTTGTGTGTGTATGTATGTTTATATAACTTTTATTTATTTTTTTCTCCACAATGGTGTCCTCTATGTACCTTTATTTTGTCACAATGTCATATACGTTTCATGTTTTTTTCTGACTTCTCCCTTGTGTCCACTGACTTCTCCCTCCTGGCCCCTGACTTCTCCCTAAAGACTCTGGAGGAGAAGTCACTTCTCCCTAAAATCAGCTGCCAGGCTGACCCCTGATAGACACCTATGAAGTAATGGTTACAATACTGTAAATGATTTGCATTGGTGACAGTGCTAAAATTTTCCTGTCTCTGAATCTCATCAAGCTTATAACAGTTCTTGAAAATCATGGTCAGAAGCCTAAATGTGCTTAAATTTGATTTTCTGATACCCTGCAATAACAATTTTGAATTATGAACAACCAGAATGAATTCAAGTTCACCTGGAAAAAAACATTCTTACACTATCACTTCATACTTGAACATGAGTTCACTGGTTCCTCACTTCCAAATTTCCCAAATTAGTTGAGAGTGCATAAAGTAGAAAAAAACTGAAACCGAAACACCGGGTCTTCACCCCTCCCCCCAAAAATCGAAACCGAAGTGAAAAAATCACAACCGCCAATCTCTAGATAAGACTGTTATTTCTGGTTTTAATGTGCCCAGATGAGAGCAAAAGGGTGTGCCTAAAATAAATGAAATTAAAGACGTGGGGTTGGCATAAGTTTTTAGAGTCAGTCGGGTTAAAAAATAAACACAGTTTTTTAGACCTGACATTTTAAAACATTACATGCATAGATATGTTGTAATTATTTATTCAACTGATACAATCAACAGAAGATGCCTTGTTAGTAAAAGAGGTTGTAATTATAGGGCTGATCTGATAGGTATATGTGGGTGGTTTCTATATGCTCATGGACAACCAAAACCACAACTGCAACCAACGTTGTTTTATCTAAAATACCAAAATCACAACCATAGTGTAAATACCACAATCTCCCAGCTCTACTGATTGCTCTTGAAATGGGGTATATATTACTGATCAATCGATGATTGGAATTGGACACCCCAATCGGCCAATTGTGGGCAATCGGATGACAACAGCAACAGCTCCTGGAACATCGGTTTAACCGTTTGTTGCCAAACATTTTTTGTGATGATTCATTTACCATATTTTATTATCTTCTGCAACTGTTCAATTGTTAACTGGTAGAGTGCTAAATTATTTTTGACCATCAAAATTTGTTCACATGTCTTTGCCTTGTTACAATTTATGGGAGAGTGCCTGTAGGCACTCCCCCATAAATTGTAACAAGGCAAATCTACATAGACTAAATAATTTCACTTCAAAGATAATATGAAGCATATGCACTGAGTATGAGGCACTTATATCACAGTCCCTGCACGTCAGAGTAAAGCCCAAATATGGGCTTCCAGCACTCTACCAGTTAATGCATAATGATATCAATGATACCATTCAACAAAGTTGAGAAACAACCACAATGTGTATTCTTAATTTCTCTAGACACCCCTTTACAGGATATACAAGTTAAACGACATGTAAAGCTGAGCGTGTTTTGTGTCAATCGCCAGTTCATACCAGAAAAAGGGATGGCTGCACTCCATTGACTCAGGTCGATGTAAAGAGAGAGCCACATTTACTTCCCAAGTGTGTGTGTCTGGTCATTTTACTATGACCTGAGTCAATGACATTTAACACTGTGAAGTATGTTCAATTTAATGTTGTTCTTTCAAGCCTCGACATGTCTAGTCGTACTCAGTATTACAATCAGAATCAGCATTGGCCAAGTGTGAGCTCAAATAACCTATAATCGGCCAGCGACCATTTTTGGCAATCGGTTGAACACTAGTATATATCAGTACTCTCAAAAATCTTAAATTATTTGAGAACTGAAAACTGATTCTCATGGCAGGAGTTCACGAGAATCAAAACTGATTCTCACAAATCGGAACAATGTTTATGGCCTGACTGGTAAATTATTAAGTAAACTACTAATGCTGCAACGCAAGCTTTTGACAAAAGAACTGTATGAACGTGGAGAAATAATCAACAAGGATATGATCTGGTCAAAATAATCTATATGCTTTTCTGTCCACAACATTGTGGAATCACAATGTTCAAAAAACAAAAGCAAAAATTGTAAGATTACACTCAAATCTAATACAGTGGAGCCCACTTAAATGGATATCTCTTAATTGTATATCCTTGTTAACTGAATATAATTTCCCAACACAAAACCATTATATACCATACTTCCAGTACAAAGTTTCGTTGGGCAGTTGGTGTCGAAGGGAAACTCTCTCGGCGTGGGTTCGAACCCCCGCCATGCCAATGTAAACAAAACCAGCGTCCTTTCTTAATTCTATGGCATCCGAGAAATTTGAAAATGACAAGTGTCACTGATTTCTTCTGAGGTGCAGTTCATAGAATTAAGTACTTAGATGCAACTTTCTGAGGAATAATTAAATAACTGAGTGTTCCGTGTGTTCTGTACTTGCCTCGTATATACTTGGTTAACTAGCATTCCCTTTTGGGGTGTCGGTGGCCGAGTGGTGTGCGTGGTTCAGTATAGTTTCGCTAGGCGGTTGGTGCTGAAGGAAACTCTCTCGGCATGGATTCAAACCCCCGCCATGCCAATGTAAACAAAACCAGCCTCCTTTCTTAATTCTATGGCATCCGTGAAATTTGAAAAAGACAACTGTCGCTGATTTCTTCTGAGGTGCAGTTCGTAGAATTAATTACTTAGATGCAACTTTCTGAGGAATAATTAAATAATTGAGTGTTCCGTGTGTCCTGTACTGGCCTCGTATATACTTGGTTAAATAGCATTCCCTTTTGGGGTCTGTCGGTGGCAGAGTGGTGTATGTGGTTCAGTATAGTTTCGCTAGGCAGTTGGTGCCGAAGGAAACTCTCTTGGCATGGGTTCGAACCCCCGCCATGCCAATGTAAACAAAACCAGCATCCTTTCTTAATTCTATGGCATCCGAGAAATTTGAAAAAGACAAGAGTCGCTGATTTCTTCTGAGGTGCAGTTCGTAGAATTAAGTACTTAGACGCAACTTTCTGATGAATAATTAAATAATTGAGTGTTCCGTGTGTTCTGTACTGGCCCCGTATATACTTGGTTAACTAGCATTCCCTTTTGGGGTCCGTCGGTGGCCGAGCGGTGTGCGTGGTTCAGTATAGTTTCGCAAGGCGTTTGGTGCCGAAGGAAACTCTCTTGGCGTGGTTTCGAACCTCCGCCATGCCAATGTGAACAAAACAACCAGCGTCCTTTCTTAATTCTATGGCATCCGAGAAATTTGAAAAAGACAAGTGTCGCTGATTTCTTCTGAGGTGCAGTTCGTAGAATTAAGTACTTAGACGCAACTTTCTGATGAATAATTAAATAATTGAGTGTTCCGTGTGTTCTGTACTGGCCTCATATATATTTGGTTAACTAGCATTCCCTTTTGGGGTCTGTCAGTGGCCGAGTGATGTGTGTGGTTCAGTATAGTTTCGCTAGGCGGTTGGTGCCAAAGGAAACTCTCTTGGCGTGGGTTCGAACCCCCGCCATGCCATTGTAAACAAATTTGACCTGTTAATTGAATATAGGTTATAAAGTAAACTCCTGTTAATTGAATAAAAATTCTTGTAACATGTCAAAAAATTACCCCGACTCTCCTAAGTTTTCCTTTGTTTATAGACCTATTTGGCTTCAGTACATCCAGTACAAGCATTTAATCTATTGATGGAGCTCAAGGTAGGCCTGCACGTTTTTTTGGTATTTAGTCATATCGAGATATTGTTTTCAATACTGCGTAGTCAAAATTAAAAATGAAAGTGTCAATGACACTGTAGCTTAACTTGTGTGTTGTGTTTGATGAAAAGGATAATGTTCAATATTTATGAAAGGATTATGAAATAAGACAAGAATTGTGATAATTGGGAATATGTTCATTTCTGTTCCCTGTATGCTATGCTTATTATAAAAATAATATGAGGTGTACACTGTACTAAAGATCTGAGGGGTGGGTTAATATGACCTCACAGTTAATATATGTGGCTCTCACAGTTAACATATATCAACAAAATTACAATGAAATTATTCCAAAATGAGTCATCCTATCAAGTTACATTAAAATCCCTTCATAAATATGGACTGCAGACTGTGCTAAAGGTTTTCGGGCTTCGGGCCTCTGTAGCCGTCAGTTTCCCAATTGCGTCCAAAGGGGACGTTCTCATCTAGACATTATATGAAGTCAACCTACCAAGTTACAATGAAATCCCTCCATAAATACGACCTGTAGACTGTGCTAAAGGTTTTCGGGCTTCAGGTACCTGTAGACATCACAGTTGACCAACCACGACCAAAAGGGGATGTCATCATCTAGGCATTATATGGAGTCAACCTAACAAGTTACAATGAAATCCTTCCATAAATACGACCTACAGACATGCTAAAGGTTTTTGGGCTCGGGCAGCCATCAAGGCTGAATGATCGTGACCAAAAGGGGACGTTCTCATCTGGACACTATTTGGAGTCATCCTACCAAGCTACAATAAAATCCCTTCATAATTATGACCTGTAGACTGTTCTAAAGGTTTTCGGGCTTTGGGCCCCTGAAGCTGTCACAGTTGCCCACTCGTGTCCAAAAGGGGACGTTCTCATCTAGACATTATATGAAGTCAACCTACCAAGTTACAATGAAATCCCTTCATAAATATGACCTTAGACTGTGCTAAAGTTTTTCGGGCTTCGGGCTCGGGCAGCCATCATGGTTGAATGATCGCAACCAAAGGGGACAATCTCATCTGGGCATCATCTGGAGTGATCCTGCGAAGTTACAATGAAATCCCTTCATAAATATGACCTGTAGACTGTGTTCAAGGTTTTCGGGCACCTGTAGCCATCACAGTTGACCAATCACGACCAAAAGGGGATGTCATCATCTAGGCATTATATGGAGTCAACCTAACAATGTTACAATGAAATCCTTCTATAAATATAAACTTTTGCCTATGCTAAAGGTTTTTGGGCTCGGGCACCCATCAAGGCTGAATGATCACGGCCAAAATGGGACGTTCTCATCTTGACCTTATTTGGAGTCAACCTACCAAGTTACAATGAAATCCCTTCATAAATATGACCTGTAGACAGTGCTAAAGGTTTTTGGGCTTCGGGCACCTTTAGCCGTCAAAGTTGCCCAAACATGTCCAAAAGGGGACGTTTTCATCTAGGCATTATATGAAGTCAACCTACCAAGTTACAATGAAATCCCTTCACAAATATGACTTGTAGACTGTGCTTAAGGTTTTCGGGCTTCGGGTTCGGGCAGCCATCATGGTTGAATAATCGCAACCAAAGGGGACAATCTCATCTGGGCATCATCTAGAATGATCCTATGAAGTTACAATGAAATCCCTTCATAAATATGGCCTGTAGATTGTGCTCAAGGTTTTTGGGCTTCGGGCACTTGTAGCCAACACAGCTGACCAATTACGACCAAAAGGGGATGTCATCATCTAGGCATTATATGGAGTCAACCTAATAGCTTACAATGAAATCCTTACATAAATATGACCTTTTACCTATGCTAAAGGCTTTTGGGCTCGGGCACCCATCAAGGCTGAATGATCGCGATCAAAAGGGGACGTTCTCATCTAGACATTATTTGGAGTCATCCTACCAAGTTACAATGAAATCCCCTCATAAATATGACCTGTAGTCTGTGCTAAAGGTTTTCGGTCTTTGGGCACCTTTAGCCATCACAGTTGCCCAATCATGTCCAAAAGGGGACGTTCTCATCTAGACATTATATGAAGTTAACCTACCAAGTTACAATGAAATCCTTTCATAAATATGACCTGTAGACTGTGCTAAAGGTTTTCGGGCTTCGGGCTCGGGCAGCCATCATGGGTGAATGATCGCACGTTCTCATCTAGACATTATATGAAGTTAACCTACCAAGTTACAATGAAATCCCTTCATAAATATGACCTGTAGACTGTGCTAAAGGTTTTCGGGCTTCGGGCTTGGGCAGCCATCATGGGTGAATGATCACAACCATAGGGGACAATCTCATCTGAGCATCATCTGGAGTGATCCTAAGAAGTTACAATGAAATCCCTTCATAAATATGACCTGTAGACTGTGCTCAAGGTTTTCGGGCTTCGGGCACTTGTAGCCATCACAACTGACCAATCACGACCGAAAGGGGATGTCATCATCTAGGCATTATATGGAGTCAACCTAACAGGTTACAATGAAATCCTTCCATAAATATGACCTTTTGCCTATGCTAAAGGTTTTTGGGCTCGGGCACCCATCAAGGCTGCATGATCGCGATCAAAATGGGACGTTCTCATCTAGACATTATTTGGAGTCATCCTACCAAGTTACAATGAAATCATTTCATAAATATGACCTCTAGACTGTGCTAAAGGTTTTCGGGCTTCGGGCTCCTGTAGCCGTCACAGTTGCCCAATCACGTCCAAAGGGGGACTTTCTCATCTAGACATTGTATGAAGTCAACCCACCAAGTTACAATGAAATTCCTCAATAAATATGACCTGCAGACTGTGCTAAAGGTTTTCGGGTTTTGGGCTCGGGCAGTCGTCACGGTTGGCAGATCATGCCCAAATGGGGAAATTCGCATCTAGACATCATAAGGAGTCATCCTACCAAGTTACAATGAAATCCCTCCACATTAAACATGACCTGCAGACTGTGCTAAAAGTTTTTGGGTTTCGGGCTTGGGCAGCCATCACGGTTGATAGATCATGCCCAAAATGGGACGTTCTCGTCTAGGCACTATACAGAGGCATCCTACCAAGTTACAATGAAATCCCTTCATAAATACGACCTGTAGACTGTGCTAATGGTTTTCGGGTTTTGGGCTCGGGCAGCCATACCGGTTGCCCGATCGCGACCAAAAGGGGACGTTCTCATCTAGACATGACCCCAAACCTGCATATGAAATTTCGTGACGATCAGACAAGAACTGCGGGGTGTAGCCCGTGCTAAAGGAAATGTGAACAGACGTCACAGACGTCACAGACTCACAGACTAACAGACTCACAGACTCACAGACTAACAGACTTCGGCACGCGTGATGGCAATAGCTTATCTTGACTATGTCAAGTTAAGCTAAAAATGAATAGTCAGTATATTGCCATTCGCGGTATTCAAAAATATAGTTGGTAATGTATTTTGTTTTGCATAAATTCATTTTTGATGTTCGTTATAAATTTATTAAATGTTCATATATTACGAACGCAAAGAAACCTGTGTCTGTCACATTGAAACTTTCACAAACATGCAAAGCTAACTAACATTACATAACTTTTGCATTGAAACTTTCAGAAACATGTAAAGCTACATTACATCACTTTCGTATCAAACGTATTAATTATGAGTGAAAAGCTGGAAGCGACTTCAAGCAAGAGACTAATTACATAACAGTTACTGCTGTTAGTAAACCATAAGCCGGATTTGAGAAATATAATGAAAAAGCTCAGTTATATGTCACAGTTTATTAATGCACAGTTATTTAATTAATTGTTACTAAATAAATTCTTGAGCCCCATGTTTACTTAACATCAGGAAGACTGGTTGACGTACAACAGTGTTTTGTTCGCTCAATTTTAGTAATGTAAACATCTTATTGGCACACAGTACTCAAGATGCAGTATATATTGTCTGAAATAACTTAAAACTGAGAATAAAAATAAAATGGAGCTTGTTGCCAAATCAAACACAACATCGCCATATGGGTCTACTTTGGATTTGAGAAGGGTGATAACTCTAAACCAAAAGATGAGACACATGCAATATGTCGATTATGTCAGAAGGCAGTTGCATGTAAAGCTGCAAATACGTCAGATCTTATAGCTCACTTGAAATCAAACCATCCGGCAGCATATACCAAATTAGGAACAGTTTGCAAACATAAATGAGAGGAAGCTGGAACTCCAACAAAGCAACTGACAATCACAAATGCTATACAGAATTCAACTTCATATGACAAAAATTCTCAGTGACGGAATTCTATAATGACAGCGGTTACGCAATTTATAGCCAGAAACATGGTGCCAATATATACAGTTGATCGCAAACATTTTGGCAAACATGCTGGCAGTGCTTGATCAGTGGTACAAACTTCCAGGTCGTAATTACTTCAGTGAGACGGCAATACCCAAAGCGTATACTGGAGTCCATCAACAAGTAGCCAATGAACTCAGTGATATAAAATATTTTTCTGCTACAACAGATATGTGGTCGTCTGTTGGTATGGTGCCATACCTTTATTTTACAGTGCATTTTATAGATCGTGAGTGGAATCTACAGTCTTGTGTGTTGGAGACACTATATTTCCCAGAAAGTCGTACCAGTGAAAATATTGCAGGTGTGCTAGGTGATGTTCTGAATTCGTCAAGATTAGATAATTTCTAACAACGGATAATGGATCAAATATCATAAAAGCAGCAGATGAACTTGTTGCCCCGAAACGATCATGTTTGAAACCCGAACGTGTAAATATGTTATCCTTTCAGGCCGCCAACCTGTGAACAAGTCAACCAGGGGATGTAATATTATTAATAATTCATATCTTTTCACAATCAGGGTGGCACCCCACCCCCCCCCCCCCCCCCCACACTCCTCCATCACAGGGGCATGTTACAAAAGATTTTAAAGTCCAAAATAATATTTATTAGAAAATTAAAGTGGACAGCCCCCATGATCATAGTATGATAGGCGTATTATACGATTTTCTTATAAATATTATTTGGGACTTAAAAATCGTTTGTAACGGGCCACGTTGCACCCAACCTCGTATCAGTCGAAATAAATTGCAGAAAGCAACAAGGAAATTTCTCTCCCATTTTTCATTCACTGATTGAACTACGGTTGTTCGACGTTAGTGCGGGAAAAATGAAAACGAAATTCTCTTGTTATTTTCTGCAATTTATTTCAGCTCATACCATATCCCATTCCACCTTGTTGAAATTGAAAGATGTTCACTAAATGTTTGTATAGAATTCTTTCTGACATGCATATTCATTAAATATTAATTTTATTTAATAAATGGTCACAGGTTTGAAATTCACCATGTGTTTTTTGTCTTTGATGTGATTTGATGACAGCGAGTCACAGGCAGCCTGCTACCAGACATTCAATGAAGAATGAATAAATAAAATGCGAACAGAAATGAAAATATCCCATCTCTTTATAAATATAAAGTGAGGGGTATTTTTTGTTCTCTGCATATTTTATTTATTAATTCTTCATCAGAAGATCGGTAGCAGCTGCCTGTTATTTCCCCCTTTTCAAATGATGCCTCATTTGTATCTGCTCGCATCTTCTTCCGGAAACATCGGTTGCAGTTTACAGACAAATATTTCTGATGTCTGATGATCACATATTATGTGAAAAGTTTACTGATGAGAACATCCACAACCAGAGTGATGTCACGCATGCAGCCCGACTGACCCATGGAATGGCAATGCTCAGATGCAAAATAGAGCCATTTTTTGTTAACAGTTTACCTAATGAATCTGCCATATCTGCACTCGTGCTATACACAATTTGCTATTCAAATTAAACATACCTTATAACCTAGTAATGGAACAAACTTGATGAGCTTGTTCCAATAAGGAGTAATAAGCCATGGTTAGAAGTAAATAAATGAAAGTGTCAATGACACTGTAGCTCAACTTGTCAAGACAAAGTCATGTACATGTATAGTATATGACACAGCAATGACAAACATCTAGGTAATGACCTGATAACAAAGGTACATATAAAGTATTGTAACAGTCTGTACATAAATACTGACCGTTGCCTGTAACAAATGTATAGGTAAAGTATTGTAAAGGTGGGTGACAGTCAGATGCTAAACTAGAAAAAAATCTTTGAGTCCCAGAGTGGGTCTGACTGAACCCCAAAATATTTGTTCTCATAGCAGTGATAACAAAGGCACCCCAAAACACACTCATTCCTGTCTCAAGGTGAAAACAAAGGTATCCAAGAAGTTTCGTGAAGATCAGTTCACAAATATGAGCTGTGTAGAAGTTGTGACAAAAAACTGATTGGACCTAATTTCGGTACAAAATGGCCACTGGCAGCCATCTTGAATTTTGGACCGCACCCAGAAACACTCGTTCTCGTCCCAAGGTGATAACAAAGGTACCCAAGAAGTTTTGTGAAGATCGGTTCATAAATACAGCCTCTAGCCCGAGCCGTATTGACATGTGCACTTACAGTGTATAAGTAGCACTGAATAAATCAAAGTTCATCTAATTTGCATAATTTCTGCACGAGAAAAAAACCCGTACTATATGTGATGTATTCCATGTTACTAAACATTCATACAAAAATTTATTCAAATCAGAACTTTCAGACAGAAGTTCTCCACAAAAGACTGATTGCACTAATTTTGGTACAGAATGGCTGCTGGTGGCCATCTTGAATTTCGGTCCACACCCAAAAACACTCGTTCTCATCCCACGGTGATAACAAAGGTACCCAAGACGTTTCGTGAAGATCGGTTCATAAATACAGACTCTAGCCCGAGGTGTATTGACATGTTTACTTAATGTGTGTAAGTAGAACTGAAAAAATCAAAGTTCATCTAATTTGCATAATTTCTGCACGAGAAAAGATCGAACCCGTATTATATGTGATGTATCCCATGGTACTAAACATTCACACAAAAAATGATTCAAATCAACGCTTTCAAATGGAAGTTCTGTACAAAAATCTGATACCCAAGAAGTTTCGTAAAGATTGGTTCATAAATACGGCCTCTAGCCTGAGCCGTACAGAAGTTGTGGACAAAAAACTGATTAGACCTAATTTCGGAACAAAATGGCCACTGGCAGCCATCTTGAATTTTGGACCGCACCCAGAAACACTCGTTCTCGTCCCAAGGTGATAACAAAGGTACCCAAGACGTTTTGTGAAGATCGGTTCACAAATACAGACTCTAGCCCGAGGTGTATTGACATGTTTACTTAATGTGTGTAAGTAGAACTGAAAAAATCAAAGTTCATCTAATTTGCATAATTTCTGCACGAGAAAAGATCGAACCCGTATTATATGTGATGTATCCCATGGTACTAAACATTCACACAAAAAATGATTCAAATCAACGCTTTCAAATGGAAGTTCTGTGCAAAAATCTGATTGCACCAAATTTTGTACAAAATGGCTGCCATCGGCCATCTTGAATTTGGACCGGTCCCAAAAACACTCGTTCTCGTCCCACGGCGATAGCAAAGGTACCCAAGGAGTTTCGTAAAGATCGGTTCATAAATACGGCCTCTAGCCCGAGCCGTATTGGCATTTGCACTTTTAGTACTGAAAGTAACACCAAAAAACATCAAAGTTAGTCTAATTTGCATAATTTAAGCACGAGAAAAAAACCCGTATTATATGTGATGTATCCCATGGTACTAAACATTCATACAAAAAATTATTCAAATCAGAGCTTTCATATGGAAGTTCTGTACAAAAAACAGATTTCTGCATCGTCGGTACAAAATGGCGGTGGCAGCCATCTTGAATTTTGGACCGCACCCAAAAACACTCGTACTCGTCCCACAGTCATAACAAACGTACCCAAGAAGTTTTGTAAAGATTGGTTCATAAGTACGGCCTCTAGCCCGAGCCGTATCCAATTGTTGACGGATAGACGGGATGGCCAGACGGACGACGGGCCATGGCATAAGCTCAAATTTGGCTTCGCCAAAGTTGAGCTAAAAATGAAACTAGAGGGTTGTCATTTGTGTGCAAAGCACACGGTAGTATATCCCCGCATTCGCATTTGTGATTATTGTCGGGGCCTAATCAAAAATCCAAAACCTTTATGCACATCTACAGACCCTATGAATGAACATGAACACACTTTCAATGTTTCGAATTGAAACCCCTAGGAGTTTTTCGCCGGAAACCATTCCTCTAACGACAAAAGTGGTGCTCTTGCACCCCTCGGGGCCGAATCAAAAATCCAAAACCTTTATGCATATCTACAGACCCTATGAATGAACATGAACACACTTTCAATGTTTCGAATTGAAACCCCTAGGAGTTTTTCGCCGGAAACCATTCCTCTAATGACAAAAGTGGTGCCCCTTATGCCCCCGAGGGCCGAATCAAAAATCCAAAACTTTTATGCACATCTACAGACCCTATTGATTAACATGAACACACTTTTAGTGTTTTGAATTGAAACCCCTAGGAGTTTTTCTCTGGAAACCACTCCTCTAACGACAAAAATGGTGCCCCTTGTGCCCCTCGGGGCCAAATCAAAAATCCAAAAACCTTTATGCACATCTACAGACCCTATGAATGAACATGAACACACTTTCAATGTTTCGAATTGAAACCCCTAGGAGTTTTTCGCCGGAAACCATTCCTCTAACGACAAAAGTGGTGCCCCTTACATCCCTCGGGGCCGAATCAAAAATCAAAAACCTTTATGCACATCTACAGACCCTATGAATGAACATGAACACACTTTCAATGTTTCGAATTGAAACCCCTAGGAGTTTTTCGCCGGAAACCATTCCTCTAATGACAAAAGTGGTGCCCCTTATGCCCCCGAGGGCCGAATCAAAAAATCCAAAACCTTTATGCACATCTACAGACCCTATTGATTAACATGAACACACTTTTAGTGTTTCGAATTGAAACCCCTAGCAGTTTTTCGCTGGAAACCATTCCTCTAACGACAAAAATGGTGCCCCTTGCACCCCTCGGGGCCGAATCAAAAATCCAAAACCTTTATGCACATCTACAGACCCTATGAATGAACATGAACACACTTTCAATGTTTCGAATTGAAACCCCTACGAGTTTTTTCGCCGGAAACCATTCCTCTAACGACAAAAGTGGTGCCCCTTATGCCCCGAGGGCCGAATCAAAAATCCAAAACCTTTATGCACATCTACAGACCCTATGAATGAACAGGAACACACTTTCAATGTTTCGAATTTAAACCCCTAGGAGTTTTTCGCTGGAAACCATTCCCGGGCGGACAGACGGACGGAGACAACCAATATATCCCCGCATTTTTTTCAAATGTGGGGATAAAAATCTGATGTTTCAGAAAAATAATTTGTACTGTTGGCTTCAACTTGTGTTAAGTAAACGATTAAAGACTTATATAAAGCAATGTTGGGCTATATGAGTCAATTTTCTTTTTTGCATGTAATAACTCCCAATTCTTCAAAATGCATTTTGGGAATAATTGCCTAAGTGACACGTTTGTCCGTGTGTGTGTGTGGGGGGGGGGGGGGGGGGGGGGGGGGCAGGGAGGGGGGAGGGAGAGTTGTGGAACCTATATTGAAACATGGCCTGTATTACTAGCTGGAAAATACACATATCAACTTTGGTTGAAATCAAATAATCCAAACTGGAGTTATCAGTCGGAAACCAATTGTTTACAGACAGATGGATGGACCGGCAGATGGACGGACGAAAGTCATGACTATAGCCCTGACTATAAACTGTCAGGCTAAAAATGCATTTAGTACCAAAGAAAAAATATTGCATGAATGGCCCTGGGTGAGGAGTAGGTTGGTGGGGGTGGGGGTGGGGGAGAGTGGAGGTGTGTTAGGGGAGTCCATTTTTTTACCACATGTGGTCAGTCTAAATCCTTCAGAATGCATTTTGAGCAGAGAAAAAAAACCACCTAACTGGCACCATGGGGGTGGGGGTGGGGGTGGGTGATGGGTGGTGGTGTTTGTCTGGGTTTTTAACTACAAACTTTAACCAAAACTGTAAAAAAAAGCAATTTTGATGAAAAAAAAAAAAAAAAGAGCCTAGTTGGCCCCCTGGGGGTGGGAAGGGGAGAAGGGGAAGGGTACATGAGTTTAAAAAAGGTTCAACATGTAGTGACTATAAATAGTTCAAAATGCATATTCGAGGAAAGAAAAAAAAATGTCTAATTGGGGAGGGGGAGGGGGGATAATTTCTGTCTGGATTTTTAACCACAAACTTTAACCCAAACTGTAAAAAAAAACATTTTTGAAAAAAGGAAAAAAAAGGTTCTGTGTGTAGTGATTATAAATAGTTCAAAATGTATATTGGAGAAAATAAAAAAAAAATGCCTAATTGGGGGGGGGGGGGGGGGGGGGGGTTGGGGGGGGGGGGGGGGGCACGGTGTTTGTCTGGGTTTTTAACCAAAACTGCAAACAAGCATTTTTGATGAAAGAAAAAAAAAAGTGCCCAATTGGCCTCCGTGGGGGTGTCGGGGGGGGGGGGGGGGGGGGGGGGGGTCTGGGGTACGTAAGTTTAAAAAAAGGTTCCGCATATAGTGACTGTAAATAGTTCAAAATGCATATTGGACAAAGGAAAAGCCTAATTTGAGGGGGGGGGGGGGGGGTGGTGTTTGTCTGGGTTTTTTCACCACAAACATGGAGCCATTCTACCAAGCTACAATGGAATCCCTTCATAATTATGGCCTGTGGAATATTCTAAAGGTTTTCGGGCTTTGGGCCTCTGTTGCCGTCACAGTTTCTCATCTAGACATTATATGAAGTCAACCTATCAAGTTACAATGAAATCCATCCATAAATATGATCTGTAGACTGTGCTAAAGGTTTTCGGGCTTCAGGCTCCTGTTGCCGTTACAGTTGCCCAAAAGGGGACGTTCTCATCTAGACATTATATGAAGTCAACCTATCAAGTTACAATGAAATCCCTCCATAAATATGACGTGTAGACTGTGCTAAAGGTTTTGGGGCTTTGGGCTCGTGCAGCCACCATAACTGAGTGATCACAACAAAAAGGGGACATTCTCATCTGGGCATCATGTGGATTGATCCTACAAAGTTACAATGAAATCCCTTCATAAATATGACCTGTAGACTGTGCTGAAGGTTTTCGGGCTTCGGGCACCTGTAGCTGTCACAGTTGCCCAATCACGTCCAAAAGGGGACTTTCTCATGTAGACATTATATGAAGTCAACCTGTCAAGTTACAATGAAATCCCTCCATAAATATGACCTGTAGACTGTGCTAAAGGTTTTTGGGTTCTGGGCACGGGCATTCGTGACGGTTGACAGATCGTGCCCAAATGGGGAAATTCTCATGTAGACATCATACGGAGTCATCGTATCAAGTTACAATGAAATCCATCCATATTAAACATGATCTGCAGACTGTGCTAAAAGTTTTAGGGTTTCAGGCTTGGGCAGCCATCATGGTTGACAGATCATGCCCAAACGGGGACATTCGAATTGAAACCCCTAGGAGTTTTTCGCCGGAAACCATTCCTCTATCGACAAAAGTGGTGCCGCTTACGCCCCGAGGGCCAAATCAAAAATCCAAAACCTTTATGCACATCTACAGACCCTATGAATGAACATGAACACACTTTCAATGTTTCGAATTGAAACCCCTAGGAGTTTTTCGCCGGAAACCATTCCTCTAACGACAAAAGTGGTGCCCCTTATGCCCCCGAGGGCCGAATCAAAAATCCAAAACCTTTATGCACATCTACAGACCCTATGAATGAACAAACTTGGAGCCATTCTACCAAGCTACAATGGAATCCCTTCATAATTATGGCCTGTGGAATATTCTAAAGGTTTTCGGGCTTTGGGCCTCTGTTGCCATCACAGTTTCTCATCTAGACATTGTATGAAGTCAACCTATCAAGTTACAATGAAATCCCTCCATAAATATTACCTGTAGACTGTGCTAAAGGTTTTCGGGCTTCAGGCTCCTGCTGCCGTTACAGTTGCCCAAAAGGGGATGTTCTCATCTAGACATTATATGAAGTCAACCTATCAAGTTACAATGAAATCCCTTCATAAATATGACGTGTAGACTGTGCTAATGGTTTTCTCATTTTGGTATTATGCAGAGGCATTCTATGAAGTTGCAATGAAATCCCTTCATAAATATGACCTGTAGACTGTGCTAATGGTTTTCGGGTTTTGGGCTCGGGCAGCCATACCGGTTGACCGATCATGACCAAAAGGGGACGTTCTCATGTAGACATGACCTAAAACCTGCATATAAAATTTCATGACGATCAGACAAGAACTACCGGGTAAAGCCTGTACACTTGAACCTCCAGTAAAAAACTTTAACGGCAGACTTCAACCAAAACTCTAAATGTTAACAGATGGACAGATGGATGGACGGACAAAAGTCATTACTATAGCCTTCACTGTAAACAGTCAGGCTAAAAAAGTAAGAATTTTCATTTAAAATCATTCTGTTGGTTTCTGTCCACCTAACGAAAAATGACAAACATTTGAACTGCATTACAGTCTACAGCCTGTAATGCCGTTGAAAAGTTTGTCATTTTCATTAGAAAACAAAGACATATTTCACATTTTCGGCGGTATTTAGTCATACCGCGATATTGTTTTCAATACCGTAGTCGGTTTTGTAAATATCAATACCCTGAAACCCTAGCTCAAGGTGCTCTATCAAACAAGATGTAACAGAATAAATGCTAAGTTTATCTCCAGAATACAGGAAAGCGACAATCCCTGGGCTGAATTGTAAAAAGGCTGGAGGGCCAAGGACTTAAAGGAAAATCTAATCTCTCAGTTACTTTGATAAAGGATAGCTCCTACAGGAGAATAGGGAAAACCATAGGAATTACATATGTCCTTCTCTTTCAGAAGAAAAAAGAATGACATAACACCAAAAATGTAATTGAGAATTACATAATTTTTCCATTTAATGCCAGCATAACCCATTTTATGACCACAAAATAGTAAGGGGATGACCCACAGCAGTGAGCTTGTTTGCTCGAAAGACAACCGAAGACAAATTGCCATATTGGCACACTGCTTTTATTATTACACTTAATAATTACATAAATATTGAAATGTGGCAGTGTGCCCGATACAACCTATGAACTAATTAATAGAGTTATCCCCCCTTAATAAACCTGAAATGCGAAAGAATGTTGATGACAATTCTGGTTATGGAGAGCACAGGTAGGCGGAAACTACGCCGAGGGTAGGAAGTTGGGGAGGAAGCCGAATGGTCACAGAAAAATGCCTAATAAACTTTTTTGAACGGATTAGTTTCGCTGGACACATCAAAATGGTGGAAAAGGACGCGTTGCCTGAATACTTCACTTATATAGTTGGATGAGCTCAGGCTGGCACATCTGCGGTTGTTACTAATTATATGCCTGAAACAAAGAAAGTTAGGAGTGAAATTTAATCTGGTTATCTCGATCAGAGGTATTCACATATTTATCCGCACTGACCGGACGTCATAGCTCACTGCAGTGTAATTGATATGAGCTGTTCCATTTGAGAATTGCGAAGAACTGCATAGTTTAGGAAGTGACCCAGATTGAACAGCTGACTTTATACTGATGCCGAGTTTACTGTAAGTGAAATATGTACAATATTTTGTTCCCATAAATGAGGTCAAATTCCCCTGGTATTTGACCTCCTATTTATGACCACAAAATAGTAAGGGGATGACCCACAGGAGCAAGCTTGTTTGCTAGAAAGACAACCAAAGACAAATTCCCATATTGGCACACTGCTTTTATTATTACACTTAATAATTACATAAATATTGAAATGTGGCAGTGTGCCCGTACAACCTATGAACTAATTAATAGAGTTAACCCCCCTTAATAAACCTGAAATGCAAAAGAATGTTGATGACAATTCTGATTATGGAGAGCAAAGGTAGGCGGAAACTACGCCAAAGTTGATGCCCACCTCTGCCGCCTCACCTTGATATTGCAACAGGAAAGGCATCAACCCGCCAAACCGACGCTGCTGGGGAAAAGTGACACATGGAGGACGTGTAGTGTTGAAATGCAAAGGCCAATGGAACAGCCAAAGATAGGGACAACCGGAAATGGGAATTGCAGGACAAGAGAAACTCGAGGATGGTGGCAAATCCGAGCAACATCAGGATCACAACAATGAGCGGACAGGCGCTCATTGCTAGAAACCTGATGGTGACCCGACTGGCCTTGGATGGCCCTGAGATGATACAGGGAGAGGGAGGGATAAGGCCCCCAGGGGTATAAAGGCGTGTGGGGGGGGGGGGGATAAACAAAAAGAAGAAGTGTAAATATGTAACAAACAAGGCAAACATGCACAATAACAAGGCCGCTACATGTATGAAATATCCAATGATAAATGAGTGGTATTGTCCTGTAATGGTTCAAATGGTAATGAAAACGTCAAGCAGTTTGTGAAGAACCCTGAAGAGGTTGTGGCATGCATGGTGGCTTGGCCAACTGTCCTCTGGAAACAAGTGTTAGTGTAACGCCAGACCATGCGTAAATCATGATCGCCCAATAAAGTATGTATTCGAAGCCAAGCATGTAGAAATATCAACACAAAGGGCACAGATCGGGTTGCACAGTGACTATGGTATGACAGCTGTGTTTTGTATATTGATGCGGTGACTATCTCCTTGAATATCAAAGTCTGTGGAGGAAATGCTGTGAACAACATACCATATCTCGGCAGGGAGGATATGGTAGGTAATCGGTGATGAACACACCCGTAAAAATGGGAGGTCAGGGTATCATCTAGGAGAGCATGCAAGGAACATTGTTGCTCCCTGCACGATGCCCCAGATGAGCCCCTAATAAGCCTCCGACAGAGAGTTTTGAATGCCAGACACACCCCCCCCCCACCCCCCCACATAAAAGGGGACAACTTGTTCCCGGTGTGGTGCAAGCCCAAGCATGCACCTAAAAAGAAAAAGGGGGACATGCTGCCACAACCCAAAGATATTCTACCACAGTGGGGGTTTCAGTCCGAGCTGGAAAATCGGCGAGGTCAAGCTCAAGCATGCCTCCATCTCCCCAACAAATGGACAAAAGCAGGAGAGCAGAGTGAAGGTGGAAGAACAAGCCCAAGCATGTCACTACCTGAGTTCCCAGTCACGCCAAGACAAAAAGGGGGAGGGGAGGTCAAGCCCAAGCATGCCTCCCTACACCTAGCAAAAGGACAAAGTAACAGAACAGTGGAGAGACAAGCTCAAGCATGCCCCACTCATGAAGATAAGGAAGGAGCACGAATATAGGAACGAAAGGCATTGGTCTTCCACCGCCCCATTAATCGAATCTGCGCATTACTGTAATTCCTTGAGGCTGCCAGCATGGCCGTCCCAATACGGAAACTATGACCCTTGAAGAAGGTGGGGTCAAGACCGCTGAAGAGGAGACACCGATGCAAGGTGGAAGTAAATACCCTGCAGAGCAACGGAGAACCATCAGGGAAAGCAAATAGAGGACCTGGGGTGGGGCCCCGGGAATGTAAATAGGACTGTAAAAGCTTAACAGGGCAAACAAGGTGAGGTTGGTACTGTAAACACACCTCCTGGGGGGACCGGCCCAAATTGTGCTTAAAGTCGCGGAAGTCCAGAACCACGGACTGCGGAGACCGGATGAGGGCATCCACCAACTGCAATACCATGTTACCCTTGGATGGACAGGAGGGGCAGAGCTCTCCTATCCTGGCAAAACCATAAAAGGGAGTGGCAAACAAGGCCTGAAAAAGGCCCTGTTGATATGCACACCTCCAGACTAGATACTAGATGCTGGAGAATGGTCTCTGTGATGGGGAGCCAAAGATTGGTCGACGGACATAACCGTTTCACCCCTGCAAGGAGCTTACGCACAACAAATTCCTGAGTGGGATCCGGGAGACCCCGCAGCTTGTGGACATAAGCCAAACCTGATAAAATGGAGGTGATGGATGTTGCAGAATAATGTTCCCAAAACAAAAAGGATACAAACAAGCACAGCACAGAAACTGGAATCGGCCATGAAACTAAAATGTCGAAGCGAGAGCAGAAAGCAGAGAATTTTTCAAGAGTTCCCTCGTTGGCACGTCTGGTGGATGGGGCTAAGGCATGGTCCAGTAGATGATTCACAGTGTCAGCAAGTGGTGCAATTCCAGGTCCAGAGGGATGCAAACAGGGTCTGGATAACAGGTCGGAGCAACTTCCTTGAAGGCGGTGACCTGTGAACGAGAAAGGTGATCAGCCATGATATTGCGTTTACCGGGGATATGTCGAGCACGAAAAAGCACATTATGTCACAAACATGTAAGCACGAGAGTCTGTACTAATGTGAGCAGGTGAGCATCCTTAGAGGTCTGAGAAATTATGATGGACACCACAGACTCATTGTCAGACAGGAAAAGGATACGTTTGTTTTGCATGTGAATCCCCCAGAGACGGAGGGCAAGGACAATGGGATAGAGTTCGAGCACCGCAATATTCAAGCCCTGCACTCGGGGATCCCAACAACCGTAGAACCAAGACTGCCCAAAAATTCCACCAAAACCACAGGAGGCCGCCGCATCTGTGTAAAGGGACAAGAATGCATTTTCAGTCCACAGGGTATCCAAGAAAAAGACTTTCCCTTTAAAATCCCGTAAAAAGGACAACCACATGCGAAGATCAGATTTAGCTTCATTCATCAAACGAATGCGGTGATGTGGGCGAGTCAAGCCAAGAGTCAGATTGATAAGACGACGGAGGAAAACACGACCAGGGACCACGACCGAGCAATCGAAGTTCAAGAGACCAACCAGAGCTTGAAGCTCCATGAGGGAGACTTTTTTTGCGGTGAAGAAATGAGGAAATGACCACCCGGCAATGTGATTACTTGTCAGCTGGCAAACGGGCAGACATGGATACAGTATACAGCTCAATACCCAGGAAAACTAAGCACTGTGTGGGGGGTAACAGTTTTCTCATCAGCAATAGGAACCCACAACCTGTGACACAGGCCAATAAAACGAAGCAGATAGCAGAGACATGTGGTAGGAGTTTCAGCGGCAAAGAAAAAATTGTCGAGCACATGCAGAATATGCTGAACCGCGAAATGAATGTGAGATGCCCAGTGGAGGGCAGAACTGAACAGTTCAAACAACCGGCAAGAAGAGGAGCAGCCCATTGGGGGACAGCGATCGTAATAGTAGTGACCTTGCCATCGCAAACCCAGCAAATGTTGGTCCTGAGGATGAACGGGAAGAAGGCAGAAGGCGGACTTGATATCAGTTTTGGCTAGAAAACAACCCAGCCCCAGTGAACAAATAATGTTGATGGCATCCTGAAGAGTATTGTACTGGACGGAAGAAAACTCGGGTGGAATGAAATCGTTAACCGAAGTACCACTGGGGTGGGAGAGATGCTGAATCATGCAGTAGGTGCCACGGTCCTTTTTGGGAACCAGACCAATGGGCGAGAGGACCAAGTTGTCAATTGGGGGGTCGATGAACGGACCTGCGATGCACCTGGCATCAAGTTCTTTCCGCAGTTTGGCAGACACAATGTCTGGCAGCTCGTGCGCCAATTTCAGATTGGTGACCGACCGCCCCTGGGGGGAACCCTGGGCACCCAAGTGGAAGCCAAAAGTAAAACCATCCAACAGTATTTGAGAAAGTGTGGGATCGTATCCCGACAGTAAACTATTTAGCTTGCGGACCTGAACTGGAGTGACGGGCGGTGGAAGGGGTGGCAGCTGGTCGAGAGAACCGCCCCGGGTGTATCCCAGACGTCCCTGATATGAGCCACCCGTAAAACGAAAGGAGCACTGGGTAAAGCTATGTGACTGCTGACATTTAAAACAGGTGTGGCAATAAATGCCGTTCCCCTCACACGTTTTGCCCTCATGAAAGCGGAAGCAAACACCCTGGGGAATGGAACGTCTACCCTTCAGGGAACTATTGCCTGGCCAAACCCTGCTAAACTGTGGAGGCTTGGTGGTGTGGGGGGCGGAGCCACCAGGAGCTGCACATATGTACAGTTCCCAGTGAAAACTGTCCCAAGTGAGAGCGGGTTGTTGTTGCCGAAGTAAGAGAAACTGCTGGTCAAAGAATGACCAGTCAAAACCCAGTGCAGACAAGTGCCTAATGTTAGACTGATATTTCAGTACAGCACCTGCAGCGTGGGGGAAACGTTCAAGATAGACTGCCTGGAAAACTTTGAAGACACTCAACCACTGACTGAGTGAGGTCAGAGCCCGCGGAGCTTACAGCACCCAAACAAGTGAAGGGGAGCTCTGGGAATCTGCAATAGACAAAGAATAGTAGTCCTGATGAGCTGCATGCTGTGGTAAGAGGGCCCCCAAGTTTACAAACTCATCGGCCCAAATCTGGGCCTTCAGCTTAGGGTTCACATTAGCTGTCAAAGGCACAGAGGCCGAGATGAATGAAGTAGGTTGAGACTCTGGACGCAGTGACCCATCGATTGAAGGATGCCCACCCAGAGCCAATGGGGGATCAGAAGGAGTGTCTGGCTGAAAACCTAAACCAGGGAGGGTGTTAGCACCTAAGTTACCTTCCATACTGTCGACTGAGACGACGTTTTGCACTGCTGCAGCAACTTTGCGACTAGGCTGTGAGGCATCACTGGAAACTAAATTGGACAGAATATGGACTGTCATGGTAATGGAGTCTGCCAAAGTGGAGGAACCAGTTGCTGTGTTGCTGGAAGTGGTGGTAGCCGAAAGCAGAGCCGAGTGTGATGTAGCCGGCAAACTCTCCTCCTGGAGAGTGGCAGAGGCTGATGGGCCAGGCTGCGGCTGTGATGATGCAGGAGGCGAAACACAGGGAGACTGATGCAGTGCATGCGATGGAGGAGGCTCCGTGGCCCGCCGCCAAGCTCTTGTTGTGGTCTGTGGAGTGAAGGTGGCTGACAAACCATCCTGGAGTTGACATCACTTCCTCTTCCGTGGCATGGCTGCAAAAGGTGACTATACAACACCTGCAGGGCACAGGTGGAAGGCATGGCAATCACACAGGCCAACTGCCAAAATAATCACCCAAAACCAAAGGCACCCCAATTTTATTTATTTTTTTTTTTTATATGTTCGTGGACAAAGGGTTAACATAACATTAACCATATAAGGTGCCGAACAACAACAAAGTATGACTGCATGGTTGGCGAGGACGAGAATCTCAAAATACAGGCCCATTGCCATCCCAAAGGAGTATGTGGACAATACAAATCACAGTCAAAAACCATGAAATGGGCCATAATATCTGACATACACGTCCAGGGTCGAGCATGATTGGTGCTTTCGGTTAAGGTATAAGTGTAAATTCTGGTTTGTTTGTTTCTGTTCATATGTGGTGCTCGAAGAGCAAACCCGAAGAATTGTTGGAAAATGGTGGCTGGTAAACTCCAGGCGGAAAAGCCCTCAAGAAAGTCTGTAGAAAATGAAATTGATCGGGGAGGGGGTGGGGGTGGGGTATGGGGGGGGGGGGGGTGGAGTTGACGTTAGCAAAGATTATTTAAAAACAAAATAGCTCCCCGAATATTGCGACAGTACCGCACCATGCCCCGATAGTTAAAGTGCACTCCATCATATAAATACTGTAAGGCCACCCCATGGAGACGTGTTTCCAAAACTGTATGGCAGAAGAAGTGGCAGTAAGGACAGTGTCCAAATACAAATTAAACTTATACACCCACAAGTTATATTCGGGGAGGGGCATGCCTTTTGCCTTGTCTGGAAGAGGTCGAAACTTTAGACCGGTAAAAGGCCTGGCACACAAAAACGGACTGCACACCAAATTCCGTCAACAGTTGGGAAGCCAACCGTTTGTGCCGGCAGGGCGGACAAGTCACTGGAGCCCAACTGGAGAACCACCGAATGTGGACGAAAGTCACCTCTGAGATGCATATCTGAAGCCTTAAACTTTTCGACAGTGGAACCATCTCGTCCTTGAAAACGGCAGACCACCTCCCGCCCATTGTGGGAGGACAGATGGAGTGCAGGGGCAAAATTATAGCGGGATGGAAATCGAACATCCTGACACAAAAATTGTCCAAGGCGTGCGCTAAACGAATGACCCAAAACAAATATTTTAACGGTGAATTATTACAGAAGAAAATACACACTTACCGTGTAATGGTCGAACAGTCAGGTACGAGGAAGCCTAATGGTCACAGAAAAATGCCTAATAAACTTTTTTGAATTGATTAGTTTCACTGGACACATCAAAATGGCAGAAAAAGACGCGTTGCTTGAATACTTCACTTATATAGTTGGATGTGCTCATCAGGCTGGCACATCCGTGGTTGTTACTAATTACATGTTTATCTTATACCTGTTGAAGATATAGCCCATGTGTTATAGATTATCTATAACACATACCCCTATGTCATATAGATTGGAGACTCCAGATGAGTCGACATTTTGACACGAAATCATCCCCAAAACCCTTTTAAGGGGTCATCCAACCTAACTTTGGTCAATTTTTTGACATTTTTCCCAATGCCTCAGAAACAGATAAGAGAAGTAAGGAAAGGCAAATTATATATCAAAATAATGAGTAAAGTGCATAGAAAAGGTACATATAATTTTTTTCAGGAAAAAAAGTGAATTTTATGATTTTGAAGATTTTGAAGAAGATTAATTTACAAATGGCTAAGTAACGAACCGGTAAAACCACAAAATAATCGGTAATTCGAAAGCCTTGTCCTCAATATAATGATAACATACTACAGACTCGGAGAAAGCATTTTTTTGACACACACCCTGGTGAGTTTTGACGTATGAATGCAATAACATCAACACAAATTTTGGGTCCTACTATTTAACGAACACAAACGAACATAAACGAACAGAAGAGAAAATAATAGGAAATACAAGTTAAAAATGATTGAGGGTGCATATGCAGGTATATGTGGTGGGTATATATTATTCGTTTGTAAAATTTTATTCACTTCTAGTGAGTATTTTGATGATTAATAAGGTTTATAAAATGTACGACGGCGCGAAATTCTTGTGTTCGTTAAGTAGTAGCCTGCTTGATGCTGTCGACAACATGCGACAAAGGTGTGAAATCAATTAGCTGTCTGTCTGAGGAAGAATGTCGATGAGGAAAACGGCGAAATTTAGGTTTAAGAGGAAGGCAAGCGCCTATTTTAATTGTGTGTAAAATTGTATCCACGTCTGATGAGTATTTTAGTGATAAATAAAGATTATAGCCATTATTTGGATTGACAAACATGCATCAAACATTCACTTTGGATTCCGAGGACGCATCACGGCGAGTCGGGGACAAACCGTGATCTACCCTTAGAAAGCGGAGCAAGACTCAGAAACATGTAGCATATTGTACTGTACACCCACATAATGATAATAATCGAAAGATCTTAAAATATCTTGGGGATAAGTCATTAAAGTCCAGTTTAAGCTTTCCTGAACACTTTCCCCGAACATGCTCACCCTCCACCAATGCGGCCTCCCACTAACTAGAGAGGACAACCAGGTGCGTAGCCAGGAAAAAGTTTCCAGGGGGGGGGGGGGGGGGGGGGGGGAGATAACAGGGGGGGCGGTATAGCCATCAGATGCGCGAAAGGCGGGGGTGCTGGGCGTCTTTTTCCAGGAATTTTTTTTCAGGGGTGGGGGGGGGGGGGGGGGGGGGGGGGGGGGCGGGGGTTCTCCCCCAGGAAAATTTTTAAATCTAAGTCTACTGGCGGAAAACATTTGGAAGGGGACACAGCTAGATTTTGGGAGGGGGTAAGTGCCCCACCTCCCCAGCCCCATGTGGCTACGACATTGGGGACTACCCTACCCATACTCTCCTAGATACGCGACCCAAGAAAAAAATCCCGGGCACTCCCCCCCCTGCCCCACACTGACTCTCTCAAACGAGGGGGACACCCCGGGCTCTTTCCAGGAAGCGGGTTCCATGATACAGTAACCAAGTTCCACTCACACACTGTGCACACGACATCTCAAGGAAAACCTAATAAAGAGGACAGTAGCCAAAGTGCACTGCCTGCAGTTGCCAACTTGATTCTCTTAAGTCTGCCGGTCCCAAGCCCGGACAAAGGATGAGGGGAGTTTAAAATTTATTGCTAAAAAAACATTTTGGAAAAACAACAACTCTGAATCCGACTAACTTGACTCTGTTAAGTCTGCCGGTGGGGGCTGGGAGGGGGGGGGGGGGTTAAAATTTATTACTAAAAAAAAAAAATTGGAAAAAAACCTCTAAATCCGCCTGACTAGACTCTGTAAAGTCTGCCAGCCCCAAGCCCGGGCAGAGGATGAGGGGAGTTTAACATTTATCTAGTCCAACACTATTAGCCTTCGCTTTGCTCCGAATTTATTATTTTTTTATTTTTTAATGCGACATATTAAAAAAAATAATAATAAATTCGGAGCACAGGCGAAGGCTAATATTATTGGGCTAACATTTATCGTGAAGCGGTTAGGCCTACTGTATCACGAAACGCGTTTCCTGGAAAGAACCGGGGGTGGATGGGGCTCGTTGGTGAGAGTCTGTGGGTGGAGGTGTCCCAGGATTTGTCATTGCCACAGGGGGCAGGTGACCCCTCCCCAAAATGTAGCTGTACCCCCTTCCAAATGTTTCTCGCCAGTACTTAGACTTAGATTTTAAAATTTTCCTGGGAAATTTTCCCCATACCTCCCCCCCCCCCCCCAAAAAAAAAACAAATCCTGGGGAAGGAGCTCCAGACCCTCCCCCCCCCACCCCCACCTTTTGTGCATCTGATGGCTATAACCCCCCCCCCACCCCCGCCAGTTATTCCCCCCCCACCCACCCCCCCACGGTAAAAAAGCTGTGACCCCTTCCAAATGTTTTCTGCCAGTAGACTTAGATTTTAAAATTTTCCTGGGGGAGAACGCGCCTGGTTGTCCTCTCTCGTTAGTGGGAGCCCGCGTTGGTGGAGGGTGAGCTTGTTCGGGGAAAGTTTTCAGGAAAGCTTAAACTGGGCTTTAATGACTTATCCCCAAGATATTGTAAGATCTTTAGATTATTATCATTATGTGGGTGTACAATATGCTACATGTATCCGAGTCTTGCTCCGCTTTCTAAGGGCAGATCACGGTTTGTCCCTGACTCGTCGTGATGCGTCCTCGGAATCCAAAGCGAGAGTTTGATGCATGTTTGTCAATCCAAATAATGGCTATAATCTTTATTTATCACTAAAATAGTCATCAGACGTGGATACAATTTTACACACGATTAAAATAGGCGCTTGCCATCCTCTTAAACCTAAATTTCGCTGTTTTCCTCAGCGACATTCTTCCTCAGATAGACAGCAAATTGATTTCACACCTTTGTCGCATCTTGTCGACAGCTTCAAGCAGGCTACTACTTTACGAACACAAGAATTTCGCGCCGTCGTACATTTTATAAACCTTATTAATCATCAAAATACTCATCAGAAGTGAATACAATTTTACAAACTAATAATATATACCCACATATACCTGCATATGCACCCTCAACCATTTTTAACTTGTATTTCCTATTATTTTCTCTTCTGTTCGTTTATGTTCGTTTATGTTCGTTTGTGTTCGTTAAATAGTAGGACCGCAAATTTTTGATGTTCCGGATGTGGCCATGTTTCAACGATGTTTTTCCGGTCATGTGATTACGATGTGGTTCTTGCAGAAATACTCAATTTGGGCAATCGTAAGAATGCAAGGACGTGATCACGCCCTTTATTTGTTCGAGACAATGTATGAGCAGATTTGCAAACAGGTGACAGCAAGTACTTGAGCTGTTAATGTCATAACTGCAAAATATGGTTCGAAATTCCCTCTTGTGTTTACAGGCCGTCTGAACTTTTTTGTTGACAAAAAATCTGAATTATTGCGCACTAGAAAGACAACATGAACCACTTGTAAAAAAAATAACCGAGTGTATAAAATCGGGACGATACACATAAAATAAGGCAATATTCATAACAAAGTAAGCAGAATGCTTCAGAAATCACTTTTTCACGAAGTATATTCCAAGTGACCTGGAACTATATTGAGCGTGTTAATTTCCCCCTGTCGCTGCGAAGTTATTTACTTCCTAGTAACCATGGAATTTGAAGGCGGGTATGTTTGATGTCTGCAAAGGACCGATTGAACATGCGTTGAAAATGATGCATTCGTGCTTTTAAATAAGGTGCGCTTGGACTATGCTGAGAATTTAGTTTTTTCTTGCAACCAACCATAGTAATACAAGCGTCGATCAGTGTCTTTTATGATCGTTTTACACTGACAAATGTGACAAATCTCCTTCACCGGAAACCATCCCCCAATTTGCATATCACAATAAACATAACTGCTGTCACGGAGTGTCAGCGTGGCCGTGTGGTCAAAACCGAAACGAATTATCGAATGCACGGTCAATATTAGCTGCAATTGGCTTTTAAATAAATGAAATACACGAAATATTCGCAATTTCTTCATTATTCATGCCAAGTTACTTTTTAACCAAACCACATGCGTTCAGTTTCGTTTGTCGGCATCAAACTGATATTGTTTGTGGGGTATTGGGACGTTTCGGCCTTAGGACGTTTCGGCCTCGAGACGTTTCGGCCTCGAGATGTTTCGGCCCTGGACGTTTCGGCCTCCTATATCAATATTTACAGTTGAAATAAAACATACAGAGAGAGAGAGAGAGAGAGAGAATTCATTCAGATGTAGGTAAAATTATTATCAACTCACCTTCTACATCATTATTGGTGCGAACAGTGTATCCATATACACTCCATGATGGTACATCAAAAACAGAGTTATTAATCCATTGTCGTTCAATGTAGTCTACAAGTTGATTCAACTGTGGTGTATTTGCGCGATCTTTTAATGCATGAAAGGCTCCAGTGATGTGGGTTGCTGGCAGAAAAGGTAATGCTAGAAGTTGTCTGATATATTTAAAAATTGACTCTCTCTCTCTCTCTCTCTGTATGTTGTGCTTAAACCCAATTCCCATTGTCACCGGTAGATCAGAAGTCACCAAAGATAGCAGATCGAGATTGCTGTACCAACACATACAAACAACTCATCAGTCTCTCTTATTCCGAAAAGCTTGTATAAACAAACTCAAAAAGTTCATCAGTAGCTTTTAATCAGAAGTGTCAAACAATGCATCAAAAGACTGGTATCAACTGCTGTGCATTTTTTTTGTCAAAACACTGATTGCTGGAAAAAATCTTGTATTTGATTCATTTCAACTAGCCTTCAACACGAGTGAACATTAAATTAAATCCCGCTTTATTCAATTTTATTCAAGGATTTTTACAGATTCAAGGATTGTTATGGATTAATACGGATAAATTAACTTTCGATAAAGGTAAGTTAAGAAATTAAGTTACAAAAAACTTAATTATCATAAAAAAATTCAGTAAAAAACCCTGGACGTTTCGGCCCTATACCCAGGACGTTTCGGCCCGATTGGAGGCCGAAACGTCCAGGGCCGAAACGTCCCAAGGCCGAAACGTCAGTAAACCGTTTGTGGTAATTAAATAGTATGAGAAGGCAAAGGAAGCCAAATATTTTCCATCATCTATTATTTAATTCAAATTGATAATTTCTTTCATTTTTCTGAAATTATGAACTGATAAGGTGGGTGTGTTGCGATTATTATGCCCCAGACCTGGAAGTTGGAAAATCAAAGGTGCATCTAGGGCCGTGCAGTGGTGACCCCTGTCCTCTTAATCTTAGTCTTACCCATTCATCATTACATGTACCAACATTCCTCCTTGTATCTCAACTATTGCTACTCCAATTTGAAGGATATTTGGTTTTGTGATCGAGCATCATGGGGAAACAATGCCTGTGTAGCTGCTGTAGCATGTGTTTCTTCCCACATTTTTTCAGAGTTGTGGTACTTTTTCACTCTTTTGAGTTAGAAAATTTTGTTTATAACTAGTTGATTTGTTACAATTTGTTGCAAAGTGCCTGCTAATACCCTCAATTGTATTGCTACAGAATTTTCTTGTGAAGATTTTGTTCCTATTACTTATCAAGCAACAACCTAATGAATATTCTGTATAAAGCCACCAATCTGATGTTTGACACTTTTATCGGAGCTGTTTTGAAGGCTTATGGAACTCAAAATGTTGATTATGGCAGGACTTTTCTATTCACCCATTAATCGATAAATTAAGTGTTATAGTTGGAAGTAAGAAGCATGAAAGGTCCAGAACTAAAACTCTAAAAAGAATGTTTTGCAATGTAACATGATTTTTGCAGATACACTTATTTGGAGGTTTACCTGTCTGATAGTGTTTGGAACATGTGTGGCCAGGATCTTCAAAAAGAAAAAAGAGTTAAACTTGAGAAAAAAGGCATATGCCTCGAGTGCCGGAGGTAGAGTCATACAAGGAATAGAGGCCCCCCCCCCCCCCCCCCCCCCACTCCCGGAATTTTCTGTGTCAAATGGAGCTCACTTGTCATCTTTTGGGGATTGCTTTGTGTACTGTGTTCTTGAAAAAAATATGTGAGACCCTCTGGATGTGCCCTTCTGATCTCAATATGTCAATAAGCCTCCTTGGGGAAAGTACATGCAATATTGCAGCAATAATGGTTATGTAAGGTTGATTTGATGTGTTTTGAATAACAATGTACTTTTAAGTACATTAAATGGTTTATTGCAGTGACAGGTTACAGTTACCCTTAGTTCTTCTCCAACAGATATCATGAGTGTATTGGTGTCCAAGAGTTAAACAAAACTATTATACTTATTAATAAACCAGACAAATTTAACAATTTAATCACTATCAAATTGATGCATGGCATAAAAGGGGTTACAGTGCAAGGGGTTTGTAAATATATTTATTCAACTACAATGTATGACTTTGCAGTACATTCTACATAGGAGAATATCGTATTTTCTTTCCAAACCATTACAGTAACACATACATCTTGATATTGGGAGACACTCTTTTGTCCTTCCATACTTCTTCTGGTGGACTCCTTCAAGTTGACCTTTGTTGAACTCCCCAAATCAAAAAATAAACAAAAGAAAATGTCTGCCTTTAATCAGTGAGCACTCCACTTATAACATTTGGTCTCAATCTTCATTACTTTCATGAATTAGGAAAAGATTTCTTCGAGTATGTACTTACATGTTCATAGAATACAGCTGTTATTTTATTTTGAGGTATTTTATTGTAAAAATTTTGTTCTCTTACTTATGCCATAGCAGACTTTCAGGTGGTGTTATTTACACATGGCAGCAGTTCCATGGCAAATTTCAGTTTTCACATGTTCTATGTTTCATTCCAAGCATTTTGGTATATAATTTATTGGGATTATTCATTTTTGGCCTTTTTTAGACTTGAAAGAAAATTACATGAAATTTGACCAAAGTTAGGTTGGACGTCCCCTTACAAATGCAGAAAAGAACAAAAATGGTCGGTATAAGATAAATACAACAATACCATAGTGTGTTTTGATATGTTTGATATCTCAACTCGTTGAAAGTGAGTTTTTTCGCTCGGCAAGCCTCGCGAAAAAAACTCACTTTCAACTCGTTGAGATATCAAACATATCAAAACACACTATGGTATTATCGTATAATATGCCTGAAACAAAGAAAGTTAGGAGTGAAATTTAATCTGGTCATCTCGATCAGAGGTATTCACATATTTTTCTGCACTGACCGGACGTCGTAGCTCACTGCAGTGTAATTGATATGAGCTGTTCCATTTGAGAATTGCGAAGAACTGCGTAGTTTAGGAAGTGACGAAGGTTGAACAGCTGACTTTATACTGATGCCGAGTTTACTGAAAGTGAAATATGTACAATATTTTCTTCCCATAAATGAGGTCAAATTCCCCTGGTATTTGACCTCCTATATGCTAATTCAGTGAAGGAAACCAATTATAAAGCTAGTCCAGAGAATGAGATGCTTTATACTCATTTAAAAGTGTCCAAGGATTGTATAGAGATGCTCGTTTGACATGTACAGTACATGCCAGGGGGATGATCCAGTGATCGCCCATCACCGGGACAATTTTTTCATTTTCCTCTCGAAAAACCTGTGGAAACCTGGGATGACCCGGGAACAAAATCTAGTGCATAAAAGATTAGTCTGTTTGATCAACAGTTACAGATAATTGCTGTAGGTGAGAACTGTCAGCTTCCAAATAAAACCCGGTGTTGTCACTGCATTTCGTATCGCGACTATTTGTGACGAATTTGACACAAGATGTCTGTATCACATGTGGAATTTTTGCTAGTCGCGTTTCGATCCTTTTCTCTTTGACTAGAAACAAGAAGAAAGAGCATCGAACAGCTGTGGCCTGTGGAAAATTTATACGTTTTAAAGACAAGAATGGATTTCCAGCAACCACACAGGGGGAGCGGGTCTTTTCGGCCTCGGGAACATTCGGCCCTGGGAACATTCGGCCTCCGTTTTAAACTAGTGAGACTAAAAGAGACACTTGTTAAGATAAGTTTAAACACCTTTATTAAAAACAAAAATAAATACAGCATGATATACAATATATACAATATAAAATACATTGACAGACATATTGGGAAATAAAAAATACAATTACACTGGCCTTGCCTAATAAGGTAGGTGTTAGCAAGTAAGTAAGCGAGCAAGATTGATGTTGTAATCTTTTCATGAGACCCTTATATATGCGAGGAGTTGTTTTTACGCTAGAACTGTTCAAATAAATGTTCAAAGAAACCGCGATAAACAGTATTTAGATTATCTCATCAAGGACAATTACAGTCCACATAAAAGGTTTAAGGGTCCATAGAAACTGTAAAAACAGTATATGATCTCCCAATCAAGCGCTATTAAATCAATGAAGATTCAGCCGCCCTGTAAAAACTCTGTATCAGTATCTCATCAGAGACCAGAACTTTGATCACTACTTCAGAAGAACTTATGAAAACAAAATGTTTAAGTTGAGTTGTGCCAAACAACATCCAAGAAGAAGTATATCTTTTCGGGTTTGCATGTCGGCATTGAAACACATCTATTGTCATTCTGTTATTCAGTTCAGTGGATTTTATACAATGGATTTTATATTTCATTATTCATCTGGATTTGTCTTGTGCTTAATATATTTCGACTTTAGGAGTAAAGGTAGGTACGACGTATATATTATTCTTTAAAAAATGCCGCTCAGGATCACCGATCCAATGTCGAGTTGTGACAACAGTTCCTCGCACCAAGGCCAACACACCTATGAAGTTTCATGACTCTAGGTTGAACCACTATCAAGTTCTCATCCGGAAACCAATTGTTGTGATATACTATGTTCAAGGTCACTGTGACCTTGACCTTTGACCTGGTGAGTCCAACATCAATAGGGTTCTTCCTCGCACCAAGGCAAACACGCCTGTAAAGTTTCATGACTCTAGGTTGAACCACTATCAAGTTATCATCCGGAAACCAATTGTTGCGATATACTATGTTCAAGGTCACTGTGACCTTGACCTTTGACCTGGTGAGTCCAAGATCAATAGGGTTCTTCCTCGCACCAAGGCCAACACACCTATGAAGTTTCATGACTCTAGGTTGAACCACTATCAAGTTATCATCCGGAAACCAATTGTTGCGATATACTGTGTTAAAGGTCACTGTGACCTTGACCTTTGATCTGGTGAGTCCAAGATCAATAGAGTTCTTCCTCGCACCAAGGCCAACCCACCTATGAAGTTTCATGAATGTAGGTTGAACTACTATCAAGTTATCATCCGGAAAGGAATTGTTGCGATTTACTATGTTCAAGGTCATGTTGACCTTGACCTTTGACGTAGCGAGTCCAAAATCAATAGCGTTCTTCCCCTCACCAAGGCCAATCTACCTATGAAGTTTCATGAATGTGAGTTGAACCATTATCAAGTTATCATCCGGAAACCAATTGTTTAAGATTTACTATGTTCAAGGTCACTGTGACCTTGACCTTCGACGTAGCATGTCCAAAATCAATAGGGTTCTTCCTCCCCCCAAGACCAACCTACGTATGAAGTTTAATGAATGTGAGTTGAACCGCTATCAAGTTATCATCCGGAAACCAATTGTTTACGCCCGCCCACCCGCCCGCCCGCCCGCCATTCACCAAACTATAAGTCGAGTTTGACTTCGTCACAACTCGACTAAAAATCTTCTAGAAAACCTCCTAATTTAAAGGAAAACTAACAAAATGAACTAAATATTATTTTTTAAAGTTTTTTTTTCCACTCCCAAACTCCGAAAATTTTTACCAAAAGTGGGAACATTCGGCCTCAAAAGTGGGAACATTCGGCCTCAAAAGTGGGAACATTCGGCCTCGACTGAGGCCGAATGTTCCCGGAAAAATACCTGGGGCCGAATGTTCCCGAGGTCGAAAAGACCCGGACCCCACACAGGAGTGGGAACCTGCACCCAGTATTTTGTGAAGGACGGTACATACATGTTGTCGGAGAAGGCAGAAATAAAGACGTTTGCTAGCCATTGTGCATAAATATGTGACCTTAAACATCAATAAATAAATAAATAAATAAATAATAAAGACGTTTGCATTTCGAGATTATTAGCCTACTATTAATCGCAGCCATTCTAATGGAGCAACTGTGGGAGAGGCAGGCATAGTTGGAAAGAAAGAACGTTCTCCATAGAATACCAAACTGACAGTGTATCGAAAATGTTGCGAGCGAATTTGGAACGTTCCGCTATTTATAATGAAAGTTTAATTTTCACGACACACATGAAGTTGGTGTTCCGTAATAAAAATATGCATTTGTGTGAAAGCTGAACAATAAACAGTGTTGGTGTTCCGTAATATAAATATGCATTTGTGTGAAAGCTGAACAATAAACAGTGTATCGAAAATGTTGCGAGCAAATTTGGAACGTTCCGCTATTTATAATGAAAGTTTAATTTTCAAGACACACATGAAGTTGGTGTTCCGTAATAAAAATATGCATTTGTGTGAAAGCTGAACAATAAATTATTCCCGAGAATTTTGAAACCTAAAGGCCCAAACGCCGTTGACGCCCATTTGCGAAAACCATGGGAAGCGCAAACAAACTATATTTCTGATCATATTTTAGGTTACAGAAAACGGCTTTTGAGTGAATTTGTGGGCCGATTGAGTCTCGTCAGCATTTAAAATGAAAGTGTCAATGACACTGTAGCTCAACTTGTCAAGACATGTACATGTATAGTATGTGACACAGCAATGACAAACACCTAGGTAATGACCTGATAACAAAGGTACATATAAAGTATTGTAACGGCCTGTACACAAATACTGACCGTAGCCTGTAACAAATGTATAGGTAAAGTATTGTAAAGGTGGGTGACAGTCAGATGCTAAACTAGAAAAGAAATCTTGGAGTCCCAGAGTGGGTCTGACTGAACCCCAAAATATTTGTTCTCATAGCACAGTGATAACAAAGGCACCCCAAAACACACTCATTCCTGTCCCAAGGTGAAAACAAAGGTACCCAAGAAGTTTCGTGAAGATAAGTTCATAAATACGAGCTGTATAGAAGTTTTGACAAAAAACTGATTGGACCTAATTTCGGTACAAAATGGTCACTGGCAGCCATCTTGAATTTCGTTCTCATCCCAAGGTGATAACAAAGGTACCCAAGAAGTTTTGTGAAGATCGGTTGATAAATACAGCCTCTAGCCCGAGCCGTATTGACATGTGCACTTACAGTGTATAAGTAGCACTAAATAAATCAAAATTCATCTAATTTGCATAATTTCTGCACGAGAAAAAACCTGTACTGTATGTGATGTATTCCATTTTACTAAACATTCATACAAAAATTTAATCAAATCAGAACTTGCATACAGAAGTTCTGTACAAAAGACTGATTGCACTAATTTTGGTACAAAATGGCTGCTGGTGGCCATCTTAAATTTCGGACCACACCCAAAAACACCCGTTCTCATTCCACGGTGATAACAAAGGTACCCGAGACGTTTCGTAAAGATCGGTTCATAAATACGTCCTCTAGCCTGAGCCGTATAGAAGTTGTGTACAAAAAAACTGATTAGACCTAATTTCAGTACAAAATGGCCACCGGCAGCCATCTTGAATTTCGGACCGCACTCAGAAACACTAGTTCTCGTCCCAAGGTGATAACAGAGGTACCCAAAAAGTTTCGTGAAGATTGGTTGATAAATACAGCCTCCAGCCCGTGCCGTATTGACATGTGTACTTACTGTGTGTGAGTAGCACTGAAAAAATCAAAGTTCATCTAATTTGCATAATTTCTGCACGAGAAAAAAACCCGTATTATATGTGATGTATCCCATGGTACTAAACATTCACACAAAAAAATTATTCAAATCAGAGCTTTCATGTGGAAGTTCTGCGCAAAGATCTGACTGCCCCTAATTTTGAACAAAATGGCTACCAGTGGCCATCTTGAATTTCGGACCGCACCCAAAAACACTCGTTCTCGTCCCACAGTGATACCAAAGGTACCCAAGAAGTTTCGTAAAGATCGGTTCATAAATGTGGCCTCTAGCCCGAGCTGTATTGGCATTTGCACTGACAGTGCTGAAAGTAACACTAAATACATCAAAGTTAGTCTAATTTGCATAATTTACGTATGAGAAAAAAAAACGTATTATATGTGATGTATCCCATGGTACTAAACATTCATACAAAAATTATTCAAATCAGCGCTTGCATATGGAAGTTCTGTGCAAACAACAGATTTCTGCATCGTCGGTACAAAATGGTGGCTGGCAGTCAGCTTGAATTTCAGACCGGACCCCAAAACACTCATTCTCGTCCCACGGTCATAACAAAGGTACCCAAGAAGTTTCATAAAGATCGGTTCATAAATACGGCCTGTAGCCCGAGCCGTATTGAATTGTTGATGGACAGACAGACAGATGGACAGATGGACGCTCCAACATTTCGGGTTTATGAGCTACCAAAAAAACATTTTGTATGTCCAAAACCTTATTTTACCCAGAACCCCACCCCCTCCACCCTAGAACTTATATTTAACCCTAACCCCACCCCTCCACCCAAAAACCACACCCTAACCCTACCCCACCCTGACCCTAAACCCTAAAAGCCCACCCCAGACCCTAACCCCCACCCACCCCCAGGACCTAACACCCCAACCTTAAGCCCTACTTTGGGGCTACCCCAGACCCTAACCCCATCCCCACCCCTGACCAAACCCCATCCTAGCCAAACCAATAGGATTAGGAGCTATTTTTCGGTTTAGGGGCTACTAAAACTAAAACCCCACCCCTGACCCCAACCCTAACCCCCCCCGGGACCTAACCCTCCCCAACCTTAAGCCCTACTCTGGGGCTACCCCTAACCCTAACCCCACCCCACTCCTAACCCTACCTTAATTTGGAGGTAGCCCCTAATAATAATATCCCCTAAACCTCCAATGTTGGCCCGGCCAGATGGACAGACGGATGACGGACGATTGGCCATGGCATAAGCTCAAGTTTGGCTTCGCCAAAGTTGAGCTAAAAAGCTTTAAAGGATTTTTAAAAAGCGATATTATTCAACCTCCAATGTGTCCATGATCAGAATGAAATACTCAGACTGAGGCAGTTTCGGCAGCAATCTCACATTCAACTGAAATCGGAAATCGGAAATAAAAATAAGAAATAACGTGACTGACACAATGTTGACATTTGACGCTGCATGGATCCAAAAAGTTATAATTTAATGAAAGTTTGGCGACATTAACCCTTTACCTATGGTAACGGCCAAAACCGGCCAGCGGTATTCTCAAAAATTGCCAATTAATTTTCATTATTTTTTTTCATTTTTTGTCTCAAAAACATAGGTTATGACCCCTCGTTGGAACGAGCTCGTCCTGCTCGTTCCAACGAGGGGTCATAACCTATGTTTTTGAGACAAAAAATGGAAAAAAATTAGTTATTCAAGAATTATTTTTGCAAGTGTCGTCTGCTTTTCAGGTTAGGTAAAGGGTTAAAGTTAACTTTATAAACAAAATGAAAACACAAGAACAAGTCTTAAATCCATAACCGTAATTCCAAAGAAAACACAGAGTTGGCTACATGTACTTAGAGAAACCGAAATCCACGCCCCCACCGCCCCCCTTTTCAAATCGACAAAAGTAAAAATTTTGAAACAAAAGTGTGCGGAGATGTAAATGGATGTGAACAGGTCAGCACTATCACAAGAATAGACCTAGTCTGTGCGGGTAAATCCTCAGCGCATCAAACTGAGAATGAAAAGTATTAAGCCTACAGTCTTAACTTCACCCATCTTTTATTTGATGGAAATATAGCCTATATGGTAGCTTGAGAAATCCCCCATTAATAAATGTCATGAAGGATTCAGCAGGATAATTCCTCCCCCCCCCCCCCCACACCCAAATAGATTTTTTTCAGTTAGACTTGGCTGAGCTTTTTACAGAACTTTTACAGAACTATCTGTTTAACCTACCATTGAATGCAGCCAAGGATTAAGAAATGATAAAAACTACTTCCATTTTCAAAAGTGGGGGTTGGGCAAAAAAAATTGTATTTGAATTGCTGCCCCCCTCCCCCCCTTGTCACTGTTCTTGGTAAAATTATTATAAAAAATAAACAAATAAAAAGGCAGCCATGTCCATCGGTGATATCCAAATTACTTCAAGCAGAAGTTATTTACCCAACATCAGAAATCATCAAAAGCCAATTTTAAGGTTGGACGTTCTCTCACCACAAAGTCGGGTGTTTTGGGGTGAATCAATATTCTGATCGGACATGCATTTCTGGGATAAATGGTTAAAGAAAAGCGCATTCGAATGAAAGAGAAACAATGATCATATATTTTGAATGTTTATTCATCAATATCATATGAAAGAACACGCCAGAAAGTGTGTTTTTTAAATACGAGGGCATTATTTTTTCACAATTTTCAAACAACATGTGTATGAGGAGTCAGCCATTTTATTGTTTGAATGCTTTTCGCTCCGCACAGTTCGCCCCTCGGGTTAAATTAAAGTAACATAACTTAGTATTTTGGTCTAGAGGCTTTGAAATGAATTCTGGAGTCATTCAAGTTGAAGTATGTCTCCAGTGTGCTGTAAGCTTTTTTCACAGAACTTGAACACACTGTGTGAGTGGAAACTCCACTACATGAGTATTTTTGTCGTAATCAACCAATATTTACATGTACCCCTAATCCCAGCCACTCAGTGTGTACTGTAGAAAAATTATGGCAATTATGAATCATGAACATGCACAGTCGAGCACTGCATCAACAATGCTAATGTCAGTGGTTCACTTCACGGTCCTGGTCCAAATCCGAAGTCTTTTTCAGGCACGTAGCCTAGAGTCTACAATATCATGTGTAGAACACTACCGGACAAGCAACCCATTAAAAACACATTAAAACCCTTTAAAACACCAAAAAACATTATTTTACCCATTAATTCTTGTAATGAAAAAAGTAATGGCTGGGTAATGAAACCATTAAAATTGCTCAATTTAATGGTCATTTTCATGTTTGGCCAATCAAATTTGCCATTAAATATGGTCTTCATAATTTTCATGCCCATTAACACCCATTAAAATTTGTAATGACTTTGTTTAATGGCCATGATTGGGTTTTAAACTCATGGCCATTAAATAAAATTAGATAAATTAATGCCCATCATACTGTCATAAAGCATTTTTAATGGGCATTAAGCAAACCCATATTGACAATCATAGATTTCAAAAGAATTAATGGCCATTAAACCAATTTAAATAAAAGAAATCACCCAGAAGGGTTTTTAATGGCCATTAAACTGTAGCTCCAGTGAGGTAGAAAAATTCATGGGCATTAAAATATTGTAGATCTTTCAATGACCACATGAATAACCAATGTTTAAAGGTTTATCATATCGATTTGACAATTTATTGGAATTCTCTTTCATAAAAAGTACCAGTACTGAAATAAATACATTTCCCCATGTACATCATCTACTCACAACCTACAAGTACTAGCATATTTGGTTGTAAATAAATGTTCAGCAATCACAATATTCCTTTGATTTTGTTACAATAATACCCTAACTTATATATTATTGCTTGGAAAGTGCAATGTATACCCAGAAATGGAATCAAATGCTAAATTTAAATGTACATGTACTACAAACTTGCCTCTTAGGAATTTTAATATTCATTTCACCCCTCAAAATTTGTCTACGCCAATCATTGCTGTAGAAGAAGCTGTTTTCTACAGCAAAATTTCCTTTAAAATTGCCTTAGAAAAATATGTCCGGCAAAGAAACAAAACTTGCAGCTACGGTGCAGTTTACACTCTTAACCCTTAAGGGCCAAGACAGTTGCTCTAAATTGACACCTGACCACAGCAAGCTCACATCCAGTGGCTTACATGTAGCAGTGATTTCTAGTCAAGTGGCTGCCAAGACTTGACTAGAAAACACTGCTTGGTAATTTCTCTATTGCCATTGGACCAATCTTAAGGAAAATTGGTATGGACGATAAAGGGTGGGTACTCCTACTAGTAAGTTAGATGCAATTAAACAGGTCAAGGGAAGGGAAGCAATAATGCTTATTTACTCTGGTAAGTCTGCCGATTTGAACTAAAATTCTATGAAGTATTGGTTGATATATCATGGCTGCCTTATGGCAGCCATGATTTGATTTGATTTCAAAACCTAAATACAACTGGCATACAACAAGAGATCAGAACTGTTTATATAATGGGAACATTTTGCAAGCACAATCTAGGATATTCTACCTCAGAAATTTGCAGAGCATTTCTCTTTGGGAGAATCCACCACCATTAAAAGTAAAGGGTCAATTGTAATCATTTGGTATGTACTAATACTAAACTGATACATTTGACCTTAAAATGATTAAATGAATGATCTCTTATCTAGATCATGTATTCTAATGTTTACCAATGACCACCAGAGAAAAATAATTTCCCACTGCCACACTAAAAATAGGTCAATTATATTAATCTCTTCACTTTGTATTATATCTCTGAGAGTCTGATCTTTTTTCCATGTCAGTTCAATGTGACAATTTTTATGAAACCATGTTCATTAATTAGTTTTAAGTAGGCCAAATCTATTTGTGAGAAAAAAAAGAAACCTGTGGGAAGTGAGGCAGTGCTTGTTTACTATGGTCAACAAGTTCTGTATTACTGGTAAAATAGCACCCAGTCACCAATGCTTAGGGTGGAAGTCCTCTAAAATTGGTAACATGGGTATAAACGATTGACTAAACTTGACTTTATCTCCATGTTGCGGTCATGATTAGCCATTGTGCATATGTGACCTTAAACACCAAACAATAAATAAATATTTAAAAACCCATGGTACTGTGTCAGGTGAGTGCCTCAGGCCCCTTGGAGCCTCTTGTTTTGTTTATGTCCCTGGTATTGTGTTCCATCTGAAATAATGTAAAGGGATCAAGACAAAATCGTTCTATTCTGTTCTTCCTGTGTTAATGGGTAGAGTGCAGGAAGTTCATATTTGAGCCTAAGTGCATGACCCACATTTTAAATGCTTCTTATTTACCTTTTTTAAGTGAAATTACTTAGTCTGTATAGATTTTCTTTGTAACAATTCATACTGGAGAGTGCCTATGAGCAGTTGGGTACTCTCCCATGAATTCTTACAAGGCAAAGGCACATGAACAAATGTTGATGCCCAAATATAATTTAGTACACTCCAGTTAATAAATCCAGGTCCTGGTACCATGTTTAATGAAACAATGTTCTCCAAAACAGCTTTGCCAGAAATGATGGACCTGGTTCTATTATTACACAACCAGTGTAAATAAATTAACGTTAATTGCTGCCTTTGATCTTCAAGTTCAAAATGTTTTTTCAGGACTATCTTTTGATCATGAGGTGCCTCGGTTATTGAGACCATATACCTAACATACCGTACTGACCCATGTCGAAGCCCAGGGGTGCTTGCAGTGGATAAATTGCAAAGTGTGTGGAGGGGGGGGGGGGGAGGGGGGGCTTCAGGACGAGTAATGTAATAGTGCTTGCAAGTCGCGTTGGGATGCGTCAGAAATTGGGGATATAAGACAAGTATCCACTGGGTATGTTACGTTTCTTTGGAAACCGCCCACCAATTTTATAGAATTTGCTTTTAAAATTCTCATAATTATCTTGTGTACACATACATTTCATTTTCAGATTTGGGGTTTTAATCCTCAATTTAATGAATAAAACAAACAGAAAACCATGCGGTATTGTTTTCAATTTTTGTACAGGTTGCTCTCGAAGCCAGAAATGGACGTAAGTATGGGAAGCAGGTGAGTTCGGACTTTTACCAGTTCGGCCCAAGTGACTTCGGCCCATTTGGTGAGTTCGGCCCAAGTGAGTTCGGTCCACGTGTAAGTGACTTCGGCCAAATTGGTGATTTCGTTCCAAGTGAGTTCTGTCCATGTACAAGTAAATTTGGCCAACGTGTAAGTGAGTTCGGCCCAGTCATAAATCTCCATTCCAATCACATACGGCCAAGTTATAAATTAAAAACAGCTGAATCATTGTTTCCAGTGACTTGGCCCTTTTCAAAGCTTTGTCCAACAATTGAAAAAACGTCAAAAACAAAAACATTCTGATTAGTCTTTTGCCGTTTTATATATCGTGTCTGTACAATCATTACTCCATTCTGTTTGTGGTTATAAGTCTAAACCGCAATTCTCACGGCTTATTGTTTTTACAAAAACCGTAAACATGAAATGGCCAAATTTCAAAAAGGTGAATAGTATGCACATCAGTTCCAAAATGGATAGTGATAATAACTGTATTAAATGTAGTTCGTTGGTTAGGCCCCGGCAGGAGGCATTGCAGTTATTATAGGTTTTGACAAATGAATTTGGAGATCAACCATGTGAGGCTGTTCCTAACCTGGCATCATATCTTGCCAGGAATGCAAATTATCAACGACAAGCCACAAGACCTAAAAAGTCAGGTAAACGAAAAAAAGACTACAAAAAAGTTTTCAACAAACTAAAAGAAATTTTAGGCGAACAAATCAAGCTTCAGGGGGTTGTAATGGATTTTGAAGCAGCTATGTGGTTTGCTGCTTGGCGCGAATTTCAAGAAGTTTCTGCAGAGGGTTGTGCGTTTCACTGGACTCAGGCTTTATGGAGAAAGGTTCAGGTAAGACTAAGTAAAGATTACATGGAAAATAGAGGCCTTCATAAATTTGTGAGGAAAATAATGGCATTGTGCTTTATCCCCGCTGAACAAATACTGAACAATGTTCGAACGATTGTCCGAGGAAGCCACTGGTGAGAAACTATTATCATTTGTTAATTAAGTCAGAAACACTTGGATAGATGGGGATATGTGGCAACCCAAAGACTGGTCGTTTTTTTTCAATCAGTGCGAACCAATAATGATGTGGAAGGTTGGCACAACCGCATCAACCAACATGCACAAAATGGACTCCCATTTTATAGATTATAAGAAAAACTATTCAGTGAATGTAAATTTACATCCGTCGAGATTCGGCTTGTGTCGGAAAATAAGCTTCAGCGCTACCAAAGGAAGCAATATAGAAACATTCAAAAAGAATTGTTTGACTCTTGGGAATCATTTAGCAAGGAGAAAATTTCCACAAAGAAACTTTTTTAAAAATGTTCCAAATTGTACGCTCCTTCTTGTCAGTGAATGTTGTTTTACCTTGTTTGTATTTGTATATCAATGGGGCCGAACTCACTTTTCACTGGGCCGAATTCACCCTGTCCGAACTCACTTTCGTGGGCCGAACTCACTTTTCTGGGCCGAAATCACTTGGGCCGAACTGGTAAAAGTCCGAACTCACTCGCATTCGTAAGTATGTCAGTCAACACTGCAAACCACCCCCTTGAAAACAGACAAACATAGACTGTTTAAAAATAGCTGTTTTTTTTAAATATGTACATTTATTACGAATAAACAAAATATAACTTCACACAAAATCGATAAAAAGAATCATAATATGAAGACCAGATAAAAATTTACACAGCGGAATATGAATAACAAAATAGTTGACTCCCTTGACAAAATTCAACAAAATTATTTTACACTGAAAGTCATAACTTCACATGTTGCAGAGCATGATGCAATGATAAATGAGCATGTTTTATTGAACCAATAAGTCATACATTATATCCCTGGTTATATTGTTATATAATTCTCAAATACCAGAGTTGTAATTATTTTTTATTTTTAATTACCACTTTCTCATTAATTTCTGAACACCCGTTTTCACAGTGAGTTGTGCACGCTCGAAAGTGGCAGTGTTCTTTCACAATGAGTTGTGCACCGCTCGAAAGTGGCAGTGTTCAATCAGTATCTTTCTGATGATATTCAACCACTGTGAAAACTATATGTTGTGGGCGTGTTTCAGACAACTATTGACAGCAGCCTGCACACTCATTTGAAACAAGTGACAGCTTCCAAAAACGAGGTCGACAAAAAAATAAACAAGACAATTTTGCTTGGGATATATAATTTTTTAACAAAGACTTATTACACTGAACACAGACATAATGTATTACACAAAAGACGAGTTTAACTACACAAAAACCTCAACTCCAAAAAATATACATAATACAGTATTACAGTTCTATTTGGTAAGTACAGTGTTGCAACAAGTCAACTGTTTTTCAATTTGAATCTTGATGCCTGTAAATTTGACGTCTTGTCTCAAACAACTTTCGTCCAATTTGAAACTTGGGGGGGGGGGGGGGGGCTTTGACTCGAGTAGGGCACCCTGGTTCACAATTCTGAAAAAGCGGGGGGTGGGCTTAATCATGAATATGGGCTTCGACACGGGTCAGTACGGTACCTATTTTTTTTTTTAAAAAAAAGAAATTTAATTTGCAAATTGGTCTCACTGTTTTTTGATAAATTAAAGAAGATATAAATATGGATATCATTGAAACCAGCTTGTTGAGTCAATTCCAATAATATCCATATTTAAATTAGTATGATTTTATTGAGAACATTCAGATATTTCAGGCTGGGTTAGCCTTATATTGGTTAAATTTTTGGAATTTTGTTTCTACCATGTTAGACAAAGGGTTATGTTTGTGCACCATGATTTTGGGCTCCAGAAAGATTGGTAATTATATATAGAGTGAAAATAAATTACATTCTGTGCAATATTTGTGCAATGTGAAATTAATAAATATTCACACAATTTGTTTCATTTGAGTTTGTCCTCTAAAATGGACAACATGGTTATAAATGATAGACTAAACTTGACTTTATCTCCATGTTGCGGTCACGATTAGCCACATAATTATGTGACCTTAAACACCAATAAATAAATAAATAATAAGGTCGTAAGACTAAATTGAAAACTCAGAAGTTTTTTTTAAGTCGCCCCCGGGCCCCGACAGGGATCAGCCGGGGTTAAAACACCGAATTGCGGCTGCCTATAGTTAGTAGCTGGCCCTAAATGTTTTGCCACCACACAAACTTGGCTAACGACAATCCCAAATTGATGTTAGCTCAGTCGGCATGGTGGAGAACAGTTAGGGCTAGACGATCCACCACAAGGAACAGTACTAGGCCTGAAAATTCTAAATTTTCTGAAGCCTACCCGGTGGGGGGGCCGATCACAGGTCTTTGGCACAGAATCATATCAACTGAGCTCAAAATGGCCCATGACCATTCGTTGTGGTATTCCTGCAAGCCTGCAAATAAGGCAGCCTGTCATGGTCACTGACTGACTCAACTTGAATGATTGCCAGACACTGATTCAGTTGTGCCTGTCATATAATGACCAGTGCAATTTCTTATATTAGAACTGGATATAAGCTTGTTCAATTTCTGTATGCTTCAACATAACTAAATTCTTTATATATGATCATTTATTGGAAAGCTCTCTGTAAGAGAGCTTTCCAATAAATAATAAGTCAATTATACAGTTAATACACATCTCCATGATGCTTTGAACTAATAAAATGCTACAGAATTAATAACCCGTGAAATTTATTAACAGAAAGTGAAAATCTGTATGTAAACCCCAACCCCTCGACAGGTACCAATTTGGGATGATTAGCAGAAAATTGTTGGTGCCTGATACAAAAAATATTATTTGCAAGCTGTATTCCTGCTTGATACAGGCAAGATATATAGGCTAAAAAAATAGTGTTTTGTTTCTCAGACAATCCCTCATTGAATTTGAACCCCCTCGAGCTCATTAGACATTTTTATTGCCTTTCACTGTCTTCCAATATTAATACAAACCCAGCTGGAAACTCAAAATTATTTAGGTTTTTTGACTGATGGATATTTATTTATTTGTGTCTGCAATATGTTGGCCTCTGTATATGGGGATTTGCCTCATTACAATTTATGGTAGAGTGCCTATAGGCACTCTCCCATAAATTGTAATGTGGCAAATCCCCACAGATTGAATAATTTTACTTCAAAGATAATGAAGAGCATCAAAAGAATACATAGCCTTTGCAGTACCTACAGTTTGTTTTTAGAGGAAAGTTTTATTTTTAAATCTTATATATAAAGAAGAGATTCTGTGTGTGTGTGTGTGTGTGTGTGTGTCTACACGGACGCACCGGGGCACATAGAAGGCTGAAATTTGGCATGGTTATATATTCTGACCTAACTTAGAGGACCCCGGGGTCAAGAGGTTGAAGGCCCTGCCTAAAGGTCGGAGCCGAGTGAGTTGGGTACGCGACCCTCATTTTTTTTTTTTTGTTTACTTTTCTCTCCTTCATTGACCCCGAATGAAGTCGGGTATCCTGCTAGTTTATTATATAATAAACTGATTTAAGAACACAAAATAGTGCTCTTGCATGTCAAATCTGGCACTGGGAAGGGGGGGGGGGGGGTGGAGTTGGGTGAATTATATAATCAGATCCCTCGTTGTCACAAATAAAAAAATAAAAATAATGTCCTCCCTCCCTCACTGAATCTAAAAAAAAATTGTCTGAGAAACAGATCATTTATCTTTTTTGGCCACATATATATATTTTATATACATGTCTTTGCCTTGTTACAATTTGTGGGAGAGTATAGTATACATGCATATAGGTTTGATGGGCATTAAAAACCTAGGGATGAACAGTGCCTCTACCCCTTTAAAGTTTAATGGGCATTAAAGAAACGACTGACTGGATTTTGTAATGGCCATTAAAATGGCTAAATGGTATAAGTTGCCCATTACTTTTTGGCATGCACAAATGTAACCATTAATTTTGGTTCCTTTTAATGGCCATCAAAATCTGGCTACTGGTTTGTAATTAATGCCCATCAAATTGTTGCTTACAATAACAGTTAATGGCCATTAGATTTTGACAAAACAAATTTCCCATTAATTTGGTCGCTTTAATGGCCATTACATTCGCTAAGAAACTGGTAATAATGCCCATGAAAATGTAGTTCATATCCATTAACTTTTGATGCCCATTAACATTTGTAATGGGCATTATATCCACATTTTTTAATGGTCTTCAAGTTTAATTTAATGCCCATTAAAGCAACCAAATTAATGGGAATATTTAATGGTATTTTTTAATGGCACAATTTAATGGCTCATTTAATGGCCGTATGTGCAGTAGTGGAAGACCGGTGGAGGGAGGGGGGGGGGGGGGGGGGGATAACCAGTAAAATACAGTATTGTTGTTCCCCCACCAAAAAAAATTGACTCCATGCAAGACTCCCCACCCTCATCCCCTGACTGTGCACCTGATATATTTACATCCTCTGCAGTTAAATGAATAAAAGTTCCGTCAGAGACTTCACACTTTCAAAAATGGCGAAGTAGGACTGATCTACAATTCCATCGAAGTTCCACCAGCGGGAAGGCCACCACTCACCTCAGGCCTATGACCATCGGATATGCATGTGGCATATATCGACCTGGCTACCTTCCCCCCCCCCCCTCCCCCCCCCCGTTGCAAGAAGAAATCCTAGCTTCGCTTCTGGATAACAGCCTTGCTTTGAAAACAAAGACAGAGGAAATTTAGAATCAGGCTTTTTTCTTCAACTCAAGAAATAGTTCATTGAATTCGGACAGCTGATAATTTTAACACTTCTTCCCAATTAATCGACTTTGGATAGAGAAGTCACACCTTAACATCCTTATAGAGTTAGCACATATAACTATAATTAATAATTCTAGTAGTTTGTTCAACAATTAAAATCATTGGCAATAATCTTTTTAATTAGAGTCACCGCAATAGGATTAGTGATCAGAAGTTTAAACAGATACTGATTATTGTATAAACCTTATGTTATTCTTAATAGCCTATTGATATGGACGGTTTAGCTCGAATTTTACTTTACCGCAGGACAATAAGACTCAGGCAGCCAAAGACATTTGAGATGAAGAGAGAAAGGTGAACTTATACCAGAACCGTAAAAACAGAGGGTCCCAAAGACCCCAACACATCCAAGTCAAAGAGTCTTAGGGATGCACCCCAGCCCCTCAGACTCACATCCGCCATAATCGTGAAGACCGGATCCAGCAGCTGAAGAAGAACTCCCTGAGTCAACAATGGAGATTCACCCAAATCTGAACCTTTTGTTTTACTAGGTCCATTAAAACAATCTGGATTTCGAGCGAATGCGTTTTCACTTTCCAGTTCTAAGTAAAGAAAATCTGGAGGGGATGCGTGTGCAGGCAGCCCATCGGAATAAGATCCACAGCCACTCCGCACAGCCCCATCAGTCGCATAAACTCCCTCGCAGTCACTGCGGGTGAGTCTCAAAGCTCATTCCCAAGTGAATGAAGGACTTGGATGGAGCTAGATCCGACTTTTTCTCATTTACTATGAAACCGAAACGTCTGAATAACTGAAGGAGACTCTGAACATCATTCTGAAGAATGTCGCCATATCTCTGAAGAATGTCGCCCAAGAAAGGCAATGTTACCACTGCCGAATGAGCTCTGAGGTATGACATTACCGAGTTCATTATTCGAGTGAAAGCCCAAGGAACCAGGTTCAGAATGAAGCACATCGCTCTGAACTGATAAACCTCTCCTTGCATGGCAAAACGCAGGTACTTTCTGAATGCCGGATGTACCGGGACATATGAAAGTGTGCGTCCTTTAGATCTATGCTTGCGGCATTGTCGTCCACTCGAATGCTCGCTCTTATCAACCGAATGGTTTCCATATAGAACTTTGGAGCTGTGATCAATTTGTTTATCTCGCTCAAGCCTATTACGAGTCGCAACGAGCCATCTGGCTTCGGTACGAGAAACAGGTGACTGGAAAAACCTGTAGAATTTTGATTCTCAGTGACCTCTATTGCTTTCTTTAATAGGAGAGCCTGTACCTCTACACAGAGAGAATCTCTTTTGGAAGAATTTGCCGGAAGATTTGTCCAACACGAACATCTTGCAAGTGGGAGCTTTGCTCGGAATGATAGCTGCAGCCCTGCAGAGAGTACATTTCTCACCCACTAATCTTCCATAATTTCCATCCAGTTTTTCGCGAAGTCTAATAACCTTCAGCCAAGTGGAAAGCAACAGAGGTCTAGACCATCACCTGTTCAACTTGTGAGGCTTGCAGAAGGAGAAACTATATCCTCCCCACGAAGAACCTCATCCCCTCGGCCTATGGAGCATCTGAGGAGGGTTTCTTAGACCCTCGCGAGGAGCTCCCTTTCGATGATTGGGAACTGGAACGACCTCACCTACTCAGGCCAGCTGATGCATGTTGTTGAGATGCTCTTTTGGCAGCTTGTTCGTAGACTAAGGAAAGCTTGTCGTCAAACAGTGTGTGTCCGGAGACCAGAGCGACTTGGAGAGAGCTCATCAGCCTGTCATCATTAATTGATGACGAGGCAAGGGCTGCATCACGTCTAACCAACTCCAAATTTGCCACTGAAAGGGCAGAGTGGTACATGGCATACATGACTGCTCTGGAAAGAACTCTTAGCGAGGAACTAACATCCTCAAATTCCTTTCCAATTTAGACGCTGCGCCAGAGAACTGGTGATATGATCTGCGTAGAACATAGTGTCCAGAATCGCTCTATTAGATGAAATAGCAGATTCCATCACATCTGTGCGTATACTGAATGATGTATGATGTAGGCAAGGATATATCCAAATCCCCAGCCTTCTCATCCAGATACAGAGGAGCTCTCTGAACATCTTCTCCAACCGTTTTAAAATACCGTGATCCAGGAAACGATATACTGATTGAAGATGCAGATAAGAAACCGCCTTTCTTTTTCGAACTTGCTAGGTTGAGTATGGCATTGTTAATGTGGCCGAAGGCCTCCGACACTTGCCAAGATAGTCCTGGGAAGGAAAGAACATCATCTTTCCTTCACGCGACATCTCTATTTTGAGACGACTGCGGTTTCTGCCTCACCATCCGACTGATTCAGCTGAGAATTTTGGTCAACAGCATCTGAATGTACAAATGACGGGACCGACCCAGCACCGTCCAACAGCTCACCACCGGAGTCTGTAGAAGGCCTCGCTTGCACTTGCTGGGAAGCTGCGATGAGCTGCGCAATTTACGACAGCAAGTCCGTTACAGAGGCCTGAGGAGCTGCAGCCTTCTGGTTTTTTTTGCCGCTTGCTGCTCCTGGAACAGAGATCCGGATATAGATCTCTTCTCCGATCGTCCCAATGAATGAAGCCTCAGATCACTAGCTACCGGATGGGGCAACTTCATGCCCGCAAAGACTGGAACATCTTTGCGTGGCTGCCTGAATATCCGAAGTCGAGTGTCTAGTGTGCGGTCGTGTGTGCTTATCTGAACCTGAGGAAGAAGCTGTATCTCTAGGCAACCCCAGCTGCAGTTTAGACCGAGCGTCCCGAGCAGCGAATGTGGACGTCAGCTCAGACACCATTAAGTTTCTCAAAACAACATTTGGCCTCAAATGTTGCTGGGATAGAGAAGGCACTCCTGCTCACAGTCTATCAGACCATGCCGAGCTTCCCAAAGAGAAACTTGCAGGCTTCTTCCCTTTTACCATCGCCTCTGGGTGAGTTTAGTTTTTGAGGTGCTCGCTCTACCCGATTCTACACTTCCCTCGGGTTGGCCACTTCACCGGTCTAACTGGCTGCTGGAATAAGAGGCCAAATTCCTTGTTTAATCTTCAAGAGCACCTTAGCAGCCAGTTCTGTTTGCTCATCAGAGCATGACGACGGCAGCACACTTTGGATGGGTGTTGCAATACCATCACCATGTTCTTATTCCTGTGAAAAAGAAACAGAATAACTTGAATTATCCTGCAGTGACAGCTCCGGCATGAGAACTTTACTGCCAACAACATACCACGACACCAGTCTCCAAAGTCTGGTATCCCAATGTTCACAAGTGGGACAAGAATCTGTAGGAGTGCATCGACTACAGGCAAGACAACAAGCATGTAAATCTGAGGAAGACTTCCACGCCTTGCATTTAGAGCAGTAAGCTTTCATAATTAATTACAATTGAAAGCACTCCTACAAATTCAACAACAAAAATACATGATAAGGCTAAAAAAAATAATGTGTTGATTCTCAGGTCCCCCCTCGTTGGATTTGAACCTCCTCATTAGACATTTTTATTATGTCATGTTTTTTTAAGAATTTGTGAAAACTTGGAATGGTCATTTTTTCACCTTTCTCGACATATAATTATTTAGCTGTGTTTGCAGTAAATTGGTTTTGCTTGTTGCAGTTTATGGGAGAGTGCCCAGAGGCACTCTCCCATAAACTGTAACAAGGCAAATTCTGATATACTGGATCATAATTTAATTATTTATTTATTTGCTGGTGTTTAAGGTCATATATTTCTGCACAATGGCTAATAATGGCTGCAACACCAATATAAACTCAAGTTTAACCAATCATTTAGAGACATGTTTCCCATTTTAAAGGTCTCCTACCCCAAGCTTTGGTTACTGGGGCCTATTCTAATGGATCATGATGCTTGACAGATCTATACCATTAAAAAGAACAATAAAATACAAATCCTTTTAGCTGTTATTACGGCAGTTAGTTATAAAAGGAATACTATAATTACACTAAAATACAACCTTTTCTCTTTTTCAAGTGGAAAGACAGCAAAAAGATTTACTGAGTATATACTCAACCCTTTACACGAAAAAAAAAAAAAATAAAAAAAAAAAAATAAAAATAATATCCTCCCTCCCTCGGTGATTTGAAAAAAAAATTGATTGAGAATCAATTCATTTTTTTTATTTGGCCTAGCTAAGTATACATGAAAATAGCAATCAAATTAATTTCGAAACAATTATAAAAAAAATTTCGAATTTTTTTTTTGAAAATGCCTAAGTTCCCAAAGGGAACATCATGAGCCCAAGGGCATCCCAATAGAGCCTAAGTGTGGACAAATGCCAATTTTGTTTGAGCTACACTACTGGAATCATAATCAATGTATCCTACAATAATTCTAAAGTATTTAATACTAAATACTACATATTAAGGGCATTGCCAAATTTAAACGTCAATAGAAAAAAATGAAAACAAGACAACAGGCACACAAAAAGGCCCAAAGTCAGTAACTGATTTAAATGCTACCAGATGCAAAGCTACATCTTCTTACGAAGGACAAATGATACATCGGATAAAGATGCAAGACCAAAACAACCCAACACCCCCAGGGTGAGGACATGATCATGGGGATAAACAGAATAAACATTCTGTAAAACATGTTACACACATTTTTTTTAATAAAAAATTTCAATAAAAACAGCCAAAAAGGTTAGGAGTTTAACAGGAGGGTTCAAGGAAGGATAGAGAAGGAACCCTTAACAAACTGTAGGTAAATCATTAGCAAGAATGATGACGTCAGGTGCATGTCCCGAAAATGAGAAACATAAAATAATTTTTATAATTATTGTAAAGTTACAGCCCTGAACGCCTCAAACCCCTTGTTGTTCACTTCCATCATCCATTTATAGCCTTTAATCCACCAATTCTTTCATTGATTTGTGTCTTCCATCCTCAAATGAAAGTGTCAATGACACTGTAGCTCAACTTGTCAAGACAAAGACATGTACATGTATAGTATGTGACACAGCAATGACAAACATTTAGGTATTGACCTGATAACAAAGGTGCATATAAAGTATTGTAACAGTCTGTACATAAATACTGACCGTTGCCTGTAACAAATGTATAGGTAAAGTATTGTAAAGGTAGGTGACAGTCAGATGCTAAACTAGAAAAGAAATCTTTGAGTCCCAGAGTGGGTCTGACTGAACCCCAAAATATTTGTTCTCACAGGACAGTGATAACAAAGGCACCCCAAAACACACTCGTTCCTGTCCCAAGGTGAAAACAAAGGTACCCAAGAAGTTTTGTGAAGATCAATTCATAAATACGAGCTGTATAGAACTTGTGACAAAAAACTGATTGGACGTAATTTCGGTACAAAATGGCCACTGGCAGCCATCTTGAATTTTGGACCATACCCAGAAACACTCATTCTCGTCCCAAGGTGATAACAAAGGTACTCAAGAAGTTTTGTGAAGATCGGTTCATAAATACAGCCTCTACCCTGAGCTGTATTGACATGTGTGCTTACATTGTGTAAGTAGCACTGAATAAATAAAAGTTCATCTAATTTGCACAATTTCTGCACGAAAAAAAAACCCCTTACAATATGTGATGTATTCCATGTTACTAAACATTCATACAAAAATTTATTCAAATCAGAACTTTCATACAGAAGTTCTGTACAAAAGACTGATTGCACTAATTTTGGTACAAAATGGCCATCTTGAATTTTGGACCACACCCCAAAACACTCGCTCTCATCCCACGGTGATAACAAAGGTACCCAAGAAGTTTCGTAAAGATTGGTTCATAAATATGGCCTCTAGTCTGAGCCGTATAGAAGTTGTGTACAAAAAACTGATTAGACCTAATTTCGGTAGAAAATGGCCACTGGCAGCCATCTTGAATTTTAGACCGCACCCAGAAACACTCGTTCTCGTCCCAAGGTGATAACAAAGGTACCCAAGACATTTCGTGAAAGTTCATAAATACAGACTCTAGCCCGAGCCGTATTGACATGTGTACTTACTGTGTGCAAGTCGCACTGAAAAAAATCAAAGTTCATCTAATTTGCATAATTTCTGCACGAGAAAAAAACCTGTATTATATGTGATGTATCCCATGGTACTAAACATTCACACAAAAAAATTATTCAAATCAGCACTTTCATATGGAAGTTCTGTGCAAAAATCTGATTGCACCTAATTTTGTACAAAATGGCTGCCATCGGCCATCTTGAATTTTGGACTGGACCCAAAAACACTCGTTCTTGTCCCACGGTGATACTAAAGGTACCCAAGAAGTTTTGTAAAGATTGGTTCATAAATATGGCCTCTAGCCCGAGCCGTATTGGCATTTGCACTTACAGTGCTGAAAGTAACACCAAAAAAATCAAAATTAGTCTAATTTGCACAATTTATGCATGAGAACAAAACCTGTATTGTATGTGATGTATCCCATGGTACTAAACATTCATACAAAAAATTATTCAAATCAGAGCTTTCATCTGGAAGTTCTGTACAAAAAACAGATTTCTGCATCGTCGGTACAAAATTGTGGCTTGAATTTCGGACCGTACCCAAAAACACTCATTCTCGTCCCACGGTCATAACAAAGGTACCCAAGAAGTTTCATAAAGATCGGTTCATAAATACAGCCTCTAGCCCGAGCCATATCCAATTGTTGACGTATGGACAGGCGGACGACGGGCTATGACAAAAGCTCAAATTTGGCTTTGCCAAAGTTGAGCTAAAAAGGAGATTTAAAGCAGCGAAGTCAGCTCATTGTTTACTGACTTGGAGCCAAACAAAGAATGATGCTTTGCGCCAATTCTGGTACTTTCCTGGTTACCACGCACACGCAGTAAACAAAACTATGGAGGACCAGATAGGACTTCAATTTTTTGGTTTTCAATGAAAATTTTGGGGATTGGGAGGGTTCAAAATTTGTGTTTTGTCCTGGATTTTATGGGCCATCGGTTGTAGTGTAAAAATATAGACTGTGGGTTTTGTCCATCTTTCAGTTTTTACCACAGGGGGTTTTGTCCTGAAAGGTTTTGGTCTGTAGTGGGTTCTGTCCTACAAAATATAAGTTCAACATGTATGTGTCATCTATGTAGTTCTATATAGTTTCTTGTGGTATGTATGTGGTTCTTTATAGCACTGGGCATAATGGTCTTTTGTGTTATTCATTGTGGTAATTAGATGCATGGTAAATTTTATTGAAATACATGTAGTGAGCAAAGAATATAGCATGCAATACTTTTTTCCATATCTCACTGATAAATACTCCACGCCAAATGTTACTACTACAGTGGAACCCTGTTAATTGAACTGCCACTTTGCCAATGAAAATTATTCAATTAACAGGAGTAATAAATCAACATTGAATGAGAGATAAACTCAGCATTTATGTTATATCTTGTTTGACAGAGCTCTATGAGCTCTGTCAAACAAGATATAATAGATTAAATGTGTGTATTTGATGTACTGGGGCCAAGTAGGTCTATAAACAAAGGAAAACTGAGAGTCAGTGTAATTTCTCGACAGATTACTAGATTTTTTATTCAATTAACAGGTGTTTTCTCGATCTATAAGCTATATTGAATTAACAGGTCAAATCTGTACTGGAGGTATGGTAAATGGTTTTGTGTTGGGAAATTATATTCAATTAACAGGGTTAAGAGATATCCAATTAAGTGGTGCTCCACTGTGTTCCAAACAACCACCACCTGTCTTTATTACAACAAAAAGTATGAGTTTGCATTTCACATGCAATGTCTGGGCCAACTCCATGCCGATTATGAAAGAAATGACATGTGCTTTTTGTTTCTTTATTTTTCATTGAATGAAGAAGTATTTTGGTAAATTTTTTCACTGTCAATTCAATCAGAGAAATTTGAAATGTGCTCAATGTAAATTAAAGAACCCACACTACATGATGAACAATTTGCAAGAATCTTGCAGGTTGAACAACATTTAGAGTGTTGTATACAATGTATCAGGCTCAGCCAGGGGAGACAACATTGCTTAGAAATTGGGTTGGGGGATTCATAATTGAGTGTTTGGTCTGATTTAATCAACAACAGCTGTAAGTATAAATTATAATGGGCCAGTGGTAATGGTGGATAAATATCATGCACAAATGTCAGTGGGAAAGGGCCCGACACGTGGCCCCTGTAGACATCAACACAATCTCTTGAGTAACATTTCTGGAGCAGATGATCACAGCAGCCATGACTAATTTTATATGATGAGGCCCCACAAAGTAGATTTTCTGTTTCTCCAGTCATTCTTTTGTAAAATTGCATTTTTTATAATTATTTCTGAAATTATTTCTTTGCCATCAAAAGTTCATGTTCTTGGTTTGTTTTATGTTTTAGGCCTCATAATTTACCAAATAAAATGAATGGTTGTGTATTTCATCCCTTGATAAAACATTGCAAAGCACTGTTGCATTCAAGGGATAAATTTATCAATTTTATTAACTTTTTATTTAAATATCAGACATACCAACCATTTAATTTTTATTTTTTTAGTTTGCAATGGTTATAAAAAGAGAGTATGCGGCAGCCAAAAGGGCCATGCAGGAGGGCCTGAGAAACAGATTTTTAACTTTTTAGGCCTGAATTAAAGAAAATACTAAGAAGGTTACAAGTGAAGCATTTTGTATCCAATAAAGTGCGATACAATTTAATTTATAACTGGATCTGTTTGTTTATTTATTGGGGTTTAACAACACTTTCCAGTCAGGATCACATCATATCAGAGAGTTTTACATGTGGAGGAACATGGAGTACACAGAGAGAACCCCCTAGCAGTGGCAAGCCCCTGTCAGATCCTCAAACTCACTGTATTGTAAATCTAGGTTCTGCATAAGCAGTGTAAGGAGCTGCTACTGGGAAGTGCACCATCAAGGTGCCGTACACCTTGACCATTAAGGGCCTGCAGATTTTTTATATATTGTTACTTTACTTTGACCATCCACATCCTATGACTTTGTAGTTGTTTCTTGGCAAGCCTTGGCTGCCTCTGTAGGCAGCCAAGACTTGCTCAGAAACAACTGACATGACACTTTGAATGAACATGTAACTTGCAAGCTTACCCAATAACTGCATGTTGGGGCACCTGCTTTGTTGCAGAAAAATGCGATTAAATGATTGGAAGTAGGTCATAAGGGTTAACACACAGCAAAACTGTGCACCTGTGAGGGCAATCAAGATTAAGTGTCTTTCTAAATGAAACAATGCAGATACCGCTGGTCAGAATAGAACAGTCAACTACACTTCCTGCAAATGGAGGTTCATGTACCACACAGATGCAGTGGACTGGTCGTATTCCATGCAAGAGCAGTGATGTCCACGCATGAGTTTACCATGTAGTAAAAATCATCATCATCAAAATTTTAATTAATCAAGCACCAGGTTCAACCCGGTGCTTTATTAATTAAATTTTTTATGATTATTAATATAAGTAGTGTTTGGAATTTAATATTATTGCATCGGTGGAAATATTACCCACCCGTGGAAAGTGATCAGCCCACGGCAGCTGTACTGTACCAGACTTACTACGGAGACCAATTGCATGATCCTGATATAGATTTCTGAGAGGAAGCAACATAACTTTCAGACCTCCACTTCAAAATTTGTATGTGTAATAACATAAATGTAAATTTATATTGAAAAAGACAAATAACTCACCCTATTAGCTCTGTCTCTCCACAATATTCTATGTGTTGTTAGTGAAAGTATACCAAAGTTAAATGACGTCTACAAACAAGAGAAGAAAACACTTTAGAGTACCCACAGATGAACAAAAATATAGACCTGCATTGAAGGCCTGTACTAGTTCTTGCAAACAATTCAATTCAATATGCATATTCAAGTTTGAATTTGAGTAGGAATTGGAGAATTGAATATGGAATTTTTCAATACAGTTAACATATTTATTGGAAAGCACCATTTGATGCTTTTCAGTAAATAATAATGAAATAAAGTTAAAAAAAAAAAGTGTTTTCATTCTCAGGCAATCCCTGATTGAATTTGAACCCCCTCATTGGACATTTTTATTGCCTTTCAGTGTCTTCCAATATTAGTACAAACTCGGGGAGACCCGAAACCTTTTACATTTTTTGATTGATGCATATTTATTTAGTTGCGTCTCCAATATGTTTGCCTTGTTACAATTTATTTTATAAATTTTAACAAGGCAAATCTCCATAGATTAAATACTTTTACTTCAAAGATAATATGAAGAGCATTGAAAGGATATGAAGCCTTTGAATGAAAATACCTACAGTTTGTTTTTTGAGGAATGTTTTAATTTTTCAAATTAAAAATTAATTTATTTGTATAAATATGCACTTTCTATATTTCTATGTGTGAAAAGACACCCAAAATCCCCTCCATGTTTGCTCACTTTTTGCAAAAGAAAAATAAAAATTAAAACCCTCCCTCCCTCCCTCACTGATTTGAAAAACAAATTGCCTGAGATTCAATTAATTTATTTTGTGTGGCCTAATAGGTGTAAAAACTGATGGCGGACTAATTGTTTATATGTAATTAGAAAACTGAACACCAGCCCTCGAAATTAGCATTTTTTGGCCATGCCACTACACTGCCGTGACAAAACCAGTTTGCCACCGCACTGCGATAGCATTTATTATGGTTGTAAGTGGTTTGGTATCAGAGGCACACTGACACAGCGATGAGCCCATGAGTGTCAACATGTTCACCAAAATTGTTGACTATTTTATCTTTACAAGAGTTTCTGTTCATACTGTCGTCAAAAAGAACTAGAGGACTGACTGTCCCAGATGGTCCTGTCCACAACTCTGATAAAAAAAAGTTCAATCAAAACTATAATCGCAGGTGCACCTGTTCCCATGGTAGTGAACTGAACATTTGTACCAAGTTTCAAATGAATCGACCCATAAACTTCTGAGAAAATCTCCAGAAAAATTCAGGTATTCCAAGAAGGAAAGGGGCATAACTCTGGAAAGAAAAGTCCAATCGAAACTATAATCACAGGTGCACCAATTCCCATGGAAGTGAACATCATTACCAAGTTTCAAAGGAACTGACCCATAAACATCTGAGAAAATCTCTGGACAATATTCAGGCATTCTAAAACGAAAAGGGGCATAACTATGGGAAAAAAAAGTCGGATCAAAACTATAATCGCAGGTAGAGCTGCACAGTATACCAGCAATCTGATAATTACCAGTATTGAGAATGATACCGTATTAATACCGGTATTGTTTTAAAAATACTAGTATATTGTAAGAAATGGTATCATATCAAATTATCGAAGTTGAAGTTGATATATTATTGGGAGAAAGCAGTCACTGTATTCTATCGTGTCTTTCATCCCCCAAATGTCCATCACAGAAAACAGATGAATACGGTTTGAAACTCCTCCCAGGCTGACAACTCCTGTTGTGAAGTCCATGTCAATCAATCTTCATTCGACCAATGAAACACAGTACAGTTTACAGTGTACTTCAGCTGTATTAGTTACAAATAAATATACTCATACCAGCAATTTGAAACTGAAAATGAAACAATGACAACCAGAAATCTAAAACTTAACTATTTTTTTTGTAATAATCCATTCAGACATTTATAATGGCCACTTGCGTGAACACAATTTACTAACACAAACATACCACTGACCATATCTATCAACACTTAAAATACAATAGGTCCAAAGTAGAACGAAAACAATGGAGAGGAAAATGCAGGGTGCGAAGTGCACACACTCCACAAACACCTGTATTAATTTTCATGAACAAAGGCACAATAAACACTAGGGGAGACCCGGGCAAAGTGGATCACCCGGGCAAAGCGAATCAGGTCTATAATGACGTATATACCCATTGCACTGTAATGACGCTGTGTTACGTAATAAAGTTGCATGTTATGCTTATGGTTTCAATGCCTCGAAATTATTACAAAGAAAGAAGATCAGAAAAAACTTAAAAAGAAAAAAACCCAACAGATTTGTTCAACATTAGCAGGGTACGTATATAATTAAAATAGTCCAATTATCAATGTCAACAACATTATCATTTTTTATGTACACAAGTAAGTATCATATCTTTTGGATTTGACACTTGGCATTTTTCCCGCTGCTTTATCCCTTGAGTGACGTCATCAAAAACAAATGTAATCATATGCGGGCAAAGTGGATCGGGCAAAGCGGATCACTAAATGACACTGATCCGCTTTGCCCAGGATTAAAATGGGTTGATGATTTTCTGGAAATTGACTTGTGGGGAGTGCTTTGTGATAAAATCGCTTGCATTTTCATGTTAATGGGCCTGGTGGTGGTGGTGGGAGAAGGGGCGAGGGGGGTGGGGGTGTAATTACGGACCAGCATAATAGGCCTGAACAAGTTATAGTCTCGGTGGTCGGACTCCTACAAACCATATTTCAAGCCCACGGACTATAGGAAGACCACTCAGCCCAGGAATTCCGAGGACAACGCGTCCCAAGACGTTCTAGGATTCACTTCAAGCTTATCTAAAAGGGTTGAGTCTGTTTCATGATAGCGGTTGCCTTTCTTCCAAGTTTGGTTCGGTATAATTAGGCCTACCCAATCTCCGACAAACACGGGTTGCTACACCTCATCGCTGTAAAAGTTGTCTTAGTGTTCCTCTGTGTAGATTAAAGGTGTGCACGTGAGGGGTGGGGGTGGGGGGGTATATTCAGAGGATCGGTGGTGGTGGGTGGTGACTGGTGAGTGCCCCCCACCCCCCCCCCCCCCCAACATTTGAACATATTTTTCTTGTCCGAATAAGATTAATTAGTCATTTCTGGCGTAAAACTTTGAAAATTGGGACAGTGTTGTTGCTGTGACAAAAGTGCATTTTTTTTGTTATTTATTTATTTATTGGTGTTTAATGTCACATTTTTGCACAATGGCTAATCGTGACCACAACATGAGTATCAACTCAAGACCAAGGGTGAGCGTTAATAAGCCATGCTGTCCATTTTAGAGAGGGTTTGCACCTCCCAAGCATTGGTGACTGGGTCCTATTTTACCAGTAAAACAGAGCCTGTTTACCGCAGTGAACAGGCACTGCTTCACTTCCCGGGGTTCCCACGGGGAATTTTTTTTTTTTTTTTTTTTTTTTTTTTGTTAAAAATCTCCGACACGACTCATTTTGGGCGCCTAAACAGTAAAAATCTAATTTAACCACTTTAAAATTTGCCTGGAGCTCCTTTGTCTGCCAAACTATTTTGAGCTTTAAGCCCACCCCCCCCCCACCCCCCCCCCCCCCACCCCCAGCCTCGTGACCTCCCACGCCTACAAACGGTATCAACGTCTCTGGTAGCATTCCTGACTTCTGTGGTTTACTTATAAATTAACGCACTGGTGCATGTGTATGGGAGACTTGACGGGGTGTGGGGGGGGGGGGGCTGGGGCTGGGGGCTACAAAGTTAATTAAATGAAGGGTGCATGTTTTTTTTTTTATTTTTTATTTACAGATGGTATACACATACAAAAGAAAAACAGACATGGGGAGTTGGAGTGAGACTCAAATGAATTTGGCTATTGAAGCAAGTCGAAACTCATCAATCCGTAAAGCCTCATCCCAGTATGGAATACCATATACCACACTGCAGAGACATGTCAAATCCGGGGACTGCACCAAATGGCTAGGACATTACAGGCCAGTATTCTTATGTGAAACTGAAAATGTTTTAGTGAGCTACATAAAGAGAATGGATTCTGTATTCTTTGGACTTACAAAAGCAGACTTTAAAATCCTAGCTTTCCAAATGGCAGAAAGGAATAATATTCCGCACCCCTTTACAAATAACGAAGCGGGGGATGACTGGGTGAAGGGTTTTATGAAAAGACACCCAGAATTGGCTATGCGATCCCCAGAACCCACGAGTATTGCAAGGGCTACGGGGTTTAATAAACCGCAAGTGGACCTTTTATTCACACTGCTTGGAAAATTGTTGGATGAACATAAATTCAAACCGGATGAGATATTTAATGTTGATGAAACGGGTATGCAAACCTCAGCCAATAAGCCGCCAAGAATAATTTCTGTTCGAGGTAAAAAACAGGTTGGCGTGATTGCAAGTGCGGAGAGTGGGCAACTTGTCACAGCTGTGTGCTGTTGTTCAGCGTCTGGAAGTTTCATACCCCCTTCACTAATTTTCCCTCGAAAACGCCCCAACGAACGTTTAGTTGACCACGCACCACCAAGTACAAAAGCTTTATATTCCGAGTCCGGCTGGATGAACAGAGACCTATTTTTACAGTGGATGCATTTTTTTGTTGAGAAAGTTCGTCCATCAACTGAGCATAAAGTTCTTCTCATTGTCGACAATCACGACTCGCACAGATCATTGGATGTGCTTGACTATGCATCTGGGCATGGAATATGCATTCTGTCAGTGCCACCCCATAGCACGCATAAATTGCAACCGTTGGACAGAAGTGTTTATGGTCCATTCAGTACTTACTTTGAAAAGGCTGTCGACACCTGGCAAAAAAGCCACCCAAATAGAAGAATAACAGCGTGGGAAATTTCCCAAATTTTTACCCAGGCTTACACAAATTCAGCCACAATTCGAAACGCCATAAATGGATTTCAAAAATGTGGAATTCAGCCATACAACCCTAGTATTTTCACAGAAATAGACTTTTTACCCTCAACAGTTACAGAACGGCAATTAAAATCCAGTGAGTTCGGCTCAATGGGTCAATGCACCTGTAAAGCAGTAGTTTCGTCAGACCATTCAACAGAAAATGAAAATGTCCTTCCTGGCAATGACACATTGAGACTCAGTCCCAAAGACACAATCACTTCGACTGAGCATATTCACCAAATATCTCTCGAAACACCCATTGATAAGCCCATTGAGAATGGAAGTTCGGAACCTCTGTTTCAAGGCGACGAAGAAGTTAGATCCGTACTGAACGATATGGTGGTGCATATAGAAAACATTTTATCAGATTCGTGTGTGACTCCATCATTTGTTAAAGACAAGGGGAGAAATCAATCAAAAAAAGTTGTGTCACCAGAGGAAATTCGACCCTTTCCAACCGCGGGTGCAACGCGAATTGTCCAACGAAAACGAAAAACACAAAGGGCTGAAATTTTGACCTCCACCCCAGTTAAACAGTGCATGCGCGAAGAACTGGACAAACCAAGAGCAAGGTCTGCAGGGAACCTAATCAAACAAAAGACCAAGACATTGTTAGAAAGTTTAAAACAAAAATGAATGTCGATCAAGAAACCTACCAAAAGACGCCTGAATTTAAAGAGTTCTACCAAATTACTGCCAATCACCAAATCTAATGAAAGTGGTCGAGTTGTTTCTGCAAGTGCTGTTCTATCTACTCAACAACATACAAATGAACTCCAAACGGTTTATTTCTGTCTTACTTGCTCTGAAAAGTATGTCGACCCCCCTGTGGAGGATTGGATTCAGTGCAAAGATTGTAAAAATTGGGCACATGAAAAGTGCACATCCTACGAAGGACGGGGTGATTTCCGTTGTGAAAGTTGTGTGCAGTCAGATTTTAAGTAGCCTGTTTGGTATCCACTTAAAAGGATTGAAAGACTCCATTTCAGTATAATTCTCTGGGATTTTACTTATTTAATAAATCTGATCGACGTTACATGAAGTCCATCTTAAACCCCTCTACCAAACGATTTGGCTGAATTCACCACCGTATAGTCCTAATAAACCACAATCGCTATTCAAACACTTTACTTTCAGCGGCGGTGGAGCCAAGATGGGTCACGGAGGGGGGCATGTACCCCCCTCCCCCACCGTGCATGGGTTTCCTTTCTGGAGTAGTGTATAATTCTATTTCATATTCATGGCACACGCGATGACAACCTACCCCACCCCAGGCCACAACAAAAATCTCACACCACTGCAGTTGCCCAGAAAATTGTGACCCTCGCCCCCACTTTTTTCCGTCGCCCCTGTTTATTTTCCATTTTTTTTCCAAATCATAGCTTATGGCCCTCCATTGGAACGAGTTAGTTCCAATGAGGGATCATAAGCTATGGTTTGGAAAAAAAAAAGCTTTTCGGAAAAACTGGCGTTAGATAAAGGGTTAAAACTGGCGTTTGATTCTTGGATATAATGAAGTTTTGTTGTTTAAATCTTATTTTTCCTTTTGATCCGCTTTGCCCAAACAAGTGATCCTCTTTGCCCATACCCACGGGCAAAGCGGATCAAACACACAACGCATCTCGGGACAAAGTGAATTCGCGGACAGATGTAACGAATATTCCATAAAACACACTAATTTTAGACCTTGCTCATGTGATAATCCCAACAGCCTACACTGATTGTTATGCCTCAAAATCGCTAACCGACCCGCTTTGCCCGGGTCTCCCCTACGGTGACGAATTGTGGGCTATATTTTTCGAACAAAAAAGTCATAAATCTTGTTTTTCCCCATGTCAGGGCTGTCTCTCACACTCTATGATGCGATTTTAAATCAAAATAAAATAATGCTCTGCATGTTTGTAAAAAAAAAAGTGCTTTATTAAAGATATTGCATTCAGCTGAAGATAAGGTAGCGAGTGCAGCAAATTTTATTCAATTGTTAATCTCCCAAAATATAACTGTGTTGACAACTGTTTATGAACTCAGCTGCTCAGAACATTGCCCCAGTTTTTCCCCCCAAAATTGGATAGTCTATCCTACTGATGTATAAGACACACCCTTAAATTAGAGATCCTTTTTTAGTGAAAAAGTGTGACTTACACACTGGCTGGATGAACTTGACTTTATACATGTATTGCCATCATGAAATAGCCATAACGCAGAATGTAACAAGTGTTCCACAATCAAAAACTGTATTTTTTATGTGAATCTACTAAAAATCGTGTACTTTGAGATTTGGGTGAATCTTTAAGAGAATGGATGTTATTTGTTAAGCAGTTCAGCAATCTGAACATCATCATCAGAATCAGTGACTATCAGTCACAGGTACTGATAACTTCGTTCTGATTCTGACTTGTCTACGATATACCGGTATATCGCGGTATTTTTTTCAATACCAATACCGGTTTTTAAATTTGAATACCGTGCAGCCCTAATTGCAGGGGCACAGGTTCCCATGGTAGTGAACAATCTTACCAAGTTTCAATGAAATTGACTCATAATCATCTGAGAAAAACAAAATTCTAGGCAATTCAGGCATTCTTAGATAAAAAGGGCATAACTGTGGCCAAAAAAGACTGATCAAAACGATAATTGCAGGTGCACAGGATCCCATGGTAGTAAGCATCCATACCAAGTTTCAAGGGAATCAACCCATAAACATCTGAGAAAATCTCCAGATAAAATTCAGACATTCTAAGATGAAACGGGGCATAACTCGGGCAGAAAATTTCCGATCAAAACTATAATCTCAGATGCACAGGTTCCCATGGTAGTAAACATCCATACCAAGTTTCAAAGGAATCGTGCCATAAGCATCTGTTAAAATCTCACAACAAAATTCTAGGCCTGTTTCTTTCAAGTCAAAAAGGGGCATAATTCTGGCCAAAATGATCCAACCAGAACTATAATCACAGATGCACAGGTTCTCGTGGTGGTGAACATTCATGCCAAGTTTCAAGCAGATTGGTTCATAAACGTCTGAGAAAATCTCTGAACAAATTATGTCTACAGACAGACAGACGAGGCGATTCCAGTATACCCTCCTCCCTCCCCCCCCCCCCCCCCACAACTCATTGCAGGGGGTATAACGAGTTGTGGAGGGTATGATGATAGTTTACAACAATTAGGTTACTTGATTGTTTTATACCAGCAAGCTTTTTTAGGCAATTATATTCACAAAATCTGCTGAATAACTGGCTTGAATAAATGAAACTCACCATCATTCAAACTGAAAAGATTACTCAGATTGATCTCAAATGTGCTGTAAAGATAGACACGCCACAATGACATCTAACAATGCAGTTTTAAACTCAGTTCAGCTGTGCATTGCTCGCAATAATGCCATTCCATTGGCTAGATTTAGCTACAGGGAATAATCCAAATTTGGAATCTTTGTGAACATTTGAATGACAGTTTTTAACTCTGAACACTTGCTTTCTTGATATTGTGTACATTGGGTAAAGGGTTAATGCTTATGCTAGTGCTCCAAATAATGATACCCATACTATTATTATTTTTTCAGAATTTTTCCACCCTCTATGAACCTTATCTGGGCCAGTATTTTTTCTCATTGCCAGACAGCAGTGAACAAAAATTAATTTTATAGAAGTTACATGTATGCCTCTTAATTTGTTCAATGGATTCATCCACCTAAAGTTTTCTGAACATCATGGGCTAATATATTCAGTGCATGGCTGATTTCATGGGGTGGATATTCATAAATATCACACCTTGTAATACAATGTGTTAGTAGGTATAAAAGGAGAGTTTACTATCACTTGTACATGTACGTGTACAACATACGTTCACGATGCGTTCACCAACGTGGAATTCAGTGTTAAATCACACGCTTGTTCACAAAACTGTACATGATCGTGAATCCCCCCATGTACAGTTGTGACTCCTAGATCGCACTTTTAACGTTCAAATACTCGTGGTGAACGCAAGTTTTTAAAAAAAAGGGTGAAATCGTACATCTTCGCTTGTATCTTGTTCGTAATTTTTCGTCGACGTTCCCATCGCAGATCAGACCATCGATCCATCGTTGGCGAACGCGAGCAAAAGCAAAAAATTCTGGGTCATCATCAAAAAACGGTCTTGGGGACTCTAGATCAGCGATCCAGAACCCGCAATTCTTTTGAGACAGATGGTCCAGAACTCTCCCTTGTTTTTGAGGGGGTGGGTTTTTCCCATTTATGACATCATTAGGGGAATTCCCCACTATGAGAAAATTCCCAAACTCAGCTAATCGAGCGATCAGATCGCTCGATTCTCGTAAACTCGATCTGAACGAAGAGTGTCGTCGTCGGTGTGGTTGGAAATTCGCGAGCCCGCTGTCACGTTTTTGATTGATATATATATAGGGGAGAAAAAAAAATATATAAATAAATAGTTATTTAGAAAATTAAATATATCAAATCGAATAGATAATAAAAAAAAAAATACGTAAATCATGAGCGATTCTCAGACTATTAGAGCGAGGTTTCTTTTAAACATGCTGATGAGAGCATACGCAATCTGTGTGAACGAACAACTACGTCCCATCTTATTAGAACGATGCGTCGGGTGTCGGGATCATCTAGACTTCGATCACGAGAATCATTCGTGTCTGACGATGGAAAGGGAAGACATGGTCATCATGTATTTCGAACGCGTTAAATTCAACGATGTGATCACGTTTTGGAAGAGATTAGTCTTCTGTAAGAATCGAGACAGGCCCACAGATTCGGAAGAACTGAAATTGGCGCGTAGAAGTTTGACTTTAGAAGACAAGGGATGCATCAAGAAATTATTGCTGAACGAAGCATATGTCTAAGTTTTTTTTCGTTGATATAAAAATAAGGGAGAGTAGAAAATAAAAAAAAAATAAATAAATACACACATAAATTTTTTTATCTAATATTAGAAAGAAAGAAAAAACACAAAATGAGAACCAGAAATAAATTGTATCCGACGTTAGTGGACGACGAGGACGAGAAGCCGAACGGCGTTTTGCCGACGGCGCCGTCGCTGGAAGAAAGAGAAAGAGGAGAGAGGTATCGCATCGATCAAATCAGTAGAATCCAATTGTATCTGACTCGAGAGAGAGATTCTCGTCGTTCCCTCAAGAAGAAGTATTCGCGTTTCGTGAAATTCGTCAACGCGATCGACACGACACTCATCACGATTTCCATGGGTTTACACGCGCCCGGCATCGGATTGTTGTCGACCGCTGTCGGCATTCCGATCGTGTTGACCGTAGAAGGAGTGGCTCTCGCCGCCGGATTGTTTAGCACGCTCGGAAACTTTTTCAGTAGGAAATTATATCTGAAGGCGAGGAAACACGACAAGATTCGAGTCTTGGCCGACTCCAAGATCGACACAATATCCGAAATGATCTCTATGGCGTTGAAAGACGGTAGGATATCGGATGGAGAATACTTTGCGATATTGAGTGAGAAAACGAAATACGATGCCATGAAAGAAGCCGTGAGAATCAAGACTCGTCAGATCATCAAGGAAGAGATGAAGGATTCTCTCATGGAAAAGGGGAGGAAAGAGGCCAGGGAGGAATTCAGTAAGATGATAGAACTCAAGAGCAGCGATTGAAAAAAAAAATATATATATATATATATAATAAGAACAGAATTTAAAAAAAAAAAAATATTAAATTTATATATAAAATAAAAAACAAAATTAATTTAAATAACTCTTAAAAAAATGTATTGCGTAAAGTGTAAGAGAGTTACCGAGACGAGTAATTCTAGAGAAGTGCGAACTAAAAACGACAGACGGATGCTTCGCGGAATTTGCGACGTGTGTGGTTCTGTCAAGACGCGATTCGTCAAACAAAAGAACGCGAGCAAAGGTAAAGGCATCGTGAATAAAATGATCAACAATCTACCTTTCGAAATGCATCTGCCCGGTCACAGTTTCACGGGACCCGGAACGAAATTGAACAAGAGACTCAACGCCGATCTGACTCCCAAATCTTGGAGCAAACCCGTGAATAGGGTGGACGCGGCCGCGTACGATCACGATCTGTGCTACGCTGGACATCCCGACACCAAGACTCGCAACGACGTCTGTGACAAAAACATGTTGAGGAGATTGAGAGGCATATCGAATCCGACCAGGAGAGAGAAGATGGAACGTTCGCTGGTCGGCAATCTGATCGGTGCGAAACGTCGATTCGGATGGGGCGTTCAAAAAAAAAAGCGCATCTGAAAAGAAGAAGAAACGATTATTGACGAGCGAATTGGCCGAGGAGTTACACAAACCCATAGTGCGTAAATTTCGAAAGAGAAGGGTGTTCGTGAAGGGTCTGGATGACATGTGGTCTGCCGACTTGGTCGACATGAGATCGTTTTCGAGGTGGAACGAGGGCGTCAAATATCTATTGACGGTCATCGATGTGTTTTCCAAATACGGTTGGATCAGAGCTTTGAAGGATAAATCGGGACCTTGCGTCGCCGAGGCTCTGAAGAGCGTGTTCGACTCGTCTTCTCGAAAACCGAGTAAATTGTGGGTGGATAAGGGAAAGGAATTCTACAACAAGGACGTTCGTCGATTGGTAGACCTCTACTCGATCGAAAACGAAGAGAAAGCCAGCGTGGTGGAACGTTGGAATTGAACGATGAAGGAGAAGATGTACAGATACTTCGCGGCGAATTCGACCAAGAAATACATATACGCTCTGAACGGTCTGGTCAAAGATTACAACAACACGCGACACAGATCGATCAAGATGACTCCCGCGGAAGCTAGCGATCCTCGAAACGAAAAACGGGTCTACGTGAATCTATATCCCGAGAGATCTAAGATCAGGAAGAAGTCTAGAACGCCGAAATTTGCGGTCGGCGATCAAGTGAGAATCTACGCTTATAAGAAGCACTTCGAAAAGGGTTATACTCCTCGATGGACCTCGGAAATTTTCGTGATCATCAAAATATTTCACACCGATCCGGTGACTTACGAAATCAAAGCTTTGGATGGAGAAGAGATCATCGGAAAGTTTTACGAACAACAATTACAGAAGACGAAGTTTTGATGAAGAACACAAAATTTTTTTTTTATTTACTCTCTTTGACATTTTCTTGTTTACACACATATATATATAAGAGAGAAAAAAAAATAATAATAAAAAATAATTAAAAACTATTTTTTTAGATAAAGAAAGCAAGTGAATTAATAAACAAAAAAAAAAAAACTAAAAATCCTTTAAAATGACAAATATACTAGATATAGCACAAAGCACAGTGAAAGATGAAAGTATTCAAGAATATGAGGTTCACGAATACGAACCGGTAACCGGGACGAGTTTGAACAATGCGGGAGAGATAAGAATCAACGTCGAAACTCAAGATCTATTCGTACATCCTAGTGAGAGTTACATAGTGGTGCAGGGACGTCTCACCAAGGAAGATGGGAGCGACTACGCCGACGACGACACGGTTACTCTTCCCAATAATGGCATCATGCATCTATTCAGTAACATAAAATACATGCTATCCGGACAAGAGATAGAATCTGTTTTTCATCCCGGTCAGGCCACCACGATGTTCCGACTCTTGACGTATCCTGATGATTTTTCGAAATCCAGAGGACTTAATCAGTTGTGGGTGAAAGACACCATAGGCCCTGCTAGCGCAGGCGCCACCACGATATTCGACTACGTCGTCAAGACGTCCAGACCTAAAGGAACGTTTTCGTTCAGGATACCTTTGAAACACATCTTTGGATTCGCGGACGATTACAACAAGATCATGTATGGATTCAAACACAATCTGACGTTGATTCGAAAAGGAAACGACGACGCAATAGTGAAACTCACCGCGACTGATTCGAGTAAGATAACTCTACACAAGATATTGTGGTTCGTTCCGCACGTGGAGCCTTCGATCGTGGAGAAAGCGCGTCTCTACAAGATCATAGAATCCAAGAGTAAATTACCCGTGGGATTTAGAATGAGACAGTGCGACACGGCTAGCATTCCTCTCTCCACGAATCACTTCGATTGGAGAATGACGGTGAAATCCGCTTCCGAGAGACCGCGTTTCATCATGGTTGCGTTTCAGACCGATAGGGACGGGTCTCAGGAAAAGAATGCGTCGCTGTTCGATCACTGCCATTTGAGAAACATGCAAGTGTTTCTGAACGCCACGAGATATCCAGCAATCGATTACAACGCGTTGTTCGACAATTCTCCAGACTGTACGGCGACACCGCTGATTTTAGAAAGAAGTATCACGGTCTAGACGAATTGATGAGCAATCCTAACATATCACCCGGCGAATACAAGTCGATGTATCAAATGTTCGTATTCGACGTCAGTAAACAGAGTGAACGACTCAAGAGTGGCGTGTTAGACATTCAGATCAAGATGCAATTCGATAGGAACGTGCCGAGAAAAACCGAAGCCTTCACCCTGGTCCTGTCGGACAGAGAATTACAATTCGAATCGGACGGAAATATGATGTCGATCATTCGATGAGAGACGAGTGTGTGAAAAAAAAAATAAAAAACAAAAAAAAAATAAAAAGTAATGTGTGATTATTAAAAACAAAACAAAAAAAATAAATAAATAAAGTAATGTGATCTAGAGAGATTGAACATCTCTCTATATCTCATTACTTTTTTTTTGTTTTGTTTTTAATAATCACACATTACTTTTTATTTTTTTTTTTTAATTCATTATTTTCCACGCGTTCACTGTTTGTTCAAAGGATCTAGTTCGATCAGTAGACTCACCACGGAAGTGGCGGCTTCGGGATTATTGGTTTTCGTGACAAAATTAATCCTGTCTCCGGCGTTCACTTTGAGAGGTGTGCCGAACGTGGTAACATTCGCGTGTTGATTCTCAGTCTTTTCGACGCTGTATCTCTTATCGCTCTCCACACCATTCACCATGAGATTGACGACCGCTCTGTTATTCAAATCCGAGGAAGCCAGACTCATTCGAAGGATTTCACCTCCCAACGGCATGGGATATCCAACCTGACCATGTTTCGATCCGGTACCTCCATTTCCGAAAGACCACTCGGCTTTTCCCTCATCTAAGGCGCCGGCCTCTTCGGCCCACACGGTGATCAATTGTCTAGCATATTTGACTTTCTCCACCACCGAAATCAGGGTGCAGGCATCCGTCATGTTCACGGGATCCGGTAGATTCGTGAGCGCGTGTCCACCCATGTCTAGTTTACCTTCCATGATGTCGCCCTTTCTCCAGACCGAGTTGTCGTCCACGTACTTCCTGCTTACCGCGCTGGAATCGAATTCGGGATCGTGATCGAGACCGAATAAATTGTGACCGTTCATGTTGATGCCACCCTCCATGGTTCCGCCAGATTCTTTGTTCAGGTAGAGATCGTCCACTTGCGATTCTAGGTATTCTTGTGATTGTATCACGGCAGAATCTACGTAGCCCTTGTTGACCGCGGTTGAGTCCGCATCCGTGTCGTCGATCTTCGACAGATTCAATATCTTGTGGAATCCCGCATTCAGATCCGATTTCATTTCTCGTCTGTCAGACTTTCTCTGTTCCAGATCTACGTAGTGTTTGGTCGCCACGTCCTTGGGATTCGTGGGAGTGGCCACGTTCGTTATCTTGTTAGAATTGGCGTTCAATTCCGAGTGCATCATTTTCTGAACGTATCTATTTCTCAGGTGTTCGCTGAATCTTGCGTGAGTGTCGTCCGCGTATCTCTTGGTCGCGGCATTGGTGGGATCTATGGGATTCGCGACGTTCACCAAACGTTTGGATTTCAGATCGAGATCGTCGGTCATGGTTTTATCCACGTAATTATCCAGCAGGATTCGTTCGAAATCGGCGTTCCCCCTGTCGACGTATTTTTTAGTCGCAGCATTAGCGAGATCTATCAGCTCGGGAAGATTGTAGAGCTTCTTATCGTTCATGTTCAAAGGTTCTTCTCGAGGTTCGTATCTCCGAACGTAACGTTCGTCCAAGTTGGCAACGTCGTAACCACTGTCGACTTCGAACGTCTTCCTCTTCTTTCTTGGGTTGACTTTTTCGTCGTCACTTCTACCAAATTTATCGACTGGCATGTTGTTGTGAGATTTTTTGTTTTTTAGAAAAATATCTTCAAACGCAGTTTATTAAAAATGAACTATGTTATTTTATTTTTCGTTTTTATTCGATTAAAATTTTTTTAAAATAATTTTTTATCTTTATATATACTATAAAAAAAATCTCTCTCTAATGTAAGTCACTGAGAATGTCTTGAAATCGATCTCCTTCAGACCATCTCTTGAGAACGTGGAGACACAGGTGACCGCAAAACACTTGATGTGGTGATTGCACTTGTTCCGTGTTGTAACGAACCATCAATTTGTTGAAATAGTTCTTTATTTCTTTTGGCGGCGAGATTCCGTAGCTGTCGAAATAATAATTTTTCTTCTTCCCGTTCTTCATCCATGCCACCCAGTGAGTGCCTTCACCCGATGAATCGTCTAGATTTAAAATTCCGCATTCTGATTGTCGAGGTCTTCTCTTCGGCAAGGCATCTCTGGAAAACACTCCTAGAAAATCTTCGATTTTCAAATCTTTTGCCGCATTCAACAGATCGATGTTGGATAGGGGTTCGCTGGGTAAGACGACACCTTCTATGGATATCTTTATTTTCTTATTCATAAATGCGTATATATTTTTTTTATTTATTTTATTATAATTTACTAAAAATGACGTTATTTTTTTTTTTTTTTTTTTTCTTTTTCTTTTTAAACTAACTTTCTCGATGTCACTATCCATTTCTATAATTTTGCGTTCATCTAATTCTTCTTGATTTTCTGGAATTCTATCATCCACAATCGTATCTGGAATCTTATCATCCACAATAGCATCTAGAATCCAATCATCTCCATTCATATCGTCTAAAATTAGATCTAAAGTCCAATTTCCGAGTGCCAAAGTGCTTATTTTATCGTCTAACACGAATCTCTTGTCGTCGTCGGCCGTCAGCGAAATCTTGTTGACTATTTCGGTATTCAAGTCGTGATTTTCGCTTCGAATCGATTTCATAGTCTTATACACCGGACCACTTCCTAACAGACAATCTTTATACTCTTGGAAAGAGATGTTTTTCTTCACCACACACACTTTAACTCCTTTGCACTTCTTGATCTCTTCATCATCTTCTAGACGATAAGCATACAGTTTGGGTCTCAAGCCCACGAATTCGACGATCTGTTTACCGCCGCTCTCGTCCTTAAATTTACCCAACACCTTCTTGTTGTCGTTCGATTGAATGTTGGACGGGTGATCGACGGGATAATTGCTCGTGTCGAACCAATCGGCCACGTCCGGAGATATATCTCGGTAGATGTCTTTCGTCTCTATCTCGTAAACTAAACTGTCCGTGTCGGTGAACAGTAGTTTGGCTTTGTCACCAAATTTTCGTTTAACGTAATCGTAGTGAAACTCGTACATCAATCGCTTGCTGATATCTAAGATGATCGGTCCGAGATAATACGGTTTGTCGAACTTCAGATGCGTCTTTTGCATGTGAACGGCCACTAGATTTTCGTTCAATATGGTTCGGTGTTTGTAATTGGGTTTCGCCACTAATTTTTTAACTCTTTTCTCAGACGTGACGAGTCGAACGTCGGTTCTCTTCCTGATGTTTTCCATCGATTTGCCGTACACGCAGTTGTTCATGAGTTTGAAGAAATCTTTTTCGAAATCGTTCTCGGCTCGAGTTCTGAGATTCGTGTTGAGATCGATGTATTTTTTCATCCAAGGCTCTTCGTCGAATCGAATGATGCGATGTATGTCGACTAATTTCATCCCGTAATCGACGTACTGTTTCAAATTCTCGCTGTAGACGACGTAATTACGTTTGTTAAATAAATTGGGAATGAGTTTTTCCTCGTCTCCTTCGTTCGGTTCCATTCGTTCGGGAGCCAGCGGATAATCGTTGTGTGGACCTTCCGGATAGTTCAAATCGACTTCTAAAATGCAAGGATAGTCTCTCCATTTTTGCATCTCTCCCGGTTCCTTCACCCATTCGAAATTTCTAATCGGTAAAGGATGACTCATAGCCCAACCGTACAGATTATTGGCATCCCAATACTGTATGTATTTAGTCGACCGTTTCGAATCGAAACCTTCTTTCATGTAGGGATTGTTAGCCTCAGAATATCTGTGGGAGATCATCGAGACGCCACCTCTCGCAGCCCTTTCGAACATGAGCAACATGTCCACGTCGGATAATAATTCCAATTGGACTTCGGTGGTCTTCAACAGAGCGTCCCACGCCAGACCGGGTGCGGTGAAATACCAAGCGGGATCCAGATCGTAATTTCGACGACAGACGTCTCGAAAATTTTCGAACACGTCTGCTAAGAGCAGAACGTCGGTCTTCAGATAGAGATCGTGATAATCTCTCATGGTTTTCATATCGAATGATTTCCACACGTTTTTGGCGTGTTCGTAATTCTCGTCGGAAATGTCGGATTAGTATAATTTCGAATAAAAATCATCTTTCGAAGGTAGTGCGGTGTCTTCGAATCTCTTTAGATCGTTCATGTAATCGTAAGGATAGACTCCTTTCCTCAACATGACGTCTACTCGTTCTCCGAAATGTTCGCTCGTGATTTTAAATTTATCCTTGCTCATGTTATCGACTAATTTTTCCAGAGCGGTCGACATGAATTTAAAACTGTCGATGAAACGTATGCATCTACGAATGGATTTTGTTTTTTCTTTCAACGTATTTCCGTCGATTACTCTTTTCTTCTCCATGAGCTTCCATTTCGTGAAGGAAATGTATCTTTCTTCGCTGTTCGCGATGCAATTTAATTCTTTGTGTGAGGTGCCGAGATTTTTCACGAACAGATGACTGTCGTAACCCGAGAGATTGTGAAACATCACCGGATAGAAAGAGGCATCTCGATATTTTAAATTACACTTGCTGTGAGCCGGACCGCGATCCAGACCCGTGTAATGATCGTGGTCTCTGACCTTCTTATTTTCCTCTGAATTCTCGTTGAACGATATGTGACATTCGGTGGCTGTGTTATTTTCGTCCTGCTGCTCTCGCGTGATGATCATTTTCGCCGGAGTTTTGAATTTGTCGTATAACATTTGAAGTTTCGATTCTAACTCTTCCACGAACCTTTGAGCCACGTCGTCGTCTTCGCACTGTTTCGTGTAGGTGAAGGGACCCATGTCGTGTTGCGAGTCGAAAGCACATTTCACGTAAATGCAATAGCCCGAAGGTATGTGTTTTTGATATCTTTCGACGTAACTTTGAAGAGCATTGGGTTGACAGGAACTCATTTTCGCGGTGAAACATTCGAAATCGGCGTACACGACGAATGGTACTTCTAACCTTCTATTGTGATTTTCAAACTTCACGATGGTGTTGGGTTTGGGCATTTCGACAGCGACACCTTGATTTTCATTTCAATATTCCTGATGTTTCGCTAATGATTTTTCGGTCTTAAATATGTTCATGCAATTGTAACATAAAGATATCTTTCCGTTATGATTATTATTTTGTTTCGAAAGTAATCGGGTCGGATGTTTAACCCAACAATAATGACAATTGTCACCATTTGAAATCAATAATAAAATAATCGTCTTTTCTCTTCTGAGATACGAAGTCTGTCTGAGAGGATAGATCGTTCGTTTTTCGACGTCGTATCCAAGGACGTTCACCGCTACGGTGGGATTTTGAGCCTCGAAATGTTCGATGTGTTTTAACTCTGTTGGAAAAGTCACTCCGGCCCAATCGAGATTTTTAGAAGTTTCCTCGTAACGAGAAACTCTATCAGTGTTTATTTCGACAGGGTATAACGCAGAGGTGACTGCCCATTTAAAACACTGATCATCTTTATTTCTCACGTTGACCACGGCATGTTTCTTAGTCAAGAAATACGGTAATTCCAAGTAGGAAGATCCTTTCAACGGTTCGTTTTTATTCATGTGAATTTCGAGTTTCAACACCTCACCAAACGTCCAATTACTACCTTCATGTTGATAATTCGCGAGAGATGTCAACATCTTGTCTTTCATCTTTTTGAAAACATCCGATAGATCTGAACCTCGAAATACGGGTTCGACGTTAGATCTGAAATATGCATTTTTCACGATGCTCTCGCCGGACTTCACGTCGATTTTATTCATTATGCAATGGAGTATCATCTTAATTTTTAATCCCATGTTCATGTATTCGCGAAACAAATCCAATACTTCTTTCTTCACCCGTTCCATGAACAATTTCGGATCGACTTTCTTCAACGAGGGAATCACGTCGAAAGTTTTAAAAATGCCTTTGATCGCACTCTCCCGTTCTACGGGTTTCGATTGGAATAGTTCCGCAACGAGTCGTGTTACATATTCTTCTCCTTTCTCTTCGTCGATTGCTCGTTGAATTTCGCTCGATATATCTCGTTTGTCTTGAATCTGAAGTGCATCACTCATTTTCGTTTTAGTTTTTCTTTGGAAACTTGATGTTCTTCAACGGCTTTTCGTTTAGTCGTCTTCTTATTTTTCACAACCGATGCATCTTTTGACGTTGTTGCTATCGACATTTCGTTTGCCTTTCTAGCGTTTCGCAAATATTCTTGTATGACTTCAATTTTTTTTGATTTAGTTCTATGATTTCTGAAATCTGAAATTTGTAATAGTTTACAAATTTCGTTTAACTGAGGTATGGTTTTCTCATTTAAATTTACCATTGTTTTATCTGTTTGCTTCATTTGTAAGAATATTTTTTTTTTTTTTGGAATTTTGTATTAAATAATTTGTTAAAAAAGTTTTGCTTTTTTACTCTTTTTATATATACATAATAGAAAAAAAAAAAAAAAATGTTAAATTTTAAATTCAATTTTTTTTTTCTTTAATGTGTTTTTATTCAAAAACAATTTAAGACCGCTTTTATTTCTCGCTCGCAAACCGAACACGTTTTCTCGTCTTCGGAATGACATTCTCTACAGTAACGCAGGTGTGCGCACGGTAGAAACAAGACGTTTGCTACACCTTCGCAGACCAGACACTTGGTGGTGGACGTTTTACTCGGTTTGTTTTCGACGAGTGACGATAACTCGTCCGCTTCCGCCATGAATTTGATGAGATGTTCTAAAGTTATGAATTGAGACAGGGTCTTGTTCGCGATGTTTAATGCATCGTACAATTGTTCCTCGGTGTATCCGAGTTGTAACATATCCATCAATAATTTTTGGTTTTTATCTCTATCCCTCTCTTCGTCTTTGATTTTGATCAATCCCAACGTTAGGATCTTGTTCAAATAATCGCATTCGTCTTTTTCAATATTACTTATGTGTTCTAGTAAAGGTACGTCGTGAGGTTCCCAATTCATCAAATGTATGTCACAACAAAAACATTTGACTTTGTCGCCTCTACCCACGTAAACGAAACCCGCGGCGGCTAAATCTTCGGGTTTTTGAGCGAGATGCGAAGGCCAATTTTTAAACGTTTGAAGTCTTGCACGTTCTAGACTATAATTCAGATGTTTGGACTTGATCATTGTTTTTTACCTCAAAATTGAGTTTGTAAGAATTTTTTTTTTTTTTTTAACTTTTATTTATATATAAAGAGAAATAAAGAGAAACTTTTTTTTAACAAATTATTATTTAAATACAAAATTTAAAATATACATTATTTGCAAGAATTCATAAAAACCAAATAATCATGACAACAACACCTAAAAGATGCGAATTGAAATTGAAACGAGACGAAAGGTATGAGAAATCCAGTTTTAATATCTATACATTACAACCACACGATCCCATCGAATTGAATGAGGTCGAGATGGTGGACTTAGAGCGCTATTACCACAAATATCGAATGTGTTTGAAAGTGGATGAAGCTGCGCTCGATTTGTTTTACGAGTACCAAAGCGAACTGCTGATTAATATCATCGTCGCCGAAGACAGAGAATTCGACAGGGGTGATTTATTGTTGTCCTATGGAGATTACATATATCCAATAATCTCACCCGAACTTGTGAAGAAATCGGATGGTGAGAGCGCATTCGCCTATGAAAAAAACTCAAAAGAGTAAAGATAAACATTCACACCATTTTCGTATGTGGAAAAATGACGAATGTCAACTTGCTAATAACGGACTTGGAAATATAAACAATAGAGAGATTGAAATTAAAATTTAACTTTTTATATATATAAAGAGAAAAAAACTTTTACTAAAAAAATTTTACATTAAAGAAAATTAAAAATTAAAAAAACAACTTTTTTATATATATAAAGAGCAAAAAAAAAAAAAAAAAACTTTTTAAACAAATTATTATTTAAATACTAAATAATCAATCATGAAGACAACAACACCTAAAAGATGCGAATTGAAATTGAAACGAGTCGAAACGTATAAGAAATTCGGTCATAAAATCTATAGATTACAACGACACGATCCCATCGAATTGAACGAGGTCGAGACGAAGGGCTTAGAGCACAAATACGAGAAATATAAGATGCCTTTGAAATTGGACGAAGCCACGCTCGATTTGATTTACGAGTACCAAAGCGATCTGCAGAACATCGTCATCACCGAAGATAGAGAATTCGACAAGGACGATTTGTCGTTGCCCTATGGAAATTACATATTTCCAAACATCTCATTCGAACTCGTGAAGAAATTGGGTGGTGAGAGCGAGTTGACCGATGTAAAAAAACTCAAAAGAGTAAAGATAAACATTCAACACGTTTTCGAAAAAGGAGAAGACACGAGTGTCAACATGCTAATAACGGACTTGGAAATATAAACAATAGAGTGATAGATTTTTAGCGAAGAAAAATGAAAAAAAAAAAAATAAGATCATCTTTAGATCTCATTACTTTTTTTTTTTGTTTTCCTTCTTCTTCACTATCAAGATAATATATTATAATAACGTTTCCTTTTCTCTCAGTTTTCAGCGTCGATTCTTCTTCTTTTTCTTTTTTTCTTTTTCTTTGTGATATGATACGATTATAATAACATTTTTGTTTATCCGAATCATAATTATGAACGAATGTTGTGCATCTCTTGGTAACACTCGCATCATTACCATTCTCTTCAGAAGGTAGTGGTGACCGTGGAAAGCATCATCTCATTCTCAACCGTCTATCCCGCGCTTTATCTATCTCTTTCATTAGTTCTTTCCTTAGATATCCATCATTAGCGTCTAACCATTTTTTTATTTTTTCGCTCTCTGGCTTGCGATGTCCGTCATTATCGTCAAATTGTTTCTCCACCTTTTCATCCAGGTGATAAATTTGTTTCTCCACCTTTTTATCCATTTTAAATATATTATTTTATACTTTCTATGATTTTATATTTTATATAATTTTTATATTATAATAACATATTCAAAATCGGTATGTTCTTAAATGGCGAATTCTCACCGAGCAACAAACCCTTGCCGAGTCACTCGACGTTCCGTCCACTCTTCAGATAGAGACCGTTTCCTCTCAGAGAGTTGCCACCTCTAACGGGTTCTAGATACAATCCTTTACCGCTGTCGTCTACGTGGACGCGGCACACTGCTCCTCCCTTCTTCAAAAACAGTCCGCTGCCACCCATTAATTTCTCAACTAGCAAGTCCCGTGAGAGCTCCCACGCTCAGAGTCTTTCCGAGAAAGGGTAGCGCCTTTGCGGCGAAGGGTAATGCTTTTGCGGCTATTCCTGCCAATAGCGGTAGGAAACCACCTTTCATTCTCAAATTGTATCTCAATTGAGCGGGACTCATTCTCACCGTCAACCCTCTTCCATCGCGAATCGCTTTCTCCATCCTTTTGATTTGACTTCTGGTCCAGGCGATCGATTCCTGACCACCTCTCGTCAGATCTTCGTGAGTGAATTTGAATCTCACCGCCTCGCCTCGAGTTGTTAATGCTCTCTTAAGTTTCTTCCTCTGTCCTGCGGATATGTTCACGTTTTTAACCACGTATTCTGTCATAATTCTGTTTTGTTTTTTTTTTTAAAATATATTTACTTCAATTGTTTCTTGTTTAATAATTATATTAAAATAATTTTGTAAAATTAATACTGCGTTTATTTTATTTTTGTTATCTATAAATATTATATTTTTTTTTTTTGCTTTTATATTTCTCTCATGTGAAATCGTATCGTCACTCTCTCTCTCCGCGAAGATCTAACAGTTCACCATTTTGATCCATCAATGTGGTTTTGAGACTATACAACGTGTCTAAAATCACTGGTAGATAAACTAAATTTCGAGGTCGCTCCATCTTATAACCCGGCGACACGTTTGGAAAGAAGGAATAGATCGTCGGTTGAGCGCTACCATTCACGTAGCTTCCAGCAATCACGTCCACGTTCACCAGAATGCTATTGACTGCGAGAATGTCGACCGTATTTTCAGATGCCGCGTGGCCTCGATACATCTTTCGATCGAATCCCAACATCTTGCCTATAGAATCGTCCGTGTTGAAATCCACTCGAAAATTATCTTCCAAATCCAACATCGTCTGTAAGGTATTAGGATTGGGAGCGAGTCTGATCTTGTTGCTTCCCTTTCCATCCGTCTTCATTTGCGTCTGAATGTAATTGTTCAAATCGTCTATGCCGTAACTCCCTTTGGGAATTCGAATCTCCAACCAATCCGTTCCGTCGGAATACTTGAACGAGTTATTCTTTTCGGTGACGTTGGGAAAGGAATAATAAGTCTCCAGATTCACCAACGCCATCTCGTATCTTTTCTCTCTATTCAATTCGATGGAAGGTTTGAATTTTGTAGTGAATCGAGTCGAATCGCCACTCACCACGATTTGAATGGATTGTTTCGCAGCCGTATTCTCGGCTATCCGTTCTAATAATTCTCCATGTTCGAACATTATATTTAATTTTATTTTTTTATTCAAACTAATTATTTGAAGATTTATTATTTTTCTAATTTTATCTAATCTATTTTATTATTATCATCGGAAACATAAAACTTGTCGAATCCACACCGATATTTTCCGCGATTAAATTCGCTTGTCAAATCGATCACGACGAAATTGTAAAGTCCACCATCCCAAACCCTCTTGCAGAATCTCCTGAATTCCGCAGCGCTCATGTCGTTTGCGACGTGATCGCCGTAGATGTGATTGAGATTCTTGAGATCTTGGCGAAAGAGACATAGAAAATTAGTGTTCTCCCTTATCGTCTGTCTGGGCAATCGAAAATAATTCTGCGACAGGTAGAAACAGTCCACGTTGCTGTGTCGACCCCTAACGTAATACGATTCGCATCGGTTCTGTCTCTCCAAAAGCAGATCGTCGAAAATCATGAGATTCTTATCTTCCGATTTCAGTTCTCTAGGATCCGGAACGTCGCTAGCGTTCTCATAAAATCGACACTCGACGTTCGAAGATGCATTTCTCTTCATCAGCTCCGTCGCCGCGCCGTCCAAAATGGTCGAGAGTGGAGCTCCGCTCTTGTCGAATTCCTCCCTACTGTCAAAGATTCTGGCTATGACGTCCTTGGGCAATCTGCGATCCATGCACTCTCGAAGCAATCTGTATTCGTGTTGAAACAAGCTCTTGCCAAACACGAACAATCTGTCGTAATCCACCCAGTCGGGTCGGGACAACAGATTCATCAACAGATTGGTCTTTCCACAATTCGATTTTCCCACTATCAAACCTCTTATGCTCTTGGGAAAGAACTCGTTATTCGACCACTTGGTCGCGGCGTCGTTCCACGACATATCTTTAATGTTCATCTTTGTTTTTATTTTGTTTGTTATTTTAGATTCTTTTCAAACACAAATTTTTTTATGTTTTTTTTCAAACTCTGTTTTTAATGTTATTATTATTATTTATTTATATCGCACCATCGCGAGTTCTCTTCAATCCAGATCCACTCGTCATTTTGGCTAAATCTTGTATGGGCACCACAGCATCCTTAAAATCTTTCCAACTTTTTGGCGTTCGCTCTAACGCAGCTCGCTTCGCCGGCGGACTGATCAACTTGTCGGTCAACGCGTCGGCTGCCCTCTTGCCAGCCACAGAAGCTATCCTACCACTGGCTTCAGAAGCGGCTTTCTTACCAGCATCCAAAGCCGTCTTCTTACCGACCTCAAACGTGGTCGATGCGAGTTTTCTACCCGCATTGCTCGTGAACGCTCGCATTATAGAATCGACGATGCCAGAACCGCCTTGAACGTAAGTTCTGAGGTATCCCCTGTTCTTTATCACCAACATATTTTATTTTTTATGATATATTTTTGTTTTTTTTTCACTGGTAAATCGTTTTGTTGTTTTTAAATACTTTTATTATTCTAGTGTACGAATTTACTGTTTTATTTTTGTTTGTTTGTTTGTTTGTTTCTCTCTACTTATTATATACACATCAATCCTTCAATTCGTTCATCAGCCTTTTATACTGGTTTTTATTCAAAACCTTCTGTCTTAACAATTCGTCAGATATAGCAACTATCTGATTATCTAATCCCGTGTTACCAGCCCATCTGCTCGCCATCAACAAACTCAATCTCTGAGACAGAGCGTCGGAATCGCTCGGAAGAAAAGTGGTTTTCACCCCTTTGCCAATCACCGATTCGACGAACTTCTTGTTCATATCCCATATGGGTTTCACCACTTTCGTCCACTTGTAACCTCTGTTGGCTTTGGGTCTCGTCTCTCTGGCATCGTTATTTCTCTTCATGGTGTGGGTCTGGACCAGAATGTCTCCGTAATTGTCGAAATCCTGTTCCGTGTAATCGCCGGGCTTGTCATAAAGGAGCAATCTCCGCAGACCATCAGTTACTTTATATTTATTCGAACCCACGATCAATTCATCATCATCCATTTCCACTTCTGTGTCGCCTACAAAAGTTCTACCGTCAGAATCCTTATAAATTCCATACGACTGATCTCTCTTACCGCCATCATCATCGGACGATGCGACGCTACTAGTGGTGATAGTCGAAGCCGTATCGTCACTCTCGCTCAAGTCTGTTTGAATTCCCGTGGGAACGTAATCCGGTGTAGATTGAACGGAATACCGATTTCCAAAACTAGGAGGTAACGAACCCATTCTCAAAGAACTCTCCTTTATGGGTCTCAATTCTTCGACTATCTCCTTCCTGCTTCGCTCTTGACCCTCCGTCTCAGGTTTAAATATTTTTGTGGCTTCGCGTCTGAGTTCCATCTCACCGAGACGTCTGCTTCTGTCAGCAGACTGAATGCTCTTCTCAGCACGTTCATACTCGCCTAAAATTAAACCTCGGCGTCTAGGATCCATCTGTAAAAACATCTTTCGTTTTAATTGTTTTTATTATTTTCAAAATTAAATGTTTAATTATATTTTTTTTTTATGTTTTAAGTAATAAAAAACTCTTTCCGTCTTAATATATAATAATCTGAAAATATTCACATCTCAACTGACTGCGTTAATTGAAGTTTAAAAATCTGTTTAAACAGTACATGACAAACCGGTTTCTGATTTAACGCATTTTGACAGTAGTTTTTTACATTATGTCAAAAGATCACCATTCACACATCAATTCACTGAGTGTCAAATTAAGAGAGAATCCTTTTGATGACTGTTAAACAGTTTCAACACACAAACGAAAACTGATTTTAATGCTCATTACAAAATCTCTCTCCGATTGCTATCATGAATATATTAAAAATTTTACCACTCAGAACCTAATTGAGCGGAAAATGCGTTTTAAAACATTCCGATAAGTGTTTGACTTTTTCGAACGAACGCTTAACAGTCAATCTCTCTCATCAAGACAAAACACGCATATCTATTACAGATCAACTCTTTCGAACAAAAAAACCCTCAAAACTCAATTTCTATCCGTCCCATCAAGAGAAAACATGAATGTCTATAATACAGACCATAGTCGATTAGTTGAGTTTGGGAATTTTCTCATAGTGGGGAATTCCCCTAATGACGTCATAAATGGGAAAAACCCACCGCCTCAAAAACAAGGGAGAGTTCTGGACCATCTGTCTCAAAACAATTGCGGGTTGTGGATCGCTGATCTAGAGTCCCCAAGACCGTTTTTTGATGATGACCCAGAATTTTTTGCTTTTGCTCGCGTTCGCCAACGATGGATCGATGGTCTGATCTGCGATGGGAACATCGACGAAAAATTACGTACAAGATACAAGCGAAGATGTACGATTTCACCCTTTTTTTAAAAACGCGCGTTCACCACGAGTATTTGAACGTTAAAAGTGCGATCTTGGAGTCACAACTGTACATGGGGGGGATTCAAGATCATGTACAGTTTTGTGAACAAGCGTGTGATTTAACACTGAATTCCACGTTGGTGAACGCATCGTGAACGTATGTTGTACACGTACATGTACAAGTGATAGTAAACTCTCCTTTTATACCTACTTGTGTTGAGTCCTAGGTTGGGAAAGGGGCAGTAAAGAGTCGTCTTGTAGCCTAGTATATACCTAGTACCCCTATCGAGGAAATTCCAGTGCCACTAAGCTTTGCATGGCCATAGTGGATGGGGGGAGGGGTCACAGCTACAGATCTCAGAGTGTCCCCCTCCCCCCCCCCCCCCCCCCCCCCACCCTGGGTCAGTTTGACTGCTGTACAATTGTGGAAGTTTCGGTAATTATTTGTCAGCAATAAAGTGGCAAATTACAACTGGGAAAATCTAATTGCGCAAAGCAATTTAGAGTACCCATTCCCCCATCCCCAATACACACGTAGATTGACTTCCCTTTACCAGCAATGCTGTAGATAAGTTCCTGTGTTCATCTGATACCGAAGTTAGTCATCCACGCTGCATTTCCTAAAAAAATCCAAAACACCTACAAAATATTTTACATCCATTCCACATCCTTTTCCTCATTTTTGTTTGACCTCATTCAAACGATATTACCTGAGGAAATCCAACACTTTTTCAAATTGAAGTGCGGCAGCAATGAGCAATGTTAATCAAGGCAAATGTTTAGAACTTAAGATAACATAAGAATTTATCAATTAATCTTAGTTTTTTCCAGTGATTCTTTATAGACATAAGCAATCCGGTATTGACCTAATTACGAGTGTCAATAAATTCCATTTCACATAGTCCATGCTGCAGTCTTTCAAAAATTTACAAAACATGTACTAATATACCAGACTGTAAGATTCAATAAAAATAATTACTATTATTTGTTCATTAGCAGCAAAATCAGTGTAAATACGAAAGGTGTCCCGTTATACACCAATTGACTGTACTAGACTTCGCGTGTGTATACATGTACATAGCAAAGTAGACTCTAGTTTGCTGGACTACAGTGTACATAGTCCAAAGTTCAAACAGCCTTAAAAAGCATATTTCAATTTTTGGGGTTTGGTACATCCTTTAGTACGCACCAAACCAAAAATTTAAAATATGGTTTTTCAGACCATGTCCGATTAGTAACTACTCACAATATAAAGACTAAAAGTCAAGTCTGTTCAAACCATAAGGATGTATGGCAATATGCATGACCCCTGACCAAAACGGTCCTAGTCTCAAGTTCAGGTAAATGCCCCACCCATGACCTCTGACACAGAGGGATAGGGTCATAAGTTCAACAACACTCCCCCCCCCCACACCCCCTTCCAGGTGCTAATTTGACCTTTTGACGCGGAGGGGATGCAGCCACCCCAGACGACTACATCCACCACATGATCTCAGGATGCCCTGGTCATGCCCTCACTTGACAGGACATGATACACTTTTGCAGTGGTATAAAAGGGAGCGAGCAACGGTGACCTCTTCCTTTCAGTTTCATGCCACTGAAGTCAGTGAAGAAGAACTCAACAGTTCAAAACTAGTTTGGCTCAGCAAAGCTTGACTTAGCAACACATTAACCTTTGAACTTAGGCTAACCTTCGTTCTATATTATATTTTATTTAACATTTCTGATGAGTACCTATACTAGGATTGGGAAGATTCAGCCTTGGATTTTTTGGCCCTGGGAAGATTTGGCCAGGAAGATTCGGCTTGTGTACTCAGTGATTGACAGCTAATTAGTCTATTCATGTTCTGTCTGGGGGGTTGGCAACTGACATAATTGACAAGTGACAATATTATTGACAATGACAAGAGGTTTAAGGTAATTATTTATTAGTTCTAATAAAATTAGTTAACATTATTTGACAACGTAACAACACAAAAACTCAAACACTACAATTTTGCATATTATATACATACATGTATATACAAAATGTCACACAAAACACTGGTGGTGGTACAAGTATAATCATTTAAAGATATATAGATGTAATTACAAAAGTTATTTTTTAGTTTTTCCTTGTCTGTAAATTTTATTTGTAAATATGGAGGCATTTGGTTGTTCTAACATCTACGTTTCAAAAGTTGGTCCACAGTGAATCTATTTCCTTACCAACTATAGTTTATTTCCTTTAATATTTGGCATACAATGTTTCATATTCAGGGTGAATGATGAATGAAAACTTTCAGCGTGCCAAAGGGGCACTGGGATGATGTGGGATTTGAAATCCCTTGCGACCCAAATAACTTTATTTGCTTATTAATTCACCTTCAGGTTATGTGACACTTGATATATCATATGAGGGGTCATAGAGTGAGAGGGGGCAATAATACTTAATGTAGTAAAGAAACAAACCATCTTGGTAGTAACTTCCAAGAGTCAGTCAACAACAATATTGATATCTCTACCGAATATCATAATAAAAACAAATGCACATTGACAATGAGAGAAATAACTTGCGAAGGACAGCCCAAACTAAACAAGTGACAATAACAAACAACATTTCTCATTTAGTTAAGTCAACATCAAAGTTAAAAAAAAAAAAATTCCCGCAGACAGTGAACAATATATTTCAAGTCAATTAATGGAATAGTTCTACTACTACTAGTGACTGGACATGTTTCGGTTTCTAATATTTTGGATACAAATGTTGAACTTTTAATTAATGGATTTGAACGATCATAAAGAAAGATATAATTTCGTGACATCATATAATAAAATAAAAAATAACACGCATTACAGGACATAATAATAATGCTGTCATAATACACATTTTGTTGTTGTGTATCGTCGCATGAAAATCATAAGTTTCCTTCTCCCGGTAGGAGATAGAACCTTATGATTCTCACATGGCGATATGGTGAAGCATGAACCTGATAAAGCAACAACATAACAATGAAAGTGTCAATGACACTGTAGCTTAACTTGTGTGTTGTGTTTGATGAAAAGGATAATGTTCAATGTTTATGAAAGGATTATGAAATAAGACAAGAATTGTGATAATTGGGAATATGTTCATTTCTGTTCCCTGTATGCTATGTTTATGATAAAAATAATATGAGGTGTACACTGTACTAAAGATCTGAGGGGTGGGTTAATATGACCTCACAGTTAATATATGTGGCCCTCACAGTTAACATATATCAACAAAATTACAATGAAATTATTCCAAAATGAGTCATCCTATCAAGTTACATTAAAATCCCTTCATAAATATGGCCTGTAGACTGTGCTAAAGGTTTTCGGGCTTCGGGCCCCTGTAGCCGTCAGTTTCCCAATTGTGTCCAAAGGGGACGTTCTCATCTAGACATTATATGAAGTCAACCAACCAAGTTACAATGAAATCCCTCCATAAATACGACCTGTAGACTGTGCTAAAGGTTTTCGGGCTTCAGGCACCTGTAGACATCACAGTTCACCAACCACAACCAAAAGGGGATGTCATCATCTAGGCATTATATGGAGTCAACCTAACAAGTTACAATGAAATCCTTCCATAAATACGACCTACAGACATGCTAAAGGTTTTTGGGCTCGGGCAGCCATCAAGGCTGAATGATCGTGACCAAGAGGGGACGTTCTCATCTGGACACTATTTGGAGTCATCCTACCAAGCTACAATAAAATCCCTTCATAATTATGACCTGTAGACTGTTCTAAAGGTTTTCGGGCTTTGGGCCCCTGAAGCCATCACAGTTGCCCACTCGTGTCCAAAAGGGGACGTTCTCATCTAGACATTATATGAAGTCAACCTACCAAGTTACAATGAAATCCCTTCATAAATATGACCTTAGACTGTGCTAAAGGTTTTCGGGCTTTGGGCTCGGGCAGCCATCATGGTTGAATGATCGCAACCAAAGGGGACAATCTCATCTGGGCATCATCTGGAGTGATCCTGCGAAGTTACAATGAAATCCCTTCATAAATATGACCTGTAGACTGTGTTCAAGGTTTTCGGGCTTCGGGCAACTGTAGCCATCACAGTTGACCAATCACGACCAAAAGGGGATGTCATCATCTAGGCATTATATGGAGTCAACCTAACAATGTTACAATGAAATCCTTCTATAAATATAACCTTTTGCCTATGCTAAAGGTTTTTGGGCTCGGGCACCCATCAAGGCTGAATGATCACGGCCAAAATGGGACGTTCTCATCTTGACCTTATTTGGAGTCAACCTACCAAGTTACAATGAAATCCCTTCATAAAGATGACCTGTAGACAGTGCTAAAGGTTTTTGGGCTTCGGGCACCTTTAGCCGTCAAAGTTGCCCAAACATGTCCAAAAGGAGACGTTCTCATCTAGGCATTATATGAAGTCAACCTACCAAGTTACAATGAAATCCCTTCACAAATATGACTTGTAGACTGTGCTTAAGGTTTTCGGGCTTCGGGTTCGGGCAGCCATCATGGTTGAATAATCGCAACCAAAGGGGACAATCTCATCTGGGCATTATCTGGAATGATCCTATGAAGTTACAATGAAATCCCTTCATAAATATGGCCTGTAGACTATGCTCAAGGTTTTTGGGCTTCGGGCACTTGTAGCCAACACAGCTGACCAATTACGACCAAAAGGGGATGTCATCATCTAGGCATTATATGGAGTCAACCTAATAGGTTACAATGAAATCCTTCCATAAATATGACCTTTTACCTATGCTAAAGGTTTTTGGGCTCGGGCACCCATCAAGGCTGAATGATCGTGATCAAAAGGGGACGTTCTCATCTAGACATTATTTGGAGTCATCCTACCAAGTTACAATGAAATCCCCTCATTAATATGACCTGTAGACTGTGCTAAAGGTTTTCGGGCTTCGGGCACCTTTAGCCGTCACAGTTGCCCAATCATGTCCAAAAGGGGACGTTCTTATCTAGACATTATATGAAGTTAACCTACCAAGTTACAATGAAATCCCTTCATAAATATGACCTGTAGACTGTGCTAAAGGTTTTCGGGCTTCGGGCTCGGGCAGCCATCATGGGTGAATGATCGCACGTTCTCATCTAGACATTATATGAAGTTAACCTACCAAGTTACAATGAAATCCCTTCATAAATATGACCTGTAGACTGTGCTAAAGTTTTTCGGGCTTCGGGCTTGGGCAGCCATCATGGGTGAATGATCGCAACCATAGGGGACAATCTCATCTGAGCATCATCTGGAGTGATCCTAAGAAGTTACAATGAAATCCCTTCATAAATATGACCTGTAGACTGTGCTCAAGGTTTTCGGGCTTCGGGCACTTGTAGCCATCACAACTGACTAATCACGACCGAAAGGGGATGTCATCATCTAGGCATTATATGGAGTCAACCTAACAGGTTACAATGAAATCCTTCCATAAATATGACCTTTTGCCTATGCTAAAGGTTTTTGGGCTCGGGCACCCATCAAGGCTGCATGATCGCGATCAAAATGGGATGTTCTCATCTAGACATTATTTGGAGTCATCCTGCCAAGTTACAATGAAATCATTTCATAAATATGACCTCTAGACTGCGCTAAAGGTTTTCGGGCTTCGGGCTCCTGTAGCCGTCACAGTTGCCCAATCACGTCCAAAGGGGGACTTTCTCATCTAGACATTGTATGAAGTCAACCCACCAAGTTACAATGAAATTCCTCAATAAATATGACCTGTAGACTGTGCTAAAGGTTTTCGGGTTTTGGGCTCGGGCAGTCGTCACAGTTGGCAGATCATACCCAAATGGGGAAATTCGCATCTAGACATCATAAGGAGTCATCCTACCAAGTTACAATGAAATCCCTCCACATTAAACATGACCTGCAGACTGTGCTAAAAGTTTTTGGGTTTCGGGCTTGGGCAGCCATCACGGTTGATAGATCATGCCCAAAAGGGGACGTTCTCGTCTAGGCACTATACAGAGGCATCCTACCATGTTACAATGAAATCCCTTCATAAATACGACCTGTAGACTGTGCTAATGGTTTTTGGGTTTTGGGCTCGGGCAGCCATACCGGTTGCCCGATCGCGACCAAAAGGGGATGTTCTCATCTAGACATGACCCCAAACCTGCATATGAAATTTCGTGATGATCAGACAAGAACTGCGGGGTGTAGCCCGTGCTAAAGGAAATGTGAACAGACGTCACAGACTCACAGACTAACAGACTTCCGCACGTGTGATGGCAATAGCTTATCTTGACTATGTCAAGTTAAGCTAAAAAACACAATAATTGGGTAAATTGTTTTCTTATCACTTTGAAGGTTGCGTCTATGCACCACCTTTTTGCATTACATAGCAGTGAGAGCTGTCCGTCGGTGGCAAACAAAATATAGCGTCTATGACGTTTCGGCCTCCTATATTAACAGTCAATAGGGAAGGGGATTATCTCATCCACAGGATAGATAATAGAGGATATTAAGAGGTTTTAACTGATCAGTATTTTTCAGTTTAACAACCTAATAACCTTGATTATCTAACCTGCCGAATGAGATAATTTCCATCACTATTGACTGTTAATATGGATTAGGGAATTAATTGATTGACAACACACAGTTCGAATAGAATACAAAGACTTCTTTATTACTGTCTCTAAGTATAATTAATACAACTTAAGCAGCAAATAAAAAATGGAAATATTTACATCTCGCACCCAAAATGACATTATTTACAACAAATGGAAATATTTACATTAAGCACCAAAATGACCGCAATTCCGTTATAACTGTATGTAGACTATCTGTAGAGATAAGTTATATAAAAACTAGCACGTCCCAAGGCCGAAACGTCAGTAAACCGTTGAGGGAGTTGGATCTAATATAGATGGGGATCAGAACGATTCGGACCAAAAACAACTCGGACCACTTTTGAAGACAACTCAGACCAACTTTAAAGACAACTCGGACCAACTTTCAAGACAAGTCGGCCCAACTTTCAAGACAACTTGGAGTGTTTTTGGTCGCACCATACGTACCAGTAATGACCAGGGTTGGGGTATTCGTATTCAGTCATATTCGAATACAGTTTATCAAGTATTCATATGTATTCAGTATTCACTGAATGTTACGAATACATGTATTCGTATTCGTATTCAAAGACATTAAAATTTGAGCTGTATTCATAAATACATTTTGAATACTTTCTATATTTTGGAATTAAAGAACCATATACTGAATAAAAGGTTTTCACAGATCAAGCCCATGGACTCCAGACAACAAATTCACACCTCATATATCAATATTAAAGACTTAATAATCCCTGATATTATTTATACACCACCAAACACCTTGTCTGAAATTTATGCATTGAAAGCAGACAATAGACTTAATTATCAATTATCTTGTCACAATACAACCTATTTATGTAACAATATCCCAATGGCTTTTTAAATTGTTGAAAACATGGACAATAAAAATAAAACAAAAAAACTTGTGTTATTGGACACAACTCAGTTATTCAATGATATTATATTCTAACATTTTTGGATTTATTTAAAGTTTTTCTATTTATCCATTATTTCACAGTGAAAACACATATTTATTCCTGTTTAAGGTCACCTTTGTACAGCTCAGTATGTCTAATTATAATAGGAGAAAGCATGTAAATATTATAAAGAAAATACTACTGCTGTTAGCAAACTTTCAGCCAACAGACCTCCAGGTTTAACCCTGAAGTGCATTGGCTAAAGCTTTACTAGTCCTTCTTGTGTGGTGTCATTGCAATTGATACTTAACGTTCAGGAGGAAACGCCAGTCTGTGATTTTTAGAGGTAATCCATACACATTTTGTGATGTGTTGTCCATGGAGAGTAGTATAATTACTATGACACCCATAGAGTGGATTTCCCGTCAGGTAATTACTTTAGTTTTCCAACAAAGCATGGTAAGCACAATTAAAGCTTCAGCTAAAGGACCATCAGTTTAAAAATGACTTTAACCCAACAAACAAAAAACTTAAAGGCCTTGCTATAAATACTTCTACCGGGGTAATTTAAAAAGTATTCAAGTATTCAAAAATGTATTCATGAATACACTGTAATGTATTTGTATTCATATTCAAATACATTTGAAAATTTGTGTATTTGTATTCGTATTCATGAAATTTCAAAGTATTCGTATTCGAGTACATTTACAAAGTATTCGCCCCAAGCCTGATAATGACTGTGAAGGGTGGCATGTTAGGCTAAATCAGAAAGCCAAAAAGGGAAATCTACAATTTTATTTGTTATTAACTTTATTGTATGCTGAAGCTAAGCACCTTCCCACTCAGGTAAAAATGGTCTAGGAAGGTAAGAAAAGAATACAAAGAAAGAATGTTTGCTGTGTTCTAGATAAACTTTTCGATGTATGGAATAGGTACACTGCTGTGGAAATCAGTGCCCACCGACTGTTGAAAAAGTGTGGGAGTTACTATGGGTCACTATCGTAAACTGTATGGTTATTAACCCTTTACCTAACGTAACGGCCTAAACCGACCAGCGCTACTAACAAAAATTGATATTCAATCTTTTTTATAGTGTGTTTTTTTTTTATTCCAAGACATACTAGGTTATAACCCCTCATTGGGCCGAGCGCGTTGAGCTCGTTCTAATGACGCATCATAACCTATGTTGTGGCACCACAAAGCTATCAGCATTATTTTGAGTACTATTCGTTACAGTGTTTTGTTCAGACTCCACAAGAGAATTATGTAACGTGAAACTCGGCACATCAGTCTTGGGATGTGAGGTGTTATCAGATATGGTATTGTCAACCTGTTCATTGCAGTGATTGCAAATCCAACAGACCTTCGCTCCCTAACTGCTAACCTGCGTTATGCCAGTACCACACACCCTATGCTGCCATCTGTCAAATCGTAAACCTTCTTGCCGAGGGCGCACACTGTTATTGCAAACAAGACACACATCAGACATGATTACAATTGCAGAATGCGCAGTTGTTGTGCTAAGGACGGAATAAAAGGATTGTTCAATAAAAGTGAGTTACCGCTGGCCATTCTTTTTGCATTGAATGAATAGGCTACAACACATTAAAGGTATTAGCCGCTTTTCATGTATCATTGACGCCTGCAGCAGAATCTCCCAAGCTCTTTTCCATAATTTAGCTTGTAAAACACAACCGAAATGTCCCCTGCAATGTGACACGGTCTTGAAATTATAAACTCCACTTATTTTGAGTTCAAAAAAATTTTCCATCAATCGCCAAAACACGTTTAAATAGGGATGGGGATAACTTTCATTGAATTTGAAAAGTGGGTCGAGATAACTTTTTTCGGGTCGAAATCACTTTGGGTCGAGTTAACTTAACTTTTTTGGGTCGAGATCACTTTTTTTGGGTCGACTTCACTTTGGGTCGACTTCACTGGTATTCAGCGAAACGATGTCGATGGACAGTCGGCTCGTTTCGGTCGTTCGACACATTTAGGAAGAACAAGTTGAAGAACCAAAAAAAACACAGTTCGAAAAACGACATTTCATTACTTTGTGCTCCCCATCGTAAAGACCCACTCCAGTCTGCTGGGTCACGAATGTCTCTCCTGTTTGTAACTGTCCGTCACACCATTCAAATCTATCCATATTCAAGTTCAACTCATTGTTTTTTCAGCAGAGAAGTCTTTGGTTACGCTCGATTTGGTGTGCAACAGGCGTACGCTGGCACTTTTACAGGGTAGTCACTAAAACGTGTACTTTGACACCAACGCCGACTCGGATGAAATAACCGACTCGAAAATTCCTTCTCAGCTTCCTCCTTGGTACAACAAACATGCACAACACAGGGACATACCAGGGTTATAATAATGTGCCAGTGATGAAAAAAAAACAAAGATTCATTAAGTTTGGGTACTGCAACATCCAGGGTCTGCACAAGAAAGTAAGCGAAATATCAACAATGATGGACGAAGGAAACTTCGATATAATGGGTCTAAGTGAGACGTGGATACGACGGGATGAGCGGGTTGATCAGATGAAGGGTTACGTGTGGATAGGAGCTGGGCGAACTGAGGGTCAGAAACGGGGTGGGGGTGTTGGCATCTACGCTAAAGAGGAATTACAGCCCTCATTGATTACAGATCTCACAGAAGCAAGGACTCAGATCCCAGTATCCAACGAAATAGTCTGGGCAAAAATCAAGCTAGGAAGCAGGAGTGTTGCCGTTGGTGTTGTATACTTAGCAGTGGAGGGAAGTAAGCCCGAGTGGAATGATTCAATATATACAACTCTTAGGTCGAATATCACAGAGCTTGAAAGCAGAGGGTTCAGTATTGTCCTAATGGGGGACTTCAATGGGCACATCGGGGATAAGGAGGAGGGCATACAGGGAGGTGATAGGAAAATTAACACAAATGGGAGGAAGATGTTGGACCTATCAAAAGAGCTTGGTTTAAAGATCCTGAACAGGGATGCGAAATGTAAGGGTAAATGGACCTGGGAGAGGAACGATACGAAAACAATAATTGATTATATACTCACTGACATTAGCGTATGGAGGGAGGTTATAGATGTAGAAATAGATGACGAGGGAAAAAATGACTTGGGTAGTGATCACAATCTGATAACAGTTAAAATTATGGGCAAAAAGACGAATAGAGACAGAAATACCTTCAAGGAAGTTTGGGGACTAAAACAAGGAGCCGACTGGAAGCAGTTTCAGGAAAAACTAAAACCAAATCTTGAATGTATACCTAGGGATGCAAATGTCCAGAGTATTTCAGATGGCATAGTAAATAGCCTAACAGAGGCAGGGAAGGTTTGTATAGGAAGGGTGAGGGTACCAACGAGAGAGCTTGGGTACAGGGTTAACGAGGGACTGAAGAAGGCTACAAAAGAAAGGAAGGTAAAATGCACTGCTTACAGGAGAAGTGGGAAGCTTAAAGGGGTGGATAACAATGACACGAGACTAATGAAAGGAGAATATGAACTGGCACGGAAAAAGGCGAATGAGATAAAGAATAATAATAGGAAGGAGCGCAATTGCAGTCTTGCCAGAACAATAAAGAAAACGGGAGCTCAAACGTATTTTGGAACTGGGTAAATAAACGGGGGAAAAGTAGTGTGCAGAGTATCAAAGTGGATGGGGAAAGTACAGAAGATAAAGGCCGTATCGCTTCAGAGTTAGTCAAGCACTGGGAAAAGATAAACGATAGGCGATGGGGCAGTGGGTCCCCACCAAAATGAAATACACTGGTGGGGGAGAACCTATCCAATCGTGTATGTAGCGAAATAACAACAGAAGAAGTGCGGAACGTGGTCTCGAAATTAAAAAATGGTAAAGCGGGAGGGACTGATGAAATTCCGAACGAATTCCTCAAAAATGGAGGGGAGGCACTTATTGAAGTCCTGACAAACCTTTTCAGCCTGGCTCTGCGAAAGCAAGAGGTCCCCAGAGAGTGGAGGGAAAGTAAGGTGTCGTTCATACACAAAAAGGGGGATAAGGAAGTTCTAGATAACTATAGGGGGATATCAGTTAGTAGTAACATCGGAAAAGTATTTTGTAAGGTCATATACGGTAGACTAGAGGAAGTTATTGAAGAGAAAGGCAACTGATAGAATCAACAAAGGCTGAAGAGAAAAAGATGTTTCTGGCATTTCTAGATGTGAAAAAAGCGTACGACCGAGTGTGGAGGGAAGGTATGTGGCGAAAGCTCGAGGGCATCGGACTGGGGGGTGACTTTGTGGGAATCATGAAAGCACTGTATACAGATGTGCAAAGCCAACTCAGTCTAGGGAGTATCACTACAAAACGAGTCCCTATGGATATAGGCCTCAAGCAGGGGTGTATCTTTTCACCGATTTTGTTTGCATTGTATGTTAAAGATTTAGGGAACGAACTAATTCAGAGTGCGGAGGGGGTAAATGTTGGAGACATAAAGATACCAGGCTTATTCTTTGCGGACGACATGGTGTTAATGTCTAGAACTGAACAGGGGCTAGAGAAATTGCTGGAAATTGTTGGTAGATATGGGAACACTTGGCGGCTCGAACTAAATGAAAATAAAAGCAAGGTAATACCCGTTGGACGCAATGTAGATATGATGGAGAGTGGGGGAGTTCTCAATCCCCGAAGGGGAAAGCAAACAAATCACTGTAGGAGAAACGGGAGAGTATGAGTATCTAGGGGTAAGCATAAATATAACGGGAAGAGGGGTGTACAGACATTACTCAGCCAAACTGATTCTGAAGGGGAAAAGAATTCTGAACCAATTAAAACTTTTAGGGAAAAATAGTTTCAACAAGGTCTTTGTGGGGAAAACACTGTGGGAGAGGGTGGGTTTACCAAGTATAACGTATGGCACCGACGTGATTCCATTAAACCAAACCGTTATTAAGAAGTTGGAAAGTACTCAGAATGATGCCGGCAGATGGATAACAGGGTCGAGTAATGATGCAGCTTTGGAAGCAGTAAGGGGGGAGCTTGGGTGGATGAAAATCAAGGACAGGGTAGATTTGGGAAAACTGTGTTACTTTAACTACTTGAGAAACCTGCCTGACAACCGGTGGTGCAAATTGATGCTCGATACCATTTGGAAATCTAAGAAAGAAACGGGGTGGTCAAAACATGTGAGGGAACTAATGGACAATTACTCTAGAGAGGTCACAAACATAGAAGTAGGAATGAAAGAAGGCAAAAGGTTTGTCAAAGAGAGAGTCATGGAAGATTGCAATCGAAACCGGCGAGCAGGGGTTAGCGTGAAAAGATCACTGCAGGGGTTACAATATAAAGAAAAGCCAGCTTTTGAGAAGTACCTAGATGGCACCTTTGGAGGGTCACTGCTGTTCAAACTGAGATCAAGATCACTGGAGCTTCGGGGAAAAATTGGGATAGATGGGGAAAAGGGATGCCAAATGTGCCACTCTGGAGTAGTGGAGACCCTGGAACATTTTCTCTTGGAATGCCCACAGTATATACCTCATAGAATAAAATTTACTGGAAGAATAATGCAGAAGTGGGGTGAAGAAACAAAGGATAGATGGCTGAAGGGGGACACGAGGGAGAGGGTAGGAATGCTTATTGAAGAAGAGGAAGTGAGGGACACTATTAAGCAGTTTATATCTGAATGCTGGGAGGAGAGGAGGGGAAGATGGGGTGGGGTGCAGGGGGAATGATGGCCTTCTCTTATGAGGACCGCGACAAGTCAGTGGCTGGCCGAAGAGTTATTATTATTACCGGTATCACAGTACAAAACATTCCCCATGGGCGACCATTATAACAATTATGTGAAAAGTATGATCGCATCACTTAAAATTAGATATTCAAATACCTTCATAAAGTACAGACCTTTACACAACTCTTTCTGGCCAGAAAACAGGGGCCATGCAACAAATAAGAGATATATTTCAACAAGAAGTGAAGTACAGTCTTTGAAAAAAGTTTTTTTCTGCGAATTTCCAAAAAAAAACATACAAATAATATTAATAACACTTCGGCCGGCCGGTGATTTAGGGTCCCACTAAATACCGAATCTGACCGAATGTGTGACACCGCTGATTTGTCTTGTTAGAAGGCCTTGATTAGCCCTGTCCTCCCAAATGTCTCCCGTCATCCCAGCACCTCTTCTCTCCTCCTAACACCCTGACACGCAGTGCTTGATGACATCCCGTACCCTTTGCTTCCCAATCTCTCCGATAAGCATACTATCTCCCTCGTTTGTGCCACCCACTAACCACAATCATGTCCTTCATTCTCGCATCCCACGTCACCGTGATACGCCCGGTGAATCGTATTCTGTCAGACTGGTAGGTTGGACAGCCCAGAAACACGTGTCACCCTGACAACACGCGGCGCGAATGCGCACTGAAATCACGTATCACAATGGTAATGACGTCACACCATAGCTGTTAAAGCGGGTTAACCCAACATGGCGCCTCTGGGTCACGTGACATGACGTGACAACCGGGGCCATCCACTGACAGGAATCGAAATATGTGAGCTATACTACTTCTCTGTCCAACTAACCAGCCCGTTTAATAATTTAAAAGCCTCCCCCCCCCCCCCCCCAGCCACCGCAAGGGCTTAATCCATTGTATCCTTGAGCAAGGCACTTCATCCCGATTGACCATGTGGGGGAACGGTGGCGCTGTGGACTAACGGTCGTACTAAATACCGAGCTATACCGAGCAGAACCGAGCAGTAGAAAAATAATGCATATTAGGCAAAATAAAGGGCATAATATGGTATATAGGGGTCATTTAAATGTAAAATATCAAGTTGGGGTAAAATTGGATAATTTATAAACATTACAGAATAACGGGCCCGACGAAAACTTCAGCTCGGTATTTAGTAGGTTGAGTACAGAAATCCAATTAACACACAATCGCTGCTCGGTATTTAGTAGATTAGTGCGTGGGTTTTTTGGAGGTATTTTCGCAAATAAGTCATAAACTCCACTCACCCTTTGCCCGGACTTGGGACCGGGAGACTTAACAGAATCAAGCCAGGCGGATTTAGAGTTCGTTTTTTTTTCATTCATTTTTTCTATTTGTTTTTTTTTTTTTTTTTGGCAGATTTATTATAGTTGCGCGCGTTTCGCAGAATAGCGCGAAACTGAAATAATGAAAGGTTTTAGCGCGCCGAAGGCGCGCAGGGACGATGTGGGATTTACAAATCCCTTGTGACCCGGTTAACCTTATTTTATTTCGCTTGGATCACACAGGCCTAGCTTTCCTATTGCCCAAAATGGAGTCTGAGGGTGGTATGCACGCGGTTAGAATACCCGGCAGTTTATGTTGGAGTGTTAGATGGTCAATACCCAATCCCTCAACGCCTTTAAAACTATTAGAGAGTGGGCTCTATTCGGTTCCAGTTCGGCGATGGTAGAGGTTTGAGTCCCACCATGGTGGCGAGCCAGAATGTAATGTTGTGCGATGGCAAGTTTAAGGGAAGAGAAAAGAAAACCAAACAGCAACGCTGGTTTGGTAGCGGCCCCGGTATATGACCATAGCGGTTACAAAAAAGAAGTGGAGAAAACTCCAACAGTTTAGTTTTGAAAAACCGGGAGTCATCCATCAAGCCTTCTGGGAGATAGGATGCCGTATGTGATTTTGAGGTATCTGGTTATCCTTCGGGAATTCCAAATGACCTCCTCCACCCCCTCCACCCCCCCAAAAAAAACAAAAAAACAACAACAAAAAACACCCTCTCACTGACACACACCCTCAAGCCCTTAAAAGGGCTGTTAAATCTTTATTCAAATGTTTATTTATATAAAATGTACACTCGTCCCCACCCAGACAAGCTTGTTTCAATCCTTGCCTAGCGTTTGGTGGTTTCTTGTATATGTTGCAGAAAGTTTGGTTGCACCAATTCCTCCTACGCTTTGTCTACCATTTCCATGCGTCTTCTTGATAAGAGTGTTGCAAGAAAATTTGAGAATGTTCAATTAGAAAAGTTATAGGTAGAGAGAAAGATAGGTATCCGCTATTGTATATTGTGCCTGCTGTGTGATTGTTGCTATGGATTGGGTAAGGGGTGTGTTTCTTCGGAGCCCACTCCCCACACGCAGAGTTGCGAGGCAATCCTCACAGACTCAATCCTAAAGATCTCAATGAGTAGCGAGGCAATCCTCACTGACTCCACGCAGTTTAATTCTATTGAGTAATTTTAATTTACTGTGGATTATTTTGTTTTTCTGTTTAGGATTCGGTGTTCATTCAGCTTCACCATTGATTCACTATCCTGGAGTATGTGGAGGGTTTTGTTATATAGATCTTATTAAACGCATTTCAATCGTGCTTCAGCAGAGTTGCGAGGCAGTCCTCACAGACTCTATCCTAAAGTTCCCAATGAGTAGCGAGGCAATCCTCACTGACTCCACGCGATTTAGTTATATTGTATAATTTTTATTTTATTTTATTTTATTATTTTTTTTATTTTTTTTTTTTTTTTTTTTTTTTATTTTCTGGAAACTTATTTTGTTTTTCTGTTAAGGGATCGGTGTTCGTTCAGCTCAACCATTAATTCACTATCTTGGAGTCTGTTGAGGGTTTTGTTTTGTAGGTCTTTTAATCGCGTATCAATAGTTTCTATTTTTGCTAGCTCGTGAAGTTCCTTTATCGGTGTCCATTTCGGTTTGCTTAGCGCCACTCGCAGGGCATAATTTTGAACCCTCTGTAGCTTCTGAATGTTGGTTTTGCTTAGGTCGCTTGTTATTATGGCACCGTATTCTAGTAACGGACGTATAAATGTTTTGTAGAGCCTGAGAAGCACATCTTTGTTTGCTCCCCAATTTCTACCTCTGATCATCTTCAGAAAATTGATATGTTTAGTAGCTCTAACCGTAATGGAGTTTACGTGACTGTTTAGACTGAGATTGCTATCTAGGATAAATCCCAAAAATTTGGCCTCTTTATTTGCTTCTAGTTTGTGATCGTATAACTGGAGATCGATACTCGGGACTGGTTTTTCCTTTGCTTTTTGAAGAACGTAACTTTTTGAGTTTTGGCGGCATTGAGTTTGATGCGCCACAGGGCACACCAGCTCTCAAGATCGCGAATGGCATCCTGTAGACGATTTTTAATTTTGTTTCTGGACTTGCTGGTTGTCCAAATGCCTTTGTCATCTGAGAACTGCGATAGTTCAACAAAGTTTTTCCCTACTTTTTCTATATCATTCACATATATTATGAAAAGAAGCGGACTTAAAACCGACCCTTGTGGTGTTCCCGCTTCGAGTATTACTGCCTCTGACACCTCGCGATTAACCCTCACCTTGATTTTTCGGTCAGTTAGAAATGATGATATGATCCTTAGAATTTTAGTGGGTAATCCCATTTTCGCTAGTTTATATCTCACGCCATTGTGCCATACCAAGTCAAACGCTTTTTCTACATCCACGAAAAGCGCGGTTCCGATTTCGTTTTGACTAAATGCTGTTTTCATATAATCGACCAGTCTATATACGTGTTCGATTCCCTCTTTCTGACTCCTATATGCTCTTTGCCATTTGTTGAAAAAGTTGATTGATTCGAGATAGCTGCGAAGTCTCGTAGTGAGAATCCGCTCAAATATTTTCCCAACACAGCTAAGCAAGCTGATTGGGCGGTAGTTAGAAGGGTTGGTAAGGTCTTTGTCGGATTTAGGTATCATGACTCCTGTGGCCACTTTCCAGCATTTTGGGAAGTACCCACAGGAGAGACAGCAGTTTAAGAGTTTGGTAAGTCTGCAGTAGAAGATGTTGGGGCACTGTTTCATTATTTTGTAAGAGACTTCGTCTTCTCCTGGGGACGAAGATGATCTGCATTTTCTGATTATACCTATGACCTCTTCTACGCTTATTGGTTCGGTTAATTCATGGTCGTCCCCGTCTTCATGCCTTTGGTCGAAGTTCGGTTCATTGAAAATTGAGTTGTTATCTTGGACAAATTTATTCACTTTTACCTTAAAATCGTTGTCATATCTGTTCCCTTCTTGTGGACGATGCGCCTTCTTTAGAAGTTCGGCAAAAGCGCTGGCCATTGCCTTGTCGTCTATGGCCATAGTTCCGTCGCTAGTCTTTAGCGCATTATTATTGGCAATTTTGCTCTTTTGGCCAGTAAGAGTTTTAAATGTATCCCACAACCTCTTAGGTTCTCTCAGACCATTTAGGTTTTTGGTTGCTTTTTCCCATCTCACGCGATTGTCGTTAGCTATGGCCTTTTTTACTTCCCCATGTAGGCGATTATACGCGGTTTTAAGTTCTGCTCTTTTCATTTGATCATTCTGTGATTGGTAAGCCCGGAAGGCTTTTCTTTTTTGTTTGATTATTTGAAGAGTTGTTTGGGTTATTCTGTTTATCTGCATCTTTACTGTTTGCTTGGGACAAATTTCATCTAGTGTACTGTTGATAACCTCGTTAAGGTGGGTGCAGGCTTTTTCTAATTCATGAGCATTTGAGGGGTCATTTGCCTTTATTTTTACTTCGATAATGTTTCTGAAGAGGTTCTAGTCAATTTTTGATAGGTTCCTCCTATTCACGGGAGGATACCTTGTGGGACCAGTATTACATTTCAGAGTGGCGTGAACCGGCAGGTGATCACTGCCTAGATCATCATCTCCTACAAATATGTCTTGCATTTGGCTGGTTAGTGATTTGCTGGTGATAATCAAGTCTAGGATATCTGATTGATGGAGTGGGTTGTTGCTTACGTATGTTACGTCTTGATCGTTATTTACCACGAATAGATCAAGTTCTTCAATGATGTGGAAAAGGGCGTCACCATTGGGCTCAGTCTTATGACAACCGAATACCTGGTGTTTGGAATTGAAATCACCCAAGAATATGCAGTGCTTGTACTTGTTGGTAAAAAATTCAAATACTTTACTGTCTACTGTTGCTTGTGGCTTGTTATAATATGATATGATGGCCACGTGTTTGTGGTCAAGTTCAATTTCAGCTGCAATCACTTCAGCATTGAGGTGGTCGCATGGTATTGATTTGTATTTAATCTCCTGCCTTATTAGCAGAGCGACACCGCCGCCTTTTTGGGCGGGGCGATCTCTTCTAATAATATCAAAACCAAATAACGAGAATTGTTTGTTTGGTTTAAGCCATATTTCGCTAATTCCAATTACGTCCATATTTTTAAATTATGTGCAATTTGCAAATTTTTCTGATTAACGCTTCGAGCGTTCCACTGGACTATTTTAGTGTATCCATGAATGGTTTAGGAATAACTGTACTAAGTTTATTTAAGTTTAATTACTATTTGTAATATTGTTACATAATTATATTCTGTTGACGGTCGCTTCTAATAGCGTGTGAGATATTTGAGTATTATATAACTTAGAGGCTGTTTTACTAATCTCTTTGCAAACGTCCAAAAGACTGGTGTCCAAGTGTTTCTTCATTATGCTGAAAATAGAGCCAGCCATTAGAGTACACGTGGAATAAGGGGAAGATGAGTTCTCGACATTACTTACATTTAGAGCTTTAAGATGGATGTTTGTTTTAACTTTTTTGAAGTGGCTACAACCCCGGTAGTTGCTGGGGTGTTGACCACCGCAATTCGGGCATTTCAGAGTTTTAGCACTACATGCCTTCGCGATGTGTTTGTCACCGCATTTCATACATCGTTGCTCCCCGTTGCATTTGTGTGACAAGTGCCCAAATTTCTGACACTTGTGACACTGAACGGGTTGCGGAAGAACACGATATTCCTCGGTTTCGTATTTTTTGCCATTAATAATTACCCCTTTGCTTATCAGATTTAATTCCGTTGCTCTATTAGGGCATTTCACTTTTATTTTCCAAGTATGGTTACCCGTGGCTTTGGAGATTAGTCTCTCCCACGAGCACCCTGGAAGGGCTTTATCAATCGAGTTTTTTCCGTTTTGGGGTGGACGCGTGTGATTATGACACCGGGGTTTGGTTGTGGATGGCCCTGTGTCTTGTTGGTTTTATTGGTCACCTTAGGAGGCGTTTTGGCTTTTACTTTATCGGCGTACGTCGCTCTATCGGTTGGACTAGCAGTCGCAGTCGCATTCACTATTTCCGGAGATGTAGACTCTGTTGCGTTAACAGAGTCCCCATTTCTTGGTGTGACCACCGAGTCCTTTTCAGTAGCGGTGCTCTGTGAATTTTTCTTGATGATTTTTGTCTTCTTGACATGCCGATCAATAGTCATACAGAAACCATTTTCGTCTTCGACGTCCACGGTTTCATCATTTTCACGGAACTCATTGGAGAGTTTCCTTTTCGATCGATTTTGGTTCGGTGATTTTTTCTGTCGCTGCGATTTGGGGACTTTAGCTGAATTTTTATCCAATTGAATTTCAACCGCCACGGCCGGGGAAATTGCGACCGTGTTGGTAGCTTCTTCTACTATGGAACGCAGCCAGTTATCCTGGCTGGGGGTAATTAGATCTGAATCTATTTCAGATATCCCCGCCAGTGAGCCGGCGGACGCAGGTCTTCTCATTTCTGTAGCGGCGTCAATACATGGTAAATCAGGAACTGGAGGAGCATGGTCCTCTTTACCTGGTTTGGCTTTCGGAATTGCCTTTTCCAATTCCCTTCTCAATTCAGCCTTTTCTTTATCTGCCTGTCGCTTCTGGGTTTGAAGCTCTGACCGCAAACCCTCTATGGTGTCATTTAATCTGGCTATTTCTTTCTGGAAGCCAGACATCATCGATGTCATATCAGTATTAGTGGAATTTCCACTGTTGCTCAGACTACCAGAATTAAAGACAGAACTGTTTAACTGAGCTTGACTTTGTTTATCCATTATTTTTATTTGTAAATAATTCTAAAATTCTAAATTTTATTTTTTAAGTTATTAGAGATTTTAATTTAATTGTTTTGACTTAAATATTCGTTTTTAGCGGACAAATGCAGATAGAAATGGCAAGAGAAAAAAGTAAACACTTACAGTGATACAAAAAGATACACAGAAATAGTGCAAATTGCAATAGCGTTGTTGAACTTCCGAGTGAGCGATAATCAGTTTTGTGTGAAATCACCAGTGCTGGACGATACGTCTGTTCGCTGTGAAGGCAGAAGCGCGAAACTTTTGTCTAGGCGGCATTAATAAACATCATTATGTTTTGGCGTGGCCTTATTTGGAATAGTCATTGGTCAGTGAATAATTAAGCTAACCAATGAGCTTTAAGGCGTTTACTGAACGCAATTGAATGCTTTTATGTGATCACTTTAGCAAATTCTTTCAGCAGGTGCATACTGGATTTTCCTATTGAAATAGGATACGTATGATATTTATCTGTTTTATAAGTGGTGATTAAGCTTTGTTCCACGGTTTTCCCTGTAGCTGGCACATGCACTTGGGTGTGGGACACAGGTTTTCATAGTTATTTTTGTCCACAAATCAAAAGTTTTTTATCTATGTTTTTTCCTGGCCGGCTGTGTCAATGTTTCTGGGGATTTTGTTCAGTTTTGTAACGACGACATGTTTGTAAAGATTGCAAATAAACCTGCTAGCAACAGACTGGATATTCGCACAGTACGTGGTAGTTGTTTTGAGTTAATGTAGCATAGACTTCTGATTTCTTTTCAATGCATTGCTTTACTAGTTGACATAGCATGGCCTTTTGGCTACGGTCAGCAGTGCGTTTGGAACATCTCCTGCTATGCAGTGCATATTTTTTGTTACCGCTGCGGTGCAACTTTTTGCTACTGCGGGCAGTGCAGTTTGGCTGCTGCCCCCTTTAACATCATTTAGTTTATTTGTTCTGCATTTTTTTTGTGGCAGATTTATTGTTTCTGCTCATTTTTGGGGGGTGGGGGTATTTGTCATTTTGTTATTTTTATATTTTGCCATTAAGTCTACTTCTGCTTCATTATATACATGTATGATGTTGTCGTCAATAGTCAGAAGTCCTGTGTCAGAATTAAAAATACTGCCAATAATTTTACTCACCACCTCTTTGTTGTCTTTGTTGGCGAGGTTATGAGGAGCATTCTCCTTCAAATGCCTGGTACAGAGAGTATGTGTAGCACCAGGAAAGCAAGACTGTATGGCATTGACCAGGGCAAGTTCATCATCTGTTCCGAAAACAATGGAGTTTTGTGGCAAGTCAGTCATTTTACTACTGAGGTAGGACAAAAACCTATGATATGTCTGGAAACTTCCATTCCAGTGCAAAAAGACTGGCCCTAATAAAATCGGGACATCGGTCGACGATTTCCTCACAAAATTCAAATTTTTAAAGCAAATTACTTTTGATATCATGCCACTCGTCACCACACACACCGCAAGGATACTTTGGAGAAGACATTGTAAGAATCAGATCGATGATCAGACAGAAAAGTTTGGAAATCAAACTATGTTATATACTTTTGAGTGCCCACATGGGCTTGTTGTTGCCAGAACAACCAAGCTGCACATCAAACAGGTTCATATGCTTTGTTCAATATACCAGAATTATTGTTATAAAAACAATCAAGCTGTACATAAAAAAACGCATGTTATAATCAAATGTGCATCACTTATTACAAAAACAACTCCGTTAAAGAGCAGAAGAATTGGACTAAGGCGTATTGCACGCCGATGGTGCACTTGTCTTCAAACAATGCTAACCCTGCTTGTACCGAGTTAGGGAGTCTTTCAGTTGCTCGCTGTTGCTCGGTGGTTCTCTCCGTGTACTCGGGCTTCCTCCACTCTTAAAACTGTCCAACACGAGGTGTCCCTAGCTGTCGAGAGTGTGGCTAAACCCCATTAAACAAATAAATAATTTTTCACCAACTTTTCTTCTTAGCTGTCTTGGTAAAGTTATTGAGAGATGTATCTTTAAAATATTAAGGTGTTTTCGTGGAGAAAATAAGTGATGAGCCATTATCTATCTAGTTTCACATCGCACGATTTCACTGTTCTTCCGCTGAGAAGATTCGGCCGGGAAGATTCGGCCCCGGTATTTGATGTCTTAACTGAGGTTATCTGGCGGTGGTGTTAGGGCTGTCCCTTAATATAGGATTACAGTTCTGTTAGAAATAAACTGCAGTATAATTGAACCAAATTATTTTGTATTTATCGTTCATTGAAAGCAGACTCGTTTTGTGTGACATTTTGTATATATGTATATAATATGTAAAATTGTAGTGTTTGAGTTTTTGTGTTGTTACGTTGTCAAATACTGTTAACTAATGTTATTTGAACTAATAAATAATTATCTTAAACCTCTTGTCATTGTCAATAATATTGTCACTTGTCAGTTATGTCAATTGCCAAACTCCCAGACAGAACATGAATAGACTAATTAGCAGTCAATCACTGAGTACACGGGCCGAATCCTCCCGACCGAATCTTTCCAGGGCCGAAAAATCCAAGGGTGAATCTTCTGAGGGTCGAATCTCCCAGACCCCAGTACAACTACTCATCAGACATGTTGAATAAAATATAAATAGGGGGATCAGATTCAAGTTTGTTCAAATGGGGTCCGTGCGTTTATACTTGGAGTCTCCATGGTAGGCCTAATCCGAATTTGAACTTTGTGCAATATGTGGGAATTTCTTTAAAAATCTTCTTCTTCCGATCCACCAGTCAGAATCCTTTCACATTTGGCGAACAACATCTCGGGGGGGGGGGGGGGGGGGGGGGGTCAGATTCAAGTTTGTTCAAATCGGGTCCCTGTGTTAATAATTGGGATCTCTATGGGAGCCCAAATTTGAACTTTGTGTGATATGAGGGGATTACTTTAAAAATCTTCTTCTTCCCATCCACCATTCAGAATCCTTTCACATTTGGAATAAAACATCTCTGGGGGGGGGGGGGGGGGGGGGGTCAGATGCAAGTTTGTTCAAATCAGCTCCCTGGCTTAATACTTGAGTTCTCTATGGAAGGCCGAATTTGAACTTAGTGCAATATGAGAGAATTTCATTAAAAATCTTCTTCTTCAGATCCACCATTCAGAATACATTCACATTTGGTATACAACATCTCTAGGAGGGTCAGATTCAAGTTTGTTTAAATCGAGTCCCTGAGTTAATATTTGGGCTCCCTATGGCAGCCTGACTTTTAAATTAGTGCAATACAAGAGAACTTCTTTTAAAATCTTCTTCTTCGGATCCACTAGTCAGAATTATTTCCTATTTGGTATACACCATCTCTAGGGGCGTCAGATGCAAGTGTGTTCAATTCGGGTCCCTGAGTTAATACTTAGACTGTTTGGGAGCCCGAACTTGAAATTAGAGAAAATTTCATTAAAAATCGTCTTCTTCAGATCCACCCTTCAGAATACTTTCATATTTGGTATACAACATCTCGCGGGGGGTGGGGGCGGGGGGGGGGGGGGGTAGATTCAAGTTTGTTCAAATCGGGTTCCTGGGTTAATGCTTGGGCTCTCTGCGGAATCCTGAATTTGAACTTAGTCCATATGAGGAAATGTTTTTAAAAATCTTCTGCAGATGCACCCGTCAGAATCCTTTCATATTTGGTATACAGCATCTCTAGGTGGGTCAGATGCAAGTTTGTTCAAATCGGGTCCCTGGGTAAATATTTGGGCTCTCTTTCGGTGCCCGAATTTGAACTTCGTGCTAAATGAAGAAATTTCTTTAAAAATCTTCTTCAGATACACCGGTCAGAATCCTTTCATATTTGGTATATAACATCTCTAGGTGGGTCAGATTCCAGTTTGTTCAAATCGGGTCACTGTGCTAATATTGGGGCTCTCTATTGGAACCCAAAGTTTAATTTGGTGTAATGTGACATTTCTTTAAACACCTTCTTCTTCAGATCCACCCGTCAGAATTCCTTCATATTTGGTGCATAACATCTCCTGGAGGATCAGATTGACGTTTGTTCAATTTGAGTCCCTGGCTTGATATTTGGGCTCTCGTGGGGGGGGGGGGGCATAGGGAGGGGTGCAGGTTATGTTCAAGTCTTTTCAAATCCACTCCTTACTGTTTTCCCATAAAATTTGCCTTTCATGACTTAATTCCTGTGTAGTGTTCATGGACCACGTCTAACTGAATGTGATCTCAAGTACTTCTTTGAATCACTTTGTCAGGCGAGTGATTAAGGCCCCTGTGGCCTCTTGTTTTGTTTGTACTTGCTTAAAAACTACATTTAGGAGTAAAAAATAAACGAGATTCAATTCATATTTTGACACCCTATGCGTTCACACAGGTCCGCTGGGTAAAAATTACCGTAAAAGTTCGTGACCCAACACGCAACGACCGTTTCGTTCATTTCTCAATGGCCCACACACCCGCTGGTAATCAATAAATCAATCAGTCAGTCTATCAGTAAATCAATAAAGAGCGCGGATGATGAAATGGGAGAGCTTTGTGAGAATTCCCTTCGGAAATTCACACACTTTGTTGAATTTCTCTGTCTGTCAAAATGCAATGACCGTAATGGATCCAAGCCTGGATATAATATTTTGGGTGGTGCCGGACAAAATGACAGGTACAAACTGACTCCTGTCGAGCATTTAGAGACCCTGCCGGACATTTGTTTAGCATCATTCACAAACAGTAATTTTCAGCCTATTCAAAGCAGTATAATGAGAATTTGCACATACCATGAAGGGTTTATACCATATCATTGTCTACGAAACACCCAAAGTTCTTAGCACAGGAAACTATATGGGTGTCCATTTCATATAAATGTTTAATACGATAAATATGTGATAGAATATCCTTCTATACCACTCAACCAATATACCGATGACTCTAACTGATCTACTTCATAAATTGGTCAAAATTATATGCTTTATAATACTTCTATAGGCAGAGTATAGCTAGGAAGAATTATTTCTCGTTCTCGCCCGAACTGAGTTACATGTGATAGTGATCATTTTGTGAGAACTATTCCGAAAAGTCTGAGTGATTTGCTTTGCAACGAATCAGAGCCCATCAGATCTCCTGCCTACGAATCTACGCGATTGATGGACAGAATCAACGCCATGACATGTCTCAACATTTCCTCATTGACTTCAAAACTACGTAAGATAATATTACTATTTAACTTGTGCTGGATTTATGAGTTATAGAACTGAAGATTTCGTAATTCTGTTTCTCTGTTATGTTTTTTATACAACAATCTTTCTCGGAAATCAGGTTTTACGGAAAAGCTCCGAGAACTGGACTGATCAGCGCCACAAATGGAAATAAAATACGTTCTCATTTTGTAACTGGATGTGCTCGAGGACTCAGTCGGACCCAGAACAGTTGTAATAATCCCCCCTGTGTTCTTTTCTGGTTAAATACTCGACATATTTATCAAGAGTTGTCGATAAACACGCATCTTCTTGTTAAAATCGGAAGGAATCTGTGCAAAAATCGCTTTTATCGTTTGTGTGAAATCTTTTTAGAGAATGGGACAATTAGGTAGGTATTCCAGAAATAAACAGTAGGTGTCTTGCAAACTATAGTGGTTCTATGCGGGCCCCCAAATTTTGATCCCTTCTGTGTCCACAATGCATCCCCAAAAGGAAGGGACATGTTTTTGTTATGGACCTGTTATCAATTTTTCTCGCTGTTTGCTAGCGAAAGGGACAGTCTGCTTGGTATTCACCAAATTCATAGAGGGTACCTTGGGAAGCATAGTGCTGGTATGCGAGCCCTCCAAAATATGCACCCCTTTTTGCCATAAGGCTCCCAAAAGGGAAAAATCATTTTATGCTTTATAGTCTATTATCGATTTGTGTAAAATGTTGCTAGAGAAAGGGTCAATTACCTCGGTATTCCCCCAAAATAGGAAGTGTCTTGCTAAAAACGGTGGTTCTCTGCGGGCCCCCCAAATTTTGCACCCTTCTGGGTCCACAAATCGACCCCAAAAAGGAAGGGAAATGTTTTTGTTATAAGGCTGTTATCAGTTTTTCTAACTGTTTGTTAGCGAAAGGAGCAATCTGCTTAGTATTCTCCAATTTTATAGAGTGTACCTTGGGAAGCATGCTGGTGCTTTGCGGGCCCCCCAAAATATGAACCCATTTTGTGTCATAAGGCCCTCAAGACTCAAGAAAGGTTCTGTGATTTTTGGATTTGCAATCCATTATCGGTTTGTCTGAAATATTATTAGAGAAAGGGTCAATTAGCTCCGTGTTCCCTAAATAGACAATAGTTGTCTTGCTAACCAAGGTAGTTCTGTGCGCCGCCCCCCCCCCCAAATTTTCTGCCCTTCCGGGTACACAGTGCATCCCAAAAAGGAAGGGAAATGTTTTCGTTACATGGGCTATTATCTGTTTTTTCGTTGTTCGTTAGCGAATGAGGCAATCTGCTTGGTATTCTCCAATCTAGTGAAGATGCCTTGGGAAGCATAGTGGTGCTCTGCGGGCCGCCCAAAATATGCACCACTTTTGTTCCATAAGGCTCCCAAAAGGAGTTCTGTAGTTTTATGCATTATAGTCTATTATCGGTTTGTGTAAATTCTTGTTAAAGAAAGGGTCATTTAGCTCGGTTTTCCAGAAATAAATAGTAGGTGTCTTGCTAACCACAGTGTTTCTGTGCGGGCCTCCCAAACTTTGCGCCCTTCTGGGTCCAGAATGCATCCAAAAAGGAAGAGAAATGTTTTTTGTTTGATGGGCTATGATCAGTTTGTCTCGCTGCTCGTTAGCGAATTGAGCAATCTGCTTGGTGTTGTCGAAATTTATAGAAGATGCCCTGGGAAGTAATGCATCCAAAAAGGAACGGAAATGTTTTTGTTATATGGGCTATTATCAATTTTTCTCGCTGTTCGTTCGCGAATGGGGCAATCTGCTTGATATTCTCCAAATTTATAGATGATGCCTTTGGAAGCATAGTGGTGCTCTGCGGGCCCCAGAAAATATACACAACTTTTGTTTCATAAGGCTCCGAAAAAGGGTTCTGTAGTTTTATGCTTTATAGTCTATTATCGGTTTGTGTGAAATCTTGTTGAAAGCGTCAATTAGCTCGGTATTCCAGAAATAAACAGTAGGTGTCTTGCTAACCACAGTGGTTCTGTGCGGGCCTCCCAAATTTTGCTCCCTTCTGGGTCCACAAAGCGACCCAAAAAAGGAAGGGAAATGTTTTTGATATATGGGCTTTTATAAGTTTTTCTCGCTGTTCGTGTAGTGAATGGAGCAATCTGCTTGGTATTCTCCAAATTTACAGAAGATGCCTTGGGAAGCATAGTGATGCTCTGCGGGCCCCCAAAATATGCACCACTTTTGTTCCATAAGGCTCACAAAAAGGGTTCTGTCGCTTCATGCTTTATAGTCTATTATCGGTTTGTGTGAAATCTTGTTAATGAAAGGGCCACTTAGCTCGGTATTCCAGAAATAAACAGTAGGTGTCTTGCTCACCACAGTGGTTCTATGCGGGCTCCCAAATTTTGCACCCTTCTGGGTCCATAAAGCGACCCAAAAAAGGAAGGGAAATGTTTTTGTTATATGGGCTATTATCAACTTTTCTCGCTGTTTGTTCGCGAATGCGGCAATCTGCTTAGCATTCTCCCAATTTATAGAAGATGCCTTGGCAAGCATAGTGGTGCTTTGCAGGTTCTCCAAAAAATGCACCATTGTTGTTCCATAGGGCTCCAAAAAAGGGTTCTGTAGTTTTATGCTTTATAGTCTATTATCGGTTTGTGTGAAATCTTGTTAATGAAAGGGCCAATTAACTCGGTATTCCAGATATAAACAGTAGGTGTTTTGCTGACCACAGTGGTTTTGTGCAGGCCCCCCAAATTTTGCACCCCTCTGGGTCCACAAAGCAACCCAAAAAAGGAAGGGAAATGTTTTTCTTATATGCGCTATTATAAATTTTTCTTGCTGTTCGTTCGGGAATGCAGCAATCTGCTTGGCATTCTCCAAATTTATAGAAGATGCCTTGGCAAACATAGTGATGCTCTACGGGCCACTCAAAATATGCACCACTTTTGTTCCATAAGGCTCCAAAAAAGGACACTGTAGTTTTATGTTTTATAGCTAATTATCGGTTTGTGTGAAATCTTGTTAATGAAAGAGTCAATTATCTCGGTATTCCAGAAATAATCAGTAGGTGTCTTGCTAACCACAGTGGTTCTGTGCGGCCCCCCCCCCCCCCAAATTTTGCGCCCTTTTGGGTCCACAAAGTGACCCAAAAAGGAACGGACATGTTTTTGTTATATGAGCTAATATCAGTTTTTCTCACTGTGCATTAGCGAATGGGGCAATCTGCATGGTATTCTCCAAATTTATAGCAGATGCCTTGGCAAGTATAGTGGTGCTCTGCGGGCTCCCCAAAATATGCACCACTTTTGTTCCATAAGGCTCCGAAAAAGGGTTCTGTAGTTTTATGCTTTATAGTCTATTATCAGTTTGTGTGAAATCTTCTTAATGAAAGGGTCAATTAGCTTGGTATTCCAGAAATAAACAGTAGGTGTCTTGCTAACCACAGTGGTTCTGTGCGGACCCCCCAAATTTTGCACCCTTCTGGGCCCATAAAGCGACCAAAAACAGAAGGGAAATGTTTTTGTTATGTTGGCATTTATCAGTTTTTCTTGCTGTTCGTTAGCGAATGGAGCAATCTGCTTGGTATTTTCCAAATTTACAGAAGATGCCTTGGGAAGCATAGTGGTACTCTGCGGGTCCTCCAAAATATGCTCTACTTTTGTTCCATAAGGCCCCCAAAAAGGGTTCTGTAGTCTCATGCTTTATAGTCTACTATCAGTGTGTGTGAAATCTTGTTAATGAAAGGGTCAGTTAGCTCGGTATTCCAGAAATAAACAATAGGTGTCTTGCTAATCACAGTGGTTCTGTGCGGGCCCCCAAAATTTTGCACCCTTCTGGGTAGACAAAGCGACACAAAAAAGGAAGGGAAATGCATTTGCTATATGGGGTATTATTAGTTCTTCAGGCTGTTCGTTGGCAAAATGTGCAATCTGTTTGGTATTCTTCAGATTCAAAGAAGGTGCCTTGGGAAGCATAGTGGTGTTCGGCGGGCCACCCAAAATATAACCACTTTTGTTCCATAAGACTCCCAAAAAGAGTTCTGTAGTTTTATGCTTTATAGTCTGTTATCGGTTTGTGTGAAATTTTGTTAATGAAAGAGTCAATTAGCTCGGTATTCCAGAAATAATCAGTAGGTGACTTGCTAACCACAGTGGTTCGGGGCGGGACCCCCAAATTTTGCACCCTTCTGGGCGCATAAAGCGATCAAAAAAGGAAGGGAAATGTTTTTGTTATGTTGGCATTTATCAGTTTTTCTCGCTGTTCGTTAGCGAATGGAGCAATCTGCTTGGTATTCTCCAAATTTACAGAAGATGCCTTGGGAAGTATAGTGGTGCTCTGCGGGCTGCCCAAAATATGCACCACTTTTGTTCCATAAGGCTTCCCAAAAGGGTCCTGTAGTCTCATGTTTTGTAGTCTATTATAGGTTTGTGTGAAATTTTGTTAATGAAAGGGCCTCTTAGCTCGGTATTCCAAAAATAAACAGTAGGTGTCTTGTTGACCACAGTTCTTCTGTGCAGGCCCCCCCAAAGTTTGCACCCTTCTGGGTCCACAAAGCAACCCAAAAAAGGAAGGGAAATGTTTTTGTTATATGGGCTATTATCAATTTTTCTCGCTGTTCGTTCGCGAATGGGGCAGTCTGTTTGGTATTCTCCAAATTTATAGAAGATGCCTTAGCAAGCATAGTGGTGCTCTGCGGGCAACACAAAATATGTACCATTTTTGTTCCAAAAAGCTCCGAAAAAGGGTTCTGTAGTTTTATGCTTTATAATCTATTATCGGTTTGTGTGAAATCTTGTTAATGAAAGAGTCAATTAGCTCGGTATTCCAGAAATAAACAGTAGGTGTCTTGCTAACCACAGTGGTTCTGTGTGGGCCCCCAAATTTTGCGCCATTCTGGGTCCACAAAGCGACCCAAAAAAGGAAGGGACGTGTTTTTGTTATATGAGTTAATATCAGTTTTTCTCGCTGTTCATTAACGAATGGGACAATCTGCTTGATATTCTCCAAATTTATAGAAGATGCCTTTGGAAGTATAGTGGTGCTCTGCGGCCCCCCAAAATATGCACCACTTTTGTTCCATAAGGCTCCCAAAAAGTGTTCTGTAGTTTTATGCTTTATAGTCTATTATCGGTTTGTGTGAAATCTTCTTAATGAAAGGATCAATTAGCTCGGTATTCCAGAAATAAACAGTAGGTGTCCTGCTAACCACAGTGGTTCTGTGCGGGCCCCCAAAATTGTTCACCCTCCTGGGCCCATAAAGCGACCAAAAAAAAGGAAACGAAATGTTTTTGTTTTGTGGGGCTTTTATCAGTTTTTCTCGCTGTTCGTTAGAGAATGGAGCAATCTGCTTGGTATTCTCCAAATTTACAGCAGATGCCTTGGGAAGCATAGTGGTGCTCTGCGGGCCCCCCAAAATATGCATCACTTTTGTTCCACAAGGCTCCCAAAAAGGGTTCTGTAGTTTTGTGCTTTATAGTCTGTTATCGGTTTGTGTGAAATCTTGTTAATAAAAGGGCCAATTAGTACGGTATTCCAGAAATAAACAGTAGGTGTCTTGCTAACCACAGTGGTTCTGTGCGGGCCCGCCAAATTTTGCGCCCTTCTGGGTCCTCGAAGCGACCCAAAAAAGGAAGGGAAGTGTTTTTGTTTTATGAGCTAATATCAATTTTTCTCGCTGTTCGATAGCGAATGGGCAATGTGCTTGGTATTCTCCAAATTTATAGAAGATGCCTTGGCAAGCATAGTGGTGCTCTGAGGGTCCCCAAGATATGCATCACTTTTGTTCCATAAGGCTCCCAAAAAGGGTTCTGTAGTTTTATGCTTTATAGTCTATTATCGGTTCGTGTGAAATCTTGTTAATGGAAGGGTCAATTAGCTCGGTATACCAGAAACAAACAGTAGGTGTCTTGCTAACCACAGTGGTTCTGTGCAGGCTCCCCAAATTTTGCACCCTTCTGGGTGCGCAAAGCGACTCAAAAAAGGAAGGGAAGTGTTTTTGTTATATGAGCTAATATTGTTTTTTCTTGCTGTTCGTTAGCGAATGGGAGCAATCTTCTTGGTATTCTCCAAATTTATAGAAGATACCTTGGGAAGCATGGTGGTGCTCTGCGCCCCCCCCCCCCCCACCCCCCCCCCCCGAAATATGCACCACGTTTGTTCCATAAGGCTCCCAAAAAGGGTTCTGTAGTCTATTATCGGTTTGTGTGAAATTTTTTTAATGAAAGTGTCAATTAGCTCGGTGTTTCAGAAATAAACGGTAGGTGTCTTGCTAACCACCGTTGTTCTGTGCGGGCCTCCCAAATTTTGCACCCTTCTGGGCCCAAAAAGCGACCCAAAAAGGAAGGGAAATGTTTTTGTTATATGGCCTTTTATCAGTTTTTCTCACAGTTCGTTAAGGAATTGGGCAATCTGTTTGGTATACTCCAAATATATAGAAGATGCCTTGTCAAGCATAGTGGTGCTCTGCGGGGCCCGAAAATATGCACCACTTTTATTCCATAAGTCTCCCAAAAAAGGTTCTGTAGTTTTATGCTTTATAGTCTATTATCGGTTGTGTGAAATCTTGTTGGAGAAAGGGTCAATTAGCTCGGTATTCCAGAAATAAACAGTAGGTGTCTTGCTAACCCCAGTGGTTCCATGCAGGCCCCCCCAAATTTTGCGCCCTTCTGGGTCCGCAAAGCAACCCCAAAGAGGAAGGGAAATGTTTTTGTTATATGGGCTATTTATTATCTGTTTTTCTCGCTGTTCGTTAGCAAATGGGGCAATCTGCTTGGTATTCTCCAAGTTTATAGAATATGCCTTGGGAAGCAGAGTGGTGCTCTGAGGGCCCCCCAAAATTTGCACCACTTTTGTACAATACGGCTCGGAAAAGGGGTTTTGACATAGTTGGATTTACAATCTGTTATCGATTTGTCTGAAATCTTATTAGAGAAAGTATCAATTAACTCGATATTTCCAAAATAAAAAGTAGGTATCTTGCTAATCACAGTGATTCTGTGCGGGCCCCCCTAATTTCGTACCCTTCTGATTCCCCAAAGCATCCCGAAAATGGAGGGGAAATATTTTTCTTATATGGGCTATTATCAGTTTTTCTCGCTGTTTGTCAGTGGAAGGGGCAGTCTCCTTGGTATTCTCCACATTTATAGATGGAGCCTTAAGAAGCATGGTGGTGCTCTGCGGGCCCCCTAAAATATGCATCACTTTTGTTCCATAAGGGCCCCAATAAGGGTTTTGTAGTTTTATGCTTTATAGTCTATTATCGGTTTGTGGGGAATCTTGTTAAAGAAACTGTCAATTAGCTCGGTATTCCCGAAATAATCAATATGTGTCTTGCTAACCACAGTGGTTCTCTGCGGGCCCCCCTTATTTTGCACCCTTCTGGGCCCACGAAGCATCCCAAAAAAGGAGGGAAATGTTTTTATTATATGGGCTATTATCAGTTTTTCTGACTGTTTGTTAGTGAAAGGGGCAATCTGCTTGGTACTCTCCAAATTTATAGATGGTGCCTTGAGAAACATAGTGATGCTCTGCGGGCCCCTCAATATATGCACCCCTTTTGTGTCATTAGGCCCCCAAAAGGGGTTAAGTCAATTTTTTACTTTGCAGTCTATTATCGGTTTGTATGAAATCTTGTTAGAGAAAGGATCAATTAGCTCGGTAAGCCCTTAATAAACAGTATTTGGCTTGCTAGCAGTTATTAGATGAATCATACACATGGAGAATTTTCTTCACACAATATATACATTACAATGGATGGCATACCATCCAGCCATCTCTACCTCCATGACAGCTGGTAATTGTGGACGGACATACAGACGGACCGAAGACGGAAGCAGGACAACTCGCAGTTAATAGTCATTAGGTGAATTATATTCGGGAAAGAAAAAAAAAGAAAAAAAATAATATATATATTATAATGGCTGGCATGCCAGCCTGCCCTCCCTGCCCTCCCTATAGGGACTGGATAAACCGTGAGTAACCTGATGGCAGGGAGGGCAGGGAGGACAGGCTGGCATGCCAGCCATTATAATATTGTATAAGGTATTGTCTATAGAATTGGAGAATTTTAAGCAGAATGCTCCTTTCACTAACAAACTGATAATAGTCATATAACAAAAACATTTCCCTTTCTTTTTGGGGTCATATTGTGACCCAAAAGGGTGCAAAATTTTGGGGGGCCTGCACAGGACCACTGTGGTTAGCAAGACCCCTGCTATTTATTTCTGGAATACCGAAATAATTGACCCTTTCTCTCACAAGATTTTACACAAACCGATAATAAACTATAAAACATAAAACTACAGAACCCTTTTTCGGAACCTTATGGAACAAAAGTGGTGTATATTTTGGGGGCCCGTAGAGCACCACTATACTTCCCAGGGCATCTTCTATAAATTTCGACAACACCAAGCAGATTGCTCAATTCGCTAATGAGCAGCGAGACAAACTGATCATAGCCCATCAAACAAAAAACATTTCTCTTCCTTTTTGGATGCATTCTGGACCCGGAAGCGCGCAAAGTTTGGGGGCCCGCACAGAAACACTGTGGTTAACAAGACATCTACTATTTATTTTTTTGGAATACCGAGCTAATTAACCCTTTATTTAACAAGATTTCACACAAACCGATAATAGACTATAAAGCATAAAACTACAAAACCGCTTTTGGGAGCCTTATGGAACAAAAGTGGTGCATAATTTGGGGAGCCCGCAGAGCACCACTATACTTCCCAAGGCATCTTCACTAAATTTGGAGAATACCAAGCAGATTGTCCCATTCGCTAACGAACAGCGAAAAAAACAGATAATAGCCCATGTAATGAAAACATTTCCCTTCTTTTTTGGGATGCACTGTGGACCCGGAAGGGCACATTGTTTTTTTGTTTTTTTTTTGGGGGGGGGGGTTGGGCGGGGAGGGGGAAGGGCGCCCAGAACCACTGTGGTTAGCAGGACACCTATTGTCTATTTTGGGAACACCGAGCTGATTGACCCTTTCTCTAATATTTCAGACAAACCGATAATGGATTGTAAATTCAAAAATCACCGAACCCCTCTTGCGAGCCTTATGGCACAAAATGGTTGCATACTTTTTTTTGGTGGGGGGGGGGGGGGGCACAAAGCACCAACATGCTTCCCAAGGTACTGTCTATAAAATTGGAGAATACTAAGCAGATTGCTCCTTTCGCTAACAAACAGTCAGAAAAACTGATAACAGCCTTATAACAAAAACATTTCCCTTCCTTTATTGGGTCGATTTATTTATTTATTGATGTTTAAGGTCACATATTTATGCACAATGGCTAATCATGACCGTGACAGTTTTACGGGTGGAGGAAGCCGGAGTACCCGGAGAGAACCACCGAGCAACGACGAGCAGCTGCCAGCTCCCCAACATCGTAACTCCGCACTGCAGCACAGGCAGGGTTAGATTGGTTGAAGACATGCGTACCATCGACGTGCAGTACGCCTTAGTACACGGCGTCATCGTGCCCCCATGCGGGCAATGGAGATGAAGTGTCTTGCCCAAGGACACAACGCGGTTGCCGCAGGTGGGATTCGAACCGAGGACCTCTCGGCTTGCAGCCTGCACCTCTACCTCCTGAGCCACCGCGCTCCCTTATTGGGTCGATCTGTGGACCCAGAAGGGTGCAAAATTTGAGGGTTCCGCAGAGAACCACTGTGGGTAGCAAGGCACCTGCTATTTTTTTGGAATACCGAGATAATTGACCCTTTCTCTAGCATCATTTTACCCAAAACGATAATAGACTATAAAGCATAAGGATAATAGAACTCTTTTGGAAGCCTTATGGCAAAAAGGGGTGCATATTTTGGGGGGTTCGCATAGCAGCGCTATGCTTCCCAAGGCACCCTCTATGAATCTGGTGTGATGGATACCATGCAGATTGCCCCTCTCGCCAACAAACAGCGAGAAAAACTGATAATAGGCTTGTAACAAAAACATTTCCCTTCCTTTTGGGGATGCATTGTGGACCCAGAAAGGAGCAAAATTTGAAGTGCCCGCACAGAACCACTGTGCTTAGCAAGACACGTATTGTCTATTTTGAGAATACCGAGCTAATGGACCCTTTTCTCCAACAAGATTTCAGACAAACCGATAATAGATTCTAAATCCAAAAATCACAGAACCCCTCTTGGGAGCCTTATGGCACAAAATGGGTGCATATTTTAGGGGGTCCACAAAGCACCAACATGCTTCCCAATGTACTATCTATATGTTTGGACAATACTAAACAGATTGCTCCTTTCGCTAACAAAGAGTCAGGAAAAACTGCACAGCACCACTGTGGTTAGAAAGACACCTACTGTTTATTTCTGGACCGAGATAATTGACCCTTTCTCTAACATTTCACACAAACGATAATAGAGTGTAAAGCAAAAAATGACAGAACCCTTTTTGGGAGACTTATGGCTCAAAGGGGGTGCATATTTTGGGGGCCCGCAGAGCACCACTATGCTTCATAAGGCATCATCTATAAATTTGAAGAGTACTATGGAGATTTCTCCTTCCACTAACAAACAGCGAGAAAAACTTATAATAGCCCATATAAGGAAAATACCATATTTGGGGGGCCCGCACAGAACCACAGTGGTTAACAAGACACCAACGTTTTATTTGCGGAATACCGAGCTAATTGACCCTTTCTCTAGCAAGAATTCACATAAACCGATAATAGACTATAAAGCATAAAATGATAGAACCCTTTTTATGAGCCTTATGGCACAAAGGGGGTACATATTTTGTTGGGCTCGCAGAGCACCACCTTGCTTCCCAATGCACCATCTATAAATTTGGAGAATATCAAGCAGATTACCCCTTATGCTAATAAACAGTCAGAAAAATTGATAATAGTCCATATAACAAAAACATTGTCCTTTTTGGCGATGCTTTGTGGACCCAGAAGGGTGCAAAATTTGGAAGGCTCGCACAGAACCACTGTATTATTTCGGGAATACTGAGCTAATGATAATGGACTGTACAGCGAAAAATAACAGAACCCTCTTTGGAGCCTTATGGCATAAAAGGGGTGCATATTTTGTGGAAAATACCAAGCAGATTGCATTTTCGCTAACAACCAGTGGGAAAAACCGATAATAGCCGATATAACAAAACCATTTACCTTCCTGGTTTGGGATGCTTTGTGGATACAGAAGGGTGCAAAATTTGGTGTGGTTAGCAAGGCACCTACTTTTTATTTCAGGAATACCGAGCTAATTGACCCTTTCTCTACGATTTCACACAAACCAATAATAGACTGTAAAGCAAAAATTGACAGCACCCTTTTTTGGGAGCCTTGAGGCACAAAAGGGGGTACATATTTTGGGGGAGGGGAGGTCGCAAGCACCAATATGCTTCTCAATGCACCATCTATAAATGTGGGGGAATATGGAGGAAGATTCTCCCTTTTTGTACACTTCAGTACCATCTTGGGGGAGCTTAGGGGGGGGGGGGGAGGGGCGCACAGCACCACTCGGGTTAGCAAGACACCCTCTGTTTATTTTGGGAATACCTTCCTCTAACAAGAAATCAGACAAACCTGATGATAGGTCTTATAGAAAAAAAATGTTACAACCCTTTTTAGGACTCTTTTGGCACAAAATGGGTGCTTATTATTTCAGAAAGGCACCCATTGTTGCAGGGAATGCCAAGCCAATTAACCATTTCTCTAACAAGTAGTCAAAGAAACCGATTATAGCCCCATTTAGCCAAATGTGTAAATACCTTTTAAAGTCATTGTGAGCTCTGTTACACCGAATGGGTGCATATTTTGTCGGATCCGCAGAGCACCACCATGTTTAACTAGGCATTACTTATATATTTCCATACTATCAAACAACTGCGCTTTTCTCTAACAAGTAGTCAAAGAAATCGATAATAGCCGTGCAAGAGAGTGTAGTAATTCCTTTTGGGGCATTGTGTTACATTCTCATCGAACAAGCAGTTTAAAAAACTAATAATAACGCATACTGCATTACAATGCAAGAAAATGTAATTATTTGTTTGGTTGCGATGTGGTCCGAAGATGCTGCTTATTTTAAAGAACGGTGGTTGAAGGCAAGTGGACATCATAGATATAGCTGTTCAGTACTCCTTAGTGCACAGCGCTGCAGTGCCCCCACATGGGCATTGGGGATTAAGTGCCTACCAAAGGACGTAGTTACTGCTCGTCATAGTCAAACCACCGACTTTGTTGTTTAAAGTCCAATGTTCTAACCAGTATGCGCCACAATGCTCCTCACGAAACCTGTTCATGTTGTGAGGGGGCGGAGGCGGAGCGCACATAACTGCCCAGCTTAGCAATCACACTATCATAAAGTTTGAGAATACCAATATTTTGGTAGATTTGAGGCACAACGTGAGTGCGTATTTTTGGGGCCCGTAGAGCAGTCCCTTGTTTAACAGTCATTACTGTATCGTACTGTTTCATGAAGCGATTATTTTTGTCTTCCAAAATCAGCCCAACACACATTTAATAGCATGTAAAGCACTGTGTGTAAAAATGATCACAGGTGTCAACGTACACTTGGCAAGACTGGGGATGGGGCAACTAACCCTTGAAAAGTTTGTCTCAAAGGGAAACTGTGCATGCTTTTCATGATGCATCAGTGAGGGTCTTGTATATGAAATGTAGAATAAAGTAACTACCGTTGGTTGTCTCCTCGTACTACTCACAATTGTGACGTCCATGACCATGCCTATGTAGGGACGTAGGTTTCGGCCGGTGCACAGATTCAGGCGACACTCTTTGAGTCTAGCCTGAACACGTGACGTGGATCTATTTCTCCCAGTAATGACCATACCCTGTTCTCGACCAGCCCCAGGAAGCCTATCTTGTTACTTCGGCTGATGGTGTGTGTGTGTGGGGGGGGGGGGGGGGGGGGGGGAGATTCGCATTGCGGATCCTCTCAACCTTGCTTTCACCAATCTTGTGACTGAGAAACTTGATGGTCCTAAGGCCTATCTGACATGTTGGGAGTTCCACTTTGACCTCCGTCTTCTCGAGCCCCTTAAACAGCACCCTAAGATCTGCCATATACTCTATACTCTGCCATATACTTCTGTCCATGTCTGTGTTTTAGAGAGCATGTCGTCCACATAGTTGGCCAAGTCCGAAGTTGGTCAACAGCTTCCGTATCATCCTATTAAAAGTGACATCAGTGTTTACCATCCCAAAAGGGAGCTTACAGAACTGGTATCAGCCGTCCGGAGTCGTAAATGCAGTCATATGTCTATCTTCCGCTATGACTGGAACCTGTCAGTAGCCTTTACTCAATTCAACCTTACTGAAATACTTGGCCTGCCAGTAGGTCGTTCATGTTTCCCATGGGTTCATTTTCAAACTTTGCTACGTCGTTGAGTCGTCTAAAGTCAATACAAAATCATAAACCATTGTCCTTCTTAATTAAAACAAGGGAAATGTTCGATGACTCCCACCTCCAACATTTTCTCCACCTCCTCCCTCATTTTGGTCGGTGGGCAATAAGACAGTTACATTTTGACCTTCCTCAAACTTCCTCTGCTTCGTTCTGCGGTCATAATGGTTTTTACGTAGAGTCTCACGTGCCAGTGGCATCTTTCTGCCAGTTTGTTTCGGAGGCCCAACACATTTGGTATGCATTACGTACTGGAGATGTATCCTCCTCTGTCCAAAGTTCATTGAGTACTTGCACTGTGCCTCTCACTGTTCGGTTGTAAAGTAGCTCGAATGGAGAGAACCATGTGCTCGCCGGGGGAACTTCCATCGAGTCAAATAGAACTCTGGTAGGTACCGATTCCTTGGGTCTCTCCTGACACATTTTTAAGCATCGCCTCTAGACTCTCATTGATCCTGGCGCACAGCCCATTGCTTTTGGGGTTATAGGGGATGGTGAAAAGTTGTTTCACCGCAACCAAACGGCACACCTCTTCTGGGACCTCTGATCTGTCAGAATTTCCTTTGGAAAACTCAACCTGCTGAATATCTCGAGCAAGACTTCAGTCACGCACTCCATCTAAAATTTGGGAAGAGCGATTGCTTCGGGGTACCGTGTGGTATAATCCGCCACTGTCAGAATATACCTATTTCCCATTTACCTTTCCGACACGTGTTTAATCGGACCGACTAAGTCCACCCTGACCCTGTCAAACTGTTAGTTCATTAGAAGCATTTCCCCTAACGGAACCCTGGGAGGTTACCTTTGGGCGCAGTCTTCTGGCATACGCTGCAAGACTGACAAAATTTTGCGACGTCCCCTGTAATGACAGTCCAAAGGATAATGGATGTGATGCGGTCGACCAGCTTCCTCGACCCCAGGTGCCCTCACACTAGCGATGCATGCGCTAGGGTCGTCACCTGCTTCGGATACTTCTCCGGAGCCATTTTTTCACCTCGATGTTCGACCTACCCTTCTGTTCTTCATACACCGGATATAGAACCGTACCCCTTGTAACTATTGGCTCACTACATTTGGCCAACTCCCAAACCTTCTCAAATGTGGAGTCCTCCTTTTGTGCATAGATACGGTCTTCCATGAGGACGTCTTCAGTTGTCTCCCCAGATAGCTTTCCCTCGCAGCTTGTGACTACCGCAGAAGCCTCCTCAGGTGAGTCACAGATGGTGCCTCTATACACATGGCCTCCACTTCGCAAATGACGAATGGGGTGTCCACCCCCACCCTCGCAAGGGGGGGGGGGGACCTCCTCGTCGTTCCATCTATGAGTACACACATGTGATCGTGTCCAATCAGTTGTTCGTCACAAACGAGTGCCCGCTTGACAGCCACGCTACTACACCCCGTGACTCACAACACACGTACTGCCCCATCCCATCAAACCCAGAAATACTGGAATCTCTCCCTTTTCCTGATCGGATGGGCACTCCTCCCCTTCCACCCTAAGATGTCCAACGTCTATACACCGCTGCAGTGGGTTCTCTTTGGGTCCAATTCTTTGGCACAGTGCGGCCGTTCATCTCTTCCCAGAGGACTGATTGGCATTTGTCCAGTGTTTCGGGGATGGGTCTCTCCTCCTATTCTTGCTGAGCTTCAACCGTAGCCTTCTGCCAACAGTTCCGGTCCTGGTGCCCCTTCTTGTCACAAGTGTAGCAAGTTAACGCCTTGAATCGCGACCCGGTGGGCCACTGTCCGAATCTGTGTTGGGCTCTTAAAGGTGCCTTTGCAACCACGTTACCCCCACTCCTGCCCTGCCAACCTTGTGTCAGACTTTTCCCATTAGCATCGAAATACTGCTCGGCTACCCTAGTCATTTCTTCCACCATACCCTGCTTCTTCTCCTCAAAAGGCAATGCCATCTCGAGGGTCCACGACAACACAATTTGCTCATTGGTAAATAGGTCCTTCAAGGAGGGAAATGACTCTTCATTTCCCAATAGTTTGACACAACTGTCGAAATGACACAACCTAGTACACACTTACACCCTCCACAGCCTCACACTTTCTGAATTTCATCCTCATCCCCTCCTCGGTGAGCTGGTACCTATTGAGGATAGCCTTTTTCAGCTCACCGTAGTCATTAGCTTGGCCAGGAGATATGCTCACAAAAGCTGGTAGCGATTTGCCTGTTAGCAGCGGAAGTAGACTGAAGACCGCCAACCCCCCCCCCCCCCCCAGGCGTCAATCCATCCAACCCTGAGTCGAAGCAAACCTTTCGAACCTCTGTAAGCAAGTGTCAATGTCGCCAGTCTGTTCATGAAACTCGTGTAACTGGGGATAAGGTGCCTTCGCGTTTCCCCCAGGATTTTCTCCACCCAGTCTACCATTATCTTCAGGTAACCGTGCCCATGCCCTCAAAATTTCCATTTCCCTCTGTGTTGCCTTCCAGCTTCCTCGACAGCCTACTCAGCTTCCTTACGTGCCCTTTCAGCTTCATCACGCGCCTTTTCAGACCTTTCGCGCCCAACCTGAATAACTTTCTCTCGCTGTGCAGCTCTTACTGCTGCATCTCTCTACTCAATTTCACGCTCTAACGCAGCTTCTCTTTCAGCTCTTTCCGGCTCTAATGAAGCTTCTCCTTCACCTCTATCAAACTCTTTCTCACGTTCGTTCAGACTCCTCGAGATCCAACGTAACCCAACGCTCTAACATGCTTTTGCTCTTCTTTTACAAATTCTTGTAATTCACTACTTGCAAAGACTAATCGCTTGCCCATACTAATTATTTTTTCCAAGCTTGGGGTATCCATTTCTGAAATTTATCACTAAAAATTTCACACAAAAATATTTTTGACTTAAAGGGTTAATTATTCTCTAACCTACGACGCATCCTATTCTTCTGCTAGAATTTCCACCACTGTTATGTTCGATTTCGCCGATCGCATTGAAGAGCTAATTTAACTAAATATTACCCACTAAACCACTTTTTAAAACTACAAAAAAGTATTGAGGAAACCTGTATGAACATGAAAACTGAAATGTAGTAAAATTAACATTGAGTGATCCTGTTGATTTTGAACTTTTTAATTTTTACCTGATTCGGGAACCGGGCGTGATTGTTGCCAGGAGAAATTGATTAACGTCGTGTATTCGGCCATGACCCAAGGAGTGTCGCCTGAATTGGTGCTTGAACGTATCTCTCACCGATTCGAACCCGCTTGCTTCGTTTTTGTTGGGGTGTTTCTTATCCTAAAGGGGTCAGTGACTTTTCACCAGAAAGCACAATTAACAGGGCTTCACTGAAAATAACAATTTTAATACATTTAAAAAAATATAGTATTTTGTGACTTACATGGAATTCAATGAATGGAACACAAAAGATAATCACACCCCACCCACACAGGTTTTGAGTCACTTTGCGGGCCCGCGTTCTCTGTTTTCGTTGGTTGATTCTACCTTATCACTGATGTTTGATCTCTCGGCTCAATGTAGTGTCTCTGGACTCAGATCGCTTTTTCACAAACATGTAACGGAATGTCGCATGAACATGTAATGGAATGTTGCAGAGTCCATGTAACGGAATGTAGCATGGCCACTAAAGCATTGTCACTTTACTGGACGCCTTTTCTCTAACAGCTGTTACTTCGAAGGTTAACTGTTTCACTCTAGCTACCTAAGACTAATGTTTATACAGGCAAAGCCTATTCTGTCCACGTGTGGCTTACCTTCTATAACAGGCAATACCGTCTACATGAGTGCCAATATTAGACATAGAAGGGAAACAAAACATGCAACATGACCACCGTTGGAGAATTAACTTTGGAGCCGCTGAGTGGGCGGAAAATCTTGCATTGTTCGATCAGAATCTCTGGAAGCTGTGGATAGGAATTTTCATGGAAATGTAATACCACATTCGGAAAAAAACCTCCGTCCCTACAATGCTTCGAATTTCCAACTGTTGGAATTTTTGCCTAAAAAATTTCCAACTATCTGGATATTTGGACAAATATTGGGGGTGGGGTGTAAACGACCCCTCCTCCTCCCAAAAGCTACGTCTCTAATTCCCACTTTAATTGCTTCGCTTCAGTTTGGCTGTATAGATCAGTCTTAATTTAAAAGTTTCTTGCAAATTATTTTAAGGTTTCGTAACTTCTCCATACATTGATATTTGTGACAATCCCCTGTGAAAGTGATGATGTCCATATAACACAGGCACTGCATGTGCGCTACTTATGATTAGGAGATTATCGACACTTATAACTATATAATTAGAATTTAGATGACTGATCATAATACACTTTTAAACTATCAAAACCGTAAAATTGTAAGCCTGACACTATGAGCGCAACTCACTTTAAAAATTTTGCTTTTGCTTCCATCCACTTTTTGAGTATAAAATACATGTACGAATCTCTGAAATGTATCAGGAGGTCATCATAAAATGTGATTACCAGCAATTCTGAAGAAATGCATTCAATGATCCCTGGTTGACCTCAGTGACAATGGGCCCCAGTTTGGACCCCCATTCAGTTCGACTCATTTTTTTTTTCGAAAAATGAAGAGTCAATTAGCTCTATGTTTCTAAAATGAACAGTAGGCGTATTGATAACCGATGTTGTCTTGTGCGGGCACCCCAAATATGAACACTTCAGGGGTCACAAAGCCCACAAATATGGTACAGGAAATGTTTTTGCTATATGGGCTATTATCATTTTTTCTTGGTGTTTTCTAGAGAAAGGGGCAATCTCCTCGTATTCTCAAATTTCATAGATGTGCCTTTGGAAACATGGTGGTGCTCCGCAAGGCCCCAAAATATGCACTCTTTTTGTGCCTTAAGGAACCAAAAAGGGATTCTGTCATTTTTTGATTTACAATCTTTTATGGGTTTGATCAAAATCTTGTTTGTGAAAGAGTTAATTAGACCGTTATTTCCGAACTAAATAGTAGGTGTTTTGCAAACGACAGTGATTCTGTGCGGACACTGCCACCCCCACCCCAATTTTGCACCCTACCGGGTCCACAAAGCACCCCAAAAAGGAAGGGAAATGTTTTTGTTATATGGGATATTATTAGTTCTTCTGGCTGTTCGTTGGCGAAAGGTGAAATCTACTTGGTATTCTCCAGATTCAAAGAAGGTGCCTGGAAAGCATAGTGGTGCTCTTCCCCCCCCCCAGCTCCCCCCCCCACCCAAATATGCACAACTTTTGTTCCATAAAGCTCCCAAAAAGAGTTCTGTACTTTTATGCTTTATAGCCTATTATCAGTTTGTGTGAAAACTTGTTACTGAAAGGGTCAAATAGCTCGGGATTCCAGAAATAAACAGTAGGTGTCTTGCTAACCACAGTGGTTCTGTGTGGGACCCCCAAATTTTCCACCCTTCTGGTCCACAAAGCGACACAAAAAAGGAAGGGAAATGTTTTTGTTATATAGGGTATTATTAGTTCTTCTGGCTGTTCGCTGGCGAAAGGTGAAGTCTATTTGGTATTCTCCAGATTCAAGAAGGGGCCTTGGGAAGCATAGTGGTGTTCGGCGCCCCCCCCCCCCAAAAAAAATGTGCACCACCCTTGTTCCATAAGGCTCCCAAAATGAGTTCTGTAGTTGTATGCTTCATAGTCTGTTATCGGTTTGTGTGAAATCTTGTTAATGAAAAGGTCAATTAGCTCGGTATTCCAGAAATAAACAGTAGGTGACTTGCTAACCACAGGGGTACTGTGCGGGCCCCCCAAATTTTGCACCTTCTGGGCACACAAAGCGACCCCAAAAAGGAAGGGAATTGCTTTTGTTATGGGGGCTGTTATCAGTTTTTATCGCTGTTCGTTAGCGAATGGAGCAATCTGCATGGTATTCTCCAAATTTACAGAAGATGCCTTGTGAAGCATAGTGGTGTTCTGCGGGCCCCCAAAAATATGCACCACTTTTGTTTCATAAGGCTCCCAAAAAGTGTTCTGTAGTTTTATGCTTATAGTCTATTATCGGTTTGAGTGAAATCTTGTTAATGAAAGCGCCAATTAGCTCGGTATTCCAGAAATAAACAGTAGGTGTCTTGTTGACCACAGTGGTTCTGTGCGATCCCCCCCCCCCTAAATCTTTCACCCTTCTGGGTCCACAAGGCGACCCAAAAAAGGATGGGAAATGTTTTTGTTATATGGGCTATTATCAATTTTTCTTGCTGTTCCTTCGCGAACGGGGCAATCTGCTTGGCATTCTCCAAATCTACAGAAGATGCCTTGGGGAGTATGGCGGTGCTCTGCGGGCCCCCCAAAATATGCACCACTTTTGTTCCATAAGGCTCCGAAAAAGGGTTTTGTAGTTTTATGATTTATAGTCTATTATCGGTTAATGTGAAATCTTGTTAATGAAAGGGTCAATTAGCTCGGTATAATAGAAATAAACAGTAGGTGTCTTGCTACCACATTGGTTCTGTGCGGGACCCCCAAATTTTGCGCCCTTCTGGGTCCACAAAGCGACCCAAAAAAGGAAGGGACGTGTTTTTGTTATATGAGCTAATATCAGTTTTTCTCGCTGTTCGTTAGCGAATGGAGCAATCTGCTTGGTATTCTCCAAATGTATACAAGATGCCATGGCAAGCATAGTGGTGCTCTGCGAGCGCCCGAAAATATGCACCACTTTTGTTCCATAAGGCTCCCAAAAAAGGTTTTGTAGTTTTATGCTCTACAGCCTATTATCGGTTTGTGTGAAATCGTGTTAATGATTGGGTCAATTAGCTCGGTATTCCAGAAATAAACAATAGGTGTCTTGCTAACCACAGTGGTTCTGTGCGGGCCCCCCAAATCGTGAGCCCTTCTGGGTCCACAAAGCCACCCCAAAAAGGAAGGGAATTGTTTTTGTTATCTGAGCTATTATCAATTTTTCTCGTTGTTCCTTTCGCGAATGGGGCAATCTGCTTGGTATTCTCCAAATTTATAGAAGATGCCTTGGCAAGCATAGTGGTGCTCTGCGGGCCCCCCCGAAATATGCACCACTTTTGTTCCATAAGGCTTCCAAAAAAGGTTCTGTAATTTTATGCCTTATAGTCTGTTATCGGTTTGTGTGAAATCTTGTTATTGAAAGGGTCAATTAGTTCGGTATTCCAGAAATAAGCAGTAGGTGTTCTGCTAACCACAGTGGTTCTGTGCCCCCCCCCCCCCCCCACCACCAAATTTTGCACCCTTCTGGGCACACAAATCGACCCCAAAAAGGAAGGGAAATGCTTTTGTTATGGGGGCTGTTATCAATTTTTTCCTGTTCCTTCGCGAATGGGGCAATCTGTTTGGTATTCTCCAAATCTACAGAAGACGCCTTGGGGAGTATAGTGGTGCTCTGCGGGCCCCCCAAAATATGCACCACGTTTGTTCCATAAGGCTCCGAAAAAGGGTTTTGTAGTTTTATGCTTTATAGTCTATTATCGGTTAATGTGAAATCTTGTTAATGAAAGAGTCAATTAGCTCGGTATTCCAGAAATAAACAGTACGTGTCTTGCTAACCACAGTGGTTCTGTGCGGGGCCCCCAAATTTTGAGCCCTTCTGGGTCCACAAAGCCACCCAAAAAAGAAAGGGAAGTGTTTTGTTATCTGAGCTATTATCAGTTTTTATCGCAGTTCGTTAGCGAACGGAGCAATCTGCTTGGTATTCTCGAAATTTACAGAAGCTGCCTCGTGAAGCATAGCTTTATAGTCTATTATCGGTTTGTGTGAAATCTTGTTAATGAAAGGGCCAATTAGCTCGGTATTCCAGAAATAAACAGTAGGTGTCTTGCAGACCACAGTGGTTATGTGCGCCCCCCCCCCCCCAAAAATGTTGCACCCTTCTGGGTCCACAATGCGACCCAAAAAAGGATCGGAAATGTTTTTGTTATATGGGCTATTGTAATTTTTTCTCGCTGTTCGTTCGTGAATGGGGCAATTTGCTTGGTATTCTCCAAATCTATAGAAGATGCCTTGGCAAGCATAGTGGTGCTCTGCGGGCCCCCCAAAATAAGCACCACTTTTGTTCCATAAGGCTCTGAAAAAGGGTTCTGTAGTTTTATGCCTTATAGTCGATTATCGGTTTATGTGAAATCTTGTTAATGAAAGGGCCACTTAGCTCGGTATTCCCGAAATAAACAGTAGGTGTCTTGCTGACCACAGTGGTTCTATGCGGGCCCCCACCCCCAAATTTTGCACCCTTCTGTGCACACAAATCGACCCAAAAAAGGAAGGGAAATGCTTTTGTTATGGGGGCTGTTATCAATTTTTTTTGCTGTTCCTTCGCGAAAGGGCCAATCTGTTTGGTATTCTCCAAATCTACAGAAGACGCCTTGGGGAGTATAGTGGTGCTCTGCGCACCCCCCCCCCCCCCAAAAAAAAGAATATGCACCAGTTTTGTTCCATAAGGCTCCGAAAAAGGGTTTTGTAGTTTTATGCTTTATAGTCTATTATCGGTTAATGTGAAATCTTGTTAATGAAAGGGTCGATTAGCTCGGTATAATAGAAATAAACAGTAGGTGTCTTGCTACCACATTGGTTCTGTGCGGGGCCCCCAAATTTTGAGCCCTTCTGGGCCCACAAAGCCACCCCAAAAAAGGAAGGGAAGTGTTTTTGTTATCTGAGCTATTATCAGTTTTTATCGCTGTTCTGTAGCGAACGGAGCAATCTGCTTGGTATTCTCCGAATTTACAGAAGCTGCCTCGTGAAACATAGCTTTATAGTCTATTATCGGTTTGTGTGAAATCTTGTTAATGAATGGGCCAATTAGCTCGGTATTCCAGAAATAAACAGTAGGTGTCTTGCTGACCACAGTGGTTCTGTGTGCCCCCCCCCCCCCCCCCCTCAAATTTTGCACCCTTCTGGGTCCACAAAGCGACCCAAAAAAGGATGGGAAATGTTTTTGTTATATGGGCTATTATCAGTTTTTTTCGCTGTTTTTGCCTTTATAGTCTATTATCGGTTAATGTGAAATCTTGTTAATGAAAGGGTCAATTAGCTCGGTATTCCAGAAATAAACAGTAGGCGTCTTGCTAATCACTGTGGTTCTGTGCGGGCCCCCAAATTTTGCGCCCTTCTGGGTCCACAAAGCGACCCAAAAAAGGAAGGGACGTGTTTTTGTTATATGAGCTATATCAGTTTTTCTCGCTGTTTATTAGCGAAGGGGGCAATCTGCTTGGTATTCTCCAAATTTATAGAAGAAGCCATGGCAAGCTTAGTGGTGCTATGCGGGCGCCCCCCCCCCCCCCCGAAATATGCCTTAGGAAGTATAGTGGTGCTCTGCGGGCTCCCCAAGATAGGCACCACTTTTGTTCCATAAGGCTCCGAAAAAGGGTTTTGTACTTTTATGCTCTATAGCCTATTATCGGTTTGTGTGAAATCTTGTTAGTGAAAGGGTCAATTAGCTCGGTATTCCAGAAAAAAAACAGTAGGTGTCTTGCTAACCACAGTGGTTATGAGCGGGACCCCAAAATTTTGAGCCCTTCTGGGTCCACAAAGCCACCCAAAAAAGGAAGGGAAGTGTTTTTGTTATCTGAGCTATTAACAATTTTTCTCGCTGTTCGTTCGCGAATGGGTCAATCTGCTTGGTTTTCTCCAAATTCATAGAATATGCCTTGGCAAGCATAGTGGTGCTCTACGGGCCCCCCAAATTATGCACCACTTTTGTTCCATAAGGCTCCCAAAAAGGGTTCGGTAGTTTTATGCTTTTTAGTCTATTATCGGTTCGTGTGAAATCTTGTTAATGAAAGGGTCAATTAGTTCGGTATTCCAGAAAGAAACAGTAGGTGTCTTGCGAACCACAGTGGTTCTGTGCGGTCCCCCAAATTTTGCACCCTTCTGGGCACACAAAGCGACCCAAAAAATGAAGGGAAATCTTCTGTTATGGGGGCTGTTATCAGTTTTTATCGCTGTTCATTAGCGAATGGAGCAATCTGCTTGGCATTCTCCAAAATTTACAGAAGCTCCCCCGTGAA